>CM030009.1:56226033-57506658 GCA_017639485.1 Pluvialis apricaria
TATTTGTTTATACTCTTCACTCTGGCTTCTTCTAATTTCACTCCAATAAAATGTTATCATTACACATGGCAACCTGTTCCCTTATCAGTGGGAATAAAATGGCAGAAATCAACTCTGCCTTTTTTTCAAATGGCTTGCAGCTGACCCAAGTGCAAGATTAAATCTTCTAGCAAGCTGAACCCTCAACATCTACATTTCAAACCATTTTTCCTTTCTTTCTGTTTTGCATTACATGGGCCTGCTCCTTCAAAAGTACTGTTGTCCTGTGTTTTAAATATCTGATCAGATCCCACCAAAATCATGGCTGGCTCCACTACACGTGCAGTCTGTGTACTTTCTGGAGAGCAGGAACCATGGATGGTTCTTCCAAAGCTTTCTAAAATGTGGGAGAGGCCAACAAAGGTCTGGGGAAAAGTGTGGCAAAACTGGATTCATAAGTCTGAGGAAGTAACATAGTCCAGCAGCTGTACTATAATAATTATATCTTCTTAAATTGCATGCTACAAGGAACTTGATTCCTTGCTGTGTGTCCCATATCAGTTTGGGCCACTGCACGTAGCTGCTTTTTTCTTTTTAAACTTGTGGCACGCCTTAAACGGTATGTAAAATATGATATGGAGATTGTATCAATGGCATTTCTAAACATGGGATTTCTGCTTTTCTTTCCCTGCTTTGATGTCAGGGTTTTGACAATTGCCCTTTACTTTTGTGCCTACCTGCTGCAGTTGGGGGCCCAGCTTATATGCCATATTCTGTCTCTAAAGCTATATTATTTTTCTTTTGACTTTTTTTTTTTTTACCCTCAAAGGATTTTATGTTTTCATGCTGGTTTTATTTTATTTTGTTTTTTTCTATAAACAGAAATAAGCCGGTGCAGGTTCAGTACTTAGGGTTTTTTTTGTTTCTGTAGTTTTCTAACTTCCCTGTTGTTCACAAGGTTTGCATAGACATGCTATGCTTTGCAGATATTACAGTCTAGTCTGGCATTACATTGTATAATCATTTGTAATCAAAATTGCTTCAAGATGGTTTAGCAAGCAACATTGAATACAACTGCTAAGTATAGGAGGTATGGAAGTCAAGCCTGATTTAGAGCCTGCTCTTAGGTCTTAAAGCAGAAAACTAATGGTGCTAAGATGGTAATGTGGAGACGACTATATGTTATCTGAGGCTGGCATGATAGAAGCCTAAATTAAGTTATCACTGTACTGTAGCCTTCACATGTAACGAATACTGCTACACATAAGCGGAGCACAGAGAGAAATAAAATCGGCTCTGTCAAAAGTGAATTCATAGACGCATTTGAAGAGGATGGGCAGCGTATTTGTACAGTTCTGTTCCTGGTGGTTTCCTTGTTTTGAAACAGTGCAGTTCTGCTGAGGATTTTAAGATCAAAAGGGCTGTTTTGCTTCAAATTAAAATCGAGTCAGGGGACTTAGATTTTCTTATTTTTATTCTACTTTTTTTCCATACCAATAAGATACAAGTATTAGCTACATCTTTAAACACATAATAAAACGCTGCTGTGAATAGTATGCTGTTCAGGTGATGCAGGTGTAATTTATTTCCTCTTGTGTATCATCTTGAAAAAGACTGTGTTAAAATTTTAATGGAAATTTATTTTTGAACTTCAGTCTGAAGGACCTGCATACAGATAATCAGGATATAAAGAGAAACATTCTAATCCCAGGTTTAATATAAACTTTTCTTTTTAAGATAAAAGCAAGTTACTTTTTTTCCTATAAATCTTAGTGTTGCTATACATTTGAAAAAAATAATAATTAGGAAATCATGTTTGGACATGTCTATGAAAAGCTAGGATGTTGATGGTGTGAAAGAACTGCACACAAGCTGTTTTCATAGCTATCCTTGGGGAAAACTGTTTGAGATGGCTTGTTCTAGCAAATGGTTTTGAAGTGTTCTGGAAAAGTCAATGGAAATACTGGCTAGGAGAAGAAAAATGAAAGCAGCCTTCACCTTCAGGGAGGAAAGTTTAATTGGAACTCTGAAGCTAAGAGAACCCCACTCCTGGCTTCTGCTTGTATGGCATAGGTGTTTCAGTTTCTTGTACTACTGTCCAAAAAATGCCTTGTTCATACTTTTCAACTTAACTGGTAAAAGGATGTGGTACCTATGGCCAAGGTGTCTGAATGGTTTTACAGATAAATACACAACTTGTGATAGATGGGCTTGTGGGCTTTTACTTGGAAAGGCTAAGATAGGGGAAAAAGTGCTTCCTCTGGAAGAGGAAAATAATTCACAATCAGAACAATCAAGCCATTGGAATAATATCCCCAGGGAAGTGGTGGATTCTCCAACATTGGACACTTCTAAGATTCAGCTGGACAGGATGATGGGCCATCTTGTCTAGACCATGTTTTTGCCAAGGAAGGTTGGACCAGATGATCTTTGAGGTCACTTCCAACCTGGTATTCTGTGATTCTATGAATTCCTGTTGAAGGTGCCAAGGAAAAGAAAACTAATAAGAATAAGTATGATTGTGTTTTGTGGTGTAAAATGATGAAGAGAAATATTCTTGCAGTCTGTGATTGAGGAGGTTAATATGATTTTTACTTCCGCAGGTGGCTATAACCCTTATTCTTTAGCTTCCTCGTACACCACCTCTGTGTTTAATTTACAGTATTTTAAACATAGCATTGACTTTAGCGGTGCCGGCATTGATTTGCAACAATTTCAGACAAATACAGCTTAAATGGGTTTCTAACACAGGCTAACATGTTGTTCCATTGATGTGTTAATTAAGCTCTTAATTAGGTAGTGATAGACTATAACAATATTATGTGATGTGGCAGCATCTCCAAATTGTTCCTGGAAAGTTATGTGGTTAAAAAAAAGGAGTGGGAGGTATTGCAGGTGGGATGTTTGTTTCCACTAAAATAGTAATATGTCGTTTTTAAAAGCAAACATATTTTGTTTTGCCCTGAATAGACACAGCTTCAGATTTATTCTTTTATTGTGCTTAACATTTTGATTTAATAATGTAATTCTGAAATGTTTTCCCTTAATATATTTTTTGTTTTTATTTAGTTATTGGGGTTTTTTTATTCCCTTGCAGTAAGTGTTTGCACTTTAATGGATTTTAATTTAATTTTTTTTGAAGACTTTAGAAACTGGAGGTTAGCACTGTTTCATATAGAAACGTCCAGGTACGAAATTCAGCAACCCCTGGTGAACAGCAGGGAAGATGGGACTCTTCCCCAGGAGCATTTCGTCTGCCTGTGAAGACAGTGTCTTTTCAACTGAAGGAAACCTATTATTATTATTGAAAAATCAAAAGGCATTCAGCTTTTTGGTGATAAATTGTCTCGCTGCAGTCAGACAACACTTCTTCCAAAGGCAAAGGCATCGATAAAATATTTATACTGAAAGGTGTAGCAGGCAAAGGGTTTGTGAGGTTCTAATTGTGAGGTTGCCAAGACAATTATTTATTTATTTATTTATAAGTTGAGTGATCTGAAGGTGAAGAATAAGGATCTTATGGAATACACTGGTGACTTAAGTCAGAGTCAGAAGCCACTGATGCTGTCGTTTCACTTATGGTGGCAAACATAGAAGTTGCAGTGTCAAAGAGTTTTTACAGCTGAGTGATGTAATGTGTGCCTGGGCACTGGTACAGTAGTTACTGGTGAATAAAGTTAAAGATGTTGGGGTGGTAACAGAGAATTATGTTTTAAATACTCTTATTGTTACCCTGGTAGGGTAGCTAACTAGGCTTGGATTTTATTTTATTTTTTTGAAGTCTTTCTGATGTTGTTTCTGTCTGCATGGTGTAGTGGTGGGAGCATTGGTATGGAAAGACATAGGTGCCCTCTGCAGCTGTTTAGACACTGCAGTCTCAGTAGCGGCTCTGTACAAATGCTTCTACAACAGAGACGTCCTAACAGGTGGTACAAATGTCGGCTGTCCCAGGAAAAGAAGAAAAAAATGCTATTGTAAATTAGATAATAGTATATCTGTATAGGATCTTTGATTCTCTAATTACCTGTTAGTGCTGTGAAGTATAATTATTTAACCCACCCCCAGTTTACAATTTGACAGCACTGCCATATAAGCCTAGAGTCGTAACAATGGATAATTTCAGGCTTCAAATCTGTCAGCATAGATGTGTCCAGAAGTCCGTTCTGCACTCTGAGCTCTCTGTGGTTTTCAATTACTACACACAAAGGTCATGATTTCGAGCCCTATTGTTCTGCTCTCCACTAATTTTTCCAGCCTCTGATTTACTATAGTGGAGAGTGAGCTAAGAGCCAGTAAGGTAAAGTGTGTATGTTTTGATGGGGGATGGGATAGGAGGAAAGGCTACAAATCCTTCTAATAAAGCAGAATGCTCTCTTGGTGGCTGCTTTGGGTTTTATTACTTCACCTGCCTTCAAATGAGTCCTGCAGGTGCTTTGAAAAATGGATTGAGAGATTGCCTAGTAAGTTTGTCTCTTTGTAAGTACTTCTGTGTCCTATGTAGATGATTTGTTACGTCCTACGCCAAGATGTCTTTGTAAATCGCACCAGAGACCCCTGTGCCTTCCAAAGCCACAGCATGGCTTGGAAGGGGAGAGGAATGAATCATAGAATGGTTTAGGTTGGAAAGGACCTTGAAGATCATCGAGTTCCAACCCCCCTGCCACAGGCAGGGATACCTCTCACTAGACCAGGTTGCCCAAGGCCACGTCCAGCCTGGCCTTGAACATCTCCAGGGACGGGGCTTCAACAACCTCTCTGGGCAACCTGTTCCAGTGCCTCACCACCCTTAAAGTGAAAAACTTCTTCCTGATGTTTAATCTAAACCTGCCCTCTTCCAGCTTAAAGCCGTTCCCCCTCGTCCTATCACTACATGCCCGTGTAAAAAGCTAAAAAGCTTTAAAAAAAAAAAAAAAGCTAAAAGCTTTTTAAAAAGCTAAAGTAAAAAGTATGAAAGCTGAAGAAAGATGCTGACAAAAAAAGTATTGGTAGAATTTCAACACCTTAATTTTCTAAATGCATATTGAGGAAAGAGATATCTTTTTCCCTCGCTAGTTCTTCCCACTCATGGCAGTATGTGCTGCTTGCACCTGGAGTTATAAGACCAGTTCTCTCTTCTGCCAAGTACCAGGGTCCTAATTTGAATGTCCTCATAAGTCTCACTTCTGTTGTGGCTTCTCCCTGCACTACTTTTGTTCCTTAAGTGATACTTCCGACTTTTGAGCTTGGCTCATCCCAACACCACCTCTGCCTAGGAAGAGAAGTTTAGACTTGACACAGGGACTTGAATTATTCACAGCTCCTGTTGACACAGTAGTGTATTTGATCTCTCCCAATATTTAGAAAAAATATAGAAATTATGGGGTGGTTCTGATGCATGGAGAAAGTGGGGAGACCAAGTTTAAAAAAACAAAAACAAAAAACCAATTACACATGTAATAATTAATTTCATTTTACTCTGAATATACTTTAAGGGTATCTTGTACAACGTACAAGTTAATCTTGTATGCAGCTCTGAGATAAGCAAGCGCAATATTTGTACAGAGGGAAGAAGAGGGGAACATAACATGAAGTTATATGTCATTTCCAAGGCTCAGTCTCATGAGCTGGAAATTGCAGGGTCCCCCTTTTCAATCCCCTCCCCTACCTGTTTATGAAGAGCTTTTTAGCTTTCTGCAAGATCCTGCTGGTTAAAATTTGGGGCTGCTCCCACAGGTAAAGGACATCTTGATGGCACATAAGCTAAAATGACTTCTTAATTATTCTTTTCCATATTTCCAGAGAATGCTTTAAGGCAAACACAAGATATGTGGCTCCATACTGGGATAACTGGGTAGAATTTAATTTGCTGTGACTTAATAATATCCTGACTGATTCTTCTTTGTGGGAACAACTGGTTAGGGACCTGATGGGTCATATTTGTTTGGGCTGAGGAAAAAATGTTTTCTAGTGTTTTTCTTTGGTTTTAGAAAATGAAACTTTTCCAGAATTTATCATGATAAATATTTCCATGCATATATGTTTGTATGTATGTATTAAGGCTGGGAATAGTGCTGCCGTAACGCACTATGTGAACTTTGTAGATATCCTTATAATTTCTTCTGAAGTCTTTACTGTCAAAGCTGCTCTCAACATTTTAAGATTGACCTATTAAATTATAGCCAAAATCAATAGCATTTGAATGTCAAAGATAGCAAAATTTTTTTTTCTAGCAGAAAAAAGATTTAGAAAGTAGGCTTTTCAAGTTCTAAACATCTCTTGCAAATTCTTTTGGTAGTTTTTTGTTCTGATTTCGTGTAACATATTCTGTGCTCCCTTATGGCAATGCTTGATTCTGAAGTCAGATTGAAGAGAGGTTTTGGTGTCCTTTGTCTTATTTTCTCAAATGGATGTCATGGCAGGGGGAAGAGGATTCTGTTTCTGCTTCCTTCCTAGAGGGTTGGCCTGTAGTCTGGCTGGACCTTATCAATTTCTGTTTCCATTTTGGATCTATATCTTTTTATCACCTATTCATTTCAGAAAAATTAGGGGTTTTGAGCAATTTTTTACCTGCAGTTACTCTTCCCTATTGGTACAGGAGGATCATTTTTGATCCCACTTGGAAAGTATCGGTCCCTCTTAATCAGCTGTATTTTCCTCTGAGTCCTCCAGCTAGGGAAACAGAGTTTTCTGGTAGATCTGTCATTTCTCCTATTTGTTTTTACCTTAAGTCTTGGGCTGTGGCTAAAATGTGCTAGCGCACTAAGGTTCCTTGTCTTCAAAAATGTTGGTGTTGCCTCTTAAAATTCCCAATGGAGAGAAATTAAGAAAGATTGGTAAGTTTTTAGAAATGCTATTTTACCTGCTGGGAAAGTTACAGTGCTTCAAATGATGTAAGCGATAAATGCAGTCCCAGGCAACCTACAGGTTAACAATGGCCTTTGATTGACTATGGAAGCACATAAAATGTTAATAACTGACTCCATACAGAGATGACTTGTAGCCCATTGTAGATAGTAGTAACTGAGGGCCATTATAGTCTGATGGATATTCGGAGGCTCGTATTAAAATGAGGTGGCTCTTTCAGGCTAAACTTGGGTTGACAGATACCTGTATCTCTATAGCTTCTTTTATTGGCAAAGGCACAACTCAGACAGGATTGATGTAAATTGTCTTCATGTTAAGATCATAAATAAGGGCATACTTCATTGTTTGGCGAAACCAAATATTTTATTATTTTTTGTTTGTTTTATTTTGTTTGAAATCAGGAATACAAGGGGAGAACTGATTCAGATATGAGTTCCATAAAAATATTTCAAAAAACAGATATAGGTATCTGACTTGATCAGCATTCATTAGTGTAAGACAGAAGAGCCTTTCAGATTGGAATTCCAAATTATTGACCAGATTTTGTATTTAATTTGCTGAGCGTCAGAAAATCTCTAATATATTTTAATTTTAAAGAGAAATTTCAAATGTTACTGCAGGCCAAATATAGAACTAGCACTAATATAAGACCTCTGCTTCCTTCTTTGTATGAATATGCTTACATACTTCCAATGTTCATTCTTTTTTCTCTTATGCAGTGTTGGCTAAGGAAAGGACTAAGTTCTGTTTTCTGATGATGATAACCACACAGTGGGATACCTGGACTCTCGGGGCTTCCTTAGATTGCACTTTTTTTTTTTCTTTTTCCTTCTCTTGTGTGAAGCTGAACTAATAAGATTGTCTGTCTTTGCACAAGAGAAGAAAAAATGTTCACTATTTCCATTTATCAATGTTTTAGTTTCTACAAGCTTGGGAGGTGATAGAATTTAACAATAAGAGTAGTGTTTTCTTCTGAAGCATTTATTAAAGGAATAAAGACATGAAAAATATTGAATCATAATTCTGAAAAGACACATGGTCGAGTGCTGCTTGCCTTCTTGATGATCCTTCTTCAGCACTCTAACAGTGAAAATCTGAAAGCACAAAGCCAGTCACCTCACCATTTCAATTGGCATATAATTTTATGGAGAAACGTCTAGATACTTTGAACAATCTAAGCTTTTGTTACAAACACTAACTAAAACTATTTCTCATTAAAATAAATTGTTTTCCAGTATGTACTTATATCCATTTTACTTAAATTTTTATTACCTTTTAGTTATGTAACTCTTTGCTGTAGTTACTGTCTCTTCCTCTGCAGAAGATAAGAAGTGTCCTATTAAATCATGCAGGTTACTGAAGGTGTTTAGGAATAACAGAATAAAATGCTTTTGAGTTTATTTTTTTTAAAAAAAGAAAAAATCAAACAAACCAAAGCAAACCAACTCATGTTGACATTTGTCTTAACAAATCTGTACACATGAAATGTAGTAACTTCAGAGTATACTTAACTAATGAATTAAACAAATTTTCACTTCCACTCTGCATTTTCAGTGTCTAGTTTTGTACTGTGTGGCTATTTCAATGAGCCAGGCAGATTTATAGTAACATGGGGATTGATAAAGCGGTGAATTCGGGTTTTGAGATGATTTAGTAGTAGACCAAAAACATCTCAACCATGTAAATGGTGAACAATCTATTCCAGTTCCAACTTGTTTAAAAGCTCTGAAAGAATGGCTTTGTCCAAAGAATATTCAGACTGTATCAGGTGCTTTCTGCTTGCTTACAATATTTGGTATTCAGGCCAAAGTTATGCTGAAATGGTGCTTATGTCTTGCTACAGCATAAACACCTGCATGCTCTCTGATTAGATGGAAGGATGCACAAGCATGTCTTCAGGCTTGATCTCTTTCAAACTGGTACTATATGGTGTGGCATTGATGAGTTCGTGGTATGAGAAGCCCATATAAATAAACTGAACACCAACTCAGAGAACTTTTGTTGGAGCCCTTAATATAAAACTGAGCAAAGCCACCTTGGTCAGTAGAAGTAAAAATAGCAGTATAGATGACAGCACCACAGTATGAGCTGCCTATTGAAGAGACCTGAAAGCAGTGTTTGTACTGGATGTTTTCTGGATTCTGCCTCAACCTTTACAAATAGATCACAGCTGGAGTATTTTCAGAATTTCACATCATTGGGGCATGCTCAACACTGGCTTTTAGTATAGATCTGTTTTTCCTTTTGCTGTTTCAAAAGGAATTGGAGTACAGGTCAAAAAAAGCATCTGACTGAAAATACCCAAGTCAAGACAGCAGGACAATTAAAACAAGAAGAAAAGGGTGAGGATAATAGCAGAACTTAAGCAGTCACCAAAGCATGGTAACCTTCGTAGCTGAGCCTGACCTCTTTGCCTTTTAACTCCCCATGTCAAGCTTATATTTTGGGAACATGGTAACTGAGAATAGAAGAAAAAACAGACACTAATCTGAGAATACTAAAACAGCTCAGCAAAATGGGCTATTGGTATTGCAATCTGAATGCTGTTTGAACATTGTTTTAAAATGCTAATTTTCCATTTTTTAATCTTTCTTTTTTCCCCCCTAACTGAGCACCGATATACCCATGAAAAATGACACTTGGCATGCGGTGATTTGAAAATCGCTGTCTGCCCCTTGATGTCTTCATCTGACAACATCTATATGTTGCCAGGTTGCCATGACAACTAAGTACAGTTGTAATTGCAACCCTGGAAAGGTAATTCTTTCATTCAAAATGTGGCATACATTTAGCCTGTCTGAAGTTTCAACAAACCATCTTTTAATGACAAGTATTTTGAAAGGTCTGAATGAGGTAGTTCCTTTGATGTCAATTTTTTTTATTATCTCATGTAGCTTAACTAGATGGATATGTTGGCTTTCATTCAGTGGAGTCTGTATTTTTTAACCTTTTTATGCTTTATTTAAGTTTCAAATATATGGTATCAACTGTGAATCTGAAATTAACATATGAAAGCAAAATACCACATAAATGTTCATTTACTTGTATTTGCAGTTCTGGAAGCAGAAGATCTTGATACATTCCTCATGCTTACCATCCTTTGGGTTAAATCAAATGAGTTCTGTTGCATGGCTGACTGTATTTTCTTAATGTTAAAAAAAAAAAAAAGGCACACCAAAGAAGCACACCCATCAAAACCAAAAAATAACTGCAAGTGTTTCTACTCAGCAGGCCGCACAGGCTTTGTAGTACCACAAAGGCAATCTTAAGAATCAGCAAAACTGCAGCAAGTCTAAGAAATTTCCACCTGATTTGTATGCCTGTAGGGGGAAAAGGAGAATCAGGGATTATGTATGCATAGCTGAGCCTTATTATTCATCTACAATCCTGGGTACTGAGAACTGGCAACATGCAGCTGCATTTTGCCCTGTTGACAGCCTGACCTGCCTTCTCCATCTATGATGATGTACAGTCTCTCACCATCCATTTCCATTGCACAGGGAAAGTAATGTGTTGCTCAACTACACCACTTCTACAAAGTGGAAAAAGCCACCTTACTTGGATGTTTTGGTTGTCATTTAGGGCTAGAATATCACAGAATGGTAGGGGTTAGTAGGGACCTCTAGAGATCATCTAGTCCAACCCCCTGCCAAAAGCAGTTTCAACTAGAGCAGGTTGGACAGGAATGCATCGAGGCAGGTTTGAGTATCTCCAGAGAAGGAGACTCCACAGCCTCTCTGGGCAGCGTGTTCCAGTGCTGGGTCACCCTCAAAGTAAAGAAGCTTTTCCTCATGTTCAGAAGGAACTTCCTGTGTTCCAGTTTGCGCCTGTTGCCCCTTGTCCTGTTGCTGGGCACCACTGAAAAGAGTCTGGCCCCATCCTCTTGACACCCGCCCTTTAGATATTTGTAAGCATTGATCAGATCCCCCCTCAGTCTTCTCTTCTCCAAGCTAAACAGACCAGGTCTTAGCCTGTCCTCATAAGAGAGATGCTCTATTCCCTTGATCATCTTTGTAGCCCTCTGTTGGACTCTCTCCAGTAGTTCATATCTTTCTTGAACTGGGGAGCCCAGAACTGGACACAATACTCCAGATGTGGCCTCATTAGGGCAGAGTAGAGGGGGAGGATAACCTCCTTCGACCTGCTGGCCATGGTCTCTTTAATGGAGGCCAGAATACCATTGGCCTTCTTGGTATTGGTAAGCCAGCCACATTGCTGGCTTATGGTCAGCTTGTCCACCAGGACTCCCAGGTCCTTCTCTGCACAGCTGCTTTCCAGCAGCTCAGCCCCTAACCTGTACTGGTGCATGGGGTTATTCCTCTCTAGGTGCAGGACCCTACACTTGCCCTTGTTGAACTTCATAAGGTTCCTCTCCACCCAACTCTCCAGCCTGTCCAGGTCACACTGAATGGCGGCACAGCCTTCTGGTGTGTCAGCCATTCCTCCCAGTTTTGTCATCAGCAAACTTGATGAGGGTACGCTCTGTCCACTCATCCAGGTCGCTGATGAATATGTTGAACAAGACCAGATCCAGTACTGACCCTTGGGGAACACTGCTAGCTGCCAGCCACTAACTAGACTCTGTGCTGCTGATCACAACCCTCTGAGCTCTGCCATTCAGCCAGTTCTCAATCCACCTCACTGACTATTCATCTAACCCACACTCCCTAAGCTTACCTCTGAGGATGTTATGGGAGACGGTGTCAAAAGCCTTGCTGAAGTCAAGGTAGACACATCCAAATATCAGGCTTCATACTCACTGAGAGGTATAAACTAGCTCTGGAAAGTAAGAGTGAATGGAGTCCAAATCTTTCAACGTTGATTTCTTCACACTGTGGTACTGCTCCATGAGGACATGGTAGGAACATTTCCTAGGTTGCTGAGTTCTTGCTCACTAAATGGTAGTACTGTCACTTAGGATTTCTTGGATAAATCAGGTGACTTTTAGTCTTTGAATCTGTTAGAGCTTCAGTGAAAGCTGAATATAAATAGTTTAATAGGTTTAACTTCATATGGCTTAAATGCGTGCGTTTACCTGCTTATTTGTCTCAGCATCCTACAACACTAAAATCACCCTCCATAAGACACACAGAGACATGTTCGTGACTTTTTTTTTTTTTCTTCCCTGAAAAACAAGAGCAGGGTGGGGCTTTGAATGTGTTTTGAAAATCAGGTTGATTTTGCTACAACAGCTTTGACTTTTCAGCATAAACTTCAACTGTCAGTTGAAAAATACTTTAAATGGACTGAGGCGGTTCACACTCCTGATGCAAGACCTTCTATTATAAAAATAAAATGTAAGTCTAGACATCTGTGATCATTTCAGAAGGACGGGTCCTCTGAAACAGTTATGGCATTATGCCATCTGATTATTTTTTTTATTATTGGTTCCTTTGTGCTTTAAATTATTCAAAATGTTTTTCTTCGGCTTTTTTTTTTTCATTGCCTCCTAATGAACCAGAGGTCAAAACCATGGTATCACTCAGCAATATAGAAGTTGTATTTTGAAACTAAGTCACAGAGGTGTCCCTAGAGATGTCCTAAAGCTCGTTATGACCAAAGTACTGAGGTAGGCTTTCAATATTCTAACACACAACACAGTGGTATAAATTGCAGAGAAAGAATCATGATTGTTTAATTTGAAATAATCCTTTTGTCTCTGGGGCCTGTGTTTTGCATAGATGTGCCGTATCATTTGAGCCTTTTGTGTGATCTGGTAAACAGTGTTCTAATTGTTTTTGCAGGTCACTAGCTTAAAAAGCCAGGCACACTTCCTACGCAGGCTACAAAATAGACATTCTGTGATTAAAAGACATTGAGCAGCAAGCATATAACCATACTAACTGGTAAGGCAAGTGGAGTAGGAAAGGGACCACAGCACTCTTCGGTATCTCTCTGTGTACCTTACTCTGAATATTAATATAGAGAGATATTCTAGTGACTCTGGATAAACATACTAGGGTGTGCTGGCATAATTCAGCTCAGATTTTGCTGCTTAGTATATATGAAATACATAAAGTGTTTTATTTTGAAAGTTAATTTTCTGCAATGTAAATGTAGATAATAAACCCTCAATTCTTTCTATAAACTTCAAATATTTACTTTAGCACACAGGAAGATCAACTAGGGCCTTACTTCCTGGTTTTTGTTTTATGTCACGTTTGTTACTTTTACTTTTCTGAAAATATTGAGATCTAGAATCTGGCCCAGTATTCTTGCAGGAAAATGGGCTGTATGTGTTTTTGAAAGCCAGTTGTGACCATGACCTTGAGTTACACTATGTTGTGACATCAAAGTTTAGGAGTTATCACACTCGTATAGCAACTCTGCACTGTTGGAGTTTACCTGCTGGGCTGTTGTGCTCTGAATCTTCTCTTGGCATATGGAGCAACAGGATTCTTTCTTCATTTCCTTTTCTTCTTTTTTCCTCTTGCCTTCCCTTTGTGAGAACTGTGCTTTCAGGCTGACCTGGAAATCACTTACGTGCTCTAGTACTCTGCCCGTTGAATGCTCCATATTTACAATTTATCTTTTCAGGGGTGTATGGTAGGCTATAACGTACAGATTTGCTCATGTTATGTAGGATTAGAATGTAACTTTTTCTTAACTTGCATGGGAAATGCAAGAAAACAGGAATCCCTTTATTGTATTTTCTCAGTTGCCTCAAGGTCCTTTAGAACCCTTCTCCTTCTGTTTTAAACCCACTTGCTTTCCCCCTTTGTCTCACCCTGTACTTAGACAGGACTCCACCTGCTAAGAAAGCAGGCTCTTCACTTTCTGCATTGTGCCAATGCTCTTTAGGGGCTCGGTTCCTTTATTGTATACGGGTGACTTCTTCGTTGACCATTTCAGGACCCCTTTGCTCAGAGCCTTTGAAAAACTGCTTGCCCATCTAGGGAGCTTGCTTAGCCTGCCCACTTTTGGGTCAGGGGTCAGCAATGTTAGAGTTAACCACTTCACCCGATCCTACTTCCCAGAGGCATGTTACCGTCCCCTTTCCTATAGATACACACTCCTTCTTAAAGCAATTACATGTCAACATTATATTGGTGCCAAGAATTCATAAATTATATATAGACTGCCTGTATCATCATATTTCTCCTTTGTCAAGGAAACCTCATTAGGGTCGAGGTGAGCTAGTCCCCTGGGTGCCTTTCTGATGTTCTGGCATCTCAGTCACAGCACACCTGCTTATAATCCTTATTAATTGAGACTTCCAGCATTCACTGTGTGTATGGCCCCCTGTCATGAAATTGTTGTAGGTCAGTTTTCATTTCCCTATGTAAATCTCCTTTCTTCTCACATGTGGGAAAGCTGTACAGAAAGAAGCATTCATAGCTCCCACTTCTAAAGTTCATTCATCCATGAAATCTGTTTTTCACATATGAATATTAAAGAAAAATATTTACATGAGGTAGATGTGAATTAACCTGTTATGCTTTTGCGAGCCTCTATCTGTGTGATCATTGAGACAAATGGGTGATTGTGATAAGTTTGTAGGAAAGAGATGCCATTTCCGTGCAGTTTTGCCACTGCTGTAGAGCCTTCTTGGAGAGGTGGAGTCCAGAGCATGTTTGTCTGCTCATCAGGTGGGACTTATAGTTAAAAGAGAGTAAAAACTACATTTTTTTTTTTTTTTTCTGTTGCCCATTCAGTATACATGAAGAAGTTAGTTGTTTCTCACATAGAAATGTGATAGAAATAATCTTGCATACTCTGTAACAGTTCTGATCTTGAATATGCATACTGTGATTAATACAGTCCTCGCAGCCTTTGGTTATAAATGTGGAAAGATGGGCTAATCTGTAAAAATCAAACTTTCAAAATGTAGGATCCATGCTTATAAATCTAAGAACTCATTTTGGCAATGAAAAATATGTTTGAAGGGAGAACAGTATTTAAATCAGAGCCTCACACAACATTTTCTTAAAATCATAATTCAATAAAGAAATTGATTCTAATTAGTGTTTAAATTGCTCATCTTGTCAGCTCTATGCGTGGTGCCTTGTTTGAAGTGAAATGTTTTTTGACAGAGCCTTCCTAATGAAAAAATTGTTTTCCTTAGTTCTTTGATGTTGTTGTTAAAGGGAAAGGCATTTAAAAAAAAAAAGCTTCTCTTTAGCAATAGTAGTAAACGAGGGGAATTGATTTGATATTCATATTAAATTCTCTTGGGCTTTGCATATAAAGCATCAATAGCTCTGACCTATCTTTATCAAGAATAGAGAAAAAATGATTTATTTTTTGTATTATAGTAGCACCTAGAGGCTCCTTTTAAAATAAACTTTATCATATTTGACGTTATACATGCTAATGAGCATCTGTCTTCCAAAAATTCACAGACAGGCCAGGCAAAGACTATAAGTAAAACCAGTATTGTAAGCTGAAAGGAGGTATCCAAGGTCATTTGTAGACACAAAGCACAGCTGGGAAAAAAATGCAAGATTACAGAGGGTAGGACCCAGCACAGCACCCTGATTCCCCACTGGTGTGCTAGTGACAGCACGGCAGCATTTGGGGGGCTTGGGGGTACCAGATCTCATGAACTCTGCTGGACTCCTTAGATCATACTCTGCCCTGTTTGGATAGCTTTGTGGAAACGAATGGGGCAATGGCAGCATCAGCTTGAGGTGAGCTGAAGGAGGAGAAAATGGTGACAGTAAAGGCTTCCTACAAGAGCATTCATACTATACTGAATTGCACTACTTCTGTGCTATATACTCTTAATGCAGTGTAGTATAAAAACACACGAAGTCACGTTAAATGCTGTGATAGTACAGTGCATTGTAATCTGCTGTTTATCTTGCACCTGGCAGATGCATAAACCAAAATATTCCAGGTGTAAGTGAAACAGAAATAATAAAATGCGCTATGAAATAATAATGTGAGGGTATGTTTGTTGGGGAATGTATGTGTGCGTGTAGACATCATATAAGTTATAAATAAACCAAGATTATATAATATCATACACAAAAGCAGTGTTGAAGTGTCCTTATTAAGGTCGTGAAATCTAGCTTTCAGGAGCTAGGAGATGTTGTGAAGGTTTTCTTCATGGTCTCTGTTTAATCTTCCTGTGCATACGTATTGTAATTACATTGTATACACTATGTTTTTTCACCTCCAAATTCTTAATTCATTCAAGAAAAATGGTTGCTTTTTGCTTCTGCTCTCCTGTTCATTCTTTGTGTACAGTCCCTGTACCCGCATTACTGCACATTATTCAAATCCTGTTCAAATAAAACAATTTATATACTTGTGAATTTTCGAAGGCGTTTTATGACTACACAGTCCAAACGTTTAAATGTTAAGAAACCGATCAACAATACTATTATGAAATGTTATTGCTATCGTTATCCTCATTTAAAGATTTGTTTTTCCAGAGTTCTATCACAGAAAGCATCAAAAATACTGGTTTATGAGTAGTATGAGGTCTAGAACTGAGGCAAGTAGATTATGGTCAAAAAAAGCTATTAAATTTGTTTGCCTGATCCAAGATATCTGGGATTATGCTTCTCAGGGTACTGTTTGGTTCACAATATAGCTCCTGCTTGGATCCACAGCTAAGAAATTTCGATCTACATCACTTCTACAAATAAGAACCAGACTCTTCAGCTGAGAACTTACACAATGTGAAACACAAACATTTAATGATCTGTGGAAGTTGAAGTTCTGATTTGTCCAGTATTCTGACTTCTCACACAGTGAATACGCAAATGCAGAATTATATTCACCATGGCAACATCTTAAGACATTACTTTTTTTTTTTTTCTCTGGAGTGTCTGTCTAGCTTTTGGGGTGGCAGGGGGAACCCCAAGCCTGAAACAAATGGCACAAGAATTTTGTGGGTGTTAGTAATCTTTATGCATCTCCAGGAGGAGGTACATGATATCCAACCCCATTTCACATAGATAGTGAAGTAAAACGCTCTCAATTTTAAAGCTATGTAATGCAATTAGCAGCCAGTGTGACACCTCTTGTTTATTATCTGCCTTATGTCATTGTAAGGAATGGAAACTGTAGGACGACCTGCAAATGATGACTGAGGTAACAGAACACCCATCAGTAATGGAAAGTTAATTTTCTTTAGGTCAGAGGGAAGATACTGAAAGATTGGTAGGGATGGGTCTTGGGTTTCAGTTAGAATTTTTTTTTGTTTGTTTGTTTGTTTTTTTGTGGTCGTGTGGTTTGGTTTGGGTTTTTCTTCCTGAAGCACAGTACAGAAGACAGTTGGTCAATCTTACAACTCAGAGGTCTTTTTTGAATAGCCTGTATCCTAATTTAATTTGTCTATATGAACATATTGTCTTCCATTTTAAGAAGAAATCAAATTTTGGTAGTCCGTAATGAAAGTTTTAAAGCTTTTTCTCTGAAACTAAGTATTACAAAAACGCTTAAAAAAAAAAAGTTCTGTAAACTCTGGGCGTATCTGTTTTTTATTTAAATTTCATGGGTTTTTTTCAAGTCACCCTGATGACTCTTGAGTAGGCAGAAGCAATCATAAGTTGGGCTAAACTAAGCCTTATTACCAGTTCTGAAAAATAGAAATCGACACTAAAATAGATTCTTCTCTATACATAGCACAGAATTAGCTAGAATGTGGGATACATCTGAAGACTACTTCAAATGCAGTGTTTGTATTAAAGGATGTTTCATTTCCAGTGTTCTTAAATAATAATCAATTGCATGAAACTTGAAATTTCTAGATGAATTGATTTATTCTGTCTATATTATTAATGATGAATTGCAGTTGCAATGTTTGTTTATATTAATGATGCATCTTCAGTCAATAAACAGCTTCCAGCAAATATTTGAAAACAGCAATCAAACCTGTTTGTATTTTCCATGGATTAATGTGTTGTATGACATCTGATTTTCTGCTCAGAAATTTCTTCTCAAAGTAGTGATTATTATGATACGAACTTTGTGTGGAATATCTTTTATTAAGAAACATGATAATTATTCGTTTCCTTATGACAGTAAATATTTTCCTTTATCAGCACTATTATATGTTAACTTGACAATGTGGAAATTTTCAGCCGTCCCTCACATTCTAAGGCAGCCCTAAATGTAGTATGGTAGTGCTGGAGAGCAGCGAGTGTAGAGAAACCGCCTCGTGGAACTGTCTGAAAATCAATGATATTCATTAAAAATAAATTCTAATATATACTGCTACTTCCAGATATTTCCTCTCCTTGGATTAGGTTATGTTCCATTTGGGTGTTTCTTCGTTTTTTGCATGCTGCGTGCTGTAAAAATGTTAAAGCATTGGGGCTATTTTAATAATCTTTTTAAGTACTCCTAATACTGTTGGTTAGCTGATTTGCAGTGGAGTTCTATTAGTCAAATGAGCCATTTCCCATGTTCTAGCAATAAGCGTAATATTTAGAGATATAAATTGCACCTTTCACTTCGTGTAGGTGTTACACTGTTATTTCAGTAGCCTGGAAAAGCCGCAAGTCTCCCTTCCATAGGAAGAACTGATTTTTATTTTTTTTCCCATCTGCAGGGCACACCTCTGCCAGCAGTGTGCTGTGGGGGGTTGCACTCTTCTGTTGGTGGCTGGTTTTTCCTCTCATGTCATGTATTTCTCTCTTTCAGTTTGACTTCCACTTAGGTCAAGGGCAAGCTTTGACGAGGCTGTGCCTTTCTGTAACTGCAGCTAAAAGCTGCCTTTCTGGGCCTAAGGGAACTCATTTTATTGTTAATATGCCGTGTCAAAACACTTGTACCATCAATATTCACAGATTCTTTAATGTTGCACTTGGTTTTAGAGTTTCCTCAAAGTAACTAAGCACAGAGGATCACTTGTGTAATTGCAATTACCACCAGCCCCAGCCACCTACAGAGCTGTACGAACACCCACCGTCTGCAGGAAAAACTACAGTTGTTCAGCTCTTGCTCTGCCCAATTCGAAAAGGTCATTTTGTCAGACTGAACACCACATCACTGTTAGTGTGACTGTTTAGATGGCAAGGAAATTTCTTCTTGTCGTAGGATAGTATGTTAAATAGAAAATGTTAGTAATGTCAACCTTAAAAGAAAAGGGTTTCTGTCATATTTTTTTTTTCTGTTAGGTAGCAAAAGACCTGCCCCTTAAAGGTCAGGTACTCCTTGGCAGCATTTTGATAAGCAAACTTTTTGGTTACTGCAAGACCGGTTTATCTTAGTAGCACCAAAAATATGGCTAACTATCCATCTCGGACCTTTCCCTGCATCTGTCATATTGCCAGCAAGTGCTGCCCATTTCTGAATTAGTGAGAAAAGGATGGATCTGCCAGAGCAGTTTAAAATTTAGGAAGTGTGGCAGGCAGGAGGGATATTCTAACGGTGCTGAGGCTGAAGCAGAGAAGTGTTTGTTCTCAACTTTACCTTCTCCAATGTATAGTTATGCTGAAAATCTGTATTGGCCTGCTGTAACTGTCTGAAGTCCATATGTAAATCTATTTTGTGCCTATAGGTAATTCCTGAGTATTCATTTGCCTACAAGCATGAAAACTTTAGGAACATGTTACTTTTCTCTTTGATAGTGTTGGAAATGTGGGTTCAGGGCTTTTAATCTCTGATTAATCAGGAGCGTAAGAAATTTTTTGCAGGAATGCCATGTGAATTTAGTTAATTGCATATGGAGGATAAATCTGTATTCTAAACACAGCCCTCAAAGGCCCTAAGTTCAAAGGTGTCCATACTGTGCCTAGATAATCCAGACCAGTATCCTGTGTGGAATATGTATGTTACCTTTTAAGCTAAAAACTCATGTATACTTGAAGCTAATATTGTTAGTGACTGTGGAGGTAAGAAACAGTTTAGCCTTTGTATTACAGCAGTATGCTTTGTTGTGAAGAAATGAAATAGCTATAATTTTTGTATTCATGAGCAAAACTAGTAAATTCTATGACTTGTTTTAATCAGTTCATTGTGGATTTAGATTCTATAAAAAATTTCAGGAGGCTCTTTTCTCATGTTGTCCATATAATTCTAATACTGACAATGTGACCTCTGGCTCATCTCTTTTTTGAAAATGAGGTTAACAAAATGTATCTAGATATTTATATGGATCTAGATATTACAAATATATGTTATTACATGCTCAAGATGTTTAAATGTAGAGGTAATTTTTAAAAATACCATTAATATGACTGACTATCTGTAGAAATTATGTTGTGCTTCAGTATTTCTCAACTTTACCTTACTGGGGGAAACGTTTTGCGTTCTGAAACTCAGAATACTTGCTCATGTTGTTTCTGCTCATATCATGTAATACTTTTGCAATTGAATTATTTTAAAAAAACCTAAATGCATCTGAAGTAAGTATGCAGAATTAACAAATAATCACAAGATAACGCTGTAATGCTTTATCATTTTATGGACTGTTGACCATATACCAGTCATCAGTTTGAGCCACTCCAGCCCAAGATAGGAAAGAATTTTATACCTGTCAAGCTTTCAGTAATGAACTGGAGGACTGGCCAACTCACTTCAGTCCCCAACATTTCACTGGTAGCCTTAATATGTTACATCTTGAATTCCATTTTTAAAAGCTGGAGAGGTATTTTTCTGAATTGGAAAATGATACCTTTGGTGTACTGTGTTTCATACTGACCTTTTCTCCTTTGGACAGAATGGTAAGGTGTGGAGTCATGGAGGGTTGGTGGTGGGCTTCTGGGAAACTGATACTGTATACAGATATTAATCTCAGTAAAATAACTTTTGTTTTCCTTTTGAAAATGGTTGGTTTATCTTTCTCCCACTTTATGGCTAATGCTGATTACATTTGTAATTAGTAAACCTGTTACCTAGCAAATCAGAAAGTAGTTCAGTTGCTCTTCAACTTGAAAACTGAATAAACTCATGAAAATGTATCTGAGTATTCAGTTGGTAGCAAGAGGTCTTGATAAGTTGGTAGAAAGAGGTCTTGATACAGGGTTTCAATTTCAGACGTTCTGAGACTTTATTAAAAAATTAGGTGTTTATTTTCTCTGGGGATGGGTTTTTAATTGTTTGGGATCTTTTCAACCAATTTTTATGACAACTCTTTGGAATTCAATCTGCCACATAAAAAAGCAGAGAATTTTAAAGGAAATGCCTTTTGGTGTCTTAAGAGACTTCCAGGTAACTTCCCTCTGTAACCTTCAAACTAAAGGAGCTAAAAGCATGCAGGGAGTGGATGTCCTGGCACCCCAGAGAAGGAGAAAAGCTGCACCTCTTTCTCTTGTCAAGGAAACACTCCTCTGTGGGCTGGAGGGAAGGAAGCTCAAGTGGAGAGAGCACACTTGGCAGGAGGCAAGCAAATGTAGGCTTCTGCAGTTTTCTCCTTTATGTCCACTGATAATAAGGCTTTGATTTGGAAGAGTACACCTAAAGATGCCTTTACCTATGGGTTATGGGTTGCAAATCAGAAGAAGGAGCAGCACAGATTTATATTCTTTGGGTAAATTGAATGAGGGAGATCCAGAGACCCTTAAGCTCCAGTTAAAATTCCTGGAAGATGAAAGAGAGTCTGGACCTCATGTCTCTGAAAGCAGTTAGGGTAGCTTGTGAATAATTTTTACATGAAATGATTTTTGAGAAGGCACAGTCCTCAAGCCCAAGACTTTAAATCTTGATTAGATTGAGGCCTCATGGGTTGGGCTTGAAATAAATTTACATATTCAGTGGTAGAAATTAAAAGAAATTGCTGTCTCTTGAAAATTGAAAGTCAGCATTTGTTGAAGAATCCTTTTAATTATATTTCTATTCTACTCTAAAAAAAAAAAAAATTGAGCATAATCTTCATCGCTGTCTCCAAAATAAAATTTGGTTTAGTTGATCGGCTGCTGAAAGCGAGCAGGCTCTTGGATAGTTGCAGCATGACTCTTTCAGTGATAAGGTGGGGAGCTGGGTGTATCCTTTATGCAGAGCTATCAGGACACGCATATCGTTGCTGACAAGAATTGCTGCACTTCCCATTATAGTACTACTTTTCCTTCTGTCTGTATTCCAGACAAGCACTGACTATTTGTACGTGGTTTTGTGCCCAGCTCTGTCAGCATAGTTTGTCACTATGCACACACACACCCTCCCCCCCAGCTATTTCTTAGCAATAGTTGCTAAACATCAAGCGGCACAATGGGGTTTTTTGCAATGAAGGTTAGATGACAGTGATTTGTCTGAAGCCACCAAATCAGTTCTCAGCTTTGGCCAGAAATGGATTTTTAAACTAGTTCATGATGATAGACTGGCGGAGCAAGTTGTACAGATGAGTCATAGGTGATATTAAAGCAATAACTTGGTAATACTAGTCTTGCTATTGGACCGCATATCAAGTTGCAATAGAAACTATGATTAAAAATCGTTCAAGAAATCTTTCATTAAACAGAATTAAAAGGCTGAGAAGTTCTGATCAAATCTAGTTGCATGATTTTAAATACTTTAGAATAACATCACAATAACTTATTTAAGAAAAGATAGGTCCTTTGTGAAAAACGTTATGAGTCGACTCCTTGAAGCAAGTGCTGGAAAATGGCTTTTCCATTATTTCAGAGGCAACATTAAAACACCATGAAATTCAGAGCTTCTGGTTTTATCACAGACATTTTTATACCAGTATTTAAGCATTTCCTATATAGACCCTATATCTAACAGCCAACGTTTTAAGAGAACTGATATACCTGGAGATGGATCACTGAGTGATCGTTAAACAGCAAGTTACAAATCCATCAGACTTTGTGTTGCAGATACTCCCTATATCATTAACTGATATTACAAAACATATTTGTGTTTAATTAAAATTCCAGTGTATATATAGGACTTCAATTTGTAAAAGAAATTTGTAAATTTAGCTGACTTGAAACCAGGTCTTGGATCTCTTTATTTTATTTTTTTCCTAGTTAGTTGGGCTTTTATAACTTAAATGAAATTATTCGTTTCTGTCTTTCTAACTTCAGTAGATCATTCCAATTATAGTCCTTGGTCATGATAGGAAACTTTCTTTCCTGTTGCAGTGTCACCTGCGGTCTATAGAAGAAAAGATTTGCATTTTATTCCTCCCTGGAGATGGGTTATAAGAAAGAAGAATTAGTAGGTAAAACGGAGCAAGTCTGAAATAAAGGACTTGTGCTGACTGTCCACCCTACCATCAGTCTTCCCTGGCCAGCAAATTCATTGAAGCAATATTTTTTCAGACCTGCAGATTATTTAAGGTAGCTGTGGCTGATGGCTCCAAGAACACAGCTGCTAACACCTGGGTTATAAATAGTGGTAACTGCAGAGGAAGAGCAGATACATACCTGTCTCCAAGCCAAAACATTTTACCAAAGGTGCACTTTCAGAAAAAACAGACTGGGACAATGGGAACAGTTTCAAAGAAATATGCTTAAATGGCACTGTACCAGGGCAGGGCAAGACAGATTGCAAAATAAGAGCAAACGCTTTTCTCAGTATACAGAGCTATGGCTTACAGGAATCCAGAATGAAGGAGGAGCTGGACAGCTCAAGAGCTTAGAGGGGCACTGCCACACATTTTGCTGTGGCACTTTTTCTCTCTTGCCTAAGGATAAAGGAACATGGTATTACAAGACTCTTTCTTTTGCAAGATATGTGAGTGCCTGCCTAGTACACGAGGTGGATGTATTGTTCTTTGCTTCAATTACTGGTCAGAGGACTGCTCTCTGAATATTACTGTGCAGTGTTAACATCTCAGAAAAATATTGTATAGCCATAGTGTTTTGTCATCTTATCTCACTGTGATAAAGGACGAAGCATAGTGAAGACTGGTCGGTGCTTGGTGGGAAATCTATAAGGAGCTTGAGAGGATTCATAGGAGTGGTTGGTGAAGGCAAAGGGGGATAAATGACTGCATTAAGAGAACATTACATGAAGTTTATTCTCTTGGAAAAGTTGTAAATCTGAGGTTTGATCACTTAAGTTTTTGACGTTCTATTTTACGTTTCATAAGTTGCTTTCAGAAGTGACAACTAGTGATGTCCAGACCAAATTTGACTTTATGTATTTGTCATCTGACTATGTTGCAGTTCTTGTAAAACAGTGTAATCACATCCTCTCCAGAAATATGGTCTGGTGTTATTTCATTTTATAAAATAATTTTTCCTTCTTTCCTAAAACATTCGTATTGAAGGGGAAATAGGCAAATTGCTTCTGACAGAATAATTTTAGGCAAACTAGCAAGGAAATAAGGTTGCCTAATGCTTTCCATTATTAAAGCCTGCTTCCTGTAGTTTATAGTTTTACCAGACTTAAATTTCTGGTTTGGAGGTTTCCGTGCTTGTTCTCTGTCTTAGGACATGTTTTTTTTAAATCACATTAAAAATGAAACTCGAGACTGCAGGTGTAAACTCTTTGTACTGAACAAAGTTTAGAAGTATTACATACACCTATAAGACTGGATCATTAGAAGTGGGTTTGAAATGGTGACTTTACTGTTAAAATTTTGTGAACTCTTGCATACTTTTAACAAGGTGAAGCATTTCAATAAAATTAATGTGGCAGTCTTGTGTTTGGACAATGTAAGAAGTAACTGAGAAGTCACAAGTTACCAAATATTACCTTATGTATAGCGTTCTTTCCAGAAACTTAAAATTAGTTCTTAGTATGATGAAGTCATAAGCTTGAAAAGAATTAATCTGTTCAGTCACCAACAAGCTAGGGGGACCATCCAGAGGAAGGTTCCATAAAAATGGAACACAAAGGGACAATTCAGGCAATAAAAAATTTAGATCTGTTATACAGCACAGGTTAAAAAAAAAAAAAAAAACAGACCAAATGTGGTTTTAGTTTAAAAAGAAAACTTGTCATGGTGGGGATATCTCATTTTGTAGTAACGATACAGTTTAGCACTATCAGGCTCTGGTGCAACAGCATCAAAACTGGACAGCTTGGTATTAGAAAGATGTGTGCTGAAAGAGGAAATCACAAGTTGAACCTACAATAGTAAATCATTGGTTAGAGACTGATCTCTGGCTTGCAGAATAAAGAGGTCCAGAATGCCTCAAGTCCACAGCGTTCACATTAATACCCTCTGGATTGACTCAATCAATGGTGTTCCCACCATGTATGCATTAGTCTCCCCTAGTCTACATGGGGCACCCCTGTCACTCCCAGACATACTTATATGACCATTGGGTGTGGGACAGAAGCGGGGAATTTCCATTTGTAACCTTAAATAGAGAGATGGCTAAGTCACAGCCCGCTGTAGTGGTGGTTTATGGCATAAAGTCAAGGGCATGGCAGACAGCAGTAGTCAACTTCTCCAACAGGCAAGCTGGTCCTGGAAGAAGGTGACATTAAGTGGTGCTGCCTTGTTCATACTGCCCCTTGGAAGGAGAAGCTGAAGCAAGTCCCTGCAACCTCACCTCAGTTGTGTTTGAATGAACAGTCAAAGAAACACAGATAGTCCACGGGATGTGACCCATGATCCACCTAGAAATATGTGTTATTTGGTGGCATACATCTACCCTCACAATTGTTTGTGTTGGCTGGAATGACTTTATTTGAGTCTGATTGTTCTCTGTAACGATATATAAGTAATGGCCTACAAAGAAAGATTAATAAATATGCTAAATTAAGATAGAAAATCACGATAGCTTGTGCTGAACTAGTTCCAAAAACCTTATAACCTGATGGGTCATTGGTTTTTGTTTTTTTTTTTTTAATATAACCAATGTCTTCCACACCATTGAGACTAATAGTGTATATTATATGCATTTAAAAAGCCAAGAGTGACCGTATTGGTAAAAAATTCCATCACTCTCATTATTATTGTACTTCTCAAGCTAATGCAGTTGATGACTGTTAACCTGAGAATTATTAGGTATGGAGTCACTGATGTGTGCCATCTGTAACAATGAAGTTGTAACTTTAAATAGCAGAAAGCCTTAATGTCTAATACTGGGTATTAATAAAAAGGTTTGCATTAGAAATACTGTAATTGACAGAGTCAAGGTACTAATGAGATTTCACATCTAGTTCTATTAGTTTCAAACATCTAGGGTTTGTTTTAGAATCTAAAATAGAGATCTAAATCTAGATAAATATTCCCAAGGGGGACTATCAGTGCACGTTGTGAAATTTTAGCAAAGTAAAACTTACAAATATTTTACAAAACCAAGAAAGCTCTTTTGGGTTGGTTTTTGTTTTGTTTTGTTTTTTTTTCATTTTCATTTTTTTAACTTCCACTGTGTTTCCCATTTTTCTTTTAAGAGCAGAGCTGTTGCTGAAATTAGAATCTATTATGGGATAAACAATAAATTCTTTGGATTTTCTACGGGTTTAGGATTGAATAACAGCAGAAAAAAAAAGTCTGTTACGGTCTTTGGTCAAAATTGCTGCTTGAAAAAATATTTCAAGTATATGAATATACCTGACCATTTCTTTTTTTTTTTTTTCTTTTGTGATATAAATAGGCATTTATAAAACTAAAATACAAAATACACCGGTCATAAAGTTCTAGCATGTTTGTTATGGAAAATAATCCACAATTTGATGCCACTATATATGATGTTATTACTGTATATTGAGGCACATTTTCCAAGGTGAGAGATACTATTGTGCGGCATTTTCTGTGATGTTTTCCTTTAAGATGCTACTTGGTCTACATGCAGTTCCCAGTGTATTCCTCACTGCCATGTGAAAAATATATTATAAAAGTTGCCTGTGAATATGTTCATGTCAGTCACTTTGTATGAAAACAGAAATTCCATCTGAGCAATGACCTGCAGAGAAGAGGGCAAAAGAATGAGCAGTCGGATCTACGCCAATAGTATGTCTTATATCTTGAGGAGAATGACTTTCTAAGATTAATTCGTTTTAAGTGAGAGGAATCACCTTGTTTTACGACCAAGTAGTAATCTCAAGGTCTGTATATTAAGTTTTGTCATCATGAAAGGAGGATTCTGGAGTCATATAAAAAACCATGACCTGTTAGAACAATCCAATGCACAAAGTCTATTTGCAAAGATTGTGTTATAAATCATGATTCATTGTGCAATTTTGATCAGCATGTAGTAGAAAAAGATTCATCTTTCAGTGGTGTATTCTATTTATGGCCTTCTTTTTATACAGTTAAATTGCTTTACTGCTTTTTTTCTTTATCTGAGTTTAAGTAGCTTTTACATCTTTGCTTGCATATTTTCACAATATCTATTTTAGAGCACCGAAACCTTTAAAAGAAAAAGGAAAGCTTTTTTTTTTCTTTCTTCCGTTATTTATAGAATCTTTCATTTGCATTCATGCATTAATGTTTCAAGCACAAGACTAGGCATGTAATAGCGAAGTATTACCTCGCTCATTTTTGACCCAGATTGTGGCCGATGCCTATTGCCAAGAGGAAGACTCATATAAAGCATCCCTAAGTCTTCTACAACACTGGCCTGGGTATAAGTTATAGCCCAGCGGGGAGCAAACCAGAGCTGCTACGCATGGATGAGAAATGAGGTAGACACTCTTCCTCACTGCTCCTTTTCTGCTAGCCAGTGTGCCTGAGTTGACATACAGGTGGGAATAATCTGGACAACCATAAAGCTGTCACTGATTATGTCCCTTGCCTTTGAGTTACTACCTGATACAACTGCAACTATGTGTTTCTCCCTCGGGTTTTGTATCAAAGGTAGAATTTAGTCCTTTATAAGCAAAAGATATAGGTGCTTGCAGTCTCTGTGAAAACTTCATTTTCACTGACTCTCAAATGATTTAAAAGTACGGTTCTGGTCTAAAACGTGATGACATTACAGACTTGTAACTCTACTTTATGTGACATGAGCTCAATTTACACCCCAAGTTTTTTCATTCTTCTGTGCTTGAAGTACTTGAAAATGTTTTTCTCTGCCAGCAAGTGCAGATAGCTTACAGACCCTCTGTATTTAAATACCCCGTGTATTTAAGAGGGTTGCCAGTTACCAAACTTCAACAGTGTAAGGAACAACAGATGGAGAGCATAATAACTTTACTATCTCGGTAGAAAGCCAAAAAGCATCAAACTGTCTGACACATGGGCCCAAGAACACATAGAATGACATAATTTTTTTTTTTGTTTTGCTAGAGAAATTGGAATCTAAGATCTCATTTGACCCACAAAATGTGAAAGGTACGGTTGGTCATATACAGTTTTTAATATAAAAATGCATTGGCATGGCAGTAGCTTTCTTATTTACATTCAGAGGATCACTCGAGGATCTAGAACCACAATAATTTAAAAATAAGTAGTTATAATACTTTAAGAATCTCTGATACAGAGTACTCTATTATTGAACTGCATAAGACATAAATCTTTCACTTGTATTGTTTTGTGTGCAGAATCTTGGTCTTCTACTGCAGACTATTAAACCAAATGTCATTTCTTCTGCATACTATGATTAACAATGTGCAGGCCTTTGAAACTTTGAGCTAAGCTTTCCTAAACATATCAGTGCATGATTTTTCTTTCTTTTTATTCCAATGACACGACCCCTGAATCAAATCAGGCAAGGCTTGCCTTAGAATTAGTCTCTGTTGCTTTGAGAGCAAGCCAACAAGGGATGTGTGAATTATGCAGAGAGCAAATCCCAACTGTGTGCCGTTTACTTGCACAACAAGCTCAACTTTAATTAAGATCCTTTGCCAGGCTGCTTTCAATGCTGATTTTACAGTTCATAGAACAACATCCTCACCTATATGAAAGCCTTTTTAACCCTTCAAAAACCTGCCTGTGGTAGAATGTACGTGACAAGGGGCCCTCATAATTCAGTGGCTGATAGAAACGCTCTATGATAAATGTAATCATTTTAGCAGATTGCAGATTTGAATTTAAAAATGCAGATTTTTAGACTTCTTTGGTGCAACAGGCATAATGATTGACATGACCTACCACTATAGTGTCGGTATTAAATCTACGAGATTATCGCCTGCTAACATCAAACCAAAAGGATTAGAAAGAGGTGACATAAAGGGCACACCCAGGATTTGGAAGTGAGATAAGTTCTCATAACTGAAGAACACTGAACCTCCCATGTGAACTGTGAAGGTATTTCCCAGTGAGTGGGATCTGTTCTAGGGATGCTCATTATTGTGTGAACTCTTTCCTCCATGAGGAAATGAAATATTAATCCATTTTGGTTATATTCTACACAGCTATATACTTCAGTTCTATTACAGCTGCCAGCTATCAACTGTGATTGTTTCACTTTGGAGGGAATGCGGTTGCTGTAATTTATATTCTAGTGTGTTTAACATTATTTCTAAAAACCATAGGATTTGATTTCCACTACCAAAAGTCAGTGTTGCACCTAATAATAAAGTCCATCTAAAAAAATCACATTTTAACAAACAAGAAATTGACAAAAATTGATCACCTTACAAAAATTAGTGATAATTAAGTGTGTATGGATAAACTTGTCATGTGCTGTTAGTGGTTTGGACTTAATTCTAAGTATTGAAAGAGGCAAATTTCACCAGATTAAAATAAATTCTCAAGAACATCAAAAAGAAGGAAGCTTTAAAGAAGAAATACAAATAAAGATTGGAAGGATTTTCTGATTATTTCTTTTTTTCATGCTTTTTAAACCCACTGTACTAGCACTGATAAGTAACATAGTGCCTTAAAGCAGGGGCAGAAGCAAAACTTAGAATGTTGCATAAAAACTAGTGGTGAGTTGCAGGGTGGGGCAGGGGAGAATGTGTTTTGTTTTGTGCTTTTTTGGTGTTATTTGGAGGGGTGTTAAATTAAGAAGCTCTATAATGTGCAAGAACTCTTTCTGACAGCCTGTAATGAGCTTCAACGGGTTCTCTTTGCTTACTCAGTTCATTTCTAGTTTTAGACCTCTGATGAGGATGGAGTTTGGAGTTATAATTAAGATTTAAGTGAAATTTTGGCTGTTTACAGTCTGTTCTAAAGATGCTACTATATGTCAAATACAGGCAAATATGAGTGTGTCATTGGATTTAAAATCCTTTCATTTATTTATTAGCAATTTTAAAAATAGTTTAAGCTACGTTATGCCTCAGACCTTTTGAATGAAGCTGTCTGGGACTTGATGGTGAAGGTTAAAATTGCAAATTGCTGTAAGTCCTGGTCATTGAGCTGAAAGCCATTATCAGGTACACTGATCATATAAAGATCTAATGCATGCCGTGATGTATTTTTATGTGATATTTCCCTTTAGTACAATCTCTGGAAATAAAAGTAGTAATTTAATAGTAAAACGTAATTTCTGTGTGTAAATAGTAATGCCTGGTTCAGATACCTTCAACATTATCTTATGTGCCAGTATTGTTTCTTCTCTGTGATTTTTAATTCGCATAAGACACTCGATGGATTCTTTGAGGTATATGTTTCTGGTGGTATTTTAAAAATTTTGTATAGTACTGAACAGTAATAAATACTCTACCGGTTCCTTTTAATTTTCATCTAATGGTCATACAGTAATTCAGCAGACGTTAGTTCCCCACTAGGCACCCTCAGTGTTGGGTTTGGTTTGGTTTGTTTTTTTGTTTTTTTGGGTTTTTTTATTCATAAGCTTACCATTGGTGATCATGTAAATGTTAGGCCTGGAAATATTGTGAAGATTCAATATTTAGTTATCAGATATACAGACACAGTCTCTACAGAGACTTCATGTATTTTTGCTTCTTTCTGAAGGTCTGCACACATCTCCATGTCTTTTCCCAATTCTAGATTTTTCCAAGCTTTTCAGTAGCTTTTTTATATCTATGTTTCTAGTCATTATCTAATTCTGTTGTGAAATATTCTGTAGTCTCATCATTGTGTCTTACTGATTAGCTTAATCTTAGTCAAAAAAATTGTCATGTTTTCCTTTTCCAGCCTTGTATAACTCTTGCTCCCCTGCCTAAATTTCATGCAGTATTCTTCAATGTACTCACTATAACTTATGGCCCAACTCATCTTGATTTAGTGCATAGCAATTCTGTGGCTCTCATTCCTGTGATATTTTAGAAAATTACTGAGTTTTCATTCTTTCTGAGACCAGTTGCTCAATTCTGGATCTTCAGACTTTGCACAAGTATTTTTTTTGGTGGACTTTACAGATAAATCCTAGCTCTTTTCAACTTCTGAGCGCTCTGTTTTTCTTGATGTTGCTGTTTCATTCCTAACAGTCCTCCAATTTGGTCTTTTTCAGGGGAGCATCTTCTCCTCTTCTAATACCCCTTCTTTTTGAGGTACTCAGTCATTGTAGAGGTCATGTTTGGGTAAGGACTTCTGGTAGTTTATAGAAGTTTAAATAGAGACCAAATCTACTGTCTGGAGACATGTCATGTGTTGGAGAGCTGCCTGACTGCGGGTAACAGATAATTCCCATAGCCTTGTATGCCCAGATCACCAGAAGGGCAAACTGATTAAAAGGACCAAACAAAAGTGTAGGTTAATAGTAGCAAATATAAATAAACCAAATATGCATTATGGAAAACGTACCAAGCTTTTTAAAAGAAGCTTTATTTAGCACGTGCCGAAGAAGACTCCTCAGCATTGCTAGCACTTAAAACCATCCCTTGCAGTTCTTAAAACACCAAAGCGCATGTTGTGTGGTATGTAGTCTACAATAACATCAGCCCCTCAAAAGAATAAAATTTACGCGGGGAATGTATGTAATACTAACCTAGCTGTTATTTAAGATTTCTACAGGGAGACTTGCTAGTTATGGGAAAGCAAACAGCTCTGCCCTTTAGGGCTCTGCTTCTAGGACACTGAATTTCAAAGCGAAACTCCGGGGGTATTTGCTGAGCAGAAGTCAGCCATGCCTTGTTAATCACACTCCACTTCAAAGATGAAACAAGTATAATACTGAAAAGCTCAATAAAGCTTTTTACTATGGTTGATTACTATGGTTAGGGGGGCTGGTGACTAACGTAGGAAGAGAGGCTGAAAGAGGTGGATTTTACAGTCTAAAGAAGAGAGAGAAAGTCAGAAATATAATAGCAATTTTCAGTTAATGTGTGTGGGAGGAGGATTTTAGAGAAAGAAATTGGATTAATCTTGGAGGTGCACACAGGAAAGGACGAGTGGCAGCAGACACTTGCTTGGACATACGGGGGGAAAAATCTTCCCTGTGAGGGTTCAGCATTGGAACAGAAACCCAGGGAGGTTGTCGTCTTTCCACCCTTAAAGATTTTCAAAACTTGGCTGGACAAGGCCCTTTGCAACTTGATCTAGCTTTGAAATTGCATCTAAACTTGAAAGTCATACCTGCTTTGGGCAGACAGTTGGACCAGCTCACTTTCAGAAGTTGCTCCCAGACTAAATTATTTGGTGATTTTGTGATGCAGTATTAAATCTTCTACATGGCATTTGATTTTAAATCACATGGTTAAAAGTTCAAAATTAATATGGTACACAGAATAGGTTTAAAATTACTAATCTGTGTGTGTAAACAGAGGATAATTTCCCAAGGGAGTCTTTTCTAGTTGAGTTTTGTAGGAATTTATTCTTGTTTCATTGCTACTTAATATTTTTACCCTTCACCCCACTTTCTTCCCCAGAATATAAAAAATTCAATGGCTAGTGAGGAAAAAGAGAAAATATTTTTATTAGGGTGTTTTTACTTAGTAAACAAATGCACATAAATTGAAACAGTATTAAAATGGAAAAAAGTTCTTACTGGCAAAAATATGATGTTACCGAAAGGAAAACTGGCTGTGGGTCTTTGAAAGAAAAAATGTCAATTCCCGCAGTGTGAAGTAAAACTCACACCTTGTTTCTCATGAAATACCTTGTATAAACTGAGAATACAATAAAGAGAACAGGAATTAAAAGATATACAAAATATTCTCTGCATATTTGAATTGTTGAAAGAGAACTCTAGTTTAAAATAGACTTACTTGTCTTCCAGAAAAAATATTATTCTTTTTTATTAGTTTAATAATAAACTTTTTTATTCTTACTTTATTTTGTTGTCCTCACCACTGTTTAAATTTTCAACGTGTTGGCCCATTCCTGCATACAAAATTGTAACCTGTCTCTTCTTCCCCAGTCGTGAGCCCTGGACTAGGGGAGACGGGGACTGGAAGTGAGTTTTGGGGCTGGATGTTGTTCCTTTCCTACCATGGATGAGAATAAATCTGTGGTCTCATGGCAAAGTATTCACAGCCTTTAATTCAGTTCTGTTAATTGTAATTTACTTTGTTATGTGCAATAACATGTCTTCCCTTTAAGGGCAATATTGTTTAGAAAAGTTTTAATCCATTTGTAACTTCATTATCAAACAAAACAGTAGAAATAGTAGTCTTATCTTAAAAGAAAAAAGTCCTGGGTCACTTGTGAACAAAGGGATGGAACACCAGAGATCAAAGAAAAGGTGCAACTGAAGTGGGCTTCTCTCTAATATTTTGCTTAGGGAGCAGAGGAGGGAGGGAGTCTTCTAACCCCTGACTACATCCTCTCTCTTTCCCTGCACTTAATTTTTTTTTTGTTTAAAATTCAAACAGTAAGATTCTCATTTTAAGCTGTCAAACATTTATTTGAAAACTAGAATTAAGCTGTCAGTTTTAATACTTCATTTTCATTTATTTAGCTCATTGTGAAAAGGTAAAAGAGGGGATAAAGAGAGGGGAAGAGAATACCCTACCAATTGTAATGACTGGCAGAAAGGTTCTTAACATTCTTAAATGAAAGTTTTTATACTTTGCCATTGCAGTCTATAAAAGGAGAGTGAATTGATTCAGGACTGTTCATTGAAGTGCAAGTCCTTGGATGAGCTGGGATAGACATGGAACAGAAAAAATGCTGGTGTAGGTTTTGGTCCCTTTGAGCTCGTATGACAGGGAACAGGTAGAGAGTTATCCAATCCTCAGGTAATGTTAGCCATTTCTTACCTCATACTTATATGTGGAATGGATTTGAATATGCCCTAAAGAGATGATCAGACACCTTTAGTGCATTGGATTAAACCCAACTTGGTATTACCAGCAAAAGGAGGGGAGTGAGGAGAAGGAGAAAAAAAAAAACCCACCAAAACCATTCATAGGATTCTGCTTATATCATCAAAAGAAACCTCCAAGAAACTGAGTTACGCCCAAGAGAGAATGCCAAATTTGTGCTATAGGGAAAAAAAAATAATGTGGCATTATGTAGCAGGAATTTGTATTTGTTTTGTTTTTATTTGGTTTCATTTTTCATTCATGCATCACCCCTAACCTTTAGGGTAAAAGGTATTTCACATTAACATAAATATTAAGCAGATGCCATTTCTGCTACATAAAGAACTTTCAGCTAATCATTTTTCCATGCATTTAAATAGGAATATTAGAATGAGGGTAATTACTTCAGTTTTCCATGAGTGATCCATCAAGACATTGACTTTCACAGTATATTGTTGCACAGATTAGTAAGTGTAGAATTAAATTAGAAACTACTGTTGGAATATTTGAAGTGTTTTTATACGTCCAGTATTTTTTAGTTTTAACAAAATTATGATTTTATTTTTAAAATGCATTCCCTCCTTATGAAGAAGTTATTTTGTCAAGAAAAGGAACATGAGGTTGGATGATAAGCTCTCTGTGTCCAAGTGGAGAGCAGTGACGAGTGGCGTTCCTCAGGGGTCGGTACTGGGACCCGTACTGTTCAACATCTTTGTTAGCGACATGGACAGTGGGGTAGAGTGCACCCTCAGCAAGTTTGCTGATGATACCAAGCTGTTTGGCGAGGCAGACACGCTGGAGGGGAGGGATGCAATCCAGAGGGACCTGGACAGGCTGGAGAGGTGGGCCCAAGCCAACCTCATGCAGTTCAACAAGGCCAAGTGCAAGGTCCTACATCTGGGTCGGGGCAATCCCAAGCACAAATACAGGCTCGGCGGAGAATGTCTGGAGAGCAGCCCTGTGGAGAAGGACCTGGGGGTGATGATTGATGAGAAGCTCGACATGAGCAAGCAGTGTGCGATCGCAGCCCAGAAGGCCAACCGTATCCTGGGCTGCATCAAAAGAAGTGTGGCCAGCAGGTCAAGGGAGGTGATTCTGCCCCTCTACTCTGCTCTCGTGAGACCCCACCTGGAGTACTGCATCCAGCTCTGGAGTCCCCAACATAAGAAGGACATGGACCTGCTGGAGCGCGTCCAGAGGAGAGCCACGAGGATGATCAGAGGGCTGGAGCACCTCTCCTATGAGGAGAGGCTGAGAGAGTTGGGGCTGTTCAGCCTGGAGAAGAGAAGGCTCCGGGGAGATCTTATTGCGGCCTTCCAGTACCTAAAGGGGGCCTACAGGAGAGCTGGGGAAGGACTTTTTACTAGGGCATGTAGTGATAGGACGAGGGGGAACGGCTTTAAGCTGGAAGAGGGCAGGTTTAGATTAAACATTAGGAAGAAGTTTTTCACTTTAAGGGTGGTGAGGCACTGGAACAGGTTGCCCAGAGAGGTTGTTGAAGCCCCATCCCTGGAGGTGTTCAAGGCCAGGCTGGACGTGGCCTTGGGCAACCTGGTCTAGTGAGAGGTATCCCTGCCTACGGTAGGGGGGTTGGAACTCGATGATCTTCAAGGTCCCTTCCAACCTAAACCATTCTATGATTCTATGATAAGGGAAAATTTTAGTTCTAAGATATGACCAGTTATATAAGGGATAACCCAGCAGGAGTGAAATAGAGTGTGAACAGTAAGTTTAGAGAAGTTTCTCTAAAACTAAAGATTCCAAATTATTATTTTTGTTACTATTGTATTTCACATCAAAGATACCACTGTTAGCACTGGGGAAGGACAGTACAGCATTGTTGAAGCAAATGTAATTGTAACAAACAAGTATGACTTCAACAAAATCATCTCTGGAAGTTTCAGATTTGGCTATTATCAAAAAAAGAGCTTTTATTTTCTCATCCAGTTTTTGGCCATTGTACCCAGATAAACTTTTTTTTCCCAAGTCTTCACAAGAGTATTCCACTTTCAAAACATCATGCTGAAAAACTTGTAATTTTATATACCAAGAGACTAATCAGCTGTCTCAAAAACATCTCACTAAGTTAGGCTTGTAAGGAGCTGCCAAGAATTATACACCATTGTTACTATCCACCATGATAGCCACATCCCCTATCCAGGTACAGAAGCAGTGCTTTTTTTCGCGTTCCACTGTGCTTGACTGTATGCTTGAAAGCTGATTATCAGCTAAGCAAGTGATGGAACTTGGAAAGAAATTTGCATTTTGAGTAAAACAGATTGCATTGCCAGAATGAAGTATCAGAGGAACTGCTTATTGCGTGGTCACAGATCTGATATTAACAGGATGCTTTGTCAATGGCTGGGAAAATCCTAAGTAGGCATTGACTTTTCTTGCCAATATCAAGATTTATTGGCACAAGAGATATTGACTTCAGCAAATCCATGACATTATTATATTTCAAAGCTTAATAAATCTTGTTACCAGCCAAAACCATAAGTCAATATAATTATGCTTGATGATGCATGTTTTCCCTAAAGATCTCAGCTTCATATTATACTTCCAAGAAATCTCAAAATATCGGGGAAAAAAACAACTAAGGGAGAAGTCAGTATAAATAGCCACATCATGTTATCATATGTCTCGTAGTCTCTGGGTCTTTGTGAAAGGCACTTGCCTGTTTCTGTGCTATTTCGTATGCGTTTTGAATTGGGTTGTTTTCTCTTGAAAAGTTGGACTCCTTTTCAGAAATAGGATTCATGTTTTATTATTGAAGAATAATCAGATGACACATACATGTGTCTACGGGAACTTCTGAATTCACAGATAGTCTTGTTTCCAAATTTTATTGTAAAATATGTGGGCCTAATGGACTGCATAGGATTGTGGTCTGTTGAAAAGACCACGTTTTACAGTGCCCAAAGCAAAACAGTGCTCCAGTGTGCAATTTACATAAAAAAAAATCAAAAACATGCTCCTTAATAATCTGATTTATTTTGAGCCCATTTATTGTTTTGTGGACAAAGTAATGTTTATTTTAGAAAGATCCTCTGCCACTGATTATACCCAGGGTTTATTTTCATCGGGTGTTTGTCTTGGATTGTGTTCTTCAAAGCAGAAGGAAGGTAGGGGAGGCCAAAGGCGGCTGCTCGGCTGTCCCTCTGCCTGCGGTGGGAAGGAGCCCCCCTCACCAATCCTCCTGAGGATGGCAGGGCACCCGGCTGAGATCTGGCACACGGACGCTCCCTGTGCGAGGGGTGGACACCAGAATTACTCAAGATTCACAGTTTCTGCAGGGAATAGTTCAACACAGAAACAGCATCGCTTTGGGGCTGTGGTTGTATAGTAATTTCTGGTTCTCTGGAGTGTACAGTATGTAACTGATGGTGCAAACGCAGGGAGCAGTCATGAAAATGCCTTTACACTGGATTAGTTTTGACTTCTTTCTGTTTTACAGATCTGAAGAAGTTTCTGTCTGAAAATATAGAAGCACTTTTTTTTTCATTTCCCAAACTATTGCGTGATTTAAGACAGTTGTCTTAAATGATCCTATTGCTGAGGTTTTCTTTGTTTTCTCTTTTGACCGTGGCATTTTCTTTACCTGTTGACATTATCAGCCTTAATAGCTTTTCTTTCCAATTTACAAAGTAAGCGGCAATCATCTTATTGTGGAAGTTTTGGTTTAATCTGCTGACTTGGAAAAATATATAACATCAAATATATAAGCTAGTAAATTTCTGAAGAAAAATAGGAAGGTTCACAAAAAGTAGACATAAAATAGAAAAAAAAAAAACCCAAAAATTACATATTTGTATTTTTTGAAGAGGATATAAAAAAAAATATGTGAAGACCTACAGCAGTGGAGGTAATAGCTCTGCACAGGAGTTGAAGTCAATTTTGTGACAAACCACTTACTGAAAATGCATTTTAACAAAATGGAGATACTGATGGGTTGAGGAAGAAGACAAGTTTGTCCTTTCTTCTCAACTGCTTTAACTTCAAATTTGTCACAAATTTGAGGTGAGAGGGCTCTAATAAAATATCAGAAGGTCACCTTTCTTCTGAGAAGTCTAAGCCATTTATCAAAGGAGGAGGACAGCATTAAGAATAGGTGCTTTGCCACATCTGGTATGGTTGGGGTTGCAAAACAGTTTCCATATAATGTGAAGGGGTGTAAAGTATTAATGGCTCCATAAAATCAGGCAGCAAAATCCCTTCCCATAATCTTCCTTTTGCTCCCACAAGTTAGTTGGAAGATAGCTTTACTTCAGAGCAAATAAGAATTGTCAAGCACTTCTCAAAAGCACAGATTAGATCAGGGAGATTTATCACGTTACAGGATCATATCAGTTGGTATTTCAGTTGGGTTTTTTTTCCCCACACATAATGTGGTTTATATGTTATTCAAAAGTTGAGATAGTTGGTCTTGCGTGACCTATGAGGAGAGGCTGAGAGAGTTGGGGCTGTTCAGCCTGGAGAAGAGAAGGCTCCGGGGAGATCTTATTGCGGCCTTCCAGTACCTAAAGGGGGCCTACAGGAGAGCTGGGGAAGGACTTTTTACAAGGGCATGTAGTGATAGGACGAGGGGGAACGGCTTTAAGCTGGAAGAGGGCAGGTTTAGATTAAACATTAGGAAGAAGTTTTTCACTTTAAGGGTGGTGAGGCACTGGAACAGGTTGCCCAGAGAGGTTGTTGAAGCCCCATCCCTGGAGATGTTCAAGGCCAGGCTGGACGTGGCCTTGGGCAACCTGGTCTAGTGAGAGGTATCCCTGCCTGTGGCAGGGGGGTTGGAACTCGATGATCTTCAAGGTCCCTTCCAACCTAAACCATTCTATGATTCTATGATTTGAAGCAATTTGTAGAGATTAGGGTTGCAGCATAAAAGAATAACAAGAATCTAAAAGTAAAAAAAAAAAAAAAAAGCTGCATACAAATGCTTATAGAATTACAACAGCTTTTTAAACCCTGTCTGTCCTGTGCTACTCATGAGGTTTCAAGGTGGCACCCCTCCTAGAACCAAGGTCTTCTGCTAATAGAAACACTAGTAGCACTGCAGGAAGAAAACAGTTGCCGCTTCATCTGTAGACTCAAACAGCATATCTTTTCATGTGAATTAGTATAGGTTCTCCAAACCAAATTTTGTTGGATATACCTTTTTTTTTTTTAAGTATTCCAGATATTGTACTTCATATTTTTAAAAGTTGTACAAATGTAGGTTCCCCCTTAATGTGGTATATTCATCACAGCACAGAGCATAGCACAGGCAATTGCATCAAAAAGAAGGGGTAACAGAACCTGTGGTAAATAAGTGTATAGTAAAGTCTGACTTAATCACTTTCTGTTTTGATAATCTTCCTCCCTTTCCCTTCTGACTTGATGCACACTTTTTTTTTTTTTAAGCTGGTGATTCTCTATGGTCTCTACAGTCCTTTGGTAGAGATTGCATTTACAAGTCTGCATGCTGATTTGGGAGGAATTTGTGGCAGTATTGCACAATCACACTATGGTTGGGTGGATTATCACGTTTTGGGGAAACATGAACACATGGTTAGATTAACTGTTGCCTTCTCAAAAGGTCGTAGGAGTGCAAAGAAACATAAAACCGTGTAGGAAGAGAGGAGGAAGCAACATATGTGGGAAAGGCATTGAGGTGAGCAGGGCCAGAAAAAGGGAAAGCGCGCTATAATAAGTACAGATACAGTCAAAAAGTCATTCCTTTTTTTTGTGAAGGTACTGGGGATTTAAAAAAAAAAATGAATTGTACAATGAGAGGGTTCTGTGAAAATTAAAGACAAATGTTTATTCATTTGGAGTGATAATGGGCAATTGTTTTCTCTGAGACTGTTTTGGCTTCTCTGCACTGCTCTGGAGTCTGTGTGTATCTCTGATGTAACCAAGGTGGAGCTGTGACTTACCGAGGTATACAACATTTAAGAATTTCAGCCTTTTACAAAGCAGGTAGGTCAGCCTTTGCTCCTAGTACAACTGTAATACAAAGTCTCTAAACTGCTGAAATCTGTAGCTAGGCAGCATGTCTGCAAGGAAATAATTTTTCATATTTCTAGTAGTTGTTTATAACAGACTTCACCAAGTCTTTTTATTTTCCATTTTAAGTTGCTTATAATAAGGATAGTGTGGGATGGCTGAGACGCTGTTATAATATTACATTATCTTAATTTTACTGACAAATATTGCCTTTTCCAAGGTGAAACACAAGATTTCTCGGTAGGTTATGCAAAAGTGAAAGCAAATATGGCACCTGCCGTTCTTTAAAGGCTTTAGAGTAGCTTGGCTGGAGCCAGTTTGTACTGCAAATACCAAACCATATGCTTTGAATTTCCTGATGAATTAGCGACTTGTCATCTTGCTTATGCTGTATGGACCTGAAATACAAAACTCCATACAATTTCCCTAACCTACTGATCAAATCATTTTATGAGCAATGTAAGATAATGGTATGTTGTACTGTGTGTGTAACTGAGCTATAAACCTTTGCTGTCTGCTCTGGTAGGGGTTCAATTTGTAATCTTTGATTCAAGCCATTGCTCATTCTTTTTATATTCTTCCCTCTCGGTTGGCTGAGTCCCAACACAGTTTGTTCTTTAAGCAAGCACTGGGAGCAATAACCATTAACCTTTTTAAAGTGCCTTTTTAGCATGTCATGAGTTTAGATGTCTTGCTTCTTTTCACCATTAACCTTTCTGATGGGACAGCGTGCTCTGTTTTGCTTACTTCAGCATGTCATGCACATTTTCACCCCTTGCCCATTTGCAGGCGCTGTACTTCATTCAAAGAAGGATGGGGGAATGTGGTGGGGAAAGGACAAAGGCAGTGCATGCCATACCTTTTCCCTAGGCACATGAGCAGCTAGTGTGACCCTAGTTGAGAAAAATAGCCCATTAAAGAACTACCCTTGTTCAGGTGCAGAAGCAGTGCTTCTAACAGTATCGCTGGCGCTTGCTACAAGGCCTTAATTGTCAACCATGATAAGGCATCGCAATCAAAGCCCTCAAAACAAAAGCTCTTCATCTAAGGCCAACATCAGTGAAAGGTTCAGTTATTCTTGCTTTACTGAGCATGAAATGGAATTGAAAGGCAATATTAAATGGGTTATTAAACTTAAGACATGGTGTCTTGTGATCTTCTCTTGCAATTGCCCTTACCACATGCATATGTAATGTGTGGAATATTCTCTATAGGGTTAGTCATTTGTATGGCCTTTAAGTTTCAAGAAATGTTAGCGTTGCAATTATTCAGTCATCATTTTATGATAAATTAAAAATATGGTTCCTTTGAAAATTAAATGTCTGTTCTCTGGTTATTTTCATCCTCTCTATATGCAGGCAGGCATCTATCACAAAGAATGATTAAGAAGTGAAAAGAATATAGTTATTTCTAGCACAATTTCCCTCCCTCACAAAAATTCTTAAAATGAGAAAGATGTAGTTTTGTTTCTCTTCAGCATAAACACTAGTCTTAGGTTTTTGGTGTAATTTACATAGCATTATGATTTCCCTCATGTCCCATTGAAAAGACAATTGACGCATGTTTTCTGAAAACAAACCAGGTGTTTAAAAATGAATGCCATTGTCTAGTAGCGTTTTGATCAGAACTTTTTCTCAGGTGAACACTGAACAGTTGTTTCCATGGACTTTAGCTGGCTTGAGGGCAGGCCCAAGGGAATTGCATGAAAGCACATTTCTAGTGCTGGATTCAGTGTTTGTTCAGCTTGCCTAGAAACCAGAAAGGACTGGAACATTAAACAAAAGGAATTGATCTAAAGGGCATTTGCCAATTAAACCCAACAGCTAGTAAAGGTGCCTGGTAATACAGCATTTCCACTGTTTGCTCAAAAACTACAACCAAACTGGACTAGGAAGCTCCCTTGTAACTCTTCATCCTTTGCCTGGCAACATAAGTATTTTCTAGATATTAACTATCTCCGTAACTAATTGAAAGACTTATCCAGACTGGCTAATTATCATCAGGTAGGACCATTCAGTATCACTTCAGTAGCATGAAATAGAAGCTGGAGGAACTGACACTGTGTCTAACAGGCAATTAAGCAGAAGCTCGAGCATCAGTTAATTTTGTTAACTGAAGCTTAGCTGATATTCAGTTTGTGTTTAACCATATACCTCAGAGTTCTTGCTAAAGAATTGCAAAATTTAGAAGGGGTGGGGGGTGGGGGGGTGGTGAGGAATATTCCTTGTGAAATGAAAGGAATGTTAGAAGATAATTCCCAAAAGATATTGCTAGAAAGGTAATCACTTCCACTAGGATTTGTCTGTCTTATTTTGACAGTTTGTACTGAAAACAGCAACTTGACTTAGGAGTGGTTGAGAATGATGGTATAAATGGGTAATCTGTATGAGAAATTCTAGTGCCTATAGCTGCAAGGTATGAATCTATTTCTAAAACAGTAGTAAAGAAATTCACCTTTTTCTTTAATGATTCTGAAAATATTTTTAATTATCCCTTTAATAATTCACCTAACTCTGGAAGTTCTGTGAAACAGCAAAAGAAAAAGTGGTGATACAGTCAAAAGACTCACAAATAGCCTTAGAGCAAGAAAAATTTGAATGGAATTAAGGATGTCCCCTGGGGAGGATTTTGGTTCAGTCTAATGACTTGGTTTGGTTTATGTCTGCTGACAGACAAGTCAACTGCCACAGCTTCATTTTAACACTTTACAAAATTGTCTTCCAAAATACTAGAAGCACAAAGAACATTTTAAGGCAACTTTCACCTGAAAATAAATTTTTGTATGAGAAGAAAAACAAGGCTAAAATTAAATGCTTCAGCAGATCAGGTTTGAGTTGCTTGGACCAATACAGGTGCTGTAGTGTTACTCTAAAGATGCTCTGAAAGTAGGGTTCCATCTTATTCAGAGCTAAAGCTGTTTACCTTCAGATATTCAAGGTCCTACCAAATTTTCGTGTTTTATGCCTGGGATTTTTGGCTTATGCTAATGGTCTTTCACAAGAACTATAGAGTATGATTTTGATTGTGGGGCCATCTCAACCTGTATCTAAATCCTGGATGCACTTTTCACAAATCACTTTTTGGTCACAGTATTTTATGGCCATACATGGGAAAAACAAGGATTCATGCCAATGATTTTGTGTATTTTCTTCTTTTCGTTTACAGTAATGAAATTCCAAGTTGTATTTTTTTCCCATCAGGCTTTTCTTTCCCCTGCCATTAAATCTTCCATTGTTCTTCAGCACAACCCCTGGAGTCCAGGGAAATGTACAGAAGTGTGTTTTTATTTCAAACACTAATAGTACTGATCCTATTTTCTGTGTTAAGGAAATGAGTAAATCCATCCTTCCTGCACGGCTCAATCAATTTCCTTTTGAAAGGGAAAACCTGTGCTTCTTTTACCTTCAGACAATATGTCAGTATTTCTACTGTGATATATCAGCAATGGATTTAGAGGGATTTTTTTCCCATAAACCAACTAGACTGTTCTGAAGTTCACGTTTGAGGTATGAATACTTCAGTTAATCCTTCAAGAACTGGTTTTAGCATTGCAGTTTGTGCTTCTGCCTATGTGAGGCTGGTTGCTGTCACTACTTCTGCTCTCTTATTTCATAGTGATTCAAGGACCTGCCATATAGATTCACACTGGTGGTGCAGTGCTCAGTGCAGCCGGTGATACTTGGTGTGTGTTGTGTCTTCTAGAGACTGTGATGACACAGTAAAGTTTTGAGTGCTCTCCATAGTGATGCCAGTAGTCTTTGTGTCTGATCTGTGTGTCATTCACACTTAGCTTGCTGAGGTCTGGTGAAAAAGTGTTACTGCAAAACACAAAGATGTTGGAGTGCTTTGTGATTTTGTACAATAACATTTTGCAGTTTTATTAAGGCATGAGATCTTAGAGGTTCGCTCTAAAACTGTCAGAAAGACAAATTTTTTAGTTTGTGGGAAACCCGTTTAGACCTAAAATTTGGACTAGTTCGAATTGGGTTTGGAAGCTTCAACTTCTTCCACTCTTTAGTGACCCTATAAAACATCAGTTTACTGTAGCAGATGCAGGAAACTCCATCATCTTTCCCCTACGGAGCCCAGGGATACTTATAAGGAAGCCAGGCATGCTTTCCTTAAACTGCCTTCTGTTCAAGAAACCTAAAACATAAAAAACCCAAACAAACAAAACCAAAACCCAAAAAAAAACAAACAAAAAACAAACAAACAAACAAACAAAACCCCACAAAGATAAAAAAACAGTAAATAGGCTATAAAGATTGACTTGTTAAATTTTCATTTTTTAAAATATAAGATGTGCTTTGCTGAAAATCTTCAGGCCAGTTCTTCCTGATGGGAATTGCAGCTCTCTGACACTGGAAGGGCAGGGCCACAGAGGTGAAAGTACTGTCTTCATCGCATGCAGAAACTTTATGGTGACATCTAAGAACTGAATGCAGGCTTTTATTTTACTTTTAGCTCCTACATTGTCTTACTTACATCTTGTAATTTATTTATCTGGTTTTCCTTTTATATCTTACAAAGCATATCTATCAATCACACCAATAAAAGATGAATAATTTGTACTTAGTCTAAATGCACATGTTTTTAAGAGAACTTCAGTCTGGCATTTGAAAACCTCCACTGGGGACAGAAGTAAAAGTAAAAGTTTATGTTGGTTTTCAGTTCTAGGACATTATTCCAAAGAATATGGGAGAGTATGGAAGAGAATATAAAACAGAGTATGGCTGTCAATCCGACGTACCCCTCACTGGGTTCCCTTGATAGAACAGTGGCTTCTGTAACCTGTTAACATATTCAGAGGTGGTTTAAGCTCAGCAGCTTTAAAAAGATTGGAAATGGTTTTCTCTCCCCCCTCCCCCTCTTTTTTTAAGGTACTTCAAAATCTCACTGGTGTCTGCTCTTACATGCAACAGGGATTCTTTCTAACCCTTGGTGAGGCCTGAGGTGCTAATCCATGTCTCCAGGTGACCTGCATTTAAGGCTTGTCAGAGTAATTAGATCTTGCTGTGGATGGGCATAGGCATTCTTCACCTTTTTTAAGATTCTTCCCTGTAAACTACCTGACCTGAGCTGCCTACCCTTCACAATGGGGGAGAGGAGTGTAAAGTAAAATTAGCTATGCATGTCCTGCTGTCAGCCTGAGATCTCCATCATTGACTTCTGTCAGCCTCCTTGGCAGGAAAACAACCAATTCTGCCTATGCTTTGCTTCATGAAAAGAATGTGTGCTCATTAAAATAAGGCAGAAGAAACAAACCAAAACCCTCCATCATGTATTTGTTTACATCAAGTTGTCCCAGAAGCTAAAGCCCACATGTTTATTAAGACGTGTGTCCCTGTTGCCGTGACCACCTAACATTGCCTTGAACTGCAAAGAACAGACAAGGAGTGATTGAGTGTGGATTTTTCCTCTTTATGTATTATACTTGAGTTTAGTCTCGGTCTGGCTCCTAAATAGAATAATCAATGCCATTATCTCTTCCTCCCTTATCTAAATCACATCAGGAGATCAATAGCTACAACAAAGACAGCCAGTGCTTTCTTTCCACTGGGACTCATTACTTCGCTGCCCAAGATGGGGATATAGATATTCTCAGGAAGGTTATCTGGTGTTCCCTGGTAGTTAACAACAACTGTCAGTTATTAATGGTGCTCTGCAGCCTCACCTTTACAGTGCTGTGACTGATAACAGGACATGTTTATAACAAAATGAATCTCTGCCGCCTTTTCTCCTCGCCCTCACGATTGTTGTTGGTTCTTTAGTTTCCTTTCTCCCCTCCTGTCTGCTGCTGCAATCTGAGGCAGCATGTCTGAGCATATCAAATGTTGGGGGCCTTCTCATTGAGATTCCTCACAAGTACAGGTTTGCTTTTATACAGGCTAACATCTGCTGCAGTATTACAAAGACTAATTAAAATAAATTCAGATCCTAAATTAGTCTTTTCAGTAACATTTATTACAAAAGACACTGGGTGATAAAGTGTATAATACGGTTAAGCTGAAGCAAAAGTTGTATTTTGGTTGGGTTTGCTGGCCAGTCAGGAGCAATCTCCCCAAAAAAAGTTTACATTTGCAATACAGTACTTTTCACTAGACTAATAATGAAGTCTACAACAATGTTCTACTCATGTTTATTTATACATATCAACTAAATGTAAAAAATGATACTTAAAATAAAAATACACTTCTGTCAGTTTGGATTACACTCCCAGTTTTTCTTGTCAAAAGCAGACAGCCAGTTTGCAAATCGTAGGTGAGCGGTATGCCAGATAATTCACACATCAGGTCATCAAATCCTCAAAGGGGTATTTAGCCAGTAATTTAATGCCTTCATTTTCTGCAGTGGCACAGCCACAGCCAAGTACAGATCCCACCCCACAGCATAATCCTGCCTTGGGGGGCTGGACATGGAACTTGGGTAACCCCAATTTTCTGTGGAGTTATAACCAAAGAGAAGCAAGGTAATACTACCTTGAAGTACATTTTGTATAGATTAAAAGCGTTTGCAGAAGTTAGAAATACTTGGGTGACCAGAATTGTATTTATTCCTTATCACATGCTTCAGCGGCCCTGCAGAGGGATTTAGACAGACTGGATCGATGGGCCAAGGCAAACTGTATGAGTTTCAATAAGGCCAAATGCCGGGTCTTACACTTTGGCCACAACAACCCCCGCCAACGCTACAGGCTTGGGGAGGAGTGGCTGGAAAGCTGCTCAGCAGAGAGGGACCCGGGGGTGTTTATTGATAGCCGGCTGAACATGAGCCAGCAGTGTGCCCAGGTGGCCAAGAAGGCCAACGGCATCCTGGCCTGTATCAGGAATAGAGTAGCCAGTAGGACCAGGGAGGTGATTTTACCCCTGTACTTGGCACTGGTGAGGCCGCATCTTGAGTACTGCATTCAGTTTTGGGCCTCTCACCACAAGAAGGACATTGAGGCACTGGAGCGTGTGCAAAGAAGGGCAACGAAACTGGTGAGGGGTCTGGAGCACATGTCTTATGAGGAGCGGCTGAGGGAACTGGGGTTGTTTAGCCTGGAGAAAAGGAGGCTGAGGGGAGACCTTATCGCTCTCTACAACTATCTGAAAGGAGGTTGCAGAGAGATGGGGGTTGACCTGCTCTGTCAGGTAAGAGGTGATAGAACAAGAGGAAATGGCTTCAAGTTGTGCCAAGGGAAGTTTAGATTGGATATTAGGAAGAATTTCTTTACTGAAAGGGTCATCAGGCATTGGAACACATTACCCAGGGCAGTGGTTGAGTGTAGATACAGTGCTTAAGGACATGGTTTAGTGATGGGCTTGTCAGTGTTAGGTTAATGATTGGACTAGATGGTCTTACAGGTCTTTTCCAATCTAGGAGATTCTGTGATTCTGTGAACAGGGTGCCCAAGCAACGACACTGTCATCTTTCTGGCCTGCAAGGCTGTAAATGGATGAAAATAAGGGGAGAGCAGTTTTGAAGCTGTGCCCTCCAGATACGCAAAGCTAAGGAGTCAAAACATAAAGCAGTCACGCTGCATCTTTTTTCAAATACAACACCAGGATTTGCTTGTCAAATCTTACGGGCCTGACCTTATGCCAAGTGAAAATAATGGGAGTTTATTGGTTGGATTTGGGTAGGAACAGGAGTCACGTTTCTGTTCAGGAAAAGTAAGGGTTTTCTGACGCATGGAAGAGGAAAGAACGTGTGATGTTTTAGGCCTGCAGACCGTCAGTGAACACCACCATGATGTGAAATATGTAGCCGTAAAAATGTTCATCTTAAGGACCTGAATTACTCGTATTTCCAGTCAATTGTGCCGCTTATTAGGAGAGGTTATTATGATGGAGTTTTCTGTGGCTTTATATTAATAATTCCTTTTGGATTTTTCATTGACTACTTTTATCTGCAGTCACTTCTTATTTTGCATGAAATAGACTAAAAAAGAGCAGAAAACATTTTTCTTTCGTTTCAATTGTCTCTTAATATACCTGAGAAAATATTCAGGAATGTGGAGTGTGGAAGTATTGCTTTCCTTTGCCTGCACATCATCTCAAGTGCAAGACATCTTGGCCTGGATCATTCCGGCTTTTATTTTTTTATGTGTTTCAGGTGCTTTTTTGGTCATCTTTTTCTTTAAAGATTTTGAGGCCTTTTTTAATTAATAAATTGGCATCTGTCCTGCTACTCAAAGACTCTGTGCTGTCTTCCAGTGGATGGGAAATAAGTTAGTTAGAAAGAACATACATTTCTTTGTGTATGAGAGAGTGAGCGCCCTTACATATATTGTTTGCTTTGATAGTTTTCATTCAGGGCTAAAATATAACTTGAGGATATATTTTTCCAGTATCTCTCCCTTGGCTACTTCATTTTTCTTACATGAAACAGCAAAGTAGTGCGGGAGTTAATAAAATACAGGTCTGTAGAAAGGGCATAATACGTTACAGACAACTCAGCACTGATATTTGTTTTCTTTTACTCTGTCAGTCCCCAGATTATCATGTACAGATTGAGTATTTCCAAGGACACCGTGGGGAAACTTGCAGCGAAATCAAAATGGGCTATGGTAGGGCATAATCTAAACAAACAAAAACTCTCCAAAAAATACCTTTGAAAATAACCAAGCTTCAGAATAAGATAATCTCAGCAAAACACTGAAAAGGAACATAATGAATGAAAGAGATAAGCAGTAGAAGTGACTGAAGATGTCTTAAATTAGAAAAACAGAAAGAAAATTGAGTTGTCTGTGTCTGGATTTCTTGAGAAATCTGTGTAAAGTTCCTTTTTCTTTGCTAGTTTCTCTTTGTTGCATAAATAAAAAGACTTGTATCTAGTTTGCTGTCTAAAATCAGTCTAGGAGAAAAGATGAGCTGGTAGATTCTGGATTGGCTGATACAAACTTCTTACAATGTCACCCAGGTAACAAAGATGTAACTTCATCTCACATGATTATGAAAGGCTTATATCTGTTAGAGTACACTGTTCTTTTCTTCATCCAGCAATGTTTTTGAGCTTTTCTCCATTGGTTTAGAGGCGTTCTGTGTCCTAGTAGCCATCCATCATTGCCTTTGCATTACTATTGCTGTCATTACTGTTGAAGACCAAGAAGAGATTAAAGCAAATAACTTATATCTTTAAATCAAAGTGTGATCATTAACTAACACAAACACGTATCTCTGCCATGTAAAACTGGGAAGCTACGTTAATGCACGCCTTCACCTTTGCCATGCTGAAAAGTGGGTGGTGCTAGAATTTAGATTCAGTCTCATAGGAGCTCCTAAAATAATGAAAGTTTAGTCATACAGTTCGCAGCATAATATTCGGCTACAATTCAGTAAAAAGATGAGAAGGGAGGAGCGAGGCAGCAAGACAGACACACAATGCGGGAGCACTGATGCTGATGAGACGTTTTGCTAAGATGATTAATGCCCATTTACAAAATTGGGCTATTTACAAAATTGAGCATGTAACTTAAAGACTGCCTGGGTTAAAAGCAAGTGTCCCTGGCCGCTGATACCACTTTTATCCCGCACTGTTCCCTCTGTCCCATTGTGCCATAATTACGGCTGAGCCTTGTGCAATGGCCTGTCTCAGGTGGCATTAGTCCAGGTCCTGCTCGCTGCAACTGCTTCTGTCTCTCGCGGTGTGTTGTGCCAGGCTGCGGGAGCGAGGGGACAAGGGAGCACTTAATGGAAGGTGAGAGGCTCCCATTTATGGCTGTTATTCCACTCTGAAGAGCCATTATAAGGGTGTTTCAGAGCACAACAGGAAAAAGCTACCATAACTAGGAGTAATGGGATAAGATTGAGCAAAGGCAAATGGAGGCCATTTCCTGACAGTGAGATCTATTAGACTGTGGAACAGATGAGTCTCCCAAGGGAAGTGGTAGAAGTCCAAGCACTTGAGTCATTTAAAACTACAGTGGACAAAGAGCTCAGGAGTATGTAATAGGGAACAATCTACCAGTGGCCACAGAATGAAAGATTGACATAATATGTCCTTCCATCTCTAATTTCTGGAATACATACAGACCTATTGAAGCTTTCCAGCTTGTAGTTTCACACTAAACATTTTTTAGAAAGTCCAGTTTCTAGAGGAAGAGCAGTAGCTGCAGATGTCTCTTAAAGGAACTACTGCTTGTTTGATAATGCTGTTCCACAACCCTTTCTGTAGATGTCTCCTCTGCAGGTGACAAGGTTCAGGCTTTTGCAGTTGACTGAAGTCCAGCTCAGGGGACAGCCTTCCTTTCAGAAACACCATTTTCTCTCCACCCTTGTTGTTCGTCACACTCTGTACCCAAATATGCATAGCATTATTAATATTAGTTTCAGGCTCTTGGATGCCTTGTACCTTGTTTAACCATTTATATAAGGAACTAAGTAACCTAAAACATAGAAATAATGTTTCACCTCAGTGTTAGCCATCTCCTTCACTTACAGCTGTATATTGGTGTGATGGAGTGGGCCTTGCAGGAAGTCCGTGGTCCTCCAGTTAAAACTCAGGAAAGGCACCTCATACATGAGGGGCAGTAAGAATGTGAAGCACAAAGAAAGTACATACGAGAAACACAGCAAAGTCTAGAATTACTAAAAGAAGAGATGGGGAATGATGTGGTGCCAGAGGAGAGCAGTCAAGGTAGGAGCAGCAAAGTTCTTGAGTGTACTTGAGCACAAACATGATGCAGAGGGATAGTGATGTGAGCAATGCAGTGCCTTAGAGCAACAGACCTGAGACACCAAATTTTTGATAACTTGAAGGCAAAATTAAAGGCATTGAACAGGAGTCACCAGGGAGAGCAGAGAAACATTAAATACTTCTGATTTTGGAAATTCTACTGCTTCCAGTAGGCAATATTGGTCTTCTGATGCGTTGAGTTAAAAGCTACATCTAACCTGTAGCTTTGTCCTTCTTTCACTGTTGCACACATAACATAACCTTAGATTAAACCACAGATTGCAGAATTCATGAGCAGGTTGTGCAATGTATCTGTGACTCACTCCTCCTCTTAAGATATACCCCTTAGTGGGTATTGGCAGAACAATACTACTAGCATAAGAATTGGTTTGATCTAATCTGCAATGTTGTTTCTGCTAGAAAATGGAGAAGAGAATAGTTATTGAAATGGATTGTGTTCAAGAAGCCCTAAGGGTGGGCTAATGTACTGAGAAATCTTTAGAACCCTGTAATGATTTGCTGTTTTCAAGAGGTTGGTTTCTTTTTTTCTGTGACTTGTATGTCTTTTAATGGTACAAGATTCATTTTTAACAAACCTGATCTGGACGTTGTATTGTTTGCTCTGTATTTTTTTACCTCCTTTCCCTGTTTTGTGGTGGTTTTTTTAACATTTATATGTATTATGTTTGCCATTTATGTCTAAGCACACATGCTCTGCTATCTCAAGATTCTGTAGTTAAAAGCTTTAGCCAAGAACTGAAACAAACACATTAACCCACTCTGAACTTAGTATCACATTAAGTCTTTTTTATGTTGGGCTGTGTAAATGCATGGATCTTTGCCTTGTGCCTGGATGGGGATCATATTTTTTTTTTATTTATTATTAGTTTATTTTAACTAGCTACGATGGCTAATTCCCCAATTTTGACCTCTCACTAAGATGTTCATTTGGTCAGCACCTCCGTATTTCTATTTCACTGATATAGGTGGTCAAGATATTGAAGACAAGGTATTGTAGTGCAACCTGGTGTCTCAAGAGAAATGAAAAAATTGTTTATTGCTCTTTTTCTAATTCAAAACCTCTGTTTTGCTTGATATGTCATCTCCAATTAACAATAGCAGCTTAAGACAATTTTATGTTTCTGTTGTCTACGCTAAGCAGACGGATCTTCTTTTTCTTGCTATGCTGTTTTTGCAGAGAAAATCCATAAACTTTCTGTCTCAGAATTGATTTGTATAAGATAATAATAAAGTATCAAAGTTGTACCAGAATAGCTGTTACTTTATATATATTTTATATCTATAATGCTCTTCTATATTTAAAATAATAAAGAAACGCTGAGGAGCAAAATTTCAGTGACTATACCAGTATTTATCCACTAAATGAACACCTTTATTGTATCATTTAGGTGAAAGATAGGTATATTAAAAAGCGTGTGTTATGGTAGAATACAGAGTGCATATGCATACTATATACAGTCCAGTAGAAAGCTATGCTGAAACATGTAAATGGATAAACACAGCATATGTAACCATAGTATATCAATATATATATTTCCATATTATTTCTTGTAAAGCATTTTCCAGGAGGGAAAAATAATAGCATGTGAATGGAATACTGATTCCACTGATAATAATGGCATTTGATCTACAGAGATGGCTAGTAGATTCAAATTGTTGTCAGCTCCTGCCTTCTAGGCAGCAATCTTTCAACGCAGGGCTTACCATAAAGATCAGAAAAACAGCTGGCAACTAGCAACTTGTTATATAAAAGACCTTTAAATGTCTTCTGCTATCTAGCTGTGATGTAGCTGTGATACTTAAAAATGTAGCTAATGAATGCACAAAATTATTCAAGACCCAGAACTCCAATTAGCTGGTAAAATCCAGTTATGGCTTTAATTGTTTTAAGGTTTCTGTGGGGATATAAGTCTGTGAAGAGCTGAAAAGGGGAGAGGGGCATCTCTGTTCTGGAAAATCAGTTTCCTAACTGTGGCAGGAATGTTTCACTGGATGCATTTGCACTGTCATTAGTGAATGGGAAGCCACATGGCAAATATTAAAGTGTAAGATATGGCAAACAGCAGAAAAATATAGGGAAAAATGGGCTGAAGAACATGTGGGACATTTAAAGGAGGGAAATAACTGAGATTATGATTTTTCCTGTCACTCAATTAGAGCACCAGTGCAGGTGTACAGTCCATACAGACACATGCACACTCTACACTGCTGGTGGGAACGATGTACCTGCACTGCACTTACTACTGAGAGAACTGGATGGGGATGATTTGAAGGTGGATTTTCAAGGCACCTTTTTCCAAAGCAGAAAGCTGTGAGAAAATGTAGTTGCCATCAGCAGGACTTTTATTTCTATTTCTTTTGTAAGGTGCAAACTTGTTCTTCAGTTGTCCATACTCACCCTTTTTGCTCCCCCCCCCGCCATGATTCCTGGAGCTCTCTCTGTATTACCAAGTATCTAATTCAGCTTTCATATCTGTTTCAGCTATCTATCTCTTTGTTATAGCTACTATAGCTATATTTCAACAAGCTATCCTGCTAAAATATCCTGTCTGAAAACTCAGACCAACAGCTTAGAGAGTGAGTTTGGATGGATGGATAGATAAACGGTTATCCAGAATAGCTCTTTGAGCTGTCTATTTTAGCAAACTATTTAAGCTGTCAGCCTCTGTGTATTTATAGCCTACTTATCACACTAGTATCTGAACACCTATCAATTTAGCATTAGAAATCCAGTCCAAGTCTCAATCCAATTGAGGAGAGTCGCTTGCTGTTCCCTACTTGCCTTAGATGAGTAGAATAAAAGATGTGATATCCAGCCATCCTTTTTTCCTTCCTAGTCTATTGTCTGAAAGCTTGATCCAGAGCTTCCTAAACTGTCAAGAGAGACTCTTTTTGGTGATTCCTTATAAAATGTAGCTTATACTTGTTCAGAGCTCATCTCTGACAAAGGTTTACCTCTTTCTGAAAAGGAGTATTTTCATTAAAAAGTCTTGCAAAATTTCCAAATTAAAATTTTAATTTCCATTTTCCCCAAACTTCTCCTTCATTTTTAATATTTTTATCCTTTTCCATGCTTTTTCTTTTACTGAAGTTGGTTTTGTTTCTTGTATTACTCAGGTCAGCCAATTTTCTGGTTGTACCTCTTATGGATGTGAGCAAAGAGGAAGACCAGATGTATGCAGCCAGAGGCATGCACACTTTTAATCAAGAAACAGTGCTTGTTTCTCTTGGGGGGGGGGGGGGGGGGGGGCGCTTCCTTACATGGTGGTCTCAAGGGGCAGAGGATTTCATTATTTTTTTTTATTTTTTCATTTTTGCTCCTTGCTCAGCTATAGCTCTGAGGTATTTGAGACAGCAATCAGTCTGTAATATATGAGACTCCATCCCTTGGCCTAAGGGAAATGGCATTTGTGGCCGAGTTCAGAGTTTTTAGTTTCTCAGCCGTTGTTGCCAAATCATACATGGCCCATTTATCCTGTGTCAATGTATTGGTCCCATTTCCACTAGGGAAGGTCAAAAAGGGAAAAGCTTGGATTGAAGTGTTTCCCTTTTGCTGAATTTGGATTTCTGGTGCGCATAGGTGATTAATTCCCTGATTAATTCCATATGGAACTAAACTGGAAGAGTATTGATGTATTTGGCTCTTCACTTAAATGGGAGAGATCACAGGGCAATTTACTGGATGTTTTTGTGGACTGACTCAGCAGGTTGCTTTTTGATACAGTCAGGAACATGCATGTTTTTCTCCTTTCTTTTCTGTTAATTTTTTTTTTTTTTCATATAAGAAAAAGAAAAATGAGATGTGTTTGAAATACTAAAGCACACTGGGTTTTGGGGGGGAACATTTAAGTGGTTGGAGAAATCCAGGCTAGAATTGGAAAGATATAGCAAAGCATTGGCTGGGTATCTGCTCTCCTGAAAGAGCTGAGGGACAGAGCAACCAGAAGACGAGGAAACAATGAAGGAGTAAGCTTGCAAGAGGGTTAGTGAAAACATGGGAGAACGCTGCAGGATGGATCTTTGTACTGGGTCTGGTTGGGATGGAGTTAATTTTTTTCAGAGCATCCCATATGGTGCTGTGCTTTAGATCTGTGGCCAAAACAGTGTGGATAAGACACCAATGTGTTAGCTATTGCTGAACAGAGCTTGCACAGCTTCAGGGCCTTCAGTGCAAGAGGTTGGGAGGGTGGGCAGCCGAGGCAGCTGACCTGAACTGAGCAGAGATATTGCAGCCCGCATAACATCGTGCACAGCAATAATATGGGGGTGGGTAGCTTTTCCAAAGTTGGTCGGGGGCTAGCTGGGCATTGGTCTGCTGGTGGGATGTGGTGATGGCCTTTGTATCACTTGGTTATTTATTTTTTTTTTCTTCACTTATTACACTGTCTTTATCTCACCTGGCAGGAGTGAGAGCAAGTTTTTCTTGCTTTTGCCCGTCTAATTCTGTTCCCCACCCCACTGTCGGGAGAGAGTGAGTGGACTGGGTGGGGGCTTAGCTGCCAGACAGTGTCAGCCGACCACCCTCTGTGTTGACCTAACTTTGGAAACAATGAAAAAGGCCAAGTCTGTCCTGCTGGAGATAAGAACTTCGTATCAGCTCCTCCCTACTATGCAGCTATATTTACTACTAACATACTTGTTGTATTCATAGGTTGTTCGCAATAAAAATGTAATGGGGAGAAAAGGACATGCATATAAATATAAATCTCTAGAGGTGTTAGTGACAAGTTGCTCTCAAAGGAAACAGCTGATCAATGTATAGGAAAGATGAAGGGGTGTGATCATGATCAGACAACAAGGTTAGCAATATCAGCCAGTTCTCCTAAAATAGATGGAAGAGTTGCAATTTCATGTCTTCTGCTACAACCTGGTCTTGTTTGCTGGTTTCAAATATAAAATAGCAATAAAGCATCCATCTACCTGACATCCTTTTATGTTCTCTTTCAATCATGGGCCGCAAAATGTTTCTTTTCAGGTTTACTCTGCTTTGGCAGCCCTGTTATTGCCTATCACTTTAAGGAGTTGAAAGGCTGAGGATTGATTTCATTTTCTTTTAGCTTGCAAGCTTTTTTATGTGGAATCTGTTTCTCACTTGGTTTGCATTTCATCTAGGATAATGCTGGCTATCAGTGCTTGAATAATAATTGAACTGAAGCAAGCTGTTCAGCCTAAGGTCTCAAGCTGGGAAAGCTGTTTATGTCATGTGTGGATATTTCAAAAGAATTTAACATTGCAAAATTAAGTTGCAAGTAAACACAAAGGTAGGGAAAATCAGTGTAGCTCTGCCTACGCAGCTATACCACTGCCTTCAGTAGTTCCTCACTGTACCTGAGCTAATCCTTTATGTTTTTTAACAATTTTCATCAGTGGTATGTAGTAAAGCATTACAGCACTGAGAGGTGGAAAGTGGCACACTGGTAATTTTGAAACATGGATGAGCCTTGTGGAATTGTTTCTCCCGCCCCTTCATATGCTTAGTTTCTGTTGAATGGGCCTTTAATAGTTACCCTACTTGAAATTGCACTTTTATTTAGATACTGTTAGTGCTGCTAAAACATCGATGCTGGTTTTAGCTTTTGTAATTATGTTGCTACACCTTTAGTTTACAGTAACGCTATACCATTATTGCTCCACCATCTGTAATCTCTGCTAATAAGAATTTGAAATGGTGGCTCAACTGGCAGGAAAAGCAAGCTTATTTTACAGTATCAGTCTGTAAATGGGTTGGTGATTATGCAGTTTGTAGATTGCTTGTATTGAATGCCACTGTTTGACACATCCTACTTGAATTTGGCAGATGTTGGTAGTTGGAGAGTTGGGGTTGCAGCTTGGGCTCACCTGCAGTGAGTGATGGTAAGCACCAAGTACTCAGAAAGCTCCTTCTATCTGCAACAGGCCTGGGCTGGGACTTGGGGGCAGGGTTTTAGTGGGGGATAGAGGAGCAGAAAGTCGTTCACTTCATGAAACTTAACAGACATCTACAAAACTACAGAACGTTTTATCGGGTTTTTTTTTCATTAGATTGCTGTTTGACTCATTCTAATCCTTTTTATAGTGTCCTATATAAACCATATTTTTTTTCTTCAAGTTGGGGGAAAAATTCCATTAATGGTCCAAATAGTAATCGCATCTTGTAAGTCACAATCTGATGGCTTGAAAACATGGGTTAATTAAAACTTCACAGACTGTTTTAAACTTTGAAAAGCTTTAACCTTCTCCTACCCTACTTAATCCAGACGTGGCACTGAAACTTCACCAATATATAGGCACTTTTACATGTTTTACTAGCTACTCACATGCACAGTTACTGTACTGCCAGTTAGACAATGTGATTTTTCTGTGCTCTGGAAGATGAGAGACAAGGAAGGATGTGTAAAATATTTAAGAAAAGGTCTTTCTATAAGAAATTCTTCCATTTGCATAAAAAATGCTACAAAACACGAAAATGTGAGTTAATCACAGAGGTTAAACTATAAAAGAAAAAGTCATGCGTAGAGAGAGAGATGTTCCTGTTGTAGATGTCTATGAATTTATGATACTGCTGATGGATATCTTTTAAACTTCAGAATTAATGAGTACCCTGAGGACAATGAATGATAGTTGGTTTAAAAGGAATAGAAGAGTGAAGGGGCAGTGTTGAATCTCGGGTTTCTTGCTCTGCAGGGGTAGGGCGTGCTAAAATCTTTTTGCTGATAAATATAAAACAATGTATGTTGGAAAAAAAATCATGCTTCAGCCAAATAAGAAATTGCACAAACAAGTTACAGCTGCCCCTGCAGCTTAGTTCCCTTAAAACAAGAGACAGCTAAATAGCATGACTTAAAACAACACCCTGGCTTTTTCTTTACCTTGAAACTTCAAGGAGAAATGCCAAGCTTTCAAATGTCAGATCGTATCCAACCTGTTAGTGACTTCCTTTTTTAGAAGAAAAGAGAGGAATTGGGCTGCCTTGGGACTGTATATTGTTGTGTACATAAATTTAGGAGAGGAGTGTACATGTTTGAAACATTCCTTCTTGAGCAGGTGCCTGCAGAATCCCATAGCATGTACATGTGCCGTCTTCCTGAACTGTTAACACCTTGCAATTCAGTGTGAAGTACTTGCTTAGTATTTTCTTTCTTAGGTTTAAAGTGCTTCTCATCAGTTTTGAGCACTCCAAATCGGGGACGAGGTATGCTACTTTGGTTGCACTGCTCAGGCTGAGCCACATAATCTTGATGGGTCGACTGAGAGTCAGATGGGGCTCAGACTGGCATCACTTTTTTCTTTCTTTTCTTCTTTTTTTTTTTTTTTTGAGAGTCCTGGCACAGAGAAAAATTAGTCACACGTACAGCAAACCCCAAGAGGTATTCAGCTTTTCAAAAGGCTGGAAGCATTTTCATGGGCATCTCCTGGTGGTGGATGGTCAGTGTCGTGGTGGGGGTGTGGATTCAGTTTACCTCTCTTGTGGGTACATGCTTTATTACCACCTTTGAGCAGGTCTTTGGGTTGCACCTGGTCTCTCACCTGGCCATGCCAAACCAATGGCCATAAATTTGTCAGCAGCAAGTAATTCTTTAGGTTGTGAATCTGCCACCTGCATTATGGAGGGAAGGAAGCTGTGTATTTTACAGGTTTATATTAATCTCATAATATTGTGGGTTTTCTCCACACCAGACGCTTTCATCTTTGCTCAGTTTGTAAAATATTTGGGCAATTGTCTTCAACTTCCAAGTTGTGTGGCATTTAATTGTGAAATTTGATGAGTTTTTCCTTGCCTCTAGAAAAACTTTTCCTTTATCCTTTAAACATTAATTCAGGCATTTGTTGAAAAGCTCTGCATGGCTGACAAACTGCTTTTAATCCCACTTATTCCTCCATTCCTCTACCTTGTCAGTCCTTTTCATGAAGAGCCCTCTTTGATGTATTTTGTCCTTATCAGGGTAGAGAGAGTGCCTTGCTGTTTAATATAAAGCCCCGAGACTTCCCTGTATGACGGGGTTAGACAAGGTCAGAGTAGTTTCACCTATCTCATACTTCTGGTGTCTCAGGCTGATCAGGTTTTTCTTTACCAAACCAAACTTTTTGATAGGTGAGCAAACCGAGTAATATGTGATTGCAGTAAGTAGGACAAAATCTTCTCTCCCCTTGCAGAGGTGGAATTCAAATGGTGAAGAGAAGGAATGTAAGCCGTCCTCGTCCGGTTGGGGGATGTTATCTGTTTTACATGCAAGTCTTAAAAATACACCCTCCACCTTTCTCCTTAATTCCATTACGTGCATTCTTTATACTATGAAATAATGCCTTTTGCTGTATTTCTGGACTCTCCAGCACCTTCTCCTTCTGCTAGACGCAGTGCCACTGTATATCGGGGACAGTGATGTGAAGATCCTGACTGGGATCTGAGTGCAGAAACAGCAATATAAAATGTGAGAGCAATTATTTTATTTTCCTGGGCTTTGAAACTGCTGTGTTAAAGGACAAAGCAGAATAGAGGAACATGAGCATTTCTAATCTCTGGCCATCCTCATTGCTTTTTCTGACCTGTCACAGTTCCTACTTGATAAACAGGTCTATGTTAGTGTTAGGATTGTAGTGTTAGCACTGGACTGTCCTTGTAGTAACGTAAAGGTAGATACGTATGTGGGGCCAGCAGGTGGAGGGAGGTGATTCTGCCCCTCTACTCTGGTGAGACCCCACCTGGAGTACTGCGTCCAGTTCTGAAGACCTCAACACAGAAAAGACACAGACCTGTTGGAAAAGGTCCAGAGGAGGCCCACAAAATTGATCAGAGGGCTGGAGCACCTCTCCCATGAAGACAGGCTGAGAGATTTGGGGTTGTTCAGCCTGGAGAAGAGAAGGCTCTGTGGAGACCTTATAGCAGCCTTCCAGTACTTAAAGGGGGCTTATAAGAAAGATGGGGACAGACATTTTAGCAGAGCCTGTTGCAACAGGACAAGGGGTAATGGTTTTAAACTAAAAAAGGGGAAGATTAAGACTAGATAGAGGAAGAATTTTTTTCCAATGGAGGGTGGTGAGACACTGGAACAGGCTGCCCAGAGAGGTGGCGGATGCCCCATCCCTGGAAACATTCAAGGTCAGGTTGGACGGGGCTCTGAGCAACCTGATCTAGTTGGAGATGTCCCTGCTCATTGCAGGGGGGTTGGACTAGATGACCTTTAGAGGTCCCTTCCAACCCAAACTATTCTATGACTCTATAAAGCCTTATGTTAAACTTACTACCTTAATTAAACATGGGGGTTTTTAGTAATCATTCCTGAAGCCTATTCCTTCACTATACATTTCACTCAGGTTTCTTTGCATGGATCTCTTGAAAATGAGCCCTAGTTCTGCAGTCTCCTGAGCCTTCACCAGCGCTGTGGATGGCAGATATGCTGTGTGATTTTTTTATTTTTTTTTAATAAAGGTGGTTCAGTGCCTGCAGTACTTCATGCTCAGAATTGAGAAAATGGCAACGTGCTCCCAGCAAGCATCAGAATATTTAATCCCCAGGGCTAGAAGGTGCAGTGTGTATATCTGTATTTATTTCTCAAGTGGTTTTAACGTCTTGGGTTCCTTTTACAAAATAGGGATGGTTTCACTATCTTTTTTTTTTTTTTTTTATGATGAGGAGAGTACAGACAAGACAATAATAACTTCCATTTTCATTAGCTACAACTCTGCCTGTCCTGACATTTTCTGATGAATACCCTCTAGAATTTCAGCAGCAGCAGCAACAGAAAAAAAATACTGACTGCACTTGAGGCTTATTAGCAGGTTGAGAGACAGGGAAGAAAAAAGAATATTCCAAAAGTATATTGACTGTGGCAGAATTTGGGTCTGCTTCCAAGTGATTAATGTAACCAAAAATACACCTGAGAAATAAACGAGTAGGAACTTACTTATATTCTCAGAGATACTCTCTCTTAAGCATATACTATTTGTTATCTCCTCTCTCACAGTTTTTAAAAATACTTTTCTGTGTAGCTAGTTTGTGTATTCTCCCTGCGAAACATAACTCTTCTGAGAATAAGTATTTTTAAAGCTTCATCTGCTCTCTGTGTAAATGGTACAGACCAGCTACGACTGGTGCCATTTGTTTTAAACACCCCGTTGAATTGAACCATCCTATGAAGAGCTGGCTGACAAAGTGGCTTCAAATAATGGTAGTGGCCAGGACACAGCTACACCTACAACTTTCTCAGCAGTGCTGTTGCTATTTGGTCTGAGTCCTCGAAATAAGTATGAGCAATTCTTGCAAAAAACTTAGTGGATAGACAAAAAATGTACTTCCAAATTTGATCTGCACAATTATATATCTGTCCCAGTGTTTCTGTCTCCAGCAGTGGAAAGTATTAGATCTTGGAGAAAAGTGCTAAAACTCCCACAGTGGACAATTATGGAATAAGCTGCTCTAAGGGGAAGTTCCTTCCTAACCCCAGGATGCCTTAAAGTATTTCTGTTCCATCTAATGTAATTGTAGATCTTTGTATTAGTCCTACAAATGCCAAATCCCTTTATTAATCCTTCTGCAAGGCTAGTTCTTTTAAAAGTCAATTCTGCGCAGTGGCTGTTCAAAAGAAGTAGAAATTCATCTTAAAATAAAAAGTGTTTTTTTCTGTTTTCAAAGCAGGACAAGATCTAACTGATAATTTATAAACATATTTTCCTTCATGACTAGCCTGATACATTCCAGTTGAAAGACAAGAATGATTATTCACCCTGGGTGTAGGCAACTGAATAAATGATGTTGCTCTGAGAATATTCTTGAGACTTCTTTCTAATGCTGTTACTTTTTATTTACCTATTCCAGTTATTCCTGTAATTCTTTGTAGAACACTCATTCCATAATCCTTTGATACATACCTCAGATGATCTTCAGAGCATCCTACACCTTTTCTTTTTTTTCATGCAGGTTCATGATCTAAGTTTTAAACATTTAATTCACTACTAATCTTTGTAAGAAATAGGATCATAAATTCAGGCATTAAAGATAAATATTAGGTAAATTATAAGGCTAATGTGTTCCCAACTTAGTCATTTTCTGATAAGCATTGACATTTCTGGAAGACATTTAATTATTGATGTACAATATATCAGGAATGATTAATCAAAAGGGTATCGTAAGTTCAAATGGATATAAATTATATGTTTTATAATGCTGACATTATTTAATTTACTAGGATTTTAGTTTAGTAGTCATCTTGGATTAGACAATGTAGGGGCACACTGTGGGAATATTAATTTTTGTCTGACTTCCCACAAATTCTGAACCGGCAGGAACTGGGGACAGTTTCCAAGGCTAAATCCTATGTAGAATTTCAATATGGATGCATGCCTGAAAGACTGTTTAACTTGTATAATGGTGTCAAACACAAGCAATCTTTTAAAATAAAATTACATGGGCTTCACTTTTCCTGGGCTGGGGTGGAGGGTGGTGTTTAACCTTTTAATAATCTTACCAGCGAGACCTATGGTGTACCATAAGGTGGTAAAAAATACTATCATCGACTTTTATCTAAGATTTGGTATTCTAAGGTTACACTGAATAGTTTAGATGCTGTAGATTTGATTTTGCTTTCTAACACAAATTTTACTCTGATACTGTAGTGCAGATATTGCTGTCTCATGAATATGTAACAGCATAAGGAAAGAACTGGACAGTATGCGTTCTATATTAAGAAATCTATTTTCTCTTCATTATAAAACACAAATATGTTCCTAACAGAACTGTCCATACTGTAAGTATGTTTAAATCGGCTGTTACACACTGGTCTTATGCAAAAATGCAGTTCTTTTTGTATCCAGCTTCTGAACGTGCTGTCTATTGTGCAGGCTGCACGCTATCTGACATTGCTATCATTGCTAGTAGGATTGGGTCTGTGGTGATAATTTCTCAGCCCTCCTGAAGGCTGTATAAAGTTTCTGGCCTTTCAACTTTGAAATTAGTTTCCTTTTCAAAGTCAAACTCGTCTCTAAAATGCCTTTTCTAGCTGAACAATCAGCTTACCAAAAATCTCCTATGGTCACACAGTACCAAAGTAATTGGGAATCTAAAGCTTTGTAAAACAAATAAATAAATTAATAAATGAAACCAAATGGAAACATTTTGGTGGCTTTCAGGCAAAATCATGTTTTCAGTGAAAATCTGGATGCAGTTTTAACCAGAGAATCTGTCTTGGGAAATGCAGGCAGATAAGAATGTTTGGGCAGTTTGGTATTTTCTCTCAATCTGACTTGCTCCATCATTCAAAGCAGGTAGGAAGTCCATAATTAGGGCCTTTGCTTATCAGGTCCCTTAGGTGTATTGAGGTAATATCGCTCTTCCCACAGCTTCCATGGCAACTGAGGAATATTTAGAGGTTCAGTTCAGCAGCATGCATCAGTGAACAGTAGGAAAAAGACAATAGCTGTCTGACAGTAACCTCTCCGTTCTGAGCTACCCTGGAGAAGAAGTTAATGGAAGAAGAAAAAGAAATACCGCACCTCTGGCACAGGTGAGAGCAGTCCTGGGCTTGCCTGCATCTTGTGCATGGAAGTATAGGTGACTTCTCAGGCCTTTTGCTTTCCCAACATACCATCCAGCCATTACTGGAAATCATGCAAACACATATCAATGTATTGCTTTTTTGGTTTTTGCTTGAGAGAGGTGACAGTGTCAACTGTACAGCCAATACTGTATTAAAAAAGGAAAAAAAAAGGTCATCTTCTCAGTATGGCAGACTTCAGCCCTTATGAAGATGCCATTGCTGAAAACTCATGCAACTTCTTCTTTATTTCTACAATATCTGCACAAGGACTGTGATAGTATCTTTTGTTCATTTTGGAAGAACTAACGTCTGAGATTAACTGACAGATTCTATTCAGAATCTTTGCTTGATTTTGGATAAACAATGATTTTGATAATAGCAAAGCAATAATGTAAGCAAATACAATGCAGCTTTAAGTAAATAAACAAAGAATAGAGAAACATGATTGCCTCATGTGCATCATGTGATTTACCTGGCTATGAAAGGGCCAAATCCCAAGCAATCACTGAAGATGAAGGGTGAGGTGGTGCATGTTGGGGGCATTTTGTGCTTAGTGTCATCCCAAAACAAGTTCTGATCTCTAGGGTTAAAGAATTCAACTGTCATGATTAACTTACAGCAAGGAAAGATTGAAACCAGCAAACAATACTTGGTGGAATACACCTTGAGGGCTGCATATATGTTTGTATAGAGTCATTTGAAAATTGTGTATTTTAATGCATGAAATGCTAAGATCGCTTTGTAACTTCAGAAGACACTGAAGACGTCACAAGATAGTTTCTGTATTTCAGAGAGTCCATCTTTTCTTCTTTCCTCTTTATTAATTACAAGAATTTAGAAGCTTAAAAAAAAACCCTGTACTTTCTTGGCTAATTAAATTGTTGTTCTGTGGGAAGTGAACCTTGGATGCCTAGAGGAAAAACCACAGGCTACACTTGCATTTGGTCAAAGAGCTAACTTTAGGTTTTTGTTTAAGGTTCTCTCTGTAGGGGTCAGACAGCCACAGTATTCTGGAGCGGCTTGCATTTATCAAAAGGGGGTTTTGCTATTTTCTTGTGAACAGGCTTATGAGCGTGGAGTCTACAGCATGAATTTGGAATGGGGAAAAATACAGAAAAGGAGGAGAAGAGTAATCATTTTGCATTTGGGAGTCATTGGTGTTTCCAAGGATGGTCTTATTTACCAGTAGAGATTTTTCTACTTCCTTTCCTCTTACAGACCATGAAATGTAGCTTAATACTGTTGATCTATTGCATCAGTTTCGTGGTGGCTAGCTGCGTGGTTAGGTGTAGGGGGCAGTGTGCCTATCTGAAGGCAATCTAGTAAGGACTCATTCCGCTACTGCTGAGTTAAAATTAATCTGTTTAGGGAGAGAATTCATCTTACCACTGTTCTTTAAACAGACGAGAAAAGGCCTCTTCTGCGAGGGTTAGAGGCTTTTCAATAGTCAGAGTTGTCAGCCGAGTGAGTGCTCTGTTGGTTCTCCCTCTGCGGGGGCCTGTGTGCAAAGTGGAAATTCAAGGTTGAAATGGGATCTCTGCAATCATTTATGTGAAAGTTGTACAATGATGCCCCTAGATGAAAGAATACATAAAAATTCATAAGATACATGAGGAGCAAATTTCATTAATATTTATCAGCCTTCTCCTTTGTGGAATATACAGATGTTAGCTCATTGTTGCATTTAAATGCAGTATACTCGAGACAGGAAAGAAGTAATGGGCAGTAAATTTCAGCAACCTAATACTTCTGAGTATATCTGTACATGGTCACACAGCCGGAATGATAGCATCCCTGCTTTTAAAACAGCATTTTCAGCTACTCTTTTCCTCGTGTGAGTTTGTGAAAATTAATCACATTTATTAACATCCCAAATTAAGGACTGCATTAAGGCAATTTGGTTTTTAAAGGTTGGCGTTCAGACTATTCCAGTTGCGTACCATCACAACCCCAGCAATGCTGGAAAATTAAATTATGATGGTAAAACACCATCGTTTCTGTTAACGTTAGATGATTTTCAATCTCTTGCCCTCTTTCTGAGAGAGGACAAAAGTTCAACCTGTAGCTCATCCTTTAGCGCTGCTCCAGAAGTGTAGCTGAAGTGGAGAGGGTTATTTGGAGTTACAAATGTGCTAAAGCCTATCAAATTCTGCTGTGGCTACTCTTGTTCTCATGCTAGGGTATAATTACTTGGAACCAAGGTGCTTGGCAGATGTACTTTGTGCCATACCAGAAAATCGGGCTGAGCAGTGCGGTGTAATAAGCGGTATTGTATAACATGTTGTTCCAATTAGCTCATGCCAGGACCTATTAACAGCACTTTCTCCCATTTTTATTTCCCAGCCAAACACAACATTAATACCGCTGGAAAACACAAGACAACAATTACAATCAATCCATCAGTTCTAACTAAATGGCAATATATAATCAGTTACTGAGGGGTCCTGCACTGTTTTGTGTTGACTGACAGCGCTACCCTGAAGTAAAACCAGGGCATGAGAAGTCTTAACTGTGGTGATTCTGCTTGTGCCTCAAACGCAGCGGTTTCACCTGCTGTGGTGCTCACCTGAGACTTTCTCGAGCAAAACAGCATCTCGCTCTTTTGGGATGTGGGAAAGATACCACCACCTGCTTCTGTATAAAAAGTGCTTATCTTGGTTGACAAATTCATGCGGTGCCGCTACTTCTTGTGACATCCTGCTATCAGCAGTCACAGTTTCAAGTTGTAGGTGCTCATTGTTTTCATGGCAGCCTCCAGGACCCACGTGGTATTGGCTTTTGCCTTGGCTCTCTCTTAGCTACTGCTAAGACCCCTGGCTGGGTCTGATGTTGCTTTCCAGCAGTGCATGTCTTCACTTCGCAGTTTTTGGTTGAGAAAAATGCAATAGCTGTTGAGAGAAATCCTCCTCAGCCCATCTTTTAGGCCAGATATTTGTGCAAATCCAAGATATAGTGAAGTGCCAGAAATATCTATGTGAATTTCTGCTAAGGGGGCCCCCCAGTTTCACGCTGCCTTACTGTGAGTCAACTGTCAGCTATAAGATAGCAGCTAGACCCATGCACGTTCTCCAGGCTATTCAACAGACTTCAGAGAATTACAGCATTAATCTCTGTGTCAAAGGTGGAAAAAAATTTAAATAAAACTATCAAAATTGATGCAGTACTCTCCACGGTGGAGACTGGCTCTAATGGACTGTCAGAGGCACACTCTGGTGTGGAACTGTGTGTGGCAGACCTGGGAGATGTTCGCCACACAACGGGCTATTACACAAATGCTACCAAAGGAACAGTTTCAAACGGCCCTGGAAAAAAAAAAATCAATGATCTAGAAAAACAGAATTGAAGAAATGATGATAAGACTGTAAGAGTCCTGAAGGAATTGAGGGCTCTGACCCTTAGAGGATTTTAACTAAATGGCTACTTAGTTGATTGGATTTACTTGGGGATAGAGGGGTGGAGGGGCAGGGGAAAAAAGCTTAAATGAAGCTGAATGGAGAAAAGATTCTCTAATAGATCAGACTGAACAATAGTAAGAGCTTTATTATAGTCTTGTTAAAATTCCCCCAGCTGAACAGTTACTCAGTTATCGTGTTAAGATCCCACTATAATATGTTCCTAAGGGTTTTTTTCAGTCTCATGCCATAGTAGAAACAAGTCAGTAGTTCTCCAGCTTTTGTTGCAAGGGGAGACTGTGAACTCCTTCCTTGTGAGACATCAGCAGAGCTGCACAGAGCTCATCAGCCCAACGTGAGCCAGGTACGAACCATTTAGATCAGACTTCTCCACCTGCCTTTTCATACAGGCCGTAGTGTGTGTCTTTAATTTCTTGCTCTTGCCTATGTACAGCCAATTTGCTTCTTTTTTTCTGCTATTAAAATGTCACTCCTTGGCTTTCCTTCACTGAATGGCACGTGTCTGTGAGTCCTTCCAGCAGCTCTTGGATCATATTTTTTAAATCTACTATTAAGAACTGCTTTGTGTTATTCTGAATATATTCCACTGCTCCAAACGCCAGAGTCTCCCTCCCCTGCCCTCTCATCTTCTAAACACTTCACTTTGGCTGTAGCTCAAGATCATTCTGGTCTTACAGTAGGCCACTTCAGCTTAAGGATGGCTCTTCAGCTTCCATGACCTTTTGCTTTCTCCAGCCAGAAAAATATGTGGTAGAATCCCAAGAGTATGTGATTGACTGCACATGCACCAAGGCATTGCTAAAGGAGTACTTATTGCTGTACTTCATGCATTGCATACAGGCGGATTCGTTAAACTGTCATGCTGGGTCTAGTATGACATCTAACTAGATGGTTAGATGTTTCTATACAAATGCAAAGACAAAATGTAGTGCAAAGGACAGCATCAGATGAAAACGTGTCAGCAGATGGCAAGCTGCTGCTGCTAGTACTACTGGTTTATTTGTTACCATAGGAAAAAGTGTGCAGGAAAAAATATCCTTGGTCAAATAACTGAGCACACAGCAAGCCTTGGGGAGGGCTGGGGGGAAGTCTTTGTCACTGATTTGCAAGAAATATCATTTCTATCACACAATTTCTGATATCACAGATTTGATCAAAGTGTTCTCCAGGGAAGAGTCTCTTCGGTCAGACCAGGTCCCTTAGCTTGGTGTTACAGGAATGGTGTTAGACAACACATCTGTTTTGGAGTCTCTCCTCCTGAGAACTGATTCCTGTGGCCTCGCTGTCTGAGGGCTACTAGTGACCCCTCCAGACCAGTAAAATGAGTCTTCCTCCAGAACACCATGTGGATTCTTTGGGGCAACTTTTTACCTCTTTAGAGTGTCATAATGGCTGAACTTATGATGCAATATCAGCAGAGGGTTTCTGTTCATCCCCAACTTTTTGTTAAGAAGGACGACTCAGGTAAGCATAGATGATTTAGAAACCAAAGAATCATGATCAAAGTTCATGAACATAATGCTTTTCTTTGCAGCTTACTTTTCCTTGGGAGTCCAGCTTGTTCAGAAAGATAAGTCTCTGCTTTTGCTTCAAGCTCAGATAGTAACTTCATTTTAAGCAAGTAAAACAGGATCCAAATGTAGAACATCCCTGATCCATCTATCCTGCTCTCATAAAAGTGTCATGCTCAGCACTGCAGAGCGATTCCCAGCAGACCCCACTCAGGGTTCTGGTTCTAAATCTACCCGTGGACACCAGTTGTTAAGGGCAATGCCAGCCTGCTGCTTAGGAGGAACCCATTTAAATGGCTTTGTAAATATGGAAATTAAAAATCACTTCATATAGAATTTTCACTTTAAAAAAAAAAAAAAAATTAGACCCTAATTTTGTTGGGGTTGTTTCTAGTCTTTGGGGTTTTTCAACAGCTGGATTCATGATGTATTTTCATACAGAGTCGGACTGACAGAGGTGCAACCGGAGCACACCTGCTTATGAGCAGTATTTGCACCTGGCCTCTGTTCTCTGGCTTGTTACTCACCCACTGCATCTTACATTACTTAAAAGCCTTGATTTTGCAGTCATTTATGTATGCTTTTAATTTACTCACATAAGTAGTCTGTCCTTCAGAAAGGTGTTGTCTTATGCTTAAAAAAGCTTTTAAAGGCTAATCTTAGGTTCGTAAATAAGTAGCGGAATCCTTTTTCAGTGTAGGAGCATGCCCATGAATTTAGTAAAAGCTGCTGAATGTTCCACATGTTCGAAAGTAAGGCCTTTATTTTTATTAGTGTAAAAAGGTTGTCTTCCATGAGTTGATAGTTTTCTTTAAAATTTTCGACACGTTTGCTAGATGAGGACAGAACACTGGAAGCTTGGGGGGTGGGGACCTGTTTTGGGTGGGGTAGAACAAATAAACCTGCAAGGACATCCTTGTGTCCCACAGACATGGAGGAGGTCAGAAAAATTCTGGGGTCAGAAAGAGACCATATAGAAGAAAACATCAAAAATGTTTCTACATTGAGGATGCATTAAAATAGGCTGATGTTAACCCATGAAGAATTAAAGCAGTGTTAAATGTTGCAACCAAGTGAGAGAGAGCAGTGGCATAAATGTTAAATCAGCCAAAAGTAGGAAACAGAAATCAGTTGCGGATTGTTATGACAGGTGTTATCTTAACTCTGTCTCAATAACACAACTACAATTTATTTATTAATCAGGAGGAATACAGAAGTTTTACAAAGAGGAGGATGGAAGTTGAGTATTTTGTACGAACTTCTGTTGTGTTGAATTTAGATTTCTCTCTCACCTCAGTTGGCATGGGACTTGGATGAATGCTATGGTATGAACCAGTGCTCCAGATGGGATTATATGCACAGGAGTGGTTTCAGGCTCCACAGAAGCCCTGCCTGTAGCTCACCCAGGGCTGAGGCACCTTCAACCTGCTCATCAGCAGGCTCCAGTGTAATTTTTGCTGTGTTTCTTAGATGTGACCTGCAGGGCATATTGGACTCCTGTCTCTCACAAAGGCAGGGTAAGGTTAGTGTTAGCTTGGGAAAGAGAGAGGCGTGCATCTACCACTGAGTTCCTACTGATGTTACAAATCCCTATAACTTTGGGGAAAAAAAAAATCATATTCAAAATAAAAGGGGAGGGACATAAAAAGACAGGAGGATGAATATGTCATTATTATGAACAGCTATGATAGTGTTAGAGAGCTCAAGGAATGATTTGCACTTTACATAGATGTAAACATTTAAAGAAAAAATATGTGGTTTTAATAATAAAATCCTCCATTTTAGAGGAACCAGTGGTGCTATAGCTAAGTATGCTTAGTACCTTGGAACATTGCTCAGTTAGATATTTATCTCCTGTAGATTAGTTATTTAAATAATTACACATCAAGTGATATTTGAGAGTTCAGAGAGGTAGCAGAATATGGTGCCTGCAAGTAAATTGCCTTTGTGTGTTTGGAAAGTAAAGGATTGAAAGACGGACCTTTTCTCAATGAGAGTACAGTTGGAATTTCTGACTGTACTGCTGCTGAAGCCTACACCTTGATAAAGGGTGGGTCTGCTGTGCTGCTGGTGGTGTGTAAAATCCCTAGAAGATGTTCTGGGTTTAGACAGCTTGCTTTGAATATTCATTCACTGAATTCATATAAATTCAGATGATGGTTGTCACACTATTTAGAAAACAGACTGGAAGATTATTTCTGTAGTTCTAGTAATGGTTAACCTTCAGCAGAATAGTAGAGGGACCAATGGAGTTACAGTACATTTTTTAGATTTTCCACTTTTACTGTGCCTTTTAGTTTATTAAATATAAGTCCTTCTTACCTTGTAATACATAGGGAGTGTTAAGAGTTGGTCTTTTACCCAATTTCAAGTTACTGAGCAATTTTTAGAGCATATTCTGCTCAATAAAGTATACCAGCACAAATTATATTCTCCTTTTCATGACTTTTTAAAAAATAAGATCAGCATGACTAAAGTTCTGGTTATAAACCGAAACTCAGAATTGGGAGATGAGTCCGGAAGTTCTTGAATTGTGGTACAAAAAGAAGCATCATTCTGTCTTTCTAGGGGCAAAAAAGAAGTTTCATTCTATTGGCTATTTTTCAGTGTTTAAAATATTTGTGAGGATTATGTATTGTTTAAATATTGTGGAAAGATTTGGAAAAATATTTGAGTTATCCTGTTATCACTGACAAGTTGAATTTTTGTGCGTTTAATTTTGATCCTGGCTATAATCACTTCGCCTAAAGGCTCTTTAATAAAGCTTTTTCTGCAACAAAGAATTTCAGTTAATTTTTTCTTCTAATGTAAATTTATCAAGATGTATCTCTACAATTGTCAGAGACATTGATACAAATTATTTCCTTGCATGATCTTAGCAGCAGCACTATGAAATTGTTAATTTCTTTTTAAAATATATCACATTTATAAAATTCTTATTCTTAAAATTACTAGTAGATTTTTTTCTGTGTTTGCTTTAGTGTTTTGATGAATGCAGATGGACCACTATATTGAGAATTAGTTTATAAGACTTGTAAATATAAGGATGAAGTCTGTGAATTTAAATACTGATATAGGAATTAAGCTTTCCTTCAACAAAGACAATTCATGATAGTTCTTTTGGAAATGCTGCAATCTGTTAAAGCTGAAAAGACATTAAAATACACATATTAAATATGTATTAGATAAATCTTAAGCCTGAAATATGCAAATGTTGGAGCCTGTAATTGCATTTTTTGTCTTTCCTGATGTGTCTATTGATTTTTTTGATGACACCAAATTTTCCTCTTCTGATCTTTTAACACTGTAAAAAAAATAAAAATACAGCCGTGTCAGGTTTAGTTGCACTATCGTCAAATCCACGGTGGATTGCTGTGTTGAACTAGTGACTCACCTCACCTTCAGTATTTGTAAAGTACATTTGGTACATCTTAGATATTAAGGGAAGTAAATAGCTATATAAAACCAATTTCCAGTCAAATGCCATTTGAGAATTTGGAGTAAATATTGCATTATTGTATGCACTATCATTTATTATTTACGTGGAATAAAAATAAGACTTTGACCTTCAGTGATTCAGTTGTTTTCTAGGATACAATGAAGGTTTTACTAAATGTAATTTAATGTTCTGGAACATGGGTAAAAAGATGTGCAGATACAGACTGTAAGGAAAACGTTAATTATCTTAAATTTAATTACAGAAAAGACCATGATGAGAATACATAAAAATGCTTGAAATGCAGCCAAAACATTTTCCAAAGAACATTAAAAATGATTGCTGTTTACTAATCACAGATGATGTAGACACAAAGCTGCAATGAGAACGATGGTTAAATTTCACCTATGTGGGTAGCAGTGGAAAATCAGGGCCGGATGTAAAGTAAACTGGAACTTTAGTCTTATAAAAGAGTAATTTGTCGAAGGCTGTAGCAGAGCCTTCCCCGTTGCCTCCAAACCGTGCCAGCTGGACAGGTCAGCAGCCTCTGTAAATGACAAATGTCTCCACACAGACTTCCTCATCCCTAAGTACCGTCGCACACAAATTGCATGATCTTTGTGAGGAGTCCTGCAGCCTTCTGTGGTCTCCTTTCGTGTTTAATGTAAAGTCTGAAGATTACAGGTAGGAAAGAAGTAATGGGACGTGACAGCAGCAGTAACTACTTGGTAATTGCGGGTGTTTAAGGATTACTGTCTCATACATGCAGCTGGGGGCTTCTTTCACTGTGGCAAATATGGAAAGTTTCACAATCCTGCACTTTCAGACAAGAAATGTGTCTTAGCCAGGGATGAAGCAGAAAAGTCTGTTTATTGGAAAAATTGCTCATGACTATTGATTTTCATCTAAGCACTCTGACTCCCAGTTCCTTTCAAAGTACTGCTAATTTCAGACAAGCCTCATTTTGATGTTTTATGCCAAGCTGAGTGTTGCCTGTTCAGCCAAGCTGAATCCCGGAAAGCTAATTTTTGTTCCTATTAAATGTAATATTTGAGATTTAGATAAGTAAATACATTCAAATGAGCATTACGACACGCAAAATTATTGTTTCCTTCAGAATCGTTTGAGCTTTTTCCAGTTTTGCTTAGACTGCTCCCTTCTCCCCCCTTCCTCCAAGGAAACAAAGTGTAGGCAGTTGGACTGGCTGTTTGTCTGGCTGCCTTCCAGTTCTTCTCCTTAGTTTGAGGTGAATAGGCAGAAAACACAACGAATAAAAATATCCACAGAGACATGCTAATGAAAATGGATCAGACTTCTCACTTCTCCTTAATATCCAGGTGGTTTGCGTGAACCTTTATATTCTGCAGAATACTAGTGTTCCTTAGACTGCTAGGAAATCTGAAAGTAAACTTCCCAGATGTGAAGGTAAAAAAAAAATACAAATCTCAAGGCAAGACAAAGGATAAATCTTTAGGTAAGACAAGGGCCCAGGATCATCGTCCTGAGTCTGCAGATGCTCTGTAGCGTAGTTCTGGAAAATGTCAACTCCCTCATCCCACCCCCATCCTTTTTTTATCGCCTTAATAAATGAATTTATGAATTATTCCAGTGCCAATTAGCCTTAAAGTGAGAAGAGGAGAGAGGCCTGCAGGACAGCAGGGAAGGACTGGAAAGGAAACAGAAGGGACCAGGAGCGAGGCGAGGCAGAGTGCGGGGTGAACGGGAACGCAGAGCAGTGCAGGTGAGCCTTGGCCCCGAGTCCTGCATATGCTTTCCACCAACAGTGAGATCGGTCCGGTCGCTAACCTACCTCCTGGCATCCGATGAAAAAATGAATTGGAGAGTAATGAGGAGTCCAAAACATCACGCTGTATCCCACAGACCGCTATTAGAAACCTCATGCAGGCTTGCCTATGGATTTGGCATGTGTTTGCAAGCCATTTTCAGGAAGGTTTTGTTTGGGGAGGTCACGAGCAGCAAGCGCTATGAGCCAGCACGGGGCTGGACCCCGTGCTCCGGCGGGGACAAAGGGAGCTAGGGGAGCGAAACAAGCACCCGGCAGAGCCCCGGGAAGGCTGCTGGACCTGGCGTGGCTGGGGAGAAAGGATTCATTATATTTTAGGCAAATCAGAAAACTCTGTGGCTCATAGACCTTACAGGCTGCGCAACAGATGGTGTTGTTTTGGCTGGCGCAGGAGGCAGGTGTTAAAGCAACTTCCAGAGATAATGGAGCTGCAACCGGCAGAGTTGAAAAGAGTACAGAGAGTTACAGGGCATAACACATTTACATGGAGAATAGGAGAAGAGGGGCTTTGAAACTGAACTCAGACTTTGGAGGCAGCCACCTGACTTGTTCACTGCCTCTAGAAGGAAAGGAGATACGATGGCATGAGCTCCTTTGGGCTCCCACGGGAACAGTGTGAATTGCTGAAAATATGTAACCTTGTCAGGGCTGAGACATTGTGGTTATCATCTTTTATTGCTGATGTTTTCCATCCCCATATATCACTGAAAGAAGAGATGTGCTGTCCGGGAGAAGTAAAAGTTGTGAAAAATGGGTGTAGATGGTCCCTGAGCATGGCAGTATTTATCCACCAGAGCAGTCTGAGAGGAGAAAAAGTGTTCAGCCAGGGAACAGGTCTTCAGGCAGCAGAGGGTCTTGTCTTCAGCGGTGAATCCCAACCTGTCATTTTCTGGGGTTTTTTTTGTGGAGCTGAATTTCAGATTATAAACCGTTGCTGGACACACCTCTGCCAAGCCACGAGTCCTGCTCTGATGGTGGGCCTGGCCCAACCTCTCTGGTGTCAGCACTGCAGCTTCACCGCTCCGCTGGGGCGGCTGGCAGACCTGCTGGGCTGCGAGCCCTGGGGGCGGGTGCCCTCATGGGACCAGGCACTGCCTGGGGAGCCTGTTCTGGGACGCGTGCCGGTTAGACCGAGCTCAGTCATTTGCTGCTGTGGCCAGATAGTGCTGGCTACCAAATCCTGCTGGCTACCGAATCCTACTGGCTTCCTGATTTAGTTAATGCTTACTTTGCTACAACTACTCCTACTGCAACCTGGGCAGACATACCTCGTATTCAAGCGAAATTCTGGAGGCTTGTGGTACAGGCTTAATAACAGGGCAATATTAAACCTCATTAACTCTCTATTCATGTTAATTTGCCCCTTGGCAAAGACCTGCTACTGGTCTGCCTGGTTTATTTTGTGATTCAGGCAAACTTTCCCATAAAGGGACACTTGGAATTAAAAAGAAAGGCTATCGCACTGGCTGTGCCAGAGCAAAGAAATGCTAGATGCACCTGCGCAGTTTCCTTGCAGGTCAAACAGATATTGCTGCAACCTCACCAGGTGAAGCAAACCTTAAAAGCGCAGAGACCAGCAAGTGTGATGCACATACTGCTGGTGGTGTGCACCCGGCTTCAGAACTCCTCACTGGGAGAATGACTTTTTAGGTATTGATTTTTTAAGTATTATTAAGTATATTAAGCTGTAATTTCAAGGGTTATTTCCTCTATTTTTTTCTCTATCTCGTTTTAGCTAATTTTATTTCTTTGTGACATATTTCGTCATTGTTACTGTGAAAGTAAATAGTAGCACAGTTGCTATAATAGTTGCTGTATACAGATAATTAAAATAGAAAAATATTATTCTACTTGTTTCCTTTCACTAATTTAATGAAGAGTCATTTAACATCTCAAATGCCACTTACCATTTAAGATGTACTTCCTGAAGGTGTTAGCTGCTCACTTGACAGATAGTGTAAAGAAATACAGGCTGTGTGTCCTAGTAAGAAAACTGTAGTTGTACCTGGGTTATCACGTCATGTGGATGCTTTTCACCTAAGGATTAATTTGAATAGATTTTGCAAAATATTTTAGACCGATAAATCCCTAAAACTTTTTTTTACAGATTTGTCAATCACTTGATCTGTTCCTGAAAGTATGTATGGATTATAACTGGTGTATACAGATGAATAGAATATAAAATAGTCGTCTTGGAAATATAATCTCTCAGTTTCCTAATTTAGACTGCGGAGGTTAGTACTGAGTGTTAGTTATGATCTGCCAGGAAGACTAATGGTCAAATTTTCTAAATAGGCAACTGGAAGTCTCCCTTCACAGAGAGAGCTACAAAGCTGCTCCTTTTCCAATGAGTGAATGCTACAAATATGTATTATTCTTGAGGTACAGTTCTAGATTGTAAGTGATTTAGGGACTTAGCTTGCAATAGGGCATTATGTCTAACTACAGCAGTGTTGTGATATCATCCATGTTAAAATAGGGGCAGTACAAATTACCTCTTAGGCATGTCTGTGGGAGAGCGAGCGATATAATACTTGAACTATCTCTGATCTGTGCATATTGCTCTTGGCTGTATGCTGCTTGATAGTCTCAAGCCTGTAACTCAAAATTTGAGGTTGATTTACTAAATGGCAAAATAAACTCAATGCTCACCCTGAAAAAAAAAAAAAATCCTGCAAAGAAACATAAGGAGAAGAATATTTTAAATCTTTTGCAGGGCAAAATGCTTACAGATTTTTTTTTTTAAAAAGTGCAGGCTGTATAAAAGCATAGGGTTTTATACTTTCTTTATCATTGTCTAGTCAAGCAGATTTTCCCCTCTTTCAATTTGCATTTAATATAATGGGGGCTTTGAGGAAGCTGCTGTAATTTAATTTGACGTGTAGTTTGTATATGCTGCACAAATTTATAATATGTGGCACTTGAAACACACCAACGGTCTTAGTCTTACTGAGTTTTGCTAGGCAAAGAGAGATGAATAAAACAATCTCATCATGAGTCTTTGGAAAAGTCAATATGCATTCTTCCTTCCAAGTAGTGCATGTGTCTCGCCTGTTGGCCTAAGTTATCCATGTTCTCAATAAAATGTGAGATTTCGCATGGCAGTTGGTGTGAAGTTAGCAAGGTGCCTAATTTCTTGGCGAGTATTATCAACAAGAGATTTGAATATAAAATTATACCATTATTATCAATAGTTTAGAAAATTTGGGTTGTTTTAATATTCAAGAATAGATTGATCTGATTTTCCTTTATTGCAGTTTGAACGTATCGCAGCATAATTCAGGTTTGAAGAAAGATCAGGATGCATCTACTGCAACCTCCTGCTCAAAGGAGGGTGAGCTATGTATTCAGATGAGGTTGCTCAGGGTTTTGTCCGGTTGGTCTTGAAAACCTGCAAAGATGGAGACTGCGGAGCCTCTCTGGGCAATCTATTCTTCTGCTTCACTGTTCAAACAGTGAAAAAAAAACTGTTTCTGAAATGTCATCTGGACCTCTCATTTCAACTTATGCCTGTTGTCTCCAACCCTCCTGCCATGCACCACTGTGAAGAGCCTGGCTCCATCTTCCCAATAACTTCTGTGTAGGTACCAGGAACTGCTGTCAGGTCTCGCCAAAACTGTCTTTCCTCCAGGCTGAACAAGCCCAGTTCCCTCAGTCTCCCCTCATGAGGCAAGTGCTCCAGGCCCTGACCATGTTGGTAGCTCTCTTCTGAAATCGCTTCAGTTTATCAGTGTCTTTTGTGTATAGGAGGACCTAAAACTGTCGTCTAGGAAGTGCTGAGTAGAGGGGGGCTGTGGCCATGGGGCTCCTGTTCATGCAGCCCCAGCTGCCGCTAGCTGTCTTTGCTGCCAGGGCCACTGCTGGCTTCTGCTCAGCTCGCGCCTGCTCACACCCACAGGGCAATGTCCTCAGAACTGCTCCCCCACCAGTATTGTTGCAGGGGTTGTTCCTCCCCTGTTGCAGGATTTTGCATTTGTCCTTGTTGAGTTTCATCAGGCTCCTGTCAGCTCTCTCCTTCAGCCTGTCTAGGTCCCCCTGAAGGGCAGCTCTGCTCCCAAGCGTATTGATGGCTCCCACCATTTTGGAGTGAGCTGATGGCAGTGAGCTCTGCCACCTCCTCTGGGTCACTGACAAAGATGTTAACCAGGAGAGGTCCCAGGACAGACCCCTGTGCTGCTCTGCTTGTAACCAGCCTCCTGGCAGGGCACGACCCATTGACCACCACCCTCTGAGCCCAACCAGCCAGTCAATTTTGTACCACATAGACTGTAACATCCTAACATGGGTTCAGGAATATTGTGGGAGATGTGTTGAAAGCCTCACTGAAGTCAAATGTGTCCACTTGTTCCTTGTTTGGCCTTTTACTTCTAAAGTATCCCATATATAGTTTCCCTTCTTTTCAGTGCTTTTTGCTGACACTGTTAATCCTTGTTCTTTGGAAATTTTTGAAGCAGCTCTTTTGACTGACTGGACCAGAATCTATTCTTTTAATAAATGGCCTTTTGCTTTTGTTTTATTGAGTAAAAATCAGAATGAGTGATATTTGCTATTTAATAAAAGAGGTAGCAGAGCCCATTAAGGAAAGGAACACTAAAACTTCATAGCTTGTTCAATAAGTAATAATTTGCTGTGCCAGACTGTCTTCTAGGCTTTTTAAAAATGTGTATCTGTACTGGAAATTATTTCTATTAATTATAAAGACAATTTATAATACAGTCTAGTGGAAAGCTTTGTTTTCGTAGCAGTATCTTTCAAAAAGGTCATCCGTCAGCCTCTGAAATTGCCTTCAGGCAGCCTCTGTTTAGGCTGATTTTTAAATGCGTTCTTACAGATATCCTGTCCAGGTAAATCTTATTAGAATGCAGAAGTTCATTGCTAAGTAGTTGCAGTCTCTAAACTATCACGATTAAGGGATTCGAATGTGACTTTTCAAGTTAAGAAACTCTGTTGTGTCTGTATGTGCATGAGCAAAAGCTTGCATCTTTGACACCAAAATACTGAAGCACTTGAATTCCATTTTCTGATATGGCAGGGGGTGTTTCTAAAGCCACCTAGGTACCAAAGGATTTATGCAAGCAGTGGGACTGTTAAAGGCATCTGGGTATCTATCTTCATCGTACTTTACTTCTTTCAACTTTAGTCATCTTAAGCATGTAGTGAAAGCGTATCCTAGATTCCCCCAACTGTCAGTAGAGAGAGACAGATCCACCACACAATGAATTCTTCAATGCAATCCAGAAACCTCCTGGACTGCTTGTGCCCTGTACAATTTTAGATTGTATATTGCTGCCATGATTAAATATATATTTATATTTGGACCTAAATAGCATGATTGTATCCACTTAATAATTTAACATCTAAGGCCTGAAAAAAATCAAATTCTTGAAAGGATTTATAAAATGGTGTTTAAGAATTTTTTGGCCCTGATTTTTACTGTCCATATTTAGTACAAAGCCCGTAAGGTTGGCCTTTAAGTCTGGAAGACTTCTCAGACTCCTTTTTGCATGTAAAAGCAAAATGGAAGAATGAAAAGCATTCAGAAATTATGTTAAAACATACTTCTATGTATATTTGGGGTGGTTCTTTCTTCTGTGGTAGTTACATGGCAGTTTTCATGAGGGTAGCTGTCTAGTTGTCCTCTGCTGTGTACTCAAGGAAACAGTGGCTTGGGGACTTTTCACTTCAATGGTGGAAGTGAAAACAGAATGTATGCACAAACTGCGGAACAGCTGCCCTGGCCAAAGCCCGCTCTCTTTCATCAGTTTGATTACATTTTTCTTCATGCATTCAGGTAATAAGAAAACAATGTATTCTAATTTCTTCATCCTGTAAAAAATAAATATGTATGAAGCAAAGACTAAGACTTTATTAATATTAAAGAAAAAAGTGTGCTTCGGCAGGTCAGATGTAGTAAATGGAAATACTCTGGAGAAATATTTCATATTATATGGAAATCTTTATGCATATCGCAAAAGGCTGCATAAACAGTCTCCTTTTTATTCCAGGTGGGAAGTGGTAGTGAATTTCTTGTAGAAAGGTGTCTACCAGAAGCTATGGGACAGCATAAATTAGAGAAAGATCCTTGTTTGGGATCTGAGGGCATCAAAATAACCAGATAGTGGGCTCTCAGTCTGCAGCTGTTTTTCAGGGCACAGCACCTAAAGCTAGAAGGTAAGAGGAACCGCCTGTGTCAGCAAGCAGCACAGAGAGGCGGGCGAGTACCCACGTATCTCTGCTGTGAGCAGAGTTTGAAGCAGCAGCCCTGGCCAGGAGGGTGAGAGAGAAGGGGGAGCGAGGTGGGGACGTGCTGCTGGGGACATGGAGGCACTCCGCAATCGGGATGAGCAGCCATTTCTCAGGCTCCTCGGCTCTGCCACGCTTCAGCTCGAGAAGCTCTGGGAAAGAGATAAGTCAGTCAGTTAAAGAGAATAATTATATTCCTTCAAAAGCAAGTGAAAGTGGCACATGTTCAACACGGATCTCCTCCCCCTCCTTCTTGATCATAACAGAAGATTTGGGCGGATTTCCTATTCAGAGGCAATCAGTGAGCGTGGAGAGCGAGGGATGCAGGATGCCCTGGCTGACCTTCAGAAGAATTATTGTTTCTTTCACTCATGGTTTCTCCCCCCATCTCCCTTGTACAAGGCTTGGGAGCTACAGAAGCTTTCTATTTAAAAACAGGTGCATAAGTGGAGCTGTCTGCTGCGGGGATGTAATTGATTCAGGACAACAGTGCCCCTAATCAGACAGCTGCTTTTGTCGTCTTGCCCTTTTGTGTGAGGGAATAGGAAAATAGCTATCACGGTGCCTTTTAGTCAGGAAATATTCAGCAAATATTTGTCAAGTAATGTGTGTTTAAAATATTGCTTGAAATTATACATATATTTAACACTTTCCCCTCCTTTACTGCTTAAAACTGTCAGGCTTTAAAGGATACAATTTAATTAGCAATGGCATTTTAATACAGTTACTGCACTGGCTGTGCTGTATGCAAATAATTTATTTCAGGGAAATTGTATTGGGATTGAGAGCGTTTTTTCTTTCCCAGGAAGTATTATAATTCCTAATTGACTGAAGCTTTGCTGATTTAGAAATGCATTCAAAGAAACCAAGACGCAAGTCAAGGGTATAGGGGGATTAAAGTTACTGTCACTCTTATGCAAATGTCTGTCACCCCGCACAAGGCTCACAAATTAAAATTGAAGTGCTGGTTTGCTGCCGCAGTCATGCTTTCAGAATAATCAGTGATTAATTCAACTGACATACCACAACTGTTTCCTAAAACCAGAGCATCATTCTTGTATAACACGGCACATTTATATTGTTAGAGAAGATTTATATCAATTTCATTCTGCATTCAGATTTTTGAAAGTCGCTAGATATGAAGCAAGTGCACTTGCTTGCCCTGAAGATGAGTTTTCCATGTGCAGCACCATGCTTGTCATTACGCATTAGTGCATCGTTTAGAGGGAAAAGGGATAGATAGAATAGATAAAATATTTTGCATATGCATAATCAACACAGTTGCAAATAAAGGCAAAAGTCTTGGGAGGCAAAACACAGCTGTAATGCTAATGCTGGATGAATAATTTTCTTGATGAATTTAGCCTCTGTGTCTGCTCACCAAATATCCTCAAACATATTGTAATTTCTGAAAATTTGGTTATTCTTTAGAATTGCTGTACTGTTGGGGTTTTTTGTTTTATTTTTTAGTCTTTGGTTTGCGTGCAATTTGTGATTATAAAATATTTGATATTCAGCCTGCAGGCTTTATTAGCTAGCAGTCATCAATCATATAAACATACCTCACTTCTGTCTACTGGTTGGATTGGTGTAATTCCTTTAGGAATACCATCTGCAAATGGTTGGCCCGTAGCAAAGTGTTAGAACTTTATTTGTGGTATATTATGGTCCTAGAATTAGTTGCTTTCTGTATGTATGGGAAAATTTTAAAATGTGCATACATGCAGTCTTTGAAGGAAGGGCAATAGATGAAATGACGGTATGTTTCCCATGAGATATATATTATTTTCTCACCATGTTTTCATCTACTTAGTCTGGTTGGGCTTTTTCTTGCTATTTTTCTGTGGAAGGGAATGTTGATTTGCTTTGTTGTGTAATGTTTATAGTTTCGTTTATAAGCAAATTAATAACAATCACAAGAACTTTGGGAGAGGATCTGTAAGAATTCTCTATCTGAAAAGAACTAGAACCTCTTTCTGGTACAATATAAACAACTTATTAGCAAGTAATAAGGGAACAAGCATTATTTCAGAACAGTTATTCTCCTTCCTAGAGTGATTAGATGATTGCTTTACATTTTGTGGAAGGAAATATTTACTTTAGTGGTAATAAGTTTTATTTCACTTTCTTATTCTAGTTATTGGAAACTGCTGCAGTGAATCCAATTAGGCAGTTCAGTATTGTCTTAACATATATACAGGCTGCCCAATGATTCGGGAATATTCTCAGTGATCGTGTTCTAATGAGTAACAGACGGGTTATATCAAGAGCCATTACAAAAAGTATGAAGCGATGAACCTTTTGAAGTATTTTCCTACAGAAATAAAATCTTGTGGTTTCAAAAACAGTAAATCAAGAATATAAATGTCCTTACAACTGTGTGGGGGGGAGAAGACCTTAAATGGACTTATTTTAGTTCATGCCATTTAAAGCTATTTAGATGTACAAGCACCAAACAACAGACTGCTGCTTGCAGTCGTGTCTGTATTCTTGCATTTGCTTTTCCATAAATCCATTAGTCAGGCACCACTCTTCAACAGCCTCTGTATTGGGTTTTACAAAGCATTACATTCAGTTATTCTAAAATCAGCAAGTTATATATACCAGAAGGAAATCACAAATAACTGCATTTGTCAGTGGCTCTGTACCGGTGGTAGGGTTGCAATCAAACTCCGGTACATATGATATTGTTAATGGTTCAGATTGGGTAATCATCACTCTCATAATACAGGAGAATGAGTGATTGCCCAAAGCAAAAGAGTGTTTGCAAAGACCTCATCGTACGCCATTTCCTTTCATGATACATTTGATGACCAAGTACAAAACCTTGCTAACTCCATAGCTATTATGCAGGAACATGATTTATTGTGATGTGGGGAAGGAAGGTCAAATTCATTTAACAACACTGCGTTTCCCTCACCTGTGTTTTTACTATGTTTAGTGTCTAGATGTTGACTATCAAACTGTGTTTCTCAAGGCCTTATTTGAGAAAATTACCTGGATACAGTTTTTATGTTTGTGACATGCACTGCGTTTTCAGGACTTACTAGAAGTAGATCCACCAGATGGATCCCTTTAGCACCTGTAATTTTTATTCTCCATTTTGCGGCTTGCTGTCTGCCCTACCCGCAAGCATTCATCCCCAGTGAGGCACGCGGTATTGCTGTTGGTGCAGTGGCTGCCTGGGGTCTGAGGGCTTTGCTTGAGGTTAAAGCTGTTCCCACTTATAGCTCTTAACTTTATGCTTTATTAAAGCAGTATACCTCAGTGAGCCATATTGGCTACTGCTATCCTTCCACATCACGAAGCAACAATTTACAAACTGGAACTACCTTTTCTTTTTCCCTCTGAAAGTAATTATTACCTACAAAGCTGTAATAAATCAGAGCACTTAAAGATGGCCCAAGGGAGCTTTCAAGTTTGTAAAACCTTGTCAGTCATGGTTTGGTTTTGCAAAAACTCCTAGAAAAGTTCCTTGGTTTGTTTTTATTTGAACTCTCAGGGCAATGAAGTTGAGAAGGTTTGGATCAAAAGTTGTCATTGGGCTTTTCTTTTTTATTTTTTTTATACTGTTATAAATGCTAATTCAGATACTAGATGTAGTAAATCGGTTCTCTTTAATTCTCAGACTGCAAAATATTTAGGCTAGGATGAAGAAAAGATACATGTTTTTATATCTCTCAGAGATCTACCTATGTCTAGCCAGACCACTTAATTGCTTACCTTACTCTGTATTTGAGGATGGTTTGCCTTGAGCAGCGAGTTAGCTTGCAGTAAAGGACACATCGTGCTCTCAGCAGTGCTGGAAAGCTAACGCCAGGCTAAGCCAGAGCACTGGCGCTGGTGGTGTTAGAAGGCTGCACTTACTGGGAGCTGCGGGCATTTTATGTGCTCACAGAGGTGCCTGCGTTTGCAGCAGCCTTGAGTCCTTGCTCTACAGTGGCAACTTCATTTTACATACTGCAGATATATTTTGCATTGTGCACAATGTTATTGAAAGTGCCTTGAAGTACTTCTGCTAGAGGATACAAAATATCTTATAAGATGAGAAGTTGGACTAGATGATCAATGGTCGATTCCAACCCAAATCATTCTTGATAATATGATGATATGATGTGCCAGGAAAAAAAAAAACAACCTCTTGAAAGAGAAGTTAGCCCCAACATTGTCAAAGATGGTGCTGTTACAGTGATTTGGGCAAAGGAATACAGCAACTCTGCTCCAGCAAACACTGAAAACTAAAATGATTTCTAAAACTATTCCAAGTACTGAGCCTTTAGTTTTACCTCAGTAAAGTGGTTTTCTTCTCTTAATAGAAAAGTCATTCCTTTTTTACAGTGAATTAAGTCAGAGTTTCCAAAGTTGATATATATGCTCTTTTAACAAACTGAATGGGCCTAACTTAATAGCAGTTTTTGGTAGGGCAGACAAGGTTAAAAGCATCAGTGGAGAGAGCAGACAGAGGCTGTCTAGAGAATATCTGTTGGTATAGTTGAGGTGGTTTTAGCGAGGAAAGTGTAGTTACAAACCCTTTTCTGTTTACTCTCTTTCTTCCAGACAGTAAATCTACTAGCCAGGTAGTACTTGTAATGCAAAGAAATGGGAAGTGCTGATGCACTCATGAAGCTATATTGGGAATATCAGAGGTGTAAAGATGAATTGGCACAACTGTGGAAGAAAGAGCGCAGCCTTACGGCGTGGTTCAGGTGGGCACGGGCTGGAGCTGTTGATTTCTCGTGTTTTAAGTCTTTCCTGTCTGTTGTCCCTCTGCTCCACTGCAGCAAAGGTAAAGAGGTCACAGGAAAAAAAAAATTCTCTTCCAATGATGTATATTGTAAGCAACGTTTTGTAGATTCCTTAATCTAGGAATGAAGCTGTTACAGTAATTCTTACCGTATTGTGGAGTAGCCGCAGGCCTGATTAAAAAACAAACAAACAAAACAAGGAAAAAAACCAACCCAAAAAAGTGTCTTAAATGGGAGGGGACTGTTAAACCGCTGGGTGGGTGGTTAGATGTATTTGAGAAAACCAAGTGTTACTTTAGGTAATGGTCTAGACCAGGGCATAGTGACAATGCATTGATACTCAGGGCCAGCTATCGAAAGACACTAGATCCCCATTAAAATAGACACCTTTTTTATTATTATTAAAAAGTCATTGAAGTATGAAATGCAACGTTAGAAGAACAATGAAAAATGAAAATTAAAGAATTGCAAATAATTCTTCGATTTCAAACACTCTCCAATTAAATGCCTGCGTAATCTCTGCTGGTCATTAACTGAGATCAGCTAATGAGGAATGCACAAAACAGTTGGTCTGTAGCTCTGCTGTACAATCAGTCCTGTGAATAAAATTGTTACCCGATAGTAATGAAGTGTTATTGAAGCTGATTGATAGTAAAACTCAAGCTGACTTTGATGGGGAAAGAGAGGAACCAGGATCTCACTTTCCATCTTTAGCTAATAGAGACACTTCTAACATCATTGAAAAGGGAACAAAATTCTGCTTCAACTTTTCACTGAAACACCTCCAATAAATAGGATTATACATTTGTAAGCTCTTCTGATCGAAAATAAACTCAGCAGACTAACAAGTGCCTGCTCAAACAACTGAGTGGTCTCATTGCAGAGGGTGAACGAACGGTAACTCTGAAATGAAGGCAGTGTACGTAGAGTCAAATAATTCCCTCTTTAACTTCTCTACACATATATTGGGAGAATTAGTGAAAAAACTCGTTCTCAGCTGCCAATGATATACTCATAAAAGTATCACAAATCACGAAAACAGTCCCACATACATTTAATGGCTTGTTCCCAAATGACAGGAATCTTCTCGGCTTCTAGCGTGTTAAAATCTATGCACGGAATCAGGCTGTGGGTGAAAAAGAACAAACATGAAAGTGACACTGGATGAAAAGGTGAAACACTGAAGCACTAAACCAAAATGTTACTTTGGTCTTACAGTCCCTACGAGCAGTAAGAAGCACGAGCTCCTTTTTTGATACTTCACAAAACTTCAGAACCTTAGGGTAATTTTGGGTTTTTTGTTGGTTTGGGGTTGGTTGGGTTTTTTTTCCCTTAAAGCTTCAGGCTCTCTTGGAGATGTCACTCCTTCCTCCCTAATAAAGATTTGTGAGTCGTGAACATATTAACTCCAGGCTCAGCAATCCTCATTTATAGACTTTGTAGCTGCATGTAAAAATGCGGTAGAGCTCCCAGCTGGCAGGCTGTCCAGCTGCCCTCTGGGACAGCCCCTTGGACTGCGCTCATGCTGGGCTCCTTCCAGCAGCTTTAGTCACCCCTTGCTAAACCTGCTAACGAGGATCTGCTGCCCATCTTTGTGTGGAGGGTGTAGCGGCAGCAGCAACAGCTTGTTAGTTTTAAGCTTGTTTACTCCTTTTTGGCAACACCTTCTCCAATTCAAAGGGACGTCAGAGAGGTCGTAGTTGCAGCCCTTCAGCTTCCCTTCCCCGTTGCAGGCAGGTGCGTTCTCTCTTCACCTTGCTGTAACAAGGTGAATCTTTTAATCTTCCAGTTCAAAGCCAAAACCAGAGGAAGGTTGTTCAAAAGCATTAATTACTTTCCATTTCTCTATAATGTCATCATCTTGAAAATTCATCAGTGAACCTCTGTGAAAAAGTCAAGAACATCTGGTCCTGGAAAGGCAAATATTAGGTGAACATCTTGTTTGACCATTGTTCACCATGAAAAATTAATTTCCATCACAAGAAGATGATATTTACTTGGCATTGCTTTATATCCATAAATCTTAGTTCCTTTTACTCTTGCCAAAATAGTTTTTATTCTGAAAAGAAAGCGTCAGAGAGTTGAGAACTTTAAGACTTTTGTCTAAAGTTGTTGCTGTTACATGGAAGATGCATGAAAGTTATAATGATGGGGAGACGTGTAAAAACCTTAAAATAAACTTTTTTTGGAACTGGAATGATCCAATGAAATGAGTAGAATTACTGTAGTATAAATCATGGTTTGGCCCAAAGTCTGAGTACTTCTGCACTTTTTGGTAATTCCATGTAAGGCCCTTGTAATTTTGTCAGCGTACAGTGTGTGCAGTCAGTGTTGCGGTTTCCTTCAGGTTAGCCCTAGTCATGCTTGTTTCCATTACTTTCTAAATGTGCTTTTACGGCTGAGTGGTGGCAGGTTTTTTCTTCACCTGTGAAGAAACACAGAAACAGGGAAAAGGATCCCATAATGCTTCCTTAAACTGGGCTGTCAACGAACCCTAACTAGTTTCCAGAGAAAGCAAATATTCACTTATGTTTTCATAGCACAGAAACCATCATCTCAAACCAGGACTAGTGCCAGCAAACTCTGATTCCCTGAATAAGCAGTTTACTTGCTCAAGCTCTTAGGCTGTATGGGAATCTGCACTTTTCTCCCCCACAAATATCTCTGTTACCTGATAAGTAGTCCAAGTGTTGCACATATTCATGATCAAGGGTTCATACTTTGAATTTCAGTTGAGAGTTACTGCGTGTAAAACGTGATACCTTCCGTTCACTCAGCCTTTACAAGCTATTTAGTGTTGGTTAATAACAAGTTGTGACTATATAAGTGAATTTTTCAGGTTTGTATGAGATTATATGGGGTCTCCTCTGATGGGATTGGATCGAATTTGTTCTTTGACACATTCAGTGTGCCTAATTTGGGAAGTTCAAGTTTTTGGGTAGGCCCAGTACTGCTTGAAAGCCGCTGACTGGGGAGCTGTCAAAACCTAGGTCATAACCTAAATGCTAGTGTCAGTACAACATCCAGCGTTAAGTTTCTTCAGTTCTAGCTTGGGCTGCTCCTAAAACTGTGGAGGAGGATGCTGAGCAGTCTCAGGCACGGGGTCTGGGGGTATGTGTTCGGTGTCTTGCCTCCGAAGCAGCGGGAACAAGTGGAAGTGTCAGGGGGTCACCTGGCTGAGACCTTGTAATGAGCTTGTGGCACAGCTTGGCACATACTGTTGTGGCTGAGACTGCCTTGGACCAGTGCCAGGCTGGAAGAGAAGAAGTCAGGGGTGCGTTTCATCGAGTGTGCTGTTAAGAAGCTTCGTGCGTGCTCCTTGTTGGTACTGTGTGGTTTTTGGGGTGGGTTTTTTTGTCCAGTTTGCTTAGTTTCTTTATTGGCTTCCTGAAAATCTCCAAGGAGAACTGATAAGCTTTAATAGATAATGAAATTAAGCCTTTTACAACAACGACAGTGGAAAAATGACAATTTCTCAAACTCTGTGGTGCTGGGGGTTTTATGTAGTATTTGGAGGGGGTGGGGTGTCTTTTTATTTCTTTAATATTTTTTATTATTATTTCTTAAGTAGTATCAGTATTCTGAGAGATACAGAACACTTGTTGCAGAAGTGGGAGCACAGGAAGCTTGGGTATTCTGAACCAAAGCGATAGGAACTGGAAAGTCCAGGGTTGCAGGTTATTCCTGCTACAGGCGAAGGCACTGTAAGCACTCACAGACTTCGCAAAGGTGCAGAGACATCCAGGGTGATTTTCTCCTGGAAAAGAGTCAGAATTAGCTCTCTTCGTGCTTGTCTGGGGGGGAAAATTTGCCAGTGTAATTAAACTGCTCTAGTTACACAGGTATAACTCCTTCTTTGGTCACTCTTGTTTCAGGAGGCGTACCCAGGCAGGGGGTTTATACCAGAGTAAGCACGGCAATGTATTGCCATACAAGTACAGCGAGGCCACTTGCCAGCTGGTGCGTGCCAGGTGGTTGCCATCTGAAATGCTCAGGACAGCATTGCTCATGGTGAAAAAAAATGCCAAGCTGTGCCAGGGCCTTAGGCAGGACACACATTCCCATCAACGCCCTGAAAATAAACATTTTAAGTCGTAAGTCAAATCATTTCCCTATGTATATAAGCTCCAGCCGCCTTTGAAAACCTCCTATCACAGCTTTCTTTCACAGTTCGACTTGACAAAAGGATGAGTTTAACCGTTAATATTCAGCAGGCTTCTGATGTTTGATCCTTAACTCAGTTTCTCCCCACCCCACCTTTCTACCGCCCCTCTTTTTCTCCACTCCGCCTGTGGCAGAAGAGTGATTCCTGACTGAGGGAAAGGCTGGGAAAGGGATGATGTGACTAGCTGGAAGCGTGGGTGACCTGGCTCCAAGTCCTTCCTTTGCTGCAGACTTTCTGTATGGTCTTGAGTAAGCCAGTCCCTCTGTAGTTTCATTTGTGCGCTGCGAAGGTGACGAGCAGCACATCCGCAACGCCGGGAATAGTTGCGAGTTGTGATAACCGCGTCGGAGAAGATGAGTTGCACAGGTTGTGCCAGCTGAGAGGTCGGGTCAGCATCTCGGCTGTGTTGCATTTCCTGGGAGACAGGGACCAGAAAGTTGTTCGTTCCCCAGCCAGGCTGCTTTTCTGGAGCAAATCCACTTTGCTCTCCCTCCTCTTCCCTTACTGAGGAGTCTTCCAGATCCTTAACTGCCCAAAGCAGGTTTCTGTTTGAATTAATGCACTAAAAAGTATCTTTCTGAACAGGGAGAAATCCCCTTGAAAACCCTTGTGACCTCTGATTATTAAAACCTGAAGAAATAATTGATTTTAAAGTAGAAGGGTTCACAACACTTCTCGGGTCATTTGGCTCACAAAGATTTGGCTGGAGAAAGACAAACCTCATTCAGAGAGAGATGTTCTAAAGAAGTTGACTTTTCAGTGTACAAGATCTCACAGTTCATTATGGGACAGGCTCTGCTGTTACTGTCAATGTTTGCTAACAACAGGTTCAGACAAATTGGCAGCAGTGGATGTTAGTATTGGATAAGGAAAAAGAGAAAAAGAAAAGGGGGAGGGGGAGACGACCATTAAAGCTGAGCTAAAGCTAGGTTGCTCTTCATCTCTTCATTATCCACGTGTAGCCTCCCATGCTTGGCCTTGTCTGGACTGTAGTTATTCATTTGATTAGTGTTTTTGCAGGGTGTTCCTGAACTGCTGAATATTTTGTGTGTGTTCATCGGCTTGCATAATTTGCTCTTACTTGTCTTATACCAATCTCTGTCTGAGCGGGGGAGAAAGCGCATATCTTATGTGGCAACTCTATTATACAGTTGTTCAAAGCAGCTGTTTGAATCCTACTATTCAATCTTTTCTTTACTTCATTTCAAATGGGACAATTCAGATTGTGAGTTTAGCTCAAGGATATACAATGAGGGTAATCAAACGTCTTTACATAGCCTCAAATTTGTGTCATAAAGAACTGCGAAAAAGGCATCCAAACGCAACATTGAAAGTTAGACGGCAATTTATTTCTACAGTGTAATCTGGCAGTCGTTTCCCTGGCCTACAACAGGCTTGGAAGTGCTCTGCTGTGGTTTGTACACACTAGAAAGAAAGAGACTCGCATGAACCTAAACACATGCTGATGTTGCATGTACCGTGTTTCAGAATTTGTGTTTACTTGTGTAACTGTAGGCACGCAATATCCCTGACATAAAAATGAAGGGATAGGCTAATACTTTATCTAGTCATCTGCGTTCCCTCTTCCAGCCATACCACTTTTTCAGCATTAGGTACCTGGTGATGGGAGAGACAAGCTGTAGCTTTTTAACAGTAAATAGATTGTGCTACCTGTCTGGTCTGGTCCTTGGTCAGCACAGTGGACGGGGTGATGGAGATGTGTTTAGTGGGTAGGAACAGCCTGGTCCAGTCCCCTTCCTTACCCAGGCTTTGGCCAGCTTTCGCTCCCTCCCCAGGTTAGCGAGCAGCTCTGGGGCGCAGCACTCAGCTGAAATTCACCCACTTCTGTTTTCTCTTAAAAGCTGTCTCTGACTGAGTACCCCTTTCATTTTATTTTTTTAATTCTTACTCTGCAGAGAATTATTTTCAGCAGGAATAGTTCATTCTTGTTTCTTTCAACATGCAAAGGAAACCAGTGCTGCCTCCTTTCAGATCACTGACGGATCTTTGTTGCTTTTTTGTGAGGAGGCAACCCAGGGTGGCAAAGTCAGGCTGGACCCCCAATCCAATAGGCACTGTTCGTATGTGCAGAAATTCTGGGATGCTTTTGCAACTGGAGCGATGTAGGGCAAAGCGCACAATACATTTGATGCTTCATAGGATTTGTCTCTGTGCAATTTTGGTCCATCGGTGATGGACCTCACTTGCTTGTTGGGCTAAACAGCGATGGTGGGGATGTTTTGTTCAAAACTTGCTTTGCTAAGTTTAAAAAAAAAACAAAACAACCAAAACGTGGTATTTCTACAGCCATATCAGGTATAAATAATTATCTCTGAGACAACTGCTAAGTTTTGTAGCAAGTGTCCAACTCTGGAGCCCTCAACATAAGAAAGACATGGACCTGTTGGAGCAGGTCCAGATGAGGGCCACAAAGATGATCAGAGGGCTGGAGCACCTCTCCTGTGAAGACAGGCTGAGAGAGTTGGGGTTGGTCAGCCTGGAGGAGAGAAGGCTCTGGGGAGACCTTATAGCGGCCTTCCAGTACCTAAAGGGGGCCTGCAGGAAAGATGGGGAGGGACTCTTTATCAGAGAGTGCAGTGATAGGAGGAGGGGTAATGGTTTCAAACTGGAAGAGGGTAGATTTAGATTAGATATTAGGAAGAAATTCTTCTCTCTGAGGGTGGTGAGACAGTGGAACAGGTGGCCCAGAGGTGGCGGATGCCCCATCCCGGGAAACATTCAAGGTGAGGTTGGATGGGGCTCTGAGCGACATGATCTAGCTGAAGATGCCCCCGGTCATGGCAAGGGGGGTTGGACTAGATGACCTTCAGAGGTGCCCTCCAACCCAAACTATTCTATGAGTCTAAGTTTTACCCAAACAGGCCCTCTGCGGAAATGACCACATATACTCCATCTACGGTACCTGTACCTCTGGGGAGGAGCTGACCCAGTAACGACAGCCCGAAGAGCTCCTTCCCGGGCAGCGCTGGGCAGCGGGGCGGCCGCCACCCCCGAGCCCCCGACCCCGCCGCCATCAGCGCCGCCACAGCCGCCCCGCCGCCGGGCCGCCCCTGCGCAAGCGCAGAGTGCCACCTAGCGGGCGCGGCGGGCGCGGCGGCGGGGCCCGGGCCGGGCCGGGCCTCGGGGGTGGGCGGCGCTGGCGCAGGTGCCCGCCCGGGGTCGGGCGCCCGCCGGGTTTGGCTCGGCCGGTGGCGGGACGTCCGTACCCCTGGGGGTGGTAGCGTCCCTCCTCGGGGCTGCCATCAGGGCCTTTTGGGGGGTCCCGCAGCATCAGCGTCGGGGGAGGAACCGGCCTTGTCGTTCGCTTGTGTATTTCGAAAGCAGTCAACGTTTGTTGAAGGGAATACCCCGTGTCTGCCGGCACAGTCCAAACTGCCTCTTCCCCCCCCACACACACCCCCGAAAATCACAACAAAAGGAAGGAAAGCCTAGGACAACTTAAATGAGCCAAAGAAGGGAGATGATTTGCTTACGTACAGGATCACGACTTAAACATGATAGAGAGGAAAGAGCTGATGTTTTGTCCTGACTTAATAATCGTGTTACTTGGCAGGGTTTTTTCCAAAACCAAAATACTTCTGATAAGGACGATGATGTGGCTTAAATAATTTAACCATTCAAACTGTTCTTTCGAATTATCTGGTATCTATTCACTGAAATGAAGTTACGCCTTTGGCTTTTTTCAAGGCCTAAATTTGAAACTACAGATTTATTTGCCATTTACAGTCACTTCATATCCAAAAATCACTACTGTAAGGTCGCTAGCATTTGCATTATAGTTTGGTATTAACCATTGCAAGATTAGTAGTCTGTTTATAGCACAGAAAAGTTGTTTCATTGTGTGCTTCCCCGTTATGCCGCATGACCTTTCTGAAATCAATGGAATTGAGCACATTGGAAGAGAGGAAATTGTGAGTTGTTTATGATATTCCGGACAGAAACAGATGAGGCATCTGAGTCCATTGTGTTTTATGGTAGAGAGCCGTGGGTATAAACAAATGCAGAAAGATCCATTGGTGCTAAGAGATTTTGATTCCCCCATTGCTAATGCCAGGTTTTGTAAAAAACAGTTTTATTTACCTTATTATGTTTGTATCTTTTAGGCATTAGAATTTATGTCCCTTCTCTGTCACCCTGAGTACCTAAAACATGATGATACTCTTCATGAAAACTGAGCTTCTCATAAATAACAGGATTGCAGGAGCTGAAGCTTTAAAAAGAAAGCTACGGTTATATACCTTTTAGAAAGCTCCGAGTTATGAAAATTATGTTAATGAATCGACAGTAATGGCGATTTGGGGACTTTTGTGTGCCATGTTTAGTTATCAAAGCATCTGTGGATATTACATGTAGATAATCAGGAATGAGACTGACCACCGATACTGCTAAATTGTTCTGTTAAAGCTGTGTGCTGGGGAGGGATGGGGAGGCAACCACCTCATTTGCTAAGAGACCGGTTGGGACTATACTGACTTCTAGCCTTGGACATTTTTTTCCCATCAACTATCAAAGCCTGACATCCTCCATATAGTACTGTCAAGGAGTTTGATAAATATCTTGCTGATTATTTATATACTTTATATAATTCTGGCTTATTTTTGACAAGTAATCATGTCAGTATTTGCTGCAATCTAGCTTGTGCTATAAATGTTTTTCCCATGCTGCCAGGTTGCTACGTTAAGTTGAATATAGGGTCTGTTTGCCATAGATGGAGAGAAAACGGTGCTGCACGAGAAAATGATGCTTAAAAATCTCTGCAAGTCTAAACAGGAGCGAGGAAGAGCGTTGTTTACTGGGCGACTTTTTATACAAGAACAAATGAACTTCGTTTTGTTTCCAGTCAAGATCTGTTGACTGAGAACTACTTTAGTTTCTAGGATTTAGGATAGTAACTCTACTAATTGGTAGCAGCCTCCTATTAATGGGTAAGAAAGTTGTGTAGGAAGCCGGCGACATGAATAATATAATTTACAGAGCCGCCAGAAAGTTCAGAGTAAGATGAATTTTTCCTCTCTCTTTCCGTCTTTTTTGGTAAATGAGATGGTAACTTTTTCTAAAATCAATGTCAACCTTCTCTGTGTAGTTTCCGAAAGACACACAATGTTCATGTCTGGGTAGGCCTGACTGAACAAAAAACATCAGTGGCTTTTGTGCCTACCTTCCAGCATGGGCAGATTGTAGGATAATGTGCTATATAAGAAATTCATGTAAGCACAAACCCAGTTTTTACAGAGGTTGCTGGCATCGCTCCTGTGGAGGTAGCAGAGCTGCCTAATGGTTTTCTCTTCCCTCTGTGGAGTGGCAGCAGTCTGTGTACATTGTCTGCGACATACAGCACAGCGTAAATGGTCAAGAACCTAAGTACACAAAACATGGGTCAGGTGAAAGTAAGGCAGCTAGCAGGCATCAAATATTTTCAAGAGGACATGGGGGTAGGGGTGTGTGTTTTGTTTTGATTTGATTTGATTTGGTCTTTAACTAAGTTTAAAATTGCTGTTGTCAGTCTGTCCAAGCTGGTGAACTCTGCTAAAAAAGAAATATTGAGCCACTTCCTTGGAAAGTAGCTAAAAATGCATGTTTAAAACAGTGACTATTTTATTGTGCACTCTTTCATTCCATGCAAACCCTTGCTTTGCTTGTGTTAGTGTCTTAAGTGTCATGATCTGTGCATGGGATGTGTCTGCACAGATAAATGTCTTGAGTTAGAGTGGCTCCAGATGGAGAGCAACACCATCTGCTACCTCTAACCCGCAGCCCCAAAGACTGTAGATCTGATCCAGGGGAATGCCTTTTTTCTCCTCTGCTTGCAATATTTCTTAAATGTTTCTCATGCCTCCCATAGGAATTGATCTTGATGTCCCAGCTTCCTTTCGGCAATGAAAGGACACCTGCTACTGCAAACTTTTATTCATACCAGGGTTTTCTGCTACAGGATCTATAAAGAGGAAAAGAACAATGGGAACTCTTCCTGTCAGCACCCTGGTTTCAAAAGGCAGCATTGTTACTGCAAGGAGGAGAAAGGAGAGGGGGAAAAAAAGCATAAATAGTTAAAAAACTAAAAGCAGCATTTCCTTCATCCTCCATTTTGGCAGAAGTATCTGGGAACGTGACAAAGTTTTTGGTACTTGTTGATGCTGAACACCTGTGTAGGGCTTCCCAAAGGGTGAAGGTGTTGACCTCTGGTTGGAATTCACGTGAACTTTACTGTCCTCACTTGGTGTCCCAACCCCTCTGAAGTCTTCATGCTCTTCCAGTGTTTTAAATGAATGAAAACAAGGACTGAAGAAAAAGCAGTAAAGGGATGATAAAGTTTTTTCCTATCCAAATTTTGTCCTGATCCTTACAGATCTCAGTAGCATAACAAGCAAAGTCAAATGGTAAAATGTAAGGTTCCCTCAGTACAGCTGTGTCCAGATTTACTAATTTACTATGTAGTTTTCGTTTGGAGTTACTGTTAGAGAAGTTAGAGACCTCTCTGCCCCATTTCCCTTCTATTTTATCAATTACCAGAGTCCTTTCTGTTGTATCCTCATTTACTGCTCTGTAATAAACAGAAAAAAGAATTCCTCTCACCCCTCAGACTTTGTTGTTAGAACTGTTATTATTTCATGTAATGAGAATCTCAACTGTAAAATTGAATCCAGTATGGAGAGTTTACTTAGCATTCAGAACTGTAGGATTTCACGATCAAAACTCTCTTGGTATTTCATGACCCAAAGCGTATTCTGGAGTGTCAAAAGGAGACCATGTGCACAGATAACAGTGGGGATTATAGCAGGGTTGTGTTTGATCTTTGTCACAAACAATCCGAAACAACTATTTTTAAGGATCTTCTACCATGGTACATAGTAAGCATACAATAATTTTTAGTATCCACAGTCTAGAACCACCATTGGTGCTTATGCCTCTACCATACTTCTAGCTCCTCTCTTATGTTTTAACTTGATGAATCTGATCCAAATTCTATTGGCATTAATGAAGAACACTCATTGACTTCAATAATCTTTGAATTGCATCTAGTATCAACTACATTAGCATAATCAAGTGAGAGGCAATTTTTATGGATGCATTATTTATCACTGATTGGGGAGGTACCATCAGCTCCCAGTGTCAGCTGGTGTTAGATGTTATTTTATAAGGGCTTGATTATTCAATTACTACTGCAGGTTACGAATCCTTCAGTTGTGCTTTCACTTCTTACTGTGCAATATTCTGCATTTATGTTATAGTTCCCCTAAAGCATACATTGGAAGGGTTCAGCCACTTTATATACATTTCCAAATCTGTAATCTCTTCTATGAAGCGACATTTCTTACAAGCCTGAGTGAAGCAGCAGCCACGATGTGCGTCACATTCCTCTCTGCATCACGTAATGAGACGCATCCTGCATTGCTGCAGATAAGGCTTTGACATGACAGCACTCATTCGTGCAGAACGTGGGAAGAGGAGTGTGCCACTTTTCTGATGCTGCTAATTCAAGTCAGACTCCTGGTACCCAGTGCTCCTTAGCTTGAAAATTGTTGACGGCCATTAAGACAAAGAATATCAGACTACGGATGCCACATCCTGCAATATAACTTCATCAAGCCATGTTTGGGGGTGGAGTATGATCAGCAGTCATAAAATAGGCAGCTGCAAGTAGAAAGCAAGATGCTGGCAGGTCACACATGTATGGCAAAGCTCTTGTCCAGCTCTTTTTGGTGACAGTGTTAGGTGTTGCCCCATCCACTAGAGGCAGAGGCTGTGTCCAGGACGTGAGCGTGGTTGGGTTGGTACGTGCAGTAACGTGTTTTTAAGTTTTTTAAAATCAGTATTCAGCTTGACTGAATCTAGAAATATTCGTGGTGCCAGTTGCCACCAGTTTAAAAGCCATACTCGATCACAACTTGAGTGAGCAAGTTCGGAGGCCACAGTGGTGTAGGAATAGGAGACAGGATGTTTTCTACAGTAATAATCTCGGGTTTGTTAATACTTGTGGAGCAGTTAAAAATAGTTTTGTTGGTGATCAGGGTTTTTTTTCCAAAGAGCTGCAGGGGACAGAGACCTCTGCTGCCAAGTTAGCTGCTTGTCTTCCAAGACCACATAATTTGCTTTTAGTGAAGTCCAAAATGATTAACTGTCATATTAACCAATGCATATACTTGTGTCAGCAGTTAGAAAAATTTCACTTTAGATCCTAACATTCAGGCTGATAGACTTCTGTGGCAGTGTAAGACTTTGTCAGTCAATAAAAGTTGATCTGCCACCTTATTTCATGCTGCCAAAGCCAGACCTCACCCAGTAAACCAGAAGTGAAATCTTCCTTGGCCATGTCAGATTGCAGTGAAGATGCTGGAAATAGTGTGCTTTAAATTTTGGGACAAAGACACATGTGCACATCATATTTGGCACTGTAGCGTCACAGTGGGTTGTCCTAATCACACACAGGATAAGGGAAATCTGCAGCGTTACACCAGTAGGTAAAGACGACCCCTCGCTGGGGTGAATTGCTGCACTTCCACAGCTGAGAGAGAGGAGAAGGGCCCATTGGTATCTAACTGTGGTACCAAGGTCCGCTTCAGAAATAGGTCATTAAAAACGGAATCTACTTGTGATTGCTACAGAAACCAAACCTTGGAAATCTTTCTCACAAATCAAAGCAGGTAAAGTGTGCTGAAGCGCTAAGGAATAATATTTATAAGACGTCATTACAAGTGCATGATTTTAACATGGAACGATTTACATAGGTATTGAAATTACAATATAAAGTTGCGTGGGGATCTGCCTGGTACAGGTAGAAGAATGGAGCTAGATGATGGACATGTTCAGAACGTGTTTTCTGGGGGGATCAATATAAAAGAACTTCAGGAAGGGTACATAAAGGTGATTTACTTTTCACCTTTTTCTGGCTTACTGCAGAAAAATGTAATTGAACTTCAACTGGTCTCTGAATTATTTGGCCTTCTGTTAAAGTAGCAGAGAAAGATCTTTGATAGATGTTTATTATGATCCTGATGGAAGATTTTATGCCGTGTAGCATGAGAATCAAGGGAGAAAAAAAGAAAAAAATAGGCTTTTAAAGTTGCTTTCTACTGTGTGCCATTTCACCTCTGTGGTTTTCCTTGCCATCTCTATCCCGAGCTCCTGCTTATAGGATCCAGTAATGCACAAGCTGCCATCACTCACCTTTTGCTCTTCTTTTTCACCCTCCCCCTCCAAATACTTATTCAAAACCAAGAAGTCAGTCACTTAGCGTCTTCACCGCGGTTTTTCACCACAGTATTTCTGTCAAAATTATTTTCTAGTTTTTGAAATAACAAATCTAAGATGAGGTAATTTTCCGTGTAAATTATGTTTCATAACACAAATTCCAATGCTCCTTAAAATAAAATGCCGAAGTAAAATAAAGTAACATTATCATGGTGAAGTAACAGATCCACAAAAATTCCGTAGCGCTTACAGTGGAGCTCAGTGACGGGACATATTTCCAACCCACTGGGTTCAATGTACATGGTTCAAAACAACAGATAAAGTACTGGCGACATCCTGGTTGTAACTGGAAAGCCCAGAGGGTTCAGGATCCTTTGCAGTGGGACAAAGATGTCTGTGTTCCACAAAATGCCAGAAGAATTATATCCATTTGCCAAGTTGCAGGATTCACAGAACAAAGCAGGAAAAACGTACATGCTGATAAGGAACAGTTTGCTAGTTTTTGCAAATCAAAGAGCTTGAAAAGCACTAATAATGGATTTATTGCCGAACAACATCCTTTGTAAGTATTTATTTCTGGACAGATACAGGATGACCAGCATCCTGTTTTATTTCATTTTGTTTGTATAAGTAGAACACTGAAGTGATTAACTGGGAATAAGTGCTGATTAAAGGTGCATCTAAATTTATCCTGCATTGTTTGGGGATGGCATAGACTCAGGAAATCTGAAATCAGATCATTGGATTGTAAACGTTGATTGGTGTCTTAAATCGTGCAAGTATATCCCAGGCCGAAGTGTGCAGTCAGAGTCCAGTAGGGATGTTTTACTAGCCCAGGTGACTCTTGAGTGAAAACACAGCATTTTTATTCTCTTTTATTTTTGTCCCACTTATCTAATTAAATGCTGTCTGAAAATGCATAAGTGGATCAGGCTACAATAGTGTACATAATATGCTATTATGCGTACATTATATTATTAGGTATTATATATATAGGTTGAATATCTAAAGCTGTAAGAAGGTGGAAGGCTTTTTCTATGTTTTAAACGATTTAATGGGGCGATGGCATCACTACTATCTGATCCAGCGAAAACCACCAGGTAGGTGTTTCACCCCCCAGCTGTTGAGGGGTCCCTCCGTCCACGGGCACAAGCCGCCCCCTCAGACAAATGAGCCCGGCCACGTCCCCCTGCTTTGGCAGCCGGGCCACAGCAGAGGCTGCTGGGGTTTCCCCGGGAACTGCTATCATCCACCTTCTTTCTTGGTTTTGCCCGTCCGCTTCTTGTAGTTACAAGAAGAGCACATAAGCACAGCAAGGGCATCAGACGAAGATGTTAAAGATAGTAGGATGTTAAAGGTAGGAGCTTGGCAGAAAGCAAAAGCTTTTGAATATTAAAACTTGGTGCATCCAGACATCTGGATTGTCTCAGCAATTTTCAAGCCAATAGGGGCTGCAGCACCTGCAGTGGTCCCAACTCATCGGGAAACATCAAGAGGTGTAGGGTGAATACTACTTCAGACCTCAATGTGTCAGAAAAAGCAAAAGCTTGCAAAGAAAAAAAAGGTTATCTGATGAATCTGGTGAGGGCTTGATGGTCATTTAAAGGTCTGCAACAGCATTTATTTGCTTGGAGTGATGTTTTTAGTCTGGGACTTGAAAGATTTTGAACCTTCACAAGGTTTACCTGTGAAGGCAGCTGACCAAAAGCTTTAAAGATAGGCAGATGAAGTAAATGACAAATCTTGCACTGGAGGCTCTCAACTAGCAGACGGTCATTAGATTGTTATGTATTTGCCCCTTTTTCAATCTACTGCAGAGTTGTTACTAAACTCCTCAGCATCTCTTCTTGGGGCACAAAGAGGTCTGCGTGTCTATGGAAAAGAAGAGGCAGCATTTAGATTGTCCCTGGATCTTGTTATTCCCATTTCTCAAAAAATGCACTGCAAATTCTTCTGTGCTTTTCTTGGGGTTTGGGGTTTTTTTTTGAATTGTTAAAAGTGGCGATTATAAGTGCATTTAAATATGTTTTTGTAACTTCTTCCTATCGCAGTAGTTTTGTGCATTAATCCAGTAATGCATTGTGGCAAACTAGATGTTTTTAACATGTAGCTTATGATGAACTTTATGATATTTCTATACATAGCAAGCAGGAATCCACAGTTACGTTCCATACACAGAATGTAACTTCATACACCTTAGGGACTTACACTTCAGAGACTTTTAAATACAAGCCTCTGGCTTGAAGCTATCTTTCTCTTGGCTGCACATAGCACCCAGTAAAAGTTTGTATCTGGCACGTCATTTTTGAGGTGTGGCAGAGTTATAGATGGTAATACGAGTTGAAGTTTTACAAATTATTATGTTAGAGACACGTACGAATCCTTGAGTTCCTTTATTATACATTGTGCAAGCATTCAGTTAGCTGAGGCATACTTCAGTTTTGAATCATAAGGAAAATGCCACTACCCAGCTTGCTTGCAAACTCGTTTGCTTAGAAGCCTCATTGCATCAGCAAAAACAACAGTCCGTGTTTAGAGTGCTCTGTGGAGCACAATGTTTCCTTTTCTTTGTTCAGTAATTTAAATGATTGGAGCGATACTTTTAACAAGGAAGAAATAATTTCATTGTTATGGATCATTTTTCAAGTGAAGCTGAGTTTTGGAATAAAGTGATGGTGAGTAAACCCTGTGAGTGGGGAAGGAGGGATTATTTTTGTTCCGAGTTTTATTCAGCAGTTTCTGAAAACCAAGATGGAAGTGATTTTGGGATTCTGACTGCAGGGCTATATGGTTTTTATTAAGTGGAAAACATAACATATTGATTAAAGAAGGGGTGAGACAGTAACAGGCACGCTTGCTGTCGTGTTCCATGGGAAAGTGAAATGTGAATTCTCTTTTAATATTGAGGTACAAATCTGATTCACAGTTAGTTTGTCTGACTTACTCTGAAAGGGAAACATGTAAGCTCATTAAATACATGCAATTTGTCTAAGCAGCTGCTTTTAACATAACAGTAACCTAGATTTTCAAAATCATTTGTGGTATTGCTATCTATCTAGATATTTAAAGAGATTTTTTTTTTCACTTTAAAAAAAGGAAAAATAAAATCAATTTTATTACAGATGAGTGAAAACTCTTTAAATGAATAATTATCATTGTTCTCTTTCTGGAAACTGCATTCTCTGTATTAACTGTATTCTGTATGTTCTATAAGTAGCCATTTTCTTTTGTGTCTTTTTTCTCTTTTTTTTGCCATCAGAATACAAGTAATACTTCAGTCATTGAATTATCAATTTTATCCAAAGAGATAGGGTGGGTTTTTAAAGTCCAAGTTTTGCCCATAAGAGTAAAAAGGCCAGACAAATAATGCTGCTTAAGTATAGGGAGGTAACCGTATGCATAGCTGCAGGTTAGGACAAGTAAACTTTATTGTGCCTTCTGTTGTTGCTGATGGTAATCAGGACATTCATATTAGCCTGATGAAAAGAAAAAAAAATCAACTGGAGGTTTTCTAAAGTAACTTAAGGAACACTTTTTTTTTCTGAGGGAGAGAGGCAGCGTGATCTAGCTGGTAAAGCATATAATCAGTGCGTCTGGCTCATCGTCTCAGGCACTGCCACAGGCAGACTTAGATGAGTTTGAGGAAGCCACCGTACAACCAATTTTACTACACTTGTTTGCAAAGTGAATTGTACTTTATTCATATAGTAATGTATGCCCCCCCTAAATCTTTTGGGTTCCCTATTTTTAAAATACCGGTAATTTTTGTCTCTTTCACAGGGCTGCTATGATTTTTACTTCATTGCTGTGTTTAGTCTTTGACACCGTTTCACCCGTCTCTAGGTCTTTCCTCCATAGGCAGCACTGCAGTTGGGAGAGAATAATTAATATAAAACACGTTCAAATTTGCAAGGACCTATTTGTATTTCCTTTTTTTTTAAAAAAAAAAGGCAACTAAAGTAACCGTTTGGCTGTCCAACTGCTGAAAACATGGGAATACATAAACAACCTGCATTTTAGATGTGTAGGAGTTATGCTGATCTTTTTCTGTATAATTTGTTTCAAGTTTGCAAGCTATGAAGTTCTTCATTTTGCTGTCTTGTATATCTGATTTGTACAAATGTTACTGGCTTATGACAGCAGGTTTGCAAGTGGAAATGTTTGTTCTGTTGAACCTTTAGGCCGTGATTCGGCAATCTGGTCATAATCCAAGAGTGTTGTGGGTAAAGACAAGCTCTGTGGTTGTCTGAACATATATATTGGGTGCATTCCCATGTATGGAAGTTGACTTCACAATGTAGTTATTCCAAGTGAGCTTGTGTCCAGTAATGGCTATGGGAATGTTTCTCCTTCATGATTTGCTAACTGTATTAAATATTTCCTAAAATTAAAACTGAGAGCAGCTTGGTTTGTTCTTTTTTGTTTGTTTGTTTGTTTTTTTTTGTAGTGACTGGGGTTTTTTTACTGCCTTTCTCCCAGAACAGTAGCACTTCCATCTTCACCTGACTGTAGTCTCCTCTCGGCTGAGCTCTCTGTCGAGAGCAGAGCCCTGCCCTCAGAGACGAGTTCTACAAACACATCATGAAGAAGACGCAATGAAAAATTCTGTCTATGCAATTTCCCACCTCTTGAAATCAAATTTTCAAATAAGCGTCCATGTTTCCTAATGTTTTCCTGTCACAGAGTGTTGCTTATAGGACAGTGCAGTCTTCCTCATTGTTTTTTGTGCTTGAACACAGCTTAATAATTTAAAATGTCCAAAGGAGCAAAAATTATTTTTGAAAAATGAGGCTACGGTTGAGCGAACACTGTACTTTTCAGGAAGGATTTTAAAAAAAAGGTGCCGGGAAATATTGGCTATAATTTCAGAATAAAACAGCAAATGCATTGCATTCCTGTGGAAGATGCCAGCTGATAGTCACTAAGAAGATATGCCGGTGTCTGCATTGTTAGTGTGGTTTGCAGGAACACTGCTGTGCTGAGCTGAGATCTGGAGGGGATTCTCAAGTCGCTCTGCAGAGTATCTCAGCGCTGGAAGCTGGCGAGATGGTTCCCCATGTGTCTTGATGATTGGATTATGTAGCCAGCTCAGTGAGAGTGAGTCAGGATAGCTGGTCTGTATTGGATCATTGGACTGAGCAATGTCCCCTGTCAAAGATAAAAAGAAGAAAACAATTTGAGGCATGCTAGTGCTTCAAAGACAGTAGTGGACCCGTTCTCCTCATCACAGACATTTTGCTTACCTCAGTTCCAGTTTTGAGTTTTGGTAAATGGTAAATGGTTCTGGTAATATGATAACCAGAATGTGGCTAATGGTGTCAGGATAGAAAGTGTAACGGTGGTAGAAAAGTGTTTAATCCTATAGTCATCTTATATTGAAAACTGGGGAGTGGGAGGGAGGTCATTAGAGCAAAATGGCTGTTTGATGCAGGGCAACCAAATCCTGTGGAAAGATTGGGGGTGGGGGGCTTCCCTCGATTCCTGTTAGATGCTGATTTGCTGCCTGTTTGTGTATCTATGGGTCAGGTTTGAACTGTGACTCTCAACAAGGGCTGATGAAAGTGGAAGGTCTCTTGACTTCCCTTTGCGGCTGCTAGTGTCCTAAGCCCAGGTATCACTCTTGTGGGCTCAGGAGTGCCCTGCCATCCTTTTCGTCTGGTGAATGATTTCATTTGGGGTGCAGCTGGTCACCAAAAAGATCTCTTAGTGAAGGGGGTTTTCTTCATATAAATTTGGAACTGCTGTGGTGTGCCAGTTGGTGTCAATGCAGTGTTTGAACTGGGCTGAGGGAAGGAGAGTATAACAGAACTGTTAATCGCCAAGTCATGGGTTCATGGGGTCTGTGTAACCATAGGAATAGGATGTGCCAGTGTTTGCTATTGGCAAGCGCAGTGTCACTCTACTAAGAGTTTTGGGATATAGTTCAGAAACCTGGCTCTGCAAAACTGTAAGTTAACTGTGTGTGTCGCCACCTTCACCATACGATGGAAAGAGTGATCACACTTTCCTTTAATTAAAGTGCTTAAAGTAAAAAAATAAGCTAAAAAGTGGTTTAGCGATAACATAAATAAAGGAACTAGTAGGATTAAAACATGAACACTGAAGAAATCATGGTTTAAAAAGAAAGTAACCCTTCTTCTGAACTCAACAGGTCTTCTGCAGTCTCAGCTGCAGGGGGGCGGTGTCGTGGTTTAGGCCGGATCGGCTACTGGGGATGTGGGGGACCCCAGATGGAACCGACAGATGCTCCCCTCTACCCCTCTTCAAAGAGAGAGGCAGAGGAGGGAAAAAGAGACTTACGAGTTTAGAAGGAACTAAACTATTTTAATGAAATATCAATAATAAAATAAAAGGAAATAATGAAATGTATACAAAACTGTATCAAGCTCCCAGGATGACAATCACGACACCGGCTGGCACTGGGGCACTCCCAGACTGGACTCAGTGACGGACGGGAACTGGATTCCGGATCTGCATTCAGGATTGGGATCAAAGGCAGACAAACAGACAGAGTCCTCCTCAGAGGTCGGCCATTGAAGAAAGAGGGCTGACCCTTTGATCCCTCAGCTTTTATACTGAGCATGAGGCAGACGGGATGGAATACCCTGTTGGTCAGTTTTGGGTCACCTGTCCTGTCCGCTCCTCCCCGCAGGTGGGACCCCTCTACGCTTTTCCGCTTCCAACCCTCCAAATGGGGCAAGTAACCAAATTAGCTGCCTCGGGTGTTACAGCAGTAAGTATAAGCAAGAGCCTCTCTGCATACTGTGCCTTGGCATCAGCGTACATAGGTCTTACCACTCAGAGCAAACATTGTCTGCACAATATGCTGTTAATTTCAGTAGTTAGAAGAGGCCTATCTAAGAAGCAAAGTTACTGAACAAAATTGGCCCCATTTTACCTCGGACCAGGACAGGGGGAAAGCCTGATTTGTGAGCTCAGGTGCAGCAAGGGAGTGGGCTGCATCTTGTCTTTGTTCAAGTTCTGGAAATGCTGATTGTAACCAGCTTCCTTTGGCAAGCAGAGGTCCCACCGTTTTTGAAAGGCTGGAACATCTGAAATGCTTTACACATCACTGGTCAGGTGGAAAGTTCAAATGCGTATGCGTGAAGAAACTGCTGGTCCATGTGCATGATATGCCACAGTCCTACTGCTTTTTATATAGTTAGGTAGTTGATAGCAAAAGATACTGAACTATATTGTTCCGTAGTAGTTGCATACAGAATGTCTTTTTTCTCCCTTCCTCCTAATTTTCACTCCCATCTTACTACCTCAATTTATATTTTGCGTTTCTTTTTCATCCCATCTATGGAACTGAAAGTACTGTCTCTGCTGTACACCTGCATTTGTTTTCTGTCAAGTCATCCAAATTCTAAAAATCCAAACCTAATATTTACAGGTAATCTACTTGTCTGGAAGCCGATATTTTTTTTAGAATCAGGTTGAAGGCTATACGCTTCCCCAGAGAAAAGACACATATATTGATGTGTTTATGCTTTGCAATAATAATATTTGTCCATGTGAGAAAGTGTGAAGTTTTTTCCTTCTGCCACACCATATGGCTCATGACTATTTACAATCCAAACAATAACAGCTGCTGCTGCGTAAGAGAATCCATTCCTCTGAGCTGGAGATGCGCTGAGTAGCGAATGACAAAGTATACGTCCACAGATGTATTCCAAATATCCTCATTTACCACTCAGCATCCTGTCTATCATTCTCCTCTTGGAAACTGTCAGAGCTTTTTTCTTACATGCTTAGCTAATGGGGAGAGCTTTGACAGCTTGGTTTGGGAGTTTGGGAGCAGATAGGGAAGCTGTGTCCAGTGACGGCTAGCCAAATGGGAGAAGGGAAGGATGTTCTGGTTGGGTGCTCAGCAAAATGAAAATGTGAATCATGCTCTTAACCCCTTTCAAAGAAAAAACAGTTGACTTCTGTTAATAAATTAGAAGTTTCTAGTTGGAAGAATAAACTAGGTAGTCTTTAGACCTTTAAAATACGGGTCACTTCATGCCCTTCATTGATGGCATGCTTAAGGTTTGGAATTCTGTATTACAAAAATACATTTTGCATTTCTCAGCTAATGTCAGTCATTTTGGGCTCCTATCAGTTGCCTCTTTGAGTGTCTTTTTTTTTTTTCTGCGGTTTTTGGCTGGCCATTTTGATAATTCCTGAATTTTTGTATCAGGCATTGTGAGAGGTGACTTGCCATTGTCAGTCATTCCTGTCAACAGCAACAGGACAATTTCCAGATATTACACAGTTGGGCTACATGCTTGCCCTTTACCTATAGTGCTCACATTGGAAATGGCATTCAAACCATGTCTGTGCCTGTCAGCAGGTTCTCTCGTATTTGCACTGAGTTGTTCGTGTACCTGCTCTTTCCCAATAGGTTAGACAATTGGCACATTATATTTATTATGACTTATCTTGCAAAAGAGTATTCCAGGGAGGATGAAATATTCAGGGGCGGTATTCCCCGGGCATATTCCTCCTGTCACACAATAATCTAACAATGCTCATTAGCAAAAAAGAATTGCAGGTTTCTTGCAGTTGATGCTTTATCTGCCATGAAGCTTTGCTGGTAAGTAAAAACCACTGGATTTCATCTGACTTCAGATTGCATTGAAAGTGGATGTGAATAGAAGTGACCATGCTTTCTAACAGCATTTACTGTTACGGTGGAGACTTCTCAGTGAAAAGCCTTAAAATTAAGACAGATTAATTCCTTGACAGCATACAATTATGTCTATCATGTACACTTTATTTTCTTTAAATGTATTTGTAGCACTCCTGTGCCAATGGGAATTTTTCATGTCAGGGCTACAGCTACCAATAGAAACAGAAGGACTGAGAGGAACCTTCTGAGCCTTCCTGGTAGTTAGGCTGGCAGCCACGAACCTCGGTGCTTCAACAACCCTTTAATTTGGCTGCCTTTGTGGTCATCTTACAGAGAGATGTTTTTAACTTAAATAGTTGTCTTCCCGCTGCTTGGTGTGAGCAGGTCTCCATCTCAGCCTCCGCTTTGCTAAGGTCAACAGCCTCTGCTCCTCTCACCACATATGATAGATGCTCTTTTGCTGTGATTACACTGGCCACTTACAATTTCTTTTTCTTGACTGTGCAGTGACCAGCAGGGTTTTGAAGCAGGAACCCCACAGAAATGAACAGGCACTTGTGGCCACTGAGAGCGACCTGTAGGGCCTATCCCGTGGGCCAGTTCAGGAAATAAATAAAGGGGGCTCCAGGTAGATGCAGGTCAAATCCCTTTATTGTAGGGCCCTAGCAATGCTCCTTACAGTTAATGAAAAATCTCCCTTATAAATCCAAGGGCTGTGATATGGCACCGCATAGTTGTGATTCTATAATTCATGTGCTGAGTCAGCTCATTCCCATATGAAGGAAGGAGTTACTTGAGAACATGCTCCTCAGCGTGAATTTCATCTCGCTTGCCAGAGATAAAATGGAATTACCAGAAATATTTGTATGAAAAGCCATAAGTGCAGGCTTAATCTACATCAGTGCTACGGGAAAGAGCTTCTAACATATTCCTACCAGAAAAATGGTGATAGGTACCGTCTCCTGCCCCATTTCTGCTTCACTAGAAGAGACAAATTGCTTCAGCTTTCTTGGATCAATGCAGCTGTGCCTGGGTTAAACTTGGAACTGCATGGAGAGAAATCAATATAAAACAACTGACAACAAAAATGGCAGATGGGAAAAATTGCTCTGTATAAACTAAGGCTACGTTTTGTCGTGGCCTTTGGCTGCCGAAGCTGTTCTGTGAGCAGTAACAATGGGTTGCATAAACAAATTCAAGGGATAGATGGAATTTGATTTCATGCTTTGTTCTTGCTAGCTGTCTGCTATGTTAAGCAGAGAATCCATTTCAATACCCACTATGCAAAATTCTAGAAACAGCTGTGAGTATTTACTTCTAGGGTGCTGCCTAGGGATAACTGGGCTTGTTGGCAACTCTGTGTTAGAGCAATCAGTGTCAAGAAATCACCTAGTGAATAAAATTGTTTTGCTGACCTGTGACATGATTTGATGCCATTAATACCAGATGTTGAAGCCTCTGCTCCTCCTCCAATCCTGCTCTCAGTTCATACAACACTGAGATGAGAATTTGCTATTGAAAGCTGTCTCTGCTTCCTAAGCAGGGGATCCACGAGCTTCATCTGTAGAGGAAAGCCACTGTATTGGCTTAACTGAGGGAACATCTGTATGGACTGTTGGCTTCTTAAAATCAAAAAGCATATTGTCACACTGTCCAAGTGCAGAGACTGAATTTACACTGGTCCCTTCCTGCTGCCCCATGGCTTTGGAAACACTGTAGAAATAAGTTGCAGAGGGTCTGTGCTTTGCTATCAGCTCTGCAAGCCGGTGACGTTGAGCCTCTGCTGCACAGAGGTAGCCTTGCATGCTGAAATTGCTTAGCTTTGGGACTTCATAGGTGTTGTCTGCATTTTGGCTTCAGGCCAACAAGCTGGAATCTGAGAGAGTAATCTCTCAAATCCCATACACTTGCTTTAGCATAGCAAGTTTGAGCAAGAAGCTGTGTTTGGACAGCATCCCAGTGAGACAGCATGGAAAGTGTGGAACCAATAAATGTCAGAGACCTGTACCTTGATGTGAATCCTAGTGTCCTGGAGTTGCTGAAGCACACCTCTCAGAAACTCCTCCTGGAAATTAGACTTTGCCCAGAGACCTTTGCCAGGACCCAAGTGAGTGATCTGAATGCACTTACGCAACAACCTTGCAAAAGTGCATCCGTTAGCATCGGGCAAGCGCCTCCAACAGCAATTGTTCATATGGTTTTTACCTGGTGTGCCAGAAAAGATTGAGCAAGGGATGAGGTAAGAGGGAATTTGGAGAGGTCTTCTCTGCATCCTACTCAAAAGTAAAGAAGAAAGTCCTGCTCCTTCCACCTCCTATCTGTAAGGGATCTTCTTTCCTGTGTTTCCACAGGCTGATGATATGAGGGCTCATTTTGTTGGAAAATACAAGGTAGGGATAACAAGACAAGGCAACAGCAGAATCTTGCAAGAGCAGAATTAAAGTGCAAATCCTGTGTCTTCCTCCTTTTCCCTCCAGAAATGCCCCATTTCTTAGCTCTGCCAAAGAGCAGAGATGCCAGCAGCAAGGAAAGCTCAGCAACACTGGGACTCTGAGATCCTCAGGGGAGCCTCAGGCCCCACTGTACCATAGGAAAAGCATTTTGGGCATTCCCCGCAACGTGGCTGTCACTCCGTATCTCGAGAGCACAAACCAGTCAATCAGTGCTCCAAGCGAGGCTCTGACAGGCTGGGAGCTGGGCACGGGCAGAAGGGTTCGTAAGGCTTCAAGCATCTGCATGATCTGCTTTAATGTGGGCTATTTTAGATTTAAAATGTGCTTGAACGATCATCTTAGACTAATTCCTGCAATGTGAATTGCACTTTATAGTGCCATTGATCTCATTATTTCTGCAACTTCTTCCTTTTATTGTGAGTTTTACCTGAAAAAAAAAAAAACAACAAAAAAAAAACCCCAAGCAATTTACCGTTCACCACTTTCTGCTGTCACAGGATGAACTTACTTTCCCCAATACCTTTAGTAAATCGGTGGTGCAGATCCCCTGTGAAAAACCTGCAGCTGTTACAAGAATTTCTAATGTATATCTTTGAAATCCATCTTTTGCCTCTTGATTTAATAGTCTTCTAGGCCATTACTTCAAAAGGGGATGTTGCCTATTTTTTATTTCTTGGGTTCAGTAGTTAGTGATAAATGAATCTCAAGAGAGAAAATAACTGAAGATGATGAATAGAAGAAAAATGTTCATTATTAGCTCAGGCAGAAAATGAATCCCTTTTCAGAAATTCAGGAAGTTGATAATAGTGGATTTTTTTTTATAGATTATTACCCTCGTGACAAATCTATCACTTTGCCTTCTCAAACAAGTATGATATGTTTTGTCTTTTTTTCCTCTTGACAAGGGAATTCATGACATAATGTCACCCTGTTGGAAAATGTGTATGTTTCTGGTAATTACTGGAAAATGATGCTGTTCTTAATTTCCATATTACGCAGGGTGGTTGTGATTAAAAAGTTAGACATTGACATGCAAGAAAGGGCTGGGGTAAGTCAGTTAATTTCTTCTAGCTGCAGCAGACATTTCTCTGTGAGAAGACATACTACCACTTGCATGTGCCTTTTTTTAACTGTTTAACAGCAATCCCTGTACAAAGCAGAGCTGTGATCCCACACAGATGCTGAATTTCTGTGCTATCTTCAGTGAAGGTACCCCATCCGTCATGTAAATTTTTACCTCATCAGGAACTCTGCGAGGCTTTTTATTATTGCCGCACAAAGCAAAAAAGAAAGAACTGTCTTGTTGTCAATTTCCAGGTCTATTTGTATTATTTTCAGAGAAGCAGAGGTGAAACTTCATCTAAGCACCCATCCCCCTACAGTGATGTGTTGCATTTGAAACTCAAGCAGAGAACAAGGTGTCATGCTGTCCTTATCTGTAAATCAAAATAGTATCTCTGCCTTCTTAGACATACCCTGCCTTTGGACTTCATTTAGTATTTCTCTCCAAATTGTTCTGTTGCAAAGTCAAAGCCAAGGGTGACAGAACCACTCTGTCACCACACATACTGGTCGCTCCTCGCTGTCGGCTTAATGAGTGTAGTCACAGCTTGTATTAAATCTTGCCCAGCCCTCTATAACGCCTCAGCCACATTTAACACGTCACATCTGGCCACCCTTAGGCGTGGTTGGCATCTTTATTTGAAAGATGTGATAGCATGCTTAAAATGTTTGCCAAAGCAAAGGACCGAAGCAAAGCCAAGGCTTAGGGTTCCCTTGGAAAATGGCAAGAGAAGGCGGCAGTGTGGTCCACGAGGGCTCCTTCCAAAAACCGCTGGGAGAGAAGTACTCAGCAAAGAGGGGGAATCAGAAGAAGGGCTGATCCTCTTACCAGTACCCCAAAATAAGGCAAGGTTTGCATTTATGGCTTGCTGCAACACGGGCAAACCCTTAGAGATTTCTGAACTTAGGGATTTTTCTGACTGGTTGTGGTAGAGAAGTAATCCTTTAATGCAGTGAGAATTTATAGTATTGCAACACATTTTTCATTCTCAAAGTAGGATGGGAAGCCAAATTCCCGGGAAGCCTCATAAATTCACAAACTAAAAATAATTAAATAATAAATGAATCACAACATCTCTTTTTGTTTTCTGACCCTTTCCTTCCCATTTTGCACCTTGTTTGCCAGGTTTTTTGGTCTAAAACTACTAATCCTTCAAAAGAACAACAAAAAATACTGCCACAGAGAATACAAACTTTTGCAATCAGTTTTGTTGTTGGGAAATTAAAATCTTTTACAAAGATAGGATGTGTTGATTGAAAAAATTTGCAGTTGACTCGATTCTACTCTTGAAAGTAGTTCCTTCAAATCCATGCAAAAATGCAGATAAAATCCCCCTTAGTAGTCCCTTCCCCTGGACGCTGGTTAAGGAGTCTGGGCCCCGTGGGCTCAGGACACAAGGTGAAAACCTGTTACATTGACTAGACTACAGTATAATCTGGGTTGTGCAATTGCATTGATTTGTATAGCATGTGGCCCAAAGTCTTCTAAATTCCCTGTCTGAAGGGAAAGGAAGAGGAAAGAAACCTTGTGTTAAGTGCCTAAATTAAATTCCAATAATCTCACTGTATTATAATTGAATGATTGATAAAGGAATAGCACACTATAAAATGATGTGAAAAAGGTTAATACCGTTCAACAAGATTAATATGCTAATAAAGGGGATTTTTTGCTCTGAAATAATTACAAAATCCACCTCCTGCAAACAGCTGAATAGGCTCAAGTTGCTTCTTAGCATTTTTTTGCTGTTGGTTATCTTCTAGCGATAAAGTTCATTGTTTGCCATGTAATGGTATAATGGAAAGTAAGAGAAAGAATTGTCATCTGTTCAAGAGGTTATGCACTTTTTTCATCTTTACAGGCTTTCTGGCAGTTTCATTTAGTTTTCAAGCATCCAGAAAGCTGTATTTAAATTTTAGACTTGGATGCAGCATACAAAAATTTCAAGCAGATGTTTATAGCCCGAGCACTGGTCAAGCAGAGTGGAGCCCTGCACATATGCTCTGGAAGCTGACGTGTGGTGTTCCCCGCCTGTGCTCCCGCGAGATGTATGCTGCATGGCTTTGGCTTCTTGGAAAGGTTTTGTCACATGTGACTGACAGAAAAAGGGCCATTCTGATATGATTCCTGTGAAGCTGTGGAGCACAGGCACCTCTCAGGGTAGAGATGATGGAAACATGGGATAGTTAAGCTCTCTGTCAGAGGAAGACAAAGGCATCTACTCCTTTGCTAGCAGTTGTAGGAGGTGGTAGTAGGAAGCAGGTGGTTCTACATAAACAGGACAGATGTGTGGCAACTCTCTCAAAAGATTTCTCTTTCTCCTGCAAGCCCTCATTTTCAAAGTCGCCTTGCTTTCACACAGCTTTTGTCTGATCTCACCTCTCTCATCTAGCATCAGAGGCCTTTTGGTCCTACCAAAGGCTGCCTAAAACTTGTGCTGCCTGAAAGGAGCCCTCCTTTATCTTTCTGAAGCATCTGTTCACCATCTAATTTCAAAGCATAGCTGAAAATATGTTTTGGTTTTTTTTTTTTTCTTTTTCCCCATTGCCAGTTCTTTTAGATTTCTTAATCACTTTGTTGTTGTTGTTTAATTTGTAAATTTTTAGGTGTGGTCTGTTGGGGGTTTTTGGAGAGCAAAAATAATGCCTCAGGTTGCTGTATCACAACATATATCAGAAATTTATTAGTTAATAATACTTTAAAGAAAAAAAACACAACATCCTCATTCTGTTTAAATTGGTGTAATGATTTGGACTTGTTTTGTTTCATAAAATAAAAAAAAAAAAAAAAAAGGAAGACATCAGTTCTTTGACTGAGAAGATGAAATAGTTAACCTTGGTGGATTTTCACACATCAGTTTTGGTCAAGTTTTTATGTTTTTTTCCCCTAATACTCTAAGTCCCCTGTCTGATGCTGGGATGTTTGCCATGACAATATAATTCCTGACTTACAGAGATTGTATGTGCTCCGTGATGCATGCAAGAACAACTTCAGTTTTCCTTTCCCACCCCTTACTCCCCTCTCCTCTGTCCCCCCCCAGCTTTTTTCCCTCATCCGTATTTATACCAATAGTGATGAAAAAAAGGAGGGAGAGCTACCTCCTACCATTTCCTTCAGGGCCTAAGAAATTGGGGTACATATCCAGCTGGGTTACACTTTTCAGTTTATGTGGATTTTTTTATTCTCTGAATTTATAGACTGAAGTCAGGAAATGCCTTCCTCTTACAGCCAACCACAATCTGAGGCTCTTGGAGAAGAAAGAGGAGGGACCCTGAGAACTTTTTCTTTCCTTTCCCTCTCCCCCTACCCCTTCCCCTTGAAATCACTGGTCCAGATGGTCGCATCTCAGCCAAACACATCTTTTAAACTGCATGGATACATTCTTTTCAGATCTTTTAAAACTCATTTTTCAGGGAAAAGGAGTGGAAAATTCGCAGTCCTTAGTGTGTGTGGGAAAAGCCTCGAGAATGACATATCCAAACACACCACGCTGAGCTTATGACAGAGGCTCCTTCCCCTGAGCACCTTCTGAGCTCTGTTACTTGAGTCTGCTCGATGAGAAAACACCACACTGGGCGTTTTCACCAGTGCAGCTTTGCAAAACATTTTGCTGTGTGGTTGGGCTGTATGCTGCACCACTATGTATGTGTACAATCTGAGGCTTAGAAAAGACAAAATCTTTTTTTCACCAGAAAACTGAAAGTTGTATCTTAATGCTCATTAAGTAATATTTTGGTACCAGACCTTTCTCTTCTCTTGCTAGGTATTTGGGAATAAAAACTCTTTTGAAGAAATGGTAGAAATTATGAAAATAACATTTAGGTTTTCATACTTCTCCAAAATGTTTGAATTTTGGAAAAGTCATCCTCCAAGAACGAGAAATACAGATGATGTGAGTCTAGAAAGTAATAGTAATTGTAGCTGTAAACATATGAAAATCAAGAGGATCCACTAGAGGTATTCATGCAACATGATAGTTACTATTCTTCCCTCTGCAATAGATGCCTATGGCTGATTACACAGATTCGTATATATACACTCACTTATTGTAAAACTGGTCCTACCGAATACAGAAATCCCAAGAACGCAGTTAAGAGGTTTTGAAAAAATCCGTGAATGTTGAGTTACAGCTGTAGCAAATAAGAATTCTGCATCTATCATCAGTGCAATAGTTTGGCAGGAGGGAAATCTCATCTAAAAGCAGGTACGACGAGTATGATTTGCCTGAATTTCTCCTTTGAACTTAGAGAAAAATGTTCTCCACCTAGGTGAGCAAGAGCCAGCTGCTTTCTTGCATATACACATGCATGTCTGGTCCTGTAGAGTGGGCAGAAACTGAGCTGATGCACTGAGCAAGTGTAATTTAAATAACAGGTTTAATTACAGTCCGAGAACTGGAGTGTCAAGTTTGTGACAAACGCGTAGTAATTTCCACTGCATTTCATAGAGTCAGCAAATGTTGATCAACAGGTACTGCTTACTCTGTCTTTCTGAAGTTTTGATTTGAAATAACCAAGATCAAACCAGTTCTAAGAACAAGATATGCATGCATTGGATTCTTAAAGTTTATTCAGTTTACCAATTCGGGTTTTTTTCATGGTATGTACTCTCAGTAGCAACAGACATTGCAAAACAACTGCTGTGACAAGATAATATGGTTTTAAAAGCCAATCCTGTTGAGTGCAAGAAAAAGAATTGGAGAAATTAGTAACTCTTGTACAGTCTTAGAATTTGTGTGTGGTGACAGTTGCTCTCCTGGATATCAGTGGTATATCAATAATCACATCCTATTCAGGGGTTATGTCATCAAACCATTCTAAAGGCTACTAACTATACATTTTTCATTAAATCAGTCAGAGCTGTATTTCTACAGCATTTGGAAAATCTTCCCTTAAATCTTCCTTTTAGTTTTAAAGTATGAATGAAGTCCCTTATATTAAAATTATTTTGCCTCTGGTTACCAGAGAATAGTGTTGTTAATGCAAAAAACAAAGTAGAAAATGGTGCACCAGCACTTTATTTTTAGAAGCCATTTTCTAAACATTTAATTTGTTTCATGTCCATTACCTGCACTAAAAATGAGTGCCAAAGTGGGAATTCTATTTTAGAGAGAAACCTTTTTCCCTCTTTAAAACATATTTTTTGCCTTTTTATGAGACTCTCTGGAGAATGAAAGCAAATCGTTGATTCTCAAGAGGACTTTCATTTGCTTAGAAGTGAGGATTTTTCATATTTATTTTTTTAACAGCAGATGTTAGTTTAAAAGAAGTTATTCAAACTAAATGGGTTATTGGTTTCCTGTTTCTTTGTTTTTCCCAGTATGTTTTGCTTTTCCAGAAGACTCCCAATAACTACCTCTATATATTTGAATGTCTATCTGCTACTGTTAAAGCAGTATTAGAAATAAACAAATGACTCCAGAAGATATTTTTAAATTCAAAAGATATCCATTTTATTTTTGTCCCTTTTAATTTGGGCACACTTATCCTGTTCCTGTCAGGAATCTGGGCCCCTTCTATTTTTCTTCCCTCTCCCCCTCCCCTAAACCTTTGCAGCATTTTAGTCAAATACATTGATGACTGCAGGATTTTTGTCTTGTTTCTATGCTCCAATATTTGAATTCAAGAAATAGGTTGTATCTAATCTGTTCAATTTTAATGATTCTGATATCAAAACCCAAGTGGGATGCACTGAACACCACCTTGGTCTCTCCATGATGAGAAGCCAATTTTATATGGTCTTATATCTGTCCCTATATTCTCCATAATTCATGATTAATAGAAAACAAAAGAGTTAGTCCTCTGTAGTTTTAAATTGATCAGTTCTGTTTTCAAAAAATGTTTGCCGGACAAAAATTTTTACCATGTGTTAACTCTCTGCTGTATTTTTGGCAAATTTTAGACACCCTTGCCAATTTCGGTCATACTCGAAAAATAATATTTTGGTCTTATTATTCCATTTATGGAATCATAGAATCATTTAGGTTGGAAAAGACCCTTAAGATCATCGAGTCCAGCCATTAACCTAACACTACCAAGTCCACCACTAAACTATGTCCTTAAGCGCCATGTTTACATGTCTTTTCAATACCTCCAGGGAAGTATTGTCACCTATGAAATAACTGAATAGAAAACATATATCCGATTTATATATGAGCAGATTTTTGCTTTCCTATCTACAACATGAGGATAAGCAATTCCATTAATTAGGTATTGAATACAGGCCAGATAGCGAGACAGATAATGGGAGCTCTGTGAACCCTACTGGCTGTGAGCCATTCTAGGTACTGGTGATGAAAGAGCTGTGGGTCCCATTACGCAGTCCCCCAGCCTGATCCCCTTATCTTTATACCTTTCCATCGGAAAATTCCTATCCTCAGAAAGTGTCTTGGCATCCATAACTGACAAAACTGTGCACTGTATTGCAGTGCATTGGTTCCAACTCCAGCCTTCTGAAGGGACTGCCCTAAGAAGATTTATGTAAATTCTGCCCTAGAGTATTCTGTGTGAAAAATATACTTGAACTCTTCCCCACACATAAAATGTTGTGAACATGTCAAAGACTTGAATGGACCATTGTCGTTCCTTATGACACCTTGACTCCATGAACAGGGCCCCCCTCAAGTCCTCCTCAGCATGCCTCCAGAAAGAGAAGTTGCAGTTCATGTCACTCCACCACAGAGACAAGGGAACAATGCACATTCCCTCCAGGCTTTCTGCTTTTCCTTAAGGCGCTATTCAAAAAGCTGCCTCGGAACCAGAAGACTTGGGGGATGATGCTATAGAGGTATTCGTGACTTCTTGTTGCAAAGTGGAGTAAAGATCTTCAAGAAAGAGTCACAGCAGAACTATCTGTGCCGGTTTTGCTCTCTAATAATATTCATGTTCCTCCCCAAGTGCTGGTGAAAGCAGTAAGTCCATTAGATACCAGTGGTCTCTTTCTGTTATTTATATCAATCCTGTTAGGTGCTATTGTTCATCCAGAAGCAATCCAAAGAAAGACAAGCTGGTTAAGAAAGAGACAGTTGTCTGGTGTTATAAATACTGGCCCATGGCTTTGCCCTTAGTGACCTAAGAGGTACCATAGGTTGAAGTTTTATTAGCAGTACTTCCTCAATAAAGCTATTTTCTCTCAAATATCACATATTAAATTGATTATGCACCATGTCATTTTAAAAGTATGCCATTACTGTTTGATTTATATGGTCAGACTGCCTGCCAACTCAGCAATTTCCATCCTAAAATAACAGATCCAAAAAAAACCCCAATCCCCACAGTCGGCTGCTTTATGTTGTAATGAGTCAGCTGCAGATCTGTGCAACCACTAATTTCAGCCCATTTGTCCAAAGGGACAAGGAAAAACATGCAATTTGCTAGCAATTACAATCAGTGAAGAACTCTACGTGGAAATGGTCGGCAGAAATATCAAGAAAAGAATTTTTACCAGGAAGCATTTTCTGCTGTTTTCTGTGCTCGCTCTCTCTTTCTCTATACACATATATGTTTCCAGTAAACAATTAAATGACCATCATAGACCTTGTTGGCCAGTTCTAGGGAAAGAAAAAGAAGGGGGAAAAAACCAAACAACCAAATGAAAAACCCCAACCCTGGTGAAGTCAATGAAGTTGCTAGAGGTTTACAACTAAGTATGTACTTAAGTGAATGGATGCTGGCAAGGCAGTGCAAACTTTAATAATGTCTTTTAATGCCATAACAAAATGAATGAAAAATTTTATTGGCTGCTCTTCAGTGTGCGGTTGTTTCAAATGCAAACCCCACAGGCCCATGTGCGTCATGTATGTGCTACTCTGTCTTGCACAGCACACTGACGAACAGAGAGCAGCAGTAGGTGTGGAGAATACAAATGTGCCATCATATCTAAAAGCAAGAAAAAATAGGGAGGCAGCCCACCAAGCTAAATAATGCTGGTACGCTCTTCATGTGTACAATATGCATCTTGGTATTAATTAGGAAGGAGTAAGAGAAGAAATAAGTCTACTCTTACTTCTCGTAGTTCGAGATATAGACCTGTCTGATCTCCTCAGGTTATTGCGATAAAGATACCTTGTGTCCACCACTTAAAACCCACTGCACCATAGTGCTACAATCCTTTCTTTGTGACTGGAACATGAAAAGCTGTAGGGTAAATTCAGGGTAAGAAATGGCATTCTCAGAGTTCTGTAGTGGTAACAGGAAAAAAAAAAAAAATTCAAGCCATGGAGTATAGCATCTGGGAAACAGGCAGCCCATCTCTGTTATTTTCCTTTTTGGCACTACAAAGGTGTCCAGGAACTCTCATATTCTTTTTAATATGAAAGAGCCAATGAGCATCTGACAGTCACTGCAGATGCCAGCTTTTATCAGTCCAATCACTTATGACCATAATCATGTGTGACTTTGTCGTTTTAAGGTGATCTATAGAGCCTCATACTTAACTTGTATATTGTTCCTGTTAATGATGCATAGTTAAGCCCAGAGCAATAATGTAATGAGACGAATCCAATAGAGTTCATTTGTGAGGCCTGTGAAAGGAACATCTTTTACAGACCTTGCATTTAATGAGAATATGGTATTGCTTAAATTAGATTCACAATGGCATAAACAATAACATTGAATTTCAAAAGTGTGCTTTGATTGAGCTACTATTTCAGATTTAGGCTGTAGGGTTAGAAATGGGGTGAATGCATATCCATAAATAGTGTTTGCATGGCATCAGTACTAATTAGTATAATTATATCCCAATGTCATTTGCTTAATTTATGAGTTGGCAGCATGGCTGAAAATAGGGGTTTTTTCTTGCCTTTTCTGTTTAGAATTTGGTTATTAGGATGAGGTCGTTAGTTTACAATTAAGTCACTTTATTTCCTCTAGCACTAATATTAATGGAACACTTCATCACTGGAGCCCATATCTTGCCTTTCTGGTAAATAGAGGGAGGAACTCCTATGGGGTTTAGCTTCCCACTCCATCATTAAAGCTGCAGAAGGAATTTCTTACATGTGTTATATGAGACAATGAGGCAATTTCTTATGAAGTCATTTTTGTACACACATTCCCATCTTCATGCCTCCAGTGGGCTCTTTGGATCTTCCCCCCCCATCCCTCTGCCAGCACAATCCATCAGTTCGGATGTGGAAGAGGGCTAGCTTTGCAGGGGGAAAAAATGTGAAACCTAGCTTTCATTACAGAGTCTTACCAACCAAAATCAACCCTAAATATTCAATTCTAGGATAGGCATCTGGCAACAGTTGACATCAGAGTCCTCTCACGAAGGCTTTTTCTCCTTGGTGTTGAAGGGGGATAAGGGAGACTTTCTCTTTGGACCACTCTAGACTATCAGTGTGCCACATAAATAGAACCCTACTGTTATCACCACATGATGCTTAAAAACAAAACAAAACGGAAAAGAAAAGAAAATTAAAAGGAACAAAACAGTAGGAGAGATTCCTTATTTCCCACCTGTATTTAAAAAAAAAAAAAAGGGAAGGAAGAAAAAAAGGAAAAATTGGCTCGGGGCCTTTTATTATTTGTCACAGTGTGATCTGCTTTAACAATCCGGGTCTCTCTATCCCGTTCCCCTCTAGCGGTGGCTCAGAGGAGGAGTGCTGCTGCCCACCCGTGGAAGCTGCTGCAGAGCTGAGCGAGCTCCTCGCTTGCAGAACTGGGCACTGAATGTTTGAGTCACATTTTAAGATGCCAGTTCGTAAGCCAGTTGCTCCTGTGGTTTTAAATTGTGTATTTTCCAGTCATGTAGTCATATCCTTTCATAGGTTTTCTTTTTTTCCCCAGAAACTAAGCGACCTACAGCTACATACCACCGCCATAAGGCACGTACTTCCCTTTTACAGCCCTCTTTTGCCAGCAGTATCTGCTCAGAGCGCAGGGTATGCTGTTATAATAAAAAACCCTATTTTAATCCAAATTCACCAGTTCCCTCTTTTATCCTTCTAAGTCATTCTAGATAGGTTTTAAAAGAATCCCAAATCTAAACACACCTGAGAATGTGCGCTACGGCTTTTGAACAGTGTGGCTGTGTTTCGTGTACACACAGGGATACACGTCCCTGTGTACAAACTATACACCTGAACCTTCCGAACTGGGCGTCTTGAGTTCACTGAAAAAATCCCCTCTGCATTTTGTAACGGAGGCTTTGGGTGGTTGATTTGCAGTGGGTGACCATGTGAGGATGTGTCAGAGTGAAGGCTTCTGCCAAGGCTGGCCTCCTTCCACCCTCTGCGTTTGCCCATCGGCCCCTGGAGGAAGGTGCGCACTGAAGAGCGCTGCCCCTTGACAGGAGGATTAACTGTTATTCCCAGTTTGCTGTGGTGGGGAGGTGGGTAGAAGGGCTGAGGCTGAGCAGCTGGCAGGGCTGTGAAAGCTGTTAAATGGAGAGCTGTTGGGGTATTGCCTGAGAGTGGAAGTCTTGTCCTGGTGTTCCTTCGTCCATCCCACATTCCAGCCTCCTGCATTCATCTCAGATGTCTTCCAGAAACCTTCCCAGGAGAAACAGCTGCCTCATGCTTAAGAGAGGAAATGCTGAAAGCTCCTGAGGTTTTAAATCTGGGGGATTGATGCAATTTCTCCCCTTTGGCAACACAAACAGCATTTAACTCATCTCTTGCCACAATCAGGGGCTGAAGAACTACCCTAGAATTTTTTGTTTGCTGGAGTAAAGGATGGTACCTTGTGCGGGCTCTCAGTGGTCTTAGGAATGGATGTCTCTTTGGTATTAAGTCATATTGTTTAACAGGATTTGAAAAGCTATGTTGAGAAAAGGATGGAAGTGATGTGATATTTGCACATGGACTCAGATTTTCAACTCTAAGGTACCTTAAGCTTCTTCACCTAAAGGTGGCTATTTAGTGGGGGTTTTGGAAGCGTCCACTAATAGTTAGGAGCATAGATAGATCATTTAGCAAATCTCATTTGTTTGCCCCTTTGAGACCCTAAATAGCTATAAAAATAAGAAGTGTGGGGTTTTCTTTACTACAATGCCTGAAGTTCTTTCTATAAAGCCTTTGGAAGGGGCAGTCAAAAATAAGTCTGGTATAGGGCTGACTCCTAGTGATTACTCACAGACAGAAGCAGCAGACTCTGTATAGGAGTCTGGCAGAGAGGCTGAAGTCTGAATGTCCACACACATGGATATGTTCATCCATGTATTGATGTAAACAGGCAACTTCTGAGTTGGACTTGCAGCAGATTAATGTGAATTGTTAAATAAAGCATTGGGTAGGTATTTTGAGTCATAGATATATTCTGTCATTCCTGTAAGAGTTCAGCTTGTGTTAACACTTGCAGTGCTGTAAACCCAGAGTAACTCTCTTGAGATGGTGGCTTTAGCATAGATTTTACCGGAGTGTAAAGGGGAACAAGTACCTGAAGAAGGGTGGTTAAGACCTGGAAGAAAAATTAATGGCTGTGATATGCACAGTAATTTTGCTAGATAAACAGAGGAGGTAGAGATGATATTCATACTCTTTAGAAAAAGAAACAGCAATTCTTCATAAAAATATGAAGAATATGAAGCCAAAGTTCCTGTAACTAAATGCATATGAAGTACATTTTCTCCTATTCATTTCTTCCAACTTGCTTGCTTCACACATTTGACAGCATTTTGAGGATCACTGTGTTTGCTGTATCCCCTAGCATATCATTTAATCAGTTTCCAGTGTTGTGCCCGGGTTGCTGCTGTTAAGTATTTGCAGGAGTGCCAGCTGTATACTTGGCACTGCATAAGCACTTGAGGATGGTAGCTTGGACAACTGGTAAGGCAAAAAGAAATAATATTACCCTGCGCAGCTTAAAAATCAATTTATTTTCGTATGCAGCGTGTCACAAGTGTATCTGCCAGGTTCAGGTAAAGCAAGGCTTTGGGGGAAATTTGAACAGAAGAGGTGATATGGGGCAAAAGACAAGGAAACTTTGAAAGCCTGGCAGGCAGGAGGGCTGGGGAGAACTGGAGGAAAGGGGTGGGGGGTAAGAGGTTAAGATGAAGCTTAACAAGGGGAAGATAAATTTAAAGGCCTCAGAATTACATTGAACTTGGAAGGTGCTGACATCTGTTATGATTTTGGAGGGAAGCCAATGGTGAAACTGAGAAAGGGATGGGGGAGAGGAAGGGAAAGAGGTGATCAAACTTCTAGGCAAGAAACACATGTTTATGTGGCAGCACTTTGATTTGTATGCCTTTGTGCACACGGGAAGCCAGAAAGGAGGAACGGAGGCTGCAGTAATCAAAGTGGGATACATGTACGAGTTGGAGTAAAGGATTGCAGTCGAAGAATGGAGATGAAAGGGTGGATTTTGAAGATGCTGAAGAGATGTCTCATGTCTTGGAGGTGGTTTGGATGTGTCTAAGGGGGAAGGAATTAAACACAACCCCCAAATGTGGGCCAAAGTGATAGAAAGAAGAGTGGTATTGTCAACAGCACTGAAAAAAAACAGATTTGTGAGAATGAGAAGAGGTAAATTTGTTTCGGCCACAATCCATCAAAAATGACAAGGAGTTACAGATCTTCTTGGATAGCTAATACATACTTAAACAATGATTTTTTTTCATGGGATTAATACAGTGTTAACTCCCAGCAACTGAAACAGTTGCCAGCTAATTTAAACCACTCTTCCATAGATCTGTAAATGGCCTCATGTTTTATGACATAGCCCTGTTGAAATGGTGGTTAGTTCTTGGATTATATAGGTCTTTCAGACAACAGTGGGGTAGGAGAAATACATATATTTTAAAAGGAAAATGTAATTGGAAGATCCCAGAAATTGGCAAGGAAACGTAAGGCAAAATGTTAGTGCCTTAAGTAGGTAGTTTGTGTGTAGAAATGCCTGTCCTCCCTCTTTGGGGGGCTAGATTTCATGATAGCTGTCACTCTTGAATTTTCACGGATGTCAGTCTTTCTTTCTGTCTTGCTCTTTTCTTTTCTTTTTTCCCTAGCACAAATAAACATAGCATCAACTTGTAACTAATCAAATATGATGGCTAGTATTACTCTTGATTCCTTTCTGGAGCACAGTTTAGGAAAAAGCTGTTTCTCAGCCACTATTGATATAGCTTCATAGAGCTGTTTATTCCAAGAATCTTTGCAGTAATACAAAAGTTACCAGTTTTAGTTGACACAGCTGAAAGTCATTGCTGTTTCTTTTAGGGCTGACAACAACATTCGTTTCTCTGGCAGCTGTCAGGTCCAGGGCACCCATGAGAAGTTGCCTCCTAATGAACTGTTATGGACTACCCAAGTGGGAGAGTCTGACAGTTGTCTGGCAGACACACATCCATATCATGGCAGTATCGTGACTTAGTTGGTAGACAGCATCAAAACTGGGAGTTGTCAATATTGTCATGGCATTCACAAAACTAAAAAAATCAGTTAATTATGCATTTCTCCCCCTCTCTGTGCCTCTTCTTTTGCCGCCTTCTGCTCCCAAAGAGGCATGGCGCTACTGATGCCAACCTGGCTGTTCCTTCTGGGGAGGTGAGGGCAGTCCCCAGTCCTGGGGGAGGCTTGAGGGCAGCCAAACTTTCCTTCCATTCCCTATGTCCAGGAGCAACCCTTTCTATTCCCAGTAAAATGCCGGAGCACACCCGCATCAGTGAGTTTAGTGGCACAGATCCTGAGGAGCTGCAGGGGGGTGAAAGAGGAGGCTCCAGCCTCATTCTGCATTTCAGGCCCCATGCAGAGTGGGGGGACAATTTGCTGTTGACAAGTCCCCAGGGACACACCTGGGCTGCCAGCAAAAGCACATCATTTAAGAAGCAGAGGGGTTAGCACAAGAAAGACATTCCTGTTGCCAGTGGGATACTCATAGAAACTACTCCACTGTGTGACAGTACAGATTTGAATTCTTGAGCAATGTGGTGTCTTTTGTCTTATTTTAACATACAGATGAACATACTGCTTCATTTCAATGTCTTGGTGCAAAAGAGAGGCTGTAGTGCAGTTGAGTTTAAAATGCTAAAAAGCGTTTATAAACCTAATGCTTCCTCCAGCTGGGAGCTGGAGCAATTCCTGCAGTTTCTTGTTAGCTACCCAAGGACAGTTGTGGCTGGGCTGTGATAAGAGAAAATTATTCATGCAATCTGTCTGGAATACAGATTGCAGCCTTTATTTTTAAACTATTAGAGGAAGACGTGCACATGAGAGGTGGAAGGAAGTAAAAATGTAAAAGTTTTAGGAGAGTCAGCCCACCTCCTGCCCCTCCCCTCAGCAAATCCTTCCTTGTGCAACATCAGGATTTTTGCTTTCCTTGACATTACTATGTGCTATCATCATCTTACAGCATTCATTATTATTACTGAAGAAAATTGAGCCGGAAACCCCTCATTTTTAAACTGAGCATTGTTTGCTAATCAGGCTATTATATTTCATTTAAGGAAATCACAGTCTAATTTCCTGCTAAGCAATCTATTATATTGGGGTGGGGAGGGAGCTGTAACCGCTGCTGCTACTGTTGTTTTAAAGTGCTCGTCTGCATTTGCTATAGATAAAGTTTGTGGCTGCCTGTTTTGTATGTATGTAATGATTAGGGAAAAGGAGCTTCAGCAAATTTTGAGGACTTCCCTCCTGAACCAGACTGTGCTGTCGCACCCCTTGCTGGCCACCTCCTGGGATACTGTGCAGGATTTGTGGTGGTTGAAAGACCGGAGAGCAAAGAAAAGTGGCAGCTGTGGAGAAGAACCAGAAGCGAAGGTCTGCCCTTATCACTCCAGCCCCAGGTTGACAGTTACTCAGACCATGATAGCTGAACATTTCCTTTGTAGCAATTACCCTCAACATAAGTTTCCTCTAGGATATAATGGCAGTGGGTCACTTGCAGTGGGTTTTGCTATCTGTCTGCTATGAAGTCTTGCTTGAAATGTATTAATGGGTCAAGAATGTTAAAGTCCTGTGGGGAACTGTTTTCAGGGTTAGATCAGGATCTGTGTGTACATCCTCACAGAGGCAGGGCTTAAGGCAGGTAGCCTGTGTACAGAGCGTGCCTGCTGGCAGAAGGGAGGTCTGTGCATACTAAGACAGATTGACTTCTTTCCACTTGGATGCTAACAAGAATACCGGAGCATGCTAGGGTAGCCAGAATAGATTGAAACTAGATTACTCTATACTTGCTGCTGAGAAATGCAGAACAAAAGCATCTCCATTCATATAACATTTCTCCACTTAGGCGTTCATAGGGAGGCATGAGGGAGTACAGCTTCACTCTTGCTAGAAATAAAACAGCCCTAGCCCACATCTCTTGATTCGAAAACAGTGCTCTGTGGCAGTACTGCTGCTTGGCTGGCGCAATAGCTCCCATCTTGTTTCCATCCTGTTTTAGTATTGCGCTCCTAAATATAGCTTTGCTTATCACAGTCATCTAATCCTTTACAAGAACAAGGCTTGTATTTTTTTAAGGAATATAATTACCTAAAGCGGTACTGTTTCAAAGCTCAAACCATCAAGCTCACTGATTTCTTCTTGCTGCGTTTCCAGGTTGACTTGTCAGATCCCTTCCAAACATTGTGCTGGGGGATATTTGGGAACCAGAGCTTACTTTGCACCTGCAGTGTCCAGGAGCAGAGCTGAATGATCCAGTCATGTCTTAACAACAACCTCTATCTCCAGGGTACCTATTTCTACCTTTAGCTGTCATGCTGCAGCCTGTGCTCTGCTCTCATTGCCTCCACTGTTCAGCTCCACGTTGTCCTCTCGTTGCAGTGACTCAGCTTCCATCACGGTTCTAGAGCACAGATTTTAATGCCAGGCAATAACTGTATCACCTGCACAATACAGTGCCAGGGATTTTGGCACGGAGTTCATTCAACCTGTCAGTTATGTTGGACCAATGCTAGGGACCACAGATGCAGTCCAGTGAAAAGGGTTCATCTTTGTCTGTCCCTTAAGTTATGCAGGGACAGTTGTGAAACCGTGAATAGCAGCATTTTGATTGCACTGGTTAGTAAAGTCTGAAGCGGACAAAGATGAAGAAGAAGGCTAGGGGGAAGGCAGAACATTTATCATCCTCCAGGCAGAATCCATCAAGAATTACATTTAAGATGCCTGGGCAATACTGCCTTCCTTGGCCAGCTCTGTGTCTTTCCTGTGTGCATGCACACATATGTATATGCACACACATACACACACGCATACACCCCCACACCCAAACACTGTCTTTGATACAATAGAATTTGTGATGTTTGCTTGGCTCTTCTACCTATGCGTCAGTCCTTACAGGTACAACATATGCTTCTGGGGAGCACAGTAACATCACTGTGCCAGCTGAGATCTGTGAGCAGTTGTCCTCCTCTGCTAAAGTAAATATGCTCTTTGTTCTGATGAGACGCCATTTCTCATTTACATCAGCGCTCCTTCGGTACTGTGTCCCTCAGTCTGGGGTCCTGGGAGGGCAAAGGAAGAAGGATGGCTTCAGAGGAGGTTATGGCTCATTTCAAATTGGCTTCTGAATGCCCAGGTGTTATCTCAGTAGAAATGTAACCCTTTCTAGTATCCACATCTGGCAGTATAGATCCCATTACTCAGGATATGCCTGCAAATTTCATGTATATTTACTAAAAAAGCAAGAGATGCTTTAAAAAAATAGAAAAGAAATGTGACTTGCTTGTGTGATTTGTATAGTGAAGTAAGTGAACATGAGCACTAATGAACAAAATGTGAAGCATGGCTTGGGAAGCATGCAAATCCAATGAAAAGTATGTCGGACTTCAGACAAGACAAAGAAGAGAGAACACTGTGAGAGAGAGTTTTCCGTCAAGCCAATATTGTTACTGTGCTTGGTGAAAAGGAGGAACTGCTCTGAAATGCTGATGCCGTCCAGACCCAAACACATTAATTCCAAGTTCAAAGACTATCACAAACCAATCCAGGGTTGGTGTTGTTTGGTTTTATTTTTTGTGATCCACCTGCACGTCAGAGGTAAATCCTTCTTGCATTCTTAAAAGTTGCTCCTTCTCCCTCTGGCGATGCCATGGAGAAGCAGAAGGCTGTGCTTGGGTTCACTGAGCTGGAACAGCATATTGATATAAACAGACCTGGGACCTGCCGAAAGAGATGCCTGCTTGGCAGTAACACCACCTTGAGTTCAGACGGGATGTACATCTGTGCCTCATTGATAATGTAATAACCTTCATTACATTTTTGGCTGAGAGCACCTGTGCACAGCCTGAGACGTCAGCCCAGGGCAACCATTTTGATTGAGGTGATATTAACAGCACTCATTAAAACTGATGACTATAGCCATGCCCAATAGCACTGCTGTACTAAAGCGTCTGTCAGCATTTCTATTACAGAGCTCTATTTTCAGGAGTTAATAACTCGGCCATAAAAGTTTGCCTACCTCTGAGCTGAAACTTGAATACAAAATATCAGACTGGGATGTCTTCAAAGCAACATAACTACTACAGGACTAACTTTCACTTTTTTCTGAGGCTATCTTGTGCTTTGTTAACAGCGCAATGGCATTTGTCTAGCAATCATAAGATGCCAAAGAAGTCATGTGTCTTCCTAGGCTGGGATGGGAGAGCTGGAATGACTGAAAAGTCTTGGGAGCCCAGTGGAGGAAGCATCCTCCATCTGCCCCGAGTGAAACCGAAGCAGGCTATTAACCTTTAAAACTGGGCATTGTTCTAAAATAGAGCATTATTATTATCTTATTGGTAATTGAACTTTGGCTTTTTTTTGCTTGAATTTCATTTATAGTCTGCACAGTCTTTCTGGATAATAATAATGTCTCAGTAATAATTAAGGAATAATTATTTCAGATAAAATAATCCTTGTTAACTTTCTACAGCTTATTTCAAAGTAAGAATATTATCTTCATACCAAGTTTTCACACTTTGGAGAGTGTGTTTAGCTAATTTGCAAAACTTAGGCATTCTGATTTTGGAACATAATTTTTTCTACTGAGTTATTCCTGAATCATGTTCAATTTAAATATACTTGCCAGGGGGGACAGGCCCTAAAAGATGCTTAGATTCATTTAAACTTGTAAAGCTAATGCATAAATACATACCCTGAAAACGTCATCTTTCCAATGCTTAACTTTACTGGCAAGTAACATTAATGTGTTTGAAGGGTTTAAATCAAAATATTTAATTATACAATTCCTTACAGACACAAAATGACCGGCTAAATCAGTGGGACCGCAAGACTGCAAATACATGTCAGCAAAGAAGAATGTGGATAAACAGCAATTATGACACAGAACTGACAAGTAAAAAATCCAGCTGAGCTCTAGAAGTTTGTATTTTGGCATCTGGCTCTTTGCCAACACCAATGTTTCATACTTGACACCTTACATGGACAGTGTGTACTTTTCAGAATATTCTTAGACAATTATGTGCATCTTGGTGAGCCAATGTCCCCCTTAGGGAAAGGAGGGGGTGGGAGAGAGAAGAGAGAGTAAATAATGGGAACATTAGTGATGCCTCTTATTAGTCATAAATTATAGAATCACATAATAATTTAAGTTGAAAGGAGTTTATGGAGACCATCTAGTCCCCACTGCCTGCTTGAAGCAGGGCTAACTTCAAAGGTACATTGGGTCCTGCCAACTTTTGACTGTCTTCAGCAATGCTGATTCTGCTGTCTCTCCGGGCACCCCTTCCAGTGCTGAACTGCTCTCGCTCTGAAGAATTTTGTCCCTGTATCTGATCAGGATGTCTCTTATTGCTATTTGTGACTGTTGGCTCTTTTCCTGTTGTTATGCATCTCTGAGAAGAGTTTGGCTCTATCATCTCTACAACCCTGGTGTTGGTAGGTGAAGACTATGGTTAGGTTGCCCTTCTGCCTTCTCTTTGCCAGGGTAAGCAAACGTGTCGGTATTTGGGTTGGGTCCAGCCTCACAACTCCTCGGCCTCTGCTGCATTTCTCTCCAATTTAACGGTATTTCTCTTGTGATGGGGGGCCAAATTGGGCACAGCCCTTTGGATGTGGTTTCGGGTGCTGGAGAAAAGAGAAAAAACTTTTCCCTAGACCTGTTGATTATTATCGTGCTCATGCAACCTGGTATACAGCTAGTCTCCAACACTGCAAGGGTGCACCGCTGGCCCACATTCAACTTGATGTCCAACAGGAGCCCCCAGTGCTTTTCTGCAAGTCTGCTAGCTAGCCAGGCAGGTCAAGCTGTATCAGTGCCACCTTTGGTCTCTCAGTATATTGATAGGTGATTTTTTAGGTTTTGGGTTCTTTTAAAACATTCTGAGATTTCCATCCATAAAACTTGTCTTTTATACAGATGAGTAAAACATGCTAAGCATCCTTTCTGTGTGTGGTACCTAAAGCACAGCACAGGGGTGTGCTAATTAAGCATTCCTCCAAATACTTCAGCAAGGTAGGGGGATAAACATTATGACCACCATATAGGGGATAGGAAAACTGAGGCATGATGGTTCAGCTTTTTCCAGAGGTCCATGCAGTAAGTCATTAAGTCAGCCAAAAGAAAAACTCTCCAATCCTTCTCCTTAGTGATGCAGCCAAATCAGTCACCTGAGCTATGCTGTATGTGTATTTAAATCTAATATCTTTACACTTTTAGTAAAAATTATTTGAAGACGGTTTGAGGAATGCATGAGTGTTTTGCATATTTAAGTTATGAGTTAACCAAATGGTTCCAATTTCTGCCTGAAAAAAACATTTAGGACAGGATATACCTATAAATTGCCAGAAAATCAGAAAATGTTTTCCATTTCCACAAATGAAAGTAGGATTTGGCTTTCAGTGTTAGAATGACTACAATTAAGAGGAACAAAAAACCTCAAAAGTATATTAAAAAAAAACCCAAACAGCAGAAAAATGACCAGTAAAGCTAAAGTTAAAAGACAGAGAAGGTAGCTGTGATTTGAGAAATGTGGTCCTCAGAATGCAAAGACAGATCCTTAAATTTTTACTTTTTGGAGGAATCGATCTAAATAATGCTTTTGTGATCAGTCCTTCCCAGAGTAAGTAGGCTATGCTTAGTGTATTGAGTGTTTTAGATTAATTCACTTGGGGTCTACCAGCCAAACTGGAGAGGTGGGAAAGCAGATCAGTTGTTTGGCACTCCTCTGCGGCTGAACCCGGCCAACAAGCTGTTCATGATGGCAGCAGATGTTCCTGCCTTTGCCTTATGCCAAAGTTCGCCGTATGGACTTAGTTTGTGGGCCGTTCCTCCCAGCTGCAAATTCCAGTGCAGGCAAAAGCCTTTCAAAGTAGAAAAATCGGATGCCGGGGCATCAAGACCTGGCAATAGTCAGTGTGTTCAAAAAGGTGAATTATAGAATAACAGTAATCTGCAGTGTAAAAATGCGGATACTGGAATTGCTTTCTTTTCCAGTCTTTGGCCCAGTACCATTCTCTTTTGTTTCAGTGCATAAACACTGAGGTTTTCGTGGCTGGACCACATTAAAATTTGCACTTTGCAAAGTCCATGTTTCCTTTGATGTAGGCTGTGCATGTTTGAGGACAGGGTTCCTCAAGGCCATGATCCAGCCCTGGGGAACAAATGCTAGCATGGATTCGCACAAGCGAATAATAATATAAGAAGATTTTTTATTTATACTTCTTTTATCCAGAGAAATCCTGGTTTTACTAATGAAAGGCTTTACAAATAGCAAGTTTAAGGCTAAGGCCAGCTCTGGTGCAGAAGAGGCTCTCTCAAGAAGGAAGCAAACTTTGTCACCTGCATCAGTGAGGTGTAAGATACAAGCGCAAACTCTTTCCTTCTGGAAGCTCTGCATCCCCTCTGAGCCTCTGAAAAATGAGCATACATTGAAGCCATATGGTGAGCGCGCGTGTCGCCTGCTCCTGCCTTCACCGGGGAGCTCGGCTGCACTGGCTGCACCAGGGCTCCACCCAGAGAGACCTGGCTCGGGCCACTGGGCTGGAGCCTGCGCTCCGGAGGGAATGGGGCTTCAAAAATCGCAGTCTTAAGTAAAGAGATCAGAATCCCTTTTTAATTTGGGGGCTTTGAGGTGTTTGGGTTTTTAAGAAAAAGAGCTGGGTCGCCACCCCTCACTGGGAACGTTGCTCACCATTTTAGAAGAAACAGGTCACTTTTTCAATTACTCGTGTAATCTTACTCTAATAAATACATTCATTGTTTTGTTCTTAAACATGGAAAGTCAATCAAATGGCTAGTTTTATAATGCTGATTTTTTACATATTAGAGAAAGATAAGTAGACCCGTCTTCAATTTTATATTCCTTTTAGTGTGGCTTTTATCAGTGTATACCAGTTATTAGTAATTTGTATATTTTGTTTTTAAAAAGTCAGAAAGTATTATGCAACATTTCAGAAATTCTGATAATTTTTCATAAATTTCTCCCCCTCCCCCCACATATTTTACCATGAGGCATGCTGACTAGTCCTATACAGGAGGAAGGCAGAAAGCACACATGGATGTTTTTGTGGAAGTATGATGTTTATTTATTTATTTATTTATTTATTACTGCAAGGGCATTTTTAAATATATTAACGCTTTTCAGTTTTCATAAATGGGAATTTTGGAGCCATTGGCTTTTATTCAAGCTAGAGAGAAACCTAAAAGCGGTTATCTTGCTGAACAGGATTTCAGTGCCTTTGGAGCTTCGTTCCTGATTTTCAAAATTCAAGCAGTCAGTGTTTAAATCGATTTTGAAAATGGGAATTGGGTTGCAAGACCATATAGCTGCTCCAGAAATCTGTTGCCTTTCAACTACACTGCGACTGAGTCACGGCATCTGGTTAGAACATGTTTAAAATGTACAGTGTGGCTGTCACCTAATGGCAGAGCTTAACATTTTGTTTATTTCTTAAGAGGGTACATTGCAAAACCCCTCTTTTTTCTTTAAAATTGGTTAGTTATGTAAGCCTTATTTTTTCTGCATGCTTACTGACAGTTTGATGGAATCTTAAGTAAGCCTCAGGAATCAATTCCTCTGTTTTATACACCATGCTAAGAGTGATTTGATCATCTGTGTGGCTGCAAAAAAAAATAGCCTGCATCTGTCCCGAATTGAAAACAGATCCACATTAAAGAGCATTACATCAGTATTGCTGATACGCTAGAAATGAGTCAGTTGGGAAGTACATTTTCAAATAAAATATGATGGAATTACAAGCAATTAACTTTTTCCTTGGAGTAACAGAGATATACAAGATGTGTGTTCTGCTCTTTAAAAATACTTCACACTGTTAGTTAGAGAATAAGACAGGAAAAATGTGCCTGGAGAGTGGACTACACAGGTAGCAAGGAGATACATGCCACGCAGCATCAGGGACTGTTGGCTGCAGCCTCACCCACGTAAGTGGTAGGTGTTCAGTCAGTTACATGGTCATCACTGCTTTCTCCTTCAGCTGAAAATACGGTCTAACAACTCTAGTCATGCTGGTGCCTCGTTAGCCTCGTATCAGGCTCTAATATGTGTTTTAGATTTGCTCTTACTGTGCAAGAGACTACAGCTCTGCAGAGCCAACACATATTTGTAATTCATACAGGAGAGTTCTTACACAGATTGCTATGTCTTTGGTACAAACCGAAAAATTGCTTACCTCATGGGCATTTTTACCTCTCTCAGGTAACAAGTAGAACACAGCAGTCAGTACCGCTTCTTGGCAGCCATCAAAATTTATTAAAAAAAATCCACTAGCAAAGTAGGTTTTTCATAACCCTTTCCATTTTAAACATATATGTGATTGACCTGCAATTTTTCCACCAGAGAAAATCTCATTTTAGCAAATCAAAATGCAATATGTCAGTATCTGAAAAATTAAAAGCTATATAAAGCATGCTATAATTATTATCTCAGTCCTTTGGCTTTCCTACTTCTTCATTTATTTTGCTTCTCAGCAGTTTGATGTATTTAAGGCCCAGCTTATGCCAAAGGTGACTGAACAAAGCATGGAGCGTTTTGCTGTAGCTGGTCATTTACTTTGAAGCTGCCCTTGACTGTTTCACCTGCCTTAAAAAAAGTTAATGAATAAAGTTACACTGCTTTGCTATTTCAGTTCAGTGTTTTGGCATTTGCATGTAAAATGAAGTCTCTTCTTGGCATCTGGGACAACGGTGACAAAAATTAAAATTGAATCATCTAGATATATGTTGAGTTCAAGTAGCGGTTAGCATGACGAGAGATGGGACAACTGCTTTGTTGATTGCTTTTGGACTTTCTGCTTGGGACAGGACAAGACTGTGGAAAGCAATAAGCCTAATTTTTAGGGAAATGAGGCTGTGAATCAAAGATTGACTCCCTGCAGGAGGTATGAGTTACATCCACTGACTAAAACCACGTGAAGGATAGGGAGCCAAATAACTGACAAAAGTGGAAAGGATTTTTGTTGATTCATTATAAGAGAAATAATGAAAGCTAAAAAGATTTTTGGAAGCTGGGGTAAGAGTCACAGGGCAACTTTCTTCCTTTCTTTCTTTCAGAGCTGTCAGAAAAGCGGGGGCAAAATCTGATCTAGTCAGCTACCACTTTCTTTTTTCTAAGTCCATTGGTCATAAATATATTGATGGTGCTAAGAGAATTTATGTTACATGAGATTCCCATAACTGAAGTGATGATATATTGGCCAGGAGATGATGTTTTCTTTAGAGGATCCAAAATTTTGTTGTGTTTTGAGAACCTGCCAGCGTCTCTTAAATGATGTCAGATTTTTGTGAATGCCAAAAATGACTGCAGACTGGCACGGGACCATCTTTGCCTTATGATCAGCCAGTTTTTTTATTTGAGTTTTTTTGGTGGGTTATTTCTCTTCACCTAACACTGAAGGACCAGAAAAGTGTATTGGTAGTACTAACAGATTACCAGTAGCTCAAACCATTTGAGTAATGGGTCGTTGAGACTCAGTTAAGGAAGCAGATTAGTAGATAACTCTTCCATCTCTGAAAAGCCAGATCCCAGAGGAATGGGAAGTTATCTTTTGATGGTTGCATTCATCTTGTCCTTGAATTAATTTTTGATCAAAGTCAAGAACCTGTCCCTTGTTTTTGACTCACTGACTCTACTGCTGACAATCTCATTGTGGAAGAGGAGCACAAAAAACCCAGAGAGATAGCACTGTCTCGGGGTGAGATAGGGACATGCTGTTTGCACTCAGATAAGTCTTTCTGCATTACTTATGTAAAAGGAAGAAAGCTGTTACTTCAATGTTTCACCACTGCAGAAGCTGTTTTTTTTAAGAAAATCTACTGCACCTTTATTATTAGTCTAGGTTTATGTGTATGCTGTTACTGAAGTAACATGACAACATTTGTGAGAAGAAAATTAACTAATCTCTCTACAGTTTTTTAGTTTGTTTTCTCTCTACAGTTAACTTGTGTGTGTGTGTGTAGGCTTACCTGTTATTCACGGAATTTGACTTAAAAATATTTGCAAAATCCCCAAAATTTCACAAGTTACTCCTGGCGTTGCATGCTTTGCAGATTGTCATCAGGCATTGTCACCTCTATTCTGTAATCAACAAGGAGGAGAAATAGTCAGCATGTTGTCCCAAAGCAGACAAATAGCCAAAAGTGTCAGTATTATTTTACTAAATTATTCAGGTACGAATTATTAACCTGAAATACGTTATCATTAACAGACCAAATGCAGGTGCCACACAGATTAGTGGAGAAAGAAAGAACAATGCAACAACATGGGTGCTGTGCCATCACGTGAACCAGTGTTGCTGGGTATCTATCTGTACGATCAGGGAAGGGCACTGTCTCCTTAGCATCCCCCTGAAAAATCTACATTTGCCATCTATCAGATTAGATAACTAAGCTTTTGTGGGGCAAAATACATCAGCTTTCGCAGAATTTTTGCTGAGTGGCAGTGAGCTGGCTGCAGTGGCTGTGCCCAGGGCACGGTGGCGAATGTCCTATTGCAAGCCCTGATAGATTGCTCATGGATGCTACCAGCTGATTTGCTCAGATTGTTACACCACGTACTCAAGTGACTCTTACTTCCTGTTCTAACATAACTAGGGCACAGCCTTTCAAGACACAGCATTTAAGCATGAGTTTAATTGTAATCACCTAAATAGTTGAATTGAGATGACTCCCTTTTTTGTTCTTAAATACGTGTATAATTGCCCCGTTGGACTGACACCACAGCATTTTCCAGCATCTTATCCACCTATAAAACAAGACATTGTTTTATTATTCGGCAAAACAAAGTAACATAAACCATATATGGGTATGTCTACGCCACACTTGCAAACATATTGGGACATTCAGCTATAAGACTACTGGTTTTGTCTACCCCACCATTATGGGGTTTTTATTTCTGATTTGGTTGGTTGGCTGCCTGAAGGCATTTTTGCTTCATGCATGTTGAACCACCACTACAGTGGCTGAGGAATATCTCTGATATTTAATTCTGTTTGTAACCATCCTCAGTGACGGTGTTCTTTCCACAGCTGAAGGTAACATTGCCAGTGCTAATAACGTACGTTCTCTCAACTTTTCAAAAAGTTGCTACTCAACAAAGAGTAGCTTTCTAGTTTTGACTGGGGGATGTAACGTAGAAGAATGAGGATAAAAAAACAGATCATGACTTTTTATTGACCATATCACCAAAACTTTCTATATCCTGTATATCAATGCATATCCATATCTTGAATACTGATTTTATTATCAAAGTTTTTTATGAAAAAATAAGATCCTAATTTTCAATGGGAAATATTTATTTTATATTAAGATACATGGTTTGTGTGCTTATTTTTTCATGCATTAACTTCAGGAATAGACATTTATTTATAATTTTTGAAGGATTTCTATCATCTCAGCATTTCTAAAGGGAAATGGGTGATGTGTATTGATTAATACTCTATATGTGTTTATTAGCAGCTATGCCAAATGATTTGCAAGCAGGTTAGTACCTTAGAGGCAGCTGTTGAAAAGGTTTTCTTCATTTCTTCCGTCATAGACCGTATGATATAAAGGACAAATAAGTGTCAAGAACTCAGGTGTAAATTATACACTATTGTATTCTGTAATGCTTTAAAAGTCTTGTATTTTAAACCTCTGCTTGCTTGGCAATACAGCACTTTGTTAAAGTTCAGAATGTACGTAAGTTTGGGCATGCACATAGAAGATAGTAAGTTACATCTATTCTCTCTCTTTCCATTATCATGAGCATCATTGCAATTACTGCTTTGTCAAAACCAAAAATTATCTGGTCTGCAAGAGATCTAATCTTTTTCAGACTATCAAACCCAAGGGGAATGTGAATTTGAGAGCTTTCAAAAGAATTACTGGTGACATTTTAAAGTTTATGACAGAAAGACAGATAATAAAGTGCTGTCTAAAGGGAAGGCACCAAAATGAGGCACTGTGTGTGCCTTTTCACAGCCTCTGGAAGGCCAGCCTCCGCTCAGGAGGGTCCAGCAGCATCACTAACAACATCGAGATCGCTTCAGACAATTCTCTGGCTTCCTTAGGGTAAATTTCAACCTGAACTAGCCTGTTTGAAAACATGCAATTTATCTAAGTAGTCTGTAACCTCTTCTTTTTCCTAATCTGACCTGAATTCTCACCCCTTTGTCACTCATCTTAATGGTGTTAGACACCTGATAACAGTTAACATGGTTAGTGAAACAGAAACAACAAAATCTTTAAATGCATTAGCGGTCTCTGTAGTGCCTGTTTGCTTTACGTTTCTCTTGAGCTGTGGATCAAAGCATTTCCTCGTCCCTACAGTTAATCTACTGTACTTTCTTGTTAGGCCTCCAAACACAGGAAGTTTACAGCTCAGGTTACACTTTGATTCAAGTATAAGATATGTAAGTACAGGAAAGGTATTTGCCCAGTCTTAACCCAGTAATTATTCCATAGAGTAATTCACATTTTGACAGATGTGTCTCTAAATCTTACTTAAAAAATATAGCTTTTCACTTTCGCCCAGTATACATGATGATTTAATATTGTTCTTCACATGTCAAAGTTCATCTGGCAAGATGATTTTATAAAGGTATTCTGTAAGGAATCCAGGAAAAAAACATGGTTTCTTTTTTAAATGGTTGATACTCCCCTTTATTCTTAGAGGACTGGAAATTACATCCCTAAGAAAAAAAAAAAAAAATCCCCTTTGAAAGTTGTTCCTACCTGTTGTGCAAGAATGCAGTGGACTAACTTGGCTACTGTGGTAGTTTTATAAGCCAGCAGATCTTCTGTCAGTCACATAAGGTTGTGCAAGCACTCAGCAAACCTCACTGGAGAAGCACTGCCCCACACTGTCAGGAAAATATTGCTGGATTCCATTATACGAAAAGTGAAGTGTTCTTCATGCATGAAGACCTCTTTGCAAATGTTTTCCATTATCTAAACTGTTGGCCCAGATCCACTGGCCACAGTGGGAATGTAGAACAAGCAGTGAATATTGTCTCTTTTCGTTTTATTAGTTTTCTCATGATATTTGGTATTTTTGATAATCCCTAGATACTGAATATGGTGCTTACATGAGAAAGACAGCTTTCATTAAAATAAAATACATGAGAAGTTGCGTCAGTAGTAAAATTCAGCCCTTGCTATTGCAAACTTTGAAACATATAGTCTGGAGGTGCGAAACTCAGAATGAAAAAAAGGGCCCTGAAATCTGCCTCTTACACATGAATTTAAGCCACGGTGGGACACTGGGGAGAGCAAGCTACAGTATTTGAGAGTGGGATGTCCAAATCTAGGGTATATGCATGACAGACTGGTTGTTCCTTGCTAGCTTCTGAAATTAGCACATAAAACAGTAGTAGCTAACTCGCCATGTCTATGCAAAACCTCTTTTGCCCAGTGAGGCAGGAATGGTTGAAGTCGCTGGCAGACCAGGCACTTCCAGATAACACCAGATGCATGTTAAAAGTGATATGCAGCATCCTCCTGCTCTTTTAAAATAGCTTTGAAAATCAGAAGGTGGTGGTGTTTTCAGAAATGGAAGGATTCAAACTTTTAAGTGTTAAGCCAGTAAGATTTAGTTGGGAAGATAATGTAGTTGAGGTCGTACCTGTTTGCATTGCTAGGACCAAAACAAGACCAAAAAATAAATCTTAAAATGCAGGCTCAATGCAGCAAGTGGTGTGGGGGAGCATGGCCAGTTTGTGAGCAAGGAAATTTCAAAAATCCAGCTGAATTCTTCAAGAAACGGTGTTGATGTGAACCAGAGCAGGAATTACTAGCCTGCAGCAGGGAGCAGGAATCCCCCTGGGCAGTGATATTCCTCTGTCCCAATATTCTGAACCCGTGCTCCAGGGGGCCCTGCGCGGCCGAAAGTGATGCTCCCTCCAGCTCGCCAGCTGCAGGCTGGGGTTGTGCTGCTGCGAGCGCTGTGAAACCACGCTCCGCTGCCCTGCATGAAGTAAAGTATCGCAGGGGTAGCTACCTCCTGCCCACGTCCTGCAGGCTTCCAAGCGGTCGCTGTTTGCTTTTACCTCCGTGCTTATTGGGGCTGGCGTGATGCTGCTCTGGCTGGCAAAGAGTTGCTGTGTTCTGCCCTGGCGAGGATTAGATTTCGGTGCTGAACGCAGTGGTCTCACTTTATCATACATAAATGTCAGTTTATACGTCATCTTCAAACTCCTTCAGAAGTCCTTAAATGCTACAACAAATCAAAGATTATTGCAGGAGCGATGGCTTATTTAGAGAGGAGTATTTTATTTGCAAATAAGAAGAGAGCCAACACATGAAGAGCAATGAATTTTGTGTGTGTTGTGTTTACATGCTTGTGATTGTTTCCGGACCGAAAAAAAATCAACTTAAAAATGCGACAGCAGGAGCTTGCAGTGCTTGTGGATTGTTTTCTGTTTGTGAACTGTGGTAGGAGGAGGAAAGTCTGTATTTAGTTATTTGGGTTTATATGGTCTTGTTGCTTAGCAGGTTTGAAACCAGTTGTAGCGCACCTCTTAGAGGACTCCTGATCTCTGTCACATCAGGACACAGGTCCCACCTGCAAAACTGATGCGTGTTGCAAAGGGTGAGACCAGCTGATTCAGTTAGTTGTAAAATGCTCGGACTGTCTAACACCTCTTGCTTCCTTTAAATAAAGTGTGTTTCCATGTCACAAATGAACGGATGTTCGGACTTCCGCCTTTTCTTTTTGTTGCTTAGGTTTCAGCTGTACTGGGCCATGTGGCCTCTGACACTGTACAAGGAAAGCACCCTGTCCTTTTAACAGTTCCTGACATTGAGACAGCCCTGCTTTGAGGAGACACTGGGAAGTTTTAGCCAGCGGGATTCCCCATGGCAGGAGAAGAGGCTTGAAATGAAGCTTCTTGGAGCTTGGCTGACCTCGGGAGTCACTGGCAGCCTTATTCCTGATAAGCTTTAGTTATTTCAAAAACCGGTGATTTGGAGGTGGAGGTTTTAGAGGTGGAGGTAAAGATTTTTTCTTTCTTCGGCAGTCTCTAGTTTTTCTGTACGTAACAGGAGACACAGGACAGTTTTCTGGAGTAAAGGGAGGGGATGCAATGAGTCAGGCTTGCCTGTTACACGTAGTTGGTTTTGCATATTAAGATTAATAGTAACTGTGATAGGTCACAGAGCAAGCCTCAACTTTTTCAGTTTCCTGCAGATTTACATAAAATGCTTACCTACTTTTGTCTCGTTGATGGCTGGAGTTTAAAAGGTATAAAACTGCCTTAGTCTTAACAACAGTGATCATTCTTGCTTGAAAGCCCTTCAAAAATATCAATGTGACAGACTTGGGACGCCACTTAAAGATGCAGTTAGAAACTGCCGCGGCTGTAATCATGGCCTGTTTCCACAGGGCACTATTACCAAGCTTATAAAAACGGTGCCTACCTTTATTTAGCTTTACAAGGCTTTAACTTCATTCTAGCAGAACCACACGAGCCTGTTTCCCTCCACACTCCCGTGAGAAGGAGGGAAAGTTTGAAAAGGGAGGCCCAGCCATTACTAATGAATGCCTGAACTGTGCACACAAATCCCACTTCTCAGGGACGTAGGGGAGTGCTTTGGCTGTGGCTCCACACCCAGGAGCAGCGCTGTTTGAATAACACCTCCCATAAAGCAGCCTTTCCTCTTCCCTCTCTCCCACCCGGGGCTATGCCAACAAAAGCGTTCATGTGGCTTCCTGATGTACCTGATCACAGAAGTGATCTGGCTGGAAAAATAGCCTAGAAGTTTATTTCGGGTTTCTTTTCTCCCCGCCTGGATCAGCTCCTTGATACATTTCACCACACAGCTGCAGAAATAGTTGGCTTTGGCAGAGTACAGGGAGAGGAGTGGGGTGGGCACCAATGTCCAAAGAAGAAGGGGAGCCAGGGCTGTTTAAACTATCCTTGCCACCAGAGAAGTGCTCCAAGAACCACAGTCTCACCTGTGCGAAGTGCAAAAGCACAGGTCTAGAATGCCTGCTGCTTTCTGTGTGTGCATGAAGAACCTCTACGAAATTGGGAAGCCATTGCATACAAATAGGAGACTCACCCTGATTTGTTTCTTTTGTGCGGGCTGTTCTCAGTGTGCCATTGCTATGAACCACACTGATTATGGTTGTTCAACGTTACGTTGTTGGATACCACCCAGAAGTAGCTTCGTGCCTCTAAAAAAGCAACCTCCAGATGAAAATAAAACTGACCATGGAAATGGGTGCCGCTAGCACTGCGGTCCTGCAGACATCCATCCTGCTTACCTTGCCATTAAGATCAGGTCTGTGCAACACCAGATCCAGATCAGCTGGCAACATAGATGTGTCCCGAATCAGCCTTGGGCACATGGTTACTCAATTAGCCCAAGCCTGCAAAACAGCCTGTGTTTCAGACTTGTGTTTATGCTGGATTCAGAGGACAGACAGTTCCTAGTCAGGAGTAACGTCTGCCAGTACAAAAGTTATGCTTCAGAAATACTTTAAAACAAATTAGAACCAGAAATGTAGGTTTGGGCAGGTTCAGTGTTTTATGTCAAATAGCTAGATTTTATTTTATTTGGTACTATGGGCCCTAGAACCAGAGTTTCCACATCGTGTGACAACAACCTGATACTCTGCACAAGAGCTACAAAAGGAATGAAAAAAAAAAATAAATGATAGAATCTCCCCAGCTAAATCCAGTTGGTTAAAATCCAGCTAACGAACTCTAAACCACCAGTAGCTCATGAAGTCTAGCATGCATTTTTCTCTACTTTTTTTCATGCCTCAGACTTGCAAAACTGTTCCAAGGCAGCTGAATGAAAAGTAGTAAGAGTTTCTTGTTTTGTTTTCATGGTGGTCCTTTTTTATGGAGGGGAGGATGGTTAATTTTGGTAGCTATAGCAACTGAGAGCAGCATCCCTATATCTTAATGAGTTGGTGGGGGGGTGTATTTTTTAGGTACCCAAGAAAAACTTCTTACACAATGAGTTAAGCTGTTTGCAATTTGAGGTTTTTGAAGCCATCTATGGAGGTGGTGGTTCTGCAGTCTGTGTGGACATATTACTGGACTGAATACCTGCCAGGTGGCTGCATCCGACTGAACGGGGCGTTTTACAGAAACCTCTGGAAGGAAAACTGCCTACAGAGGTCCGTTTGAACACTTGGGCTGATGGCAGAAAGGAACAGACTAAATTTTTATGGAGTACTGTCCTACAAGTCACAGAAGGCAATTTGCAAACGTTGGAGAAATATCAGGGAAAAGAGAGGCAACAAGGTCCATCCAGCTCCGAAAGCATCTGTGAAAAATTACATAGCCCAGATGGCTGAAATGGTTTTCACATTCATTGCACATGTAGTCTGGTTTTAGCTATCTCCTGTGCAGTCGTTCTCCTGATCTATGGTAGTTATTTTCCCCTCAGTGCATGAGCATGTTTCCCATTCACATAAATAAGAGTTATGTCTTTGTATCCAGAGAGAGCGGATTTTATTTGTCTAGCGCCGAAGCAGCTTCTCACAGGACTGTTTTTCTCCCACACTCGGTTTTGTTCAGCTCTCCTGACCTGTGTTTTCTTTGTTTTGAACTGTTTGGACTTTTATATTTTAGGTAATAAATGTTACTAAACTATTGGAGAAGGTGGCATGGCTAGAAATGGAGTCCTTCGTGGGTTCAGCCATCTAAGTAATGCAACCTAAAATAGAAGAGGTAGCTAGAAAGAGAGAAAAAAAATCTTGAAAGTTTTGCAGTGTAGAAGTATTTTTATTTTATGTGATGATATCACCACATTTTTCCCTCTCCTTTCCCCCAGTACCTATCGGGGAGAGTCTTGCTTTGCTATACGTGGGAAAGCTTGCTCTTATTTACAGGGCTTTTGTGTTACTTGGCTGGTTTTTGTCAATTGCTTTTAAAAATCTCTGTCACAAGGTGCTATTCAAGCAGTGCCAGTGACGACTATGGCTATCACAGCTTCTAAGCCATGGAGCGTCAGTTTCTTTTGTATATGAGTTTAGGTTGTTTAGTTAATGGAGTACAATACTGATGACCAGGGTACCTCTGGCCATACAGATACTGGTGCTGTACCAGCAACCACAAGGTCTCCTTTGACACCTTCCATTTATTGTCCAAGACTGTTGCTGGGAAGATGGAGCCGGTGATGTTCACTCAGCATTAGCTTTGATGTACCAGGGTTCTCTGAAGCAAAGGTTCATCAAGTTGGAATAGTCAATTTTTGGCATTTGTTCTCCCCCCTGTGCAGTTCACTTGGTTACAGCCGTGCTGTGACGAGGAGGTTAGGTGTGCTCTCCTCCCTGTGAGCTTCTGGAAGTGTTGCTGATGTGTCTGCTTCTCTCCCCCTCATTTCTTCTGGGGGAAGGGGTGAGAGAGGGGAGAAGAGGAGAGACGGCGAACAAAATTTAATTTTTAAAAAATTTTATTTTGTTTTAAATTTCTTTTCAGTCCTCTGCTACTGTTAGGGACCAGGCCCTCCGCCCACTCCAACCTGCCTCCTTTGTGTGACAGCAGCTGTCATCCGACTTTCTGATGATGCCATTTCTCTTTACCTTTTCTCTCTCCTCTCCTTGCAGTCCATGATTTTCCAACCCTGCTCACAGCCTGGTTAATCAAACAAATTGGCATGCAGCCACCATGGGAAACAATGGTATAACTGAAGGTCCCAGGGAGGAGGCAGGGGAGGTATCAGCAGCGTAAAGTCAGTAGCGACGTGGTAGGAATGAGCTCCTGGATAGCACTGCAGGCCCACTCGCGTCCCCTGGGCTGGCTCCTGCATAAGTTGGGGTCAGCTAAAACCACGGGGGGGGTTTGTATTTGTACTTTAAGCGAGTGCCCCGCAGGGTGCTCGGCCACCATAGCTCTAGGATAACTTTGCACTGGGCTATGGATAGATCCTGCTGTTTTGCATCCTCCACGCTGGCAAAAGGCGGTTTTGCCTCAGCTCCTTGTGGCGCTGGGCAAGCGCACTGTGTGCCCGGCCGCTCCCCAGGTTATCAGGGGCTGCAGGAGAAGGAGATTAGGGCCATTCACACCGGCAGTTTCCTTAGTGCCTTTGCGAGACCGATAACTTCTGGCGGAGAGGCAGTGACGCCAGCGGGCAGTAATCCTTTCCCCCGGGAGAGCTGCCTGCCCTGCGTGTGTGTTTATCCCCGCAGGTGTGGCTCCCGGCTCCTGGAAACCCTGTCTCCGCTTCTGGCTCTTGGCGCCTGCAGTAGTATCCCAAGCCGGTCACCGCGGCTTGTCCGGGCTCCAGCAGTCCTCCCCGGGGAGACGCTTCTGGACAAGGTCTCCGGGAAGCATTGCTCAACAGCAGCTTTGTCCTTTGTAGGTGCCGTTATGGCCCTGCGAGGGGACATGTGCTGAGCCAGCCGGGCTGCGGCCGATCGCACTCTTCACCCCTAAGTCCTCCCTGCTGCCCAGCAGCAGGTGGGGAAAGATGTCGGCTTGCGAAAACGTGACGGGCTCGGTGAGGAAACAAGAAGTGGCATGAGAATAGCTTGGTTTGATTCCAGGTCTTCACATTTCAGTGCTGCCAGTCAAACGGCAGGGCGCAGCCCGGACAGCCCAGGATGGGTGGCAGGGGAGCGTGTCCGCCCCGGGTGTGCGGCCAGCGTGCAACGTGCCGCCACAGGAATGTGCTGCGAGCACAACCGCAGCCGTGCGAGGCAAACGCCTTCTGAGCAACAGCACGTTACGGGCGGGCTGCTGGCCCAAAGTGCTGCACCTTGCTGAGTCCCTTTACACAAAGGCAGTGCTACGTACGGGCATGCCCTTAATCTTTATTTCCTACCCTCACCTTCGGGGGAGTTACGAAAGCAAAGTCCTGCTGTGTTTGAGGATTTTTAAACACGGCTGTGAATGTATATTAGCTTGCTTGGCCCGGGATATAGTGAGCTACTGAGCAGGAGTGTTTACTGAAGTGTACCCTGGCATCCTTATCCTTCCTTTGCAGCTGCTATTTACCAGACAGCATTTGTGGTGAATGTAGCTGGCAGGAAACATCGTCTAGGAATGAACTGGATGAGTTAAAGAAATTTTCACACTAACATTGTCACAGGCATTTGAAAATACTTCACATGAAGGCGTATTTTTGTGACACTGAATTAAAATAACATTGCATGAAGCTGGTTCAACTAAATGGAATTTACCATCAAAATGTTTGGTGTTTTTGTTTTGGGTCCCTGCCTTGTTTACAGCTCCGCTGTGTTATGCTCTGTGTTGCAGAAAGAGCATCTCCATCCACTCTATTGACGCGTTGTTTCACAAACGTGGCAGCAGCACAGCTAATTCATCAGTGCTGGGGGCGGGGGGGAGATTTAGACTTTTTCTTGGCAATAAAATAAACTGATTATGAAAATGCACTTATTCCTGTTTAAGTCAAAAAGGCCTGCTATGACGCTCTTTCTTTAAGAAGCTCAGATTGCTTAACTAGAATGAGAATGTCTTCTTTAAAAATTACCAGAATAAAGTAGCAGGATTGTTTCTTCCATAGGCTGTTCTGAGATTGGGAAATCGCTTTCTCCATTCTGGGATTTAACTTGCTAGTCAGATGTAATTATTCTTGTTGTAGTTTTGTAATCCGTGACTGGAACTTTTTTTTTTTTAATGATTATTCCAGAAACTGAAAAAAACTGCTTAAAAATAGATTTTAGAAGAGATTAGAACCCACAAAAACAAAAATACAGAGCCATTAATATGCATGTCAGTCCACCGTGCTGATTCCTTCTTTGTAGGTTGTGCAATCTACCCCTTCCTTCACCCGTTGTCTTTGTTTTCTTATTTAGATCCTTGTTTAGGTTTCTTGTAGGACTGTAACTCTCTATTTTGATTAGAAAGTTCCCAGCAGATTGCGGTTGCTATAGCTATATGGGAATGGACTATTTTTGTTGAGTTATTTATTTGAATTGGGACTCTCTAAAACCCCCTCCTTGTCATCAGTCTAATAGAGACGTTCCGACAGTGTATTAGTCACTACTGGGGTGACGTGAAGCAAAGTAGGGTGTTTGGAGACGCCCTTCCAGTGACAGGCACCGAGGTTTAAGCCTCCTTGCAGATGTGCAGGGCTGTGCTAGCCATGCCTAACTCCCTTGCATGCTTAATAGGCTTTTTGCCTGTAAATCCCCAGGTGCCATTGAGGGATTGGATCTTCGTCGAAGGGCTGGATTTAATGGGAAGCCTGGATGTCTTCGATTTATCTCACAGCTCCTGTCTTCAGCGTTGCTCATGGGGGTGGGTGGAGTGTGCTGCTCCGATGCTGACTTCTGTTGCCAAAAGCAGCAGAGGGGGAAGATCTCCCTGCCCAGCACCCAGAGCAGCCTCAGAGCTGGGGCTTTGTCTCCAGAGCTCTTGACAGCAGCATGGCCATGAAACAGCTGAAGTAAACAAACCAACAATACAGGCATTTTTGTACAGAATAGATCCATTATTCTTCCTGACAGCATGACTTGGATTTTGAGTTCTCATTCTTTGTATTGTTCCTTATTTAAAAAGAAAGAGAAAGCAGAACAAGGAATAATACAAATGAGACAGCCTAGGGCTTGTGCTTGCCTATAGGATACTATTACAGTCCTGTCGGTGCTACAAATTGGAACCATTTTGTAACCAGGTCCCTTAACCCAGCTGTATTTTTAAAGCAGTCGGGCCCTAAAGTTTTACGTGCTTGCGTGATCGATTTGCCTGGGACTTCTATGCGGAGGGCAGACTAATAACCAAGAGGCAATATGCAATCACTTACCCAGACCGGTTCATTGATCATTCAACGTGCAGACAACAGAGTTTTTCTTAGCCGGACAATGGGGCTCGCAGAGTCATATAGAGTAGCACATGTGTGTGCGTGCCTGTATTTACTGCCCTCCCCATCTCAGCCCGAGGCGGGATTTAGGCCTGAGGATGCTCGGTGGGCTGCAGCTGAGATGCACACCGTTGCGCCTGGGTACGCTGAGCGGTGAGCCCCGTCTGCAGGGGCGGTCAGGCCGGGTTCTGCCCCAGCCACCTCTGCCGGGCAGGGGGCCTGGAGGGAGACAGCAGCCAGAGGGCGGCCGGAAAGGTGCACAAAGATGTCAGGGCTTTCCGCCAGCAGTCTGTTGCTAGACTTACACTCAGTAAGGCTTCAAAAAGTTTGCATTAGATAAATTTTGAGTCCTTTCTGGTCATTTGGACTGAAAGTCCATACTGTCTGCTGGCCATGGAAAAGCCAGCATGGATTCTGGGAAACAACCTTTTTTTTCTCCTTACTGCAGCAGAGGCTGGCTGTGCCTGAGAAACAGCCCTTGAGCTGGCTGAAGCATCAAGGCTGGAGACAGTTCCCACCTACATCAAGAGAATCCAGATTCACGTACTCCCAAATGCATAGGGACTCCCCGCCGAGGGGTGATGAGTCCATCTGGTCTGTGTGGTACCCTCCTCGCCTGGCCGAGGACGACTTCTGGGGTGCTCCTCCGGCTGGGGGAGGTATGGCTGTGGGGAAGCCCTGCCTGTAGGAGAGCTGAGGGAGGGTCTGTTGAAACCCTCACACTCTCCGTGTGTGTTTTCCATTCTGGGGAGCCATAGCAAGGGACAACTAATAAAGCCATCGTTGCTGAAATGAGCTATGCTGTTATCATAATCAGATTAGCTATCCTGAACCTGCTCCTGAAAAAAAACACATCAAGAACATTAGGTAGAAAATTGCCGTATGTTTAAAAATTGTTAAAGTTACCGACATGTGTGTGTTAGAGAAATAATTTCTTGGGTTGTTCCATGCCATTTTTGTTTTAATTTCTGCACTTGTGATTTTTCAGGGAAGGACATGGAGTAAATCCTTATTCCACTTTGAAGACTGTGTGTAAATCTCATTTTAACTGGGCCGTCTGGAAGATCTTTTATTCAACTCTTTCTCTTTACGCATCTGCAGCATTTAAACATTGCAGGGCTGTTTAAACTCAACATTTAAAAGTATTTAGCATTTAATGCATTTATGTTTATGTTTAAATGCATAAACAAGGCATAAATTTATGTTTAAATGCATAAACATTGCGTGACCACCTCAGTTCATGGTCTCAAACATAAATAATTGGGAGTTTTGGCCTGAAGCAAGAAAACTGACAGTGAAGGAATTAAAGGAAACCACAGAACATCTCTCCATTATTGACAGATAATAGATAACAGGATAACTCTATTGACAGATAAATAAACGAGTGGCTGAGAGTCATATACATTAAGGGCAACTAGCAAACCAGCTTCCCCACTTACTTTCCCAATACAGTTTGAGAAGCTGATGCCGGGACACCCAGGAGTACTGTTCTCTTGCAGCGGGAGATGGGAAAATGGAGAGGACAAGCAGCGAGGAGGAGAGGGTTCATGAGGGAAGGAGGAGGCATGAGGAACTCTGGTAGCCGAGTCAGATGCATTAAAAAATATTTGGCCGAGAGACATGGAAAAATGTGGAAGAGAAAGGTAACAGGCATCTAACAAGAGAGGTAAATGGGAAGAGGGAGGTCCTGGTACAGGAGGACATTAAAGCGTCCTGGTGTCAGGAGACATGGAAGGGAAGGTGAGGGTACACAAATGTTGTATCTGGAATAGGCTGTGGCATCCAGTGAGGTTCAAGGGATGGGGGCACAACGGAGGGAAAGGGATCACACATGGGTTAATGTCCATGCTTACTTGAAGGACCCAGGTACCTGGAACACAGGGACATGAATGGCATGAAGGGATTAGAGAAGCCCACACTGGGAAGACATGGGGTACACGCAGAATTGCTGGCACGGGAACACTATGGTGAGCTGCAGAAGCGTCCTGTGTGAGAAGTTCAGGCCCATTCTCCCCACACTTTCATTGTTCAAGGCATAGCGGAGGAGGCATATGCAGTGAGACTGTCCTCAGCACTGCATTTCACAGGACTGACAGCAATAAAATTTCCTCAGGAAATATATTGTGCATCTGTTATTTTCAATGGGTGCAAGGTGGGAGAAACAGCCAAAGGTAATTCACTGGCTTACTTCCCACTCATACTTTACATCTCAAAGCTTAAGTCTTCTCTTTTTGGCACTGCTGCTGTTCAGAAGAGGTTGTGAAGCTCTACTTTCAGTGGGGAAATTGATCAACTTGAAAACCAAAACTTCTGTCTGGCACTGTCTTATGAATTCTGTAGTTTATACTGTCCTTTTGTCCTTTTTCTGCTTTTGATTTCTTGGTGTGGGGTAGTTGTGCCATGGTTTTGAATGCATGCATATGTCTAATTGAACATTTGTCATTAGACATATAAAATTAGCGTGCACACACACTCACACACACATTAAGCATATGGAAGTCTTGTTAAGAAGGATTTATTCCCTCTGTGGCCATATACAAACATTTGAAATCTTGAATCAGACTGAATCATGAGGTTAAAAATAGATTGGTTAAGTCTTCGTATTTACTTTCTAAATTTTAAACCCTGTGGAAGCGTAAGGAAGCATTTAAAGTTTTCTCACTTTAATCTTTTTCTCTGATACCAAAAGGAGTAAACAGGGGGTTTTCTTTCCTTTTCTTTTAATGAAAACAGGAGATTCTCACGACTTGAAATTAAATCCTGAGAATAGGCGACAGCATGTTTCCTGCTTCCTTCCCGTGTTGTTCCTGCCAGGGCTCCTCAGCTGTGGGGCACAGCCCCCTCCCCCCGACCCTCCTACACCCCCTCCAGCCCACCCGCTGCCCTTGTCCTCCTGCCTCTCGCCCCCCTTGGACAGTCGGTGGTGTGCTCGGCTGGGCTAAGGCTGCTCCCGCTCACTTTGGCCCCAAGGCCACTGTCATTGGATGTACATGTGTGTGTAAACCCCTGCCCCGGAGCCTGAGGACAGTGGCTGTTTGTTATCTGGATCTCGCTTAATCTCAGCCCTCGTTTCTCTTTGCACAGCAGCAGGGATGGTCGGTGGGTCGGGATGGTGATGGCTCTAGCCCACGCTGTTTGTCCCCATGACACTGAGGTCAGGCCCTGTTTCTCCTCCTGGAAGTGTAGGAGAACCAGACCCTCCAGGAACTGCCTGATTTAATAGCTGCAGATGGAAAGGCCACCTATAGCGACTGCAAAGAGCTGCCGCTGCTGCCAGAGCGCCCCTTGGCTTTGCAAACGCAGGAGTTGCTGAGCTGCAAAGTGAGCTAATGAAAGTAATGGAGTGTGGGGAAATCATGTAAAATCACCACAATCACCATCATCTGTAGAAAATTGTTTTCTGCTCTTCCAGTCCTCCAGAACGGCAATGCTTATATGAGAAAGAAATCAAGACGTTTTTAACCTGAAAAGGGAAAGCCTAAGAACATCAGTGGCTTACAACAGTGTGGAGGGACTTGATGTATGGCACTCCATCTCGGAATCATTTTACCCCTTTTGAACTCAGTGATATATGTCTTTGTCAGAGTATTTTATTTTTTAATTTGCTTCCAAATAGAACTAGAAAGGTATTTTAGAAAATTATATGCAGGGACCTTTCTGAAGGCCTAACCTTTAAAATCTTCCGTGAGAGTATGTGTGCATATGTCTAAGAGACATTTGTGTGTGTATACATAGGAAGGAGTCACAATTTTCAACACGTTTTCTTGCTTTCTGCATTCCAAGTTCACTTTCATCTGCGCAGTTACAAAGCTTTTGCTGTATTTAGTCCTAGATAAGATTCAGAGGGCCACAACAAATTGGCAGTACAATCCTTATCAAGGGTGTTCATAACCGGCAGGGCTGGGGTTGGTCCAGGCTGGCGGGGAAGCTGCCAAGGGACCAGCCTGGGCTGGGCACTGGGGCTGAGACCCGCATGCGAGGAGCACCCTCGGGGTGATGCCAGGGTGATGCTAGGGTGATGCTGGGGAGAGGGGCTGGCTGCTCCCCTCGCACTCCGGAGAGCCCTCACGTTCCAGGCACGGCCCCGCCGCGCCGGTGCTTGGGCAGTCGGCGATAGCGGGTAGCCGGCGCGCTAGGGTGGAAATGACACACGTCTAGCAGAAAGGGAAAAAGGTGTTTGTGAAAGGAAGGCCAGCAGCTGGACAAACTGCAGCTGGGCGGCTCTGCCTTTGTGCGAAACGTAGTGCCGGGGAGTCAGCAAGGCCTTTGGCTCAGCTCCTCTGAGCCTTTGTATCTACCTGTCAGTATGCGTTTTCACATTTGAGGGAGCGGTTGCCCAGCGTTTTTAAGAGGCATAGCGCTGCTTCAGGAATGGGACTGTTTGGCTTGCTGATGCTTTTTATCCGGAGTATGAAGTGCTGTTTTGATGGCTGATGGGTTTTTTCCCCCCTTGCTGGGTCTGGAAGTTGGTGGAGAAGCAAGTGGCACAGATGCTTTGGAGAATAGTCTAGGCTACAAAGAAGAAATAATTTAATAATCCCTATTGAGACAGTAGCTATTCATTGGTGTCAGATGGTAAGTCATTTAGATCGCTCCATCCTTATCTATTTCTATAGCTATTTACCTGTATTTCCCAACTACATTCAGATTACAGTGATGATTTTTACAAAGCTATCATATGGTTAATTATGGCTGAATTTAATAGTTATTGGTGTTGCATATTTGACTGAAAATAGTTACTTTCAACCTGGTTTCACCCTGAGAAATAGAAACAGTGTTTCTGATATTACTATTTGTGAATAGTTCTGCTTCTTGCTCTCTTCCTATCACAGGAAGCTAAGAAATTAAATTAGACTGTTATTTATAAGTACAGGTAAGATTTTAGTGTTGGTTTATATTTTTAATTTCTCCCTTTAAATAAAATCTGTGAATAAATACAAAGGTGAGGAATTTTTAAGTTGAAAGTAAAGAGATCAATAAATACAGTTGAGGAGCAGCAGGAGGTTGATAAAGGGTAGTCGGGGAGGGAGGCGTGTTTCTCTCTGCTTTAAATATGAGTGAAAAATCGCTTCTTGAAATTAGCTTGAATTCAGATTTTTTCCTCACTTGCTGCACTTTCTAATTACTCACCTATTCACATTGGTTTTGAGCCAACAGAAACTGAATGTTGCTCCTATGTATTCACTTGGTCTAGATATAATTTTCTGTTCAGGGCACCTGTATGGAAGAAGTAAAACCTCAGTGATTCATTGGGTGACTGAAGCTGTTAGTACTTCCCAGGGATGGCACAAGAAATGAAATCTCAATTAAGAGTGACTTTCCCTTACAAAGTAAAGCCTTTGAATCAGAGCGTACCTCTGAGCCTTTTGTCTGCCAAATGGGTGGGGGTAATTCAGTTGAGAAAATGCAGTCAAGATGTGAAAAAAAAGTGCCTGAGGGCATGCAAGGCCTGTTTCCAATGATGCACGGATGTTAGCAACATGCTGAGCTTTAAGATCCCGGAGCACAATAAGGCAGAATATTCCCTTCTCACCCTCTGGGAATTAAATTAGGTGTCAAACCAAAGGGCTTTAAGAAAATAAAATCAGAAAATGTTTGGTTTTCAGTTGGAAATTTTACGTGACTCACAAATTTTCTGTGTGTGAAAGCTTGCAAAAATATGGTTCTTTGTTGGCACTGAAATGGGGAGTTGTCACTTTTTTCAGTATAATGCCTTTTAAATAAGTGAGTTGTAACATTAACTCAGAAGCTGTTCAATTACATGCCTAGTTTCCAAAAAAATTGCAGACTGCACTTCAGCAAAATGAATTCTAAAAATTTTTAAAAGTATGCTTTATAGTATGTAGTACTTTACTTTATAGATGGTATAAAATCAAGCTTAAGATTCTTAATTCCTAGAATTATGTGTAGAAGTGAACAAAGTTATTTTAAAAGTTCCAGTAGAGACTCTTGTTCCAACTAAATAAGCAGGTTTCCAGAAGTGTAATCATCTCACATATTGTTGCATTAGACTAGTATATAAGAATATAAAATTAAAGAAAAAAAAAATCTGACTGTTCAGTTTCACTGTTCCTTCTTCAATGGTGATAAATACAGAACGCATCCCCATTGACAAGTACTGAAAATATATTTTCAAAGTCTGTACGCTTTCAGAAGACTCATTAGGGAAAATGATGTTGACAAAACCAGGACTTGAGTCATTCTGTTTGGTGAAGACTTAGCTATTTCCATCCCTCACTGTACCAGTGGGAACCGCTTCACCCTAAAGGGACTGAAGCTAAATATGTATTTCTCTGAACAGAGAAAGTAGACGAAGGAAATAAAAAGCTAATACAATGTAGTGGTGCTATACATTTGGTTTAAATGAATTTGAAAGATAGAATTTCAACGTTGTATGAAGATATCACTATAGAGGGAGGCTTATAAGTACAGATTGTCTATTTTAAGATAAAATAATAAAAAATTAAAGAAACTGGGCTTTATTCTCTTTTCTTCATAAAATATGAAGAACATCTTTTTTTAATACTTTCCATTTTCTTCCCCTTATAGTCTGTTGTAAATAGATAGTATCCTTGATCTTAGCTGCTCAAGCTTAGGTTAGGCTTCCTGAATAATGAGAATTCTTCTTTAAGCAATTCTCCCCAATACATTTTTGGTGTCTTTTTATGCCAGATGAGTTTTTTCAGTATTTGAAATACGCTGAGATTGTATTTTCATGCACTGTAAAATCAAGAGGGTTAAAAAATCCTTGCTTTCTTCTCCTAATCTCCATTTCCATTTTAAAAAAAATATTTTGTGTCCACATAACTTCATGTGTTTGTAGAGGGGCAAGGAAATGCCAGCTGTCATAAATTCTTAGGTTGAAGATCTTCCAACTGAGCTAGCACTAACTCCCAGGCAGTTGGTTTTTTTTGAAGGACATGTTTTGTAGACCTAATAACTAGGCTGCAAGGTTATTTAAGGTGTTCTTCTCTGGACTCTTCTTAATTGATTCAGATCATTTTTGAAGTGCAGTGTCAGCAATGAGTCTCATAGCCCAGCTGATGGAGGTCTTGCAATGATTTATTTTGCATGCCGTCTGTTAGTAAATCTTTATATAATGGTTGCTTTCCTATGACAGCAAGAAGTTGACTCATGTTCAGCCTGCAGATCCTTTTGTGAGAACTGCCGCAGGGCCAGCTGCCTCCCATCTCCTGCACATCCTCCTAACTTATTTCTTCCCAAGTGAAGTATTTTGCAACAATATGTCCTTTCTGCATACCGCCGTCTGTTTGTCTTAGCCCATTTCTCCAATTTCCATATCCATCTGTGTATCTAATCATGCTCTCCAATATGCCTGCAGCTCCTTTTAGCTTTGTGCAATCTGAAAACTCAGAAATCAGGTTGCATTATTCGCATCAGAGGCTAGCCTACGACATGGTCCTCTCTTACTCATGGTTTTCAGTGCTTTCTGTTGGCCTCTGCAGGCTCAGGCACTTCTTGCAGGTCGCTGCTGAGCATCGTGATCTGGAGAGGCCCTGGAAGAGCCTCAAATTGGACACCTTGATCACAACTCTCAAAATGCAAACAGCCCCTAAACAAGTGTGCTGTAAAAATATCAAACAGTGTCAAGATGCCTTGATGCATCTTTCCAATTTGATGAGGAACCACTGATTAATACTCTTTGATATGGTTTACCTGTCGTGACCTGACATGCACTGACAATTTCATGTAGACCATTCTCTTCCTGAATATGCCATGTGAAGCAGCATTAGGAACTGTATGAAAATGAAGGTAGATCTCACCTGCTTCCTTCTTATCTGTAAGGTGTATCGTTGTACTAGTGAATAAAAATTAGCTTTATTTGACAAGCATTTACATTGTTTCTCACAAAAGCATGTGACCTTGAAATCTTTACGTGCTTACAAATAGTGTGTGTTTCCAAGTATTTTTTCCTGTAAGGTTAGGCGAGACTGAAATGCCAATGGGGCCCCTGTGAAACCTACTTTCATCCCATAAAGATGAGCGTTGACTTGCCTTTTTTCTGTCTCCTGCAACATTAACCATCTGTATCGTTGTGCCTGGATCTATGCTATTGGCCTTGCCAGACCTGTGCCAGGAAGATTTTGGTGTCCGTGACTGAGGCATGGGGCAGCCCTGCGAGGGGCCGGCAGGGACCCAGACCGCTCAGGTGACCTCACTGGGGGTGGGTAGGGCTCAGTGTCTCTCCCCGTTTCACACCCAGCCTGCATCTGCCATGACCACCTCTAGCCACTTTCTCTCACCTACATGCCAAAGATATGCTTAGTGGCCTGTGGGTTTTGTGTCTTGGTAGCATTTGGGTAGTTAGGTCTTTCTGCTTACCAGCAGGTTCTCCTTTGTGTGATACTATTCAGAAATAATTGTTATTTACCCAGCTTTTTATACCTGATTCAGTCATCCAGAGTAGGTATTCAACGGTACCAGACCTTTTGTTATTTTTCCCTCTTATTAATGCCCCAAAACTCTAAACATGGCTTTCTGCTCTGCCTTTCCAGAGTTTGGGACAAGTGTAGGTTACCTTTGAAATACAAATGCAGGCCTCTCCCTTGCCTATCATTCCCCAAAAAGCTGTGCCTTTTCTATATTAATATTTCAGTTGTGTGAATTCTCAGCAAGTTTCTGTTAAATCCCATACTTTATTATGCATTAAGACTTCCAGTTCCTCCTGGTTTATTCCTCATAGCTCTTTTATTAGCACACAGGCTTTTAATATGTTCGCCAGACTGAGCTGCTATTTGTTCCTCTCCCTCTTGTGACCTTACAGTGAACCCCTGTATCTCTTTTCCCCTCTTCCCTCTTCAGAGTTTGTGCTCTTTTTTTCCCTCCTTTCCGTCACTTCCCTGGGTTTTGACCGTTGTCTGCATTGTTTTCGTTGAGAGGGGAGAATTTAGTTCACTTTGTTGTTTTCTGTCTTTCTTCCCTAGATGGATAACAGCAGAATAGCAGGGAATCTGTCGTGGAGCCTTTATCCCGTGATCAAAGAAGGCAAAGCACTCTTGGCAGTATCCTCTGCACAGCCTCTGCATCCAGCCCCAACGTGTGTGTGTGTGCGCATATAAGCACGCACATCCATGGGTGTCCCTCTCTTCTGCCTGGTCTTTTACACTAGTGTGGTAGGGTCTAAGGTGATGCTTATGGAGCTCCTGCACCTTCTCCCTTACCCCAATTATTGTCTAAATTTGTCCCACTTTCCCTAGGAATCCATGGTTTTGTTTCTGTGCTCCGTTTTTTGAAGGAAGAGAAGCTTTTTGCCCCTCCTGAAAGAGGCCAGAGCTATGAACAGAGGGAGGTCTCTAAGGTGCCTCAACACCTGGAGAGGAGCACAAGCACTTCCCACTCGAGGTGGGGGTGCCTGGGCTCCTGATGAATTGAAGGGCAAACAACAGGCAAGGGGAGAGGCTCAAGACCCTAACAAAGGGAAACAAACTTCTAAATAGTTTTTTTTAAAAAAAACTGGGAGAAAAATCCGGCATACCTAAGGGCTTAGATATCTTCAAAGAGAGTTTGTCATCTCCTTGAAGATGTTGTGGCCGCCTCCTGCTCTTGATTGCTTCTTCCTCCTTCCTTCAAAGACCGTGCAGTTTAATGCAGTGTACGTGTATTTCAGGGCCTCTATGCTACTTAGTCACCTAACCGCTAGGACTTTGCCATGTTGAACTGACTACTAAACTGCCCCAGAATAACTAATTATCCCACATACTTGTAACAGTTCCTACACATTAGCTATGGTTTCCATTAGTACATCCCATCATTTAATGGCATATTCTGCATGTTTAACCATTTATCTGGTACCAGAATTTATCTACTTAGTTTCAGACTCTGGTTGAAACTCAGCAAAAGTGATTTGCAACCTTTCTGTATTCCTAAAGACACCTTGGCATAGATGCAAATTGACGTGGTGAATTTAAGGCTATTAAAAACTAAGACATTTTCTTAATTACTTTATAAGTACTTCATTAAGATACTTAGTGAGGCCTCAGAAGTCCATGAACCACAAGCTGAAAACCACAGCTTCAGAAACAATACATTAGGAATTAATGGTGAACTCACAGTGTTTTTTAGCTGCATTGCTGCTAGTAAATAAGAGGAAGGCATCTGCTATCTATTTAAGCAGTGAAGATTAGCAGTAGACATTTCAAAAACAATTAGTTTACTCCACTGATATTGATATGGGAAGGACTTCATGAGCTAGATTATTCTAAATGTCTCATTTCTCTTTCTCCCCTTTTACCATATTGGCATATAGTATTCAATATGGGGAGGTAACATGAAATCCAGAAAGATGCAAGAGCCTGAAATGAAGACAGACAAAACCCTATTGCTATAATGCTTATAAACCTAGATTAGTGCGGCTGTAGTTGAATACTCCATGTTTCTTCATCTTCAGTACTGCATCAGCAAATGATGACCATGGGTCACTATGATATAGTGTCTGCTACTTCTATAATTGTCATGAATATAATTTTATATGGAAAATACAATTGAAATATGACTTCCTGTCACTGTGTGACCTTCCAGAAAGATCATGGCACTGGTAAAGTTCTCCAGATGACTGTAATGCTTTTAGGTCTAAGGTATCAGGTTTCCTTGCAAAAAGACTTTACTTCAAAAATATTTGATATTTCAGTTCAGTTTCTTGTGAAAATCTGCATTTTGCATGCACTTTGTGGTATGGAAGTATTACTTTCCAGCAAACACTCCCACGTCTTCGCATCGTTTGGGACTACAGAGCATTTCCCTTTCCCAGTTACAAGAGTAAGCATTCGCTTACAGCTGCGTATTTTCTGTGGTTGTTGCTGTAATGTTTGTAACAGGTTTATTTCTGTTAGGCTTCATTGTATAAGAGGTGTCCAGCAAAACAGATCATTTCCTAAGATATCTTTGCCTTCTTAGAGTCATGGAGCATGTGATGTGGAGCCTGGACTGGTGTGTGGTTATTTACAGCAGGAGGAGTACGGCGTGGTCCAGTCGGCACTGCCCTGGACCACAACTCAGGAAGACCCTGTTTTCCTTTTTGGCTCTTCTACTCATTTGCTGTGCTTCCCAGTGCAAATAACTTCATCTTTGTGCATCTTCACCCTCAGATGTAGAGTGAAAACACTATATGCAGTGTTTAGTACAATAAGAAAGATCTTGTTCTTCAGATGAGGTGTTCAGATGCTTCTGTAATAAACACTAAATACATGCTAAATTCTAAACAATATTTGAAGAAGTAGCAAAACATGTTCAGAAACATGAACGGCATAAAAGATCTATTTGGGCAAACACTTGTCAGGAAAGTTTTCATCATGGTCCCACTATCTGTCATTTCCTGGTCCTGACTTTATTCCTGCATTATTTATTTCTAGACTTCCCAGAACCTTATGTAGAGACAAAAGCTCCTATTTTATTTCATATGTTCCTCTGACTTTGGTAACTGTAACTTTGGTAACATTGCCACTCATTATTACCGCAACAATTAAAATATCTTGAATTGTGGATGTCTGGTGTTGCGGCAGTTCAGGCAGTAAGAGCAAGTTGTTTAGAAAAGAGGGAGCTCCCTTTCGCAGTTGCCAAGGTAATTGTCAGTTGTGATAAAGTCCAAGTGCTGATGATTTTGGATTGAGTTTTTTAACATGGAAGATAGTCATACCACAGAAAAAAAGCTCTTTTCAGGAGCTGTGGTTATTGCTTTATATCCATGTCAACATTCATTTTCTGGATTTTGTGCAAATTGGATTAGTTTTCAGACATTTTAAAACAAGCATAAGCGGCTAATGCAGAGAGGCTGCAGGAAGGGAGCGCTGGGATTTCAGGGGAGACCTTGTCTCTGTTCAGTGCGATGGGGGGAGCACACTGGCTCTCCCCGGTCCCGCCTGGATTATGAAGCGGAAAGGAAACTTCTTGCTGCTTCTTTCCAGAACGGCTCATGTTCCAGGGGAAGTGAGTGGAAGATTTATGACTGGCGTTGTACCTTTTGCAATGTGCAAACCTAGAATTTACTAGGAACAGGTTTAGACCCTTCTGGCAGGGAAATGAGATACTTAAAGTGTAAGTTGCCGACTTCTATTCCTCTTTCATCATTTGTATTTGAGGGGAGGGAGTGTTTTGCTACCAGTGGAGTCTTTAGCTATAGTTATTGCACCTTCAAAGTTACAACAAAACTCACTCTGACTTTTGTGGTAAGGCATTTAGTGTGGAAAGGGTATGTATATATTTTCTCTTTTTTCACCCTCTGATATAAAATACTACTGGAAAAAAATATTCCAAACTTTTCCAAAGGACTTTTGCAGCAGAAAGTGCTAGTACAAAAAGTCCTTTGTTGCACAGGAGTATTCAAACCTGTGGTAAACTCTTGCTCATTTTTTTTGTCCCCCCAGACAGGTGCCATGAAGCTCTTTGACATTTGTAGAGCAGATGGGATGCCATTTTACTGTTATATCTAATTGACAGAACCTTACCAACTCTCTCCATGCATCCTGCCTCAGAAAGTGTGGGCTGTGGAGTATTAGAGAACACTTTTCGCCATCAGCGACTTGCCTAATTCACTTACTGTCGGGTGAAGAGCAGGAGCGATAACTTGCTAACTGGCCTGTGAAGCCTCTTGGGAGTTCATACCCCAGGGAAATGATTTCTTGCTGCTGAATTTGCCATTTTGGCTGGTTGGTCACTTGCTGTTGGCTTGGCTACCGTACATTGTATTATGTACATCTGCAGCCACAGATGTTATAGTGTGCATGTATTTGAATGTAAATAGCAGTGTTGTCTGTCTACACAATCACATCATCACATACATAATTCAATATGTGTAGAATACATGAAGATGTCTGTGAAATGCTCTCTCCGGGGATGTGTGAATGCACATATCTCTCCATGGTGCCTGTGAAGGTCTCAGAGAAGAACGTAGCTGTCCCAATCATTTCTGCTAATCTTGGCATGCCACCATCATGCTCAGTTCTTGCACATACGTACGTCTCAGATGAAAAACACAGAATAACTGTTTTGAGAGTAACTTCTGATTCTTCTACACCCCTTGGCAGGTCTGGTTTACACAAGAAAACTACATTTGCAATGTGCTTCCAGCATTTAAATCCCAACAGACACGTATGCTTCCCCAGAAGTTGCTTCTTTGAAGAAAGCAGGCGATAATTTCACTTTTGGAAAGGTAGCTAGACTATATTTTTTGGTGATTGTCATTGGATATGACCAAGAGGGGTAGGAATACCCAAACAAATATTTAATGCATTTCAGTTGGAGTATAAATGAACTAAAAAACCTCTTGCCCTTGAGCAGCTGTAATTTTTAGGATTATTCTTATTAAGCGTATTGAGTTTGAGATTCTTGGCTTCCTTGTGCAGCGGCCTGTCCCTCTGGCAACTGTCATCCTCAGTCATATCAGTTACATGCTGCCACAGCCACTCAAACATCTTGTGCAAATGTTAATATGAAGAGCAGGCCAGGTGGTAGCAAACTCTGGGTTAGATCTTCAAGCCAATGTCAAAATCACAGGATTTACAAATAACGTGTGTAAAAATTCTGCAGTTCTCCAGGTGTCAATAGTTGTTTCTGTGGCACTGGCGTACAAAGCATTTCAATGCCCTTTGTGGCATCCTTGATACCTGTAAGCTCTAATTCTAACTTGCGGCGTTGTATGTCGGCCTTTTGGCATGAATGCCATTCAGATAGACTTTTGAATAAATGCTGGCTGCCATACACAGAGCTTTCACAGACTGGTTTTAAAGAATTAAAACACAAAAAAGTATTAAAAAAAGAAAAGACTGGAAAGAATCTTAAGAGGTTATTTAGCCAACCCCAAGCCCCAGAACAGAATCAGTTGTACCAAAGTAATGGGATGTTGGGAGGCTCTCAAGAACAGGTTAGACAGTGATGAAGGCACCACACTGACCCCAGGCAATCAATTCCACCACTTTTACAAACCTTGCAGTTAGAAAGCTTTTTCTAGTGTTTAACCCAACGTCACCCCTGCTGCAATTAAACCTGTTCATTCTTGCGCTATCCCCAGTAGATAGAAAAGTTTATTAGTTAGTGAAGCAAAGCTTTTACATATTTGAAAATTATTATCCTATTCTCTGGCAATCTTCTTTTGTCTTAGATAAAGCATCCTCATCATTTGGGGCTGTTCAGCCTGGAGAAGAGAAGGCTCCGGGGAGATCTTATTGCGGCCTTCCAGTAGCTAAAGGGGGCCTACAGGAGAGCTGGGGAAGGACTTTTTACTAGGGCATGTAGTGATAGGACGAGGGGGAACGGCTTTAAGCTGGAACAGGGCAGGTTTAGATTAAACATTAGGAAGAAGTTTTTCACTTTAAGGGTGGTGAGGCACTGGAACAGGTTGCCCAGAGAGGTTGTTGAAGCCCCATCCCTGGAGGTGTTCAAGGCCAGGCTGGACGTGGCCTTGGGCAACCTGGTCTAGTGAGAGGTATCCCTGCCTGTGGCAGGGGGATTGGAACTCGATGATCTTCAAGGTCCCTTCCAACCTAAACCATTCTATGATTCTATGATCCTTTCAGTCTTTGCTCGTAAACATCTCATTCATGGAGTTGTCTTCTACATTTTCTCCCATTAGTCCATGTCTGTCTTGAGATCTAGGGCACACTGGGTGAAAACACAACCCAGTACTCCAGCTGAGGGCTTGGGCTTTGTGAGCAGCATATAGACTGTTACGCATCTTACATGTGGTTGTGTATCCTACTGGCTGTACTGGGTATGTCCTACTATGAGACTTGCTGCTCTGCAACAAGAGGACTTATTTGATTCATGATCAGTAGTTATTTTCAAGCTCTCTGAGCTTTCTGTCATCTGTAAATTTAGTGAGCATATTCTGTATTCTACCAGCCAAGCTGTTAATTAAAATATTGAAGAACAGATCCCTGCAAAACCCCACTCAATATATTCTTTCACTTTGGCCGCCAACCACTGAAAACTAATCTCTGAAAGTGTTTTTTTTCAACTAGTTGTGTACCACTTCATAATGGTATCAGCTGACTGTGTTGAATAAGGTAGAAACCTTATTAAATTCAATATGTATTCCATCTGCTGCTACTTCTTATCCAGTACCAATTATCCTGGAAAGAAGGAAATTAGATCGATTTGACACAATTAATTCTTGACAAATCCATTTGGCTGTTTTAAACTCTTACAGGATAATAGGGTGGAAAAAGAAACATTATATAACTTGTCCCTGTACCTTTCCAGCCCCATGCTTGCCCTCCCTTTGCCTTCCTGAACTCTCCTCTTCATGAGTCCTCATTTGTAATTAGCATGGTGCAGGAGTGAGAATAAGAAATGAAGGCTCAGTCATTATTACTGCCAAAATCTTTGTATCTTAAAGCCAAGCCTGGGCATTCTTGGATAAACATGAACAGGTTAAGCTTATTTGAAACCACCAGGCACGCTAAGTAGCCTCCAATACTCTTCAGCCCTTTGGCACAGGCAGGAATTGTCTGTCAGATGTGGAGCCTGTTACAGTCATTTTTCATACATCCATATAAAAACAATTCAGCTACTTACCCTCTGTTACCTGTACATATACACATTTATTTGGGAAATTGTAGGTGCTAAAATATTTTAAAACTGTTTCTCCCTTGCCGGAATCTTTGGATGCATTTGAACTTGTTAGAGATCAGGATAATATCAGGCATGTTTGGGGGTGCTGTGAATAACGAGGTCCTTTGAATTCCTTTCTGCTTGCAGACATACATGAACAATAGTTGGGCAAGTACAGGCAATAGAAGGCATAAGTTTAAATCATGTTTGATACATTGAAAACTCTGTCAACTACCCAAGAGAACAATCATACTTCCTTTCTAACATCAGAATTCCATGTCTGTTAGTATAATGTTACTTGGAAAATGCTAGGAGATAAAAAGGTATCGTGACATTTGGAGAATGCCTTTAGGAGGTAAGGAATTTGTCTTTTTGACAAATCAAAATGCAGTCTTTTCTTAGCTCTATCTGCTCATGCAGTTTACATATACAAATATAATAAAGAAATAATAATAACAACAATGATTTTTATCTCTGGGAGTTTTAAAATTCTATATAAAAACCTGAAAGTTGGTGAGTAATGAAAATGATCTAAATGAGGCCTAAAACCTTGCTGGCATCTTACCACCTGCTTACATAAGCTGTGCCATAAATGCCACATGTGTAATCATGGGGAACCTAAGGGCCACATAGGCTTTTCAGACTTCTTAGGCAATTACTCAGGTAGCGTACTCCTTAGAATTATCCACTAAAACCACCCAAAACAATTGATGTGGCTGCAAGCTATGCAAAATTAAGTCATGGATTGTATCTTGCCCGGAGCCTTGTGGGTTGACCACGTGTCCCTGCTGCTGCCTCCTCTGTGGTGGAGAAGGCAGATACTATACAGTGACTCCAGAAGGTCGTCTGGCTTGCCCCCAAGATACAGAGTTACTGCTGCTATTTCTTATATTCTCCTCACCAGTATAGCAAATTTGTTTCGTTCCTTTTAGTCCACTTTCACATGTTTTGTCCTCAATAACAAATAGCTATGACTCCTGAAATGACCAGAACTTCTTTTGTATACACAAATAATGTCATCGTTTTAGCAGCCAGTATTTCAGGGCTTAAAAACACATAGATTTATCTCATTGCCCCAAGTTACACCCTCTTGAGCTTTCTTTAGCAATCTGACTTTCCCCTTGGTGTTTACACACCCTTCGTGCTTTCAGATAATCACTGCATCCTTTCCAGTCCCTTTACCCTTCATCTAGCTAAGCAACGGTTGTTTGTTTAAATTTATTCTCATAAATCACATCTTCCCACAGAAGTCAAAAGGAACATGTGATGCTCTTCTGTGACCAAGTGTATGAGTAACTTTCAAAAACCCAAATCTCAATTACTTTTTGTTAGGCGTATGTTGCTACAGGATACACGTTGTACTGAAGAAGCGTATTTGGCCATCTTCAGAATTGCCTAATTATTAAATCCTTGCAAATGAAGATTCATTTTTCTGAGAACTAGAGATACCAGCTTGCTCTACATATACTTAAACAAAATGACTTCCCTGTAAAACTTCATCAACACGGAGCCAACGCAGTTAGCTCATTGCCCTCAAGGGCTGTTGTATCATCATTGATGCAGTTGGTTGAGTTGTGGAGGGTAAATTCCCCCCACTCACACCACCACAGTCACAATAATCCTTCTGTTCAAAAACTTCCCAAAATATTTATTGAGAGAATAGCTTGGAGGTATGTTTTCAGCAATGCTTAAGCCTGTTTTCACTTGTCTTTCTTGCTTGCCTTTTTTTTTTTTTTTTTTAATTACATTTTGGGAGTGGGTTGGCCAGTGCTTAAAAGCTGGAGTTTCAGATAGACGGCTTCTCCTTGCTTTAATTAGTTTGACAGGCACCTCTGCTTTCCAGCTGAGTTGCCCTAACTGGAAGCAGCTGCTCTTTGGAATTACTCCCCCTCCTTGCTGTGTTACAGAAGTAATAAGTGTCTCGTGCGCCTTCAATGAATTTATGAATGTAAAATGCACTGTTCCAGGGCTTCAGGTGTGCCTGGCTGTGGAGAGATGTTTCTCTCCCTTCTCTGTTACTTAATGAAGTTTTATGAAGTGAAACATGTCATTAACAATATAGGGAAAATGAAATGTGCAGAACGGATATGATTCTCCACTTCCTTGTTAACTCTTGTTAGCGAGTGTAGAGCAGGTTTCAATATATTTTTCCATGGCAATTTAAAACTCTGATTTGAGAGGGAAAGTCTTGAATGACTGCACAGCTTGCAAGGTAGTGAAGACTAAGGCTTCTCCAGAAGAGCACAGACTCTGTGAATCAAGCTCATGCCTGTGTTTACAGCCACAGCTGAAATGAATACTTATCATCTTGACTACATTGTCACAGTCTTGTGAATGCTCCTGATTTCATCACTGGCTTGATGATTTATTTAACATCCTACCACCTGGAGCCAAGTGACGTAAAAATCTCAATTTGCTGCTGGTTTTGTTTTTTTTTTTAATAATGGAAATGTAAATTCTGGCTTTTATTTTCCAATAAAAGCATGAAAGTGTGACCTAAGTGTACCCTGATGACTCAGACAATTGAAGCTGAAGCACTCCAAAAATCTTACTTTAAAAATTCCATTATATTTAAATGCAAGTGTAATTTTCAGGTGCCTGACATCTGTGAGTTTTGAACACTTACCATTACAGCAGAAATTGCAACACCACGCATAACACAACAGCTTGCCTACTGCTTGCTAGTCAGCTGCTGTTTGTTTTTCCATAAATTATCTCTTAATGTACCTGTCTGGGCTTGCTGGGTGGTGCACAGGTCAGCTAAGCCAGGGGCACAACTCTGAGATGGGGAGGACACCCATGTTTTGGTCTGATCTGGTGCTCCAGGGAATGGGCAGGAAGCATTTAAAAGGAAAGGTAGGTCAGCTGTTTGGAAAGTGAGGGAAGACTAGGTGCTCTGGATCCATCAGATCCTGCTGATGAGAGTTGTTTCCAGGGATGGAGGCGAGAGGAGAAGCTCTGGCAATGGAGCAAGAGTTATCCCAGCAGAAACTGCTCTGAAAGAAGAGGTTGAAGCCAGTACGTTCTCCCCACGTGGCTGCAGTAGGGACAAGTGACCCTAGGCTGACATGATCTACAAGCAAACATCAAATAGCCACATCTGGTCTATTATCTTCACTTGTGGCTAGCTGAGATCATCAGGCAGGTTTCTTAGTTCGGTTGGCTTCTGCATTAAGTGGGTCCATTAATAATACATCTATGTGACTTGGGACACAGGCTTAAAAAGTGCGAAGTCTGAGCTCAGTACTGAATCTTCGTGGGACTGAAAGTCAGGCTTTGGTAGGGTCTCTTTGCTGCTTGTTCAGAAGGGTGGGGTATTAACTTTTAAAGAGACAGTTGAGGAAATAATTTGTGTTCTGTTATGTTTTGGGACAATATTTAGTTGGTAAACTGGGGAGTGGGTGTTAGGTGGAGTGTGGAGGAGGTGACTTTTGAGTGGAAGTGGTCTGTTCTGGAAGAAAAGCTAAGCAACTCTTCCTCTTTTGTTTTCTTCCAAGTCTCTACCATTGGCACGTTTGTTACATGTACTTTGCTGTAATATTTTGCCAAGGGCAGCTCTGTAAATTTTTGTTTCTCCATTGATAGCAAGCAGATAACTTTTTTTTTTTTGAGAGCTACATTTGCATTTCATAGTTGGTTGCTTTTGCAAAGAGGTTAATGTAAGCTCTTGGGTTTCTTTTTCCAGAAAGCATTACTTTTAGGAAAGATATTTTTCCTTGCAAAGGAAAATGCAATAAACATCTTCTCTGAGGTGTATCCATTCTTATTGTAAAAATTTGAACTAGTCACAAAGTGAGAAGTAATCAAACGGTCACTATGTGAGCGTGGCCATCTCTCTTGGTGCTCCTCCCACCTTACTACAGCCAACTCGATGTGATATTTACGTCAGCGCTGAGAATCTCTGAAATACACGGCTCTCACATGCTACTAAGTTGTACCTTATTCTTGGCTGGTTTTATGGTGCGCTTTGGGATGAGATCATCAGACTCCTTCTCGTTAGTAATTCACTAAAAGTTTCAACAAAGGAATCAAAGGACACCACGTTTGGAAAAAGGAGAGGCTGAAAGTTCTATTCCCAGTTCTGAGGCTTGCTTTTTCTCCTCTTTCACTTCCCCAGTTCTAAAATTATTTGGGATAAGAGCAGCCAAACGACATTGAGCTAAATAGTTCTGTCTCTGTGGATTTTGTAAGTCTCTTACAAAAAAGATTTGTACGCATCCTTTCTAGCAGACGGTTATGAAAAGAATATAAGAAGTTGAGTAAGCTCCTGTGAGCGACAGTGTAGAGACCACCCCTAGACATCCCAAAGGATGCTGAACTCCTGTCTGAAAAATTAATTAAGGTAGAAAGTGCTGCAGAAAACTAATAGAAAATGATTCCTAACTATTTAAATGTTGACAGGAAATGACAAAGCATCAAAGCTGGCTTTGCCATGCAGCTAGAGGAGAGGGGATGCTGAGTTTGAGTGGAGAAGGCAGAAGTAAGTAACATGAAGAAGCAAGAGTCTTAGTAAATTTTAGAAATTGTCGAGATAGTGCCTGACATTGTGGGAGGCAGATGGAGTCCTGATCTGTTGGCAGTTTTGGAGTGGTGTGCTGTGCATCTGAGCAGGATCGTGGCTGTGGTGTCCCTGGGAAAGTGTGGTCCTCGCTGGTCACACTCCGACTCCTGGAGCCCCTCCATCGGCTGAGCCAGCGCTGCTGCCTCCCAGTTAAGAAACACAGTGCTGTGCTCCGCGTCGGGGAGGGGAACTGGGCAGGATATGACAGGCCTCTGTGGAGCACATCTGCAGGCAGGAAGGGAGGATACAAACCTTTCCTTTCTCCTTGAGAGTCAAAAGGTATCCTTCCAGAAGGGCTGTGATACTCCCTGTGTTTAGATTTCTTTTCCTTATATGATCTGTCATGCAAAGTCACCGCCACTGTATTTTAACTGAAGCCTGCCAAGCTCAGCAGTATTTGTATGTCTACCAAGCGTGGTGCTAGCCCGAAGCGTTAAGACTACTGGAATGATTTTCCTGGGCATGTGTCTCTCCCTCCTTCTTATTTTTTAATCTAGTAGGGTACTGATATATAGGGGAATGATGGATCGGGTGTAATGTGGAGAGTTCAGACTTCTGTCAGAATAAAGCAATTTGTTGTTCCTAACTGCTTTCTACTGATAGAATTAAACAGACTTAACTCCATCTGGTTCATGTTGGGTGTATTAGTGTACTGCTCTCGCTGTGATGTGGTACCCTAGTCACAAGGCTGGCAATAAGACTGGGAGCTGACAGTTAAGCCTCTAAAAGAATAAATAATGATTTCTGACTGTACAGCAAAGAGTATTTACTCTAAATACTGACTATTTTAAAGCCACTGGGTAAGTATTGTTTACACTGCTTTTAAAATCAAGAATATTTTCTGTAGTTCTGTAGGAGGATGCTGAAACTTGATAATTTCAGGAATATCTAGCAGTCTGATGTGCAAATGCACATGATGGATCTAGAGCTCTCTTACAGTTTATGCCTGTAAGTACTAAGCGTGTCTGAGACAGAGGGACAGCCTGTTCGGCAGACGGGCCAATGGGTTGGGTGTGTGGGTCCCCATCCTGCCCCATGCAAGAGGCTTTCTGGAGCGGCCGCTGGCACGTCTGCTTCCTGCTGGAGGGCAGCTGCCGCCTCCTTTGGCTGATACGGGTGATGCAGAGAGCCCCACTCCAAGGGAACCCACTACCAGAAATAACAATCATACTTAAATAATTCTTCGGGAAAATACTTTAAAAATGAAGTAACAGGTGAAAATAAAAAAAAAAAATGTAGCAAGGACAATGAGATAAAATTGTTCCAAGATGGATCGTGATAAGTTGATGGAATCGAGCCTGCGACCAGTAAGGGCTGCAGTTCCAAACAAAGGCTGTGATGTGAAACTCTGCATGTTTCAATTTGATGACCTCCACCAACGGGAAAGAGGGAGAGGGCTGAAAGGAGATACAATCACTGCTAATAATGTGTTGCATTGTAATTTGCTTGTGTCAAGAGTTTTAGTGCTTTTGCAGGTCACCTGTAGGGTCTAGCTGGAATTTTTATTTCTCCCTTCCCTTGCACCCTCTGCGCATACAATCGTTTGCTTATTTAGTCCTCTGTAGCTTTGATGTTCTGATTTAAACTTGATATACTGGGCAGGGTGTTGTTAGTGATGTTGAGAAACCTCATGTGTTTTGTTCACGCATGCAGAGTTAATTGCCAGGCCTCTGAGCAGGAAGCCATTTCCCTCAGGTCATCTATCAGGAACCCATGAAGTTTGGTGTCCATTACACTGTGGGGCACGATCCACTTTCCAAGGCAACCTGGTCTCTCCCGGCCTCTTGCATGTAGTTTAAAATTGGTATCAAAGTGCTCAGGGTTGTTTGTGGTATAGATTTCTTGGATTAAATGCCTTTTACGTGGTTGCCAGCGGTTGTGATAGTCTGGTTCTGATGGCGCATGTCAGCTTTTCCAGCTTACTTTGATGAATATTTCAGTTCTCCACTATTAAATGCTTCATTGAAACCATTGTGTCACTTGTGTGATACTGTGGTGAGATGATACACACTGCTTTGGGACAGAAAGATTGTCATCGTTTGTCTTAATGACTCAGAGGTTTGTGGTTGAGGCTTGTGCTTTTCACAGAGAAAAAGTTTGGCCTGGTGAAGGCGATGTCCCTAACACTCAGTAAAGAAAGGAGAAAGATGAGCTTCTCTACGGCCACCTTAACCTGGAGCTAGGATCCCGCTCTGAGTATCCCTCTAGAAGAAAATCCACCTCACTTGAATACAGAAGAGTGCTCTCCAAGTTGGTTAATCCTGCCTGGTGTGTAGATGTGGGAAACTCTCGTTAACTGCACGCCCACATGTAGCTGATGGTATGATAGGAGGATACGCTCACATCCACAGTGCATCTGCCATAACTGGGCGAAACTAGATTCACCACATGTGTGTTGATCGTTTTCATCTCCTGTGTAGAGATTTGGAGGAGAACAACCGTGGGGAGCTTTGTAGCTGCTCTGTGGAGGGACTTTCCATGCAGAGTGCACTGGAATGTATGGGAGAGCACCCATGCTCCCATGCACTGCGGGTGCGACACACTGGGGAACGGTGTCAGGGTTGCTGCCCCACTGCCTAGTGCTGCCCTGTAGGTGCACAGCAACCATTTCCCAAGATTTCCAACTCTCCTATGAGATGTCCCCAAAATCTCAGAAAACTGACCAGATTTATTTCTTACCAGTAGCATACGGAGGTCCAGTACAACATGCTTCTAGAATGCGGTCTTTTGTGGATGCTTGAGTTACCGTCTAGACAACTACAGATTAAAATGCAAAGACTGTATTCTAACATGCTAAATTTCAATGAATTTGTAATTCTGTAGTAGCAGTTGCAACACAAACAAAATACTGCAGTCATAGCTGGGCTTCAAAACCCTTGTAAGATCAGAGTTTCTGCTTGTTCTAAAACTCACATACTCCTGTTGCAGCTGTTTTTTGTAAAATGCTCCTGGGATTTATTACTGTAGGACATTGGCATCATTAAAATAGGGGCACCCTGTGGTATCTAGAAGGAGGGGGGGTCTATCTGAGGGAAGGACAGCAGGGAATATCTTAGCATGTCATAGTCATTTAATGTCTTGGGAAGATGGCATCTTGTGAATGTCTGAAGATGAATAGACACTATAATTGCAAGACCATAGAAGACGGTAGCTATTGTAAACTGCCATGGATTTGTTGCGATTCATGTCAATTTGTTTCTTAAATCAGGTGACTCCAGGAGCAGTTGCTTTTGCAAGATCTTTTTTTCCTTATCTCCCTTTTTTAAAATCAAAGGCTCTGTGTCTCAGATAAATTAAAGTCAACAGGCCGAAGGGAAGACTGCCGCAGCCATGCGTCATGTTCCTCTGATGAAAGTTGCTGCCTCCGCAGAAGGGGTGACATAATGGCTCGGGAAGCAGCTCTTGGACCACCACAATTTATAATCTAGTTTCTGTTAACTGTGCTGTGCAGTTGAGAAGTGTGGATATTCAGGACCTGCTTCTGTAAGAAGCGTAGTGTTCGCTGCCCAGGAGCAGTGGCCTCCATGGGTAGGGAGGGGCAAGGCGAGTGGGAGTGCTGCCCCTTGCACCTCTGTGATCGTAATCTATTGCTGCCTGAGTCAGAACAATGAAGGGGGTTTTAGACTTTGTGCTGCAGAGTTGGTGGTTGGGTTTTATCTTTTTTTTTAAAAAAACATGCCTCCAAACTGTAAAAAAGACAATGTAGGGAAGACAGTGTGCACAAGCAGAGCCCAGAATATTTAAATCCTGAGATCAATAGTGTGCCTTGTTCAGATATTTTGAAAGTAGGTTGACATTACTATTAAGTGGTTCAACATGGATTTCAGGGGGTCACTAAGTAAATTACCCCTGACTAATTAAACCAGTTTTGAGTTACGCAAGCCATCTCAGAGTACTGAGAGACTTCACTGGCACGCCTTTATCCTCGTACTTCATAGGCTTATAGTCGCATACAATTTAAAGGTCAATTAGTAGAGATTTTATACTTGGTTTGGGCCTTTCATTATTTCTCATTACTAGTCAATAATATGATGAATTACATAGTGTGTATCCTACGCGTGCATCCTGAAGAAGGGTCAATAAAAATTTGTGTATTTCTACATCATTGGTGGTTTCTTTACCACTTTCTCTCAGCATAATTCTTTCAGCTTTTCTACCTGTGCCTCCCCCTTTCTTTTCTCTGTTTTGTGGGTGCTGTTCACCACTCCAGCAAAAGCTGCAGTAACACGGGGCTTAGAAAAGTCTCATCCCTTTCTTTGCGTACCAGTTGCTGAGAAGGGAAGCATTTCGACCAGCGTTTCTCTCTGGTGCTAGCCTATAAAGTAAAACAAGCAGTCTTAGCTTTGAGGACAGAAAAAGAGCATCGCTGGGAACGCGGAGAGAAGATGAGGAGCGCATAGTACCCCACCTCTTCTTTATGCCTTCTCCAGAAACTATTTTTAGCCCTGTTGGCAAATGGTGTCATTTGTTGCTCGGCTGCTGGTGCCGCGCAGTGGGTGCGCGCTGTGTCAGCTGTGGGGCCGCCTGCAGGGCCGGGGGGGAGCCCGGTGCCGGGAGACCCCGGGGAGGGGAGGGGGGCAGGTGGCAGGCCAGGCCCTGGGTTGTGTTTGGGTGGTGCAGAGCATGTAACATCCAGCCTGGCAGCTAGCGGGGCTGGTGGGATGCTGGAGAAGCTACTAACTGCTTGAAGATGTGAGCTCTTAAAAGGCTTGGCTGGGGCGTGACAGCTGCGTGTCCCCTGAATACATCACTTTTTTATCCCCCCCTGCTCTGCAGACATGTGCTTCCCATAAGCAACAGCTTAAAACAGTAGCCTTGCAAGACCCGCCTAACCATTCCAAAGCTTAGGGACGCAACGCTAAGAGTTGAGGATTTCCTTGTTGCTGGTCCCAGCAGAAGCGGGGCGCCGAGCGGCGGGGGGGCCTGGGGCACCCCTCTGCCCCACCGCCACCTAATGTGCCTTCCCCAGCGAGCCTGGTCCTCTGTGTGGGCACTCAGCTCTTCCCTAAGCAGCATGCAGGAGCATCCCTACTCCTGTCTGTAATTAGTGATTATTTAATTTCATTATAATGGGGGGGGGGGGGGATAGCAATAGGAAGCAGGAGGCATAGATGGAGGCAGCGTTTGCCCATTCCCTCCCCAAGGAGAGCTTTGCCTTCTACCAGGCGATCGGTGACCGATCTCTCCTCTCCTCAGGAGTGCGAGGCGCTCCCGCTACTTAAACTAAAAATCGGCATTAAGCGGGCGCCCCTTCCCTCGCACCGAGCGCCGCTGGGGAACACCGTTTGCCTCTCAGCCTTCCCGCGGGGTTAAGGGAACGCTGTTGGCTTCGCCGGAGCTGCCGGCAGTCAGGTGAGGCGCCGGCACCGGGGGGAGCCCGGCCAGCAACGAGCCTCCCCCCCCCCGCCCCGCGGCGACCCCCGTCCCCCGCTGCCGGGCAGGGGGAGGCCGCCGGGGCCGGGACCGGGCCGGGACCCCCGCCGGGGTGGCGCTGGGGCGGCCACGTGCGCCGGGCGAGCCCACGGGCAGGCGGGGGGGGTGCCGGGCCCGGGCGGGGTGGGGGGGGGGAGAGGAGGGGCTTTGCCGCCGGGTGGGCGCCCCCGCCGCGCCGCAGTGGCACCGCCGGCCGGCCTGTCGCTGGGCCGAAAGTTTGAGGGGGGGGAGCGGCGGCGGGGCCGGGCCGCGGTGTCCCGGGGCGGGCCGGGCCGAGAGCGGGGCGGGGGAGGCATGGCGGGGCGGGGCGGGCCGGTGGCGGTGGCGGGGAGCCGGCGCTGATCCGGCGGCCGGGCCGGGGTATGGAGGGGGAGCGGGCGGGCGGCCCCGCCGCCGCCGCCGCCGCCGCCCCGGCGGAGAGCGGCACGTCGGAGGCGTTCGCCCAGCTGTGGGCCGACGTGATGGGCATCCTGGTGAGTGGGGCCGCGGCGGCGCCGGGCTCGGGGGCAGCCGGCCGCGGGGTGGGACAGGCCGGGGCGGGCGGCGGAGCCCTCGGCGGGACGGTGGGTCTCCCCGGCCGGCACCTGCTGCGGAGGGTGCCCGGGGTGGAGAGGGGTGTCCGCGCCGTGCGGGCTGGCACGTCCCGGCAAAACTTCTGCCGTGTGTTGTATCGCGGACCGCTCTGGCCGCGGCGCCGGGGCGATGAGCTCTGGGTGCCCTCCTCCCGGCTGTCAGGGCCGGGGCGGCGGCGGGGCAGCCCCGAGCGCCGCCGGAGAGCCGGGTTGGGGCTGTTTACCGGGGCCGACCGGACCCGCGTCTGTTTACACGCCCGGCGGCGCGGGTGTAGGCCGATCCGTGGGCGCTTTGTTTCCTGTTGCTCCGGCACGCTGGCGGGTTCGGTTAAATTTGGGCGAAAGGCCGGTTCGTTGCCGCTTTCCCATTCCACGCACGTGCTTCGGCGTCCCTCGCGCGCACGGGGGGGGAAGGGGGGGCGGGGGGTCGGCGCCGCGGGGCGCAGCCCGTCCCGTCCCGTCCCGTCCCGTCCCGGCTCCCGGGGTCCGGCTTTGGGAGCTCTTCTTCGCGGTAGTTTGTTTTTTTTTGGAAAGGAGCGGCTCGGTTACGGCCCGTGGAGTTTCTGGGCCGGTGGTTTTCTGAGGAGGGAGTGACGCCTCGTAATTCACTGGCTGCGAACAAAAGGGATGGCCCCGGTAACGAGGGCTCCGGGAATGGGATTCAGTGGGCACCCAGCGCGCCGACGGGGCGGGCTGGAGGGCAAGCGGGCAAAGTCTTCCTGCGTGGAAGAGTCAAGCCTTTATTTCTACTTGCAGCGAGAGAGAAATATTTACTTTAGGTGCGAGACGATAATTACCGCAGAGGACTGCCACTCAGCAAAAAAAAAAAACCCAAAAAAACAAAAACAATACTAATGTTATATATGTACTGGAGCTGGCAGTTTTCCAGTGATACAGGAATGTGGTAATCAACAGTGGAGTGCCTGCTTATTCATTTTAAAAGCAAATGAATAGGCTGGGTGCATATTAATTTTTGTTGTTAACATTTAACTGGCAGACATTAAAGAATATTATGAGAAATACCTTTTGGAAAACTGCTGCGGAATGTAACGAGCGGTAAACCCGTAGGATCTAATCAGAAGTGTTGTAGAATAGGAAAGAGAATTTAATTAGCATCATGGACTTTATTGTTAATATTCAAAATAAGATTAAAAAACCCCGCCTCATTCCTTTTCTTCATAGAAATTCTCCATTGACATGACATTCAGTTTAATAGCACCCGACTGCGTACACTCTTTCACTGTTAATGATTTTAATCTAAGAATGCAAGCAGAGTCAGTTCTGCCAGTTTGTAGGGAGCGCACAGTTGGTACTTTATGAACAGTCTCTTTCTCTCCTTTTCTGGCAGGTTTCAGGACTGCATTTAGTAAGAGCGAAGTGCTATTGGATGCCTGGGAAGGAGTGTTGGAGGAGGGCAAACCAGCAGCCTAGCATGCTGGAGCTCAGTGCAGAACTAGATCCGATTCTCACACAACTAGTAATTTGAATAGGTTTCTTCTGGCTGTACAAGCTAGTTTCCTCCCTGGGAAAACAGAGCTATTTAATTATTATTTGTCTTCTAATAGAACTAAGCTAAAGTCATTTGTCTTAGAGTTGGTCTGCTTTACAGGAAGGAATCATCTTGTAACTATGAAGTTGCTGGTTTGTATAGGTTGGGAACACCACCCAGTGCTACTACCTTGCCTTACTGGAGTGTTTTGGGTTGCAACATGATTACAAACATGAAAAGATACCCTTGTGGGTCTCAAATAATAACCTATCTGAGGGAAGACAGAAGCTCTTCTCACTGCAAGCTGTCAGCTTGCTTCAGATTTAAGGAATTTAAAGACTTTCTAGTCTTTGCAGCTGCAAAATATGTCTTAATATGAACAGAGTATAAACTTAGTACTCCGTCCTTGTCTAAAGACAAGGAAGAGATAGCTCCAGTGCCTTTTTCACTGCTTGTCTTTTCAGTACATAGAGCTTTGTCCTTTTCAAACCTTTGTTGCAAAAGGCAAACAGTAAACTAGATCAGTGGTTTTCAAATGGAAGTCTGTAGATGGTTGGTCATTGTCTATGAGGCCATGACAGCGGCCTGCAGAGCTGGCTTACTTCTTTCATGTTGTCAATTGGGTGAGAGTATAGGTCTTAAATTCCTGGGATTTACAGTCATTCGCGATCCAAAATGTTTAGGGAGCACAAGTGGTAGATACTGGAGTGATTCAGTGGGTATGGCTCTATGAACCAAGAAGTTGGTGGAGTGATATGCAGGTAGTTTGGCCCTGCAACAGCTTGAAAGCTGCCAAAGGAATGCACTAGCAGGGAGGAAGAGGCAGGAGGAAGAGCCAGGATCTTCAGAGGGGAAACCTAGGATGAAGGGAATAAAGAAGGTGATCATCAAAAGGTTGTTGATCAGATAAGAGAGAAACTTACATTCTTAAACAATGATCATAGGATGATGCAGGTTAGAAAGGACCTCAGGTGGCATCTAGCCTGACCTTGAGCTGAAGCAGGGAGAGCTCTGAGGCCAGGTGAGGTTGCTTGGGGCTTTATCCAGTCGGGTCTTGAAAACCTCCAGGGACAGAAACTGCACGATGTCTCTGTGCAGCCTGTTCAACCGCTTTGCTGTCCTTATGGTGAAAAAGTTGTTCTTTGTAAAAATGATGAAATGCCTTATTCTGTCCTCCTCATACTGAGGAGTTAGTGCAGTGGGGAGGAGAAGGGGGAAGGTGTCGCCTTGCTCCCACTGGCACTGCTGGAAGCCTTGTGGAGGCATGGTGGTGGCTGTGGTGGTGTCTCCTCTAGGTGCGGGCTGAGGAGGATAGGCTATGCCAGTCAGCCCAGCCAGGTGGTAGATTCGGTACTGCAGTTATTTAAAATACGAATTGAGCCCCTCTCACTCAGTGGATAAATACATTTCGTTGTTTGTGTACATTTAGTTAGGTTTCTTAAAATAGGACTTCATTAGCAGGAACCTGTGATGGCAGATCCCAGGTCCGGAGGGGAAGTAAATACTTTTCAGGTGCTGCTTATAAGCAGCATATTTTATGGACTTTGAAGTCCCATAATAACTCTCTCTACACTTGACAAATATTGAGTGTACTTGCAGCTGTACTGGGATTTTGCTGAAGCAAATGTGACTTTTCCCTTTTGCACTTATTCTAATGAAATATTCTATAGTTGCAGCTGTGCTATAAGCACCTCAAAGCTATTTGTGCTGTTAATGGAGCTCACTAGATAACATAATTATACTTAAAAGCTTTTCCTTAGTCTGCAGCAAGCACATGTTGGAATGTACTAGTTAATTATAATTTGCAGTCTCTCAGAGCAACAATGAATGGTGGAAGTGTATTAAGGTTTTGGAGAGAGATTGCAGTAGGTGGATCATGAGTACTAATATAGAAATTCTCTGCATCCCCAAAACTCAACACCATAAAAAGGAATAGTTTTGTCATAGAAACACGTATTGAAGTGGCAATAGCAAACTCTTTGTTGCCAAGAGTCTGAAGGTTTGTATGTGATCACATCTGAGAGCAAATAGTAATATGAAGTGAAAATCATGAACTTTCTTCTTTTAAAGATGTGCTTTCAAAACATGGGCTATTGACCTCAGTGGGGAAGACACTCTGGCGTTTTTCTTGTTGATGGGATGTTCTTCCTTCTCACATATTATAGCTGGAACAGGTATCTGGGTCAAATCCTGACATTAATGAAATCACTGGCAAAACTCTGATCAGTTTTGGTAGGGCAGGGATTTTACTGAAGAAAATGTTTGTGTGAGGAGCTTTTGTCTTCAAGAGCCAAAATGCAAAAGACACAGAGGAGCTTGCAAGAGATGCAACAACATTAGAAGAAGTCTTTCCAGCTTTTTATTTTAAGGTGGTAGCTAGTTTCTTGTTTCAAGCTATTGAATCAATTATAGGAGCTGAAAAAAAAAAAGTCTTTATTTTTTTTATAATATTTTGCTGTTATGCAAAGAGAAAACCAGTGCTTTCCCACCATCTGCTGTTAGGTAAAGACAGCAGAGTATTTTGAGGACAATAGAACTCACTTGGGTTTGTACTGGGAGCCCTAATATTTACATATATAATTTATCTTGCTCTCTGTGTTTCAGTGACTATTTGAATTTCTTATCAAAGTCATAAAGAAACAAACCAAAAGAGAAAAAGACGCCAGCTGATAATACTACCGTGATAACATGTAATTACATACTGGCTAACATACTTTGGGGAGAGGAATTTGATATTAAGCCAGGGAGCCTGGATATCTGGAGAGATCAGGGAAGTAGATCCCCAACCGATAAAAGCAGTCGGAGGGCTGCCAGGAGGAGTTGTGGCAGCTTACACCAGCTGCAGATTTCTCCCAGGATTGCTCTTCTGTAAACCATCGTTAGTTTCCCCGTGACCTCCCATGGAAATCTCTACTCCATCGCGCTCCCAACTTCTCATTCAGATGACTCTGTTTCTCTGATCTCTCTTGGCACCGAGAGGCCGCTCCAGCTGAAGCCATCAGCGCTCAGAGCGGCTCCACGGCACAGTGCGGGCAACTGAGTAGCTGCTCCAGGTAGAATGTGGTTTTGAAAATGCAATATACTTGTTTTTTTCTGCTTTTTATTGATGTGTCTGTAAAATGGCTGTGGTGCTGTGTAATTAGCTCAAAAAGAACTTTGGGATATTCTGATTCAAAACATTTTTGTTCTGACTTCTACTTTAGAGTGTGTTTTTTAAGGCACATCCTAGTTGCAACAGTAATGATAAACCCAGAAGGCCTGGCCTCTGCTTTTCAAACTAGCAGGTATTGTTTTTTCTATTTTACAAAACCATGGGGTATATTTTGCTTTCAAATAAAGAAATCAAACCGGAGAGTGACTGTCAGTCAGTTTAGGTGTTGGATTCAATTTTATATTTTAAACTTAACCTGTTGCGTCTTCTTCCCCTCTCGTCTCCATGCGGTGTTACGCCTAGCAATGCTAATCCCTTTATGAAGAAAGACAGCTCATAGAGATAACCTTTGGTCTAGGCTTTTCCTTGCACGTCAGGTCACATAACACAGATGTCTCCATCAAGACAGTACAGTCTCCACAAGACCCTACACAGTCAGGAATGATAAGGGGTTTTGATTCTCTGGTGCTGTCTTTGTTCTTTCTTGAAAGCGAACTCTGGGTTTCCCTGGCCTTTGAATTACAGAGGACTAAGTAGGGAAGACTTTTGTATACCTGTTCTTTATCTGCTATGATCTGTTGTTTACTAAAGAATAACTATAAACTTAAGGTAAACTCGAATCTTGATGATAAATTCTGTTTTCCAGAACGTTGCTGGTTTGCTGTGAATACCGGCTCCATTACCAGTATTTGGAAATACTTCTTCCTCTTTTTTAATGTTTTGAAATTCAACCAAGCTTTCGCTGTCTTGTTAAGAGCAATAGAATACCAGATTGACAGAATTTTCCCATAATGATGTCCCCTTCCTTTTGTGGATATGAAGAAATGGCATTGCCTAAACAGAAGGAAAATGTGAAAATTGGTGTGGAAAACAAAAAAAAATGTTGCACATGCATGACAATGAGCACTTAAAGGAATTCTGTTATGTGGAGAGCAATGGATTATGCTATGTGTGCTGGCTACAATTTTCTCTAGTCAGGTGAAAAACTGATTTTTAGTATATCTCAGAGCAAATGACATTATATGGAACTAGATAATGATTAATCTAACTTAGTCTGATGCTGTCTAGAAATCAGTGTAAATGAGTCCCAATTGCATGAGATGCTGTGCAAACAGAGGAGTTAAGCGTGAGCTGAGCGGAAGGACTGGAGCGTGGCAGAGCAGGGTCACTGCTGGACATGGCATGGGGCTGAGGGACGGATGAAACTGGCAGTGCCTGGGGCAGGGGCGTTTGAGTTGGGGAGGAGAAAGGACTCCCCTCTCCTTCGAGACCTCATTTGAACTGCTCCAGCTTTGGCCCTGGGCTCAGCTCCTTCAGGACTTTTCTTCCTCCGGAGGTGGTGTGGTGGAGGCGAGGATGCTGTGTGCCCAGCCTGGCTGCTGGTGCCTTCTCGGGTCACCCTCTGTCATTTGGAGTCTCTGGTTGTAGCTTTTCCTTCATGCAGCAGCACAGGCTTTCTCCTCTTCCACTTACACCATTATCACTGTATCAATGGTTGTAGAGCACATCTTGTGCTCAGGCTTTAGGAAGTTCAGTAACATAGTGTGAATAGGAGTTACTTCGTAATGACCCAGCGAAGTGATTTGTCACAATACCTGTTTTAACGTAAAGTGCTGCTAATAATTTTCCTCTTTGCAATTGTGTGATGCAGGTGATGACTAATGAACCTGCCGCTTTGTATGTTGCCATTATTTGCAGTGGGAGGAGGAGGAGGAAGGTGTTTGTTGTGACTATGGGAATGCTGAGGTGGCTTTGCAAGAACTTGGGTTCCAGGTGTTTCGTGAGGAAATCAACAAGAAGAGGGAGCTGGGTTTAATATGTGCAAGTCTGTAAAAACTCAGTTTCTACTATAAAAGCATATTCTCCATTAAAGAATTACATAGACACGTGTTGTGTGATAGGATAAAGAGATACGAAGGGCTTTTATTTGTCCCTGTCATCAAGAGACTTAAATGTTCCATTGGCAGGAAAAAATTATAATACAGTTCACTGAAACATATTCAAACCCAGGGGTTCACAACACAAATTTCCATTATGGAAAATAACTACTCTGAAAATAAAAGGAGCTGCCCTCACTGCAGTGCAGGAGCTGTGGTGTGGGTCAGGTGTGGGCACACCGGCTCTGCTTTGATCCTCTTGAGGCGAGGGGAACATATTTCCTGGCTTACGGTAACAGCAGACCTTTACTCATCTGCTGCTGTGTTTTGAAGCACAAAGTTATAATGTGCTATTTTTATTTGAACTAAGATTGCTATAATAAAATGCTTAATGGTTTAAGTTTTTATGACACCTGGATAAGCATTTTTGAGCTATGTACTAGTTTTAGAGGCACATTTCCTATGAGGAATTTGAAATTGAGAGTGGGGATTGTATAGCCTGTCTGGAAAACAGTTTTAAGCAGGGTATAACTGGAAAACTAGATGGACAATCTTAAGAATACAGTACAATGATTTATAAAGAACACTTTCAGGCTTTTTTGTGGGAAGTTATATGATTAACCAGAGAACTGGTTCCTAATATCTGTATCACGACCTGAGTGCAATCTTGGAGTGCTGTTACAGGTCTGCTCTGCCACAAGCCCCTTAGATTTTGCTGATTTGACTTCCCTGTGGCCCTGCATGAACACAGGGATATGCTACTGAGATCGGTTTACATGGTCAGGCATCCAGATGGGGAAAGATGGTGGTCCTTATGTGCGTGGGTAAACGCACACATTGAAGCTTACAAGCGTAGTAACATAATTATCAGGAATATAAATACATGCTTTTCTGTTTCAGTGTTGTGACTGTATTTGTGATGATATACAGTGCTTTTCGCTCTTTGGTAACAGCATACTAAAATTTCATATGGCAGTGTTCTCCGCCTTCAGTATATTCTCTGTGTGTGGGAGTGTGTGTGTGTAAAAGAGATTAGGTAACTACTTAATAAAATAATAAAAGCAATACTTTGAAAGCTTTGCAGCGAGCATGATGACAGTCAGTAGATGGTAGTGAAAACAGTATCATGCTTGTTACAATATTAAATCGAGAGTATACGAGCAATCTCTTGATTGCAGGATGCTCCCAACCCTCTTGCTTGCAACTGAAGATGCTTTGTGCAGTGCTGAGGGGTATTATGGAGACAAAAGACGAAGAAAAGAACAAAAGATGAAGAGTCTAATTTCTGCCCTGTTTACATAAAAACTTAATGAACCTAAGGCACAAAGTTTATTTATACTGGAGCAGTGTGTGTCCCGTAGGTTTTCAACAAGAAAGGAAAAAGCAAGTTTTGTCATTCCTTCACAAGTTCGGATAAGTTGAGCCTCCTGGTACTTTCTGTGCCAGCACCAAGGTGACCCTGCTGTGCAGAGCTCCCCCTCTGCTTGACTGTAACCCCAGTCTAACTCGATGGAGAAGAAAATGGATTTGAGAGCACTTGCCGTGAGAGCTCATTGCACCACGGTGACACTGTTAAAAGTGTTTTCAGTGAGTGTACGTCTACAGTTGGAGCTTGGGTGAAAACACGTGCTAGGGCTGCTTGCATAGCATTACATTGCACTTCAGGCAAAAGGCATTTTAGGCTTTTAAGGTATTTTGCTTGCCAGAATAATATCTTACCAGTCATAACGTATAACTCTAGAAGTGGTATGTCGTTGCTGTAGTATCTGTGGTTTATATGCACTTACAACTGGGGAGATGTTTGTGTTCTATCCATGTTTATTATCTCTGTTTATCTGTATCTGTTACAGTTTGGAAACACACTAATCCTCTTCCAGTTTTGTGCCTGCAGTCTTCCAGCAGGAGCTTCCTGCGTATTCCAACTCAGCTGAAAGGGGGTTTTGCACCAGAAATTTCTAGTGCAATCCTAGGGATGGAGTGCAAATTGAAGATACTTATTTTCTACTGCTAAATTGAGGCTCATCTCTTTTCATCATCCCTGTTAGACGTTTTTCATATTGTTGTCAATATCACTGCATACGCTTAAATGTAGCCTTCAGTTACACAGAATAATTTTTAATACTTGTGAGTTTTGGAGCTTTCAGTGGTTGGCCAGCTTAGTGCAGTAGCTCTGAAAGCAGATGATAAATGCTTTGCATTTAAACTGAAATGTATACTCTGTGAGGGTGAAAATAAGAAAAATCCTGCTTTATACATAAGTGTATTTGTATTCATACATAATATGCACCACAACTTGTAGGTTGTGATTTCCAGTCCATTATTAGGCTTCTTTCCCACCTTAGAATTCATAAATAACCATTGTAAAATGGGAAAGGGTAGGGGCAGACTGCACGTTATATATCAGTCGTGGCTTCTGTCTTCAAGTTTCCATCTTCAATATAAGTTTACGCTTCAAAAACTCAATGCTTCAAGAAAGTGTTGTGGGAATCTGTCGTGTTTTATACAAAAGTTGGGGAGAACAGATTTCCATGTGCAATATTTTGAGAGGGCTAATAAAGATACTGTATTTCAAAACCAAAAAAAACTGGTAAGGTGAGGAAATCTCTAGTCGAGCAAGCAATCAAAAGCTCATGGTCAACTGTCACATTGGGGATACCAAGAAATACAGCAGTTAATGGGCAATGGAGGAGGGATGCTGGTGCCTGTGGTATTGAGCCACATTGACTGGTTTCTGACGTGTTCTTCATGGGATTTACATGATGTTTTGTGTCAGACTGAGGACTGATGAGGCTCAGAAACAGGTATTTGGTTTTGCTGTATCTCTGGGATATAAATGTTGGGTTTTTTTTTTCAGCACAGCAAACACAGTAGGGGATCTCCACCACAAAAGGTGTTTTTTGTGTTCCTGCTTTACCTGAGGTCACTTGCAATTTGCCACTGATTTTGGTGGAAGTAAGAGCAGGCTGCTTATATCCCTTGAAAAATGTTGACAGCAGAGGTAGCTCCAGGTACCGCAGTGAAGGTCCACAGGCGCTGATGGTCCCCTGCATGGCTGGAGCACTGGTGGGGCTGCAGTAGCAGGTAGAAACCTCTCTTCCCATGCTGGACCTGTTTCCTTAGGTCTGCCTGCATTTCACTGGAGAAAAAGGGCTGAGTAAAGGCAGATTTCCTGCTGGCGGAGCATGTTGTGAATCTCCGTACATGGCAAATTCTTCGGACGTTTTTCTCTGTTTCTACATACCATACTTCTCTAAAGTTTCTCTGAGGTTTTCCTTATAGAGGAAAATAGCAATTTCTGGTGTCTCTTCTTAATTACCCAGATTTCTCTGTCAGTGTTCCAGCTCGTATGTGGAAATTCCCACCTTGCTTGCTGTGCACTGTACAAATAAAAATCAGAAGATGCATATATTCCATTATATTTTATTTTATGATGATGTGTCCTGTTCATTGTTTGGAGAGGTTTTGGGGAAAGGTCTATTTTATTTCTGGTTTCATCAGTGGAGACTGCTCAACTGTAGGTAGTGCAAAACAGTTGTCTGTCCTTAAATTCTGTTTTCCTTGTTAATTACTGCTACCTTTATTCTGTGTGTTTTGCAGTGAGGCATGAAATGGAGTCTAATCCTGTGTCATCCCTCTCCACTGTAGCAGTCTCTTCTGTTGTGTACTGAATTGAAGGGGTACTGAGACGTGTTGTCTGGGTCCAATATATTGTTTCTTGCTCAGCCTAGATCCAGCAATGTATTGTTTAGATTTTGTGTCTAGGAGTATATACGTGCAGATGGATAAAATTTGTAAAACCTGAGCTTTGCATGATAGCTATCTAAACTCAGGAAGTTAACAGAGAACATAAGGTCAAGGACTTAATCAAAATATTGGCGTGATGATGAAGAGTTGCTTCATACTGCATATGGTGTGTGTTCGTGCATAAATAAGACTGGAAAGGGATGCTTCTGCATACCCTTGTTACAGACCTATTCATTATGAGTCTCATAGGGTTTGGTCAGTGTGGAGATTGAGTTCCTAATTACCAAAGCTGAGGGGAAAAGAAAGAGGTGGATGTTCACAACATTGCTTTTTCTCTCTGATGGAATAGTACTTTTTTCAAGTAATCTTTGCTAAGTTACTTGTGCTTTTCATTCCTTGTCTCAAATGTACTTAGAATAAAAAATATTGTACAAATTTTCATTTTTCATCTGCCAAACCTAATTACAGCTACTGCAAAGTGCTTACAGATAGTTATTTATTTTGCAAACTGTCATGAAAAAGCAAGGGGAGGGAGGTAACAAAGTATGTTAGCTCCTCTCTGGCTCTTCTGCTGTGTGGGTTTGAGCAATTAAAAAAAAATTATTTTTTTTTTCCTTCAGACTCATACCTCTCTCAGGAAAATACTTCTCATAAAAAGAGGAAACAGGGGATGACAAGGGATGGAGGTGCAGTGACTCAGTTTTCAGAACTATTTTTCTGTGGCTAGAAAAGTGGAAAGTGAGTCCCAGATGAGAAGAGTAACTTGGAACTGTTAGAAACAGTGACTTAGGAGGATCATGTGAAAGGAAGAATTGCCGCCTTCACGGCAGGAAATGGCTGGAGGCCGCAGCGGGACCTTGGCAGGGGAAGGTCAGCACACAGGCTGGCTTTGGGGGTGCCCAGAGGAGGTGGCTGAATGGTGTGGACGGGCAGGGAGCACGTGGGAAGTAAATAATAGATTTAAGCCTGATTCAGAAATGACAGGGCTCACTGCAGGTGCTGAGTAGGGATATCAGAGGGCAGAGGAAGCCTTCGTGTCTCTGGTTGCACCTTGTTTTGGTTTTGCTTAAAGACAAGTACTGGCTATAGGCGGGTAACTGTTGATGTGTGTGTGAGTCATATAAAATTATGCCATTCAGGTATTGCCAGTAGTTGCTTCGAATGGGTAATTTGTAGCAGAGGGCTGGTTAGCTAAAACAGGCTGAGGATGAGAGTGTGATTTACTATTTTGCTAGAGACAGTCTGATGCCCTGACTCCCCTTTCACGCATAAGTCATTCTGAACCAGCCTTTGCATTTCGGGTTGTACCTCTCAAGCTTTGAAGAGTTCTCCACATCTGAAAACATGTGATTCTCCTTTCTCCTTGGGAGAGTCATAGAGCAAATATCTTTGTTTCCCTTCAGGTCCTGATTCTTTATGCATGAGGCAGCTTATTTACTGTACATCCTTTGATTTGAAACTGATAAAGGTGTGTACTGTGAAAAGTGGTGTAACATCTTCCTTTTGCTCAGGGAGCTCACTGCTGGTTTTGTGGCGCTTCAGGTGTGTCCTGGTGCATAGGTTGTTCTGCTGCTCTTACTGGGTTCATGGGTTGGTGTTTCCCGAGACTGCAGTCTCTTCTTTCATCTCAAAAGCAGAGTCTGTGAGGAGGCTTCTTCCATCTGAGACTTTCTTCTCGTGTTGTAGTCGCTTTTACAACTAGGTGAGATGTTTTTCTTTAGCATGACAACTCTCGTGACAAATGGTTAGTTAGCAGGATGCTCTCCTTTTGATGTTCAAGTTGATATGCATAGAGAGGTTGCTCAAGCGAGAACTTAGTTTACCTTCCAAGTCCAAGTGTCTTTACAGTTGTCTTTTGATCTGTGGTTCAGCGCTTTGGGTCAGTCAGAACCAGCAACTGGATTTTGTAGAGACACACATTATTTTTTTTTGGTGAGCTTTATTGACATTGGGGTTCTGCTGGCTTCTGCTTTTTATGATCTCTTTAGCCCTGTCAGGCTCTTCAAATCGTTTCATGCTTCAGTTCAAGGTGCATCTCTGTGATGTGCAATGCTTGAGTAATGCATTCAGTCTCCAGTAGAAGCAACATCTATTATCAGTGGGCAGAGCCACTGCACTGACAGCACCCACGGGCTTAAAGCATTTCCTTGAAACGAGCACGTAGCATCCTCCTTGTTGGGGGGCTCCTGTAGGTAGTGAACTGTGTGTTGCCCCTTCAGAGAAATACATGTTTGAAACACCTGGGAGATATGGCAATCACACAGTTATTCAAGCCCAGACTCTGTAGGATTTGCTCTGCAGGTAAGCAGAAATATTTCTCTTTTATTTGGGTAAGAGGCCGATTTAGCTTAATTAGGAAGTGCTTTGGCAATGATGAAGCAATATGAGCGCACAGGAACGCAAAAAGCCCATCTTCACAGTACACAGATAAAGGGAAATGAGCAAATAAAATAAAAGATCCCAGAGTAGAAAGGATTATAAGCTGGCAAGGGATAGAGTTCTTATTGCTAGGTTGATATCCCTAATTGATATAAACACGGAGCCCTGTGCAGTCTGTGGTAGTTAAAAGATACGCATCTAAATAATATTTAAATAGATTCTAGCATTTTTAAGACCCACTAGAGTGTAATTATATTCAGCTTAATTAAATGAACTGAAACCCCCTGATAACTGTGTATTACTGCTCCTAAATAAAACACTCTCCAAAGAGACTTCAAGATGCTTAGTTAAGGTGATAAAAAACCTGAGCCTAGCGCCGTGAAGTTTTGCATGAGCAGCTTTCTATTTAGTTCATCTGTATGCTACCTACTATGGTTGAGAGTCTGTGCTAACAGTGCCGTCCCTCAGAGTCAAAAGCTGAGGCTTCACTGAAGTGCTTTGGGGCAGAGTCAGTATTTCTCGTTTTACATTATTTGTATGAATGCGGGGACTCTATTTAAGCTACCTTATTAATCCTACCAAAGAGTGGGACCCCCCCTTACACCGGTGCTGATGGTGGGCACCCCATTCCCTCAGTAGTGAAGGTTTGCGGGGTGGGCAGCCTGAGTGAGGGGGGGCCTGGGCGCAGCTTGCTTACGGGAGCTACAGGAAACCATTTCTTCTGCTGCTAAGATGGGGAAACATGGATTGCTGCCATGCTCAATTACGGTTGTTTCCTTTCCTGGTAAAAGACGGCCTGTCAGGAAGCGGTAGGAGTGAAGGCAAGGTTAGTCCCTGGGTACGCAGAAGTGTTGGGTGTATCCTCCAGGCTGCAAGCTGCTGAATTTCTAGCAGGAAAAAAAATAGAAGAATAGCAGAGTTTGAGAAAAGCAGTTTAAACGTTGACATTCTGGCTTTCCACAGCTGACAGCTAGGCTGCCCTCTGCGCTCGCAGCCGTAAATCAAGGGCTGCGTCTCTGGGGTGCGTGGTACCCTGCCTGCACTACTGGGCATGGCAGCCGGGATAACTAATTTTCCTATCTACTCCCAAAACGGAGGAGAGACCTTATTGCGCTTTGGGGTGCAGAACAGTATTTTTTCATGATTTGTAAAACTGGATTTTGGGGTGAGGGGAGATACTCCATGATTCCCTTTTCCCCCTTCTCAAAACCTTCATGTGGATGGCAGGAGAGTCCCTGTCTGTTGGAAGTAAGCCTCTTACATAGCACATGGAGGAATAAGTAATTGTGCTTACTGTCACATCCAACTTTGTGGTAGCATTTCTAAACATCAGAATGCACATCACTGGGCTGGGTGCTGCATGAATAAAGGTGCAGTGCTGCCCCATAGCTCTTGCCATGTAAGTGCGGATGAGACGATAGACTCGTCCAGCCGGAAGAAACCTGGGGTGACTGCATCCCTGCTGGGCTTTCCTGGGTGCAGTGCTCTCTCCTCTGTTCTCTGGTAATTATAGCTGGGGGGGGGAAGAAGGTCCCAATGTGCCATTTGGCTGCTGAGGTGTTGAGAAGTTAGGGAAAGCATAGAGGGCTCTTCTCCTTTATCGGTGCATCCCTGAAGCCAGTACTGCCAGGTTTCGGTGGGCTGGGAGAAGCTGCAGCCCTTAGGGACGGCCACGCAGGAGACCTGTTCAGGATCTCAGGCCTGGCTCTTAAAAAGGGTGAGAGGAGAAAAAACCCAAACCCAGAGAAGTAGAAATAAAGGGGTGAGGAGTGCATGGTGGTACGCTGAAGAAGCAAGGGGAAGGGACAGGGGGAACAGAGAGAAGGATAAGAAATGTCTTTGGGTGAACGTTCCTTTTTCTGGCCAAGGTATGTCCTGCTTGTGCCAAACTGTCCTGGTGAAAAGCATAGCAAAGTTTAAGATAAATAAAGATGGTTATTCTTACTACCATGATGCTTGGAAAAATACGAGTAGAGAGGGACAAAGGTCAGAGTAGGTACTTGTCGCTGTCGATGGGGTTTTGATACAGCACCCAGCACAAGGCAGAATGAAATACCATATCTTCCACAAAGCAATTACAGATTGTAAGAGCTTCTTAGTGCTGGGGGGAGAGGGAAAAATGAACATTTCCTAGGCCAAAACAAATTTACTGAATTTTATTTGGAGAAACTCTTTAGGAACCACCCAATTGGATAAAGAATTATTTTGCTAAACAGGCAATTGTTTTGCCTTAGGTAGTGTGGTGACGATTATGTATATGCCCCTTATGCATATACCTGTTGGGAACCTGTGTATATTGTTTCTTGGGCAAGAATTAACTTCTGCAGTACATATGTAGGGTATAGGGTGCTATAAAGGTTTTACTGCCATGTGTTAATGTAATAGAGTTTCACAAATCCGAAGTTAGCAAGTGCTTTCCTTACTTTTTTATGATGTTGATAAGATACTTCATTTAAAGGATAAAAGAATTAGGTTAGAATAAAATCCCATATAGCAGCAGAATATTAGGTACCAGTAGATGGTATTAGTATTTTGGGTATTGTTCATGTATGGAGGTTGACTTACAGACAAATAGAGTTGCAAAAACAGTAGAAAAATAATTGCCTATTCGTAAAGTAAAACCATTCTTTGAACACTTCTCACCATACTCCTGGGAGTACGTTCATAGTGAATCCCTTATTTTACAGTAGTTTATGACTGTTTCTCTCAGTTGAAAATGAAACCAGAATTTCATACAGCGGAATCACTATTAAATAGGATTTCAGTGCCTTTTGGTTCATTGACTTAGATTAGTGCATTTTATTGTTTCAGCAATACATCCATCTATGAGCAAATGCCCCGTAGTGGTTACTGGTGTAAAGCAGAAATCTGTTTTGACTATGCTTTTGGTAGTAAAACTTGGACACAAGCATGAGCAAAGTTTGCTTTCTCTGAGTCTACCATGCAACTTTAACACCTTGGGAAATACTGTAAACCACACTTGCTGAGCTTACTCAGTTTTGCTGAGATACTGATGTCTTCTCAGTTTGTTTTGTCTTTAAATATCCAAATTGTTGGGGTTTTTTTCTTTACACCTTTTCTGTTTGGTTTTTTTTTTTCAGGCTACTGTTTTAATAAGTTGGTCACACCTCAGTTATGTAGACCCAAACCATCACAGACTTGTTTTTGTCATATTGTGTTACTGCTATATATAAAGAAAAGATGAATTTTAATGAGACCTCCCTTCACTGTTGCAGTTGATATGGCCAGCTCACTGAGATAAAGATTTATTTCATCATCTACTTAAGATGTTTGGCTTTTGCATATCTATTTCTTTAGACTCTTAACTTAGCTCAAATAGGAAGCCACGCCATACCATATGCTAAACTTTGTGATTCTGAAAGAAGAAATTAATCTCCACCTCCTTAATGGTGCTTTAATCACATACATGCTCATTTCTTAATTCTTGCTATTACTCTGTTTACCGTTCGTTTCTGCTCCAAGTGTCAGGATAGAAGCCTACTGCAGCTGGTGTGCATGAAGAGACGTATTTCCACTCAGTTTGAGAAAAAAATCTCAGCAAATACAATGTGCAAAAGGAGGAGGCAGAGAGAGCAAGGGAAACAAAACTAGTGAGAGGTGATGTCAGGTGCTGCTATTAAATGGCTTAAGGAGTTGTTGACTTAATCTGCTTTACGAGCTGGCAATGATAACCTGTGCCTGACTGCTGACCAGCCGGGTGAGTAGTAGTGGCCCAGCAGGTATCAGAGCAGACAAGAGTTACAATTTGATGAGCTTAGTGCAGATCACCTTGGGGAAAGGAGGATAGAAGATAATATACTGTTATTAGGGAAGCTGGACATTAAGGGTGCTTTGAACTAAATTCTCATGAATAAAACTTGCATTTAATCTTGTCTGTCAAGATAATGAGCATGTGAAAGAGCTGGTTCTACTTGTGATAAATGCCTACTTTTTAAATATGTTGGAATGTACATTTGCATAGATACAACTTTTTCGTTAGCATGCATATATATATATATACACACACACATATACTTTTATTTTTTACATTGAGGACTTCTTAGTTGCATGCCAGAGAGGGATCCCAGTAGTGTGGTTTCAAATTGATTTCAGTTTACAAAGGGAAAAATGTAAATCACACTCAGAATACTTTTCCAGAGATGCTTCCTTATACCTTCTTGACAAAACTTCAGGGCTTTACAGTGAAAAGCAAGGTGAAGGAAAAGATTATGGTGCTGATGGTGGAGGAAACACTTTATTTGCAGAATTTTGAAATGGAGAAGAGTTTGTTTTGATGTACAGATAGGGCAAGGTTTCATATCTGTTAGAAAAAGCTTACATAGCTCTGTGGTTTAATATAAAGTTTCTCAGTCTAGAGTGACTGCTCTGATCTCAGTGGGCTGTATCATTTATTTCAGATAACTGCTGCAAAAGCTTTTATATCAAACTGTACCATTGTGCGTTCTGCTTATTGTACAGAATCTAGAATGGTTTTAACCATGCTGCAGCGAGCTCGACAGTTTTATTAGATCTATTTTTGTAACTCTGTCTGTAAAGCTGCATAGCTTAATGACTCAACCCTCAGATGCCATAAAAATTAATGGAAAGTCTTCTACTGAATTGGTCTGATCTGTATGTTCTCTTTGTTCTCGCAGTGTCCAGCTATAGAGAGGTCAAGGGAACCATGACAACCCTTCAGCATCCTCTAAAATAGCTGTTCTCAATATAAAAATGTCATGACTTCTACACTGAGTATTTTATGCCTTCCCCTGAATATCAAGGCAAGCGCTGGGCTGCCTGGCCTCGTGCTTCTGTCTCATTCACATTTCTGACCCTGCTGACTGTCAAGACAGACTTTGAACCTGTCACTTCGTGGATAGTGGAATTGTTACTTTTGCTGAATGGAAGATTGTCCTTTCAGAGTCCTAGGAAAAGAAAGGAACGTTTCTTTAGTAGCTTGTTGGGTTTATTTTTGATGGCAACCATTTTGAAGCTAAGCCAGAAGTCAAAACATCAGCCTGATTCCTGGCAGAAATACATTGCTAGCAAGGGACAGGTAAGAGGGTCAGAAGTGTGTGACAGATATTATTATCATGAAGCTCTGCAAGTTTTCCTACAGATGCCTGTCCTCATCGTGTGAGTCTCTATTACTGTAGCTAATTGAGACACAAGTCCTAGCCAGAGAGGTACACGCAGGTTTAACTCTTGTTTTGGAAAGGTTTGGATCTGATTTAAGTCTGCCTCCTTAGAAAGAACTGTGGAGGAATGTGAAATACAGTGTCTTCTCTCAGATTAATCACCTGTAGCCTGAATTGATGTGTTAGTATATTTTGCAGTGCAGGGAGGTACACTATCAGTATGAGGTTGCCTAGAGAAGGATGCCCAAGTTTCTCGAGCTTCTATGAGCCCACATTAGGAAAAATATCTGAAGAGGACTGGTATCTTATTCAAAGTTCTCCCATGAAAATCTGAGCATCCCTTGCTTTCTAGGTAAGCTAGTTCTGCTTAACTTGAAATATCTTGTAGAACGCGTGCTATGTAGGTGAAGTCCTGGTAAAACAGTGTGTTTATTAGGCACAGACACGTTTGCCTTCAGCAGATGTTCTCATTTCACCACTTTTTTGGTCCCTCCTCCCTTTTACCTCTCTCCCCTCCTCAAACAAGCCTGTTTGCTCTGGCTCATGTTCTGGCTTTCATTTATGTACTTCTTACAGCTATCCAAACCAAAGGTATTATTGAAATGCAGGGTCGTGTTCCACAAATTTTTGGTAGGCGTCCCTGTTAAGATCCAACTGCCAGAAATAAGCTGCTGATGTTTACAGTGACTCTTCACACAGTAGTCCTGTGTTTCAGGCACGGAAATGGATTTTTCTCATCTTAGGCTGTGAAGGTCAAAAACATGCCTTTGCCAGGGCATGTTTGCAACGCATTGTGAAAGAGCATCTTCCCTTCATCTGTGCCCTTTCCACATACATTTATACTTTAATAGGAAAAAGCCAGATTTTATTTTTTTTTTTTTTCCTCTCCTAGTTTCTGACCCATTCCTAACCTCCCAGTTTATACACGTGCTGTGGCCACAGCTGGGGTGGTTTTTAAGTTAGGAGTGTGTATGGCTGCATTGTGTGTTGTAATCTGCATTGCCATGTGCAGGTGGAGACTTATCTGTCTTGCTGACCAGACCTGCTTGTAGCATGTACATCTTTTTTTACATTTTTGAGATTCATGCAATTACATGAATTTCACACAGTGGCTTGGAGAGCGAGCACATATATCTGATAATCAAGACATCTTTCCTGACATTCCTAATATCTGCTTGAATAGGAGGAGCATATGCTGGAATATGCAGCTTTGTAATACGTTTTTCAGAATCGGAGATAGAAAAATACAATCTCAAATAGTTGTATTTTTGGTAGCTTTTTCTAAAACTTTTATTCTGCATGGAAATTTATGCAGAACATATGTATGCTGTGTCAGTGCCTAGTATTTAGGTTCATATGCAGGTTCATGAAATGTATATGTTACTTAGCAAAGTCCATTATCCTTCCTTAGCTCATAGTGTTTTTATTTTATTACTATTATTAAAATATGAATGTATCTTTACTTAATTTTATAGCCAGTAGAGCGCCATGACAAAACATTTTTCTCCTTTACACTTTCAGATGTCAAATACAAAGGATTCTGCCAGCACGTTAAACTAACTGATGTGCAGTGACCGATAAATTCTAACTTTATAATAAGTGTCAAATCATTCCAACTTGTCTTTGTAGTCACTCCATTAACAGGAATCCCAACAGATTCCTTTGGTATTCACATGCATATCAGAACTAATTCTCTGGGAATTCCAGGGCAATTCATCATTTACTCTGTGTTTTGTGATGCCAAAAAATGTTGCATGCATACATTATAAGATGGAAATTTAGGAACATATTTGACAACCAAAAATAGAAATCTAAGATAACTTCTGTTTTCATTAGAATATTTTATTAAATCTTCTTAGGTTTAACCCTTTAAAACTAGTGGGTTGTTTACTTTCTGGGCTATCAGATTATTTTATGGAAAGGTCTTAGGCAGTGGTGAAATCTTGGGAGAAACACGTTGTAACTCTTCATGAATAAATTAAAGCATTTCAGGAATGGTATTTCTGCTTCATATTTGTGTTGCTTATGAATTTTTTCCACCAGAGAAGATCTGTGGGATTATATAGCTGGAACATTGCGGTTTGTATGGCAATAAACACAACCGGTGCAAAGCAGCCTTGGTGGTAGGGCTTTGCTTAACTGTTACATTTGTAAAATGAGAAAGAGTTTATTATGAGGTCTGGGTTTTAAAAATATTACTGACCTAAAGCATTTAAAAGCACACCAGTGGCTACTGAATTACTGATATATCAGTAAGAATAAATTTGAAAGCCATGTCTTTTTTTCATTACTCACATGAGCTGTTTCAAATATGGGACCCATCTACATCAAAATGGGACATAGTGGCATGTAACTGAAGGCTTATTGTAAATTGCATTGGCTCATTTTTGGTGTTTAGTAGCTGTGTGCTTTTTTCCTACCTGTGAAACTAAAATGGCAGTCCACGTTCGTTTAGACCCTCTTGTATTAGTATTGGAACCAAGCCTACAATCTTAGGGCTATTAATAAGGAAGCAGAGGAATGAACAAACTGATGGGTTTAGACTTTTATTTCTATTAACTTAAAAATCCTCTAGGTTTTGGCTTGCATATGAAAGCAAGAAAGTAAAATGAACTTACAAAAATTAAAATAGGCTCTTATTCTTTATACATCAGAGTGAAATATTTTAAAAATATTAGTTATAGATGCTTTTATTTTTCTATTTTATTAATAACACCAGGGATTTAAAAAAAAAAAATCTAAACACTTTGGACAATTCCTTTGACTCTCTGCTTTTTAAGAGAATGGATGACTTCTCAAGCTGGAGCCAAAGTTTTTGCATATGAATATTTTTAAAATATTCAACTTGAAAACAAAAATATAAAGCACACTGGTAGTGGTTTTGTGTGAGACAGTTTAGAACTGTTTGGAGGAGTTGGGGGGTCAATTTAATGAACGGACAGACAAAATGACATAGTTGAAAATTCATCTTCTGATTAGTTGCACTTGTGGTTTGATGATATCTGAAGTAGGTCCTCTTGGCCGTTACCAGTGCAGTACGAAAATGAAGCTGCTTCTCTTTTTTCAGTTTTTCCATGTTTTTAATAGTACTTGAAGAAAAGAGGAGGATGGAGATAAGTACATGTAGGGATAAAATTTGAGGTAATATAAATCAGACATACAATCCTTTGTTAAGTTATGACATTATTTCCTTACATGTAACATGGGCGTGAAATACTTGCTGTCTTTGGCTTGGGTTGATTTGTGTATCTGGGTTTCTTTTTCAACAAAAGGAATGCTTTCTGGATACCCACACACATAAAACTCAGAAAAGAAGCCCTTTGCCACAGAGACAAATGATTCAATCGGCATCTTCCACTACAACTTCTGGCAAGCTGAGATGTGAATGGAAATGTTTGTATTTCTGTTCTCATTTTTCGAAGCTAGAGACTTCAAACCCCAAAGCTGTCTGCATCTAGTTAGGAGGTTGTGTGCCGCTGTTGTGGAGTGGCTAACTTGTAAAGCTAGCCACCCTCAGTCTGGTAACCCAGCAAAAGTGCATGGCAGGGTTGCAACGAGTATGTGTTTCAATTATCAATTCTCATCTCCAAGATCTTGTGGTTTTTCTATTCCTTCATCCTTTTTTGGATGTTAAGCTTGTTTTCACACAGGACTGGTCTTCCCCCGAGAGCTGGCATGAGCTGTATTTGGAGCGTAGCCCCTAATTTGAGTCCCAAGCATTGACAACAATCCCTTCTGTCAGTCAGGCAGGCTGGTGCCTGCGGCTCAACTTCTCTGGACGTTGCGGCACTGGCGGACTGAGTCGCTTGTGAATAGGCCTTTCTTTGCAGCCACATGCTCACTGGTGGTGGGGCCACCAGCATTCTGCCAGCTTTGACTGGGGTGATGCAGTCAAGCTAATTTTGCTCTAGGGACAGTCACGAGCCTTCAGCCTTGTAGAGACCACTCTTAAAAAAAGCACAGTGAACTGCATGCCAACAGAAGTGAAAAATGAGCACTAGTTCGGCTTGGTTTGATCTGTTGTGCAGCGCTGCTGCTGTGCCGTGAGTGGCCGGTGACCATGGACATGAGGCAGGTGGGTGTGGGAAGGTGCGTGGAGGAGCACTGGAGTGTGCTGTGATCCTCACCTCAGCTCCACCTGGCTCTCAGCTCAGCTGAAGTTCACATGGCATATTTGGATTTGCAGTATATCACGCAGTTTGAGTCGTGACCTTACCTGTGAGTTACAGCTATTTCCGAGCAGGTTTACTACCTGAAATTTAAAGGCTTCCAGAATTGAGAGAGGAGATAGATTGATAAAGTAAATAGGCAGATTTCATATTGTTCTAATAAAATTACAGTTTCCTGTCTTGCCCTTCTATCCTTACTGTTTCCAGCTCCTATACTCTTAACTGACCAAGCTTACCAAGGAATCAACAGACTCTGTGGGGAAGATGCTTCAAAGTGGGAATTTTTGGTAACCTTTAGAGAGTGGTGTTTGTTTGGATGGAGTGGTTGGGATTCAGATGTCATGTCGTCTCTTTGGAAGTCGTACAGGTTTTCTTATTGCCTGAAACAGTGAGCAAATGAAGGTTAAGTTTTGAGGTTGCTCTTTCTATTTGGTGTTCATTTTCCTCCCCGGCTCTGCAGCACTAGTTATCCCTCCTGAGTGTGCAAACCCTGTGAAAACAGCTCGTGCACATGAGATCAGCAAGCACGCCCTCGGCCACCAGCAGTGTCCAGTTGCACAGGCAGATGTGTGGAGCTTGTGGCACAGGCAGAGAATCCCATGTTTCTTCCCCAGCTTGTTGGGAAGTGATGGATGGCAAGGAGGTGGCTGACGTATGGTTGCTGCTCACTGAGCAGGTAGCACTGCTGCTCCAGTAGAAAGGCAGTGTAGCAATGTTGCCGTCGTTTTGTCCTTGTAAACTGCACGCTTGCTTAGTGGTGTGGAAAGTTGTTTGTCCGAAGGTCTGGAAAGTCTGAAGTTCCCGAAACGTTTGAAACATCTCCCCTTTGAGATCTTTGGCAGGTTGAGAGATAGGAAATACCGTAAAAAAAAAATACACAGGTATTTATAGAGGAGGGGGTGTCTATAGATTAGTGTAGTTATTTTGCTTCTGCTGCTGCAACAAGTGACATGCAAGTTGTTTTCCACCTGTACTGTACACAGTAGTCTTAAGAAACTGCAAGCTGCTCTGAATTTTGAGAACATGAGCTCTACAAAACTTCCTGAGGCATTTGATACCCCTGTTGCACATGTGGAATTGCACTTTTTTAAAGTAGAGAGCGTGTTTCACAGTCTGAGGTTTAATAGGCTTTCACTTTGATTTGAAACTGGAATGTTTTTTCCAATTCTTTGGAGGTGGTACTTCATTAAAAAGGATCTGCCTCTTCAGCATAGTCAAGAACCCTGAGAGCAGGACCACATACTTATTTCCAAATGGCAACAGCTTCAGTAAGGTGTGGTTTCTAATTAAGAGATTTCCTCCTAGCTTGTATGCTAAAACTCTGCATTGTAACTTATGTATATTATTAGCATAATTATTTTTAAATTATTTGTTGATTGCTTAGTTTTTTTCTTAATATTCAAGACATAATTTTATATTTACATGTTGCATCTATTAACAGCAACAGTGAAATAACACTCTGCAGTGTATTCTCAGAATATGCACAGTGTAGATTGTTACCTTTTAAAGAATGTGTACAATAACATATATACGCTTTCATAAATTGGATGAATAAAGAAACAAAATTACTCCATCCCATCTTTTGGATCTATTTTAAGTGTGTGTATATTGTACCAAAAAAATTGTTAATTTACGCTGCCCAGCCCTCTATGGCATACATATCTGAGGTTTAGAAGGATTTCTCAAGCCACAAAAATCCAGCCTGATTTTTGTTTTCTTTTGCCTTTTTTTTTCCTTATTTATCCATCATTTAAAAAGTATGACTTTTGACTGTAATTAAGAGATGATTACAATTAGATTCCTGGCTATAGCCATTTGATTAACAAGGTAGCAATCCTGCCTAGCAAAACAGACATTTGGGACTGAGCAAAACATGCTTCTGCCTCCAGTATATCTTGAAAGACAAACTGGCAGAGTGTCTTTGTGGGTGGCATAAACTTGCCTGTTAAAGTAATTTGGCTGGAATTGTTTGCAGTCCAGCTGATTGTGCTTATAAGCAAGAAGTTTAGTGTTTTAAATTGCTGTTAGTCATTGCCAATGAAAGCAGGGCTACTCCCAGTAAATAAGGTCAGTGAAACATATGTAGTCACTGGTTATTGGATGAGTGGGCAGCTGCTTGGGAGAACCAGATAGAATATGATTACATGTGGGTGGGAGGGAATTGAGGCAGATAGTGCCTGGGGATATGTTGTTCCTCTGCTGCGCGTTGCTGTCCCTGCCTTCTTTCTCTGCATAGGAAGTAGCAAGGACCCACCTGTTTCTGAAGAGCTGCTCTGGTACTGCAGTTCCCAACCGTTCGCGCGTGCTCAGGGCTAGGGATTAAGAGAATGACCCCAAGAGCTGTGTGCTGCGGGGAGAGGGTCTCCGTCAGAGTTCTGGTGTTACTTTTAAATTAGAGTTTTAAAAATTGGTTAACCTATTTTGTTTTTCTTTTCTCTTTTTTTTTTCTTCTTTGTCTTCACCATAGGATGGGTCACTGGGAAATATTGATGACCTGGCACAGCAGTATGCAGACTACTATAACACCTGCTTCACGGATGTGTGCGAGAGGATGGAAGAGCTGCGCAAACGGAGGGTTTCGCAAGACCTTGATATGGTATGTAGAGAAGTTATGACTTTATTAACAAATGATTGCCATTCACATCCCAGATGAAGAATCAATATTTCAGCTTGAAGGGTTCTACCCAGGGAAATAACTATATGTGATTGTCCTTCACGCACACAAACATTTCAGCCAACTCAAACATTTGGAAATTAGCACGATTAGTCTTTTCTAGGTATTTGTTATGATTTGTTAAATCTTGGAGTCTGCGTTCCCTAGTTCTTCTTTAATTAGAGTACTTCTTGCTTGTGCACATTTGCCTGCAAACCTCTTGGACATGAGATAGTGTCCGACAAAAGCATAATTTCCTTGCTCCAAGATGCTCCCAGTGTCAGCACAATGAAACTGTGTGCTGTTTTTCAATGGCACTGTACAAATTGTTAAAGCACTGCTTCTCAGAACTCCAAGGTGCGAATACTAGTTTAAGGCTCCCAAATGTGAGCAATCTTCAGTTTTGTGAACCCTTTTCCATTACTACGCATTACAGAACCTGTAGTGGGGGACACTGAATCACCAAGTCCTTCAGGCTGGAAGGAACCCCAAGAGGTCTCTAATCCAACCTTTTGCTCAAAGCAGTGTCAATGTTGAGTTCAAACCAGGTTGCTCAGGGCTTTATCTGATTGGGTTTGAAGAGCTCCAAGGATGGAGGCTTTGCAGCCTCTCTGAGCAAGCTGTTGTGCTGCTTCACTGTCTCCATAGTGAACCTTTCTTTTTTCCTCATGTTCTATGAGATAACCCCCCTATGGCAATTTATACCTGTTGTCTCTCATTCTCATGCTGTGCACCACTGTGAAGAGCCAGGCTCCATCTTTTTGATAACCTTCCCATAGGTACCAGCAGGCTGCCAGCAGGTCTCTTTGAAGCTGTCTCTTCTCCAAGCTGAATCTCCCAGCTCTTCTTTCAGGGCAAGGGCTCAAGTCCTTGAGCACCTTGGTGGCCCTTCTCACAGAAACATTGTGTCTTTTCACTTGTTGGACAATTTCCTTACTGTCCTGTAACATTAGTAAATGTTTGTCCCTACTTGGGGTATGTATTACTGATTGCTATGCTTTTTTCATTGTAAACGTTTGTTAGTTTTCATAACACTCATAAAGATCATCTGTGACAGAGAAAAAAGCTTTTAGGTCTGCTTTGTTAGGTCTGCAGTGTTAAGTTTGTGTTTCCCAAAGGTATCATATGTTTTTACATACAGACTCACAGATACTTCCTTCAAGTCTTGTCTTGCAGAAAACAGGCTACTGAAGGAACTATTTTTTTTTTATCACTTCTGGTTTTGCTGGAGTGGTAACTTTTGTATAACACATACAGAAACTCATAACCAAAGTATGATTAATACCTCTACTGAGGCACAGCGCTGTGAAGGAGCCAGCATGGGATCTGATCACAGTTCAGCAGTTCCACTACAAGATCAAGTCCTTTAAGATAAATTCAAGAGCTGAAGTTGTGTAATTGTGTCTTCTACCTTTGCTTCCCGAGACCCTAGCACTGACTAGCAGCAGAAAGTGGTTTGCGTCCTTTCTCTAGCAGCTGTCGCTGATGACGTGGATTACTTAAGGCTCCTTTCTTTCTTCTTGGGATTCCAATTTAGCAACTGAGAGGCTTCCAGAGCTTGTACTGACTACGAACTTCAGTTACACAATGAGTGGCTGCAGGATGAAGGCAGAGAGGGTCATCTGCTCTGCCCACTGAAGTTTGCTAATTCCTTCTTTATTTTTAAATGCAAACAAAGTCAAATGGATTTTGCAGATCTGTTGCTGCCAAGAAGTTCCAAGTGTTAAACAAAAGGTTATTGCAGGAAATCCCTTTGTAGACAGACCCTTGAGGCTTTTGTGCAAAGAAACTGATGGTAGAGAGTCATGGTTCTTGTGAAAACCCCTATGCTCGGCATATCTGGTGTTCTGGGTAGCTGTTGGCAGCAATGAAACCCCCGTTCCCAGCGCTCTTGGAAGGCAGCTCCTGTGCTGGGTAATGAAGCATGCCTTATGGCGCGAGAGGACTCCCTTCCATTTAGACAGATGGGCCTAATTTGGCTCCCTTAGCTTCCGAAGCTGCAGAAGTCAGGCTGGGGAAAGCCATGTGAGCTTAATTAACTCACATCAAAGGTGCAGAGCTTCACGCTGGTTTAAATAGATGTGAGCTAACCCAAGACAGACCAGCGAGTGATTCACTAGCTCATTCTGCTCAAGAGAAACTATAGCCAGAGAAAGTGGCTGCATGAAAAGGCATCCTGGAGATTCCTCTTTAGTGGCTCTCATATTGAGTTTGCTCAATCTAGTAGTCCAGTGATGACTTCTTGAACTGTCAGGTCAGAGAGAAGATACTGCAATTGAAAATGAAATCAGTGCTCAATTTTTGCTATGTCTATCAGAACTGTAATACAGTTTCTGGACATCAGATTCTGCTGATAACGCATGAGACTATAGATACTAGCTCACTTCCACAACAACAGCATCCAAACAGCTCTGTGTGCAACTGAAACTTGCTGTCCTCAATAAGTAGCCAGGCTTGACTTAGGTACGCAGGGAGTGGCCACTCCTTGTGGCTAGAAAGTGTTTTCAGTGTGAGAGAGTAGTATGCCTGGTTACAATCTGCTGTAGGAACAGGAGTTTGTTTTAAACAGCAGAGCTGCTGAAGTGACCGCAGAAGTACTAATGTAAAAGAACGGAAGAGCGACTCATTTGTTGTGATGTTTTTCCTCTCTTTACAGCTTGTGGAAAGGTAGTGTATTTGCAGAGGTTTTGGCATGGTGAATGGGGAGTAAAGCTGGGGGAAATGCCAGCTTCCTAGCATATCCCAGATATGCTATGATAGCAAAATATATGCAGCCTCAAAATTATTATGCACCAGTATTATTGGGCTGTTAGTCTAGCCTGGCTTTGCTATGCCGTACGTTGCTGTCCTAGCAGGGGCGAGGAGAAACCATGCTGTCTATATACCCTCTCTTCCTAGCAGTGGGGTTGTGCCAGACCTGGAGGTGGGCAGTACGTCTGCTCTTCCTCCCCTCATCCCCCTCCTGACGGTCTTCGCCCTCTCTTTAACAAAGTGCAAGAGCAGAGCAGAGCTGATACGCGTGTAGGGCTAGTGCATATTTCCAGGGTTTTGCTGGAGTGAAGGTTACTGAATCATGAGAAGGGGCTACCGTAGGATAAACCCAACCCTTGCACTGAGATCGGGTCTAAGTGATGAATAAGGGGGTGAGGGAGAAAGTCTCTGTCGGCAGCTCTCAAAGCTACAGATCCCATGTGCAAAAAAACTTCATAAAGCAAAAGGTATTGGGATACATATTTAGATTTTATAATCATGAAAGATCAGGCAATCAGCAGCTGTGATACAGCTGGGAGACTGAAGCTTGTTTTTTGGATGGCAGTTCTGATGTCTTCCTCTGAATTGCGGTATGAGTGATAAATAAGATGTAGCAGAAGCATGAAAGGCCAAAGTTGGATTTGAAGCTGCTTTTACTGAATGCTCTGGACAAAGAGAAAGAGCGGATCACCCCGGGGTCAAAGTATCCTCTAAAAGTTGCACAGAGGCTGCGTCACAAGGATCAGTGTACTAACAAAAAAGTGCCTGAGCTGGCAGACCTTTGCCAGGAACATGTATTTAGCACCAGCTCGCCCAGGTTGCCCTTTGTAGCATTTCCACTGGAAGGACAGAAATATGAACTGTTTATTGCTGCTTCTGTACGCTTGGAAATCATTTTAAGCTGTTTGGGAACAAGTGTTGATATCTTGATTGTGTATTGTATTTTCTAATCAGCTCTCCAAACCTTTCGTATCAGACCATAGCCATTTCAGTCTAGATATCCTTCCCTGGAGTTGAATTTTTAAAAAAATCACTTGGTAAAATTGTTTGGGAGAGCAGCATATCTTGTAACAAAACAGTAGCTGCAGATGGGGCTGAACACAGAGTGTTTTTCCAAACGGTAGTGCCGTCAAGGTTTGTTAGTTGTCCCTAACCACAATAACTGCTTTTTACATTTGGAATTTTGCCTCTGTTTTTGTAATGGAGAATGTGCTTGGGTTTGGACATTAATGTTTGTGAACAGCATGGGAGTTGCCTACATTTCCTAGCATTTGGCCTATTCCTGTGTTCCATGTGGATTTTTGGCTGAGGAAAAACTGCAGTCAGAGTAGATATAGTGGATTTTCAGACCCATAATGGATGTATCACTGGTACTATTAAGCTGGACATCTGCTAAAATGCAGTTACAGCCAGAAAAGTGACTCTTTGAGGATGGCACCTTGTTGCTGCTCATATCTGCCTCCTTTGTGTTTTCAGGATCATATCTGCCTGGCTTGCTGACAAAACCAGGTTCACCTTGCCTGTCAGCAGGGCAGGACGGCATTGATATAGCTGTGAAAGAGCAAACTGCATTCTGTTGTATCATCCATCACTAACAGCGGCCAGCTAACTGCTGCTGCCAAGGTCTGTATTGTAGCCGATGATCTTGAAGTCAAAGAACAGCTTGAGGTTTTCTGATGGACTCTGACAGCTACGGTTGTAGCACTGAGAAGTTGCACTAATCTTTTGATTTGTAGATTACATAAGTTTAAAATTAATGCGGCTGGAAAGCTATAAGGCACGCAAGTATACCTCTTTTTTTGCTCTGTCCATTTAATTCATTTCAACGTGTAAAAGGGGAAGCGTTCAGAATCTCTGTATATGTGGTGGTAGAGTACAGTGTGTGTTTTTGACAAATTGACTTCCCTAATCCCATGTGTTTTTACAGTACCAGCACATGTACACGTGCAAAGTCAGAAGATAGAAATGAATGTAAACCCAGTGTAAGTTTCTTGCCTTGTTGCCCAACACGTATGTATTCCTCGTAAGTCTTAGCTGTGCGTAGTTTTGAAAGAGGCTCAGCAACCAGTTGTTTGATTACAAATGGAGTTGACCATCTAGATAATGACATCATGTATAAATGGTATGTGTGCAGCAACGCAGAGTGGAGGAAAAGTGGCAAATGTAGAGTAATTAGTAATTTGAGTGGTAGAATAATTAGGCTTTAACCTTTTTAGAGGTGTATTTGGCTGATATGGTGCTGCTGGTTGGCAACATCAGAATACTACTTGAGAAACTAGCCAACCTTCACTGAAGGAGACTAAAATATCCAGAACTGTTGCAGTCAGTTATGTATGTGTATTTAAGAAATCTCCATGGGAGTTGCCACCGAAGCTGGAGTTACCATGCTGAACATCTTTGTGGAGGCTGCCTGTGCCTGTTCTAAAGCTGGCTCTAGCTATGTCTGCTATTCCTTGCATTTTACATACATTGAAATCTCAGGATCCTAAAATAGAATGTGTTTAAATGATCAGCTCTGCTTTGCAAATGCAATAATGGCTGCTTTTACCTTTGCCCTGAGAGGACACCTCTATATCTTGCTGGAACAGGATCCTACTGTTTTGTTTTGTCTTGCTGGCTGCGAGAGGCCCTCTAAAGTATAAACAACATCTGAGTTGGATTAAAAAAGTATCTACAGCACAAAGAAAAGAGCTGGAGAACACACAGATAAGGCTTCCTAAATTTTGGAGAGTTTCCAGGCCTTATCAGGCAGACACACAAAAGCAAAAGTAGCAGTAAAAGACGTGGAGTTTCAAGCATTATTTTTTTTCCTCCAGTATAGCTTGAAATAGAGGGGTTTGCCTGAATATGAGGTGCATAAAGTGATTTACGTAGAAAATGTATAATAGAGATTTACTGTGTGTGCCAGCTCAGTCTCTCAACATTTTTAAGCTTTATCTTCGTAAGATAAATTCATAGTAATTTTTTCATCGTTAACGGAGCTTTTCAAAGGTAGACACAATGGAAATTCTGGACCAGACTGGCTATTTTTAGTGTCTCATGTATCACACATCAAGACAGCAAAGGAATTTATATACAGAGCTAGCATTAAGCGTGAAAATAAAGCAAGGCTTGTTCTGTACACAGCAAAGTGAATACCGTTCTTAAGCAGTTTTTAGTCCACTTAGTACTAGCAGACTAAGTAAAAATCTCTCAACTTTCTATAAGCTAATGATCGCCTGCAGTCTCACCACTGTTTTTGTTGGAAGCCCATTTATGAATAATCCCTTAAGCAAAATCTGACTGTTTATGGGCATACTTTATAGGCTGGAGACTCAGCAGACTGCGCAGCTCTGCTGGGTTTGGTGACCTTATCTTCCTTTCATACATTTGGAGGGTCCTTGCTTTTTGGAGCAGGATCTTCAGTTTAACACTTCTGGTCTTCTGAAAATGTATTTTTGGCAATTTTAGTGTTACGGAAAGAACAGGATGTCAAAGGTAATTGTTATTTTTTTTCTGAACTGGCAATACTGTTATGGGCAAAATGTTATAAATAGAAAAGATAACTCACTCTGGTAGTCAGACTGGTAATTGTGGAGGGGAGAAATTTTCCTAGTGTTATAAATGTTTTTTCTAGCTACTCTTAATCTTTTAGCATCATCTCTAGTGATTTTTCTTGTCCCTTTACATTCACCAGGACTCTTACTTTGAACCTAAGATCAGTTGAATATATTCTTACTGTGCTGTTCTTTTATCCTAGAAGCAGAGTGTATCTGCTGGAACTGACAGACTAGATTTGTATTAACTCTGTGATTTAATCTCATTGGAGCCTGAGGAGTTTGATGGAGGGGGAATTGGTTGACTAATTTCAGCTCCCTTTGTGGTTTTTTTATTTTTTCCTTTCTCCCGTCTGAATTTAAAAATGACAGCAAAAATGGAAATGTGCGGTGTCATGCTATCTGGACCATTAGGCAAATTTTGTTGCAAAGGATAGGATTGTTAAAAAAGAAAGCAAATTAAATTGTCATTTAAGAAGGTGCATCTCAAGAAAAAAAAACAATGAAACCCAAAACCAACAAAAAAAAAAAACACAAACACCAAAACACCCAAACTCTGTGATGAACAGCTTCTGTGGTGTGCAGCCCAGCTTGCCATTCACATATTACTAGAAGAATTCCAGAATACCTAGCTGAGTGGCATTACTCTGGGAAGGACAGCAATGTGTATTGGCTGGGTCAGAAGAGTGTCAGACTTCTGTAATGTGGTAGCAGCTAAACCAACAGAAGAATGAACCTAGAAAGTGTAATGGCTTGTATTTAGGTTACTCCTCTTTGTCCTTCAGCCTGACTCCCCATGCAGCCTCTGTGTACCTTTTGCCCCCAACCACTGCTCAACAGTCCATCTATGTGTGCTGAAGACAGCTGACGGCAACTTCAGATGGCAAGTAGTTGTTGCGCTAGCTTGTACTACTTCTACGTCCTTGGGTAGAGGAACACCACCCTGGGTCCTCAAGGAATAGTAAGGATATTGCTCAAGACTGAAGTCTTGAAGGTAGTGAGGTATTCAAAAACTGCACTTGTAAGAACCATAACAGCCTTGCAGGTCATCAGGGAAAACAAACAGGTCTTAATCAAGAATAAATCAAGAGCATGTTGTGATGAGAACAAGAAACACATCACGAGTATTTGTGCACATCTGGATGTGCTTTGGAACATCTGTTTCTCCACAGCAGAAGGATGCTCCTCCAACAAAGATGCCCAGAGGAAGGCAAGCTTCCATCTGCAAATTCAAAGGGGTTGGTTTCGTTTCTTTTCTTTTTTTTTTTTTTTTTTTTTTTGTTTTGCCAGTCTGGCCCTGCTCTTCATGATGTAGGTTCTGATGCTGCACAGCTACTCTCCTTTGATCTCTCCATGCTTTATCTTCTCTCAGTGTTGTATAGGTTTCCTGTTTCAGCAGTGTCGCCTGAAGCACACAGAGAAATGCTCCGTTTCAAACAAGATGGTCTGTGAATTTTGTGTTTGAAGAACTCAAGCAGCTTGAAGAGATGTGATTTCTTTGGTGATTGATCAGTCTGTTTTCCACAAAATAATAAGAAGGAATGGCTATCAGCTGGGAACCCCTCTTCTTGACTCCCATATGTCATATGCCTCTTGATTTATATTTGTAAGTTTTCCCCAGCAGTTTAGATTGCAGCTGTAATCTTACATAAGGGAACAAAGTAATTTGGGATTACTACATCCAGATTTTCCCTGACTCTAAGTCTTTTTTGGCTGTTAAAGCAAATTGAGTTGGAGAAGGCAATAATCCTGTAAAAGTATATATATGAAAAAGAATGGGTAATATTTTGCAAAAGGATTCAATTTCAGTAGCTTATCAGAGGGATGAATTTCTTGTGTTGCTGGGCATGGTGAACAACATCAGTCATGGATTAGAAACTAATTAAAGAAGAAAGACTTGAAATGATTAGCAAAATTTGGAATTCATAAGTTCCTTATGAAACACATACTGCTAATTTTCTGTTTATGTCTGTGTCTTTTGCCTGTTGCTGTTGAAGTTCCTGATAAGACTACAGTTATAATCATTTGGTTTAGGTTCCGTGTGGAAATAGTGGCAGTATGCTTGTGTACCCAGGCTCATTTCAGGATGTAAAGATGGCAGTGTTTGTAGGAATAATGTCTTATTAAATCAATGGATATAGCTATGGAAAAATAGACAAGCTTTTCATCATATAAGGCTTTATTCACAAGCCATGCAGATAAATCAGGGAAATAAAAAAGCTAGCAAAAGAAAAATCAGAATTTGGAAGCTTCCTTTAAGACAAACTAGGCTGATAAATTAAAGAATATTTGAAAGAAGTCTATCTCCCCTTTGCCTCTAAGGGGTGCATGTTTCAGGCTTCAGTCAGCTTTCTGTCTTGATGCATCCACAGACCTGTTCAGGTTTCTCCTCGTTCTGGTATCCCAGCAAAGGTTAAGCCATAGTTCAAGTCCATTCTGACAGAAGAGATTGCTTTTAAAGTTTTGCAGCATGTGGGAGGTGCTGAAAGTCATGCAAATAAGAAGTAAGAAGGAAGTCAATCATCAGAGTTGCTTTATTGTGTTCGTGTGGTTAACTATTGAAAGCCACATAATTGGAGCCTTCAGTTGCTAGCCTACACAGAAGCTCACAAAATAGTTTTATTTCTCCTTTGTGCAGCACTTTCCACCCTTGAAGCCCTTAAAAAACATTAATTAGCTTTTGTTGTGTCCTTTGAGGTTGGTAATTTGAGTGCCATTATCCCTTTTTAGGCCTTGCCTCCCTGAGATTCAGCTGCTGATGAAGATTTACTTATGTAATTCCCTAATTTCTCCTCTGTAACTAGAGCAACTTAATAACAGACAATGGCATTACTCTGAGTCTACCTCAGTGTAGCTGTGAACAAATACTGGCCACAAGAGCTAATTAAGCAGTGTATGGGCAGTGAGTGACAGACAATCTAGGTGACCTGCAGCTCAAGCATGAAGTCCAGTCCAGTAGACCACACTTTAAAAACAGAAAAGTCAAATTTATCTTAAAATTGTGCCAGACTATTACAGCATTCCTGATCTAACATCTTTCAGGGAACTGTCCTATTTGCCTCTGGAGTATGGAGGTCTGGTGAAGAGTCTGGCTCTGCTGGTCAATAGCTCACTGCCAGCCATCCCTTCCTACCCTCCTGGCTCTACTTTAAATAATTGTCTGATGTACAGCAGGAGCAACGTTAATATAAACGCAGAGGCAGAGGGCTGTGCTGCTTCACTGTGGAGCAGGCTTACTTTTGTTCAACAGTGCATTGGTTTCCCTGGAGTAACGTTAGCCGGTGATGGCTGAAAAAAAAATGCTATTTCATTAAGCCCCAAACTAAATATTTCATTTTGAACACCTGTGGGAAAGTATGAGAAACAAGGGGCATGGTGTGCAAAGTAGTAGGAGGTGGTGGTTTCATCCAGCAGTGTAGTTTTCTACAAAGTTTGGTTCTCACCTCTGCCTGAGGAAACTTCAACTCTTATCTCCTATCTTGAAGCAGAGAGCTCTGCAATTTAATATTCTGTAATCTTCTTTACCTTATCTGTTGATCAACCCTATTCGCATATATAAACAGTTCCTGGTGTAGCAATGGGAATACCGGTGTCTCATCTTCCAGGTAGGCATCTACTCTACAAAGCTAGTGAATCTTTTCTTCTTTACTTGCAGGTTAAATAATTTAGCAATTTTTAACGCAGAAATGGAGTTGGAATATGAATCTCAGCTTAATGGTTTTTGGCTCCTTTTTTATTATTTTACGTGTTTTGGTTATTTCGCATCAGAATGATACTCTAAAAAGGAGCCAAGCTGCTGACCCTCTAGCAAAATTCAAGTTTATTTTTCTTGATTGCTGTTTTTGACTCCATAATTACTTTGGATAACTTCTTGTTTGTAGGATAGACAACAGCAGGCAAATTATCTCCCTTGATCTCTTTGTTTATGAGTAGCGTCCCAAGTTAACAGCAAGACTCAAGCTTATCTTAATGCTAGGCTGGATGAGCATTTTGGGGGACTTGGTAACTTTATTTGTTTTTCCTCCTTTGAACTGAGTTATGTTTAGCCTTGATGGGTTAGTTTTGTTGTGGCTATTGAATTGCAGATGGTACCTGTAAAACCTACACCTTATTTAAACTTACGGATGTCTTGTAGCAGTCATCCTGATATGCTAAGAAATGTTAGTGTTCTTCAAAATTTCTTTAAACAATGGAAATGGAAAACCACCATGATTTGCATCAACTCTGAGACTTGTCTTTGGTGATGTGGAAATATGAAGTATCTTGGGAAGCTTTCCATGACTGAATCACAAGGGATAGTTAGACATGGAACACATGTTGTTAGAAACTTGTAGAAAAACAAATTAAATACGTTCTTTTCAGTGTGTTACACTTTGGCTAGGGTAAACAGTTATTACAGACGCTAAGTAGGCATGAATTTTTCTTACTGATTTTTTGGTCCAAAGGGAATAAAGGAGATTAGGAGGAGAGAAAGGTAAACATAAATTTTGGCAGTTAGAGCTTTCTGCTCAATTTTTGCACTCGTGTAGATTTTCTTGTAGGTTTTCTTGGGATACTTTTCAGGAACAGGAGATGACGAGCACTGAAGAAAGGAGCCTCTGCTTTGGGCAAGTGAGAGCAGAATAAGGAATCCAACAGAGTCTGGAGCAGGTGCCCCAGGAGCTGGGACCTCTCACTGCATTTGTCAGGTGGAGGAAGAGGAAAGAAAGGGATTTAGTCATTGCTGGCTCACAAAGGCGAGGAGTGAACTGCTAGAAGGTTCAGTGAGTATGTCACTAGAAAATTAAGCTGGGCTAAAGAAAAACAGGTGATGCACTCTGGCTGCAAGGGGAAAAAAATGCCACAAAAGCAGCCTGCTGTTTTTGCTTATGTGAGCCCTGAACTGGCTGCATTGATCAGGATACTGTAAGAGTATAACATATTTTGAAGTATGATAACAAATAATAACCAAAAAAGCCCAGTAACACAGCACAACTTTTGTTATTTTAAGGTACTTCTAAAAAATGTTTCAATTCTGTTATGAGTTAGAGCTAGAACAGATGCCACGGCTTGCCAGAAACATCATCACTCAGCAGCACACTCCTTTTCTGTGAATCTGTCATGGTCACTGGCCATAATGAAGCCTCAATTTGAGGCATGAGGTTAAAGGAAGAGATTTTGAATAGCAGTTTTGACCTTTTCATTATAGGTACCATAGAAGAAGCAGTGAGCCACAGTCAAGGCTCTGATTCCCACTACGATAGGTCGCTCTGAAACTTTGCAAGCTCCAAGGTGAAATGAATCAGGAAAAAAGAAATGAAAGGATTGAAAAAAGAGAGTCATGGAAAGGTTGAGCAGTTTCTCCAGAGTGTTTTATACACTTGAAAGCGCCCAGGGAAAAAAAAAACAGTAATTGAAATTAGCCATATCATAGTTCAGCTTCACAAAATGACAGGAGGACTTAAATCTGTTAACTTTTAAGAATAAACTGCACAAGTTGGGTGAAAACATAAGAAGATCCTGGAATACAAAAGGTATTTATTGCATTATAGCCTCACTTGCAGCATCAGTGGGGCATGAATATCCCTAAGGTTTGCATCTTTAATGCATTTCTTCTACTCTTAAAAAATTACAAAAATGGAAAGGTCTTCCTGACCATAGTTCAGGCAGTGAATGCAGAAGAAAGGAGGACGACATTTTAGCCGAGTGATATCGAAAACCTAAGGTCCATAATAAAGTTTAAGGAGATGGGCATTTTGCCAAAAATCACTTTCATGGGAAGCATAGCAAAGTATATTAGCGGAGACTCTTTGTATTTTCTTCTATGTCCATGCTGCATGGAACAGGAAATACTTATTGTTTTCTTTAAATAGTGCTAACACAATTAATCTTCTCTTCTTAGTACTGATGCATTGAGATTCTTCTGACTGAAATTTTTAAAACAAGAATTATTCAATAGTGGCCTTTGTTAACAGTAAAAGGAGTATAGTTAGAGCAAGACATCGCAATTGGCTCTCAAGATAATTTGGCTTATAGCAAATTATCTCGTTTGTTTCCTTTCAGCCTTTGACATACATGGCTTCTTTATTTTATTCTTCTCTATTGAATCTTGGGGTCTTCCTACCACTGAAGAATGTTTTATCATTATTTACTTCTAGTTGCAGAGTAGTAGCTCTGGAACCATGCTTCAAGTATGAAAGTTTTCATTAGAGATGACTATAGCATTTTTAAAATCTCTACCTATAAGCTTATGGACTCTCTTTAAAAGCTAGCATTCTTGAATTATTTTTTTTCATGATCTGTGGGGTGTGGAGTTTTTGTTTTTATAACCATTTCCCTCTATCATTTTATGACCACATTCCTTTCTCACCCTCTAGCGGACCTGAAAGCAGGAGTATAGTATTTTCTGTATGAGATCACAGCAGTTTGCCAGGACCTAAGGCCTAAAAATTTCCTTCTTAACACACACAAAAAAAAATAAAATCTGAATTTAATCTTCTACATAAGACAGGGCCATTCTGTTTCTTACTGCTAATGCAATTCCCTCTGGGTGATCTTTGTTACCTTTCAAGGTGTCCCTTAGGTATCAGCTTCTTTTACTTGCAGGGAGAGACACCTTGTTCAATGAGTAAAACCTAAAAATTTGGTAGCAACATTCGTGTAATTTCTTTTCTATATGAACACAGATTCTATTGTGGCAATGCTTTAGGTAACACTTGTAACACAGAAATACTGACCCCATAGCACTAGAATTGTACATTATTCATACCCGAAACCCACCCAAAATGGAATGATGCAAGATGAGCTGCATCTTGTCTCACCTCTTTAACTGGAGGGAAATGGCACATTTCACTTACAGTGAACAGAAACACCAAAGGAGGTTTGGAAAGCTAAAAGGCTGTCTTACATAAATTTGCCTTTCAGCTGTCTGAAAAGTACAATGAAAATGAAATTGAGGCTTCTTGAGAACAAACGTGACTCATGAATATTTAATGTAATTTTAATAGCTCTTTTTATTAAAAGTGGCCTACTAGAAGTTTTTAAGGAACCTATTGACTGTTCGTGTCTCCAGCTTTGGAGTTTAGTATCTATAAGAAGGGTGTGAAAAAAAAATCATCTTATGTATCATACTAAGAAAATACTTGGCATCAATCACACTGCATATCCTGGTATCAGCAGCTGCTGTTGCTCATGTGAGGACTGGATAGGTGAGCAAGGCTTACAGAAGTTGGACCTGTTCCTTAACCTGCTTCATTACCTTCAGAACATGGTAAACCCTTTTGAGTAAGAACTTACAAGCCTGCAGAAAGGGGTTTCACAAAAAAAAAAAAAAGTTTCTTGAAACATAAGCGTGTCATTTTTTGTACCCCTTTTTACCAGCAGCTTCAGAGCAACTTGGATGCCATTACGCTGAGTGGCAAGATATGTTCAAAATGGAGGATGTTGTGGACTATTGCCATGTATTGGGCATTTATAGTGTTCTAATGGTTTTTATCTCTGGGTTTAAGCATAAGACTTTTATTTCCACTGCTGTTACAGATCTGCTAAGTAGCTGATGAAGGGTTTTGATCCAATGCTGGATTTGTCAGCTTCTTTCCTGGAGCGGATGTAGGATAAAATATCCAAGGAAGCTTCGTTGTTCCAGAATTAACGCAAGCCTATCCCTAGGTGATAGTTCAGATAGTTCCTCTGTATTGCCTTGTTACAGGAGACTCAAAGCTATGGGAGCAACCTCCATCTTTTATCTGTAATAACTCTCCTTCCATCACACCATCTTTATTCTCAAGGCTGCTGTTCTTACTAGTGCCTGTCATCTTCCTCTTCCAACCCTTCCCTTAGCATTTCAGCATATGCCTTCCTGCCTTCCTCAGTTCGCTCCACCCATGCATCTTTTCAAAGCTTCACAACCCTTTCTCTCTTCAGAGTAGAAGAGCCCTTGCAGCACCCTTTCTCCACTCACTTGTCCCACATGGTTCATTTTCTCTTTTCCTTGAGTGCCTCCTGCACCATGCTTTTCTTGCATCCTTATACATTCCTTATTCTTTCTCACACTTCCGTCCCCAAGTTGGATGTTGTTACCTCATGGAAAGCAGGAGCTTTGGGACAGTAGCTATGCTACTTCTGCAGAATAGCAATAGAAAGAACCTAAAAAGATCAGAAATCTGCATGAAAACATATGCTTGAAGACGACTGAGTTGAGGATGGCACGAATGTAAAAGGTCTCTTGAAACACAAAATAAATGAAAAGTTAAGCTGGTACATGTAGCTTTTCTTCTAGTTTTGGATTAGACATGACAGTAAGCAGTCTGCATCTCAACCGTACCAGATTAAGTTTGCAACACCTGCTCTGGGATAAAGTTGCCTGTTACTGCAAACGGAGGAGTGGAAATTCTCATCATAGTTATGTGTGAAATGGATAAACCAGAAGTGAAACACAGTTATAGCAAGACCTGAATTTTTTTTCCTGTTGTGGTTGAAAATGAGTTATCAAATATATTAAGTTTTCTGCTGCCTCAGTCTCTGTTTTCTAATACTGTTGTACTTAATGGAATTTAGCTTGGCTTCATTTTATAATTTTAAGAAATCACCTGGTGCATCCTTTGCCCCAAGACAGATTCAGCTCTGCTTATCGTTCCTGACAGATGTTGATCTGACCTGTCCTTAAAACTGTCCCAGCATGTTAATTCCACTGTCTCCCTAGGCAAACTATTCCAGTGTGCATAGTCCTTACCACTGAGTGTTTTTATTGGTATATTACAGACATCTCTCTAACTTTTACTGTCTTCCACAGATGCTAAAAATGTCACTCTTTACAGGAACTTTTTTATATTGATGAAGGGCATTATGTTTTATCTCCCCCCCTTCTTTTTTTTTTCTTCCCTCAGGCTAAACAATGCTAATTTCCAAAACCACCTTTTTTTAGACCATTCACAAATATCTTTGTTTTTCTGGACTCTGATCAATTTGCTGCCCCTTTTTTTGAACAACAGTACCGAAAACTGCACCTGAGGTCTTAGCAGGACTGACTAGAGCAGAAGGGTTGGTAGCACACCATTATCTTGTTTATATTTGTAATACAATGGTGGTTCTTTATGCAACAGCGTGACACTAAGGCTCATGCTTAGATTATGATTCATAGTAATCCCTACATCTTTTTCTGCCAACCTGTTAGCTCTCCAGATGTTCCCCACCCTGGATTTCTTTGTCTGGGTAATTCTGTTTAAATGCAGTACCTTTCAGTTCTCCATATTGAATAGCATCTGATTTCCAAACATCAAGCCAGAATAACCTGCTTTTTCATCAGTTATTTCCCTAGCAGTGGTGGTGGATTGACGTGTTTGTTTTTTTAGAATGCAGCCTTATGTGAAAACAACCTTTGTCTGTGTAATGGGTAATGACAGTACCTTCCAGCCCTTTGTTCCTTGGTAATAGAAGTAGACAACAGTCTCTCTTTTGCACCTTTCTCATTTGATCTATCAGCAGAGATCAAGCATGTACTTATTGATCTAATATGTATAAAAAAATACATATGGGTGTATTTGTATAGATCATGCCATCTTTGGCAGAAATTAGGCAAGGTTCTGGGGTGGCAGTTTTTAATTGAGCAGCTCCATTATGTGTTCCCTTAGTCGTCTTAATTGGTGTAGATATTTTTTCAACTCCTGAAAAGCACATGCCACTGTGGATATTTGTAGGAAAGGGTCAGTCTGTGAGTAAGAGTGACAGTGAAGGGTCCAGAGAATCCCCTGTATTTACATGCAACCTTGCAAAAAGAGGGAACTTAACCTGTCTCAACACTGAGGTCATGTGCAAAATGTTAAATACTTTATTAAATGCAAATTATATTCCACAGATTGATTTGGTATACACTTACTATGTAGAAAATTTTTGCCATCCTCTGGAGTGGAGTTACCAATCTTATGAAGTTGTTTTATTCATAATGCTTTCTTTAGTCACTATTTATTGATTTCTGTAGTGGAGCCTTCCATAAATTTAGTTATGAATTACTTGATCTTGAACCCTGAAGGGCTTATTTATTGCTTGCCACAGTAAAGAAAAAACAAGAGGTCAACTCAGGCAGTAACACGACTGCCATTCAACCTTCCTTTCAGTAGAACTGAGCTGTAAAAATAAGTGTTTGTTGTTTTTTCTCAATTTTATGTAATATTAATACTTGCTACTTTGTATGTGTCTTTAAATTTTTGTGAAATGTTTGCAAATGAAATGCAGTTGCATTCCTCCTGTTCCTGATGACTTTGAAATCAAATGAAAAACTATATTGCATAGGTTTATAAAGATATAATTGCTTTGTGAAACAAAATTATTTGTGTAACTTGTTTCCCATTGTCCAACATTCTGTTGTTCTATGGAACTGTATTTTAAACTCCTGATTTAGTTTTTATTGTTTCAAAAACAATATCCTTATGATGGGGAAAACGATTGTTTTCAATACAGGTGTTTGTCTACCACTTTCTTAGTTCACAGACTGTTTTATGATCTGGTATTCATGAATATGAAATAGTACCCTATTCACAAACACTTGGGCTGAAATTACCTTCGTGTCTTGTACCCCGCTCCCTGTGGAATAAACCATTCTTCATCAAAAAAAGTTTAAAACCATGCAGGAAAGGAGACCTCTGCAGTGCTAACTTGATTTGTCTGTAAAAAAAATCATTTTGGAAGAGTAAGGCCATATCATGTAAAATAGCTTCTGGCCTTCAGCAGCCTCGTGACATCTCTTTCTGAAAACACATTTTCAGGTAGTGAATTATGACTGCCCTGAAGAGGACAGGCTGTATCTATAGCACTGTGAGGAGTTACTTTCATTGTGCCGTGGTATTACTGTGCACGCAGACAGATTGTTGTTACATGTGATTTGCATCTGTGCATTGCACAAAGGTGGATGCTAAAATAGCCATTTTACAGATGGTTAAACAGAGGCATACAGAAGTTAAATAACTTGTTGGAAGTATTTGGTTTTGATCTGGTGCCTGTTGACAAAGTCCATTCTCTTGACTGGGTGTGGATCAAGCCTGTGATGGGATGGTGACCGGATTTGACTGGTGTCAAATGATGCCTCTTCAGCGACACTGAGAAATAGCACAGCAAACGGGTGTTCCTGGTGTTTGGCATACGGGATGTGCTGCTGCTTTTGGTTTCCACATTTTCTTGACAGTTGGCTGGGGGCCACTTCTGGATTTTCATTTGCCAAGATAAATTTTCTCAAGATTGCAAGAAAATAAATTAAGCTTGTAAGTGTTGAATGTAGCAATGTTCATTCTCTGAAGTTGATGAAAATTTCAGGATGTTCATTCAGATCTGTGTGAAAGGCTCTGCAAGTGCAGAAAGCAACAATCACCAAAGGAACATAAATTAGCATTTGAAGGAGTTGCAACAAAAACTAAGGACATCCTGTTTAAGGGATGCTAGGTCAGAAGAAGAAGGGGGGGGGAAAAAGTATATTCATAAGGCTGTCCCTTTAAATAATGTAAAGAGGTAATATTCTTGTGCAGTCATGAGAGATTTTTCTGGAGGAGTGGAAGACTCTCTGTAGATGGTTCCCATTTCTCATTAATACATGGCACACAGCTTAAGTCTCGTTTGGATTGCTAGATGAGGACCTTATCTTAAGCAGTCAGCAAGGCAGTGCTGATAATATGAAAATATTTGCATATACTGTGAAATTGTCATATAGAAACAATTACATTATGGCTACAGAGGGAATTTATGGAGACCATAAATATGCTGGTTTAATTAGGGACACAGTGCTAACTGCTGGCACATTCTCCTCAAAGTCTGATTTCAGAGCACAATTACTAAATGTTTTTTTCAAAACACGTGAAGTTTGAGGAAGAAAATTAAATTGGGTAATTCAGTTGGGTTTTTTTATGTGAGCGGTGGAAGTATAGTCACAGTCCGTGGAGTCTGCAAGGCTGTTGGTGTGTCCAGAACCAGGGCCAGAGTTGACAAAAAGCAAATCATGAATTGCTGCGTAGATCAAATTTGTAACAATAAGAGATGTTACCTCAACTTGGCGCACACACACTTTTAATAAAGCAGGGCAAATTGAGAAGAATTTTTTTTTTTTTTTTTTCCAGGGAATTGGATTGTCAAAAAAACCCACAACCAACAAAACAGTTGTACTCTTTTGTTCCTCCTCCATTTATTTTTTTTCGAAATGGTTATTTACTCTAAAAATTAAGGACCTGGTAATAGCCGTGCAGTTACATACATAAGCTAGGGTGAACTATTTAACCTGCTGAACTGGACTTTATCTGTTTGCTGGGGCATTTGCCAACTTTGCTTTCACAAAGGCTATTTGTAAAATAGCTCCTCTCTGTGTTGTCTCTTTCTGCTTTTTTGGACCCCTAGAGATAGCTACACCTGCCTCTAGTTATCAAATCTAATTAAATAGGCAGAAACACCATATACACAGTCCTATAAGAATATGGGGAGAGAGGTTTGTCTGGGACTGAGTGGGAGACAGTCACAGAGTGTGTTGTGTTTATTTTCTCAGATGGTTATCTTGCCGATGGCTTTCAAGGCTGGTTTTGGCAATGGGGTGGTTGCAGTAGCAGAGTCTTCTTTGGGCAGCTGACGGTACACCATGGTCTGAGTTGAGACTGCGTGCATTGACGGCCATTAGCTGCAAATGCAGAGCACCAAGGCAAGGAAAGGAGATGCATGCTGTAATTCTAGTTATTTATACCTCAGTATGGCTTTTCTGAGCTATTTAGGCAGCTTCACAAAAACTTTGACAAAGCCATGAAGTACCACAGGTAAGAATTCTTGTTTCCAGAGAAATATATTGAGACACAAAAGGTTTAAGTAACTCCCTTGAGATAATATAGAAAGTTGGTAGCAGAACTAGAAGAGGAACTGAGTATTTCTCATGTCTAGATTTCTCTCTTACTGTTTTGGGAGTGCCATTCACAGAAAGTAAGAAGGGAAATACTTTAGTTTCTGTACTCTGTTTGTGGTGAGTTTGGGGTTTTTTGTTTGGGTTCCCACCCCACAGAGGATATTCTTTTTATCTTTGTAACAAATGATTCTCCATGTTGTCTTTGGGCATTGTAGGAGGCATGTTATGAATGTATTTGGCAATTTGAGACAGAACAGGCACCAATAATAGCTACTTTTTTTAATTTTTATGTGATAGCCTGAGTCATTCCATTTCAGGCTCCTAAATCCTAGAGAGGCTTGTTCAGAGTATTTGCAGGCAGAGCACATGAAAATAATAAGAAATTATTTTTTCTTTGTAGGTTCACTGAATGAACCTACCATAGAGTCACTCAGCGGTGCCTTGAGCTAGATTATTGCTGGAGGAGTATCAGTTGTGAGGAGCCTTGCTATCCATTGGAAAACCAGAGCAGTCTGAGTAACATCAAGTGTAATCTACAGATACATCAGCACTCTGCTGCTGATTTTATCTCAAGCTGTTTCCCCCCAAGGAGCTCCATCTTCTGAAGTAGTCTCCTGTGTGTTTGGGCTTTGCACTGTGTTCTCTTCTGACCATGACACCATGTTCTTCCCAATTTTGCCTATGGAGCTGCTGATCTGTTCTTCTGCAGTACGAATGAGAGAGTTCAAAGTTGTGTATGACAGACATGAATTCAGTGACTGTCCTGGTGGGAGGTATAGTCTCAAGGTTGAGTAGGTTTTGAGTTAGTTTTTCTCTTCCTGGGTATAACAGTGCATTGGGTGTTTCATGGTCACCACATAAATCACTCCTCTAAGCCTGTAGCTGTGGAAAAATCCCTTGGGAGCAGGTCTAGGACAGCGTACAGTAAAAACAGCTTTAAAAAGCAAATATTTTGCTTGAGGCAGTACAAAGTGCAAAACATGCAGAAGAAAACTCTGGAGGAGACTTTTTTCCGCTTTGAATACTTTTACTTCCCCTTTCCCTGGTGTGGAGAACATCAAAATTTATGGCTTGCAGTATGCCCAGAATTAGAGAGATGGGAGAAGCTGTTGGAAAGAGAGAAACAGGCTCAAATTAGCCTTGCATGCCAGCCTCTAAAACTGCAGTGGTGGTCGTTCTGTAACTCCTCCTATTTTACGTGGACTGCTAACCAAACCAGTCTCATTATTTTCAAGTTTCTTGAAAATAATGATTACAAGCACATTTATAGCTACCAAGAAACTGATTTCCGAGATATTAAAGCAAACAGATCATTCATTTTTCACTCTGACCAGCTAACATTTTTCTTTTTTTCAGCAAACTGCAAAATGTCTTTTTGTCCTCTAACACTGAGGCTTGAAGTGATAGAAAGGGATGGTATAAAGGACGAGCATTTGCCAGTGCTAGAGGAGCCAAGGACGTGCGAAGAAAACAGATTAATTTAGTAGCAAATAGGCAAAGGCCACGAAGAACAGTTTTTACAGCAGATATCTTGCATAGCCAGCAAAGGGACTGGAGTGGGAGTGATCTACTGAGATAACCTCACATTTTAGTACCTAAACAACAGTAGCAGCATTTTGAATCTTTGCAGGCACTTCAAGGCCTTGTCGAGGGGGGCAGCTGCAGAAGAGTTGTGAGACTGTTCATTCCACGCCTTCTGAAACATGCAACGTTGTGGTGTTAAAAGTTGTTTCTTAATTAGATCTGAAGGGTACTGAAGGAGTGAGCAAACAAAACCGTTAATATAAAAGGCTAATAATTGAGTTTATGTAATTAATAGTGTCTCATTCAAGCTGACAGCTGGGAGGCAATTTACACTTATGTGTAAAAAGTGTGAAGATAAGGATCGTGACAAATCAGTGCTCTCCCCTTACTTAAATTTTGGCATTTTAAAGTTCTAGTGACTTATATGTGATTTGAAAACAGGCCTCTGTTTTGGTGTATACATTTTCCATGTATTTTTTACAGGGAGGTAGGATTGGGTACTTGTCAAGGACAGGGAAATGCAAGGAGGAGATGAAATCAGTTATGAATACAAGTATAATATATCTGGTCTAGTGTCATCACTTTGAAAAAGTACTTTGAAAAAAGTTCATAGCAAACAGTGAATTGAGTTTCAGGGCTTTTTTTCTTCAAATCAGAAATGAATCTGATTTTGGCATTGCAATTTCATCAAGATTTGGACCTTGTTTTTAGAAGTGCAGAGTACCAACAGGTCTCTGACACCTAAAGAATTACGTTACATCTGCCTTCGCAACTTAGCAGTCATAGGAGCCTTCTCAGAATTGCAGTGCATGAGGAGGATACCTGGGTGTGAGGATTTGCATGCATTTATGAGGAATGGTGAATAATGAAACTGGCTTCAGGTAATCTCCCTGCCATTGCTGCAGCCCCCACTCAGGCCCCACTGACCAGTTGCCACCCTTCTGTCTTCTTTCCTCGTGTGATCCAATGAACTGTCAAAGAACAGCCCTGGATATGCTTGGACAATGAGTGATTTAGTCTTTTTCTAAATTTTAAGAAAATCTGTTCTCTAAGGGCTTGATAGTTGTATAGAAAGTGCAGCTTATGTGTGGCAAAACATGAAAGCTGCAGTTTCTACGGGAGCTGCAGTTCCTTTCTATGAAAAATGAAGGTATCCTGGATTATTTACTAACTCCTCCGCTTGCTGCTTGTACCCTGTCCTGTGGGATCAGGACTCCATCTAGTAAAGCATGCAAGAACATGCCAAAGTGTAAACGTGAGTACTGTTGCCAGGCATGTGCTTAAATATTTTGTTGTCCTAACCCCTTAATTTCTCTGAAAGATGGTATTAAAAATGTATATATAAGAACGAGCATAGATTAAGCTAAATGAAAAGCAGACAGAAAGACAGGGAAGATAACACCATGCTGATGAACTGCACTGTGTGTTTCTTTCTGGGTTGAAAACCAGTGGAAATACATAAAAAGATAGTTTCGTTATAGAAGTAAGTAGCACCCTGGGTGCATTGCAAGACACTTGATCTAATTCGCATAGCGGGACCTGTTGGTATCTGTGAAAGCCCAGTGTAGCATACAGGAGATTGTTCTGTAGTTTCGGCTACATTTGCTAATGTACTATTTTTATTTCATTTGTTTTTAACAAAATCTTGTGTAATTGAAAACCCATTCTGTATCCATTGGCATGCACTTATTCACAGAGTGCGCATAACCTTGGATAAGAGACAAAAAATATTATTGAGGAGCAGTTTGTGTTAGAATTGGATCTGAAACAAGAAAAACTTTTAAAGAAATGGTGTATGCACTGATGAGGGCCTCAAGCTGCTGTAACTAAACCCTGTCAGGGCCATAACCTGAAAAAAAATTAAGATACTAAGGGAAGTCTGAACAGAAAAAAAAATTGAAGCTCTCGGTCAAGACATTTTGTTGCTGTTGTGATTAGAGCAGACTTGTTCCCAAGAAGCCAGGGCACCTTTCCCTTCTGAAGACAGTTGAGCAGAGGAATTTGTACCATGGACACTCCCATAACAGTGGCAGCACCTGCCCAAACAAGCAGGTCTTGGCTGCAAAAACCCAGGCATTTAGAAACTCTTGCAGGTGTTTGTACAGCTTAAGTTTTACTTTGCTCAGATTTTCCTTACCACAGTAAATTAATTTAGTTGGAGGGCCTACCAGCAAACTGAGTCATAACGCTTACACAAAGACATTTGCAAAGACGGGGTGTTTGGTCATTTGTTCACCGGGTTTTGCATGCGTAATTTATATTTGCTGGAGGAAAGAGGAGACAAGATACAGCACGCTCCCTTCCTGCAGCAAACCCTTTGCTCGGTGCAGGCAGGCAGCTTCAGGTGCGCTCGCTCCCTGGGCTTGCCAGCAATGACAAAGCAGCACTGAAAGTGCTTGGCAACAAATTATTAACTGAAATGATTTGACTTCAATAGATTATTTTTTTTCCCCAGTCTAAAGCTTTTGACTGCCATTTGGTTTAGATTGAAATGGAGAGTTGTTATCACTCGTAGCAATACTGCAATGTTGTAAAGAGGTACCAGGGTCTCTGAACTTGTAGGTCTGATTTACTAGGTGTTTGTGAGTTTTGTGTTTCTTTTGTACATTGCTACTGCCTTTCTCTTTGAAGGATTTGTGCAATTGATTGGATTTTTTAATGGTTTTGCTGATGATTCTTTTATTACAGATATTTTATCTGGCTCAACGCTTCTGACCTTGAGGATTGCCGTGTACAGTCTGCTTTGCTCTTTCTCTAACTGCATGTGTCCCAGCTCTCAACATTTTCCGTCGCTTCCAGTCTTGTTATTTCATTGCCCATAACATTTCATGTATCCCCTGGGTTTTTGGTTGGTTGGTTTTGGTCTGTTTCAGTTCAATGTAGACACCTGTTTAGAAGATGATTGGGAAAGCTTAGTTGTATGAAGTAGGAGTCAGGATGAAGACCCAAGTTTCTGCAGCAAGATGGTAAAAGATGGCCTTTCTGTTGTCCTTAAATCAACTGGGCTTAATGTGAAGCATGCTTGCTCTAGCTGGCCTCCAGGGTTGCAAAGGCATTTCTTGCATTTACAGTTGTAAGTGACCTCCTGCCAATTACCGTTTTACAATTCTGTTAGGGCATGGGGAGGACTGAACCTCCTCTGCAGCCGTATGGGTGAGGCATACTCAATTTTTTAGTTTTACCTAGTTTGCCGTGGCATCCCTGTAGCTTATGGCCAACTCTTGTGCTGCTGCACAGCCTGTGTAAGCACACTGTTCAGCACTCTTAGCAAAGGGGCTGGGTTTTCAATGGACCTCCAAACAGAAACAGTTACTGGTTGCTGAGGGCTCTGTTCCACTTTATGTATGCTTGGAAGACAATTATAAAAATTCAAAGCAATGCATGGCAGCATTTTTAATGCCATAATTTGACTAACTGTGACTACAATACTCCTTTAATAGTAAAATATGGCGCTGAGTGGATAGATTGAATAAGAAGGGGCATGAGGGAGTGCAAAGCTGTACGGGCTTTGCTGGTATGAAGCTACTTGTACGCACTGCGTCACTGAAAAACTGCGGGTGGCTCTTGGAGCGCAAGTCTGCTCTGCACTTGTGCTTCATTTGTTTCTGCATTGCCAATTCTCTGCGTCCTTGAAGTCAAGCGTGACCCACAGCCTGGTGGAGAGAAAGGCTGAAGTTGCAGGTGGAACTTGGGAAGAAGCTCTTGTAGTTGCCACTTCAGCAATAAAATGGTCTAAGCAGCTGAATTGTGAGTATGTAGTCTAACTGCACAGGGAGAAAACGTTACATGAGAGAATAATTTGTTAGGCTTTACTAGAGGACTCTTAATTCTCTGGTGAATAGTTGTAGATGATGATTGCAGATGATTTACTTGGAGCAGTGGTGGCAGCTTTCTTTGCAGATTCCTCAGGTCTGAGTTTTTTGTGATTACTGAAGGATGACTGCTGAGGTTCAAATGCTTTCTCTGTAAGCAGCACATAACAGTGTCATAATTATTTTTGGTATGTTGTTGGTAGTAGGTCTATTCATCGTTCAGCAATTGGCCTCCTCTTTGGAAAGGACCCTGGCTCAGTTTGTGATGGGGTAACCACATATTGCATAAAAACACAACGAAGCAGAGCAAAGTTGTGCATCGCTGTCCTGTGCTAGCCTGAAAGTGGTGTGATGCTGCTGGGCTGGAGGGAGCGGGAGTCAGCCCCAGCGATCGCACAAGCCTGATCTCACCAGGAGGCTGCTGTGTCCCTGGGGAGTGGGTTCTGGTCCCCACTGTCCTCTCCTGGGGAAAATCTCTGCGCCTCCTGCTTTGAACAAAGGAAAATGTGAGCTTTTACAGCTATCTGATGGATCCTCAGCATTCAGATTTGTTGCCCTTTAAATTTAAGAATCACTGAAACCTGTATTAACCACTTTTCTGCTGTCTGACTGGTGTGCCAGGGCAAAACCCGCCTTCTATCCCAAGAGCTGGTTATGTGGCAGGAGCCCACTTGTGCCTTTTCAGCAGAACAGCTGAGCTTTGCAAGAACTGGCTGGAGCTCTGCAGCTGGGCTGGAGCCTGGCCCAACAGCGGGAGCTGTTAATGGTGTGATTGAAGTCTTTAATTTAACCCCTTACCAGCAGTTGTGCTGATCAGTATTGGAGCTGTCAGTTGTCACTGTTGCACCATTACCCTTCAAAGCAAAACTTGCTGCAGCGGTAATCCAACAGAGCACGGCTTCCATTTGCTGCACCACCACTTGGGGCCATTACTGTTGACTACTCCATCTACAGCATAAGAGTTTCTAGTCCTGTCTTACTTTAAATGTAAAAAGAAAATGAAGAATATTTCTATCAATAGTTATGTAGATACAGATTTCTAACACGAATGTGTAGAAGGCAATAATTACTTCATAATATTATCAAACAAGGGTGCTGTGTATCTTTTTGTAAATACACAGAATTGTGCCAAATGGTATAATGGCCTTCGATAATATTTTCTCGCTTTGATAGGAACAATCTTTCGTGTCATCTTTGGGCCTAAAAAATATGATACAATGCATCAGAGATGATTTGAAATTCAGTTTGATAATAATCATAGTGTGATGGCCAGTGATGAAGACTTAAATACATAAGGATCTGGCCCAAAGCATCCATCAAATGTAGGCTTCAGTTTCAAAGGTAAAGAGAGAATGGCTAATTTAAGTCTCTTTATCAAAGGCAGTTTTTATAGCAGGGAGGATGTATAAACACAGACTAGCAATTTGTGGGCTAATCCTTTTTTGCATTAATACGGTTAATTTGGTTTCAGTTCTCTTGTTCAAGAAATTAATTTCTCCCTCACTTTCTAGGAGACTTTGAAGTTAGCATCCAACTATCCACCTTTGTCTCTCTTCTCTCACCCCCTCACATTCCTGGAGTGCGTTTATGCAGGTTGAGAGCGAGCAGTTCAGTGCCTAGCTCTAGGGAATGAATTCATATTATCCACCTTAATTTTCAGGTGTTCAGTTTCACATACCTACATAGTAAACAAAACCAGTTTGATTTCAAGCTAAATGTTGATTCTGCTTTCTAAATTCTTATAAAAGTCAGATTTAAAAAAATTTAAAAATTAAAATTTTTCCCAGTATGACCAGTTTCTTTCCTGCTTCAAGTGGGCCTTCTTAAAAACAATCCTGAAAGAAACTGCTTCTTCAGAATGAGTTTATTGTAATAACAAATGTTAGCAAAGAGTCAGTTTCCCATATGCTGACACAAGTTTGTGGGATAGAAAGTTTTTTCAAAACCTTTTCTGCTGTTTCCACTGTCAGAGCAGCTGAAATGGGGGTCAGACCCCACCAACCCTCCCATGTTTATAAGTCATGAAGTCAGCGTATCTCATGTTGTTATAGCTTTCCAACTGGGGTGTTCTCATGAAATAATGAACATAGGAATCACTAAGGGGGAACTAAACTGGATTTAAAACATTAAACTGAAACTGCAAATCAGCAGAAAAGGCCTACCGAGCCTAAAACACTGCGAATGGATGGGTTGAAAGCTCGGGCTGCAAGGCTTTCTGCCAACGAAGACCCGAGTTCAGGATGTCTGCATTTTTGAGCTTGCAGCTGTTGATGTTTTTAACCTCTGAAAGAGGAAAAAAGAGGTACAGTTTTGCTGTTAATTGGAAAGCAAGAATCCATTTTGCCCAAATGTTTAAAGTTTTGATGTAATTCCTTTTGAATGAAAGGATGCAACAGGAGGCTGTTTGAATTTTCTCATGGAAAGACGAGAAAACCAGTAAACGTTTACCTGGGCACAGCCTTATGATAAGACTATTTGCCAGGGATGTAGGATAATGTGGGTCAGGTCTTGGCTCAGCTCAGTTCTCTATTACACAGTTCTGTTGCCTCTTTTTCCTGTTTTTTTACTGGATTCTTTCACTTCTCTAAAAGAAAAAATCCGTTTTCTCAGCAGTAGCACTTAAACTTTTAGAAATTCTGTGCTAGGCGTGAAAAACTCTTAAATCTGATAGATTTTCTTGAATTAAATAAAAGCTTTAGTCCTGTTCTGAAAGGTTCAATTCCACATTTAAAAGAAAACTCAGAGGAGGTATATGTGCCTGTATACATACAGACTTTTTAAAATTGGCGACTTGATATAGGTGCAGATTTTCGCAGAGGCTTATGAAGCCAAGAGGAGGTCATGAGCTTTGAAGAGCATGGCCTGATAGCAGCACCAGGCAGCCCAAAGGGTAGCAGTTGTAGAAACAAGGGTGGTGCCAGATTTCTTATGAATTGGTGCTTTTCTTCCACTGCCCAGGATGCTGTCAAGTTCTAAATTTTGATTTTGCCCACCGCAACTAAAGTATCCAGCAGAAAGAGTTAGATCTCTTTCATATGTATTTGGTTTTTGTTTTGAGTCTCTGCATGTGAGGTGTCTCAAGTAAAAGAAATGGAGAGAACTGTCTAATTTTACACTAATCTGCGCATTACAGTGACTGTAATGATGGAAGTTTCTGACACAAAATGCATTGCAGGTTATCAGCATGACATAAATTGGAAAAAAAAGTCGGGGGAAAGTTTTAAACTAAAATATTCTTTGTTTTCCGCTAGATAACTTTTCTAACTTTTGTTTAATGTCTCATTTTTAACAAAGTACAACAAATCACTGCTTTCACAGAATTAAATTAATGCAAAGTATTTTTAGGGTTTTGTGCTGAAATTGAGGGAGTTCATGGCTGGTATCCCATGCATTTGTGGTAATACAAAAAACCCTTCTGTGGATTTCTTAATGAGTGGTGCTTTCTTCTGATTTACCTACTCCAGAATTTCACTAGGGTTTTTAAGGCCTTAGTAACTCAAAGTCAACTGTAGTTTGTGTTTTCTGCTACAGATCTTCTGAATAATTAATTGGTAACTTATTGTTTGGTACAACATAAGGTGAAAACAACAGAGTTTTTAAACGTTAGCTAGCACAATAAATGGATGTGAAAGGGAGTATACTTGAAAAAAATCATTGGTATTACAATAACAACCCATTTCACAAGAATCCCTGAGCCTTGAGTGTATTGATTGATTCAGCTTCTGTTCATTTGCAGTATAGATCATTGGAAATTTCATGTGCTGGAGGCATGGATATTGGCATGTAGGTGCACAAATATACAGTGGACCTGTGTTGTTAGCCTATATTTCCATGGTACATCTGTTTGAAAGGATTTATAGCACAGCTGTAGAGGTTTCCTGGAGGCATTGGTCTTAGCCTGGGCTTCACTTTCTCTTTCCTTGCCAGTTTTCAAAAAGAAAATACATCTTTTGTTGTTCTTGAAAGTATTGAAGAGGAATTGAGAAAGTGGAAAATAAGCTTAATGCGAACGTAGTACAGCTTTGTGTACATGAAAATGAAAAATTGGTAAGATCTGAAGAGTGTTTCACAGAGGGAAATGGAGACCATCACTGACCATGATGAATGGGTATCCTGAATTTGAAAAGCACATAAAAGCAGATCAGGACCGTTGATATTCAGAAAGAAGTTTGGCATACTCTGCCATGGCTTGCTTGTGAAGCTGCTTGTGATTATTTTCATCTTATCGGTGATGCTGTGGGTGCTTAACTTCAAAACCACTCTAAATTCCTGGCCCTGCAGTTACAGGAAAGCACAATGCAGGGTGGTAGTGGGGATATGTTGTTCACAGAGGTGCTGTCTTCCTAATTGTTTGAGGGTATCGCTTCAGGTGGTGACTGACGGCGAGGTACCCGCGCACTGCCATAGCTGTCCTCGCCAGAGGGCCAGCAGCTGGGCAAGGAGTCTGTACTTGGCTGACCAGACTGTTCCTACCCCGAAGTACACTGCAACAAACCTTTGTTTGTTTATGCATTTATTTTCTCCCTTCCTTGTGGTGTTTTCCCACAGGCCAAACCCTCTCTCTGGGGGAAGTGGCAACTTGTCCCTGGTCCCCTTGTCAGCTCCCGCACAAGAAGGGCCCCTTGCTTTGGGCAGCAGCCAGTTGGGCTTTGCCTCACGCCTCCCTCCCCGTGTCACATCCTGAGCCCTCTCTGGCCTCACATTTAACTGTTCTTGGTGTGGTTTGTTTGGGTTTTTTCATGCCTCTGAAACATTACAGCTCTTCCCGATGCCACAAACACCCTCGCTATCTTAAAGTCTTCTCTGGAAACCCACATCTTTCGCTGTGTTCTCCATCATTGTTTCTTCTCATGAAAGTTCTTTTTGGCCTTACCTGTACAGTGAAAGTCGATGCTGACCGACCTGAGGAGTTTTAGGCAAACATAGCAGGTCTTATTCATCCTGTTTATACCAGCAAGAGCTCTAGTATAGATACAGTTATGCCAGCACAAGAGCGCTTTACTATTTTACCATTGGGTAATGGGTGTAAAACAAATCAATCAAAGACCTGCTGTGTCCCAGTCACATATATATGCCTTTATATTAATATGTTTTTAGCACAGACTCAGCTACCATAGTTCTGTGTTTGCTTCATCTTTTTTGGAAAAATTGATCAGAAGGTGTTTGATTTCCCTGCTGCAGAACGCTGCGTTCCCATATTGACTTTCCTTTCTCTGAAGCTTGTTGCTGTTGGGTTTTTGTCTTTGTGCCATAATTTCACTGGATTCAGCCTCTGTTTGTTACAAGTGGATTTATGAGTTAGCACTGCCTCACTTTTCATTGTTACAGGGCTTTACAAAAGCTGCAGTTTCTTTGTAATTGCTAATGAGTTATGTTTTTCAAAATCATTATGGAATGTCTCTCAGCCTCTGTGGCTTCCAGCCTTAGTATTGAATGCAATGTATTTGAGATGGACAAAAAAACCCTTCTGTTTTTATTGTTGGCAGAGGGGAGAGTGTCAAACGCTTCGCCCCATGACGTGTTACGTTCGATAGATTCCAGCACTTGCGTCAAGCTGAGAGGCATGATTTTTCTTCCTTACCTAATACTAAAAGCAGACATGTGAGTGCCATAGCAGCGTGTTCTCTCTGAAGCTGCATTTCATCAGTAGTTAAGCTAAGTGTTTACCTCTGTCTGCGGTGTTGTACGAGGCACTGAGACGCTTGAACTGTTATTTCATGTGTAGAAGTATTTATTGTTTGAAATCCCATTTTTTAACCATTCCTCCTGCGTAGCTCATTTCCTTGATCCAGAATTTTTCTGCTGCTGTAGGATGTTATCATTTAGCATTTGTCATCTCTGGCTCTAACGTGCAAGAGTAATGGAGAAGAAAGCCTGCGCTCTTCTTTGAAACAGCTACGAGGTGGTCCAGAGGTTGTGGTTTGAGACTCAAAATGGGACTTTTACTAATCTGTACCACTGGAAACTCACTGAGCTGGTTAATTCCCTCAAACGCTTGCTGAGGTGGTTGCCACAGGGACAGGTCTTTTTTTATTTCTTTATTCTGACATGTGACTTGTAGGCAATTTCCATTACACACTTGCGTACCCGTGCTGTTTCTGCACAGGGGCTTCCCTTCACCTTCTCCAGAACCTCTGCAGAGGCTGAAATGTGGTGTGTGGCAGAGGACTCAGGGCAACACGATTGCTTTCAAAGTAAAACAAACTCTTAGAGACCTTTCGTGCTCTAGCTATCTTTCAGATGTAGCTTTGTTTAATCATTTCAGAAGCTAGACAAGAACATGCAGTGCGTGTTTGGAGCAAACAGCAAAAATGTTTGGTGGAAGAGACTGCCAGAATTTTCTTACAGAAGCTTTCTGCTGTAGGTGCCTTAACTTAGACCTGCTGAAATGGTTTCATAAAATTATTAATAAATTTATGAGCATTTTAGCCATCTCCTTTTCTACTGGTTATGTCACTGAAATTTCACAGTGCTCGTGTGGGTCTCACTTTGCGTGGTTGCTGTCTGCACAGTGAGATTAATCCTGTCTTGGGAGCTGCAGAGGAGTGTTTAAATTTATAATTTGAGTGGATACAGCTCCTGTGGCAGAAACTGTGAAGAGGTTCATGAATTTCTAATTAGAAGGGATTCATTCAATGAATGTAATTTCCTAAACTAAGTTGTGGTGTGGAGCATAGATGAAGCTTAATGTTTAGGTAATTAAAATATGCGCATTCCCCCTGGAACGTGTGAGCCTTACCCTGGATAACCAGGTTTCCTTTTGGATGCTCTTCTCTACTATGCTTCTGTATTGCAGGAGCAGAACAGCAACGCCTTCAAGGTGATCTCCCTTATCTGTTACATTACATAGAGAACAACTGAACTGAAGCTATCACAGGAGGAAAAGTCCCTCATGAATTCAAACCCTGCCATTCCAGTCAGGAAATGGGTTTCCAGCTTCTTCCCTGTGTATTTTGTGCTTTGTACTTTCTTCCCGTGTATGTTTTTCAGGCTTAGCTCATAAATGCTTGTAAAACTGTTTTCAAGATTTTTATGAGGAAGGTAGTATATAAAACCAAAATCACAATATTTAGAAGCCTGCAATAATTTCAAAAGAAAATGTATCCAAACGATCACATAAATCACACAGTGTACAAAGTAGGCGGAAAAGCTACCTGTGAAGAAAACTTCTTTCTTGAGTCTGGAGGCAAACACCTTAAGGCTTGAAGCATAAGCCACCGATCCTGCTTGTTAAGCTTACAACTCATGTTTTCTTTCAAAGTGAGAGATTTGTAAAAAGCACTTTACTGACTTGCACTTCTGCACCAGCGCTCCCGAGCTTTGTCAGTTCGACTCTGCAGTTGCTTTCTGTAGCGCCTGCAATGCAGAAGGATTGGTGACACCAGGCTTCTGCCTGGGCAGTATGACACCTGCAGACCTTCCCTTCCTCTAGCTGCTGGGTCACAGCCAGGGCCGTGGGGCATTGTCCCGTGGCTGTCCTGTTGATGGCTTTGGGAGAAGGAAGAGACAAGAAGGAAATAGGACTGCTAAGAATATGGCTTTACAGCTGGGAGAACAAAATGTTTCTGCAAGGTGAGATTGTTCTAAATCAGCCATAGGTGGCTAGGTGGAGGAATACCTAGTTTAAATTCAGTGGGCTTCACTCTACAGGTATTAGCATTGCTAATTTTTAACAGCTCCCTCTGGCTTTATTATCACTATTTGAGATTCTGTGCCCTGCTAACCTTGGACCTTCAGGAGAGCTGGACAAGCTGGTGCTAAGCCACTGTTTGCCCTCCCTCTTACGTGTTCCTTGGGGGTTGGATACAATTTATGAATACCTCCATTTCTCCAGAATCTTCAGATCTTAGTTACTGTGATTAACAGTGTATTGGACATGTGCAATATGCACTGACAATGTCTGGGTACAGGACGGGTGACTTAGGCATGGCCCCTTAAAAACAGAAACCATGCAAGTAAATCGGACAGTTTTGGGAAACTCTGGATTTAATCACATAGCTTAAGGAGTCTACATTTGATGGGATACTTTCTCAGATCGCTGGGTTTCTTGCACCAACACTTCATAGTGTGTAGGTGGAGTGAATGTCTGGTACACCTCAGACAAGCTTTATGGGCACTCATGGAGGGCAGTTATCTGGGGCAGCAGGCTGCTAGGACAGAAAATACCTATTGCTCTGATGCTTGCTTGGTCTAGACCAGAGTCCTGGAAATGCCTCCAGGCACCCCTTCCCTCCAGGGAATGGCTGTCTGTTACTGCGGCCACTGTTTCTATAAACCCAAGCTCCCCTCTGTTTCATTTTTTAAGGTTTGGTTCAGAAGGGTGAAAGGTGTACTTTCATGAAACTAATCTTTGAAAATATTTTTTGAAAAGATGTTATAGCGTGCTTGAGAGCATGCCAACAGTACAACATTTGCTCAACCTTCTAGAATTAGGCCTTGGTATAAAAAAGGCCCTGATCCTTCTGCATTAAAGTTAACACAACCCATGGGTTTTAATGTGAGGTTTAATGGATTTTAACCTAAATAAACAGAATTGCTCAAGGCTGATAAAAGTTCTGTGATACAGATCTGTGCCAGAAATTCAGTGGAGAGTAGTATTTTCCTAAGTATTTTCCTTTGGTTTCTTGTCTAAATAACAATAGGAAAAATATCATTCAGCTGGAAAGGCAGGTATGAATATTAATCACAACATTATGAGACTATAAGGTGTTTTGCATTCCAGCATTGCAAAGAAGAGCTTTAGAGAAGGGAGAGGAGAGTTGGCCTTGCTTCTGTCCTCCACAGTCATCTTGATCCTATAAAACTGTTCCTGTTCTAACAGGGTGGGCTTGACAGTAAATGAGAAAAAAGAAAGCAAATACATTCAGCTTTTTTAGGGTTTTGTTACACGTGATACCGCTGACTATTCAGCTGAATGGTTTTAGGCTGAAAATACTAACTTCCCACCTAATTGCAATCTCAGTCTACAACTTCACAAGCAACTGCTTAAGCAGAAGACTTCTATAAAGTGTTGCGAACCGAGATAGCATCTTATAAATGATAGTTTACAAAAGCTGGCATATTTTAAAAAAAAAAACATTTGCAGCAAGCAGTGTTTTAAGGCAACAGATAAATCTTCAGGAAGTGGGGATCTAAAGGCATGTTGGGGACACAGTGGATTCTCCTGACTGGCAAATTGAAACTTTAAGATGGGATAGCTGATAAAATGCTGCTTTTTTCATCTGTGCAGCAGTGTGTAGACAAATGAGGCACTCATGAGTGGGAAACGTTTGGACCATGGGGCTTGTCTTTCCTTTCCTCCCTGTGGACTGCTAGGTGGGGGTGGGAGAGTGCCAGAGGAGGATTTGCAGCGATGTGCCGGCAGCTTTTCCAGATGCAAAACTTACTCGAATTCCATTTTGACAGAGCTAATGGAGAAATAGAGGGATGCCTGGTGCCAAATAGCTAATTTCACTTTCCTGATCTGTGAACGTTTGTGGAATTTCCCTGGGCTCGGTCCAGCTTCTGCTTGACTAGAGGAGTCCTGTTGGATCTGTCAGTAAGTGAACGTGGTCACCTTTTCATGCAGACTTCCACTCAAGGACTTCATTTCCCCTTTCATGCTATAAAATCAGCAAAGCAGATATGCAGAACCGTGCATGGTCAGGCAAAATCCCCCAGTTGGGCAATGATCCTGTGTCAGCTCTGTTTACTAGCAAGCACATGGCCATGAGCTGTCCTGTGCCCTCCTGGCTGCCGCGGCCAGCAGCGCAAGCTAGCACAGCCATGTGACGCCAGAGTAGGCTCCTCTCTACTCTCCATCTTGCAGACTTTCTGGGCGGGCTAATCCGACACTGTTTCATGGCAGTCAGTGGTAATTTCCTGTTTAGTATTAAAAGGCTGCATTTCCAGAAAATTGTGTCTGGTTTTCTTTTTTTATGTTAAATCTTAAGAACATTTTGTCACCCTTTCTGTAAACAAAGGGCATAGGAAGTACAATTTCACAGAGATAAGAGACTTACATGTAGGCTGAGGAATGCATGAACAAAAAAGACCTCCAGTATTGAGAAATAAGGCCACGTCCTTTTTTAATTTTTTTGGAGTGTGTATCCTACTGTGGTTGCTTACTCAGCTATGATGGCTTTTCGATTACAGCAATAACTTCACTAGGGGTAGGATTGGCTGAGAATAAAATAGCCATAAGTTGGTTCCCCCATGTTTTCACACGCAGATCAACCAGCAAAGTGCAGTTCTCAGTACTGATGACTATAATTTCTTCCACCATTCTAATTGGAGTTTTCCCACTGACTTCAGCTAGACTTGTTGTTAATAGTATGTGCCTTTTAGGCAGCTGGCTTGTAATCTTAAATTAGATACCACCAGTGGGACTTGCCTCATCTAACTTGAGGCAGCTGAAACCCGTTGGGCGAGTTGTTCTCTAAGAGTTGCTGTCTCTCTCTATCGACTGCAAAAGGAGCCTGGATCACCTAGTCCTGGAGTAGATGGTTATATCCTAGGTGTTTGAAGGAAGGTGATTTGAACTCCATCCTGTTGACAAATTTCTATGTGAGAAACTGACCTTGCTGAAATGTATTGGAATCCTCTCGGTATTTTTAGCTCCGAGAATGCTCTTTTAATGCCAGATTTTCCCTGTGTGTTCTTCCTGAAGGTAAACTTTGGGAAATTGCACTTGGGTTTATCTAACAAATTGTGTGACAATCTAGTGAAAATAGCACAATCCTCTTTCTGTTTTGTTTTGAATCACTTCTGTCTGGCAATTTTACCTTCTTCTATATTCTATAGTGCTAAGGGTGGAATTAGATGTTTTACTCGGAGTATTTCAGAATTTATCCTGAAAGTGGTTCCTTCTGGAGAGGTTAGTGTTTTCCATTTGAACAGTTTTGAGGTAGTCCTAGGTTCTGTTACCCTGTTTCTTCTTCCCTTTTCCTCCCCTTCAGATTTCTTTTTTCTAGTGTTTGGATATTTCATTAACCTGACATTTGTTCTGTTTTAGGATAAACCTGATGCCAGCCCCACATCTCTACAGATCCGATCCCAGATTGAGGTAAGGACTTTGCTTTTGATTATCTGTGTGTGTTTGTTTGTTTGTTTGTTCTTTAATTTGATATTCTGCATAAATTGGGCAAAGGCTGCTGTTGTGTCTGCTCTCACTGCTCTCTGTCTTCTCTTGCAGGAGTCACTTGGTCTCAGCAGCACTGCGTCAACACCCGACACTGAAAGAAAGTAAGTGAAGGCACAGGAGGTGAGAAAGGAGGGAGGGGGGAATTTGGTACATTTTCTTTTTCTTGGAGTAAATTAATTTTAGACTGCATTGGTGTTTCAAGGTTTCAGATCCAGCCTCTATTAATGAAACCCATTTTGGAACCTGCTCCTTCCCTTGTTCTCTTTTGGCCTCTTATTATTTTGTTTTTTAGATCAAGGGAGGGTTATCTTCTCACCTCTGTGAGCACTTGGGGTGTGCATATTCCAAGATGACTGGTCGTCATTTTTGAGGAACTTCACTGAATTCACGTTCTCTGCAAACCAAACCTGCTTAAAAAATAACTTTCTGTGGCTAGGCCTGAATGCAGCCAAAAAGAGATAGGCAAGGGGAAGGGAGAGTTAGAAACTTAAATCACTTTCCTTTTCCTGTGCACTCCTGGGTTTATAACTGTGCTTTTGAAGAAGGTGCCAAGGGAATGAAGTATTTAAAACCAAGTTAAGAGGAGCTTTAATTTTAGCAGTCCTTAATAAAAACCTCTCTGTGAAGACTGAGAGGGTTTCTGTTTACTGTCACCTCCTGCTGCAATGTGTGTGCTTGTTTTCTGCGCCTCCTTCCTTTGATCCCAAGATCTTGGATCCCTGCTGCTAAGGGTAACGTGCAGCAGTGCATGAAGACAACTGACACTGTATTTCCAATTGCCTGCCCTTCATGGGATAGTGCCAGCTGTACCGGTTCAGAGGGAGTATGTGGAATCCAGTTGTGATGTGACGTGCTTTCGTAAGGTTTTACAGTCCCACATTTGAATATCTTTTACTGATTCAACCCTGGACAGTAATAGAAAGGTTGTAAGAAATTGCTGCCCTTGCTGTTGCTAGTTCAGTAGAAGGAATGTCAGTCCCGGAGGTAGCTGTGGTGGATGTGGGGTATGGGACTTGCCTGAGCACTGGCCATGTAGAATTCAGTTGTACAGTAGGGAACAGCTGCTTAGGAGCTTCTGTGGGATCGTCTGAAAGCTGGTTCATGCTAAAGATCTTGGAAAGCAGTAAATTATCTTTTAGAGGCGCCTTTTCTCTTCGTCACTTGGAGAGGAAGCAGAGATGGTTTGCCTGAGGTAGATGCTCATTTTCAAAACAGCTTAAGACAGATAAGGTGAGTTTTACCTTGGGTACCATCACTGCCCCCATTTTACATGCTGTTAACAGAGAAAGTCTAGAAGGCTTAGCACTTAAAAGTGGTGCTTCAGATACTGAAAGACTGAAAAGTTTTCTTCAAGTATACCTCCCTGTCTAACTTTATAATGAAACCAGAAGTGTTAAGTGGATGGGAACATTATGAGAATTGTGATCTGGGAAGTAAGCCTCCAAGGTTATCCTATAATCATAATACTTTTCTCTGAGTCTCAAAGCACTTTCTCCATGGGTAAATATAATCATCCCACCTCGGGTAATAATGAGATAAAGATCTTGCAGGAGGACAGCACACAACTGGGAATAAGCTCCTCTTGCAAGTTCTAGCCAGCTTCCTAAATTGTGTCTCTGTGTAGGTGTTGTACCACAAATAACTGAGTGAGAAGACAGTATCTACAAAAACATCTTCTCAGTGACTGTATTCTGAAAGAGCCCCTTTACCTCACTGAAAGGAAATTAACCTCGTTATCTTAGTCCAGATGGAAGGGACCTATGATTTTTGTGGACTTCTCAAGAGTGGAAGTGTCCTGTTTGAGGATTTGTCTGTCAGTTGAAGGTTGTACATGATTAACCTGATCAGATACATGAAACTGGCACAGGGCAAGTTGTGTGAAATATTTGTGCAGTAAGAAACAAGGCCATGTGATGCATGTTAATTGGGCAAGGCGTTGAAAATAAATGATGTCTACTCAATACCATACAAATCATTCAAAACCGAAATTATACAAGCCTGTGCCTATTAGTGACAGCCTGCCACATCAATGGTTGTTTCATCCCTCTAGCTTGGAGGGCTGAATTGTCACGGGAGGCAGCGGTTATAAAATTGATCTGCAGGAAAATGACCACTTCAAGTCCATCTGATACGTCTGTACTTGCTACTAACATGTTGAATTTGATGGTTTTTGGGGGAGGATGGCATGTTGGCCCTGGAGGGTTTTTTTGGGTTCGGTGTTTAGTTTATGGCTTTCATCTGAATTTGCTGTGTGGGCATGCTAAAGAGACAGGAAAGCTTGTCCCTTTGGGGATGCTGCTTTTGTGGCCCCCTCATGCTGTGTGAAAGATCTGGGTTAAACCTTTTACAAAACTTCTTTTGTTGTGAGAAGACTTCAGTTTGCCAAACCTGAAACTCAATGCAGATGTGCATTGGTTTCTCATATTCACAAAGAGATTTCGGGGGCAAAAGGAGAGATTTGTCCCATAATAAACATCTAGATTTTCAGGAGCTGAAAAATCGGTTGTGTGAGTACTCTTCCAAAGCCCAAGTCACTGCCTGCCCAAGAAATGTTATATTTCTACATTCTGAAAATACAAACATTTTCTCAGGGTGAGGCGAGTTGTTTCTGTGTTCTGAGCGCGTTGCTTCAGAAAGTAAAAGCAAGTCCCAAGGAAAAACCCACAGTGGGGTAGGGAGGAGAGAGCAAGCGGCCGGCTGGAACATGGTTGCTTTTGGTAGCTCCCTCGCCCAGTGCTGCTGCCTGCAAACCCTGCAGCTTAATGCTACCAAGGTCTAAAGTTTTAAAATAACACACCTGGATGGTTGTTTAATTTGTCAGAGTTGAGAGATTCCAGACAGAAAGAGGCTTTGAGGGAGTCTGGAAGAAGCTATGTTTGTTTTAACCTGGTTTGGTTTTCCTTTTCTGTGGTGCTCAACTGAAGAGAGAGTCTGACAGGCTCCACTGTACACCGCACTGAAAACAGCTTAGCCTTGGTGCTCCGTGGTAGGAAAAAATCCTGTTTGTGCGGACGAGTAATGTATGTTCAGTCTTGCCTTGAGTCTTACTAACCCTGCTGCCCAGTCTGTTCAAAGCCAGCGTGAAATTAGTCGGTGCCCTCTGTCCAGCAAGTTGCTCAACCAGTGTCTGTCCAGTGGGTGATGTGCTGTAACACAGAAGAGCAGCCGTAGTGCCTGGAGGGAGGCAAAAAGGGGTTAAACGAGCCTGGAGGCAGAGTTGCTTGTCACTTCAAGTCATTGCCCCTCCAAAAGGCATTTGGGACAATGCTACCTTCCTCTGTTGCTGACAACGATGTTCCTGTTAATTAGATGAAGCTACAAAAACAACGGCACGTATGAACCTGCTCTGTGCATTATAAGTGCCCTACCAAAGATGGTTTTCATTCGATTGATTCTGACAAAGAGAAAAATCTTCACTGTAGCAAAGGCTTTTGAGATTTATGTGAATAACAGCAAGGGTACTGATGTGGCCTGAAAAGCTATCTGTAAACAGCAGAAAACAAAGTCATGTTTGTTCAAGCTTGGCCTCAGAATTGCTCTGATTTTTTGGCCATACTGGAGTTCCTTCTGTAAATTGAAACAGTTGGTCAGGCTTCTGAGACATATAATATTCAGCAAATAACACAAAGCATGGAATGAGATGTTTGTAGCTTTTTTCTCTTAATAATAAATTTCATTTCCCTCTGCCCTTTCCAAGATTCCCATCTTTTTAAACTGCAGTCTTGCTGTCAGTTGTGGTGCTGGTGTAACTTTGCAGATTCTCAATGTGCCTTCAGCAAAGTGGCAGTAGCATCTTTAATAGTGATATTATTCATTTTAAACAAAAATCTCCCCAGAACTGCAGGTGCTCCTGTACAGACACAATGACTTCTGCATTTGCTAGAAGAATCATTAATGTAACAAATATGCAGTAAATGTGTTCTTAGCAGTTACTGTTGCTTCTTTGTCCCCACACCATGTTGGTCTGGGGATGTATTGTATATACAATCCCTATTATTTCCAAGTGATGGCAACACCCCAAGGATGTTTACTCGGGGGACTGAGCAGGGTTTTCTCATAATTGTAAACAGAACGTTTGAAACAATGTAATCCAACTTTTAGCCTGTTCCCGTTTTTGAGCATTCAAATCTACATGACAGACTGATGAGCTCTGCACGTTTGCCAGGAAATCCAGGTTAAACCCAGTCCCCTGAACTCAGGCTTCTGCATCCTGACTCTCATCCTGTTTTTAGAAGAACTGGGGATGTTGCAGAGGGGAAGCTGTGTGTTTTCCCCCTTGGGAAATAGATCTGTTTGCTGTCACTGTTTCGTCCAGCGGCCTCTGGGCAAGTTTCAAATGTGGTGTATCAGAGAACTGCTAGGAAAGAGGAGGAAGTGGATGAGAGATCCAAGAGCACTGCATACAGATAGGATGAGGTACAGTCACTCCTATATACTATTTTTTTTTTCTTTGCAGCTGCTAGAGAAAGGAAGGTCAAAAAACAAGGCATGAGGTAACAGTTATGGCTGTATCTGGTGTTTCGCAGGCATTCCCACCACCTTTGCGTGGCAGTGGGTGTTACGAATTGTCACATCCTACATGAATCACCCGCTGTTTCTTGAACTGTACCACTCAAGCACACTGTTGACCAAGTAAATGGTCATAATTCATGTTAAGCACCACAATTCATCCTGCTGTACAGTTTTAAGCGTTCTCAACCCTGTGGTCCTCAGGACCCAAGTCCCAGACTCTGCCAGAGCAGGGAGCTGAGTAGAAACGGACTTTTTGAGCTGAAGGTGCTGCAGAAAAGCACACACGTGTGGGGTGCAGGCGGCACAGGGCAGCATTGCTCGGGGGCTTTGCATTCCCCTGGTGTGGGGGAGCTGCTGTGCACCTGGCAGCTGTGTCCTCAACTCCCTGCCTCAGCTGCTCCCGAGAGTGAATGTCTTTGTCATCCTCTCTGTTTGTGCAGGACGCACATCTCGTGCTGAGCCCCTTACATGTTGAGTTCATACAATTTGGCCAGATCTCTGCTGGCTTGTTGGGAATGTCAGAGGAGGGGTTGTAGGCTGCTGGGGCGTTAGGGCTTTCTCTGAGGTTGTTAGCAGGCAACCAGTGAGGCCACAACGAGTGGCTGCTTTCTGCATGCTGTTGTCTCTGCAGGAGAAACTATTGATTGAATCTATTTTTAGGGATTTTCTGCAATGGATTGTGCCATAGTAAAGCCAGTCACCATCCTGTGGTATACACTTGAACTCCAAATTAGCCTGAGGCTTGGAGTGTGCCTGCAGTTCAGTGTTCCCATCTTCCACAGTGATTTTCAGTGAAAGCAGCAGTCTCTTTAAAAACGGCTTTGGTTTTGCGAAAGGGTTCATGCAAGCCTCAATTCTGCCCCTGTACACTATCTACTGGCCTTTGCCAGTAGTTTTTAACACTAGATTTCCTAATCCTCTTCCCCTGCAGCATTCAACTGCAGGTCAAGCTTTGAATGCAGAAGGTTATTAAATCATCCCTCCAGGCCATGGATGGGGGGGCTTAAATTCCATCATGTTTGATTCTGGCAGCTTCTCAAGGTGCCCAAATTAACTTTGGCAGGTATTTGTAAGCTCATCTGCAGAGAAACAGGAGCGCAGGTCTGACAGAGCATGTGAGGCAGAGAGAGGGCAGAAACTGAGAAGAACAAAGCAGAAAATAAACAAATCCCCCAAATCAAGGATGCTAAAGGCTGCACTTAATTACTAACAGAATATATTGTTCCTTTGCGTAGTTTAAAAATGGAAAGGAACATTGGAAGAAAAAGACGTAAGAGCTTGCTGTACTTGAGACGTCTGCATTAAGATACCTTTTTTTATACCCATGCTTGCAGCAATCGAAAAGAATCAGTGAATGTGTATGGCCCTGTTTTCACTTGTTTGAGACCTGATTTAGTCAAAGCCAAATTATTCATGCTGCCTTTAAACAGCCTCCTCAAGAGAAGTAGGGCAGGAAACTCCCACAATAACCCGCACAATGGGAGTGAGAGGCCAGCCAAACGCCGCTTGGGACACGTGAGGAGGGAAACCAGTGCGCCTTTGAGCAGCTGGAAGAAGATTTCAAGCCTGGTAATTTTGTACGAGGAAGCATGAAGGGCGCCTTTCATGAGACAGCCTGACTTGTCGCAGCTAGTCGACACGGCATGGAGTGAGCAATGCACGCAGACCAGGGTGCATTGCGTGCAGTATGTTGGACCCTGCTCTTTGCTATCGAAGAGTTTTTGGTCGACAATTATCTGCCTCCTGGCTGGGACCCACCAGTCGTTTACTAAATATGTGACGTAGCTTCATCTGCCCGCTGCCAGTCACCGGACCAAGCCTGTGTGACCAACGTGGTGGCTTCTGTGCTGGTGGTGGCAGAAAATACACACACGCACGCACAGCCCACAAGCAGCTCAGTGTTTGTTTCCACTGAGAAAGTTTTGACCTGCTTAAAGAGCCATTGCTATGGAAACCTAATGAGAAGATAATTGAATGAAATGTCTTTGCTTTCCATCCCTTTCTCACACTGGTGCCAGCGAGGTCAGGCCTGCTTTCTCTTCAGGTTCATGCAAATTTGATAAAAATACCAAAGGCCCATTTTCTTCCCTGTGCCAGCTCTGGTTAGATAAATTATCTTGTATTCAGTCAGGAGCAGTTACAAGTCTGTCAGTTTTTCATACTAATTATGTGACTGGTCCATTTCTAATGTACGTGGATAACCAAATGGCTTTGCAGCAGAGCCAGCGTGTGCTTTTGCATTGGTTTATTCACCGCTATGAATGTGCATAATATTTGTAGATTGAAAATCCCATCCAAAGCATTTTCCTCAATGGGCTATAAATAGTCATTGGGAGGGGATAAGAGGGCCACTATCAGTTTATTGAAGATCATAACAGTAGTGGTTTCATTATCAGATGGTGCTATGCACCTGTGGATTTTATGGTCCATAAATGAGATGCGGCCATGTGTTAAACCACATCTGCATTTAAAATACTTAGTGTTGAAACAAAAACCCATCAGAAATCCCATCATTCTCAGTTCCCATGTTTGTTCTGCTTCAAGAACGATGAGCTTTCAAAAATCAACAGGCACATTCATGAAAGCAGCACGTGGTGTCATTTGTTTCCTTTCCCAGTTCTGCGGTGTACCAGCACATTCACATCTCGGGGCATGTATGACTGTGTCTCTTGTAAAATCAACTGCTCTGTATGTGAGATAAGCCATGCTGTTTTTCTGTCTGAGATCAGAATCAGTCCAGAGTTAACAGGGAAAGCTGTAGCTCAGTACAGCCTAGTTAAAACCCATCTTAATAATCAGATACAGTCTTAGTTGGCTTGTGACGCAAATGTGTGCGTTGGTTCTTCCTTGTGCCCCAACTTTTGGAGCCCACCTCCAGGTGTCAAGGGTTCATTTATAAAAGGGAGGATTCCTTAGGTATAGCAAGGACCCCCACTGCGGCACTTTTGTGGAAAGATAGATTCAAAGACCGTTTTGGATGCCTGGCTTTGCCATGGTTCATACAAAACCCACAGGCTGCAAGAGAAGAACCAGAAGTGTCTTCCAGAGGCAGTCCTCATGTCCAGATCTTTGTTGTCAAAGATGTCTGGTCTGTGTCTTCCAAGGACCCTCTTAGAAGCAGTTAGTTTTTAAAGCTGCCGTCCCTTTCTCTACTTATTGTTGGAAGTTTGTCCAAATAGTTAGGAAATGTTAACTCCTCTTTTCTAATTTCTTTCCAGCTTATGTCTACTTGTTCCTGTGCCTGATTGATTAGTAGGCTCTAAATTAATCTTCATGCAGCTTTCAATTTTGACAGACTGAACAGGCAAAACTTTTCTTGCTTTCTCTCTTAAGATAAGCTGTCCAGTTCCCTGACTATTCTAACAGCTTTTCTCTTTACTGCTTCTCATTTGAATTCGTCTTTCTTGAGCATGATTAATGAAAGTTATACAGCTATTCCCATATATTTTCATTCTTTGTACTGCCATTGGAATTTCCCATCCTTACACTCTTTAGGATTAATGTGTTGTTTTTTTCTCAGTCATCTTTCTTCAGCTGGTATCCCCAGGTACTCTGTCATTTGCAAACCTCCAGCGTTTGAAAGACTGACTTTTGTGTCAGTCCTGTTTGTGTACTTGCACATTTTAGCATTGAATGTAAACTCATTCCTGTTAGGGCAGCCTCTCTAATCAGCTACTTCATGGTCCAGGTTCTCCACTCTGGCTGCTGCTACTAAATTTTGTGTCGCCGATCACTGAGTGGTCTGATGTAATTTACTAAACTCCACTGAAACCTGTCACCTCTCCAAGGCACTAATACTTGGCTGCTCCCAAAAGTAGCTCCATTTTTAGATTATCTATTGTGCTGCTTCCCCCTCCTCCCCCATTTGTTTATTTCAGCAGTTTAGCTCCAACTCTAGTATCGGCCTGGAGATGGTTTTGAATTTGTGAGATTAACGGATTAAAGTTTTGACCCCTTCTGCAGCTCGCTTCCAGAGATTATGGGTTGATAAGAAAGTACTCCTTCCCTCTGGCCATAAATCTTTTTTTCTTCCTTCTTGTCTGAACATATACCCATACATTTCTTCTGCTATATGCTGTGACAGAGTACGTTTCATGTGAAAGCTTGCTAATGAAGTTGTACATCAGACCACAACAAAAATGAAGGCCTCCACGGTGGAGTAATGGCATTTGGCTCCCTTTCAGACACGCAGTGCTGAAACTTCTGCCAAGTGTCACTGCATCATTAACTTTCAGTACAAGTTATCAGTCTATGAATGGAAGAACACAAATCACTTGCAGTGCACGTTCACAGAGGAGCTGCAGATTTAACAGAGTAAGGGAGTGTAATTGGCAAATCAAACATACAGCGACTCCGAGGTATTCTGGAATTTTTCACCAGACATCTAGGAAGTAAAATGCTTGATTGATTTCACTGAGGATTTTTAAGCATCAGAGTTGTCTGGTGGAACTAAAAAGCAAGTGCCTTATCAGGCTCTGTGTGGTAGGTTTTGTCAGCATTTCCATCTCTTCAGAGCAGCTGCTTGCATATTCAAGGTCAGCCCAGGCATGGAAGATTTCCTCTTTAGGGAATGCATGAAATGATAATTGGAATTTGCATCCTCTGATGAAACTCAGCATAGTTCTTAAATCAGTTATAAATGAGAAGGTGGTCTGCTTGCTGTGGATCCTACTCTTCTCACCCCTTCTAGCTCAGGCACATCAGAAGTTTGCTCCTACTGCTCTTCCCCTTCTTTGGAGGTCAGTATATGACAAGTTGGTGGCCTCAGGCTAAGTCCCAGTGAACAGATGTCCACATCACAGACATTGCTGCTACACCTGCTACTTACTTGCATCGTTGTTGGCAACTGCGCAAGGAAGAAAAGGATTAAAGTGGATTTGGAGGCTGAAGAGCAAAGAGACTGCCTCTCCACTTCGAGGCTGATTTCACTAGCGAGGCAAAGTTTTGATCATTAACAGAGTTTAATTTACAAAGGTGGTGATTTGGTGCATTTCATGAATACTAAGTTCATTTAAGATAAATAGAATAACTGCTTGATGGGTGAGGTCTATGCTCGGTTGCAAAACCCGAGTGGTGGAATAATTCTGTCAGTTCCAACAGAACTTGGTTTTCTTTTTACTTGGTTGTCTCCATATGCAAGTCCACATACTTTTCATCTGATTTACCTTTCTTTAGAAAAATACTTGCTGACAACTTCACTTTTGTGACACGCTTTAAGTGTCTGGATGAAATCCTGGCCCTGTTGAAAGTCTTTACATTTTGACACGGGCTTTTCTGGAGTTTTTACCTAGAAAGTGCAGGGTTTGTATTTTTCTCCTGTGTTTGTTACTCAGGCTTCTATAAAATCTAATCAGTTGGTGACATATCACCTATATCATGAAATTTTTCCCTTCAAGGGTGAACTTTATCAGCAGGGAAAACGCTAAATGTCTGTCTCTGATTGGTGCACTACAAATCTGAAATTTGGTTGCTTCGATTGGTTTGCAGTTTGTGCTGGATTAAATTTCTAATCAGTCTGTGCTTGAAGGAGGTTACATTTCAGAGCTTCACTGTGCCAAACCCTCCTTGTCTAGATGAATTACCAAACCCAACTGAAACTTCATAGTGTCTCATTTCCCCTTTAATGATGCCTTTGCAAATAGATGAGCATGTTTTTCGTGCTTACAAAACGTTGGCCAGTAATTGCTTACATCTTCTAAACTCTGAACTGGCTTGAACTGAAATTTTCCTTCCAGTAGTTTACTGAATTGATAAAAAAACCTCTTCATTGCCCTCTTCTGGGGATCTAAGAAAACGCAAGGAGCTTGTGCACACACTGTGGACAGCAACTAGAGTATGGCATGCGTGTATTATTGTATGGCCTCATTCAAAGAACGATTTGGCTTGAGGTCTTCTTGGTATGCTGGGGTACGCATGTTTCTGTTCTGCATGGCTGCAGTACAGCCACCACACAATAGGGCATTGTCATGTCACGGGGCTGAGCTCTCAACAAAGAGACTGCAATAATGCTTTGCACTTGGACCCTCCAGCAAAGCCATTGAAGCTGGCAGAAGTCATTTCACTGGCATGGCGCGGCTTGGTTAAATAGTGATTCCCATAGGAAGGCTTCAAAGAATTGCACAAGATTTGGTAATTTCTATTAGCTCCATTTATACAGACAGAAACAAAGGCAACGAAGGGGGGTGATGTCTCATCAGAGGTCCCACAATGAACGGTTGGCACTGAGTTGGAATCCATTACGGAAAACTAGTTCAATGAACATAAAGACCGAGAATAAAAGATTTACTTACTATTTCAGTGGGTTGTTTGTAAAGTCCATGTTCTATTAAAATAAGTCTCTCCAGCTAGCTTTTGAGGAAGGGACTCTGGTCCCTGGTTAGAAACACACAGAAGGGACTCAGGAGAAAGAAGCTGGAGTCTCGCGTCATCTGTGGTTGCACTTCATAGGGTTTGGACAAGCCTCCTTCACTTTGTTTTTCAAAAATCTCTACTGCTGTCTTCCACACAGTGGCTTCTGAAAGTTTACTGAATGCATATTTATAAACCATTTTCAAGTAAAAAACAAATAGGCCAAAAACTGTTATACAGCTAAACAAACACAGCATCCCAGCGCTAGAGTTTCTAAGGCAGCTAAAATACTGTTTTACAAATGGAAAGGGGGGAAAGTATGTGGAAAAAGTGTTTTTCTGAGGGATCCCTAGACTCCTTTGCCTTAACCATAGGTTTCTGTCGATATGTATTTTTCTATGCTGGTCGCAAAAGGCATGTTTAAGAGGGGAACTCAGTTACTGTGGCTGGACCCAGTGGGTTCAGTTTTTGTTTCCAAGTTTCTGTGCTGGGAAGAAAAGGGAAGAGAAAACAGCTCGTGATATACTGTTTGGAAACTATAATTTACTGTAATCAGACAGCTCCCATGAAATGTGAGAAGCCAACATCAATAAGTCCACTTCTCTTTTTTTGTCCTAGGCTTTCCATTCATAAATCAAGTTCGGAAGAAGGCTCTGTAGGTCAGTATATTTCATTTTATTTAATACTCCTATGGAATTCTTAAACAGGTTTTGAGATTTGCTTGTGCTGGGATGTGAAGAGCTGAGTAAACACAATGCTGGCAGAAGTCAGCAGCATTCGTGGGGGGGGGGGGGAGCGAGTCTTCGCAGCTTTAAAAGTTAGATGCTGGGTGTCTCAGCAATCACTGAGACTGCCCAGCCAGCATTGTCATGTGATAAATATGCATTTTTTGACTTGTTATATTGAATTTCAAATGTCTGCATGTTAGATCACTGTTAGCCTACCCATTTGTACTCTGAAAATTTCTGCTGCCAGTGAGTAACTGGTGTTTCTGTTATTTTTGTTCATGTCATACCAGAGTCTCTTCCTTTTTTTCGGAAATATTTTTCATTCTTAAATATGTATTTGTTTTCCATTGTCTCTTGCTTTTTTTTTTAAACTTACTGTATTTAGTTCATGTTGCTATCCTAACTTATTAGCTGAGCTGATACAATTCTGGACAAATTTTATTTTGCTCATTGGAGAGGAAAAGAAAATCTGTGGGGTTTTTTTCATTTCTTTCATTTTATTTTTTTTCTAGGAGCATTTCCACAGAGTCTAAACTTAAGCTGTGTTTCAGAGAGTCAGTAAACCCAGCTCTAGGGCTTCTAGGGTGAGATCCAACATACTATAGTCACGTGCTGAAACTCAGTGGCACGGTATAAACTGTGTTCCTTTGAATTTTTCAAAAGCAGGGGGGTGAAGTAGCTCTTTATCCATAGCATTTCTGCCAGATCAGGCACAGTATACTCTCTTGCAGATGGCATAAACTTTATAGTCTGTGCTCTGGTTAATTCAACAGAACACAGTTACATGCCCTACCTTGAGCCAGGTCCCGTTTCTTTTTTAGCACAGTGATTTACTTCTGGATCATCAAACCATATGCAGATCTGATATTAAAGGACATGGAGACCCAGCTTTGTGCAGTCCAGGCATACAGAGAGCAAGAGTCAGATGTAGCTGATGGTCTCATAAAATTTCTCATGCCAAGTAGCAGAATGTGCATGTGTGTTTGTGCATATGTGTGTGCATTTATGTGTATATATGTATATAAAGTGTTTCTTTTCTGTATAGATATACACACACATGTTAGAACATTACTTATCTGAGTTGTGGCTTAGGCTGCGTAATTGTGGTTCAGTTAAAGAGAATAAACTAACAAAATACTTCAAAAAAACTTCCAGACTTGACATTAACAACTCAACAGATATCAAAATGAATGTAAAATATTTTCTGTTTATAATTCAAAATATGTAAGTTACTGGCTTATCTCAGTCCTCTATAGCATTGGCAAATATAAAAGAATGTGCACTTCCCCGAAAAGCTATATCAGCATATAGTTCTACTAGAGAATAAATCAAGAAAAACAGAAAAATTAAGATTTTTTTTATTCTTGTTTCTGACTTAGAAAATACAAATTAATGCTCAAAAGCTTCTCTAGCATTTGCTAACTAATGTTTCTTTCTGAAATTCTTTTTCCCTTTCCCCTCATCCTCCCTCCCCACTTTCCTTTTAGGGAAAGCAGACTGGAAAAAGAAAAATAAGTTTTTTTGGCAGAATTTCCGAAAGAACCAGAAAGGACTAATGAGGCAGACTTCAAAAGGTAAGCCTTTTTTAAGGACACACAACCTACCCATGTAAAATAGAAGGAGCCAGCATCACAAAGGAATAACATTCCTTTGCAACTGTATGGTAGTTGGGGGTCTGCAGATCTGGAAGTGTCGCAGGTTTGGTTCATCATGACGGAGCTCAGACAAGTCATGTTCTGTCAGACTGCAGACATGAAGCTGGCATGCCTTCAGTCCTGACTGTCGGTGATGGCATGTGTGCAAAGTGATGCAGTTAATATATAAGTAATATCTGTAAATGAACAGGATGTTTTGGGGTTTTTTTTTTCTGGTCCTGATTTGATGAGAGAAATGCTCATCTGTTTCAATTAGAAAGATGGTTCTCCTTTCTTTGGCATTTGGTTACTTTGACCTGTTTGCTTTGGGCTTGAATCCAGCCTCTCGTTGTAGGAGAGGACAGTACAAGAAGGAGTAGTAAAAGCGCATCTGGTGACTAGTGCAAATGTAGGATCAGTTCCGTTTAAACTGTCAGGAGTCTAACTCTCCAAAAGATGCAGCTGTGTGTTGTTGCTTAAAGTATTTCTCTTCACGCAGAAAATTTCTGTTTCCCCATGTGTATCTGTTAGGTCCTTGTGTTGCAAACAGATGCTTCTCCATGTCACTCTGTCTGTGCTCAGATGGATTGTGAAAGATGACAGGAGCCCACTTTGGAGATTGAAAAAGGGCACATTTACACTCTCAGTTAAGCGTGGGTCCTTGCTGGCTCTCGAGGCAAGTTCTAACTGTCTGTGCTGACGTGCCGGGCACATACCAAAAGAGGTCCTGGAGTTGAAAGCCCCAATACGCCTAGCACCATGTGCCAGCTCAGTGGCCGATTAGATAGCCTGGAGAGATTGGAGGATGTGGCCAGTACGCAGCACAGAGCGGCAAGGGCCCAGCACACTGTTCCTGGAAGGGCTTCCCATCCGCTCTGGCAGCTGACTATACAGTATTCCTCAGGGCTGAGTGCAGGACTCTTCTGGCATTAGCACTTACTCTTTTGATTCTTGTCTTTCAGGGTCAATAGCTGTGTGATGACAGTCACTTTTTATTTCTGCTTGTCATGCTCTCTTGCTTTCAGTGTCAGAGCAGACTTAGTTTTCTAGCCCTAATTTACTTACTTTTCTTGCTTTTGCTTCCAAATCATTCAATCCTTTGAAATCATACTATGAGGTTGCTCTGGGGAGGGTCTATTTCTGGCCAGCCAGATCCATGTGGCAACCAGGTTTCAGACCACTCGGTAAAATCCAGTTTCAGCATACCCCACTCTGTGCATGACCTCTTTACACGTGCTTGTTATCTGTGCTTTTTCCTGCAGGAGAGGATGTAGGGTATGTGGCCAGTGAGATCACGATGAGTGATGAGGAACGGATCCAGCTGATGATGATGGTCAAAGAGAAGATGATCACCATTGAGGAAGCACTTGCTAGGGTATGATATGTACATACTTTAGTTTCCTTGAGAAACATGTTTTGGGATGTAGAATATACCAATTTGGAGTTTTCATTTACTCAGAAAACATAGGAGAAAAGGGAGAAAGCTTGCCTGTTTGTCTCATCACACTTGTATGGCAATTCCTTTGTTTATGGGGAAAAGTGAGATTTAGCTCAACCAAAAATAGGTGTGCAGTGCATGGTAAATTAATCAAGTCTTAAAAGCATTTGCTTCTCTCCATTGGCAATAAAGGATGCCAGTCAGAGAAAAGCCCACATGTAGACATTGGCATTGCAGCTGTCTAAAGTAAGGGAGAGGAATCTCACCTGAACTAGCCCTTATTTATCATGGATGTTCATAGGTTTGTTTAAGTACTAAAAGGAATGCTGCAAGTTTTGCTGAGCTTGCCTTATTTTTTTCAGAACACGTATATTTCTTATTATTTTCCTGCTGCTAACGGCTGAAGGGAAGTTTGATTGAAGGCTACCATTTTCAGCAAGGAAATCTTTAAAAAATACTAATGTTTAAGCTAAAATTTCTTCTGCTTGTTTCTTAGCCAAAAAGGTGGTGTTTTGTTTCAATAGCCTTCAAGAAAATGGGTTCAGCCATTTTTGGCATTTGACATTAAAATCAACACAGATGTATTTTTTTGATAAGTACAGTGGCTGTCACAAGTGTTGGGTTTTTTTTACAAAATCTGAATGTTAATAAACCACAAGAAAAGTAACTTTAAGGTATTGTATTTGTGCGGCAATAGGGCTGAGATTTTAATTGCTCAGCAGCCAAAAGGTCAGTGTTAAAGTTTCCACACCACTTTTGATTTTGTGCCCTTGAGCAAAATACTGTGGTGGAACACAGGGTATTCTGTATGGGCTCCGTTACAGGTGCAGAAAACATGATTTAGATCGTGAATTGGCACTCAGATAAATTTCTATACTGACATTTACACCCTGAAATAGATGATCCTAGGATGTAAAGTTATGTTATTGACTGAAGAAAATATTGCTTTGCTGTGAGTCATATCATGAAAGAAAATGCAAAATTTTAAAATTACCGGGGGATAATATTGGGAATTCTTTTACTTCTCTGCTGTGAAAAATTTTGTGGGGGAGGGTTGCACCTAATCTGCATGTCTAGTATATGTACTGGTAGTGTTTCCCTCTAGTGGTCTGAACTACTAGCAGCAACTTTTTCTTTTTTTTGTATATTATGAGTTCTTGATGATCCTCTCAACAGTTTGTGACTCCAGTAGGATTGGTTTTATGTCTGAAGCCTTTTATTGGAAAATGGGAAAGATGGTCTCCTGTTCTAAAATTATAAAAGACGGTTTCTAGTCTTTATTGTGGATCATTTTCTTTACGAAGGAAATTGGCAGGCTATTGTGATTTAGTCTTGTCTGCTGTAAACTGTGCCTTTGAGATGTGAATGAATAATTTATATTTTACCAATGACAGTTCATCAAAATTCAGTATTTATACATCACTTCATTTTAAGAAAAAAAAAATCTCATCATTAAACCTTCTGATTCTAAAGTAAATTAATTTATTTTGAACAAGTGAGACATGCAATGCAAAAGTTCTGATTTTCCCAGTTCCACAATGATATGGGGGCGGGGCGGGGAACCCCAAAGGACATTAACTGTTGCTATTTTAATGAAGATTGGTAGCTGCTTCTCACTGGAAAACATTCTGTCTGGCTTTTCAAATTTCAGCTGAAGGAGTATGAAGCCCAGCACAGGCAATCGAGCACTGTAGATGCTACAGAATGGCCTGATGGTTCTTACTCAACATTTGATGGGTCTTCCAACTGTAATGTAAGTACCTGTCATTCTGATATAGCTCACCAGTATCATTTAATATTTAAATTCTTTTATTGCAGTACAGAAATACCCTGATTTACCTGGTGATTTCCTTAGTAGAAAATGTATCATTTGACCTATGTTCTGTCTACAGAAAATCTTCAACTTGGACTTTAAATCTTCAAGGTCTGTTGTAAACTTCAATAGTCTTATCTCTTTTTTTCTTTTTTCTTTTTTTTTTTTTTTAATCTGGCCCTTTGTCACTGAGGTTTTGAAGCACAAGTGATCCCAGGCAAAAATGCCCATGTTCCAAAATGCACAGAAAATGGTTTTTAGGTTGTTTAGAGGGAACTATTTCACTTTGCTGATTCACAGTAACTGAGAAGTAGAGTTTCTCAGGCCTTCCTAGCCCTTAGGTTCTAGGTGAGGGTCGAGCTAAGTCCTAGCTGCCTGCTGCTTTCAAATAGATTTATCTCTGCATTTACTAACTCTCAGCACAGAGAGTTTGCAGCTTTTGCCAGACCCATAAGCAGTAAGGCAGCTTTCCTCCCTCAGTTTTACTTCTGAGCTGTGTAGCTTCTGTTGTTTTTATGGGCACCAGACAGTCTTTGTGTCATGCCATACTGAATTAATTAATTTTTCCTTCCAAATATCTTCATTTTCACTGAGTAGTTTATTCCACTTCATTTCTCTAATTGAAAGCTCACAGATAAATCTTAAAGAAGAACACATTTGGCTGTCAAATCCAAGCTCTCTGTAACCCATATAATTGAATCATAGGCTTTTGAGACCATTGATTGATTTATTTATTTTATTGTCAATGGAATTTCCTGCTAACTGCAGCAGACAGTTAGCTTCTCCTCCCTGAACAAAAAGAGGAATGCTATGTCATTTTATGAGATGTTTAAAATATTTTGTGGTGGAGATTTTCTTGTTTGTATTTAAAAAAAAATGCCCATCTTTGGTTAGATGGGAGCAGAAAGGGACTGACGTTGCCTTATACTGTGTTCTGATATATCAGAAATGTGCAAAGACTAGGGAAGGAAGGATCCTACTCCTTTGCACTGATTGTTTAGCCAGCTGAAAGATGTCTTGATCTTTTCCTCGTTAGTATTTAGAGCCTGAACTCTCCCCTCTTGAGGTCTTTGACTAAGGTACCTATAGCATAAAAGCCTCAAAACTCTCATTTACCGTGGTCAAATCTCAGAAGGATACTCAGTTTCTCTCTTAAATCTCCTGTTAGTGGTTTACACTTGTGTTGAAGTTACTGAAAGCTGTGTGTAGCTCTGAGGACTGAACATGACTCAGTATTTGCTCCCTAATGGAATGGCTTGGCGCTTTTCTCTAAAATTATTTTCCTAAGCCATCTTTGCACTTTGAATCAAGAGCTCTGTTGCCTGCCTCTGCTGTTCTGGTAGGTTTTGAACCGTCTTCCTGCTGACTTTGATGGGAGATCTCTATTCCATTGTTGTAGATACCTCTCAAGATTTTTGCCCTTGCTTCTAGTTTTTACCCTGGTTACATTTAACAGAAGCTGTGAAACTGCTTGCCTTCAAGGGAAAATCAGATCATCTGCAGAAATGAAACTTCATGTTAGAACAAAAGTCAGCTTGGCTTCCTTTTTTGTGGACAAGAAAGAAACTCGGGTTAGCTGGGGTGAAAAAACTTCGGGCTATAATTGACATGCAAGAAGGAAAAACAAACAGTACAAAGTATCAGATATGTCTACACATAGTGCGTGTGTTCACCCAGACTGTGTTGTCTCTATTAATCTAAAATGACCCGCTTTGAGAGGTGCAAAGATGATTCTCTTTCAAGCCCTTTCTTTGCCAAATGGTTTGACCTTCAGTGCCATTTGTGTGATTTGTACTCTGCGAAGCTGGGATCTCAACTTAAAACTACACCACTCATTTTATAGAGGCCATGAAGCAAAGATGTTTTTCCATATATTAAAACCATTTTGTTAGCCCACTGCCTTCTAACCTCAGAAAGTAATTGAAAATATGAGTCACTGAAATTGAAGTTTATGGTTTGAATTAAAACTGCTTGGGCAATGGCTCTTCTGGGTCTGTTGGCATTTCTTCTGATTTTTTTTTTTTTTTTCAGTCTCATGGCCAAATTGTTACTGGGCAGTTTTTAATGGAACATTGTGATCATACTTGATCATTTTGTAAATGTTTTGTACACACAACTGATAAAAGTGAATTGCAGTATAATTGCAGATTGAGGGAATTTAGGAAAAAGATAATTTTTAGTTTACTTGCTATATGTTTGGTAACCTTGGGGATTTAAGAGATATCAAGACACTAGTATAATGGCTTTTTTTTTTTTTCTTGTTTTATCTTCCCAGGCAGAGACACCTGCTGGTAGTTAGGAGGACAGGTCACTAGGTTTTTGTGGAGAATCTTGGTCTAGCTTGGCCCAACGACTACATTTCAGGAAGGAAAAAAAAAAGAAAAGATGGAATCTAAGCAATCAGAGAATCTAAAAATGAAGGCAGAATGTCTGTAGCATTCTAAGGGTTTAACTACTCCATTGCTTTCAAGTCAGTTCTGCCCACAGCATAAGAACAGCCACCTACAAAATAACATCTAAAGGGCAAATATCATTAGTTGTTGTTGTTTCCCTTTTTAGGAAAAAAAAAGACCTTTTTTTTTTTTTTGAACTTGCATAACTATCATGTGTTTGTGACTAACATCACTGGTGTTGATCCTTAACTCATTTTAAAGATTGATTTAAGGATCCTTTTTCCCAGCTCCTCCTCTTTTAAATTACTGTACCAGGAAATGGAAACTTGGGTTTCATACCCTTACAAAACTAAACCCTAAAGATGAACCACAAAGAAATGAAGAGTTGAAGGGTCATCATCTCGGCATCTGAAAGGAGGCAGCCTGATGTCGTTGCTGTGCTGTTAATTGTATGTCCTGTTTGTTTGCTCTTAAGAAACAAACAAACAAAGGCCTTGCCAAGTCAGTAGGTGACTTGGTTCTCTGCCACTTGAGCAGTTTGTAGCTTTCAGTCTCACTACTGTGGTTCCTTTGTTTCACAACAGAGTATGCGTGTTATTTATTTGCTAATGTGGGAATGCAGTTGAAACTGTTTTTCTTTTTAGACAGATGTATCAAAAGTCTAAAACGCCTCATCATTTTTTTAGAAATTTATTTGTGATTATTTATGTTTCATCTCTGTTGGAAAGAAGGCTACTCACAGTAACACTAGACAAGCTTTCATTGCCTTGTGCCAAGTGTTGGGATGTAAAGCAGGTGCAGATTACAAATGGATCCCTTTCTGGATTTCAGATAAGGGCCTGTTTGTCCTTAGGAGTCAGAAAGTCCAGGGAAAGAGAGGACTTTGAAATTGTATCACATTCTTTCTTTATACTGAGGTGCCTTTTATGCTTCTTAAAGATAGAAGCTCGTTTGATAACTTTTGGGGGCTGAAATTCTCGGTTCGTCTAAAACAGGGCTGCTTCATCTCCAGAGGCCCACTGGTACGGCTGCAGCCCAGCTTGGAGGACCAGCATTAGGAGAAACCGGTATAAATCCTTTCCTGTGCCCTCTGCTGAAAGACTGCTAATTGGCACCAATTGCCGTGTTTGATGCGGGAGTTGGGGAGAGGAGAGAAGCAGGAGGGAGGCTGTGACAGAAGTGTGTATCATACGTGTGCTGCCACGGAAACAAACCACTAATTAACTTTGCTGATGGTTTCTGTAGATGCAAGTTAAATGAAGTTGTAATTATGCCTGGACTGAACTGTTTTGTTGGTCTCGTTGGGATTCTGTGTTTTGGTTTTGATCAGCGGATAATGGTCAGCCATCCAGAGCTCATTAACGCGAGCTCCCAGGTAGCGTAGCTGGCCTTTGTTTGAAGGGTGACACAGTGAGATGTGCCATGCTCACCCGCGACCTCCCCACCAGCCACATCTGGCCTTAGCAGCTTCAGGAGAGAGGCCATAAAATTTGAGCAGGGAGAACAAAAACAGCATCTCCCTCCAACAGTATGGCCCGCAGGTGGGCAGTGGGAAGCCTGCAGTGCTGTTTTACCTCCCTGCCCTCCCAACACTTCTTTACCCAGGACTGCCTACTGTTACCAGTAGGACGCTGGCACACTGTTTGTTTTAGCGGAGGAGAGTGGCAGCAGTTGTGCAGACCTGGAGGCGTGCCGTGCACATCTGCATCTGCTGTGAGGCTGATGCTGGGGAAAACTCCCCCTTGCATTGCTGCTCTTTTCCATCTTCTATCGATCCACTTTGTCACAGACAGCAGCAGATCAAGTCAGCGTAGTGACAGCTGTAGCCAGAGTGAGATAATCTTTAGTTGCTCCTATTCTCCATATGATTTCCTGAGGATGTTTTCATTTACCAAGTCATTAAATGGGGCTAAAATTTGAAAGGGTTTTGGGTTTGTGTCTACTACCAGTGTCAGAGGCAGAATAACAGACGAGAACGGACTTTGGGTCGTACTCGTTGCAATCCGAGAGGTGCTGAAGCTGTTGAATCACGATTGTACTACCTACAGTACAAAGCTGACTTTGACAAAAGATGAAGCCTGACTCATGACAGCCATTACTGTCTTGTTTGGTAAGCATGAAGAGTAGGAAGAAAAGAAATAATTACAGTATAACTTTTGTAGCACCAATTTCCTTGAGAGTAAATCTAAGTGTAACTACAGCAAACCCACATTGTTCAGGGTTATACTTTATTTCAGTAGTTCAGATTGTGGATGCTTTCTAAATGCAACAATTTTTAAATTAATTTTTATTTATATTACTGATGGATTCTTAAAATGTTTAACCGTTTGTTAACATTGATATTGCTAATACTACAGAACTGTTACAGTGAACAGGAAAAAGCCCTTCTTTTGGTATAGTCAGTTTAACTTGTTAGAACTAAGCTCAAAGTTGATGCATATTGGGAATAAGCATTGGATATCAATGGAGGCTAGGGTATGATGAGGTTTTTATTTTAATTTAAACAGTAGTGTTTAAGCTGAAGCAACATGGCTACTTGGAGTATTTTGAAAGCTATGCACTATGTTAGCCTTTTTTGCTGTTATCATAGGACGTAGCATTTTTGGTAAGGTGTTTTTTTTTCCGTAAAAGGCTAAAGGGTGGACGAAGATGTTTCTATGTTTCAGTTTTTGGAGAGCTTGTTGCCGCTTCCAGGCCCTGCATGCTCTTTGAAGTAGCGGTGGGGAGCTAATGCTGATCAGGGCTATGAATGGATGCAGAGCTTTCATCTTTGCTCCAAAGAGTCTACTGACCCAATTTCTGTTAAGATTTCCTGAAAGGCACTGATGTGCCTCATTGTATTGGATGGTGTATTTATTATTACTATCTGAGTTCCTATAATACTGTCAGTGTTTAGTAACAGTTACGATGCAGAAGGAGCCTATAATAAGACATGGCTTCAAAATGATAGTGCTAAATTCCCACGCTATATGCCTACCACAGGGACCTGTCCTGGGAGGTGCAGGCTGCCCTCCTTTTCCACTGGTCTCGGGAACAGTGTCCAGCACCTCTTGGTGAAAGCTAGTAGCAAAAGAATTACAGCATATTTTGTTACAATCTTTCCCCCATCTCTATCCGAGCATAAGAGCAGGGTTTCCCATGGGTATACTAAGACAAAAACCTTCATGAGAGAAACTGAAATCGTCATTACAGTTCCCAGGAAACAGCACAAAGTTTTAAGTAAGGTCAGTGCTGTGGAGCGATGATAGCAGAGCGAGAGACCATTGGTGTGTTTGTATTTGGTTTTGTAGAACACCGTAAGGAGTTTTTTACTTATTTGATCTGAAATGTTCCAGAATTCTTTAAAATTTGCAGGATAAACACATTTATTTAGGAATAAAATGATATCAATTCTTTAAGTATTATTTACCATGGAAGACCAGTCCATGTTGTCATCCAATACAACTTGGCTAGGTATGTGTCCCTAGTGGGACTAAACATTGTCACCACAGGGTTGTACTGAGCAGTTGGCAGTAATGTAGCCCAAGTAAACCTCCTGCTCGCTGCCAGTAGGAGTTGCTTCTGTGGATGTGAAGACTGGATGTAATTAGTCTGCCGTAAGGTCTCTGAGAAAAATCTGCCTGCTATCATGACTCAGAGAAGAGAGCTTACAGTAACGCGCAGGCAGTGACTGTAATTAAGCGTGTTCATAACCACTTCTGTTTTGACTGCATTAAGACAAGCCCTATTGAGTGATTTTACCGCAAAATGTTTGGCCACGTATTTGGGGAGGGTGGGAGGTGGGAAGGCAAATTAATTTAATATTCATTCTAACACATTAGTTGGCTTTTTTTATACCTTTTTTCCCTTGGGCAGCTGCCTAATTTCTCTGCTTATTACCTAGAGGGTGGGGGACGGTGGTAACAGCTTTTTCCTATGACCTTTCTCGCTGCATGCATCAGCCAGCAGGAGATGCTGTAATCCATAATGTGGTTTCCCTGCCCCCATCTTTTCTGAGACCAAGCCTATTAAATTGGAACAAAGCCTTGCTCAGTTCAAGAATTAGGAATCTCAAAAGCCATGTGTTTCACTGCCCTATTTGGCAAACCCAGGCTGAATAATCTTTACTTGTGGTACAATAGAAAATTTTAATTGTGCTCCTGTCGGTTACCACTTGCCTCTCCCTCCCCTCTGCTGGTGTTTCCTTCCTTGCACTCAAGACAGTAATATTAATAGTTTGATTGTTTGAAAATACTGTAAGAATGTAATTTAAATTAGTACTCATTCTCTTCTTTTTTTTTTTTCTCTGATATGAATTTCACTGTATTTCATGTATTGCTGTTCCATTCTTGGTTTTCCAAAATGCAGGAAGGTTGGTTTCCAGCGCCAGTGGTGTACTCCCTTCATTAATAGTACAGCCTACACCAAAGAATAGGGATTCTCCCCAGGGCGTCTTACCCTTGCCAAAACACAAGATGCAGTTGAGAGAGCCTTGTTACAGACTCTCTTTCCCATGTGTAGAGGAGTCTGCAGGAGAATTGGAAAGGAATGTTGTATTGTAACAGATACAGAATAATGTAATGCAGAGCTTCATTCTGCCACATATACCTATGACAAGTGGTACATGCATACAGTTGTAATGTCATTAAAACTAATTATGCTAATCAGTGAGAGAAACACTTTTCCATGAGGAAATGTGTCTGGCTTGCAGATGCAAATGTCAGCAATGTGCTTCTCAAAATTATTTAAGTTAAACCTGGAAACAGTTAACATCTAGGAATTTGCCTAAGCAGCTATTCTAGTATCGAGACAGACCTCCTGGGAGAATTAAATTTTTGTGCTCTCGTTACTTATGACAAATATTTCCCATTAATTTCAGCAAGCAGTGTCGTCACTGGCTAATGTGTAATATATCTTTCACTAAAGTAGCCGTTGGATGCTCCTTTGATTTCCTTGTAAGTAATCACAGACCAAACCCAGACATGGGATTGCTGTTTCCTGCAGCTTACCTGGGAAGCTGACACTACCACTGCACGTTTTAGACTTACACAGCCTTTGTAATTCATACTACTGCAATTCATTATGTAAAGTGGCAAAAACATTTATGACCTCTGTTAATTTTTCTTAAAAATTTTTGAGGCCTTTATTTGTAACCTCAGGGTATGATGTAGATTATCACATCTGAGCTTCACACAGTTTTCTATAAACAACCTCTGCGGGGATTAGAGATTTGCGAAACTTTCTTAATGAAACCCAAAACCTTCAAAACTCAAGTTGCAAAGCCCCAAACTTAGATCAGTTTCACTCATGGCCATGAACTTTTAAGGGAATCTGGGATACGTTTCAAGGAAGTCACTGTCATGTTTCACTTGATGTGGGCTGGTATGTTATTGAAATTGGAGAACACTAGCTGGTTTTATCTGAAGCTTAGAATTTTCCATAGGGTTTTACATCAGAGTTTTGGGGCTGAAGTAATTCAAGGGTAAGAACCCAGTTACAACATGCCAGTAAATCTAGTTTACGTGACCACTAGGGAGTATAAAAGCTGTGTATGGTCACTAGTACAAAGATGGAGAAATTGAAAAAGGGTATTTGGCTAGGTGGCTCATTAAAATCAGCCAGTCGTCAAATGAAGTAGATGTTTAGTCCCGCCGTGATTTCACTGTGTGATTGATCTGTGATGAATCCAGATTAACTGGCCATTGATGGTATGGTCCTGAGTAAGGGGAATCTTTTCTTGGCTTAAAGAGGGTGCTGTTGTGATATGCCTTTGCTACTGCCTTCCACCACTGGCTAGCAGTGCTCTTAACTAGTAGAGGTTTTGGTTCGTGCTTTCTTGTGCTCTGAGAAGAATTGTCCAAATTCTGGATTTGTTCCAGGGTTTGGGGTTAGGTATGGTTGACTGTAAGAGGAGTGCTAATTTACTTGAGCATCTCGTAGTCTGTCTCTTAGGAAGGGAGGTCTGAGCCCAGCCTAGGAGGAAAAGTTGGAAGTCACACTGCAGTGCTTCATAAAGCCACAACGTGGCTAATTCTAGACCAGTCTGAGATTTCTGAATTAAACATCATTTGCCTTCCCAGTTCTTAGTGATGTTCTTTTTTATAGCACTGAAACCAAGGGTAAAGGAAAAAAAAAGTATCCAAGTTCACTAATTTAAAAATCATTTAAGCAAAGTTTATTTTTGTGTCAGATTAGCCCTTTATAAAGGGAAATTGTCAGGGGGGCTTTTTGTCAAAAGAATTAAAAAGTGAAAATAAAAAGAGCCTGGTAAAGGGCTTAAGTTATATTTCCTATAGACACAGCCTTCACTCTAGCGGTCGTGTTTAAGGGTCAGTCTTCGTCCAGGCTTTGCAGAGATTCTCTGTATTTTTTTTCTTTCACTGAAATTCCATAGACAGTAATTAAGGAACTGGAGGCCAGCAAGAGGTCAGCAAGCCTTCGTCAGTGAAAACAGGGATTGTTTGCCATGTACAACACTCCCTTTTTTCCTTGTGGTGAATAGAAGATTTGCTTAGAGCTGATGACTTATGCCTTTCTTGCAAGTTATGCAGCTAGCGAGTAACTGGGGGAATCAATCAGTGAGCAGAAAACAGCTAATTGAGTCCAGCATCACGCTTTTTTCTTCTTTACATATTCAGCACTGGAATCGGAGCCAGTTTGGTGTCTGATAATGTAACTCCAGAGAAGAGGCATTTTGTGCGCAGGATTCGGAGCGAATACAATACTTAAGAAGAAGGGTCTGCTCCTAAATTTTAGGGTTACGAAGCTGACAGCAGTTGAGGACTCAGGGGGAATTACTCGAAACTGAGCTTTAGGCCTATAAATGCCGAAGCTGGTAAGTCACTGAGCATGTAGCATGATGTGGAGAGGATGTGTCTCCTGTTTCAGAGAGGGAGAAAGAGAAAAGGCTTTTGTGGTTATTCTTAGGCACAGCACAGCATGTATAGCTTTTCTCGATTCTCTTCTTCCTTTCCTTGGGCTTTTAAGTTCTTTTCTATTCTATTTTCCTGTCTCTGACTTTATCCAGGCATCTTTAATAAAACTTTTTAAAAAGTTAGAATGGGTGCTTTTTTTGGCAGATGTAAAGCCTGTTAAGAGAGAAAGAAGAAAGGACACGTGTAGCCACGTCTCCTAAAGGGAACAGCAAAATCTCTTTGCATTTACTACAGAGCTCTTAGCTCTGAAGTGAGCTAGCCACGGCTGGGGAATGTGATGTGATATGCCCACGAGTCTGAATGTGTATTTTTGCCCCACTTTCCTGAACAAGATTTGTCTGATAGCCAAAAATAATTGCAGCTTGGGCTTAATCAGATATTAAGAGACTTCCTTGTTTCTTAGATGGGACGTTTCCTAGAGATTTCAGTTTGGGGTTGAACTATTACTGGGCTTAAAGTGAATTGTAAAATTTTAACATCTCTCTAAATGGCTTCACACAGCTCGTGTAAAAATCATGTATACTTTTGTTTATGGAGCTGAAATGCATTAATCAGTTATCATAGCTTTAACTGGATATTGTCCTAGTGTTTCTTAAACATTTTTATTAGGACCTGGCTAGCAGGCTTTGCCTATCTTGTGTTTTATAAGGGTTGCTGCTATAACCCTGAAGTGTTTCCAAACATAGTCCTGGCGAAAGCTAGCTACTTACTTCTGGTTTACATTTTCCCAATTAATTCCAAGTAGCCTAATAAACGTTAGCTTTGTCTGTATGTGTGTGTGTGTGCGTGCGCGTGTGTGAAGCACTAATTCAAAGGGGGAGGTTAGGATTGTTATTTCTATGGTGTGTGAAATGGGTTGGATGTTAGAGAGCGGCGGAGCAAGGCATGTGCCTTGCCTCCGGAGCAGGCAGCAGCAAAGAGCGTGTGTGAGAAAAGTGAGAGAGAAAGCAAAGACAGCGCCAGGAGCAGAACTGTAGTGAGCTCCTTGAATATCAAAGTACATGTGCTAGTTTCCTATTTGTTCCTGAACTTAAGGCGTTGTGCTTTGATCTTACATACGAGATGATGCAAAGCATGGCCTTTAGAGGTGCACGAGTAGGAAAAGTTTTCCAAGCGGAAGAGGCGCTAGAGGTGGCAGAGGGAATTGATCTTTCCTGAGTTTGAGAGCGTCTTCATAGGTTTGTTGCCACGTTTGTTAGTGGCAAAGAACTGAGTGGTGGGGATGGGCCTTGGCCTCTCCGTAGTTTTCCAGCCATGTGGTACGTGGTGGCTGCAGTCCTCTGCATGCAGTCCTTGGAATTTCCAGATGCTGTTAATTTAGCCCCTGTTTCCCTGTAGTCCTTCACGCGTTTGTGCAGCCGAGCTCTCCAAGCTGGCGGGTTTCCGCACCGTGAGAGCATTGCAGATGTGTCGGGGATGCACTTGCTCCAAGCGGCACGGGGAAGGGCGGCTCCCCCCCGGCCAGCCCCGCCAAGGGGCCCGCAGGCTGTGCTGGATCCCCGGCAGCCTGCGGGCCCAGCCCTGCCCTCTCTCTTTACAGCAAGCGCGATTTTTGTGCATCGCCTTGGCCAATTTGTTATGGTTTAAGGCTGCGGAGCCAGCTGTCTGCAATCTGATGTAATGTTGCCCTGGAAACCAGAAATGAAACACTTAAGCATTCACCACAGAATTACTACATACAGCATTAGCCAAAATAATTAAAAGTTGAGCCATATGGGCTTTCGGATGGAAAAATTTGGAGCGGAGGAGATGGAAGTTAAGTTCTTCCTATTTACAGTACTGCAAATCCGTTTGTTTTCCCCTTGGAGCACGGGGAGAGGCCTGCTCCTGCAGCGTGTTGGGGGACGGGGAGATGGAGGGGCCCCGGCTGTTTTACCGGTGCATTAGCAAGGCCGAGGCTTGGCCTAATGGGATGGCCATGTGCCGGGGGCTGGGAAGCGTTGACAGAGGGGGATGCAGCACGGCCTTCTCCTGTGCCAGGGAGCCTGCAGCCGAGCCTCTTGCAGATGCATCGTTCCCTCTTTACCAGACTATGTCTACCCTTTTCATAGAATCATAGAATGGTTTGGGTTGGAAGGGACCTTAAAGACTATCTAGTTCCAACCCCCCTGCCATTGACGGGGACACCTCCCGCTAGACCAGGTTGCTCAAAGCCCCATCCAGCCTGGCCTTGAACACCTCCAGGGATGGGGCATCCACAACTTCCCTGGGAAACCTGTGCCAGTGTCTCACCACCCTCAGAGTAAAGTATTTCTTCCTAATATCTAGTCTCAATCTATCCTCTTTCAGTTTAAAACCATTACCCCTCATCCTATCACTACACCCCCTGATAAAGAGTCCCTCTTCATCTTTCTTGTCAGCCCCCTTTAGGTACTGGAAGGCTGCTATAAGGTCTCCCTGGAGCCCTCTCTTCTCCAGACTGAACAACCCCAGCTCTCTCAGCCTGTCCTCATAGTTTGCAGTGCTGCAGTGTACTGAAATGCTTGTTAAGGGGGGAGAAGGTGAGAGGGGGTCTGGCAGCCGGCTGCATCGAAGCCCCGTGCCAAGGCCTGGCTGCTAGAGCTGTCCAGGAAGCCATTTGCCCAGCCCGCCACACGCTGGGGAGATTGGGGTGATTTTCCCATCTGAAGTCAGGGACAGCCACCAAAAAAAGCAATTCTGTCACCAAGGAACTGGGGAGCGTAGACTGGGTCGGGGAAGTCAAAGCGTCGAAGTTCAGCGATTTCCAAATACGTCGCTTACAGCCTGAATGCTTTACATTTCTGTTTTCTGTTTAATATTAGCTGTAAAAGAAAACATTGCTTGAGCTGGAAAATTAAGCTCTGTTTCCCATGTGCCAAAATGGAAACTTTTGATAATTTCAAGGCCTTTTTTAAAAAAATTGTTTCAAAAACAGGAAGCGAATCAAAAGTAACGCTTTTGAAAAATGGTTTCATTTTCAAGGAACCAGCATTATTTGACAAAAAGTTTCCTGAGCAGTACCACTGGCATAGTCACCGATGTTTTTAGGCCTTTTTGCATAAACCTATTAGCCATCCTTTTCCTTTACAGAAGATTTTCCATGCCACACGCTACCCGATATGATAGGAAATAGGCTGCTGGAGTGGGACTGACTTTGGTTTTAGTTAACCCATTGTCTGGTGGCTCCTGTTGCTATGCACAAGCTGTTCTTGCCTCTCTTGGCTGAGCAGCAGTGCTAGGAAGGGTCTGTTGCTGCCTGCAGAGGACGCCAGCTCAAAGTCTGCTGGCAGTCCCGAGGCATCAGGGAAAACCAGCTGGCACTTCAATATGATGGCACTTTATTTATTTTGAAGTGTGGTGGGGATCCCCTGTACCACCAACTCAGGTTTGATGTCAGTACCTTGTGCTGAGGCTATTTTGGTGCTCACTCTTGCAGTGGTAGTCATGAATGCAATGTCAGACATTGTAAAAGCTTTTGTTGTCACTGAGTCTTTATAACCCTGAGGGGGGGGACAGTTCTTTATTGGATACCAGTGGTGCAAAACTAAGACTAGTTGTTTATTCTTTGATGAAATCCTGGGTGGGAGGACCAGGTATGAGCTGTTCTCTAAGTCTCACAGAGCTCACAGTTCTACAAACGGTAGTCTCGCAAACCAAGGGTGAATGAAAAGTAATGAAGGAAAGCAATGACTTAGAGTAATTGCATTTAAAATAAACATATCTTGAGTGCAGAGTATGCATGATGGTTGCTTGCCAGGATGTGCTTAATGGCCTAAGAAGTCTTGACTGAACTTCTTGATTACGGTCAACAATCCATTTGTCATCTTATCTAAATATGTCTGTCATGTTGTTTGACGTGTCACTAAGTTTTCCCAGCCATATTATCTGAATTAATGCTCATCTTGCTGCTTAATTTATCTTGATATAAACAAGTCTGGTACTCCTCTTTACAGACCTATTTTTCCCGAAGGAAGATTATTAATTACCTAGCCAGCCTGTACCCATAATAAATGCATTCCTGTGGCTCTCAGATGGCAGAGTGGCAATTCCTACTGCCATATGTGGTCCATTTGATATTCCTTCTTGTTTTGGACTAACACAAAGTTTGTGGGAAATCGGCAATTTACAGTGCCCTTGCAGAAAGTGGCAGAAGTTTGCTCTGGTGTGGTTCTGCTGGCCTTTCAAAAGGTAGGCTTTCAAAGCTGCCCCATGGCGCTTCAGGCACTGTTTATGCCTTTGAAAGTGTACCTGTGCGACTGCTAATTGGAGTCCTGCCCCATGGCATCTACCGGTGTTACCACATCCTGATATTTAAGTGTATTAGAAAACCAGGAAGCGTTTTTATATTTGGCCTGTCTTTTATTCAGCGTCCGGATAAGCAGACAGCATTTTTGCTGGGGACGAGGAGAGGGTGGTTTGGGTTTTTTGTTTTGTTTTGGTTTTTGGCTTGCATTTGTTGGGGATTTTTCTTTTTTTAAAAGTTTAATTAAGGAGAATAGAAAAAAGGATGAGCACGCTGTGGAAGCCCAGATAGCTGTGCCGACAGGAAGTTGCATGAGGGTTTTTAGAGCTGACCATGAGGAATGCAGCAAATTGGCCAGGACTGAGGTTGAAAACAAAGTAAGGTATATGATCCATACCACGCTCCAGCTGGAGCCTGCACTGCGCGCAGGAATGTGCAGCGGCGCACGGTGCCAGGGCTGTCCTGGCCGAGCTGAAGAGCCCTGCCGGCCTCCTCTCCTCTCTTCTCCCCTTCCCTTCCCTTCCCCCCGCCACCTTCCACATTCTGAACTGATTAAAACAGAGGAAGTAGCACATTGAACGTTGGATCTGGCTTGAAAATCGAAGTCGTCTTCTTGTTCACAAGGAATGGATTGTTTCAGCTTGTTGTGTCACTGCTGCTGGAGAGAGGGGAATTTTTTTTTGTCTCTGTAATGTTTGATACTTGAGGGAAAACAGCTGGAACTGAGCATACTGGATCAGATGCAAAACGAAACGGGATGCTGGGGAATATGGACTGCACTGTATATCTGAAAAGGTCAGAGTTTTCCCTTGGTCAGTGCTGGAGGAATGCTGTGTCCGTCTTAATTCCAGCCTTGAGAGCCTTCAGGAGGAGTGTAGGGAGCAGGGAGGAGGAAAAGAATATTTTGTAGCTGTGGCAGTTCGTGAGTGAGGCAGATGAGGTCTCCTCCTTCCTTTTCCTTCCCGTCCCTTTCTTGTGCTGCTGTTTTTGATTTTCTGGGAAGACTGGAGGGAAAAAAAAAAAAGTCGTCGTCAATGACAGAGCTTCAGTTTGGAGAAGCTGTTTATAACCAGGTTTAAACAGCGAGTTCTGAGATCCCAGACAGACCAGTGACTGACCCAAACCACAGGAGCATAACTGGTATGGTAAGAAGAGCCCTGGGAAAGAGCCCTGCCTGAAACGTACCGAGAGAGGACGTGGAAGTAGTTATTACACAATGCATGGGAAGAAAGACAAGGGCAGGAATGCATTTCAATGCCTAGGATCTTACGTTTCACAGATTTAGAAATCAAAATGGTATGTCATGCTTTCAGAAAAAGAAAAGGAAAAGAAAAAAAGAAAACCCTCAGTAATTTAAATGTTTCTGTCTGACCTGCGCTGAAAATATAACACCAGATAGAGCTGCATTGACACAGTGCAGCAAACGAGCCGGGTTAACTTGACTTGGAGGAGCAAGCCGTGGAACTACTACTTTATTAATAATCCCTTTGTTTCTTTGCCAGTCAAGAGAACAATCCGATGATGAAACAGAGGAGTCGGTGAAGTTTAAGAGGTTGCACAAGCTGGTGAATTCTACTCGCAGAGTCAGGAAGAAACTCATAAGAGTGGAAGAAATGAAAAAACCCAGCACAGAAGGTAAAAAGCAACGTGCATATGGTTAAAACTGCGTGTGTGAATACATGTTTCTGTTGAGAGGGAACAGAAAGTGGAGGGCTGGGGAGGGAGGGGTGGAGTGTTCTTAAGGGACGGTGGGAAAGACTGCCTTGTCTATGGTGCATGCCTTACCCTAGTAATTGCATTTTGAGACTGTGGAAGGAGGAAAGTGACAGCCTAGGATGTGGTTACTGCTGATCTCCTGGTATTCCCAGAGCAGTGCTGGAGAGCCCCTCATTAAGAGATTAGAACTTGGTTTATGTTTTATGCCCCATGCTGGGGAGCCTGCTCCCCACAGGCTCAGCAAGGCAATAAACAGAGCCGCCACCATGTTGCTCCCTCCTCCGAGGCCTGGGACAGCACACAGGTGAAGCTCTTGCTACTTTTGGGAGGGTAGCAGCTGGTTGGTGGTGTAGTTGTGCCACATGGCATCACCCTGTGGCAAGAGTACAGCAACTCTATCAGACATTCTTGTGGGCTAGCGACTGCCTCGTGTGATATTAACTCCTCTACTTCTGGGGGAGCCCGCTTGCAGTTTGGTTCCTGAATGAGCCCTGCTGCCAAGAGAGATGGGGAGATAAGGGAGGAGGAGGAGGGTGGGGAAACGGGAAGCAGAGTTCAGCCCTTGGGAATGTCATGAACGTGCTGCAGAATTAACTCCGGCTGACCTGTGTCTGTGTGTGAGCACTCAGAATAGCAGAGACTGAGCCTCAGGAACACCTCTGCACAGCCCTGCTTGAGCCCTCACTGGAATTGTTAGCACCACAATATGTTAGTGGCCTTCCCGGATCGTATGCCAATTCCCCTTAACTTTGCAGTGAGCTGAGCCGTATTACGATTCCTTCCTAGTGCATTTAAGGAGAACGTGTGCATCTTCTTGGCTATGTGGCAGGAAGCTGTTGGCAGATTTATGATCTAGCCTGCCTCTCTCCTGCATGATGGTGATGTTACTGGCTGGTGTGAAAGGCACAGCCAGTCTAGAGCTCTAGACCAGGCAGCTGTCTTGGTCTGAAAAGGTTTTGTCACCTCATAGGGTGAGCATAGAGCTGAGTTACCTTGGAAGCAAAAACATCGTTTATGAGAAAAGGCAACCAAAAGAGGTCTATTTTTCCCCTGCTCTGGGGAAGGAACCCCAGAGAGGCCTTTCCTACCCCCTCCCTCCCTGTGGGCCTGGGAAAAGCTGCAGGGAGCGATCAGCCGGAGGCTCCAGGGGTGGGAGCAGCTGCAGGAGCAGGCAGCCCAAGAGCTGCTGGGCATGCAGATGCCTTCCTGCAGTTTGACTAGATTTTCTCTTCAGCATGTTAGCTGTCTGTTTTGCTCTCTATTTTCTCTCTTACAGGGCTTCAGCTCCTTACTTTCTTTTCACCTTTAGTCTTTCACTTAAGTGTCCCAGTTCCTTACAGAGTTTTTTTTCCCCGCCCAGTTTTCCACCTCTGTGACACCCAGAAAAAAATCACTGAATTAACAATTATCTCAAAAAAAAAAAAATTTGCTCTGCTTCCTTCTTTCTCCATCTCCTACCTGTCTTCTCTGTTTTAATTCCAGGCTTTTCTGAATAAATTATCTAAAACTCTGAGTTTGCACTTTATCTAGTGCTATGGAGTTCCTTTGTAGATTGGCTCTTGGGAAACTGTAGCAAAAACAATTATTGCTAAATAACAATGTGGATTACTTCTGCATAATTTCTACATAAGTAGAAGGCACCTTAAGTAGCCAAGCCTAGGTTAGGAGTAGATATCTATGATTTTTCTTTCAGTAAATTCTCCCCATGCCTGTTTTCATGTGGCATATTAAAAGTGCTTCATAAATGCTGTCCATCCTCATATCTCATAATGTAGGTCTGTATTCCCATTTGAATATGTCAGAGGGCTCTGCAAGATCACAAAAAATAGTGTGGTCAGATTTGGGGATTACTTCCTGGCCTTCCAAGTTACCTGCAGTTGACGGGATCGGTTCTTGAGCTGTTTGCTGCTGTTACTTGAATCTGTGTTATGAATGTTGAAGTAATGTGAGAGCCTAGATGGCAAGGTTTTGGGGAGTTTGCTGTAAAAAATTAGTAAACTAAACATCAGTAAAATTTCAGTAAATTAATCAGCGTTTCAACAGCCTTTAACAAAGTCTGAGAGTAGGCTTGGTTTGAAAATGGAAGTGCAGTTCACCAGAAGAAAGATTCCTCGTAATTCTCCTCAAAAATTTCTTCACGAAGAGCAACTTTGCCAAATTTCCCTTATAAGTTCCTGTAGTTTTTAAAGAAAAGTACACTAGCCACAGAGCCTTGTTGCACATTTCTACTATTGACTCTGTTATCACATAAATATACATCTGGATGATCTGATACTCACCAGCATGTGCCAATATCTGAATCCATGTGTATTTTGTGTTAGTCTGCTCCTAGCGAGCTAAATAACTGAAGCTTCCTAATTCCTGGGCACCATTCTTATATAGCATTTAAAAACAAATCACATCTACATCTGTGTCATTATGGCTTTGTGTCATGGACTTATTCCAAATAACATCTGTTACAGTGTTGACACACAATGCATATTTTACAAGCTGTTTAAAAACATATTTACTCAGTGGGCTAAAGTTGTTTATCAGCACATATTCAGTCCCAAGGGAACGGCTATTTTCTGTTCAAATTGAGAAGTAGAGGGGAAGAAGAACAAGTTGGATAGTCCAGTGAAAGTGGTGTCAAAATCAGACTCCGGTCTGCAGACCTACCTCAGAAAATATCGCAAGAGTGAAAGCTGCATGTCAGATGTGATCCACTATCCCTTCACTGTCACAGCGAGTTTTATCTTGGTGAAATAGCATCTTAGGTTTCAGCAAATATGTGTCAAATATGCTTTGCTTAGGTTTTAGCAAATATATGTCAAATATGTTTTGCCAACAGAGTGAACTGAAGGTGAGACAGGAAGCCTGTACATGGCAACTAACTTTCTTTCATCTTGAAATGTGTCCCCTGTTAGTAAATCATAGGTGTTCTGGTAATGGTTCAAATTTAGCTCTGCTGTAAGACTGTGGAAGTAATCAAAGATGAAGGCAAAGCTGGGTCAGGCAAGAAATTTATTTTGGCAAGAAATAAATACAGTCACATTTCTGTGTGTGTCTCTGACACGTACCTATACTGTGAAATTTGTCAGGCAGGACTGAGGAGGATGTGTGCTCTTGTTTGACTCTCTTCTTGTTACTGCATCTAATACCTGAGCCTATACTTTGCTCAGAAGAAAACACCAGAGAAAAGTTTCTTAAATGCTAAATGTGAAAAGGAACTGCAATTTCAGGTCCTTTATTCCCTTGCCTCCACTCCAAAAGGAGACATGGCTGTTTGCCTATCTCCAGTACTTGCATTGCAAAACAACTTCTTCCCTTTCTGTGAAACATGTATTTGTGAAAACCAAGTGTTTCTGTCACTAGCAGGACGCTGTTGAAATTGGCACACCTGCAACTTTACCTACTTTTTTTTTTCTTTGCATCTGTTTAAGTAAATTCTGTGTGATTAAAAATAGTGCTTCTTCCCCCATTGAAAACCCAAAACTTTTAATTTCATCCTGCTCCATAACTTTTCTGGGAAAAATACTGCTTTCTGCAGCAACAGCAGCACTGAGTATTAGAAAACTGGGCCTGAGAGATACTTGTTTGGTTTTTAATACCTGTGTATCCTTCTGACCTGTTGTAAACTCGCTAGAGCTAAGCATCATATGCAAGTATCAGAAGAAAAACATGAGAAACAGATCCCAGTTCCAGCTTTTATGAAGTTCTTAGTGAGAGCATCTGTGGTCTTACTTAGCTGCAGATGAAAGAGAGAATCTTAAAATAACAATGAGTTTACTTACAGGATGCTGTTGTCTGTCTACTGTTAACTCATCCCAGAACTCTCACTTCACAAATGGAAGAAACTGCTTCAGGTTTATCCACTGGCAAATACCTTCTGGGCTGCTTATATCAGGGAGAGCTTTCTTCCGTATTAAATGGGTGACATCTTAAATAAATACAATAAGGCTCTGCAGGGAAACATCTTAGAGAATTATGCATGATGACACATGTTGTGCTGCTTTTGTCCCCTGTAGGTGTGGAAGAGCACTCACTTGACAACTCTCCTATACTGGATGACAGATCGGCACTTTACTCTGGAGTTCACAAGAAGCAATTCTACTTTGACAGCTCCTGTGAAAAGCAGCCAGAGGACGACTCGGACTCACTGACTACTTCTCCCTCATCCAGCAGTCTTGATACGTGGGGAGCTAACCGGAAGCTGGTGAAGACCTTCAGCAAAACTGACAGCCGTGGCCTTATCAAGCCTCCCAAGAAACTTGGGACATTTTTCTCTTATCCAGAAGAGGAGAAGACCCAGAAAGTTTGCCGCTCCTTGACAGATGGGGAAATGAAGAAGAGCCTCGGCTCGCTGAGCCACGGGGTAAGTACAGAAAGCATTTGCTTTTATGACAGCAACAGGCACAAGCACCATCTTCTGGTGTCCCTGGAGGAGATTCAGAGTGTAAGGAAGCAAATCCGATTGAAGAAAATGGATACTAACTATTCCTGTTCCAGAGCTTTTCTTTGCCAGCGCCCTGCTAGGAAAGGAGCATCCACTGCAACTTGTGACCTACAATTACTGCGGCACAAAACGAAAGGGGGTGGAGGTTGTGGCTTCCCAAACAGAAGGCTACGAGGGCGCACTTCTGTCAGCGAGTTCAATATTACCTATGTGGTGGAGAGAAGCCTGTACAGTCACCTCAACCTCTCACAGCTGGTGCGTCCCGTTACTGACAGGACCCTGAGCAAGGCCGACAAGCAGGACCTGAGGAGATGCCTGCTGGAGGAGGATGAGGAGGCCAAGAGGAAGTGGGCTGCTACAGTGGATCGCTGTACTAAAAGGGTTCTCTTGAGAATCCACCAAAAGTCTGTGAGTCAAAGAGTTGCCATGAAGGTGGTCTTCCAGTTTCTGTGAGGTTGCAGTCAACACTTTCTGCTTTGTACTTTTTAACTAAAATTCAGTGCTTTCTGCTTTCCTTGCTGTTAGAAACTCTTAATTACTGTAATTCAGCTCTTACGGAAGAGCTTGATATAATCCTGTCAGAGAAGACTTTTGTTGAGTCTGCAGTTTCTATGTGGACAGAATACCTCAGTGAGAGAGAGCAAATATGACAAAATGCTGCTTTTTAAATTCACCTAGTGCAAAAACTGAGATCGCTGGTGAACAGAGGAGCTTTGAGATGCTGTAAACATGTTCTTTGTGATGCTTTCAGCATCAGTATTTTCTTAAAGGGATACCAAGAGTTGAACAAATTTTTCAGAGGATTAGAGCATCCTTAGTCTACTCTGCTCTGTTTCTCTTCTGCTGTCGTTGTCCCATATTGGCCCTCCCCTTCTCAGTTTGCATCTCATCAATTCACACACCCAGCTCTGTATTCTCTGTTACACACATAGCTGCAGAAAGACAGAGTTTTCATTATGTGGACACTGCCCTCCTGCTTGCTGCTCACCACCACCTGAAGTGCCCCTTCTGCTCTGTCCCTGGCCACTGCTCCTTCTTTCTAGCATGGGGTGAAGGTGGCACCTTCCCTCAGAGCATTGTGGAAACAGAACAAGGGGTGGCCAGAAAAGGAAATTGTGTTGTACAATGGGAAATTAAGTGATTTGAGCACTCCAGAGAGATCCAAAGCTGCTTCCTGATTACATGACCTAGTTTTGACATTTCCTTTAACCATGATGCTGAGTTTCCTAGGAGCTTGCCTTTGGGGCCAGCCAGATCTCCAAAGCTGAGCCAGCTAGTCTGTTGTTCAGTTGACAATGTAGGTATGTTCCCTACTTCAGTGAGTGGAAACAGCAGTGCACCCAAAACTTTAAGCAAGATATTCCAGTGAACAATACAGTAGAAACAGCTTTTCCTCTTGAACTACAGATTTTATTTTGAGAGGTCTCTGCTTCATTTCTTCAGGTGTGAGGTATTCTTGATAGGAGAGTCACAGCCTTGGTCTCCTTGAATAACCTGTGGGAGGTGACCAGGCTCTCATGGTTCACTTTGTTCTCTTCAGCCACAAAATAGATAGGTTTTGTCTACCCACTACCATGAACGTTCTCTCTTTGCAGCTTCGCTATTTCTTCTGCATTGACTGTTTGCCTTGCCGCTCACAGGGTACTGTTTATTTTCATAGACATGTAGTCAAAAGACACTGTTTTCCCATGAGGGTGTTACAATGGTAATTAACCTTACTCGTCCTTCTGTGGGTTGAGTAATAGCGGTATCTAAGGCGAAAGAGCACACTCGTACATGCTAGAGATGCCCCGTAATTAAAAATACCCTCTAAACCTGTTTTTCTAAATACAGATAACAGAAACAAGCTTTTCAGTTCTTCTAATAAGTAGTCTCACTATAGTAATTTCATTAGGAAAACCATCTGGACTGACTTTTGCTATTCACAGAGATACAAATGGAGAAGAAATGGATAGGGTTTTGTTGTTGTTGAGGAACTCACCAACAGTCAACTGCGCCTCCAGCCTCGTTTGAATTGGATAAATGGTGGAGACACGCTGCTCTTACTAGCTTTTTCAACACACTTCTTCCTGAAACCACAAAAAGCTGGCAAACTTCAACTAATGCCATTCCTTCTTCCTAGAAACACTTAATGTTTGTTCGCTGCAACCTCAGGGAAATTGCAATGCCTATGTATTCAGTGGAACCGGTCACTCTGTCTTGCCTTGCCATTCATTTTTGTCATTTATATTTGTTTCAGTGACCTGGACATGCATGAAATTTTTAAATCACATCAGTTTTTCTTTTCTCCCAAAACAATAATAATTTTGATTGCATGGCCATTCCATTGAATATCCCTCTCCTCATCCACAGACCTTTTGTTTGGTACAGTATTGCCAGGGTTGCTACTGGAATCAAGCCGGAAGTCAAATATTAAATGTATGGGGTGGTCCATAATGAAACCATAAGCGTTGTTAATATAGTACGTTTATTCAGAAGCTTTTAACCAACAGACATTTTGCTCTCTGAGAAGACTGCATTAGGAGGAGCTCTGGCTGGTTTGACAGACAATCTTGCTCAGAGCAGTTCCAGATGTCCTCTCTTCGTTGCTGGGATTACCATACACTGTAGGATTAGTTAGAATGGACTCTTCACAGAAGGATGACATTACTCACAGCTAAACGTGCTGTGCTTTAAAAACTGATCTTATTACTTGTGGTTGGTCTCAAATGCTTTCCAAAAACAATTTTTAAAAGCTATGCCATAGTCGCATTGGCTTCTGGAAAAAAAAACACTTAAAAAAATTCTACATCAGAGCACTCTTTTTAATGTGTGTGGGGCCTAGACAAAACTGGCTTTGAGTTCTAGCAGAGTTGCAATGGGTACAAAAACTGTTTTCCGAGCACCGTAGGTACACAGCACCCAACATAAAAGCTAGAGAAGAAGACTTTTTAAAAGCTGTTAATATGCATGCTGGTTAGCAGTGAACAGGGCAGGAAGAACACTTACTTAAGTAGAACTTACTGATGTAATTGTTTAGTAAGTGGCACAGTTTATAGAGCTTGCTTCTTCCTAATAGCGTCAAAGCAGACTGGTAGTTCTCAGGTGGTGGGTCTTCAGTGACTCCCAAGTACACACTCACTGATTGGGCAATCCTTTGTAGGTCTGATCTGATGCTTAGCTGAGTCATAAGGTATCTTTGAAGTTACTCTTTTGGGTAGTTCAGGCCCTGAGAACTTAGAGTTTGCAACTGGTTGATCTTCTGCCTCCTGTTTGTCTCAACTCTAACACTGATGAGAATACTTACAATGGACTTGTAACCCACAGTCAGAGCCCAGAGATGAAGTTGTGCAAGTAAATTATAGCTGCCATGCCTTCATTTCCCTGGATTGCCCTGTGGGACTTGAGTGCTGTGCAGCTGGTTGTTCAGTGACCAAATAAAAAGTCAAAAGTTTTACCTTTTGGACTGCAAAGCAAAAGCTGGATTCTCTCTGAGTCCCCTAAGTGTCCAGTCTCTTTCAAGTGATACCAAAGCTTTAGCAGAGACTCATCTGTGACAGTTAAACAATGGTTGGCTGTGGAAACGCAACTGTACCAAGTTTGGTTGCCCTGCCCTCTTGGGAGGGAAGCAGTGTCATAGTGCTGATTTTCTTTTTTTTATTCAGGATGATTATGATGAACTGCATCTGTGCATTCAGCCAAAACTGAGTCACTCCTCTTGGTGATTGTGGCACTGTAAACATTGCATACTTTCTCCCAGAAGTATCAGAGCTGCCACAGCTGTGATGGTAAACACCTAATCTGGAATCAGGGCTTGCTGAGTCTCTGGGGACACAGTACCTATGGATAGCTGGGCTGGTTTTTCCCTCCTCTTACCAAGGGCTTGCCCTACAAGGCCTCTAGCATTTCCTTGTGTTTCAGTGGAAATGGAGTCTATGCAGCTATTTCCAGAAGGTAGGTTATGCAATGCTTTAAAAGATTGGTGGTTCTCTGTTTCAGTGCTACTGTGGATTTACTTATGAAGGCAGATGGGAGTGCTGAGGTGGAGTTGCCAGCACCCTGGAAAACTTGATGCATCAGATCAACAGTTTCCTCAGACCAAAAAGTCTTTTTTTCTTTTTAAAAAGAAGAGTAGGCAATAGATGACTCAACAGCAGCAGACCTTAGGCCAAGGAGTTGTCTCTGGAAAAGGCAAATGACTCAAATTGCTTTATAACAGATTTCTTGATTTATAATCTCCCATCCTTTTGTTTGTTTGTTTCCATTTTTGCAGACATTTGTGTTTTTACTGTTGTTCTCCAAATCACAGCTGTTTTGAGTGAGCTAATCATTGTGATAGAACTGTATCCATCTTTTTTTACAGAGAACCTGTAGCTTTGGAGGATTTGACTTGACAAATCGTTCCCTTCATATTGGAAACAGTTCTGACCAAATGGTGAGTTTAAGACAAGGCAGCACAGACTTGAAATAGCGTAAAATGAAATGTGCAATAGAGTTATAATAGACTGAAGTATAATTTAGGTCTGTAATAACAGTTTGGGGATTCAAGAAAGCAGAGCATCTTTGGTAACCTCAGACTTCCTTAGCTTTGAGAATAACATACCCACCCATATCCATGTGTGTGTAAGTATTTATATACCATATGTGTAAAGAGGCAGGAACAAGTGATCAAAGCGCAGATCTGGGGGTGCATCTGGGGGCTATTCTTATGTCTGACTTCCTCAGAGCATCAACCCAGGCAAAACATATGATTACTATACTTTCTTGGTAAAAATATTTACTATTTGGAGTGATGAGGCAAACTTTCATTCGCTGAAAATCTGCAAGTTATTTGGGTGGAAGTCATTATGTAAGAGATTTATTATTCGTTTTCTCATTGTATCTAAGAGCTCTGGAGTAGACCAGGATCCCATTGTGCTGGGTGCTGTGCAATTGATCTCAGAGCTCTTTGTGTTTGAAAAAACCCCCAAACACCTCCACTGAGAATTAATTCCATTTTATGTTACTCATGTTGATTCCAGTGTTACTGTTGGTTAGCCTGCAGCCAAAAATAACAGAACAGAAATAAGCCAGAACATTATATCAAATGAAATTGCCAGCATATTTTTTCCTTTTGCCCCATATATGTTTTTCTTTTCTATTTCAACATTGGCTCTGATAACTACTCTGCTCACTTAAATCAAGTCTAAATTGTGAAACATTTTATATGACAGCATTATATTATTTTTTTTGTCAGCTGGGTTTTTGGGGGTTGTTTTTGTTTTTCTGAGGGGTTTTTTTGTGTTTGTTTATTTTAACATCATAAATTATCCCTAAATTGGCCAAAACTGTGGGTGGTTATTTTATTCATCAATTTTCAACACAGTAAAAAAAGTTAGCTTCCAAACTTACAGTGTTTATCTCTAAACATAGGTACTTTGGCATATTTTGTTCTGATTGGTTTTGATGTAGGAAAGTGTGAAACCTAGATGTGACATTTTTCCCTACTAGCTTCAGTAGTGGGAGAGATGCAGTGCACCAGAATAATGTATGCAGATCAAGTTTTTTTCTGAAAAACATTTAAGTCCATTAAGTGGAAGGTTTTTTTTTCCAAAAAGATAAGGCAAAGAGCTGTCCTTAATTTCTGCTAAAAGACCAAAAGTTACCAAAGAAGTTGTAATCACAAACAACTTGTAAAGAAAAAAAGATACAGAATTGTCAGAAATGAAGTATCAGCTGAATTTCAGAGAAACTTTTTGGGAGAATGTTAGTAAAGGAGCAAACATACATAAATTCAGGAAAAAAAGATAAAACTCTTATGTAGAATGGATTGTGCACTTATTTTAGGGCTTGTTATCTTATGTACCTAAATGGTTCTTGGAAGGATTATTGAACCAAGTCAGAGACCAAATTCAGTAGTTAACCTATTTGGCCAAACAGATTTTGGTCCTTTTTGCATTGTGATTTTTGGTGCACCCTTGCCGGTGGAGGGTGCTGGTAGTAGCTCTGACAGAGCTGCCTTGCTGCAGTTCCTGACACACTGTAGAATGAAAGACCGTGTTTAGCATGCTGCCTAGACAATCTGAAATAAGGGCTGAGTCATACAAGTAAGCTTGGTGAAATGTCAACTGATCCACGTTCATTCTCTGTGTGTGCTTGTGGCATAAGTAAATGCTAGGTGTCTTAAGCTGGTTTAGAAAAGGTTGCATGCGTTCAAAGCAGCTGGCCCTTGTCATCCACTATATATGGACTGGCTAATTTAGTTTGGCAGTACCCTGTTCTGTATCTTAAGAATAGCTGTGCAAGTGTAACCTTCTACCGTGGTTGATGGATTTAGTAGCTTTTTTTGCATTTTTTTATAAACAATCCACAGTAAAACCACAGAGACGGCCATCAAGAGAAGTTAACTGAATGCCTGTCTGAAAATAAAAAGTAAATTTGGGTAGCCAAATGTAGGTATCCATATATATATACACACACACACACACACAGATATATATTTGGCTTGGATCTCAGAGGTACCTTTACTGCTGTTAAACTGTATGTAGTATGTAGACCAACATGAGCCACAACTACTGTTGTGTGTGCTGTCAGGACGGCTTAGCCTGAAACTGTAGAGTTTTCTGTCAGGTCAAATACTTACCTGAAACTTAAAGGGGTAAAGGCTTCCTATCAGACCCCACCACCTCTACACACGATACCTGCTGTAACAATTACGAATCAGGCCCTAGGAGTAAGGCACAGGAGTAAGGACTGCTACAGTGGTTCGCACGAGGTCCCAACAGTGAATTTAGAGCAGTAAACAGGACACCATGCTGCCGTCTTGTGTCTGCCTGGGTACCTCTGCAATGACTGCTGACTGAGGAAACAAATGGCTTTTGTATTTTATAGGCTTAAACCCTGGTTTATTTTGCAGGGCAAAGAAGGAGACTTTGTTTATAAAGAAGTGATCAAATCGCCCTCTGCATCCCGTATATCTCTGGGCAAAAAGGTGAAGTCTGTAAAAGAAACCATGAAGAAAAGGATGTCTAAAAAATACAGCAGCTCTCTGTCTGAGCAGGTATGTAAGGTCTGCAATGCAATCTGCTTAATAGTGTAGAAGTGATAATCAATATTGATTCCTATGCTTCAAGGCATCTCTGAAGGAATTTCTAACAAGACTGTGTGGTGTGGCTTATTCCTATGTTCTTATAAAATCCCTCACTGTGAAATGGCTTCCGATAGATGCCAAACCATGAAAATGCATTTTCAGATTTTCATTCAAGTAGCTCATCAGCAGAAGCCTGTGGTTGATGGCATTACATATCTCACTCTGTATTTCCATTTCTTTATCTATCTTCATTATTTATTAAGGGAATGGGTCTGTGACACAGGGTCACAGTAATATATTTAATCCGCAATTCACACCTTAGTTTAAATTCCCAGCATAACTTCACATACACGGTTCCTCTCTGCTATTACAGATCTTTTCTCCATCATAGCTTGCCCTCTGCAGCAGCCCATTAAAACAGACACACAATGTAGTCAGAAAGGGTTCATTCCACAGAAGATTTTCCTATTATTCTTTCATTATAGATTTTTATAGTTTATTCTTAAAGGCAAACTTGAAGTATATTAGTTGTAAATTAGGCTTTGAATTTCAGTGGCCTAGGAACAATTGCTGTTTTTTTCCCTTTTGGTATACATTGGTTTCCTTGCTTCGGTGGAGTGTCAAAAATTCTTCGGCATTTGTTTAAAACCAATCTTGCCACTTGAAATGTGTAAGTAATAGCTTAGAAAGCCGCCGGGAAAGCAGAGCTCTCTCTGGCTCACATCGCCCCCAAGTGGCCTCGTACCGCCGGGGATGCTTGCACCCATAGAGAGATGGAAATGGAAAGGGAGCAGTTCATAACATTCAAAGTAACAGCCCCGAACTGCAGAATCTGGAGACAGCATAGAGAGGCAGAGCCGTGACCAGTTTGATGCAGTGCTTTCCTTACCTGTAGGACTATTAGCCATACTTATTTGTCACCAGGGGCAGTGCTACAGTTATGGTTATTTAATTTAAATTTACAATTAAAGCATTTTAAGATCTAACATGATCTGATATTGATAAAAAGATGCTTTGGTATCTGGCTGGCCTTACAGTACCCCTCTGCAAAGTCTGCCTAAGAAAGGGATGCTTTGAGAAATCGGTTTACAGTGAGTTAGCAATACTTCCACTCTCTAGCTCTCTCCAAGATTGACTTGACCTCTGAAGTCATATGTTGGGATGACTTTTTTTTTTTCTGATGATTCTGCAGCATGCAAATAATAGGTTTCATCTAAAAGTTTTATGACCACATGTCTCCACAAAAACTCTTCTTGTATGCAAGCTACAGTTCTTTTGTTTTCAAACTTTTTGGCACAGTATTTTCTGAATGTTTGTACCTTTCTGGCATCATGACTCAAACTATGTGCCAGTATCCCTTTCTGCATTCAAAAAAACAAGCAAAAGCTATTCTGACCACAACTATCTGCTGCTTTGCTTTAACTGTGGTTCACAGAGGCTGACAGAATTTTGATTTAGGAAAGACCCTTTTTGATTTCCTATAATGCTTGACTGAATGAAAAGAGAAATTGCCTCACTCATTGCACACTGTCCTGGTTTGTGGTAAAACAGGACCAATTTTGTAGCAAAATATTTTTATATTTCTGCACTTGTGTTTATGAGTATTCTATGCAAAAGCTGCATTTTCTGGTTGATTCTTTGTTTCTTCAAGGTAAATGAGCAAAGATATCAACAATTCACTGCAAAAAGGAAAGTGTGCATTGCTGTGTGTCTCACTTGCATTGTCTGCTTTGTTTGTTTTCATCTTTGTACAAAATCTTGATTCAGAAAGCTGAATTTGGTGTTAGCTGTTTTGCATGTACTGCTGGCAAAAATATCATGTGTCATTAAAACCTTTGAATTGAGAGTTGTGTAATGCTCCTTTCTACTTACAATGCTAGCTGTCAGTGCCTATGTTCGTTTACCAAAGTAAAATGGTTCAATCGCTTTCAGGAGTCTGGCCCTGGGGTCATGCCAGGTTCTCCGCAGTCACCGCCGCCAGACACTGACTCCCTGGACAAACCCAAGCTGAAAGCCGGTGGCTCAGTAGAGAGCCTGAGGAGTTCCTTAAGCGGTCAGAGCTCAATGAGTAAGTTCGGTTGTAATTGCGTTGCTCCATTTCTGTGGCTTCAGGGAGCAGAGATCTCCACAGTAAGCAGAATCAGAGAAAGTCAAAGCAGAAGCAGTGGTTAAAAAGTAGAAAGGCTGATGGGTTAGTCATTAAGGGTTTACAAAGTACCGTAAGCTCTTTGGTGCAGAGATGATGTTTTTTGCTTTGTGTTTATACAGAGCTCTGAAAAAGAGAAATCCTGCTTTCCGGTTGAGTCTGCTGGGTCCTGCTATTATAATATAAATGATTGGAGTGAAAATTACAATCCTTGGTCAGTAGTAAACAGGCTCATCTTTACACTAGATTTCTCCTGAGCACTCCTGATGGGCTTCCCACCGCCCATCCTTCCAGAGAGACCTTGAGGTTCTCTCATTAACTAGTTAGAGGAGTAGTATTTAAAACCTCTCTGGTTAAGATTGTCTCTACACAAAAAAGAGCTTAAGTGGGACACAGATGGTATGAACTTGTTTCACTATGAATTACTGACCAAGAGAAACCAAGAACATACGGGGGAAAAAACTGAGGAGAAAGCTCCGTTCTGAAAATAATCTACTTTTTTTTCTTTTTTTTTTGGTAATACCAATACAAAGTGTTGCCATCAAACCAAATTTCTGGACATAAGGGGGATTCTGGAACCCTCATGCAGATTCAGAGCTTATCTTACTTATAGCACTATGCTTTTTTGTGGGCAAAATTTCCAAGAAAGATTACTTCTGTGATGTGCCATAGATGAGACACTAGTTAAACGGCTTCTCAGTTAAATATTGAGCTGAATTTGGGAAAATATGAATACAAAGTAGATTAACTGACTCTCCCATCACATGTCTATGAGAAATAGCAGTACTTAAGGACTTTAACTTTGATTACTGTGTTTTGTAGAAAGAAGACCCATTTTCTATCTTGCTTCTGTTTGTTTCTAAATGTTCTTCACAAAGAGATTCTTTTTGTAGACTGATACTATGTCTCTCATGCAGGTGGTCAGACAGTGAGTACAACAGATTCCTCAACCAGCAACAGGGAAAGCGTGAAATCAGAAGATGGTGATGATGAAGAGCCTCCTTACAGAGGACCCTTTTGTGGAAGAGCCAGGGTGCACACCGATTTTACTCCAAGTCCTTATGATACAGACTCTCTGAAGCTGAAGGTACTAGCTATATCTGTTTTTAAGGGGTCAAATATTTATTTTTGGCAAAATTCTTAATTAAGAGCTCTTTGCAAGCACTATACAATTCTTAAACTTTTATTGAGTTTACATGGGGTTTTTTAAGCCCTTTAACCTATCTTATTCTGATACATTTGGAGATGGAGCACCTCTCCTATGAGGAGAGGCTGAAAGAGTTGGGGCTGTTCAGCCTGGAGAAGAGAAGACTCCGGGGAGATCTTGTTGCGACCTTCCAGTACCTAAAGGGGGCCTACAGGAGAGCTGGGGAAGGACTTTTTACTAGGGCATGTAGTGATAGGACGAGGGGGAATGGCTTTAAACTGGAAGAGGGCAGGTTTAGATTAAACATTAGGAAGAAGTTTTCACTTTGGGGGTGGTAAGGCACTGGAACAGGTTGCCCAGAGAGGTTGTTGAGGCCCCGTCCCTGGAGGTGTTCAAGGCCAGGCTGGACGCGGCCTTGGGCAACCTGGTCTAGGGGGAGGTGTCCCTCCCTGCCTGTGACAGGGGGGTTGGAACTTGATGATCTTCAAGGTCCTTTCCAACCTAAACCATTCTATGATTTAAGATTTGCTTGAATTATAGCAAAGTGTTATAGAACATAAGTAAGTATTAGTATTTCTCCACATCCAGGAAAAGACACTTATGTCTTTAGTTTCTGGAAAAATATAAATGTGCCACAAATTTATTTCCATTTTGCAAGGAATTTGTTTGAAAGAGGGAAAAATACTTTGTCTGCCATAATGAATTAATCCATCAATGGAAAAATTTACAAAATTCTTGGAAGAAATGTGGATGCACCTGCACGTAGTGTCTCTTAAAGGCATTTCAGTTAATATAACTTGTTTTGAGTTAATATTGAATGGCTTTGCTGACTATGAGTTGTCACCCCCCTTTAATGTTTTCTGGATATCAGCTTTTAGTCTTTTTAATTGTGCTGTATTCAGTTCATACTATCTTACTCCTTACATTCATTGTTTAAAATTCTGAGGGCAGCTAATTCCTATTAAAGCAGATGTATGTAAATTAATCTCTTTAAGGACAGAAAAACAGTTGTGCGTCCATTTCTTTGTTATGGTCAAGAGCCTAATGGAAAAGCAACAGTGTTGCACGGTTTGTTCTGCATATGCCTCCTTTCCTCAGGAGATCCGATGTGAGATTTTGCCCATATACACTGAGCATGTTCTTATTTGCACCAATTTCAGGTAGTTGCACAGCTTAGACATTTGTACACAACAGCAGTGATGCGCTACTGGGGTGTAAGCAGGTTTGTGAATCTGGAGAGTTGGGTCCATTCCAGGTTCTTTTGTTGACTTGCTCTGTCATCTTAGGCATGTCACTTAATTCTCTTTTCTTCCATTTGTAAAAGAAGTGTAATCGTACATTTTTCCAAAAGCTGTGGTTAACCTTTTGGAAACTGTAGTGTGTTGTTCATTCTGTGTACGTGAAAATCTAAGAGAAAATGGGTGTGTTTGCTTGAATGTCCATCAGTAAGCATGCCTAAATGGCTTTCTTGCGTCTTTGGTCTGCAGAAAGGTGACATCATTGATATAATCAGCAAACCCCCCATGGGCACTTGGATGGGCCTGTTGAACAACAAAGTTGGCACTTTCAAATTTATCTATGTGGATGTGTTAAATGAAGAGGAAGAGAAGCCGAAGAGGCCCACCAGGAGACGCCGGAAAAGCAGACCGCCCCAGCCCAAGTCAGTTGAGGATCTCTTGGATCGCATCAACTTAAAGGTCCAAATTCTCTTATTCTGTTTACCCTTTAGTTTTGCTTGTGGGAAGGGGGTGACACCTTTGGAGTATTTAGTTTTGAAAGTTGCATACCAGATTCCTAATTCCAAGGATCGTGACACCACTTAGCAGAATCAGTCTTAGCTGCAGAGTGAAAGTAGCTGATGCCAGGCAGAACTGCCTGTCAAGCTTGATGAAGTGCTGCAGGCTGCAAGTTGTATGTACTCGGAGACTGTAGTTCATTGCATAGTGTGGCTACTAGTTAACACATTTCAAAAGCAAGCAAAAAGTGTAAAATGACAATAGTTACCCTGTCGTCAAAGAGGAAGGTTTTTTCCTCGTTTCTGTTCAGAAGAGCTAGGGATAAACAGATGCGGCTGTCGTTCACCATTTGTACTTCTCCCTTCATACAGAGCTGTGCCATATTGTGCATCCGGGTAGCATGCTACCCAGGCCATTTAATACAGTGCATTCCAAATACAAAAATATGTGCAGCATTCTAGTTCTGGCACAGCTACCTCCCTGAACTCTGAGCAATGTTTATACAAGCTATAATCCTATAATTTTGCTGTTATACAGTGGTTTGCATTTGCTAAACTACTGCTTTTTTGGCTGGTTGTGAAAATCTCTTCTAGTATCTTTATTGACAAAATAAGTTGAATAAATATGTTGCCTTACAGCTCTTCTTCTTTTTCTTTTTTTTCCCTTTTATGCAGGAGCACATGCCCACTTTTCTGTTCAATGGTTATGAAGATCTGGATACCTTTAAACTTTTAGAAGAAGAAGATTTGGATGAACTGAACATCAGAGATCCTGAGCACAGAGCTGTTCTCCTTACAGCGGTGGAACTTCTACAGGAGTATGATAGTACGTGGGATGTTTGAGGTTTTCAGTTTTAGTAGAGCTCTGCCAAGAACCTTGTGAACCCCTTAAAGCAGAAAACTGGTTCCAGGATTTTCATCATTTTTTTGCTCCTAATCTAGTTATTTCCAGCGTAATCCTGTGTAACAACATGTAGATTTTTGAGGAGTGACTTAAGACTTGCATTTGTTCTGCCAGAATTCTTTTGGTCTTGTAAGCCCTGCTACCCATCTTAGTCAAGTGTACAACACATACCCTTTAGAATACTGATGTTCAGTAATAAATCCTGAGGTAACCTACTCAAAATAAGAAGCTGAGGCAAGGAGAATAGGAAAGAATACATTTCTAAACTAGAGGGAAGAGGTTGAGGTTATCAAGGGTAAGAAAAAAACCAAAGCCCAGAGGGGTGTGGAGAAGGAAAATGTGAATTAAACTTTTGCTTATTTCACCTGTACACGCATATGATTCTTGGACTGTGAATCACAGGATTGTACAGATAGCTTCAGGTTGTACACATAACAACACAGCAATTTTCAAAGGGAGAAAATATATCAATCCAGTGCAAAGAGTGAAAGACGGTGACCCAACTATCTAAGGCGCAGCAGTGCAATTCTGCCTGTTGTACAGATGGTCTCGGACAAGTGGTTGCAAACATGAGGGAAAGCAGAGTAAGCTTTCCCAGTCAAATGGCAGTCAAATCCAATGGCGTCTTTGCTGCACAGGAGAAAGAGGACTGTACCACTCACGCACTAGTCATGGTAGAGTAGAATCATTTGAAAAGCAAGTATAGCTTGAGACAGGAATTTAGATGTGCTCAATACCTAGTTGCAGCAACCTAAGACAGTACTGCATTTCCCCTTCACTCCTAAGTGCCAGCAGAAGTTTAGTATCCCACCAAGCAGAATCAGTGGAATGGATCGTGTGAGGGCTTTCTCAGCTGCTTCTGTGCAAAATCCTGTGTTTTAGCTTAAACTGCCATAGCAGCAATTTAAACACCTGCTTATTAAGTGGGCAGTGCTTAATTCTATTGTAGAGAGACGTGTGGTTTGTATCACCAGGCACTGCTGTGTGGCCTGAGCTTTGAATGACATGTAGCTTTCTTGTTCATTTCATTTCCCAAAGAGGCATTCACCTTTCTCCATCCTCCACTAACCCCCAATAAAACCACAGTTGCAGAAATAGATTGTTTTCACTTATATCAGTGTAGCTTTTCGTCACCTAATATGAGCTTCTCATCATTATTTGCAGACCTATATAGAATGCTCACTTCCCTGAAGTAATGTATTTTTTTAGGGCCCTTTAATTTTGGTTTGAAAATTTGAAGAACTATGTGATGTTGTGGTTGGAAAGTATAAATTCCAGCTCCAAGTCAGGGAGATGAAGAGAAAGACAAGTGGGCACCAGACAGATGGAACCTGGGAGGGGAACAGCGCTTAGTTCCACCCCATAATTACCTTTTCTGTGCTGAGAATAGGAATTGGAATAGCCATTTCTGACATTTTATTGCAGGGGAAAAAAAACACAGCATAAACAGTATCCTTGCATCATGAAGTTGGTTTTCTATATCTTCAGTCCCAGATTTAGTTTCTCTACAAAGTATGCTTTCTGAGCAGACATTCTGGGTAAATTCCTGGAATCCAGTCTATACAGCATGGATGGCTCTTTGCACAGACCAAGGAAGGAAGGAATTTTTACCACGTCTCTCCCTTGTCCCTTTGTCAGGGGACAGTATCTAACTTTGCCAGACCCACTCCTGATCCTTCCTCTTGGTCCCTTCTGTAAAGCATGTCAGAATTAAGATTTTATTCTTTTTTACTTGATTAGGTTCTTTTCAGTGCTTTTTGCTTTTGTTTTGGGAGTTGAGGATTTTTTAATTCTTAGAAGGAACTTTGACACCATCATTTTAAATAGATTTCGGTGGTTGTAAGTTGCAGGACTTGGCTTCAAGGCAGCTGAGGCGCACTCGTGGTCCATTCTGCTTTTATTACGTACTACACTGCTCCCTCACACTTGTGCTGAGGCTGTTGCTTAATCGTTTACCAAACGGGATGAATGTTTCCAACATTTGTGATGGCTGTTGCTAATGCTTACTCTTTTCTAAAAGAGTGATCTGATACAATTAATACAATAGGGAAGATCATAGAAGTATCGATTCGTTTAGGTAGGAAAAGACCTTAAAGATCATCAAACCCAAATGTTAATCTAGCACTGCCAAGTCCACCACTAAACCATGTCCCTAAATGCCACATCTACCCGTCTTTTAAACACCTCCAGGGACGGTGACTCAACCACTTCCCTGGGCAGCCTGTTCCAATGCTTGACAAACCTTTTAAGTGAAGAAATTTTTCCTAATATCCAATCTAAACCTCCCCTGGCGCACCTTGAGGCCATTTCTCCTTGTTGTATCACTTGTTACCTTGAAGAAGAGACCAACCCCCACCTCGCTACAACCTCCTTTCAGGTAGTTGTAGAGAGCGAGAAGGTCTCCCCTGAGTCTCCTTTTCTCCAGGCTGAACAAACCCAGTTCCCTCAGCCGCTCCTCATAAGACTTCGTGCTCTAGACCCTTCACCAGCTTCATTGCCCTTCTTTGGACATGCAAGATAATGGTGTTGGAAATTTAATCAGCTGGATTTTGTTTGCCTGTTTTTCACTGTATTCTTGCATCCTCTAGGTAACAGCGACCAGTCAGGCTCTCAGGAGAAACTTCTCATTGAAGGCCAAGGCCTAAGTGGATGCTCTCCTCGGGATTCTGGCTGCTACGAAAGCAGTGAAAACCTGGAGAATGGTAATGGTGACAGCAATAAGCCTTATAATCCCTGCAGCCTTTTTTCAGTAGATAACTTCATATACTTCTTGCTCCTGTTCCTAGCTAACACAGGCTACTTCATACTTGACTTTCTGCTTTGCTCTGGCTGCCTCTTTCCCTCTTGGCTTGAGCCATTGGTTTTCATTGTAGTGTTTTCTAGTTTATTTATTTGCATTGGTTGGGAACAGATCACATTTCACAAATCATCTTTCTTTTGTGATCCTAAGGCAACAGGCACTCTTACTGCCATTACCTGCCTTCTCCACTCCCTATCATATTCTCATGCAGCCATTCCTCGTGAGGCTTGCACTACTTACACTCCGACAGCCCATGTCTAAGGGACCGCTGGCAGTGGAGAAGTTGCTGAACTCCACTGAGATTAGGAGGATTTCTTCTAAACCCATACAAAAACTGTTTAGAAAAAATGTTCTCTATTTTAGGCTGTACTTTTTTGTTGCTTAGGTTGCACATTGCATTCTTCTCCGATCAGAAACCAACTGCAAAGATTCAGGACTTTTTAGTGTACGAACACTAGCAAGTTAAATTAATGGAGAAGTTGGCAAGGAAATAAACTATATAAAAATTGCTTTTTCTCATTACCTTATCTTGTATTAGTGAAAGGTGATGCACTGAAAAATTACCAAGATAGATGATAGTAGAGATTACTCTCTCTGTTCTCAAGAAATCAGGTGGTTGTGCTGACTGAGCATGCTTTACTTGAGGGATGGTGTAAACTTGTCATTAGGGATGAAATATTAAAATAGATGGAATTGGTTTGAGCTTGGCATTATCACTCCAAGCATTTGAGCCATGGCTTGGCCTCAGGCTGCCTGGTTTCATCGCTAACATTCAGCATAAACAGGAACCCAAGAACAGAATAAATAGAGACACTGTATGCCCCTAGTAGTGGCTGGTTTTCCAATTTAAAATATGAGCTAAAGATCCTTCTCTTAGTATGTGCATTTTCTGTCAGTCTGCCACTCAGAAATAACCATTTATTGAAGAAAATTGCAATTTGCTTTGAAGCTGAATGCCTGAATGCAATACACTAAATTCCTGAAAGCAGAGAGAATTTTTTTGAATATGAATCCCCATACAGTAGGCATGCTGGAATATAATCATAGCTAAATATATGGCACATATGACGATTTTCTTTCCTTTTTATCTCTAAGTGCCATCATAATGATAGCTGTAGCACTGAAGCTAAATTGCTGCCTGTACATTTTCCTTATTTTAACAATATAATAAAATCTTTAGAAAGCAATTGTCATTGCCTGTCTCCTTAGATACTTACTCTTACATTTAAACTAATATTTCTATCTGAGTTTTGCAGAATGTGAAATACCACTGACGATTTTTATATTGCTTTTCATGTATGGTTTGCTGCATTTCTGCATCATTTTTGCTCACAAATGCATTTAGTGCTTGTTTTGAAAACCGTTATGAAATGAACATTTGGTGTGGGATTCACTGAGAGATTTTTCCAAGGCTGGTTAATCTGAAATGTGCTCCACCTTCTTTCCAAAGTTCATGGACAGTAGTTGTTTATATGCATATTGTTTTCAAAATACCTTGGATTCTCATCTGTTAAAATAAGGGTAATCATTTGTCTAGTATAAGCATCATAATGTGCAGGTCAGTTATAATAAAGTGCACTTCATAAAGGGGAAATGTGTTCGGAGAAGAAATCGGTCTTCAGATTTTATGGGGAATGGTTATACATAATATTTGCATAACTAGTATAGTGCCCTGGTTTGGGCTGATAATTGGACCTTTTGGCATCAGTTCAAGATTTCAAAGCTACTCTTATATTTTGTTTAGAAAATGGTTTGTGATGTGCTATGGCAGTGGTACAGATGTGTCTTTTGCAGGTACTTCTCAGGGTGCCCCTGCAGAAATATTTGGGTATTCTCGTAGGTGTCCACAATGTACTTGCAGCAGCACTGTGATTTTATTCCAATTTACAGAGTGAAGAACATACAATTTGTGACCTATTCAGTGTTAGACAGGCAGAATGTAAGAGCAGAAAGCAACCATCCATGGTCAGACCATTAGTCCATATAGTCCAGTTCTAGGTTTGAAACAAAGCAGACAGAGCAAGCTCTCCTTTAGACTTCTGACAACAGTGCAGATATTGGGTTTGCTTTGTGTGCAAGTGTCATCTGTCTGAGATGCATGTGGAAATGGTATTGGAAATCTAGTTCTCACAGGTCTAGCCAAAAGCAGATAGCTAGAGAACAGTATAGGAAGAGAGCAAGCATAGTTGATGCTTCCCAGGGTACTCCTGGGGAACGAATCATTTAAGGACTTCAGGACTTCAAAAATTGGGTACTGTTTCCTGGTATTCATCCATTTTCCTGAAACTGTTTCTCTTTAGGAACATCCCTGGTCTTCCTTAGAACCCCCATACCTAACAGTGTCTGTGTATAAACCTCTATAAACCTATAGTCCTTCCCAAGTCATCTCTTTTCTAGTCTGAGAAGGCCTGTTAATTATTCCTTATAGGTCGTTCATGTCCCTGATCATGCCTGGCTTCTTTGAGCCTATTCTTGTTGTGCTGTATACCTTTTTTAAGGAGAGAGGGGATGTGAAGGGATCAGAATTGCGCATGCAATGCGCAGAGCTGAAGAAGCAGACAAACCATGGCTTTATCAGGTGGGATAAGGGTGTTCTCTGATTTGTTCAGAAACTGAAGCCCAGATTTCCATAGTGCCAAGTGGGCATCCTAAGCACTTAAGCGGTCAGTGCTAATGAGTCAGAAAAGGACGCAACAGAACAGGTGGCCACATTGCCTAATTTCATGTGCATTTCTACTAGTTTGTAATCAGTAAAAAAAGCAATGAAGCTAGGATTGTCTACCGTGCCATCATCTTTGTTGTGGCAACAGAGCTACAGAGCTATTTGAAATGCACGCAAAATACAGCCACAGAAAACAATGCCAAAATGAGGTTAATAAAACCTGGAATCTGGACAGTCACTGAATGCATTCTGTGTCTGGTTTTAAGTACTTAAATTTCTGAGGACTATCTTCCATACAGAAAAACGTACTAAGAGAAACACTGAAAATTTGTTGCTGTAGCTCTGGTACCTCTGCAAATATTTCCCAAGATACTCTCCTTTCTTCTGAGGCAGATGATGACAGGGAATTGAAAAGTTCCTTTTGTGTATCCTAGTAACAAGAAGTATCATAAGAGGTGGACAGTGCTTTTTCTAACAGAAACTGCACCATAACATTAAATAAAAGATTTCAAGTGTGCCTGTAGCTTGAACTGATCCTGGAAACAGTATAAACTTTCCATTTGTTTTGTGTAAGGACCACCTTTGTTATCTTAGTTATTACCCAGACACCTGTGTCCTCCTGCATACATTTAAATCAGAGATGCTACTGTGGTTGACAGCACTATGAAAGGCATTAGACTGCTTAACTGTACCAGGGAATCATAAGAACGAATTATTATCAAAAATGCTAACATTAAAAATGTGTTTTAAACCTTTAGGTATACACTTCAACCCTTGCGGGTTTTTTACCTACCTTGTAGGTAAACTTGCATCTTTTTTTTTTGTAGGGAGGGAATGTTACATTTGTGGGCATCGTTTATATAGCTTCCCACTTTATGAAAGCAACTTAAAAACATATTTAAAAGTCTGTTTTCAGGAAATATTATCTTCCCTTTTTAATGTCTAAGAAGCATAATGAAGTTACATCTGGCAGTCAGGAGGAGGGAAGGAATAGCTAGAAAAAGAGAAATCACATTTGCCCTCCCAATATTGCTCTTGACTTAAATCTATGTAAGAGAAATTACATTCTGAACCCCTGTCCTTTGTACAAAACAAGAACATTGAACCCAGCACTTTTTTTAAACCATTTTGAAGCAGAAAGCTTAAAAGGTTGCATGTTCGGTTATATATTTTATAGACAAAATGTTTTGAACTTCCTCCCACTCTTTCCACATTTGTATTTTTTATGCAAAACAGGGCTGGAATGAACTAAAGATTTAATTTTACTTCCCCAAAATTTTTCTTTTCTCATTTTTCTTGGTTTTTTCTTCTTCCTTTTCCTGTTCCCCATTTTTTCTTTTTCCCATTCGCAGGCTACTGGCTTTACACATACATATCCCATTTCTAAAGAAATGAATGTTGTTTACTAGATACCCTTATGGCCTCAGTAAGAGTGTAGAGGTTCCTGAGTGTGCTTTCCTAAAACCAGTATAACCCCTGATCAATATTTCAGATTGAAAAGAAGGTATGTGGATTTTGTTATGTGAGCTGTGACAGCAAGCCCCACACAATATTGTGAATTACTGCACAAGTCAGACATGTACTAGCAAATATGAATAATGAAAAGAGAACGGTCCTTTCCATACTCACTACATATTGACATTAGTGCCTGAAGGCACTAAAAAATGAATTTAACATCTCTTACGCATGTCTTTTTAATGTGGTTGTAAGTTATTTTCGGAAGCCGGTGGCCTAGCTCCATGGAAAGGTCCAGGCGGAGAAGTCTTTCTGCTACTTCTCTGAGTTACCTGAACTCAAGGTAGTAGAAAGGGAGCCAGCTTAACATGTGATGTGTCTTTACACATTTTGGGGGAATGGTAATATTCAGCTTGAGTTGAACTGTGAACCGTACAGCTTCTGAGAAAGGAGTTCCTGTGTGCCCTGTAGGCACACCTTGATTTTAAATAGAATAACCTTGCTGGCATGCCACTAAATACAACCAACTTTTTTTGAGGGAAGTGTTTTCCTTATTTCTTTTTAAATGTAACCTCCATTTTCTGTGCTAGTTTTCTGGGTACTTTCTTTTTTAAATTCTTTGAGCAGAGAAAGAGGCAAGAGCAAGAGAGAAAGCAAGCTATTTCTCGTTTAGGTTAAACAAGTTCATTCATATTCAAAGCGAGCAGTGTATATTATTCAAAAGCCAAGCATTGAGCTGCTTTCAGGATAAAGCTTTGAAGGCAAGCTGTGAGAAGAAAGCATCTGTTGCTTAAAAGTACACCAGATTAATTTAGTTCCAATGAAGTTCGCAAAACAACTTAGATCTTTAAAAATAACTGGTCCTTTAATTGGCAGCTATTGATTGCCTATTATTACAGACTTTTGATACCACTTATCCAAATCTGTTGCTTTGGGGGTTTTGGTTTTGGTTTCTCTTCCATTGGAAAAAGAAATTTCAAGCTTTATCTATCTATCCTGATTTTAGAAAGCTTACTGTATGTCGGGGGAAGTATCCCTGTCACCCTGTTCAGGATGTGCTGTCATTCTGAGAGGTCATCTGCTTTGAGACAAATTTAATTCTGTCTTGTTAAAAAGAAAATTTAAAAAAAAATCTATGCAGTATTTGAGAAATGACCTTGTATTTCATACTAATGAATACTCTAATGAGCTCAGTCCCTTTGATCAGAATTTTTCTTTCAAGCAGATTTGATGGACTTCGCTGTTTAAAATCAGTAGCGCGTATCTCATAAAAATATAAAGCTTACAGAGAACATGAGGTTCATATTAATTCATGTCATCTCATCTTAAGTGGTTATAATAAAATACCACATCTCCAAGACCTTCCACTTCAATAAAACACTGTGACATGAAAATAACACCAAGATTAGTCACACTTGAAACTCCCTTTTGAAACACTTCTCTATCTCATGGTATAAGACCTTTTTCCGTAAAACTCCACTGTCCCTAGAAGTAACTTTACGAAGGGACTGGTGCAAAACCAGCCTTCAAATATTTTTTTTCTCTCTGGTTTTGCCATTGCAAATAGTTTGCTGCTCATTTAAAAGATGAAATAACACTATTGGCACACTTTGTAATTAAAATGAATAAACAAGATCTTTTCTGTTTAAAAAAAAAAAAAACAAAACAAACAAACAAACAAAAACACTTTCCTGAGCAATATAGTAAACTTCATTAGAAGGTGAACATAACTATTGATAACCTAAACAAATTAGAAAAGTAGAAAAAAATGGTGGAGCTTTTGAGTTATTTCTTTGTGGGGTCAAACCAGTTAACCAGTTCATATAATGAGTATAGGGTATCAGTTCTAACTGTAGGATATTTCTACACTGAAAAAGGTTTACATGCGCTAAACCTCAAATCTCTGCAAATTGGGGAGTAGGAAGGGTATTAAGTGTTTTAAATATGTTTTCCTTACATGGTCACATTTGCTAGTTCTTCATTAATAAATCTGAAGCTCAGAAATTCATATGCTTAAAATGGCACTGAGTTCTTTAGTTAACAAAAAGTTTAGAGTTAACAAAAAGAGAGTAAATCCTTTTGTTTCAAAGGCATTTAGGAATGATGTGTTCTTTACACTGGAGATTTTTTTTTCAATGGTGGAATGTGATTTATTTGCTTTTAGGTAAAACTCGAAGGACCTGTCTTCTGCCCTCAAAATCAGCAAGTGAGCATAGCTTTAAGGACTTCAGTAGAAACCAGCTATCAAATTATCCTACACTTCCACTGACCAAGTCCATAGAAGCTATGCAGCAAGGGGAAAAAGAAAGCCGGCTGAGTTGTGCACACCGTGCTCTGAAGAGCTCTGTGAAACCCCCAGCTGCTATGGGTATGAAGAAGAACCGTAGAAGTCTACCAGTTGCCGTCTGTCGGAGCTATGAAACTCTGGATGGCCCCCAGGGTGTAGATACGTGGCCAAGATCTCATTCTCTGGATGATCTCCAGGGAGAAGCCAATACTAACCTACAGGACACTAGCAAGGAAGTAGGTTCTTTTCCTCAGGATTCACTGGATACAGAAAAAAAGGCAACTGGCTCTGCCTTGCCACCTCAGTCTCACGGAGGCAGCTGTATGGTAGATGACGTGATGGCGAAGCAGGGTAAAGGAGCTGCTAGTTCTCAGAAGGGAAGAGCTAAGGAATTGGACTGCTCTGTAATGGAGACTGCAGGCGGAAGGCCTGCTCCGTTCCCCCTGAAAAACTGTGAAGCTCAGCCTGCCTCAGCGATGCATCTTGCAACAAGGATGCCTCTGGAAATACAAAGTAAAGGCTTTCATGACCTCACGCGGGCCGATTATGCTCCAGTCCTCAAGGGAGGTCTAGAAGCTGAGCAAAAAGGCACAAATGAGGCAAGAATGCAACCAAAAAATCCTTCTCAGCCGCCACCCGTCCCTGCCAAAAAATGCCGAGAACGCCTTTCTAATGGATTATATCATCCTCCCATGTCTGCAAGTGGGAACCACTCAAGTCTAGAAGCACCATGTTTACCAGTAAAAAAGACCAGCTCATCCGCTCCCATTGATTGTCACGGAGTACCTGTCCATAGGACATCTTCTGAACAAGAGCCCAGTACACCTCCTAGCTCACTGCCGCCCTGGCTGTCGGAGCTCCCAGAGACTGCTAGTGTTCAGCAGCATGTGATAAAGCTAGGTCCGGCTTCAGCGAGGAAGGTCTCTTGTAGCAGGGGAATGGATCTGGAGATGGTAATAGAAAACAAGTTGCAGTCTGAAGACATTGATCTTACTGAAGAACCATACTCCGACAAGGTAAGTGGAGGACATTGCTTCAATGTTTTTATTCTACTAGCATTCCAAGGGATAGTCTTTCATTTATTGTATCTGTTGTGGTTTTGTGAGTAACCAGCCTAGATAAACCGTAAATCATCAGGACATTAGACATTCTGTAACTATGTTTGTCTTTACTATCAGGCCTTACACCTAAAGTAACTTGTGTGTTGTGGAGGGACTGAGAAATCCCAGGCTTATTCTGAACCATCATCTTTTCAGGCCGCTAGTACCTTGGTGGCACAGGACATGGAAAGGTCTCTTTCTCTGCTAGTGTGGGGAAGTAGAGCTGAAAAAGGAAGTCATTATTAGATTTTATGCTTCCAAGAAAATCTGAATTGATCATACAGTGATTAGGACATCTTTTTGGGAAGGAAGGAGTCCTAAGGTCCAGCCCTTCCTTTAGGGATTGCTTTTTCAGTTTTCGTGGAATCTTGAGGAAGGCTCCTTCTTGCTGCCATCCTGCACTTCTCTTTGTTGATTGGTCTGTATTCATACACTTCTTTCATCTATCCTCTCTCCTTTGTGTCTGGCTGGGAACATTCAGCATGGTCGCTGTGGCATTCCTGAGGCTTTGGTACAGAGGTACTCTGAAGACTTAGACCAGCCTGAAAAGGATGTTGCCGCAAACATGGACCAAATCCGGGTAAAGCAGCTGAGGAAGCAGCATCGCATGGCAGTGAGTATTTCCATAAACCAAATTTTCTTATTTATAAGCAGACTTTTTAAAAGGACTGACTACTGGTAAAGGGAGATACCTGCGAAGTCTTGGTACAGAAGTGCTCCCTGTGTTCACCCAGCAGGTTCAACATAGGTGGGGGTACTACAGGGACAGGAGGTACCTCCCCCTGTCCCACGGGAGGACAGTTAGTAGTTGAAAGGAGAGCAGATAGCCCTCTCTCTTGACTGAACAATGGTCTTGAAAATCTAAGCAGACTGCAAGCAGTGGTAACAGAGACTTGCTTGCTAAGGGTGACATGTATTAAACATTTCTGTATTGAAATCTGAAAGGTGTTACACTCCTTTTTCATTTCTTAAACTATATTATTGTCCACTCCTCTTTAGCAAAAGCAGGAGAGGGAAACCGTCAAAAGCTTTCATGGCTTTTTATATGAGAACCTGGTCTGTCCGAGGAGGCAAAATTGGTATTATCTTGCCTTACTGAGAAATTAAATGGATCACCTTGGAAAGTCTTGTCACTGGGTATTTTTTAGTGATGTCAAACTAATTCAGAATGGCACATGACGGTCGCCCAAGCAGCTGGATACTGCCCACTGCATCTGCATTGCCAAAATTGTTGCTGTTGCTCCTGTGCCAAGTGATCTTAGCTTTTCAACCCACACAGCTCTCATACTGACAAATGTGACATGAGAGAAGTTGAAACAGCTGCTATGAAATTTTACCAGTTTGGAAGGAAAAAACAAAAGAAGACTTGCTGTAAAACAAGCAGTTATGTTTAATATTAAGCGTTCTTTACTTTTTCTTTTTTTGTTACTGTCCAGATTCCAAGTGGAGGGCTCACTGAAATTTGCCGAAAACCTGTATCCCCAGGACTTATCACCTCTGTATCTGACTGGCTGATTTCCATTGGTCTACCTATGTATTCCAGCCTGCTCACAGAAGCAGGATTCAACACACTGAGCAAAGTGCCTTCTCTGTCACAAACTTGCCTTCAAGAAGCTGGCATCACAGAGGAAAGGCACATAAGCAAGCTCCTGGCAGCGGCAAGACTCTTCAAACCTCTTGATCCAGAGGCAATTTAACATGCTGCATAGCGTGGCATTGCCTGGTCAAGAATCCACTGCTTCTTCCTGCACCAATATTGCTCTAATTACTTCACATAGCTAAAGGGATCAAGGAACTGGCTCCCAAGGACAGGCAGACATCTTCTTCAAAGGATATGAAATGTTTCTATTGCTGTCTTTGGCAACTGAAGGAGAAGAGAAGCAACCACCAGGTAACATAGATGTGGTACTTCCCTCCCCTCTCACTCCCCTGTAAAGTATTCTTATTTCATAAAGTGCACAGGGTTGGCCTGAGAATCAGACAGCTTGACAGAATCAAGGGGCCCTTGCACATTTTCCTCAAGTTTGTGACAGTAATACTAGTAATAGGCCCTGTTTCTACGGAGAGCTCCTTTGGTTGGGGGTCTTCTGTACATCTAGGTTCCAGGTACCTGGAGTCAGTCCTAAAAACCAGGTACAAGCCAAGGTGCAAATTCCAGTAGAAGCTGTTTGGCAAATGCCTTTTGTTTATTTTAGCAGCCTAGAGCTGAACACACACCCCCTTGGTCATCTTTGCTCTTGCTTGGTATAGGTCCCCATACGCCACAAAGCCTTTAGCTAGGCCAAAGTTAATGGACTGGAATTAGGTTGCAGTATGGTCCATCTCTGTCACTCCAATGCAACTAACCCACGGAGAGTCAGAAAGCTTCTTTTTATTTGTACAGAGCTGAGGTCATTTTTATAACTGCTTTCTAGCAATCAGCTTTTTATTTGCCTTAAAATAAGCTTCTAAGCAGTTACCTAGTGTTCACTTACCTGTATTCATGTTTCCCAAGCCTTGTTTCAACCTGTCACCCTTAAGGTGCACTTAGGGTGATTTCCAGCTGAAGTAGCTTCTATAAAATGCCTCATCATAACACCTTCTGTGTTGTAGAGATGCTTTTACAAATGCAGGGTTATGCTAGGTTTTGGTTGTCAGGCTAACTTCTTGTTCCCTACAGTCTACATTTACTGTTGTTACTAAACTGTTCCAAGATATACTGCCTTGTATATATGTAACTGCTTTTCATTTAATCATATTCTGTGTACTGTGTTATATTGTCAATCATTATGCTGCAGCTTTGACTTGGTATCCTGACCATATCAATTCCAAACAGTGGGTTTCTGCAAATGAAAATTCACTTGTGGGAGATAAAATGCATCGCAAATGCAAATTGTCTCCCACAGACATCATCAGATCCAGTAATTCCATTGCATGGGTGAAAAAACATTCTATATAGTCTTAAGAATTACACTGTGATTTTACAACAGTTCGTATGCCTCATGACTGTGTTAATGTTACCTCTCACTGGAAGAGAGCATTGTTCTGGCATATGTGGTGAACCATTTTTCCGTGATGTAATGATATTTTTCTGCCTAAATCCATGTAAAACGTTCCATTCCCATATGTGGCTAATGACAGATTTTATTTTTCTATATGGGTACACATTTTATATACCAAATACAGATTATCACAAATAGCACATAACTAGCTTTTTCTTTGAGGTCTATATATGGTGTGTCCTTCAGCTTCTTGTAGTGCAAACACTCCATGGAAGACAGAGCAAGCTTACTCTGGCAGATACGGGGAGATAGTATAGAAACCTGGGCACAGGCCAGGACGTGTGTCCGTTTCCAGTATCGGTTCTGACATCAGCTTACTGTACAAAACCAGACAAGGCACTTCGCTATTTGGAGCCTCGGTTATCCCAGCCTCATACTGAGCTAATGACACTTTTCCTGATAAAATGCTCTCAGATTGATGAATGAAAAATTGTGGTTACTCCATGATTCCTTACTATATATAGTCCTTTCATGGTCATGTTTTAAGTCAGATGAACTATGCATTTTATTACAGGTGATAATTAATTTGGCTCCTGGTAGAATTGATAGGTGTTAGGTTTATGTTCCTCATTTCATGTTTCACCACTGTCTACTGCACACCATCACGTGAAGGCAACTAAGTCACTGATGTAACTTGAGAAATTGTTCTCAAGCAGAGCTCCTCCGGGACTGTTTCTCCTTGGTGTGTGGGTAATCAGCATGTTCTAATATGACAGCATCAGGAAACATACAGGATAGGTGTTTTGCACAGCTGGTGAATATCTAAAAAGAGAAAAAAAAAATTAAGTGTCTTTTTAATAATGGTGATTTGTCTGTTGTTCCTCTCTGAGGCTTACATGGCGACTATTAGTAAGCAGGAGATGGAAAGAGTATTGAGACTTCTTGGGATTGCTGGCAGGGGCCAGAACTGAGTAGAAGTAAGTAGACAGCAGCTATATTGGAGCAAGGAAAAAGTCCAAGCTGGCTATATGCGATAAAAAAGGAAACAAATTTCCTCGTGTTGCAGGGAAGGCAAGTCACGTAATAAAGCTCTCCCGTATTAACTACTTTCCCCTCTGTTAATAACAGAAGGAGAATTATGGAAATAAGCTGAACCTGTGTGCCAAACACTCTTTGTAAATTCATAATTTTTAAATTATTACATAGCCCAGGGAAACCAAATCACACCCATCAGGACAGGAGTGAGCAGTTTGAGATCTGTGAGTTTTAATAGTTGCTTTGTTTTTCTTTTTAAGACTGTGCTCTGTGGTCTTACTTGAATTACAATTTTAGTTTTTATTTTAATCTAAAAAAGCCTTAAGCTTCTCAGTGTTTGAGCCTCCCTGCTGTGGTTTCAGTGACCTGTGGCATTCTGTGAGCAGGTGAGGCGGGGCGGTTTGAGAGCCATAACCTCTTACATTTTTTTTTTTTTGCAACCATTCAGTGCTCTAAACAAAAGTTCGCTCTTTAACTCTTGGGAAGCACGAAATAAACCTGCTGCTGGAATCCTAATCTGCTCTGCTCAGGCTAACGATCTTAAGTATCTATCCATTGTACCATTGTAACTCAAACAGCTATTTAACAATAGAAGCAGCAAACCCATAATAATACCGAACGCCATCATAACCCTAAGCTTCGATCAAAACCCCTCTGTTACTACCCAGGTGACAATGACGCCCGCAGTTCCCTGTGCTCTCTTACGGGCCTGGCTTTGAATGCAGACTGGGAGCATGATCAGAAGCATTAAACATTGTATTATTCAAACAGGTCGTCATCTCTAAGAGCAGCAATAGTGGTCGATTCACCAAGTCACAGCTGTGCAGTTGTACTGTATTATTTTTAGAATAAATAATACTTTTGGTCCCAGATACTTTTATCTTTAATTGACACCCTCTGGGGAATCAAAACTGTCAAGCAAGTTATGTAACAACTAACAAAGTTGCACTTTCTGTATATGAAATCAATATTTAAATAACTTATTTTTCTCCATTTGCTGTTCTTAAATGATGTAAGTAGCTGTAATATACCAGTACTCAATATGTCCTGCAGTTTGCTTCAACCCAAGAAAGCTGTGTATTGTAAAGAAAAAAAAAAAGAAAAAACAAAATATGAATGTGTAAAGATTATTGTGCTGTTTCATTTAGCAAAAAAAATGGTTGACAAAAGGGTTTTCCTGTGTATCAAAACTTGTCTATAATTATATGTCATACTGTTCATAGATAAAAGGTAAATAAATTTCCTTGGTCTCTCTCTTTTTTTGTTGTTGTTTTTAGTTTAACCAACAGATCTTCTATTTACTGGTCTGGTAGCAGGGTCCAGCTGTTTGATTTCTTTGCTCGTACCCCGGCCTCTCTCCCTCCAGTTTACCAGGCCTGTGGCTCCTCTCTGTGTAAGCACTCTCAACACATACCTACAGCAGGAGAAAAAGGTTAAAAATTAAAGAGATTAAAAGCCCTGATAATCCAGGACTAGAAGCGGTCCTCAAAATGTGATTGCGTGGGATGTGAATCATCACCGTCCAAACTTTATCTCGTATCCCATGAATGTCCAGCTGCTGGGCTCCAGGAGATGTGTGCCAGAGGTCTCCCAGGTCTCCCCTTGGGCGCTTTTCCTCTTTGCCATGGAATAACTGAAAATTGGTGGAACCAAAGAAAGAGTATATGAGTATAATGTTCTGGAGTTGTAGTTACAGCTCTTGCCTGCAGGAAGGGATTTCAAACCTGTTTTTCTACAGCAGCTCCGCTTCGTTGGGCTGGCGAGATTTTCCTCATTCTGGAGCGGGCGGCTGTGACTCCGGCGCAGTCAGGTAATCTCTGCAGTCTGGAATAAGATGCCAACGTCCAGGTTTTTGGGCAAAGGAGCCTTAGGACATGACTCTTGGCAGGTCCTTCTGGCTCACTTGAGTGACTTCTTGCTTAGTGTGTTGCATTTGTTGGTCTAGTTAAATTTGTTGTGTGATTAATGGGTATGCTTAGCTACCTAACAGAGTGCTGGCAGGTCCACATGGCAACGTGCTAAATCCTTTGTGGATTTAGCCCTAAGTAAAAAGGGTGGACTGTGCCTGCATTAGTAGTTGTTAACCAGAAGCTTAACTCTGGAAATGACATAAAGAGAAAACAAAGAAAAAAAATCTATCGTTTGGGTTGGATCCAGACAGCTGTATCTTCGGTTCCCCTCAGGCAGCGCTCCCGTCAGAACTGTACAACGTGGCAAACGGTTCGTGGGAATGAGGTAGTGTGTCAGATGGGAACTTTTAATTTTTCTCCTCTATTAATATCTTTCGGTTCAGCTGAGGACCAGTCCACTGCTGTGCGTGTGCACCAGAGGGCACTGCTCTGCTGGCAGGAGGAGAGCCTTCAGCCCGCCCCTGGGGACTGCAGCTGGCTCAAGCACAGGCCGTTTCCAAGAGTCTCTCAAGTAACAAAACAGAAATAAAAACAAAACAAACACTGCACAACATGAAAAGCCAGAGCGCTTGCCATTTCTGCAGCTGGAAGGAGTATTGCTTCCCTTCCAAGACTGCTATGGTCCAGGATTGCTTTGGGAGCAGCTGAAACACAAAGCCCCTGTCTATTGCTCTCAGCGTTTTGCTGATGTGTTTGATCCAAATGTGTGTTAACCACCGTAGCCACTGCCAAAACCAAACACCACCACCACCCCCGACACATACCTACCTGTCCTTATTCTAAAAGTTCTCTCTCCACAACGAAGTGTTTGCACCAGAAAAAGAGACATGGAAGAAACCTGTTCAAATTCTCACTACTAATACTTATAAAAAGAAACTTTATGCCTGAGCAGAAGGTTCACATGTAAGCCCGTGGAGACTTAAAAGCTATGAACGTAATGTTACATATACCACCAGAGCTACCTCATAAGACTACTAAATCATTCAACGTTCAGGAAGTTACCTAAAGAAAAAAAGTCTTATTAGCTCTTAACCTTTTGCAGGTACTGCAGTCTTTCATTGCATGAATGGACATAATTTTTTTTTTCTTCAATTCTGCAACACAGTGAGTTTATGCTGAACTTATGCCTGCGTGGCTATGCTTACAGATGTAAGCGCACTGGTGATGTTCAAGCCCTGACCCCAAAGCTTTGATATTACTGAGATTGTATCAGTGCCAGTGGGTTTGGGCCTGGCTCCGTGCAGGAGAAGAATTTTTACACACATAAATGAACTTAAAATATTCTACACCAAAAAAAAAAAAAAAACAACTCACCAAACTCTAAAAACTTTTCAGGACATTTATGGAATTAGAATGCTCCCAAAAGGAGTCAGACTAGAACAAAGTTGTAGGTCTTATTTCAAGGGAACCTTGTTGCTTAGGCAGCTGTGGTTGGAGTTCATAAAAACTCTAGGTGCCTAAGGTCAAACAGAAAGACGCCTGGTGGGATTAGCTGCTTCCAAGACTAGACAGGTTTGACTAGGAGAGAAAGGTGAGTTGGGATTACAATTTTTGCACTTCAAACAGCTTTGTTGTTTATTGGATCCAGCCTTTCAGCTTCACCATCTCTGAGATGAGTCCTGCATAGGCTTGGAGATTCCGGGCTTGGATCTTCCGAGGTGGATCCCATCCCAGGTAGGCAGAGCACTTTGTGTCCCTGACAAGTTCTGCATTCGTTACATTGGCATATGATATTCTGAAAGTCCCAGGAGTTGCATTTCTCCATTTCGCCACAAAATGCATATACAGCTGTGCAAGTTTACAAAAACAAGGCATTTATTTATGTCCACAAATCCTGCGTTAAGGGGACACACTTGAGAATCAGATGATGAATCTGCTACTATTTCTTTTGCTCTTTAACTCCACTGACTGCTATGATACTGAATATGTACTCACCAGGTACTAATAATGAAAGTTACAATATTTTTTTTTTGTTTTACTGAAGCATGGGTAAGCAGTTACCTACTACCAGCATTCACTTTTAAAGTTCTGATTTAAGTGGCTCATTTGCAGTTAGCCAAACCAAGACCCCACCACCGGTTCTCTGCCTCGAAGGGTGAAACCGAATTGCCTCTCTCACAAGTTCAACCTTGATTAAAAACAAAACGCAATGCCACCTCAACCATACGGTGAGCCATTCCTGCACCGCACTAGCACTGTTGCGATAACCTGTCTTTCACTCCGATGGCCGTATGCCAAAGTCCCTGCTGGAACTACCTTGGTACCGAGAGCTGAGGTTAGTTCAACTTCCCGGTCTGTGCAGGTCTTAGCAATTCTACAAAGCCAAAAAGAAAGAGTAGAACTGGCAATAGGGTGGACCACCTACTACACCCTGAGGTGTGAGCAATTTTATAGCTTACAGTGGCTACCTGAAAGCAAGACTAGCGATGCTGCTGAGCACACTAAAACAACAGGCAAACACTATACACCTTTTTCTTTTCTTTTAGCAGCGCTGAATTACCCGCCATCCGCAGGAGCTGCTGCATGATGAAGACTGTATTTGCCGATAGTGACAAGCAGGATTCGTGCCCTCCCGCCTGCCACCGCGGTGCCTGCTCACCACTTCAGGTCTGCTGCTGTTAGAGTGGCGCGGGCTGCACTTGCTTATGAGCATCAAAATATGAGCACCAGAGAAGGTACTTCCGGTTTGGAGCAGTGCAGCTTCTGAAGAGCAGAAGAATGGCTTAGATTAATTCAATTACACAAATAAGCACTTATGTGCTTAATAAAGTCATCTAACAAAATGAGATGAGAGATGAGAGGGTCTCTCAATTCATTAAGCCGCTTTCCTTGGAGAGAGGCTTTTTTTATCCCCCAAGGGCTGGATTTAGAACATGCCTTGGGACCAATAGCTGCCTTCTCGGTTTTCTCCGCCGCAACCTGATGACAAAGCAGGAGAGGGTTTTGGGCTGCTTTCTAATATACATGTAAGTGTGAGTCAAAAATTTCCCTTTTGGCACGTAGCAAAACCTCTGGAAGGTGCTCAAAACCTTACTTCTTTTCTTTATTTTGTATGTATTTTAGCAATTTGGTCAGTTGTGTCTTGCTTGAGGAATGTGGGAGGCTTCTACCTGAATCTATGAGGATTCATGCAAGTCAATATTAAAAGCAATGGCCCAAGCTCCTGTCAGCATGGAGATATGTCTACCCTGGAGCAGACAAGTGTCTGCAACACACAGCGTTTAACTTTGCAGGCAAACTTCCCAACCACAGATGGTTCGTGCCCAGGAAGACATAAAAGAAACACATTTGTCTGTGCTTGTCTGCATAGATAGTAGGCCAAGATTCAGGCTCACTCCTTGTGTCTTTGCAAGCTGCATCCTACTGTCATGTTAGTTGTTTGACCTGTGAGAAGACCCAAGCCAAGGTTTTGTGAAGTTCTGGTCTCCGGCTCTTCGTTCGGTGCTCACTTAGGTGTGTGCACGAACAGAAGTGGCTCTTTGAATCCCTTGTGCAAGTAGCACCAGAGATGTAAAAGTGTCACGGGGAAAATGCAGCTAACACCACACTCGTTTGGGGAATACCTCATCAGGGCCTTACGAAAACCCCATATTCAAATGGGAAACAGAGGAGAGAAAACAAACCAACCAGCAGGAGGCCCTCCAAGCTGGTAACTATTTCTGCTCATTTTTCCAGGTGTGTCTACTTTGATGAGCACTTGTGTAGCGTTCTGTGATGTCAAGATGCTATTTGGAGAAGAGAAATTCGGCTTAATTGGGTAATTGAGAGAAGCAACCAGGCCAGATGATACACTCTTTAATTCTGAGTAATGTTGCTTTTACCAGGAGCATTGGGTCCTGAGGCACAAGCGACAAGAGGCCCAGGAGAGCAGGAAGGTACGGTGGATAACAGCGAGATCCCACAGATGCCATCTTCTTGATATAAGTGAAGTAAATCTAGATAAATCCTATTTAGAGCAAACTGCAAAGATCTGCCAGGTTGCACCCCAAGGGTTGCACAAGGTTTGCACGGTGCCAGAGGAGGAAACATTGGATTTCTGTTATTTGTTTTCTATTATTTCCAACATCACCCCCAATAGTGTTCCTTACCTCTGTTCAATCTTGTGTGTGCTGTGGGGATAACATTTATGGGGTGCACCTCTCTTCTTCCTCGGTGCCGGTCAAGGTGTGCCTGAGCCGCCCAAGCACAGCAGTCCCTCCAAACAGCCCAGGCAAAAAAAAAGGGCTCAGGAGTGTTCCTGGCATGTGTTTGCTCTGGCTGCGTTAGGGGCACAGGAGGAAGGGAAATGGATCAGCCAGCTCATGGAACAGCTGAGGTGGTAGTGAGGATTACTGGGAGGGAGAGGAGGGAAAGAAGGAAGGGCTGGATGAAGAAACTAGTGGAAAGCTGATGACTGTCATCACAATAAGAGCAGCATTTCTACCTTCTGGGAACACGGAGGTCTCACATTCTCAGATGTATATTTAGTGTGTATTAGACAAGGCTGTGACATGCATTTAATGAGATAATTCAAGAAGATGTTGTTCAAAGAGGAACTACCTAAAAATATATAAAGAATTGAAGGAAAAGAAGCAAGTTCTCATTTATTTCTAAACACTTGTAGGGACTACAGCTTTTATTTGCCAGAACAGGCATCTCGTGGCTCAGGACAATTACTAGTGGACAAGGCGAGACATCAGGCTCTCAGCATGGACCGCTGTTCTCTGTTTCTATGTTGTTCTGAGCAGGCTGTTGCTAACTCCAAATAACAGCAGCATCTGATTCATCCTTTCTCCCACAGAGCAGTGGGAACATATAGATTGTTAGTTTTCCCAGACATATAGTTTCTGCTCACTGTCTTGACTTACAAAGAAAGTAGCAGCTAAAAGGTTTGTCATCGCCATTGCCTTAACTACCCCTAAAACCCAAAGGCTTTTTAAAAGCCAACCAAGCAAAATCCAAATGATGAGAGCACACCACATCAGCAATCCCCATACTTGTTGCTAATTAGCCAATTAAGCAAAAAACAGTGTGAGCATCTCTGAACCACATTTGCATAGATACTCTGCCACTTGATGCCCATTATCTGCACCCCATGCAAACCTGAAGCTTGCTTCCAGCTCCTCTTCCATCCAAAGCGCAATACAAACAGTAACTGATGTTGGTACAAGGCTCTGAAAATGTAAACTGTTCTGTGAGTGCTGCTGCTTTCATCTCGTTGTGGAAGGGTCAAATATTTGACCAAAGGCCATTTTTACTTCCATCAATCCATACTTTTAGAAATCACAATGCTTCAAAAGAAAGATGAAGAAAACCTGTAAGGACTTTGAGATGGGAAAGGTTAATATTAGTGAAATAAACTTGAATCTCTATTGATTCTCTGCCTTCCCTTCACTTTGTTGCTTACTGACTTGTCAACCTTTTTCACAGAAGGACATGCCCTACCTTTTTTCAGGTAACCTACCTGGACTACGGCTCTTCCTGCCTGGACAGCCCTGAGGTGGGACACAACTATGGGATGATGAGGAGCACTTCAGCCTGCATCATGCAAGGCACAGCTGGTGCCAAGCCCCTGACCTCCTTTCTGGTGCCCCTAAATCCATACCTCCCCCAGCTCCCTGATTTGGAAGGAAATATCACCAGTCTCACCCACCCCAAATTCTGCTGAAGGCTTTGGTGACCTGAGCAGGTGGGATAGGTGGCTATCAACTGAGGCAGGGACTACACCAAATCTGGTGTGTTCTGTGGGTTTGATCTTACAGTGACAATGCCAGAAATGGCCCTGGAGCAATGTAATTAAGCAGAGGAGGCACAGACACTTGTACAGCACACAGCCACGGTCTAGAGAGAAGGTCAAACAGAAGGGGGAGGATTCAGGAAGTTCTGTGCAATTTTTTTCTTAAACACAAGAAATGGCTTTACAGCACTCCAAGAGCAAGTAAAATTCCAAACGAGTAGACACCAAAACTTAGGTTTTTACCTCCCAAGTCCTCTAAAAATGTCAGTCTAAGAGACTCTCTTCACTAAAACAACCAGCAGCCTTTAAAGACATAAAAATCTTCCCCTTTGCTGACAGGCACTGCCATTTCCACACACACTCCTCAGGCCTTATTTGTTCTGGCATTGTCTCATGCTGGCCAGCGATATAATAAAACACCAGTCAAATGATTCACTTGGATAACGTTTGTGGTCCGAATTTGCACTTACAATATATAACTAAAGCCTCCATGGATTTGTATACAAAGTCTCTTCACAGGATTGTTTTATTGGCCAAGTACTGGATTGCCATCTACTGGAGAGTAAAGAAATAAAATCCAATAAACAGATATTTCTTAGTAAGGGAACTACGTTGCCAGTGTGTTTTTGTTTTTAACATTCCCTGCTTCTATACAATTAGTCCAAGTCTGTGATGGCCTATAAAATTGTTTCTCTGTTATGGTAAACAAATTCTGGTCTTCATTATCTTCAAAGTTAGACCACATAAATATTACTTTTAGAGTGAGACACTTCAAAAATTTAAAAGAAATGTTTCTTCAAAGTGAGCATGTATGGTCCTTTTAGAGCTGGAATTACTAGATAAGCAGCCAGGAAAAAAATGTTCCTAAAGATTAAAGCTTTCATAGTCCTGGACTTCTGAATTTGTGTGACCTTTGTAGTCTAAGAGTTGTAAGAGTGGGTACTGGGTAGCTAAATAGTATTACTATTGACTGACAAAATTACTACTAGCCGAATTTATGCCCATGGCAAATTAAAACAAAATATCTGAAGCTTTCTCCCTCTGCCCATCTCCTTTTGCCTGCGTAATGAATCTGTGTATTTAAGCCTATTAATATACAGTAATCTCTTGCTGCCGTCTAACTATTTTTTCTTTTAAAAGAAGACCATAAAGTCAAATGTTCTTAGAAAATAGGAAGTAAAAGAATTAAAATTGGTGGTACAGCCTGAGATCACCCTACCAAGAGGTCTACAAGTGCCTTTGATGAGATGAACATGTTTCCTACAGGATGTTCCTCTCAATCACCACAGAACCTGACTATGCATTAAGAGACTGTCCAGGTGGCAGATTTAAAAGAAAGGGAAAAAGAATAAATCTATAGGACTGTGGACTGCATTACTGAGGAAGTTTGGGGCAGATATCAAACGAGGCATATATCTACAGTAACAGAAAGGTTTGTGCCTGTGTCAACCGAGGCTGGTTTGAGTCATGCCTGTAACAGAAAATATGAAAAAAAAACCCAGATACTTTGTTTAAAAAGGCAGATGAAGATTAAGGAAAGGTTGGCTGTGTTTCAAGAAGAACATGCTTCAGCCACCACAGCTTTTCTGAGTCCTTCAGCCCACCTGCACCCCTGCCTCCTCCCCATCTTTCTTTACGTCTGCCTTGTGCCACTCCCCTATTTTCACTCCCCCTTTTCTCCTCATCACCTCTCCTCGCTTACTCTGACATTAGATCATCTATTGGGGTGCATGTTCCAGCCCATTCCTCGCTGCTGACTGCCACAGCCACGAGCATGTCACTCAAGACAACTTACTCGCTCATTGCTGCTGAGGCTCAGCTGGTGCAGCAGCAGAAAGGCATTTCGGGGAGTGTCCTGTTCCGATCCTGCAGCGTTATGGCAAATCTGCCGAACAGATTGGCATGGTGCACAGCAGCTGCAGCCAGCATTAAGACTCGCTTTAAACTGGGCCATTTTCAGTGCAAAATGAAAAAAAAAAAATCTTCTCATCGTTAAACTGTTACATTTTAGCAAGTAAACAAAAATCACAGAGGCGATATGAGCCCCAGACTTTGCCAACATCCATGATCCTAAATCAATGAAGCAGCAAGTGGTCAATAACAAGAGAGGAATAAGTACAGTTGAGGTGTTGGTTTTATATTATTATTATTACTTTTTTTTTATTTTTTTTTTCTTTTCTTAAATGCTTGAACTATTTTTCTTAGAAGAGAAAACAAATCAGCCTGCAGCATAGCCGGGGGAGCCCAGCCTCCCAGAGCTGGACACTGACACTTATTACGACAGTGTTTATCACATTAACTTGTTTCCCTTTTCAGAAGAAAGTACATTTCTGCTAATCTCATCTGCCCTGAAAACAAAGTACATTGTTTTTTCTCTGCTTCTCATACAGGGCATGCTGTATCTCTCTGAAGAAAAGCTATCACACCACCTGACTGACCATTTTCCACTTTGTAGCAACCCTTAAGATAGAGGGAAATCTCAGTGCTAAGCAATGTACGACTAGGAGGAAAAAAAAAAATCACTTTGCTATTGGTACAGTAATCCTTCAGGCTCCGAGTCAGGAGATCAGTCTATTTATTCAGTTTGCTGTGCAGCAGTTTGGATATTTTTCCATTTTGATGAGACTATATTTCTTGAAAATAAAGAGCAGAAGCCAACCAGGGTGGGGAGCTGGGGAAGTTTCCAAGCAGCGCTCTGAGAGATGGTGTGCAAGAGAAAGAAACTTCAGAAATAATATTACGTATCTTTTGTCCAATAAATTTTCTGAGTGGCATCAAAAGAGAAAAGCACTGTCATTTGCTTTCACTAACATTTCACGTAGCTCTGTGCCATGCCTTTTAATTTGCATCCTGTAGCTCCTACAAGAACCGATACCCCGTGTTAGCCGGCCGTGCACCCCCATGGTCCCACCACGTCTGCCATCTGGGTGCCACCACGACCCCCTCCCAGCCGGGTGTCCGGGTGAGGGCAGTGCCACAGCCGGCAGCTCTCCCCCTGCCCACCCGTGTTCGTGGCTCAGCCGGAGCACAGCCAGCGCCAGGTTTGATGTGCAGATGCAGAATTGGGGAAAATCCCATGTCTGCTTGAGCACTTCCCTGTTCTCCGATCTGGAAATCTGGGCAAATTTTGCGTCTTGCTGACAGTGCCACTTTATATTTGCCTGAAAATGAGTGTTCCTGTTCCCCCTGCCTCATCCTAAGTCAGCTCATACCTTCATCTGTGGTATAGACAGCAAAGCAGTTAGCCTGGATAGCCAGCTACGTCTTGTAGAAGCTGAAGCCTTTTGGAGAGGCAGTGGAAGAATGAAAAGTCTGTGAACTATTTTTTGCAAAACCTTTTAATAATCTCATTCAGAGACTAGACCCAACCTGACATTTTATTTCTTTAAGTTTTGTTTCTTTCACTTTACAACAACAAAAAAGAGTCCATGATATTCTGCGATTATTATACTTCCATGGGCTGCCCTGAACTAAGGTCCTTAGTTCTTGGTTCGTCAAAATGATAAACCAACCTGTTGCTGGCGACGGTGCCATAATGAGGTCTAGCATATAGCTTGATATAATCACTCAAGCATGGTTCTGTGTATTTATTTATTTATTCTGTGCATCCTTTGCCTTCAGTGGTGTGTCCTGAGGACAAAAAGACAGACTTTTCCAGCCCAAAATATGCGTGTTCAGTCTTCCTTATCCACAGACACGGTACTTCCCTGTATGCTGTCCCCATCTAATTCTTCCAGGGGCTCCAACGACCCTATCCGCTACTATCATTACCCCCTCCCTCAGTACTTTCGCTTCACAATATTAACCCTATTTTAGCCTTTTACTCTTAAAAATTAACCACATGAAGTTCCTGCCCCTGACAACTGTCCCTGTTCTTCCCCCTCCGTAGCCCCAGTCCTACCAAGCAGGCTGCCCCCGCCTGCCTCGCACCGCTGGAGGGACACCTCTTTAGGGTGGCACGCGTTCTGGGCAAACCTGGCCCGGGGCTCGGGCAAGTCTAGGTGTGCCTTGGCACAATCGGAGGAGCCCAAGAGGGCACTTCTGGACTTGCTCTCAGGCAAACGTGGGTCCCAGTGAAGCAGGGGTGGAACTCCGTTCTTTCAGTGCAGTTATCTGAGCTAGTAATATTTAATTGAATAACTCCCTAACTTAATAGCCATGGAGTTTACATGTTTATCTATGCCTTACCTACTGGATGTCATTAAGGTCCCTGCTAGCTCAGAAAATGATGTGTTAGAATTATATGCGGTACAGGATGAGGACAGGGATGTTCAGTGCGGCACAGCTCTCATATGAAGAGAGACTAAATAGCTCCGAGGGCTGAAGGGAGAGACTGAGGCAGGATAGGATGAAGGCCAGTGAAACGGTGATGGCCAGGGAAAATGTGAATGGAGAACAGAACAGTTTGCTCAGGGTCTTCACAACATAGTGAGCTGATACTAAATCAGCAAGAGGAAATAATTGGTCATCACCATGCAGTTAAATTGTGGCATTCCTTACAGCAAGCTGCTTCAGAGGCCACAAGAATTAAGGAACTGGTAAGCCTGCGGAACATAGCTTCATTTATGGATGCTAAAAAGGTTATGGTGTGAATGCAGAGCACACTTAAACCACAGACAGCTGGGAGAGTGTGCAGGGGAAAGGGTCTCATGATCTTTCCGCAAACAGAGTTTAGGATGCATATGAAGGAAAGATACCAAGATGAACAAACCCTTAGTCTGACCTAACAAACACAACTGTTCCTATGTTAACACATTTGGGAGACTTACTGGAAGACTGGAAGATGCAGCTTGTGCTTTCCTCCTTTGTATCTCATTTTTTCCATAGTCTGGACTAGCGAAAACAACACGGATTTAGCCACAGTGGTCAAGTATGAAATAGGTTTTCTTTTCTTTTGGCTAAGAGCAATCTGCAGTACCTCAGACCCCAGTTTAATTGCCCAGAAGCCTGTGAGAATTCAAATGAAATAGGAAAGGGACTTCCCATTAAAAAATGAGTAGCTCACTACTGTGTTACTCCATAGGACTTCTCAAACTTCAACTGATGTCAACAGCAGCAGCAGAAGAATGATCTCTCCTGGCTCACACTCCATTTTCGTACACAATTTATGGTGTTTAGTGTTGATATACGGCTCTAAACAGATGATGCTTTTCTCCTTCCACATGGTAATGAAGCCTGTGACAAAGCCAGGAGTACCTGATGAGAGGGAGAGGCAGCAGAAGTGTTTTCACTGCAAGGGTCACCACAGGGAGACTTTGGTGAATTAAGCAGCTGTGCAGTGGGTGACATAAATGTGGCTTGGATGCTGTCTTTGCCCTCTCGTCCTTTCCTTCCAGCTTTCCACTAACGTCTTGCAAAGTGGGAAGCAGAGAAGCTATCCGTCCCATTTAGTCCAGACAAATTCCAGACATCTACTTTCTCACTGTTATTCCAATTACTAATTTTTCAGGGTCAAAGTGACCGCACAAACTAGAGAAACAACTGCGGCAGCCACCGCCAGACCTCCAGCCCCTGTGTCTGGGAGAGGCTGAGGGCTGCCATGGCCGGGGGGTGCCTGGCAGAGCATCCCTGGCGCTGGCAACTGCCCCGCAGTGCTCACTGGCCTGCGCTCCAGCAAGTCCTGTCGGCACACGCTCCTCCAGGCTCTGCTTCACTGCTGCTCCCAGCAAATAAATGACTCTCTGCAACCCACCACCTGCAGCCCACGCGGTGAAGCCTGCTCCCTGCCGTTGTTTTTCTACAGGAAAGTGGCTAAAACCCCTCCGTCGGTGCCATGTTTTTCCACGAATAGGGCCTGTCGTGATTAAGTATGTGCACATGAGGGAGCTTTCCAAGCTTGAGCAATCCATCTGGCAGCAGTACGCAACGCTATAAGATTTGTTTCTGCAGGACGGGACCGAGAGCTGATTTAACTGCATTAGTCACCAGCAGCAGTACCGCTGATCTTGGACCCAGAGCACTGGCTGGCCAGCAAGGCTCATGGTTATTTTAACTTTGTTTGTTTGACCTTTTCAGTGGTCCGGACCCCTCGAGGAGCTGAAGAATGCTTCGTCCCCCCCGCCGTCGCCTCTGAAGCGCAGAGCGGCTAGGGCCAAGCGTTAGGCTAAATATCAGGATGCACAAGCCAAGTAGTGGTTCATCTTCACAGGGAAAAGTCTGCCTTTTACTGATTGACTTTAAAGAAACCAGTTTTTAAACAGTGACTGAATTCGATGGGAAAGAAGGAAATGGAGCTGGCTGCTGTTTATTGCTCTGAGGATCATTAAACATTTCTTTTATTTATTAGCTGTGAGATTTCTTTATAGGCAAATAAATTCACAGATCTGTAGAATAGAACCAAAACCTGACATTTAGACCCAGATGCAAGTTTTCCCAAAGTTTGTGGGTGTTCGAGTAATGTTATCCACTGATTCAAGCTGGATAAAAAGAAAGAAGCTGAAAAAGTTATGGCCTAAGAGAAAGTTTTCAAAGTCCAGCGGGGCTCCCTCTTTCAGGTAGATCATTTAAAGATACATATTGTTTATATAATACTGTTACTTGCTGCAATTCCTATTACTGTAGACAAAGCGTTGCACAAGTTTAAGTAAGCCTCCAAATAATATTTCTAAAAAGCTGTTTACTGCCAGACCATTATTTTTTTAACCTCTTGAGCCAAACTCTCTCACACTGTACAGCATCTGGGGAGGAAATTATTGCTTAAATTGCCAGTGACAGGACAGATGCCAGACAAACTTGGTTCCGTAGCAGTGATAACTCGCTCATTGCTGTCTGAACAACACACTTGTGTCTTGGAGTCCTGCACTCTTCAGCTTTCAGCAGAGCACTTCTCAAAGCTGAGCTGACACAGGAATTTGTACATAAGGAACCATAACACAACTTGCCTTCGACTTCTCTCATCAGCTGGATTACTTCTGCGTGGCAGGTTCAGAAAAATGAGAAAAGCTAAAAGGAATTTTGCGCCAAATAATCTGTAAAACTGTTGTATTAACAGACAAGTCACACAGAAATAAGGATGAAATATATGAAATTTATTAGATGATACCTGATATTATGGAAATCCATACCCTATGGAATTTGAAAGACCTCCAGAAGAACAATAAACTTGATTGATAGCCCACAACAGTTGAATCATAACAAGCTGCCACAAGAATCAGACCTCTGTTTGAATAATGTTTATCTCACAAGATCTTGGTAGAGTTTGGCAATGTATTCTTTTTTAAAGAGCTCACACCACTGAGTTTTGAGGATGACAAAGATGATGTGCTAACGGGTTATATGTGCTAACAGGTTATTTGTGCTCACTCCGACACTGAGTTCGCAGGGTGATGCTCCCAAAGTCAGAACAGTTACCCCTCAGGGCAAGGCTGCTTTTAGCTGGAAATACTTTACTATTTGACACTTTCTGATTAACACTTCTGGGGATTCTGTAAATAGCTGGGGAGGAAGACATCTGTGCCCAGATAAAGGACATTGGTGGATTTGCTGTCAGAGACGTGGGGTTCCCAGAGCAGCATTACCAGTGATCCCCATGAGCCAAAGGAGATGATTATGAAAACGATGCCTCTGGTGACACAGAGAGCGAGAGGGACAAATGGTCGGCCACACGCAGACGTTGGCTCTGGAGGTCAGTTAGGACCCTGGTAGATTATCCAGTGAAATTTTCAATACGAAGAAAGATAATGTTTAAATTCCTCCAGATCTATTTTTGCTTGGTTTTACTGTGATCAGGGAGTCAGGGCAAGCAGCTGCATTTTCAAAATTCACTTTTATGGTGTGAAATTATTTTACGATCTAAGGGCAGGGGAGGGAGCCGAGGCTTGGTTTTAGCAGTAAGTTAGTATTTCAGACTAAACTTCTTTTAGCTAACTAAAACATGATAAGCTTTCTTCCTGTACTGCCACATAAACATATATGGTACAGCGTCATCTCAGCTTCTGAGGTTAAGGGCTCCAACTCCAGCTCTACTCTGAAAAGATACTCTGTAAAAAAACCACATCCGTATTTATTGGTTCTCAGTCACTCAAACCTCAGATCCGCTCATTTAAAAATAAAAAAAAAAAAAAGTTTTTTCTTGCTGCCAGTGCTTAAGCTGCACCTGGCTCACAAATCATCTCTCACAGACTTCAGCTGCACCTTAACTGCGCCTGTGAGGCATCTCGCTGGGCTGGGGTTGTGGATGAGGCTTTCGGTGCCAGGAAGAACACAGTTTGTCTTTCACAGCCCTGAGAGGGTGTGCAGGGCTGGCAGCCTTATAAAACATCTTCTTTAACTTACAAGCTAAACGCATTCAACTTGCTGGTCAGTTGAGGTGTTCCAGAGATCACCTGAGGTTCTGCAGAATACCCCGCAAGCAGAGGTGAGAGGCACTGCACATTCATCATGTAGTTAATGGAAAAGGTCCCTATTCTTCCTTTAAGGTGAGCCGGCTTCCTCACAACATTTCTGGCTTTCTCTCCAGCGCACCTTCCGGGAGGGACGGTGCAGTTACGTTACATGAACCGCAAAATCCTACCGGAGGGAAGAAATGGTCTGCATGGGTAATTGAAGTGACTGTATTTATATTTTTTTTAATGTGGTTTCATAAACTTATAATTGGAAGTCATCCCAAAAGACAATTTCCTTATAGCTTTCTAAAACACCAGGAAAACGCAAGGACCCAGCAGGGCAGCGTGGACCCCGCGGGAAATGCTGAGCCCGTGGCTGTGCTCATGTGGAGGGAGGATGTGCTATTGAGGGAGCCACCAGCCCAGCTCAAATGCCGCCAACCACTGGACCTATCTGCAGGAAATGCTCAGGCTGTGCTGCCAGAGAGGTTGGGGCTGGGGAGACACTAAAACATCCGTGGGAAGCGCCATGCCCCCACTGAACACAGAGGCTGGAGCATGGAGCAACGAGGGTGACGAATGAAGCAAGCCCCAGCAGCCAAGCGGAGGGGCACAAGTGCAGCTGCACCTGTAGCTAGGCTGGGCTCAGTTTATTTTAAAAAAAGAGAGAAACAAAAAGGAAAAAAAAAAAAAGAGGCTGATGGCTCATCTGGTAATTGCTAATTAGCTCTTGCTTGCAGGGAACTTGGAGGTTCTGGCAGAAGTAGGGAGGGAGCCCTGAGCTGGTTTTGCCAAGGTAAGCTCTGCACCGGTGTTCAAGCCTGCAGCATAGCCTAGCGCAGAGGCTGTGCACTGGGGGTCTCTGCTTTTGGGGCAGGGGGAGCACCATAAGGGGGACAGGTGTGTGATGGGACTCAGAAGCAGCCAGGTCTGGGTCATGCTAAATCTTCTTTTCCAAACCAAATGTTCCCCAGGTGTCTGCCAACTGCTGTGGCCACAGGAGCAATGGTTATCCATGCTCAATTGTATTTCTTGGAGAAACTTTTGTATTTTACTCTTGAAAAAAACGAAATTGTGTTTTGTCAGGAAGTAAAGGGTGAGCTGAGGGAGTGTGTGGGCTGTCGTTGTCTTAATGTGCTTGATGCAAGGTGTGCTGCAAGGGATTGCTGGACCTCTTCCCTGTGGGTGAGTCCTCAACGTGGGTCTCCAGAAGGATCACCCCTTGCCTTTTTCTCCCTTTCTTATTTTTACAGGTTTCCCTCCCACCCTGTCCTTTGACTCCTTATGCTAATGGATTATCATTCAGCTTTAAAGTTTTTTAGCTTTAACTAAAAACTTTCATTGCAATTTAACTCCTGGTTGTCCAAGCAGTGGTGGAGAGCTCTTACCATGTTTTCCTCTCCCTTTGCAACTTGTTTATATTTCTCTTCAGTAATTCTTTGAATGACCTCTTCCTCTTGTCTATGCTCTTTCTTACCAAGTTTCTACCTTCCAGATCTGCTTTTCCCCTTCAGTGGCAGTTTTTCTCTCTCATCTATGTATGTGTGACTCTGCATATACTAATGATAGCATTCAGTGCTTTGTAACTCAAGGTAATTTTCCTTGTATTACAAACAGGAATAAACTTTACTATTTTGAACTGGTTTGATCTGTGCTCTCACTTAGCAGAAGGATAAGAAGCTATTTTGCTGAGTAACTGCCTATCTATTTTCAAGCAGTCCACTTTAAAGAGGAAAAAGGTTGGCAGCCGTTTCATTTATTAAATCAATGTCAGGGCAGTTACGCTTTTAAATGGGTGAATTCTTTTATTGGAGGGGGCGACATCTGCCTAGTATAGGCCATCAGAGTGTTGTCACAAATTGTTTTTAAGAGGCACAGCCAACGTAAAGAATTGCTGTGTGACTAATAAACACATTATCATCTTTAATCTATAAAAACTAAAGCATTCCCTCCTCCCATAGGAAGGAAGGTATCATTTATCAACCACTACAGCTTCAGGTGTAAGAGTTCAAGATGTTCTGTGGTGATGTAAGCACACTTACTGCACAATGCTGAACCTGTAAGAAAAGTTATTTCATTTTTATTTTGAGGCTAAGAGGCAATTGAATCTTCATCATGGGTCTAAGAAATACACATATATGTATATTGTCTCCAGTTCACTTTAATCTCAGTAAACAGAGTTATGCTTACAACAATAAAAATAATTTTGGCAACTATGGCAGAAGGCAAGTGAGACCAGGATAGTTCACACCACTAAGGAAAAGGTAATGCCTTCTAATGAGGATAAAGCTTGTGGCTGTGAGGAGGGTGGGATCAGCCTCTCGTTTACCCTCGCCAACAGCACAAGGGGAGAAGAGGTTTAGTTCCCACTGACTGCCAGCAGCTCGTTCTCTCCTTACTGTGGAAATCAGGGGGAGGGTTTTTTCAAAGGAGAGGGGGGAAATGAATGTCATGAAATGGACAAAGACTATGCTACTCATTGGTTTTGGTTTATGACTGTCATGGCTCCAGGGAGCACAAGACCATTGACTTCAGCCTAACCTGAGCTATTGGTGGCTGTAATTTCTGCCGTCCCTTATCTTAGGAAGATTTACTAGAGCATCATATCTCTAAGTCACCGCACAGAAGTGACAGCACTTGTAAACAGATGATGATGAACTACCTGTGGGAATTATTCCTCCCACATACAGTGCTGTTGGAGGGTAATATCTGCCTGGTAGCAGACAGCTGCAGGAATACAGCGAGAGCAGAGGGACTAACCTTCATCCCACTCTTCCTGCCCTGTAACAGCTTGACTTTTGGTAGGACAGCCTTGGGGATAGCATAGTAAACATGTGCTGTTTGCATTGCCCATTCAGTGATATGATTAAACACCACGCTTGCTGAAACAAGAGGCTGGGACATAAGAAGGGAATGAAAAGAGGGAGGGGAACTGTAGCTCTCGCCTACGCAGAAGTATCCGTGCTGCACGTTCGCTCTGTTCCCCTCTGCAACAACAACTGTATCTCCAAAACTCTCCAGCAAATACACTCCTTTAATGCTGTCTACATTTACCTTTTCACGAGAGCATCTATCAGGTTCTGATTAAAAACAGAATATGCTGCTTGACAAAACCTGGTCTAGGGTATCAAAGCATCGATCCAGTAGAGCCAGAATGCTCTCTGGAGATGGTACAGTCCTCTGGGGATGGAGCTCCATCCAGATTTGACTTCTAGCAGCACCCACAGATGCCATCCCCACCAAACGTCAAACCTCACATGTGCTGCTGGCCACCTGGACAGACAGCATTTCAGCTGCCCCAGTGACACCCCCCGCCTCATGCAGTACCACACACCCCATCCTGCCTGCCAGCACTCTTCAGGATGTGCTCAACGCCTCAGTGCTGGGAACCTGTTTAACACATTTTAAGAAGATAGTTTTAAAAATAGGAAGGAAAGCAGGTTTCCTGGGTTTTGGGTTTTTGTTTCAGCTTTTTTTTTTTTTTTTTTAAAGAAAAAAGTCTCTTCTCCCATATGGGCATGCTGAGTAAAGAACTGTGTAAAAATGATGTTCTCTTCTCCCCTCACTTTCACCTCTAACAGACTTGTTCAGTGTATAATCTGGTCAAAAAAAGCCAAGAGCATCAAAGGTTTCTTTCCCGCTTCAGGAGAGTGCAATCTCTACTGGAAAACACCAAGATCACTTATCATCATGTTTCATGAACTTTATGACATTTCAAGCACCTCTTTTTATGGAATGAGGAACAGACCTAGTGAATTTTCTGTATCACTCACTGAATATTTCAGACACAGACACTCAATAAGCCAATGCATGACAGCTTTCATTTAGTTATTTCTATGAAAGAATATTTTATTACTTTTATATACTGTGAAAAAAATGCTTCCATAAGAATACAGAAGACATATAACATTCTTCTACTATTAAGATATGAAATGTACATGTCTTGGCTTGGATTTTATTGAACCTTATCATAGGACACATGCTTGGTGGGGTTTGGCGGTTGGGTTTTTTTATTGTTTTTTAAGTGCACATGCTAGTAACAAAAGGTATAACACCAAGGAGGACAGACTCCTGTAACATATATGAGCTAATCAGTGTCCATTTGAATAACTAGGTGTTTTCTAGTGCACTTCGTGGTCCTCTCCTTCCACCAGGGCCTGAAGATTGCAAGATGCTGTGTTTGTGCACCATTACGTTACATGTGCTATATCTAGGCGATTTCTGAACACAGTTACCTCTACCCCACCCAGAATAAGACAGACTGGCATGACGAAAAAGCATGGATAATAGCGAGAGCATTTTGCACAGGCAGGCATCTGGGAGGCTTTGTTAGGAGGATGGCTGGCACTGAACTGTGGGTGATGCACCCTACAAACAGGTCGGGTCCCCAGAGGACCCTCCTGCTGGGGTTCTCAGCATCCTACCTCGACAGGCCCCAGAGAGTCACGCCATGCTCTGCACCACACCACGGTCCTTCCCAGAGCTGGAGAGCTGAGCAAAGCACAGCAAAGGTGTCCAGTCCCAGAGCGCTGAGCAAGCTTTCTGGCTCTGGTCTGGCTCTGCACTGGATGTAACAGCTCCTGGCTGAGTCCTGACCTGAGCTACTGGGTTGTCTCTGTGTCACACTCCCAAGTCTCTGTGTTGTGCTGGTAAATTTGCCTGGGACTCTTTCCCAGGGCCTTTCCAAAGCAGAGCAGTGCTGTCTTTGTGGGGCAATTGGAGAGAATGACAACATCCATAATTTAGATATGGAAAACCACAGGAATTCAGTCTTTAGGGTGTTGACTGCTACTCTTCTATAAGTACTGAACCGTCTGTTACGATCACACCAACTTTTCATCTCAATCCCAGACTCAAGCCCTCTGGTAATTTATTAATTTTTGAATATATAGATCAACATATATATACACTAAATGGTGTTATGACCTGTTGCCCAGATTTCACAGGGTAGAACTCAAGCAGTGAAATGTCTGCGTGTTACTCGATTTGCACATCTAATACATAGTTTCTGTAATGCTTACAGTTGTGTGCTGAATATAATGGAGTTTGAGGAACCATATTCACAAGTTAACGACATATGCAAGATACCATACAGTATAGCGAACTGAACAAGAGATTTAATCCATGATCTTTATCATGTGGTGTGCTGGAGCACCTAAGTCTAAATGTAGAGACTGAAATGCTAATGGTGATATTTTCAGATCGACGTTTGCAAGTGTCCACCTTTACCTTTCTTGACCACCAGTTCTACATTGTAAATGCTGCAAGAATTCCCTTGGGGTTCCCCCATGATCCAACATTCGCTGGAGGCTGGTCCTCTCTTCCATTTACCTGACTAAATGCTTTATACGCTCTGTGAAAGAAGAGGTGCAGAAACAGCCTCCCGCCTCAGGGAAAAACCTCATATTCAGGTCCCCTGAGAAGAGGTCCTTCATCCCCGGTACTGCCGTATCTAGATAACGAGAGAATATGGAGCAATATTGCAATGCAAATCCAGATCACTATGTCCAATATTTGAAAATGAACCTACGCAGATATATTGTTGATTAAATGTGTCCTGGTAAAAAGGCAAAACATCTGCAGAGTTTGGATCAACTGAGGTGAATACCACTGAGGTTGCAGTGTTCTGTATGCTGTGTAGGAGTAAAGCCAGATTCAAAGTCAGGTTCAGGAAACCTTTAGTAGAATCAACACACAATTTGATTGTTGGATTTGTGTTTCTCCCAGTGGAAAAGCAGATAAGGGTTCAGGATAACTAGCAGCATGCTAGATTTAAGGAAAATAATGCAGGAAAATCTGCAAAGTAGGGTGACAAATAGAGTTGCTGTGAGTGCTATCTGTCCGCCTGGTTTACATTTAGATCCTTTTCTGAAAAGAATTTTTCTGTTTTATTGTGGCTGAGTGTTTCTCCCACCTCCATTTAAAACTGGAGGCAGACCTTAAAAAAGAAATTTAAAAATTCAATGACACATGCAAACAAAAAGCTGACATAGGGGTCAAGCACGCTTTTGTAAATCTAGCAATTTTTTTCATTAGAAAGGAGACGGCATAATCCAGTATAGAATACATATATACTATATGCATAACATACATATGCATTCTTACATGTAGTTTGGCACTTTAAGTTTGGATAATTTTCTATTAGTGACCCAGGCAAATTATCTAAGCTCCACCTCCCCTGTATGCCTTATTGCTTCTTGGTATGTCTTTACATTTTCTTCATCACTGAAGCTCACAGAAAATACTAAAACATCTGTTGCCAAGAGAAATAATGTTCCTCATGGTGTTTTTAGCAATGAAAATGGTTTTTTAAGGCTTAAGTACTAATGCCAAACTCATTTACAGTTACTTTTGGCGTTGTAAGCAATAGGGCTGTGCATTCCGTTCAGAAAGTATGCGACAACTTAGGTTAAGTAAGCAAAAAACGCTTTTGCATTCTTTTTTATTAAACCTATGTAGGAAGGAGGTAGCCTGCAGAGAAAGCATTGGAAATTTATTTCAAAGGCAGGTTACAGATTAGTGAGGAGAGAACCAGTAAAATCTGGGATGAATGATCTGTCCCAAAGCCAAAAGAATTTGAAGGAAAAAGATTAACCAGTTGGAAGAAAACGACAGATGATTTTGTCAGCTTGAATCAAGCAGAAGAGTGAAACCCAATTTCCTGGGAATTCATTAAAAGATGTATTTCCAAAAAAAAGAAATAAAGTAAGGATGCTGTATCCAGATGGTCAAAATCACACAGTGAAAAACTGTCTTCAGCAGGTGGAGCTTGCCAGCCTTTTTAAGTGGTGATGTCAAGTCTCATCAGCTAAAGACCTGCAGATGCAAGCAGTAGCTGAGCAGGAGGCATCAGAAAAACATGTAAGCACCATGCTTCTCCCAGTGACTCACTAGATGTCATTTCCCACTCAGGAGAGAGCACATGGTCTGTCTTGGTGCTGAAGGGTGCCATTGTCAGAGCGGAACAGTAAAACTGAGCTGCTGAACTCCACAGCAGTTCAAGAGAGTTTACTGCCATTTTTGCATAACTGAGAGTGGTTACTTCCACCCCAGCCTTTTTTTCCTTTTTCTTTTTTTTGTCTTTTTTTTTTTCTTACATTTCCAGAACAAAATGTCTTAAAAGTTTTGAAAACAATAATGTAGAGGTAAATGTTGGCACTGAAATCACTGAGCTGGAGAGGACAACTGAGCTAGACAGTCCTGGCTCCAACCCTTTCAGGTTCTGGATGCCCTCTGGAGAAAACCACATGTGGTGCTGCTGTGGGATCAAGCGTTAGCAGCCTGGCAGTCAAGGAAGAGGGATTGCTGTCCACAAAAGTTCCAGACATCTAAAGCTTTCCTTCCCTAAAAAGTAAAGGTCTAAGAACAGCTCTTATGGCTGCGTTACTGGGTCTTCAGGTATTGGTGTTCACCACTCGCACTGTTGCTGCTGGTTTAAAATTCCAGGTGGAAACTTTTCACTTCCGTGTTCTCTCCTTAATCTCTCATATAGCCCTCTCTTGTATCAGTTGAGTTTTTTTGACATAAAAACCTAAACATTTGCCTAGAATTCTACATTTGTAATTCTGTGTCAATGACAAGATGTTACACTTGCACTCATCTGCCCAGACTGTTGATGTGAAGACTGAAGTACTCTGGGTGTGGGGTTTGGTTTGGTGAGGCTTTTCTGCTGCTCTCATGGGCAAAGTCTGCTTTCTGTCTTCTGTGCATACCACCATAATTTGGGAAGGAGAGGCCCAGTCCAGCTGGGGAGCAATGGGTTAGAGGCTATTTTGACTGATATTGACTATGTTGAAATTCACAGACCAGCTGATTCACACAAGAGTACTGACTAAATAACAATAAAACTTTAAAAAAAAAGTCATCTTTCATTTTGGGATAGTTCAATCAATTTTCAGCTCCTGCCTCTAGAATTATTTTTCCTAGATGGCCTTCAAAAATTGTTAAGCTCATCACAAATATTCAGGAAAGAATAATTTATGAACATTTTTTTTGTGAGATTTACTTCTGTTGAGACATACCAAGTATAATCAGTTTGATTGTACAATCAGGCTGATTCAGTGCTCTAGTCGGAACATAAACATATTCTTGTTTTTAAGTATATTTTCTATATTAGCTAACTTTCTGCTAAAATGGTCAGCAGTGAAAGAGTTAACAATGTTAACATTTAGCTTGTCATCTTCAGATTTCATAGTCAGTATTGTACAGGGATGAATAGTTCAGACCAATTGAAAATTATTCTTTTGATTGGCTTTGGTCTCTTGAAGGTAAGACTGAGTCATTTCTGTTTGATTCATGTCTTCAAGGATTTATTCACAGCCCTGACTCCCAGGAACATAATTTTATTTTAAATGGGATGTGAGACTTCAGAGCACCAGCTTGATAACAAATTTAATAACGACGTCAAGACTTGTGTGAATGCAGCACAAGGAATTTCAGAGGCACAAGAATTCGATTGAACATGCCCTTCTTCCTTCCACCTTCTTGCTTTCTCCCTGTCATACTTAACTTCAGATTGGTATTTGTTTACATAGCACGCAGTAAGCTAACACCAACTATCATCTCTCAACTCCTCTTGCCTGTTTATTTCCATCTCTGTGAAATATTTATTGCTGTTTCGTACATTCTTATATCCTGAGGGGTATGGCTTTTGTTTACATCTTAATGGAATTAAGTACCAGAATGTGTTTGTGCAAGCCTTACAGGCATGCTGCTGCTTGGTCTGTTCAGGTATGAATTAAAGCTGCTTGTAAGGGACTTGAAAACTGAAGTTTTGTAAGTGAAGGTCTATGTTTCTGGTAGAAAAGAAAGTGGTTTATGTTACATAACCAGAGAAAATGTGTAATTTTTGGACCATTCACCCAGCTGAGCAATTTATTTCCCTGCAGTAATAAAAGTATTTTGTATCTTTCTACTCTTGATGTAATGCACAATTTTGTATGCTTATCCATAACAAGGCATGTATACAACCTAATCATTTGGCAGAAGATTTGCCAGTTTAAAATCTGTTTGCCTGTCCCTAAATCTACTGCCAAACAATTTCTCATTTGTAGTTAAATTTTAAAAAGGATATAGTGGTCTTAACACTGCAGCACTTGATTTAGAGGCGAGCATGGCGCTCCCCTGCAAGGTGTAGGAGACGAGCGTTGAGTCCTCCTTTTGCCTCAAACAATTTAAACTCGGATCTGCCACTTTTCTGCAAAGCTCCCTCCTTCGGAGGCTGCTGGTCTCCGCTCCTGGGCCCAGGGATCTTCCAGTCTTTATACAAAGTGGAGCACCTTTAAAGAGGGCCAGTGTGGGACTGTCTGCCCCTGCCCAGTATGTCCCCGGGTAGGACACTCACCCATGGGTGAGAGGGAACTGGGCCCTCATGTCCCATTTTCTCTGTGTGCTGAACAGTCTGGTAGAAATCATTAGCGGAAACAAAACCTCTTTGCGTGCCTATCTGGCACCCGAGTGCTCTCAGGAAGTTATTGTCTGTCCACTTCTGTGGCAAGAAAATGGATATTTATTACAATCCAGTCTAAAGTACACCCACAAACTGTGCATACTGTGACATACATACCCCTAGAAGTACTGAGAGGATTACGTGTGTGAAATTGTATTTAAAATCAAATAACTCTTCCTAGCTGCTTCTGAGCAAGCCTCATGGTGTATGTCTGTACTGCTAAATAAACCACGGCAGGAAGCAGTACCTGGCCAAGGGTGCAAGATGAGTCCTGTCGGTCCTCCTGATGCCCTAGTGCTCTGTCCTGCACCTCCTTGGGGCCTCATCTGCTGCACTGAGGCCCTAGGAGGTGATAGCTATGTTTTTGAGAGTATTGGATTTGGGCATTTTTCCATTTCAGAGCACCTGAAAGCAGTCTGGGCTGCAATACAGCCCACAATATTGATGGTTTTACAGCATGAATCTGAGGGTATTGTCACATGCCATGGGGTCAAGTGGGAAACATGTTGTAGTACAAAGCCAGCTAGAATAATGTCAGAAAACTGTTCAAGGTGGAGGGAACCGAACTTTGGGCAGCTGTGACCACATTGCCCTTTGGGAACAGTCCATGGAATGAAATATTTCCAAAAATGCACCCAATCTTTCTCCTGGAGAAGGTTATCAGGTGTATCCCCCAACAGGGAGCTCACTAGCAACTGAGCAATATAACTCATCCGAGCCGTGGTGCTGAGGCTTGCTGCATGGCCATTTTTTTTCAGTTTAGCTGTAGGGGTGTGCTTGATGAATCTCAGCAGAGGCCAGGAGCTACAATTTCTGTCCCTGTAGAGGCAGACTGTAATAAGGGAAAACAGACTGCAGGAGGAATTTTGCTTCCCAGCTTTTGTATGCTACGGCTGTTTATTTGAGCCATAGGATGCTATTGGCTTGGGAAAAGAGAAACAGAGATGACACTTGCAACTTTTTAAAAATATGTACATTTAATATGGCTTTAATGGTGAAGAGGAATAAAATACATCTGGGGAATATCTGTCTCTAAAAAAAAATCAATGAATAAAAGCAAACCAAATTGAAACTGGAGCAGGACATACACAGAAGGATTAGGAGGTAAACATACATAAAATATGTAAACATACATTAAACATAATGGAAACATACATTAAACATAAACATTTTATTTCTGCTTTTACATTGCCATTTAGGTCTGGACCAGGTTTTCGAAAGCAGATTTCAAAAAACTGATCTAATTTCTTCATAGATAATTAAGCTCTTAAATCACTCAGATGTTGCAGACAGTAACACCCCCTCCTATTTTTTAATTAACTAATTAACATTCTTAGAAAAGAATAGCTTACTTAAAGAATAGCTTAAATTGAAGGTTTGCATAGTCTGTCATTTGTTGTAGGGAATAAGAAAGGTTGCCTAAGAAGTGAGAACTATGATTAATAACCCTGTATCTTTAAGAGAAAAGAATTTAGAATTCTTTTGTTACGTTTCAGGGAAAATGATAGTTGGAACATTATTGGTTGGTGTCCAACTTTCAAAGATAATTCTCTTAATTAGGACTCTTGCTTCATCACTTTGCCGTTCCCATTGTCTGTGAAAATGAGAAGTTTGGGTCCCAGAGAGCAGACTTAAATGACAGAAGGTAGAACTGCGTGCCCTGGTCAGAGATCAAGCCATAGCACTGCCCTTATTTTTCAGCACTACGTATAAATAGGGTACAAACAAAAAGGGTGTTGAACAACTGAAGAGTCATGGACAGCAACAGCAGTGAGCAGAGCTCGAGGAAATATGTGACCAGTGACAAAAGTCACAGGAATTTGGTTTGTTTAGCTTGGAGAAAAGGTGACTTAGAAAAATGGTAATAACAATCCCCAGAAATGCTAGAGGCCACCAGGAAAAAAGGGAATAAAACTGTTGTCCCTGGCCTCTGTGAACAGGACAAAAAATAATGATCTCAAACTGCATCAAGTGAGATGTAGCTGAGACATCATCGGTCAGAATAGTGAAGGGCTGGAGTCCAGTGCTGTGGTAGGCTCTTTGTTGTTGGAGGTTTTAAGAACATCTCTTCAAACGTTTAAGTACAAACATCTGTCAGGGTAGTCTAGGCACAGCCAGTTCTACCTTGGGAGAGGTGGATGTGCAAAATGACCTACCAAGGTCCCTTGTGGACCTGCTCACATCATTCTACTACTCTTAAAACAAAACACAGCACTCTTTAGCTACTGTATATGTAAAAAAAAATAAAAATCCCTTTTTGTTTTCTAATGCTGTTCTCTCACCTGAGGTCACAAATGATGTCGAGATCCTCATGCTGTAAGACTTCTGAGCAATGGTTTAGCCAAATGTTGTCTACCTCCTCCCACCCTCTATATAGTCCTAGAAAATTGCTTTATATTTGAGAGGGAAAAAAAAAATCTCTTGACGCTCAATCTTCACCACAGTAACTTGGAAAGAAAGGTGTTTTACATGAGCAAAAACATGCCTTCCTTTTTGCAAAGTGTTTTTCACGTTTATGATCTTGGCCACAGAAGCAAAAAGTGAATGATATATAGCTGTACCCGTTGCATGACGTTGTTTCTCACTGAAGGTAATGGCAGAAACCACAACTACAGCACAGACTTTTCCTGTTATGTCCTTCGGATTCCATAATTGGCTGGGATTGTTCCTGGAGTCAGTCCATGCCACCTTTAAGCTTACTCAAAGGGAAGAAAACTTTTCCTAGCTCTATAATTAAAGCCTATTGGCTTTTTATGTTAAACTGTATGTGAGAGATGTTTTTAAAGTAATGAGACGGATATCTATTCAGCAAAATGTGCACACATGTTTTTTGGAATCCATTTAGTTCTTGATACCCGAACACACTCAAGCATGGGCCTTGCTGGATCAGAACTGTGATGCCATTGGATCCTACCTATGGAGCTGAAAAGTGTACTGCTTCCTGACAAAGCTAGAATACCTCCTAGATGTAGAAAAAAAGGTGAAAATGCACAGTACAGAGAATAGCAGCTTTATTTTCTTTCAATCTACTTACATACTTGTAACCTACGCTCTTTTCTCTTTCTAGTGCTACTCTGCTTATTGCAGGCTGCCTGGTCCAGCTGACTCAGTCATTTACTGTTGAAGATCTTCTATTAACCACTGGTGACTTTCAGTTCATCATTCAGCGCATCATGTCCTCTGCCATACTCTCCCCTGCTTAATTTTGGTCTCCTTGATTGTCCTCTTTGATTCTATGATTCCTTCTCATTTCAGATCATCTTAGATTAAGATCAAAGCTTTTAAATGTCCTCTCTATCTTAGTCCATATCATATGCACAGCTTGCTTCTGTTCCTTGAAAAGTCTATTCTGTGTGCAGATAAGCATCCTTTTTACTTTTGTTAGTGCTGCTAGTTTTCACTTCTGCCTTTGCTCTTCTATTTGTTCATTAATATCTATCAGTTTCAGTCACCTTCTCACACTGTTATACTCTCCAGGGTTTTAAGTTTGAGGCTTCAGTAGGATCAGAAAACCCCACACTGAGGGCAAAAGGATATTTAAAAATGTACCGACTCAGCTCGTGGCTACAAAAAGGCATATATCTCCCATATGCTATGCTTGGAAGGTGTGACCAGGAAAGATCAATAGCATTATGCACAAGGGCTCTGACCAGGGTTGAAAACAGTAATTGGGCCATGAAGCTTGTGAGATGAGCCAGGTGAACTCCACCTGAGTGTTTCATTAGGACTGCTGAAGGCTGATGGGATGCTGGGTCTTCACATAGAGCTCTGGCCCATGCAAAGGACAGGTTCTTGGGGCAGAGTCCTGCTTGCCCTATGACTAAAAGTCTAAAAATTAGTATTTTGTTTTAACAGACTTAATTTCTGGTCTTCTTTCCCAAAGTTATTTCTTTTCTCGTCTCCCATTAGCTTATATTTCCAAAGGGACAAAAATGGACTTAACTCTGTAGTTAATGCCTCATCTCATGTTCTGCTTAAGCTGTGATCAGAAAAGGACAGAGAAATAAATATTACCAAAACTGAGATGCAAAGTAAGCGCCCAGAGCAGTTTAAGCTGAATGACTGGGTAGGCAGAGTAGGTTACAGTGAATTGGTAATGTTTAGATATAGCCTGGTTTGTGGAACTCTGAGGTAACACCCAGATGTCAGAAGAAATTGGCAGGATGGCCCAATGCATGAAGAAAATAGAAAAATAACATGTAGAGGAAGATTGAGTTCTTTTTCTACTATATTAACAGCTAAAGATCCATGAAGTGCAAGGGAGATGGGCTGCAAATTAGCTTGGACAGGAGATGGAGCTGAAGTGAATCTGCAAGACAACAAACTGACAATAACTGCGTTTGTGTTCATAGTTCATATTGCCCAGAAATACGGCGTGGAGGGAGAAGAGAACAACAGAAAGCTGGGGGGGACAGCAAGGCTCCTCTAAATGAGTGGGCAGGAGGGAGAGGAAGGAACCACAGATGGTTGTGGAAGCCGGGGAGGACCTGGCTTTGGGCAGAGTCAGCAGAGCCCACAGCACCTGACAGGTCACTGAGGAAGAAGTTCTGCACCCAGTTTTGGATTAAAGAAATGGGCATCTGAAACCTTGCCAAGAGCAGCCTGCCTGTTCTCTACGCAAGAACTTAGGTTTTCTAAACTTTTAAAGGAACAGTTAGTGTTGCTAAATCACTTTTAACCCCCACAGGAAAGGCCCCATGTCAAAAGTAAGAATTACAGTTTAATCTGCCTCCCGGACTAATGTACAAGACAAGTTTTCCTTATCACCTATTAATTTATTCATTCTTCCTATGTTAAGAAACCTTTTACATGAGAGGTATATCTGTAACATCAACACACCAAAGGAATTGCAATCCCGTAAGCTGATATATCTTTAATCAGCAAGATTATATTCAACTAACTATGCATTATCTGAAAGGAAGAATTGATAAACTAAAAGGGGATAAAACAGCTACCTTTTTGTAGTGTAGAGGGAATTAAAATGCAGTGTATAGTATTTATATGTCCATCATGTATAAAACTGCTCGGCTTCCAAAACACTAACTCTGCAACTTGAGTTAGAAATATCCATCTGGTTATTTAGCTACATTAATATTATACAATGAATAGGTGACATAAACCACTATTGGCTTTTTCTCGTCCATTTTTCCTTCTATTACTAATAACAGTAAGAAGTAAGAAAATCTTGTTATACAAGGTAAGTTATTTAGTAAGATAGTTATAATTCATATGGAAAGAGAATATTGTTTTTTATGAAAAGGCTGAAATGAGAAGATATAAAGCATCCTTTTTTTGCATAGCTTTCAGGGGCTAACTACTTCAACCACATTCAGGAACAAAAACTGCACTTCTAAAAAGAGAAACCTTAATAACCAGACTGCAAGGCCATGACACATTTATCTAAGTAATAAAATTTCTCTCATGGAGATGACAATAGATAAAAAAAGGAATGGGGGCAGAATGATCCATTGGAAGAAAATAATAGACGCAAGTTTCAGTCTAACTTCTTTTTTTTCCATGGAAAAATCAATGATCTATGATGTATAGTAAATTAGTTACTTATGTAAGATGTCAAACCCTGTAAATGATGTAAGATTTGATTTTACAAATCAGTTCTGCCTGTGAGAAATTTTGCAATAGTAAGTACTAGTGATTAAAACCTCAGCATGAGGGACTGCTGCAGATTCTACCCCTGTAATAACAGAATGTAATAAATACATGCTTGGAAAGTCCACATAATAACAAATACAAAGTTCAAATTATTTTCAAGGGTGGTTTCAACTGAAAATTAATAAGCAGCAGTAAGGTACAGCAAGGTGGTCTCCATATGTGGCCCTCTTTTTAATCAGAACATACTCTACAGCTGCCTTTGCAGCACATTTAGCGCCCTGCCAGCCATGTTTGGGGACAGTGTCAGATGGTCTGTGTCTGGCTTTTGCAAAAATCACACATATTCTGAACATGATGCATTTGCAATCTCTTAAAACACTCTCCAACTCTCAGTTATTTTTCTTCATTTTCCAGCCAGCCAAATCCCAACAGGACTTGACAGTTTCAACGACAGTAGTTTCTTCTCACTTTCTAGAGCATAACACAAAGAAAACACAGCAGAATTCCTATAGGCTTTACCTTACGTCTTAATGTACCACTTGCTTTCAATATAAGATCCAGTCTTTCATTCCTGACAAGTCTAGTACTACTATATTTAAGTGTGAAAGGAATGTGTTGCATCACAGAGTAGTCACAGCTCAAAACTGAACTCTGCAGTGGCAGTTTAGGTTTATTTGACAGACAATGTCTTCTTTAAAAGATAAAGTGACATTATGTGTGTTTCACATTTACCAAAATGCAGATTGTTGGAAAATAGTAGCAATGGAAAAAGTTTTTGGGCTCTGAATTTGGAAATTTCCCTACTGTATTTTTTTTTCTTTTGCATTCTTTTCCTGTTTAGCATCTCCTTCCTATAGTTTGCTTTCATTCAACTAGAACTGTATATGCTTGCAAGAACACAGCTTGTCCCATTTTGTTGTTGTTACAGACATATTCTGCACGCTCCAAGACTTCTGATATTTTTTGCATCCTAACTTTCTCAAAAACTTCTCTTTGAAGCATTGCTGTCCCTAAAGCAACTTCTTTAACAATTCCTTCTAGTTGGACATGCTGCCAAAGCAGGTATGTGATTATTCCTTTTGGAGACTGTTACAATGCATGCTCAAAGTGCAAACATCTGGCATCCCCTACGAAGCAAAGAACTGAGCTGTACACGGTATGTTCAGTGTCCCATCTCAGCTTCTCGCCACAGACATCCCCAAAGCATTAACACGTTTTCATATTTACCTAGTAAAGGATAGTTAGAGTTTAAATTAGGAGACACTGGACAAACTTCGGGAATTCTCACCTTGCTATCATCAGCTAATCCTTGCCTCTGCAAGTTAGCGCGCAGTGCCGCAGGAGGGAGTAGATTTCTACTCACCGTAGAAATCACAGTATGAGTAATTTCCCTTGAAAAACATAAGACAATGATGTAAATGTTATAAAATGTTTCACAGTCTCTCTGCCAAACTTCTTTGGGATCTTCCAGCCTTATTTTAATTTACAAAAGCCTTGAACTATGCAGAACAACAGCACGTGGGGTACTCATGTGCCTTCACCGTTTCCCATTTATTAAGTCCCACCATTAAGCAATGTTATCCAAACTCTTCTGAAATAATATTGATTTTTTTGCTTCTCAGAGTTTTCCCAGCCATAAGACTCCAGTAAAATGACTACCACCACTCCCTCCTAGTTTTTGTTGCTTAGTTATAGGTTTGTTAGAGCAAACCTATTCCATCTATTGGCTGGAAGAGACCTTTAAAGCAGAGCTAGGGGATGAGAAGCAGAGGCATCCTGGGGGCTGCAGGTAGTGCGCGGGGGAACGATTTGGATTTTCATTTTGCCACCTTTCATTTATGAAACAAACCCAGTGGAAGGAACATCTGCCTTGTTGAGATACAGGAAATACATGGGACTGTCTTCAGGTGAGTTGTGGCTCTGCCCCAACAGCAAATGGGTTCCCCAAGGAAAGGGAAAGGCTTGGGAAAGCAGCCTATAAAGGGCGTAAGCCAGATTTCACTTTTCCATAGACTTGTAGGAAGGGGATATCCTTTCAAGTATTTGCAAATAAAGCAAAGACTTGGAGGCTGATACTATGTGGGCACTTGCTAGCTCATTTTTGCAGAGGCTGGAAAGAAATTTCCATGAAAAGATTAATTAATTAATTGTGCCACCCAGGATTTTGGCTTTCTGTATATCATCAGGAGACAGGTGTGGCTGTTAGAAGAGGAAGGCATGTTGCTTCCTTACAACCTGAGGGCAACAGGAGTCCTGACTTTCAGTATGCAGGGCGATAAAACCAGGCTTCAGAAGGCAAAAGACACAGGGGCAGGGAAGGAGACTGTAAACTGGAAATATTCCAAAAAGGACCTTTAAAGAGCATGGAGACCACCAGACCAAATCTTGTTTAACTGATTCATGCTGTAGTTGGCACACTAAACTCACGCACTGAATCTCAGTATTCCTACTTCTAGATATATAAAAAGTGATATATAAATAATAAAACTTACAGCCTGCGGTTTCAACACCATAGGAAATATCTGGGCTTGTCGTTCTTGTGCATCCAAACCACAGGGAAAATGGATTTAGTATTCCATGTCCACAAGCTCAGAGAAGTTGAAATGTCTCAGCTGTAATATTAGAAGAGTTGCAGTTACAAGAACTCAGCTGCCTATTAGTACTAGAAAATTAGATTGATAATTAATAGGTAATAAAAGTCTTTTAACTCATCGTAGATTCCCTTAAGAATTCAGAGAACACAAGTGAAAAGACTTTTTAAAAAGAGAAAATACAGTGAGTTGCAAAAGGGATATAGAAGAGAATGTGTCCTCTGTAATAAGAGATGAATGTTTGTCATTAGTTTAATGAAGGGGCCCCAGAAACCTCCTGCAGCCCCCCATTAGTCTAACACTTAGTCCATTGTACACATACACGATACACAGTCACTCGTCTTTGTTGGGGATCACATCTGGGGTAAGTCTAGAGGGTAAAAATGAAGCCATTTCCACATTTCTGATGCTTAGATTTAAAGCACCAGGAGTCTAAAAAAAAAAAAAAAAACCAAACCAAAACAAAAAAAACCCAACAAACAAACCAAAAAACCCAAAAAACCAAAACACCAACAAACTTTTGTTGTCCCTATTTTTCTAAAATAATATCTTATCACTACAACAAACTTTCTCCTTTGGTTTTGGCTGAGGGCTCGGTCTAATTGTGATTTATTTCCATCTAATATTTATGTTTCTGGTTAAAAGGAGAAGAATTTTGAAAACATCAGTGTTCAGTTTTGCACCTACTTCCCCTGGCTTGAACAAACATACTACATTTGTGAAAATAGAGACATTTTGGCCACTTGTGTGAGCCATACATGCAGTAACAAAGAGTGGGAAAATTTAAGCTTTCCATGTTGAGAAGAGTTAGAGGTACAAGGCTGTCACTTGGAAGGGGAGTTTGAATGAGCATAATAGGTGCAGTTTATGCTCTAACTGCTATGATCCATAATTATATGGATGCTGACAGTATAACACTCAAACGAACAACAATTAAAGTAATTGTTAAAATATCCTCTTGGGGTGAAATTCAACTCTTGCAGAGATCAAGAAGCCAATCAAATCTCTGAATTCAGTGAGAGAATCATACTTTTGACCCTGTATCATAATTTCTTCCACAGCACTTGCATTTCATACATTTGCAGCACAGTGCTGTAGTTTTTTCCTGACCTGGGATCAGACAGAGATGATCGCAGGAGGAATAATTCTTCATCACGCCGTACTTGGCACAAGGAACCCAGGCTGAGGTCCAGAGGACTGGAGATGCAGCTGGTGCAGTGTGCAGATTTTGGAGCAATAGCCTTGTCCTGCCATCCTTCTCTTGTTATCTACCCTAAAGGAAAGAGGGATGTGCATACCACATGACCTCTGTACATATTTAGGGGGTTCCGTTATGCAATTCAGGGTGAGATTTCCTACCCAGATGCACATCTGTCATCTCCCATCCTTCGGCCAACATACGACTCTACAAATGTAAGAGGTCTGTAACTCATCTGAGGGTGTAAGCAGGGACTGTCATATGCAGTCCTTGCAACAGTCTTCTATCCATACATAAACGTGGTTGTGAAATAAAAAGGCAAGGCTGGGGAGAAGGCAATATGACCTTTCTTTTACCATAAATTAACCAACATTTTTCATAAAGTTACAAACATACAGCCTTTTTGGTTTACGCTGTTTGAATATGAAAAGGCAACAACACTTTAAGCAGATCTTCAAAAGACACAGCATAATGTTCTCTTAAACGCAAATGCCATATGGTTGAGCCTGTTTGTGTTAATTTGAGATAAAAAGAGAGAGAAAAAAAGGTGACATCTTTTGAAGGAGCCTCCCATAAGGGCAATAGGAGCTGCCTTTACAAGGTGTGATGTTAAAGTCTGGCTTAGCTCAATCGGCAGCACTCACGCAGTCCCACTGAAACAGCTAAGAGGCAGGGAAGTAAAATATAGCAGAGATAAAATAATATCAACAGCAGTAACAGAGTCAATTTTTATTTCATCAAGCAACAGAAATCAGATCAGTTGATCGTAATTGTTGCTCTGGTTTTTAAACTCAGGTCTCTCAATCAGATTACTCAGTTGAAGGCACAGTATAATGAGAATACATGCTTTCTTTTTCCACAAGAATTGGAAATAGTATGATCTAAGAATGACAGCCCCAGCATCTGGGAGTGCTTAAAGCAATTCATAGTTTTGCTCCAGTCACATGGCTCTGGACAAAGACTGCAGAAAAATCAAATTGGTCCAGAGAAAGCCTTGATGTTGGGTAAAACTCAATAAATTGACCAAGGAGCCTTAATTTATTTGCCTTAATTCATTATAAATGAATGACATTCTTTCTCCTCTTGCAAATGCTTGGCTGCTATTTTTGTGTAAACACTCATGACTATGTTAATTGCATTGCATCTTTTTATATTCATTCTATATATTTTATTGCTGTACTTTAGAGGTCCTAAATAATTTATTTATATAGTCTGCTTTTTCAACAGACATTTTCGTAGGCATTATCTTCCAGATGTATTTTGTATAGGTTTAAAAGAAACGCTTACTGCATTTTAGAAATACTATTGCCAAAGAATCTAATTTAAAGTGGGGGGAAAGGGTTTATGATATGCAGATCTACTTGCTGCTTTGCGTATTTCACATTTTAATAGTAACATGAAACTGCAAGAGTAACAAGAATGAATTATTTAAATGAGAGATACTCTTGCTGAATTAAAAAATTGAAAGGTGGCATATTTCCCAAAGTTATTCTGCAAGATGACACTGAATAAAACTCCTAATCTGACTGTATAGAATCAAAATGAAACTTTACATACAACTTAAAAACTCAGATTTATATGTGCAAGTGTAAAGGAAACGATAGGAAGCCAAGCTTATATATGAAACTGTCTGGGAAATGACTCAAAACTAAGTTAGAAAAAGAACTCTCTGGGCGGTTGCAATAAGCTGCCTGAACTAGTGTAAATCAGCATTTTACACCTATAGCTACTCATATATGTGTGTGTGTGCATATTTGCACACAGGACAGTGTCTTCACCTTTGGTGCACCACTCTTTTCCAGTCCCTCATAGGAGGGGAGAATTGTCAGATGTTGTTCTAGCAATTTGAATATCACTCTGTTGGCTTGAAGTTTTTAAATGTTGACCTTCCATTTCAGTTTTCAGCGATGTATCACCACTCTAGTTAAAAGTTTGCTGATAAAACTGAGTGCCTAGAAGACCAAGTTACCTACACAGCAAAGGCAAAGAGTTCTGAAGGACGTTCCCTCCGCTGTAGTTCACGAGTAAAGTTTGTATCATCTGAAATATGGTTTATTCTGTTTCGGGGTTGGAAGCAGCGGGGCACTGGTAGCTGCAGGAAGAGCAAAGGCAGTTTCGTGCGGCACATGCACTGTGGGGCCACCACTCATGTGGGAGGTTGAAGTGACCTGATTTACAGACTTTACAGTAAACTTTATCTTGTGGGTCAGTCCCTTTTTTGTACATTGCTTTTTCCAAAATTTTACCTAACATATGTAATGACATCCCTGTGGCAGATTATACAAAAGCAGCCAGCGCACAACTCTATTTTTGGTTAATACCACTTTACCAAGTGAGGGATCCATGCTAAAGAGCTTGACACTTGCTGGCTTTTTGCTATGGGAACAAACAGTTTTTCTGAAATACTTTGATTACATGCAGTCTGCCTACAAATAATTCAGTAAAGTAACCTTCAGCCTGTGAATCGTTTTACATATATAAGGTCTGAGATGAGCTGACAAAGCATAGGCACAAACTTACTGAGGGATTTAGATCCCCAGTTGTTTAGACAGCTGCTTTTGAAAATCCTACCTGGAGTCTGAGACTCCTAAGGATTAAATGCACCACGCCAGGTGCTGTTTCCTCCACCCCACTAGGAAGGAATCTCCTTCTCCCCTGTAAATACAAATCACCCCTCCACCTTGCACGCCACACTAGGTGTAGGATCTTCTCTTGCCTTCACCTTCGGTGCACCGCTCTTTTCCAGTCCCTCACATGAATCTGCTTCCCACTTCTTTATTTAACTTCTTGTCGCTCTGGCTTCTTGCCTTCCTTCTCTCTCATCTTTACCCCCACAAAAACCCTAAACCCAAAAAACAAACAAGTTGGAGAGTCTTCTTCCACTGGTTGGAGCCCTCACCTGTGGGAAAGAGAGACCTCGGTTGTTGGTCTGCCTTATTTGGTAAGACAGCAGTGGTGGCGTTACCATTAATAGAACATTATGAGTTAGAATATGAATGTCAGGTGTGCTTTCAGAGATGTGGACTGAGGTTTCTTATAGGCTAGACTAAGTAGCTTTGTCTGACAAAGTCTGTTTCATCCTCCTGTGCCATCCCCAGCTGCAACACCAATGCGCCTCGTGGTGTGTTAGCTTACTTCTCCCCAAAGTTTTTCCCTGTGTTACAGAACACGGTGCACTATGGGGAGCTGTAAAATGGCTCTGGGACTGGCCGAGGAAAACCCGTGCCAGGACGGCTCTCTGCCCACCCTGGCTAATCCTGCTGCGAGCCCTGCGCTAACCCGGCTCTGCTGCTCCCTGGGATTACGATGGCATAGCTCTGCATGGGGTTGCATGCATGCACCAGCTATTTTGGAGGTAGCCGTGTGTTTCTAACGTATCTTCGCGTTTCCTGGATTTAGACATAAGTGCCTAACTATCTGCTTTAATTATTGCCTAATTAGCACCAGCACTGTGTTTTCCCCATGTGACTGTCTCCATCTTTACACGTCTAAATCTGTCCAGTACATCATATGGTGTTACTCTGTTAACTGTCTAAACAAATGTAGCTTTTAATGGGTCTGCTGTCTGAAAACTCATGTTTACACATTGCAACTTCTGCCTTTCTATTAGTAGTTTCCACAGACAAATGCAGGAATTAGACTGCTATTAGAAAAATCAATACAAAGAGGACACAAAGTCAAAGGGAACTCGGCTGGGGGATTCTGAGTGGATATTTATGAGAGTAAAGGATTGATCATCAAGACTATACATTATACAACATCCTATTGCCTCTTCTGAATGATATGCATGCTGATTAAAAAGGAAAGTGTCCTGGCTGAATTCTCTTGTTACCCATTTTCTGAGAAAATTAAGCAAACAAATAAAAACAGTGGTATCAGGAGTTAGGATAGCCCTGTGAGTAGGACTTTGCTGGAGGTAGCCAGCAATGCCAAGGAATTAATATAAATACCTTTTAATAAAGTAGACCATGCTCATGTAATTCCAAATACAATTTCAGTTACAAATTATAAATACCACTTCTGATGTGAACCTGCTCCATCAGTGTGTCACTAAGTTGTATCCATCTGGCACACAAGCTCATTTCCCTGTCGTCAGATATTTACTGTCATATTTTTCCCAGGGATATATTCCTGAACACAAAGGACAAAAATGAATACAACCAGCCAGCACAGGGCTGCAATTCCAGTTCAGTCAAGGCAGATGAAACTTGCAAGCGTTCTATATGCATGAAATGAAAGGGTATGGTGCCACCCCTATTTGATCTCCATCAAATTATCAACTGTTGCTGAATAAAGCAAAAGAAAGCCTGCACAGTTGCCATCAAGTACTCTGTTATGCTCTCAGCCCTTTCTGAATCAGAGAGTGCTGGAGGAATCTAAAGCTGCAATCTTTCACGGGTGCTTCTCAGGTGACATTACATTATGTTATTCTGTTATACAAGTGAACCTTTACTCAGTGAAGCCTTGCATCTAAATTTTCTCTGTCCTTACTGTCTCAGAAAATTAGGGCTCAGGTTATATCTTATCCCTTTCTAGTTGCTTATACCTTTGCAAACTGGCTATTCTGAAATATCCCCAGCCAGGGAACTTTGCTTAACGAGAATGTATTTAGAGAATTTATTTAGAAAACTTCATCAAATAATGTTCAGATGTTTCTAGGAATAATGGAAAGATGTTTTGCCTATGTTAGAAACAAAATCCTACCACTGCAAAAATGGTAAATTGTAGTGCATCTGTTCCTTGGAGCGTTGGCATTTTGTTTTTCAGGCGTGTGGTTTTGCTATTCCCATGGAACACTAGAGATCTCTGCGTAACCTCAGTTTATGTGGGCTCAGTAAAAGAGAGCTGCAGCACCCCAGCAGCCTGGTGCAGACATTCCCAAATGAAATATCAGCAACGTAGACTCAGAATCACGAGTGCACATGCCCAGTTGGCAAGACGTTACATCCAGGCTGGCTGAGCAGCAGAACCAACTAACCAGGGGGTAACCTGTGCTGACATGGCCAAACGAGTATCTCTAGATACTAGAACTGCCAGACACAAAACCTCCACGTGCTCTTTAACTCACTCATTGAACTTGTTTCTGAACCCATTCATTTGGAGTTACAAACCAGCTCAGGAATCTCTACCATAGCATCATTATGGATCCACTTTGAAATTTTCGGCAGCTCTGTTCTCCGCTTTTTTGATTGTACAGAGCACCCTCTTCCAGCCCTGGGGAAGCATCTCTGTGCTTGCAATGTCCTTCTTGCTGGAACCGTTGCAGATGGGAGGGGGATTCAGTCTGAGCAAAAGTTCAACCTACACTGGATGACTTCATGGAAGGAAACAGATTTGAGCAAAGATCCTGGAGCAGAGACTGAATCTAGGAGAGGAGGGAAAAAAAAAAGAGTAGGACAAGGTTGAGGCAGGCAAAGGATGAGGACTGCCGCAGTGAATACCGCTCTGAAAATGATTGATTCTGTGTCTGCTAGCACCACGGCACTCCTATATGATGTCAAGGCAGATTACTTGAACCACAGGTGGCCACCAAGTGCTCTTTTTATGCTTGGTGTTCGGTTTGAGAGCCTAGAGTCTGATTTGTAAAAGTAGTTAGCATTCACAACTGCGTCTGAAGTCAAAGGGAGCTATGCTTTGAACATACAAAGTGCTGCATAATGCTAACTATTTCACCAAGGCAAACCCCAGTCATCTCAAGGCTGGCAACCAAAATTAATAGACGTGTTTAACCTTAATCTCTCTGTGTCTCATTTCCCAATCAGTAAAATGGTGACATTAGCTACACCTCATGAAAATAATTCATAAGCATTCATCATATGCTCAAGGTACTGTAACAATGAATGCTTTAGAAAAGCCTGCTATGACGTTAGTAATTCCACATTGCAAGCAGGATTTAAATAGCTTTAAACAAAGCCTGAGGACATATGTTGAACAAAGAGATTAAAAATAAACGGAAAAGCTGTATACACAGTGAACAGTGTCCGTCCCGTGCACTGTACAAGGCAGCAGTCCTCTGAGCAAAACAGTATCATCACACAATTAAAGGCTAAATTGTAAGTCATACCCTCTACAAGTCAAAACAAGTTTATCTGAAAAATCTTCTTTGGATTATCCTAAAGTGTCAACACTTGGCTTTTCAACTGTAATATTCCTTTAATGTGGGGTTTGTGTTTTGGATTCTTTGGGGTTTTTTTTGTGTGAATAGGAATGTAATAAGTTAAGGATGTATATATGTCTTAAGTGCTTTATACTGTGCATGCAAAATCACACTGTTTTCATTAAAGTAGATGAGTAACAGGGGAATTAAAAATAGGGAAACAGTCACACTGTATCAAGCACAAAGTAAATAGTATTTATTTTCCTGCTTGTCGTCCTAGTTTGATTTTTGGCATTTTAATTGATAGCATAACGTAGGTGTGATAGCTCATGTATGTGAAAGTAATTAATTTTACAGTTAATTTATACATTTAAGTATATGTTCCAGCCACAAAAATTTCTATTTCTTCTTCCTCCCAAGAGAATTTTTTACCTGTTGATGCTTAGAAATATGGCAAGAACTCTCTCAACGGTACAGTCTTCTCACTTAAATTCTACTCCATTGATTGGTCTGTTTCTCGATCTTTTCTTTTTTTTTAAAAAAAAAAATTTCTTCCTAGAGATCAAAGACATTCTTTGCAACCAGAAAAATAAAGATTTATTGATTCACCTTACAGGTGTTGTCTGTCTTCTCATCAAAGCATTCATTTTTCTCAAATGTTCAGCATAAGTGCTTACCTGTTTCTCATGTGGAACAGCAACCAGCACTACTAAACAAATCTGCCGTGTTGTCATTTTGAACAAGCCAGTAGATATGGAAGTATTCAAAAACATATAAAACAATGTAAAACATCCATGGTGGCGGTGCAAGACAAAACATCCATGGCAGCGGTTCATGTTAAATAAGCCCCCCCAGTACTTCCCAAGTGTCTTAAAACAACATTCATGAGAATTAAGAAGTGGTAGTTTAACTGTGCGATTACAGTTAGGACTTCATCTGGTGAAAGTTGTTGGATATTTCTGTTTAAAGTGAACTACAGTCCTAAAGGTTTACCTTTTGCAGCGTCTTTTTTTGGTGCTTAAACACTAGCCCAAAGTGGAATTATTTTTTGCATCATACTGCTTTTTTTCAAAAACGAGGTGTCATTCCTAACTTTGTCTTTGCTCCAGGTTTTGTGTAAGATTGTGAAGGACCTGTGCAGTGATGCTTTAGAACTCTGCAACTAAAACCCGAAAGATTCCTCTCCAAACTATCAAAGAAAGTCTGCTCTTTCAGCCAGTGTGCGGATATTTTTTATCAAGGAATGCAATGGGATTATTTATTTATTGTCAGATTCTGGCTTTGTGCTCTTGTCCCCACCAGCAAGATTAATTTCCATATTTCAGCAGATGCCCTTTGCTGCTGGATGCCAGCAACAAAATGAAGCCAGTAAGCGTAGGTAAGATTCAAGCATTCACCCAAGTCTTTCAGTAAGTGGCAAAACCATCTGAATTCAGTCTCCTGAGCAAAATTCCCAGCTGCAAGTGTGCAAAGATTATGAGTCAGGCCCCCTAAATCAGGATGCATTTTTTAAGCCTAAAAAGGAAAAGGGTGATTGCTTTTTAATTTCTGACCTGGCGAGTTGCACTTTGGTCATGATTTCCTACTTTTCTCCCAAACCACACTGGATAGAACTTGCTATTGCTTAGAAACGAAGAGCCTGGTGCGATCCCATGAGCAGGATTATGGGGAAGCCCCCTCCCCCCCTTCCAGCCGGGTCCATAAAACAAAACGATGAGCTGGCAGTACCACCCCAAGCCCTCCTCCCTCCACTGCTGCGCTGGCAACGCAGCCGCATGAGGGAATGAAATGTATTTCCACTTCAGACAATGCCCAAGGACAAGAATAGCTCCAAATAAGCCATCAGGACATATTGGGGACATATGTTGTATAAAGAGGATGAAGCTATTAAACAGCTCAGCGCTGAGTGAACGCCATTCACCCTACGCAATGGTGGGAAGCGGTTCTCCAGGAAAAATAGCATGACCGAGTAATTAGAGGCTGTATCATAAGCCATATGTGCAAGGGGGTCAGATTAAGGTTACATGAGCAATCTTAATTTCGTAATTTCCGTACTTGTCTAAAACCTTGTCCCCAGTAGACAACAGCCCCGCTTTAAATCATCCCAGCAAAGCCGCAATGAGAAGAGCGATCCCTCTCTTCCCCCACGAACGAGTAATAAAGGTGCGGGACCTTAATGCTGGGTTAAGACTTGCCTAAATCACCATAATACTCAACTTTTCTACTGCTATCATCACTGCAAGGAAAGAAATGGCAGCGTGTGTGGGCCATAGGGGCTCTGGCGAGCCGACCCCCGCTCCCCCGGCCCAGGCCGCGGAGGGGTGTCCCGAGGCCTGCCCCGGGGCCATGGCGGCGTTTGGGGCAAGTCAGGCCCGACCGCTGCTCCCCGCGGGGCCGGCTGCGAGGGCAGCCCCCTGCGGCCGGGGACGGCGAGGCGCCGTGTCCCAGCCCCTGCCCCACGGGGTACCGTGCGGCCCCGCGGGGCAGCCGGGGCGGGTGGGTTCGCTCGGCCGGGGCGGGCCGGGCCGGGCCCCCGCCGCAGCCAGGCCGGTGGGGGTGGGTGGCGGCGCCCGGCGGCGCCCGCAGGGGTCGCTCGCGCGGAGGCAACGGGCGCGTCGCGGGCACCGTGGGCCGGGGCGGGCCGGGGGCGGCGGGGCCGGGGGGGCGGCGGCGGCGGGGGCCGGGGCGGGCGGGGGGCGGTGGCGGCGCGCACAAGTCGGCGGCGAGTTGCAGGCGGCCGGCGGCGGAGCGCTGGCTGTAACTTGACACCGGAGCGAGAGGCCGAGCGGAGAGAGGGAGCGAGAGCGGCGGAGGAGGAGAGGAGCCCCAGGGAGCGGGATGGTGACCACCTCCTTCCCCTCCCCTTAGCGGCGCTCCGCAGCAGCAGCAGCCGCCACCGCCGCAGCGCCGGGGACTCTCGCCTGCCGCGGGGCCGGGGGCAGCCGGCGATGGGGACGGGACGGGTCCCCTGAGCTCCCGGGAACTTTCCCCGCCGCGGGCAACCGGAGCCGAGCAGGCGGATGGAGGATGCGCTTTCCCCGGCGGGCTGCGTGACCCGGAGGCGGCGAAGGGGAGGATGAAGAAGAAGCAGCAGCCCGGCGGCGGGGACTGCCCGGCGCCGCGGCCCCCCGCGACGGCGGCGGCGGCGGCGGGAGGGGGCCCGGGCCCGGGCCAGGGCGGGGGCTGGAAGAGGCGGCGGCCCCTCTCGCTGCTGCCCTTCCTCTCGCTGCGCGATTACGGCTTCTGCATGGCCGCCCTGCTGCTCTTCTGCCTGGGCTCCCTCTTCTACCAGCTCAACGGGGGGCCCCCGCACTTTCTGCTGGACCTGCGGCACTATCTGGGTAAGGGCGGCCGGCGGCGACTTGTTGCCGCTCCTCCTGGCCCCCCGTGGCGGCCGGGCTTGGGGCCTCCCTCCGGCGCCGAAGGGGGGCAAGGGGAGGGGGCGGCCACGGGGCCCCCCCAGGCTTCCCGGGCGGCGGGAGCGGGGCCGGGGGCGGCGGCAGGCCGGGTCTGCCCGGCGGGGGTGGGCAGGCGGGGGGCGGTGAGGTGTGACAGGGAGGCGGGGAGGGCCGGCGGCGCCCCGGGAGCGGGGCGGTGGGGGCGCGAAAGTTAATTTTGGTGAAAGGTTGGGAGTCCCCCTTGAGACTTTTCCTCAGAGCCGAGGCAGATCGGTGGCCGGGGGGCGGCTCTTTGTCTGCCCGGTGGCCGTGGCAGAGCGCGGTCTGCCGGCTGCCCGTTGCCGGCAGGTGGGGTCCGGGGGGGACCGGGGAAGGGGAGAGGGGGGACCGGGGAGGCGCAGCGGTCCTGTCAGCGCCCCCCGCCCGGGAGGGAGGGTGCTGTGCCCGGTGGGGTGGAACGGCATTACCCATGGCTCGTGGCAGAAGATGCTGTTGTAAAACAAACGAACAAAACAAACAAACAAAAAAACCCAAACGCACCCCCCCACACCCACACACCCAACCAAACAGAGAACTCAAAATACATGCGGTTCGTGAACCAAGCATCCATGTGTGCGCAGCTGATTTGCTTCTGTAGAGAAAGGTGCGCTATCGGGCTCAGAGCAGCAGCGCTCACTCGGTCGATCCCGCTCCCCTGCTTTGCCGCAGCCTGCCTGACCCCAAAAAGAGGTGCCCCGGCGGAGCAGGTACGAGCTCCCTGCGCTGTGGCTTGTGGTCCTCATCCTCATGATGACCGCAAGTTCGCACTTGGTTTTGCTTCGTGCCCAGTTCTGACATTGCTAAATGTCACTTCCCTGCTTAAGAGAGAAGTTGTGAAAAGCAGAGGGCATTGTGAGGTCGTGTAGGTACCTCAGACTGGCAGGACTGTTCGGATAGGGAGCAAAAACTAAGGGCTTCACCGTGTGGGAGGATTACTGCAGAATGGTTTGTGATGCGAGTTTTTACTACGTTAGCTACTCAGTGTTACTTGTCTGCGAAGGTAAGCCTTTGGTGGTACACGCTGCGGAAGGGCAATCCATAAGAGACAATGTTAAGTTGCAAACAAAAATACAGTACTTGTATTTCAGAAAAATAAGCCAAAATCTGTATCTGTGTGTACATATTTTATGAACATCTTGGGAATACAACTCCGCGTGTGCGTGTGGCTTTTCTTCAAGGGAAAACTATCCCGTGTCTGCAGTTAACCGATGAGAGGGTATGGAGGGGACTCGGCCAGGCTCTTCTGGGAGGTGCAGGGCAGTAGGACAAGGGGTAACAGACACAAGTTGCAACAAGGGAAATTCCAATGAGATATTAGGAAAAAAATTTTCAGTGTGAGGGTGGTCAAATGTTGGAACAGGCTACCCAGGGAGGTTGGGATGTGCTTGCAGATAGTCAGAACTTAACTGGACGTGGCCCTGAGCAACCCAATTCAATTTTTCCCTGCTTTGGGGGAGGGGATAGGACCAGGTGAACAGAAGTCCCTTCCAGTTCATGTGATTCTGCTGTAACTGGAGGAAAATGTAAGTGAAAATTCAATTGAGAACAGGAAAACGTATGCCTTTTAGCCCTGGATTTTAATGACTTTTTCTTTTTCTTCCTTTAATGTTACAATTAAGAAGAAATTTCTCCATTGAAGAGGTAAAGGACAGATTTTCCACCAAGATGGAAGCAGGTTTTGTTACAATTGACTGACTCTAACTGGATCAAGCACAGATCTCTATTTTTCAAAGTAAAGTGAATGTCAATTTTTTTTTTTATTTTATTTTAATCTTTATCAGGGGTGAATGTTTCTTGGCTTGTGTGGGAACAGACTGTGAGAAACACTGGGTTACACAGCGTCTCTCTTTGTGGCCTTTTGACTGCTTTTGAGGGATCCGAGAAATAAAACTAGGTTCTGCTGCGTTAGCCACTCTAGCCAGTAGTTGTGTGTCTGCTGGAAAATCTTCTGAGGCCTGCAGATGAAAGGCTTGGAAACCACTGCGTCTTGGTGAATGGGTTGTGATCATTTTTGTGCAAGTGCAGAAAAGCCTTTATTGTGTGTGCCTGAACGTGATGAGCCTCTGGGGAAGGAGTGCATTTGTCTTTGAAATGGTTTGGGGTTTTTTTGAAGTGTTGGCTCCTCTCAGGAGAAAGTAGACAGGTCTATTAATATCTGTCCATTAACAAAATTCTGCACTTGTTATATCAATTAGTATAGGAATTTCCTCTCTGTGCCTGGGTCACCTGGGATGTTGAGAAGACAAGGACTTGTCTCAGCATCCTGCAGCAGGCCAGTGGCTGAGAGGGAGGCAGAGTCCTAGTACCCTCTAAGCGAGCTGTGCCACTGCCTCCGCAGAGAAGCGGAACACATTTTGCCTGGATACTAAACTGCATGCTTGGATGCTACTTTCTAAAGTTATTTTACATTTCCTTGGTGTACTGTTTCAGTTGAGCTGTCAAAGGGGATCCATGTGGATGACATTGCTAAAGGCTTTTTTTTTTTCTGTACTGAGTGTAGATTTTGCAAGAATGGTGCATACTCCTTGGGGTACCCGACTGGCAAGGTTTGCAAATTCTGAACAATTTTTTTTGTAAGCAGGCGGTCTGCTTGTTTTCCAGGGGACTAACAAAAGTATAGATGTTGGAGAATATGGAGGAATAGATATTGGACATCCAGTCCAGCTAACTACCAAAGCCCTACATATTTGCATGTGTGTTTCATACAACAATTGGACTAGTCAAGTCTCATGACATTAAAAAAATTAAACTTGTTTTTTTCCCCTGAGGCCACAGATTCAATGTACAAGCAACTCCTTCCTTCCAGTCCTTCCAACCCACAATTTATGATGTTAAAATTTAAATTGCCAAGCAGAAAGGAGCAGTTCATTTGCAAACCACATTTGCGACGTGTGAATTTTGCAATTGCCCTTATTGCATTTAAATCTACGAGAACCAAGAAGGACTAGACCAAAGGGAAAATCGATTTCTCTGTTTAAGGACTTTGTAGCCCCCACAACGTGGGGAGGGGTCATCTTGTCTGGCTTTGGGTTTTTTATTTGCGTTGCAAGTTCCAGTGTGTTGCTCGTGGTTAGTTAACGTTACACTGCAGGGAATGCTTGGATGTTTTTTACCTCAGAACTTGAAAGGATGTTCCTAAGTAACAACACAAAACGTCAATAGCGATCAGGATAGAAATCACACCTGCATCAGGCAGGTGTGTGCATAAAAGAAAATCTAAGACAGCGTGAAAACACTGGGGCTGAGAAGCTTTCATTTTGTTCTTAGGCCTGCATCATACACTGTGGAGGAGGGGGAGGAATAAGTTTATTTTCAAAGGAATTAAGTGTGAAGATTTGCTAGTTCTATGAACTTTCCTGTGATGGTGGGGATAAGTGTATTTTCAGAATATTCGGACCATTAGATGATCTTTTTTTTTTCCTGGACTAACTTCTCTGGTGTCCTGCCCATATACATCTCCCTTCTTGTTTGATTGCCATACTGATGGGGGGATAATCTGTTGGAAAAACATTATGGCAGGTCATAGGGAAGAGGGTAGCTATATTCAGTACTTCCACTTTGCATTGCCTGCTCTTCTCTTGTAAAACTCTAACGGAGTCATATGGAGCAAATGAGTGTAGATTAGTAGATATGGGGCTGTGCTTTGGTTTTTATCCCATTCTGACTTCAAGCTCATAATAGTGCAGAGGACAGAAAGGTCTGTGGAAAGCTAATGGTTTCTGCTGTCTCTTCAGGCTGTGATTCACAGCAAAATGGCTCAAGTTCCACACTGTAGTTGTCCCATCAGGATAGATCTAGAGCCCTGGTTTTCAGCATGTAATCGGTGGGGGCATGGACGTTACTGGCTTATTTCTAAAGAATCTGTGGAAGATACTTAAAAGTGCGGCTGTTACCAGTAGGCTTAAATTTGCTATATGGGGGTGCATACCAGTCCTGGACCATCTATGAGCTTCAGAAAGCACGACAGTTTAAAAACTGCCAGGCTTTTCAGTAATAAACTGGAGTATTGGGACTTGCACAACATCTATGAGGTCTTGCTTGTTGATTCTGCCAAGGTAATCCTGGCTCACTAATCAAAAACCAACTCCAGCAGTGGGAGGAAGTGAGAAGAGTCTTCCCTTAGATGAGTAAGACAGAAATCATAAATCTTGGACAGCCCTGTGGCTTTTGGGGAATGCACTGGGGACTCCGTTCCCCTGCAACTGCGGTGGTTTTGCATTCCTTTATTCTTGCCTGCTTTGGCTTGTGATATATACATGCTTCAAAATACAGAAATCCGTATTTCCAAGGGCTGGTAGCAACCCTCTTTAATGGCCAATAAAATAGAAAAAAAAATCTTTTGATCTTCAGTATTTGCAGTACAAACTTCTTGTTGTTCATGTCAATTAAAGCATTTCACCTGTTGAACTCCCTAGGAGCCTGCCAAAAAGTACACTGACTTGATTGCATGTGGAAGTTGCCTGTGCTGTGGCTTCCTATGCAAGACAAAAGCCTTAAGTGGCCAGTTGTGTTCTTCAAACAATCCCTAAGTTGCTCCCTACTCTCACTCTTCCTGCCACTGGAAGCGCTCAGGTATTTTGGCCAGATGTGCTCCGCAGGCTTAAAGTTGTCACAACAACAGTTATGTTTATTTTGGATACATGGGGGAATATAACCATAATTTTCTCAAATGGGAGAAGCAAAAAGAGATTTGAGTATTTGGGGAGGTTGTAACAAAAATCTCCAAAATACTTAAAACCAAACACAAAGAGAAACTATTTTTTAATTGAAGTAGTGTGAACTGGCTTTATTTCAGTAGGGTGTTTTGGGGTAGTGGTTGGTTTTGGTTTTTTCCTCCCTCCCCCAAAGTATCTGGCTTTTTCCTGTTAACATGTTCGTCTCCTGTTAAGAGAGGGACAGAAAAGAAAAACTGACTATCAAAAGCAAACTATGAAAGTGACTGATAGTGTTTTGTATACAAATTTTATTCCTAAGTTGTAGAAGTGTGGAGGGGGGGGAGAACAGTTGGGGAGGTTTTGGGGGGTTGGTTTGGGTCTTTTATTCTGGTAATAGTGCATTTATATATAAAATGATGGCAAGCACAGAATTCTTCAGGGCAAGCTTTTCTAAACAATAAAAGCACCTAGCGTGCTGCAGTGTAGGTAGACACTAGGCTGCTTTTTTTGTGGCCAAAAAGAGTTGTCTCATCCAATTTTATTTTTGCACGTGGATCATGAATCCTTTGCAGTTTTGAAGGCCCTTTAGGTGTGTGAGTAGGAAAAACACTCAAGGAAAGACAGTCAGGTCTATGGATGAGGTTTACTGTGTGGTGACACAATACCTGGATTTGAAATGAATATGCTTTTAATGAGGCCCTGGTTATGTTCTTACTAACAATTTTTTTCATATTGTTTTCAAGAACATGTAGTGTTTTCAAAAGAGCTCTTCTGTACTTTGAAGCATTTTGATTTTTCTCTGGCTTTTCAGTGGATTCTTTAATTCTATTGCCCTTGGAATTTATTACATTTTAAAATTCATTAACATTGTAAGGAACTGAAAGGTCAATTTGGAAGCTGATTCCTAAAGCCTTGAAAAGAGATGGTCTGAACCAAAATGACAAGTCTGCAGCTGTATTTTTCTTAATTAACTTTTCTGTCCTGTTTGGACTTCTCATTTTGCTATTGTGAATGTGATGCACATTATCTTTTAGATAAAATATGTTTGGACTACTTATGTTGCTAAGCTCACAAGTTATAAGTGAGCTTTTTTAGAAGACAAAAGATGTGCCTCATCTCCAAGAAGCACTTGTTAAAAAGCTGCATGACTTGCTCATCATTCACAGCTTGTCTGATGGTAAGAGCAGCAAAGCTCTACCTAATGCATGATGCTGTCAAGGAATACTCTATGGATAATCAGAATGCACCTTGTTTTATGACCAACTCGAGCATTTTCCTTTCGAAAAGATGAGGTGGTCACTGGACTACATTATCCTGGCTGGTCATAAAACACTGTGTACAGTGAAGTCATAGCAAAAAATGTTTAAGACTGTGTGAATGTGTTGTGATGATATTCTAAATATATTTGGAAAATTGGACAGCATTTATTCAGAGATGTATTTTCTGCTTTCAAAATCAGCCTTCAGTCTGGGAATTGGGTATTGCATATATGTAATGTGTACATTTTCTTGTTTCATGTTGTCAGCTTTGTCTGTTGACAAGGGATTTAAAGGATTAATTCAGTTTCTGATGAGAGGGAATATTACTACAGCTTTTGCAAAAATGTATTTGGTTTTGGTTTACTTCCAGGTTATATGACAGTGGGGTATATAGACCTTTGAGAGGACAAGTCTACAGGTTAAATGGAGTGCTCTGCTTGGGCTTGGGGACATAAGGCAGGCTTCAGTTCCCTGCCCTGACAGACTTCATGTGACATTGAGCAAGTTGTTTGTTAATTCTCTCTGCTTTTAATCTCCTTTTGTCCAAAGGATGTTTTGAAGATAAATGTGTAACAGAATATGATATTCTCAGATATTACTGTGATTGTAGCCATAGAAATACTTACAGGAAAAAGATACTTTTGAGAAAGTGCTATTGTCTTGGAGGGATTTTGGCCATGTCAAAGAGATAAGACAGAGTATTAGAAGGGAGCTCCTGTGTAGGCTGAGACAAAGTCAATGGTCCAGCTACTTCTCTTTTGAGGGTATCACCACTGGTCATTAACATAGTTTCTGTGTGGTTTTATTTCAGGATTTATCACTATAACTGACTTCCAGAGTCTCATCAAAGGGCCTCAATTTTTATACGTGTCCTCATATAGAAGAGTTCATGTCCAGGAGAACATAACTGGGTCACTTATTTCTTATTTCCACTGGTGCTGCTTAGACTTGATTTGCAAAAATGAAAGTAAAAATACAGTTTATTGAAGCTTCATTTACCCATAGTGAGTGACAAACATTTTGCCCTCTATCAGAGGATTCTTGGCCAAAATGAACCATGGCTATCATGGGAGGAAAAAAAGTGGTTGATGCAGTGGTTCTCATATTTTCATATGATATTAGGCAGGAGGAAGATTTCTTTTGCTTAGGGTTTGACAAAGAATGATGAGCATTAAAGGCTGCCAGAAAGGGGGACTGTCTAGCAAAAGTAAGTCATGCAAAAGCCTCAACACTTAATGCTCTGTGGGAAAAATAAAGGCTAATTTTTTTTTTCTTAACTCTAGTAAAAGATCTGAGACTAACATCTGTGCTAGCTGTACTGTACTGATTCCTGATAAAACTATTTTGAAATCAGTAGTGCATGTCAAAATCAGCAGTGACAGTAAGTGGAAGTTTTTCATTTGTTATTTAAATACAGGTCTATATCGTCAAAATTTGTAGAACGTATGATGAAGGTATCATGGAGGGACTTGATTTTGATGTGATTTTTGGTGGGAACACTCTGTAAAATGGTTGAGCAGTTCAAATAAGATCCTAGGACTGTTCTGACACAAAAGCTTGAAACAATAAATACAATGGGATAAAAAGAAGAAGAATAGTGCATTTATCTTTCATATGTTTTTCCAGTATCCTCTTCTACCCCCTGTTTCCAGCTAGTAATCAATTCTTTCTCCCCCATCTTCCTCTTCTGATCCCATCATTTAAATTCATGTATTAATAACAAGAGGGAGTTTCTAATGTCTTTTGTGTCTAGCAAGAAACTGGAATTACTGAAATTGCTAGGGTGTGTTTTGTGTGATAATCACCCCATTTTTTGGGACATAAATTTTGGGCACTTGAGAGCTCTTCTTTCTGGGTTGTTGTCTTAGTCTTGTGTGAGAGTGCTTGCATGTTGTTAGCTTGTGGCTCCTGTAACCCCTTCAAGAAGACCACTGCTGGTTATTTTAGTCTCATAGCTGTCCCTCTGTGCAAAGACAGATTTGCAGGTGAGATGTAAGAGTTTACATTTTCATCTTGGACTGGAGAAAAAAGTCTGTTTACAGGTTTCTCTTGGAAGTTGTGGCTTTGCACCTGCTGCTGACCCCCTGCGAGCGCTGTTTTAAATTGCAGCGCTGTGAAAGGAAGCCCTGTGTGCTTCCGCTGTTACGAGTACAGCCAAGGGCGTGAATAGCCACTCTGTGTGCTCATGCGAGTGTGTATGAACACACTAAAATAAACTACTGCATTGTTATTCAGGGCAGATAGGTTTTTTTAAGGATGCATTTTTAGCCATTTCTAGTTGGATTGTCTTTCCTGAAGAATTGGGTGGGTGGCAGAAGTCCCCCTGCCCTGCTTCTGCCCTGTTGTGCTTTTGGAGCAGTAAATTTTGGAGCCAGGGCTTGCAAAGATCCAGAGGTTGCTTATTCTTACCATGGGGGCAAGAAAGGGATGAGAATCTTTTCAAAATTCGTGAGAATTAAGTTGCTCTTTGAATCTCGCTGTAAGATTCATATCACTGTCCGCTATTTATCTGGATTTCCTGTCTTTTCACTGAGGGGAGAAAGCCACTTCCAGGTCATTACAGTTTATGGTAGACATATGATGCAAGTGGGATCAGCCCTTTTCAGTGATGTCGGTCATCTGTAGCCTGTTGTCATTAACTTGGAGGGGAACACCAGGCTTGAGTATGCTGCTGCTGCCTTAGCCACTGCTGCCTTTTCCCTGGGCAGCGGAGGTACTTGCCTGTAAGACCTAACCTGACTGGTGCAGCAGTGGCTCAAAAGCATAAGCTAAAAGCTTGTGGGCTGTTTTTTGGTTTTTGTTTGGGTTTCTTTTTTTTTTAACTTTCAAGTGGAAGCTGTGGAAAATGATGACACATGACTTTTCACCAAGGAAAGTTTCCCCATCATTATTGGTGAGCAGGCAAGTAGATTTTCAAACATAACTTATGTTTATGTAATGAGGCATTTGTTTTTCTTTGTTTTAGAATCTGGGTTAGAGGATGTTTGGAGACTGGAGGGGTGGATAGGAAGTGGAGAGCAATTATTTGACTGAAATTTATTTTACTCTCTTGCACTTCAGGGTTGCAATGAGAGAAGCAGACCCTCTTGTGTGGAAAATAGATGTATGGTTTTGTTTGTAAGTGTGGAAGCACAATGATTATGTTTGTATTATGTTTTTTGAGTACTAATGCTTTAGAAACAGACATTTGGATGCTTGCCAAAGCTTTCTTCTTATCACACTTCATGATTCAGTGTAGAAGTCATCAGGAGGCTGGGATGGAGATGATGGAGCCCATGGCAGTTTGAGTAAAGAAGCAGTGCATCTCTGCCATATGTAAACAGTATGTTTTAGCACCCCCGAGAATGTTTATTTTAAAAGCCTCTACTGGTCAAGTGGATGGTTGATTCAGTTTAATGTATCTGCCTCAGAAAGAGGGTGCCAACATAACATTGTACTCATACAAGATCATCAAACTGCTAGCAAGTGACAAATCTGCAAGATGAGCTGCCAGTGGCTGGATTAAAAGCTGCTAGTCAAGGGGATTTGACTCATCATTTCCATTTTTTTTCAATTTGGAAAGTCCTGGACATTTGAGGGGAAAAGGTGCTCCCTACAGCTGTCCTTGTAGTTTAATGTTGGGTGTTTCTAAAAGACATACAACAAATTTGTACCAAATAAGTGAACTTTTTATACCTTTTGCCTCATTGCTACTAGGAACTATTGTGAAATCACCATTGGTGCTAAGCATTGGATCAGAATGGCTGGTCATTCTGGAGGAAACTGATCATCTCAAAGATTTTTTACATGATATTTCAGCCCAAAATTGAAAGCTTGCTCATTAAATCTAAATTACAGCTCTTTGTCTTTTTATCTTGTAAGATATCCTAAACTTTGTTTGGGAATTCTTATGCAGATTAGGACTTGCATTGTTTTTCTGAATACTTTTTTTTTTAATTCCCTATTCAGAATATGAAGTTGTACACTTTTGCTCCATGGCAGTGACTTGTGTTGAAATGGACATGAGACCTGAAGGGGTTGGGGCTGATGGAGAGATGTGAGAAGAAACCAAGCCTTATGATGTTGTTTCAGAAAGTGTTTGAGAATTTGTCTCACAATATACCAGTTTCAGCTTCAATTTCAGATGACACAGTAATTTTGTGAATGCCTATAGTAATTGATTAGTGTTATTTTGACTTTATTTATTTCATAGCAATTGCAGGAGATAACCTGCAGTATGGCCAATTTTTTTTTTTTTTTCTTTTTTTGTATCAGAAAGGATTTAAATACAGTACCGGTGTCGTCTGTTTTCTTCAGTCTCATTTTTTGTCATCTGTTTTCTTATTGCCTTCCAAGATGTGAGCACATCCTTTTCCTTCCACAGGTAGCTGCCCAGTCCTCTTGTTAATTTGTGCCTATAAAACACCAGACCGTATTTAGCAGCTGGTGGTTTCCAAATCATGTCTTGCTGGTGGTCCTACTTCCTTCAACCAGGCTGTCTTTCCTCAGTGGCTTGCATTATAAAGCAAATACTTTTGCCTCTTTTGTCTGATTCGCATCTAGAGAAAAGCTATCTGAATCTGTGCATTGAAAATCAGAAGTGGGATCTTACGAATGTCCCACGAGTAGCCCATGCCTTTGCATTCTTAAAAGGTAAGGAAAAATGCCCATGAGGTGCTTTGAAATACATGGAAAGATCTTGGAGCTGGGATGTTGGTAGACCAAGTTTGTACAAGTTTGATGAGACTACAGGTAGAAATTGCATTTAGATTGGGCAGTAGAGTGCCAAGAAGAGATTTTTAAGTGGGAGAGAACTAGTGAGGGGAAGAGGGGACGGACAGGTGTCTTGATGATCAGAAAAAGTTCCATGAGATTTAGACTGTCTATGATTCCCTCTGAAGTCAACAGGGAGAGGCAGAGGTATCTCCAAAGAGCAACTCGGGCTACCTGTGTCTTTATGACAACTGAACCCCTAACTTGTATACAGAGGAGTACTTGAAGTTTGGTAGGAAGAATCTGGGTCATCGTGGTATTTATTCTTAGAAACATTGGTTGAAGACCAGTGGAAGGCTTCCAAAGAGGAGGAGGAGGAAGGTGGAGAGGAGCCTGGAAGTTACGCTACCAGGGTTTTTGGAGAGATAGGTCACTTCATGTCAGTGGGTCATTGAAACCTGAGTGCTTAGGATGCCTAAAAATAAAGACTACATAAAGTGCTGGAAAAATACCACTGCAGGGGATATCTGTCCCTGCTTGATGAGTGGGTTTAATGCCATGTTTGTTTCTCCCTAAGCAAGTCTTGCAGTTCCATGAGAAGGGTGTGCTACAACAGCTTTGATATAATCTGAAATGTTGCAGCAGATATTGTAAGGCAAAGGCTGTGAAATTGCTGATTTCTCAGTTCTTTTAATATCTGCAGCTGATTGTTCTTTCCTAGCAGAACTCCCCATACAAATGTACAGATTTCTTTTGTGTTGCCCATTGGGAGATATCACAATAAGTAAATTAAGATGAATAACAAAAGAGCAGGGCCTAAGCTCTACCACCTGTGGTTGTTTGATTTTTGGAGGGGGGGTTGTGTGTTTTGTTTTAGTTTGTTTTTTTGTTTTTTTTTCCGGTTGTGTCATTTTGGTCATCACTGCATTTGTGCAACGGGCAAATAAAGGTAGTTGTGTATGTAAGTGAATAGTAGCAAATGTATGGGCTACCATTAGGAGCAGGCATGGAGGCAGGAGAGACCGAGAGCTGCAATCTGAGGATGCATTGCTACTTACTGGCTGAGGAAATGTTGAAACTGGAGGCAGTTTGGGAGGACAGAGAAGCTTGATGTTTTATGAAAGTCAAGGAGTAGCTGCTGTAGATACACATCCCCTGATTGTTGAATATTTCCAAACCAATTTAATGTTCTGGCAGAACTAAATGGCTTTCATCTATCCTCACAGAATCACAGAGTGGTTGAGCTTGGAAGGGACCTCTGGAGGTCATCTGGTCCAACCCTCTGTGCTCAGGCAGGGCCACCTAGGGCTGGTTGCCCAGGACCATGTCCAAGTGGCTTTTGAATATCTCCAAGGATGGAGATTCCACAACCTCCATGGGCAACCTGTGCCAGTGCTCCATCACCCTCACAGTAAACAAGTGTTTTCTGATGTTCAGAGGGAACCTCCTGTGTTCCAGTTTGTGCCCATTGCCTCTGGCCCTGTCACTGGGCACCGCTGAAAAGAGCCAGACTCCATCGTCTTCTCCCTTCAGGTCGTTATGTACATTGATAAGATCCCTCTGAGCCTTCTCATCTCCAGGCTGAACAGTCCCAGCTGTCTTAGCCTTTTCTGATATGTGATGTGCTCTAGTCCCTTCATCATCTTTGTGGACCTTCGCTGGACTCTCTCCAGTATGCCCATGTCTCTTGTACTGAGGAGCCCAGAACTAGAAACAGAGTACTCCAGGTGTGGCCTCACCTTCTGGACAAGGGAACATGATTTGAGAATGTGAGAGGGAAGCCCTTTGCAAAGTAGGGGCTTCTTTAGAGGTCTTTTTCAGCACATGAGAGGGAGAGAGGAATCCAAGTAAATACCACGTATTTGCATATTGTCTTTCTGTTGCAGATTTGTTTCTTAAATCACTTTTGGTTGATGGAAGTTCAGGTTAAGAACTGGATAACATTACCACTCTTACACGTGAAGTAGCAGTTCTCAAAAATGTGATTAAATGAAAGCTGAAGTAGTAACTGCTTCTTTTTCTAAGAGCTCTCTACAGTGCGTTACTAATAATGAGCAAAACCTATCACTTAATTTCACAGAGTCACAGAATGATAGGGGTTGAAAGTGACCTCTGGAGATCATCTAGTCTAACCCCCCTGCCAGAGCAGGTACACCTTGAGCAGGTTGCACAGGATGGCATCCAGGTGGGTTTTGAATGTCTCCAGTGTGGGAGACTCCACCACCTCTCTGGGCAGCCTGTTCCAGTGCTCTGCCACCCTCAAAGCAAAGAAGTTCCTCCTCGTGTTAAGATGGAACTTCCTGTGTTCAAGTCTGTGCCTGCTACCTCTTGTCCTGTCACTGGGCATCACTGAAAAAAAGACTGGTCCCATCGTCCTGGCACCTTCCCCTTAACTATTTATAAGCATTGATAAGATCCCCCCTCCGTCTTCTCTTCTCTAGACTAAAGAGACCCAAGTCCCTCAGCCTTTCCTTATAAGAAATATGCTCCAGTCCCCTAATTATCTTTGTAGCCCTTTGCTGTGCCCTCTCCAGCAGTTCCCTGTCCTTCTTGAACCGGGGAGCCCAGAACTGGACACAATACTCCAGATGCGGCCTCACCAGGGCAGAGTAGAGGGGGAGGATGACCTCCCTCGACTTGCTGGCCACACTCTTCTTGATGTACCCCAGGATGCCATTGACCTTTTTGGCCACCAGGGCACATTGCTGCCTCATGGTCATCCTGTTGTCCACCAGGACTCCCAGGTCCCTTTCCATAGAGCTGCTCTCCAGCGGGTCAGCTCCCAACCTGTACTGATGCATGGGGTTATTCCTCTCCAGGTGCCTTGGAGTGCCCTACACTTGCCCTTGTTGAACTTCATAAGGTTCCTGTCTGCCCAACTCTCCAGCCTGTCCAGGTCATGCTGAATAGCAGCACAGCCTTCTGGTGTGTCAGCCACTTCTCCCAATTTTGTGTCATCAGCGAACTTGCTGATGGCACACTCTATCCCTTCATCCAGGTCATCGATGAATATATTGAGCAGGACTGGACCCAGTACTGACCCCTGAGGGACACCACTTGTCACAGACCTCCAACTGGACTCTGCACCACTAACCACAACCCTCTGAGCTCTATCTGCCAGCCGCTGTTCAATCCACCCCACTGTCCATTCATCTAACCCACACTTCCTAAGCTTGCCTGTGAGGGTGCTGTGGGAGACAGTGTCAAAAGCCTTGCTGAAGTCAAGGTAGACAACGTCCACTGCCCTCCCCTCATCTACCCATCCAGTCACGCCATCGTAGAACGCTATCAGATTAGTCAGACATGACTTCCCCTTGTTGAATCCATGGTGACTACTTCTGATAACCTTCTTTTCCTCCACATGCTTGGAGAGGACCCCCAGAGGACACCAGCTATTCCATCATCTTTCCAAGGATGGAGGTGTGGCTGACTGGCCTGTCATTTCCTGGGTCATCTTTCTTGCCCTTTTTGAAGACTGGAGTGACATTGGCTTTCCTCCAGTCCTCAGGCACCTCCCCTCTTCTCCAGGACCTTTCAAAGATGATGGAGAGTGGCCCAGCAATGACTTCTGCCAGCTCCCTCAGCACTTGTGGGGATCCAGTTTACTTAATTGATCTCTAACTTGATCCTCTTCAAGCAAGGGAAAGTCTTCCTTTCTCCAGACTTTCTCTGTTACCTGCAAAGTCTGGGACTCCTGAGGGCTATGCCTGAGCAGTAAAGACTGAAGCAAAGGCAGCATTCAGTAACTTCATCTTCTCTGCATCCTCTGTCACCACGGCACCTGTCTCATTCAGCAGCGGGCCCACATTTTCCCTGGTTTTCCTTTTGCCTCCTATGTACTTGAAGAAACCCTTCCTGTTGACCTTGGCATCCCTTGCCAGATTTAATTCCAAGGAGGCCTTGGCTTTCCTTGTTTCATCCCTGCATACTCTGATGGTATTGTTGTACTCTTCCCAAGTGGTCGGTCCCTTCTTCCACATACTGTAAACATCCTTCTTCCACTTGAGTTTTTCAGAAGCTCCCTGCTTAACCATGCAGATCTCCTGCTTCCCTTGCCTGATTTCTTGCTCTTAGGGATGCACTGATCCTGAGCTTGGAGGAAGTGATGCTTGCATATCAGCCAGCTCTCTTGAGCCCCCTCTTACCCTCTAGAGCTCTAAGCCATGGGATTTCTCCAAGCAGTTTCTTGAGGAGATCAAAGTTAGCCCTCCTGAAGTCCAAGGCTGCAATCCTACTTGTCGTTTTATGCATACTGCACTTAATCCTGAACTCTGTCTTCTCATGATCACTACAGCCAAGGCTGTCCCCAACCTTAACATCCTCCACCAGTCCCTCTTTGTTTGTCAGTACTAGGTCCAGTAGTACACCTCTCCTTGTGGGCTCCTCCACCACCTGAGTCAAAAAGTTATCGTCGTTACACTGGAGGAACCTCCTGGACTGTACATGCCTAGCTGTGTAGCCTTCCCAGCGGAGATCAGGGTGATTGAATAATATGAGACACTCTGTTGTGGGTGTTTATTACAGGCCACCTGATCAGAATGGGGAAGTTGATGAGGCCTTCTACAGGCAGCTGAGAGTTGCCTCCCAATCACAGGCCTTGGTTCTCATCATTTCATCCATTCAAGAATATTTTTCTGACGAGTCAGTCAAATTCAGTGTGAGTTATTTAATCTTCGGATAAACAGCCTTACTCTATTAAGCCTGTTGCATTTCCCCCCCCCTCTAGTTTTGAATCTGATACTTGTCTCATCAATGAAACAAATTTTGGCAAAGCTCTGGGATTCTTTATAGCTCAGCGGTCGTCTGTTTTTTGCACTATGCTACATGGAAACAGCTGACAGCTTCAATTTTTTTTTTTTTTTTTTCCCTGGAACATTTTGGCTATGAATGTTAGAAGCTGAAAGATTTTTTAAGTAGCATGTAGTGTCTTTCACCTTCTGACCGCAGCTCAAATACAGCTGAGGTTGACAGTAGCTGGATCTTGTTACTGTGCTGAGGTGTTCAGTGACTCATGTGTGGTAAGTTCATTGTGTAAGTTGTTGTGATACCATTGCTGGCACTGCCACTCTCCTCTTCACTCTGCTGGCTCAAGGGTATGGTGTGTCAGGCCAGTGTGGGAACATATAGCTGCACTGAAGGATCCAATGAGTTTTATCTGGTGGGGATCCCAATGGGCTGGTGTGCTTCCCTCTGCATTTTTGTGTGCTTTGGTGCTGGTGTATGTGCTGTCCATGCTTAGTGCAAGAGGGACATGAGATTCAGAAATATGTTGCTGAGGGTTATAAAGCTTGGGGGGGGCACGGACCCAACTGTCCCCAAGGTAAGAGCTATGCCTGTATAGTGGATTTTTTTGTACCACCCTGCTCCATAGTTAGAGGTGTTTGTTTGGAGCTATTGTATCAATGATAAATTTATTCCTTACCAAAAAAAAAAACCCAAACAAACCCAAGCTTGGAATTTCCTGCTTAGGTGTCATAGACCAAGAAATCTTTCTGTCTTCTGCAAAAGAAGCTGCTAAGTGTGCTCCTCACTTCCTCCTCTCTCTCTCTGTCACTACTGACCAGAGCCTACAACTTCCTGGTTTTTATCCTCATATGGCAGTTTCCACGTAGCAGGTCAAAAAGGACCTTTTTCTTTTTAATTTAAAGGGCACAGAGAGGCCATGCGCCTTTCCTGGTATCATTTGGCTGATCAGTAGCAGTATCAACAATAAGGCCACAATTCCCTGCACCCTTAGAAGGGCAGGGGTTTGCCTGGAAAGGGGTGCAGCATGTCCAACAAACACTGATGCTCAGCAACACAGGAACTCTGCTGCTTGCCCTTATCTCAGCACTTACCTGCCTCTCCTGGCTGGGGTAATTTGAGTTAGTACAATCTGTGGGTTTCGCATCTGCACAACGTTCCTGAAAAGTAGTGAGGTGATTTTTTCTGATGGGGCTTCTGAAGCACGAGATAGTTCAGGGAAGTGTGAAACCAGGTCCGCCAAGCTGTGGAGCAGCTTTTACCCAGCAGAGCGTCCATCCAGCATGGGTATGGAATTGCTCGTTTTCCTGTCTGCAAGCGGCAAATTTTAGAGTCTTTCCTCACCCTGTTCCTGTCGGTAGGGAAGCCTGCTACTGCAGAGCTGTACATTGGGCTCGGGACTCTCAAAATGACAGGGAAGCGTGTGGGAGGGGGTGGTAGCTGGGAGAAGAAAAAGGGGGGTGAAAGAAGGACAGGTTGCTGGGTAAAAGTTTCCTGATTTAAGCTACAGCAGCATACCTTTTAATGAATTCTGCTTAAAATGAGCCTGTGAGAGACAGGAATAGTACTGGGGGAGCAGATAAGTGATAAACGGCATGTTAAGGAGCCTATTCCCACTGAAAAGTATTTCTTGCTGCTTTCTGCAGCTGTCTTCAACACCTCTGTGAAATTTGCTCACCAAAGCCTCTACTGTGGGTGGAAAAAAATGTATTTGTGGCATGAGTAGATGTTAAAACAGCTGCTTTGTATAGCCAACACAGCTTAAAAGCTGTATAGTCAGCTTCAGAAATGTTTCTTTAACTTATTTATTTTGAAGACAGAAATATTTGTAATACAAAGGAACTCATAATGTGAGGGAGTTGATGAGAGGCTCATGCAAATTTTATCCATGTGTTAGGCCCTCTGGCTATTTTTGGCTAAAATTTTAGACCCACAGATTTCCTTAATTCTGAGGTAACGGTTGCATTTCATGAGAAAAATGACCAGAGAACTTGTTTTCTCATGCTAACAGAATCATTACCGTGTCATGAGCACAAAATAATTATAAAACTTTAAGGCATATCAGTTGAACAGCTCTAGCTCTTCACTCTTGCAGCATGATTATGTTTTGGCTCACAAAGTATGACAGTCTTCTGTTTTGTGGTAGAGTACTCTGGATCCTCATTCAAGCTTGAAATTTCATTTCTGTAAGAAATAAGTGTGGTGGTCTCAGGCTATTCCATTGTGAATATGGCCAACATGAAAGAAAATAAGAAACCCACAGTGATTCAATATATAGTTAAGTTAAAGTTAAAAATGACAAGTTTAGCTATTCAGTCGTAATGTGGCCCTGGTTAAAAATACTTCCTTACTCATACTCTATAAATAATTTCATAAGTATGGTTTACACTTTTTTTTTCTCCAAACACCCATGCTTCACTTCTGTTCTAGACTGTTTACACTCCTGATCTCTGACTGTACTGGTCCTGCTCACTGGCCAGGCATCTCTTATTTTCAATAAATCTCTTGTATTTGCTTTAGTGGCATGCTGGTCCAGGGAATGGTTTGTGGATTGCAGAACTGAAGACTTTTAGTTCCTGATGCCACATGACTAGGTAGATTTCTTGGTACATACCCATATATTGCATTTGGTCATATCGCATAGAGGCTTGTAATACTGTGCTGGTCACATCTATAGTTTGGAAAATGCTCCTGCTCAACTGTTGGAGGAAAGAACAAGGAAGGGTGAAATTGGAAGCATTCTTTTGCTTTCCTTCATTCACTGTGCTTTTGGACACTTACAACAAAGTGATGTTAGCACTAATGTGAGACTTAATGTGTTCTGACTCCTACAGCTGTACTTCTTTGTGAACCACAGAGAACAGTTTATAGAAAGTATAAGCTTGTGAAATGTTCTTTTGTGTGATTTTGAATGCATTGCAATTTCTGTGACAAAAAAAAAATTAAAATTGCTTCACCAGCTTAAAAATCCTGGAAAGAAAAGAAGTTTAGATTTGGGAAAGTTTGTATTAGGCAACTAGAAAGTCAGAGTTTGTATTAATGGTTCTTACGTGAGTTTCACCAGCTTCAGTCTGTCTCTGACACAAAAGTTAGGTTCCTGCTGAGAATTACAGTTCAGAAGGGCCTGATGTTTATTTTCTTTAACTAGAAATAACATAGTGTGTGTGACCGAAGTGGGTTTATTATACTGGCATATATTGAAATTTCTTAGAATTTACATTTCATTATTTAATATTATTTTATTTATGCAACTCTATCTTCAGTTTGTTTTATTTGGAGTTCAGTCTGTAGTGCCATATTTTCCTTTTTAGGAGGAAGGTCTGCTAGATTTGTTTCTTCAGTAGTATTTTTTTTCATGCATGTGTTTGAGTGTAGAGGTAGTGCAAAGCTTAGATACTGGGTTACAGAACTCTTTCCATAATAGAAATAAGACACAATCTGTTTCTGGGGGGGGAAAAAAAAAGTCAAGGGTTGTGATCAGCAGCACGAAGTCCAGACAGGGGCAGTCACTAGTGGTGTATCTCTGGATCACCACCGGGGATCACCATTATTCAACATCTTCACTGATGACCTGGATGATGGGAAAGGGCGCACCTTCAGCAAGTGCAAGAAAGGTATGGACTTAGTGGAGCAAGTCCAGTGTAGGGTCACTAAGATGATCATGGGACTGGAGCGTGTTTTATATGAGGAGGGGCTGAGAGAGCTGGAACGGTTCAGCCTGGAGAAGGTCTTACCAATGCATACAAATACCTCGGGCGGGTGACGATAGAAGATGCAGCCAGACTGTTCCTAATAGTACCCAGTGACAGGACAAGAGGCAGTGGGCACAGACTGGAATACAGGAAATTCCGTTTAAACATAAGAAAGCAGTTTTTTATGTGAGGGTGATTGAACACTGGCACAGATTTCCCTGAGGTACTCAAAACCCACGCCTGAGCACCCTGCTCCAGCTGGCCCCTCTCTGAGCAGGGGCTCAGAGCAGGTGAGAGGCTCTGCCGAGGTGCCTTCGTGCCCCACCGTGCCATGAGGCTGTGCTACTGGAATCTGACGGTGTGCGCTGTCCTTTCAGAAGCTTGGTTGGGAGTAGGAGTGAAAAGTCAGCTCCAGGGTGAAGCGCAGAGAAAATGCTTCCTCTCTGGTGCTAGGAAATGAAAGGGCACAGAAAAAGCATTTGTCATACTGCTCTGTACTTGCAGTAGATGAGATTTTGTAAAGTTAAGACTTTGAACACTGTGAGAAGAGAGTCCAGTCCATGTAGCCAGTTTTTGCTATTTATGGTACTGTACTTTATGTAGAGCTGTTTGGACTCTAATGTATGCATGCATTAAGGAAGATGGACAAGATACAGTGGCAGGTCTAGGAACAGATCTTGGGTCCTGGTATCAGTTTCAGCATAAAGGAGTTTGATATGTCAAAACTGCGTGTCACATTCATGAATCGCTTCTATGATTTGATTATTTTTTTTTCAGGACTCTGGAAAATTACTTTCTAGGAATTGGTGAATTGAATGTGGAAGAATAATTTTTGTGTTGCAAAGGGAAGGACGCATTACTTGACTGCTAACTATTTAACTTTGGACACTGAATCTCTCTTACTCTTTCTTTTAAGCTGGAAGGTGGAATATGCTACTGCAAACTTTTCTTGGTCATGGTGTTCCTTGCATGGGTTTCTTCTAGTAGTTGTGTGAAATCTGTCTGTCATCTTGCATCATGTCATTCTCAAAGGTTATAGCTAGTAGTTAAAGGGAAAAATAAGTAGTGGCTTTGGCCATAAACTTGCGTTTATGTTTTACACACAGTTAAATATCCAGTTGGACTTGAGCTTAGGAATCAAAATAATTTAGACCTACAATTTACTGTAGCTGAAAAAAAATTTAGAAGTATTGTTTGATTAACTTCTGTATGTATTCTACAAAATTAGGTTTTTTTTCCAAAAATTAGTCTTAGATAGTGTGTATGTCTGAGAGGGAGGGAGAGAGAGAGAATGTATAGGAAAATCCAAGAGAAGATATATATGTATGATCATGTTGGCAAGGGAGTGATCCTTAGTGATTCCAGTTATCTTTTACTACTTCTAGTGCAATCACTTTTTTCCCCTTTTCTTCTTACTTCATGCGTTTTTCCTCTTGGGTCAGTAGGAGAGCAATTTCTTAGAGCAGGGAGGTAGTACAATAAATCCATTGTGCCTCTAGGACATATTATCTTCAAAAGATGATGCTTCAGTCTCCTTGCTAAAGTCAGGCAGAATCTAGCCTGCTTGTTTTTGTTTCTCTGACTCCAGTTTGATTCTGTCTTGCAAAGGCATGGTCTCATTTCTTTCAAGTGAAAAATATTGAAGCAGATTTGTTTCAATGAAATTGATACCTCTGGCAAGTTGGATCTAATTCAGATGGCTGTGCCAAGGATGGGAGTCTAAAAGTTTAAGGAGACAAAAGAAACCAAAGAATTTTTTCAATTAAAGTTTAATTTTAAAAAAAATTATAGCAAGCTTAGCTTAAAATTACATGTGGATTGAGGGTGGAATTGCTATTGTGTTAATTTATTTACTGAGATGAGCAGTAATATTCTGAGATTTTCCTTCACACACGTGACATTCATATTTGGCACTAGTAAGCATTCCTATCTGAAAGAATTTTTCTTGGGTTTTGCAGCACTTTCTCTGTTTCCTGGAGTGAAGGAAGAGCTACTTGAGTACTTTTGCATCCCTTTTCCTACAGTCTCCCTGGAATTGTATGTGTTAACTAGATCTAGTTAACTGGTTAAGAGATTCTGAGCAAGTTTTAAAGGAAACCTTTAAAGGGTCAAGACTGAAAGGATCAGTGTTGTTTCATCAGGGCAGGCTCTGATATCTTTGCAGACGTTCAACAAATGCAGTGATGTTGCAAGTTGACAAAGAATTCATTTGAATAATTCAAGTGACAGAATTGAGGTGTATAATTGCATTTCACTGATTCTTTCTTCTTTTTTTTTTGCCCGCTTTCTTTTCCTCAAATGTCTTAATAGATCATAGAAGTTTTTCTTGTGATGTTCTCCATCTAAACAGATACCAAGTACTTTCTTCTTCTAAAAGGCTTTGCTTGCTTTCTTTATTCTCTGTAGCTCTCTCCATTGTGTTGCCTACTGATTGCCTAATACTCTGAACATCTTACTTAAAGTAGCAGGAAAATGACAAACCAGCTAACAGTAACTTCTCAACCTTTAACATGGCATCTGCTACTGAATCACCATTGGGTGAGAGGTGAAGGACACTTCCAAAAAAATCCAACACCCCAAAACTAGTAAACAAAGGACAAATAAAAAGGATGAAATACTTAAAAGACAACTTGTGATCTTTGTGGAAAGGTACCTGTCTGTTAAAATTTTAATTACTCAAGTAGATAAAAACAAGAGGGCAGCGGTTCTCAGATAACAGGCCTGTGTAATTGTCCTTTAAAATTCGCAAAGGCTTTGTTGCTCTGGGAAGGGGGATGTGCCCTGTTAGTTGCAGGCCATGTAAAAGATAGGTTTCCTTTAGTGTGGTGGGTTGGCTTGTTTAAGAAAGAAATGAAAAACTTTTCCACTGTTTCGTTCTCACTTTAGCTGACTCTTTGATGTAAACTGGACTCGGTGACATTGTCGGTGGGCGCTAGCACCCAGACTGCAAGCAAGAGCCGCGTGAGAGGGTCGTCTTGAGAGGGAAGGGGGACTGGTACTGCACCACCAACCAGCACTCATTTAAAGCTGATGATTCTCTGCTCTGAGAAATAAACAGTGGCAATAAAGAGAGCTGGAAATACAGATGAGCACTGATACTGTAAAATGAATATTCAATCCTGCTTTATTATGGTAGACTCGTATGCCATTTTTATGAAGCTACACTTTGTTGCTCTGTGGAATTGTACATGCTGTTGCAAGGAACAGGAAATTTCCCTTCTGTAACCTTTGGGTAAGAGTGGTTTCTTAGCCCTTTGTGAGATGGTGACTTTGAGATACACTGTCAGCCAGTGTTCCCTCATCCACTGTATTTGCTCTTCCAGTCTGCCTTTTCTTGGAAAGGCAGGAGTGTAAGCAGTAGCACAGAGAATTTCTTCTGAAGTTGACCTGGAAATTAAAATTTATCTCCTTAAAATACATACAGTAACTCACACTTAGACTTAATTTTACTGTTTGATTATGATTTCTTGTTCTTACATATAGGAGATTCTTTTTTTTTTTTTTTTTTTTTTAAATTGTGCCCCAGTTGGGTTGTAATTTCCTTACAAACTGAAGGGAGAAGTTCTGAAGTTAAAAATATAGATAATCAGAGCAAGGTTGTAGAAACAGTACCTAGCAGAAACCGACACTAAAACCCCAGCACAAATATCTTAAGAATGTTTGAGACCCGAAAGAGGAAACAGTCTAGGAGACCATGTTCATTATTATTAAATACAAAGTAAACATCATGGAATACAAGCTTTGTTTTAGATAGATAAGAATTTACAAAAAGGGGAACTTTCATAGCTATAGGGAGGAATGAGATATTACTTGAGTTCTAAGCTTATTTCTGTCAGTGTGTCATCCTCTGTACCACATGAACAAGTATCTAGAAACAACCAGGAATCAAATGATATTCCAGAAAGTTAGCAGTGTTTTAAGCTTCAAGGAGGAATGTTTGAAATTGCAGGAATTTCTGGATATCTCTTTTGCTGTTCTCTTAAAGAAAGAATTTGGATGTGCATTCGAATCTGGCTTTCGGAAAGTAAATATCTATTTTGAGATATATTGTAATTGTCATCACATAGCTGACATTTACTACTAACATTTAAGAAAACCCCACGATCTAAAGAGAACAAATAACCACTGCTTACTGTTGGACCTGCATCAAAACTTTTCTCTCTCTCCCTCTCTCAGAAAAATGCAGCCGGCTGTAGCTGCCAGCTAATGTACAAACAGAACCGAGAGAGGGAACAGCTGCGCTCTGAAAAATAGCATAGCTCAAAGGCAGCATTGCCTGACTCGGCTCCTCTGGTCTTTGGTTTCAGGCTAGAATTATGTATTTTGGGGTAATTTTACATAAGGAAGTAGGCTTTTCTAGGTGATCTGTGGGTTAAAGAGTTCTCGACTGAGGTAAAGAAAAAAAGTAACAACATGTTGGTTTTAAAAGTAATTTCATCCTGTTTTTTCTTAACTTTGTGCTTCTAGCATTGCTTACACATTTCTGTGACAGTGTCAGATAGGGGTTGTAGGTCCGGTATTCTGCAGTCAGCATCTCTGAAGCTACTTGGTGAACGTGTGTTGGCCAAAAAGGCCTTATGCCTGGTTCACCTGGATTATGAGGCCTATCATCTAGAAATAGGTGGCAGTGGCCTAATAAAATACTTCTACTTGATGGGCTTCTGCGTTGCAGGAAGTGTGACCCCTTCGTTAACAAGCAAATAGTGTGTGTTGCATTTCAGTTAAGACTGCAGCTGAATCTGCACGTGGCAGATTTCAAACAAGAGAGTAAGTTGTGACTAGAATTAGGGAAACTATACTATCAGAAAAGATTAAAGCAGTGAGTATAAAGTGTGATAAGTATGAAGGTGTGCATTCATGCAGCTTTTTCTGTGCATTGTGGTGTGCCACATACCCCTCTGTATCTCACTGAAAGGTGTGTAGAGCTTGTTGTATGGAAGATTTTACAAACTAGAAACCCTTGACTAACCATCTTCTAGTGAATGTAAATTCAGTACTGCTGTAAAATCTGACTGCCAATGACTGCTTTCAGTGATTCCAAGTTTTTTTATATAGTATTATGTCCGTAAGTTATTACTGAGAACTGACAGCGTTTTGTCTCCATCGCAATAGTGTGTTTTGTTCCAGATGCCACAGGGTACAGTATCTTATTTTTGAACTCCACGAAAACAAGCTTAACTCTTTACTTGCTCTGAGCCAAAAGAGTGTTTATGTCCTGTTATGTTTTAGCTAATGCGTTGTATTTTAGAAAGGCTGTAACACCGGCATTTTCTAGGTAACATGAATATAATTTGTCGTACAGGAAATAAATTGTGTAGATTATCTTAATTTCCAAAGTGGTAACTTGTTTCTGGGTTCATGTTACAAAGTTCTGGTTTACTGAGGCAGTAGGGTTTATTTCTCTCAGGAGCATATGGTGTTTTTTTTTCTGTGTAAAACCTGGTAATTTTCAAGGGCAAGACAATTGCAACTTGTTTGCTGTTTTTAGAAACTTGGGTGCTGCTGTTGCCAGGCATACGAAGTAATGTTTTACATTGGTTTTTGACATGGATGCTAACATGCAGCTAAGATCTGTCTGTCTGCTCCTTCGCTGACGCCTTGCTCCTGGAAAGTCTTTTCTCGCTGGGAAGGTGGCAGGCAGAATTTGTCCCCAGCCTTGCTGCCCTGGGGTCTGGCACCTCACCTGGCCGTGGGGCACCCTATGGTCAGAATAGTGGTCCTCATCACTGGAGGTAGTTTTGAGCACAATTTATCTCACATACCAACATAAATGATCCCCAGCAGATGAGGAAATAGTGCTAACGTGGCCTTTGGTAACAAATCTTTTAAAGGATGTGGCAAAATAGGCATCTGAGTTTAGTAACAGCTTCTGTGAACATTGTGATACATTAATATACTCAACTGAAAGTGTATTTTGCTTGATAGCATCCGAAGTGATTGTTGTGGGGTCACATTAGGTAGTTGGGAACAAAATGAATACTCAAAGTCAACTTACGTCTAATTAACACCATCTTTGGTGGTTGCAATAACATTGTTTTTGCAGCATCTCACAGTTTAGGAAGAGAGGAAAAAAAACAATTATGGAAGGCACAAAACTATTAATTTGGGTTTAGTTTTATAGCTCATATGAGATTTATTCCATAAATACAAAAGATGCTTCTCTGAAGAACGAAAGTGAGTCATGTTTTTCTTGTTTTCTTTCTTAGTTGTAAGGGAAAAAAACCCCAACCTTCTGACACTTACTGGCCACTTCTAGTTTGTTTTCTGTGAAAAACATTTAAAAGCGTTATAATGGCAAGTGTGGTGGTGGCAGCAGCACACAAGCAAGGTTGAAGAAAAGAGAACGTTGGCAGTAACAAGATAAAGCTTTAACGGTTTTCCAGAAAGTGTAGCATTTTAGCTTTATTCATATTTTAATTAACTTTTTTTTTCCTGTTGCTTCAGAGTTTTGGAACTGTAGTAATTCATGCATTTTGTCTGTACTTGGGTTTTAGCATGCACTCAGTCATTTTCTTCTGGAAGTCTAATGCATCCTAGGATAGGCACATCTTTGACAAATTAGAAAGCTCTTTAGTTTTGTGAAATGATACCAAGAATGTAATACAGATTTTTGTACTAAAGCTTCTAGTAATACTGAACAGCTGGAAAAAATTATGAATGTTTAAAAACCAAAATAAACAGAGCAGATGCAGAAGAATATTGTTTTGGACATGCTGTAGCTATGTCTTAATTGCAGGCCATGTCCTGGTCATGTTGGCTGGTGAATACCTCCTGTAGAACTGGAAGGTGGAGTGAAGGGTGTGAAGTGAAGCCAGCTTCCCTCGGGGTATGCCAGTGGTCTGTGTTGGGATGAGGAGGTTGCCCTGCCAGAGATGTGTTATTCTGGTACTGCCAATGACTGACTTAGGAATAGTGTAGTCAGTATTATCTGTTAAAATATTGAATTATATTAGCTGAGAAATACTAGTTGGATGGATGCTGAATCATCCGTGCTGACCATTGCAGAATGGCAGGAGATGCCATTGTAGGCTGTGTGTAGCTCTTATGCTGTTGAACGCTACCATCAGCATTCAAAATGGCTTGAAGGTTGTGGGAGTAAACACACAAGGGCTTTGTGGCTTATTGACAGAAGGTGTTGATTCAGCCTTAGCAATAGGGGACCTAAGCTATGTAAAAAAATCCGTGCCTTCCTCCAGGAAGCATGAACCCCCGCCTCTGCAAGGTTCCCATCTGCTCTGGGCTCTGACTGAGGGGCTAGGTGGCCAACCACTACCTCTCACAGTGGCACTGACTGTGTTTGGACCACTACCCCGTAGCTCTACATTAGCTTTTTTGGGATGTATTAGAATAAGTTGTTGTGTGTTGCAGTGAATCTAGAAGCAGTGGACAAGGCCATAGGGGTGCGGAGGCTGAAAAGGGTGCTGTTTCATGCAACACACTGGATGCCTGCACTGGTCCTGAAACACACCTGTGGCGTATGCCCTCTCTTCCCGTCCTAAGTCATGGAGTTACGACTGGCAAACTGATAAACAAACTGAACAAATTCACTGGCTTACTTTGTGAGATATGGAAATAAACTTGTGTATTGGCTGAATTAAGAATATGTAAACTATATTTACTTATGTTTATCCGTAACTTTGTCTTCAGATTTAGATGTAAATGTTGGGAGGCTGCACTTGTGAATTTTCTAAACAACTAATCTCCTGCCTGTCAGAAGGGACTCTGGCCACATCTCATCTGTCTAGCTGGTTTCATCATGCTGCTTCAAATTGTGTTAACACTTGAATGAGGAAAGTAAATGTTTGCTTTGTGTGATGATAATAAAACTGGGAATTTGAAATTCAAGAAATTAGTTACATTAAATGACTGAGCCCATTCTACACATCCTGGAGAATGGTATTTGCAAAAGCTGGAGATGATAAACTGGATTAGATTTTGGAGATGATTTCTAGGTCTGTTGAAAACTGATTGCAGCAGACTTCTTGATTTGAGCACTGTCAAGTTACCCGGGAGTGCTCTCTTTGTCTTTTGAACTTCACGGTTGTCAGACATTTCTTTAATGCATTATATGGAAGCGTTGAAAATACATGCATCAAGCAGTAGCTTTATAGAAACATTTTTAGTATAAGGCTAAGAGTGAAAACACAGCTCTGTCATGTGCATCTTCCCCAGATGCCAAGAACCTTTGCAATACTGTGGTTAAGATGTTTTGTTTCAATTTTTTCCTGTATGTTAGAGCTGTTGACATTTTAGGAATTTTTGTGGCAACAATTCAGCAGAGGAGAACATGATTAGAGGCTTGGGATGGGGGAGACAACCCACATTCTGTATGTGCTTCTACTACTGGATATATTTGGTATGTTGTTTAAAATAGCTTACCTTTATTTTCCCTTTCGATAAGCATACGGGCTTAGCTGTTTGTTTTTGAATAGTAAGCCACACTGTGGTGGTTCTGGATGTGTAATTACTGGAAAGACTGAACATAATCAAACCTACTCTTTTGGTGTAGTCTTAAGTTGGACCAAAATAAGCAGCTTTTAATAGCACATATCAGCAAACCTGCCTGTTTGAGTTGTTGACTTTATCTCTTACACTTGAATTTTAAAATTCAACTGAAACTTCAAGATGATGTGGCATAATTTGCTGAAAACATGAGGGTGTGTGTTTTTTCTGTTTGTTGGCTCTTGTTTCATTGTCAAGAGTGGAAAGTTGTAAATAAGCCAAAAAAAAAAAATCTGCTGCTGAACCACTTCCAGATTTGATTTGTATGTTCAGCAGCATAAATGAGACGCCGTGTTTGAAGAGACATTCCACCCCTCTCATGGGGATACTGGCCATCAGCAACAGAGTGTGGAAGCCGCCGTTTGCCAGAAGTCTGCAGTGAAGAAATTCACTTCCCCTATTGAATGTTTGTGGATGAAGCCCAATTATTAGAAGTGGTCTAGCTTGTCATGTTTTCTTGTAACAAGTGATTTATTTTTTTTTTAAATGCAGATCACCATACATCATTTGCTACAGATTGAAAATAATAAAGATGAAGTTCAAGTTAAAGAGAGAAAAATATGGTGATAAATGTTTTGGAAGTATCTGAAGTAGGTTTTATTGAAATAAAGATGAGTGTCTCTGGCTCTTAGGTAGCTGTGGCTCTGCGGTGCATTTCATAGCAATTGATGCCTTTGTGTGTTGATTGAGCTGTAAGGTGAAGGACTGGATTTGTGTGGGGGATGATCTTGTGCTGAATCTCTGCTCTGTCAGTTTAGACACGTTGCTGGAGCAGTAAGCTGTGAACACAAGTGGCAACAGTAATAGTATTGAAACTTTTGTGTGCAGGTCTTTCAACTCCTACAGTTAGCTGGGGTGAGAACTCTCCCCTCCTTCTTAGCAAATATTTTTTCATAATCATGGATTGCTAATTTTTGATATGGCTAAGCTTGCAAATAGGTTTGAAACTGCAGAGGGATGTTTTTAAGATAAGGCACTGAGGTATCCTTAAAGATTCCGCTCTAGGAATGTGAGCTAAGGGCTGAGCACCATTCTTCGACACCCTGCTTCACTTTTTTGTTCATGTTCTCTCTGCTTCCAGGGTCACTTTGAAAGCTTGACCCCTTTTGGAGAGTTCCTGATCCCAACTTGCATACTCTGGCAACAACACGAGATTACGGAGGGAGTTGGAGGGGATGGGTGTTGCCCAGCATCTGAAATCCCTGCCCTTGTGTTTTCTTCTAAGAATATGCATGAATCCATAAACAAATAAAGATTACAGGTTTGTTCATAAATGGCTGTGTTTGAGGATGCTTTTATGGACACCAGCTGTACTGGGGAAAAAAATAACCGATAATATCAGCTAGGTTGTCAGGCCGCCAAACTGCAAGGAGAAGATTGCAGAATGCTACCTGAAGAAATCTCAAGTGCTCTTTTCTTTCTCTTGAGCAGAGCCAGAGAGTCGTGAGCTATGGAATACAGAAATCAAAGCTAGGAATACAGGCAGGAAGGTCCAATCCCCTGCTATTGTAAGCAACTATCTCCTATAATCCACTTTAAAAACATTTTAAAACTAGTTAGGTTTGTTTACTTTTGCATTCCTTCTGAAAGCTTGTGGCCAAACAACACTGCTCTGATGTTTAGAAAATTTCTCTCATTTCCAGCTGAAACTTTTCACTCCGGCATCTTTATTCATCTTTGCTCTTGTGCCACAGTCTATGTAGTTTAAATAGCTCTTGTTCCTCTGAGCCTGTAAAAGCTAATATAGCCCTTTCATGTGAAGAGAAACAGCACTTTTTTAGTTCCTGGCGGGACTCCCTCCTTTCTTTTGATGATGCTAGTAACACTTCTTGCACCTGTTACAGGGTGACTTACTTTTTCTGGAACAAAATGGACAAGAATGGTACGTGGTATTTTATACATAGTCTCATGCAAGACTCTTCATTGGTGTTACTATTTCCTTTCCTCCACTGGGCATAACTCTCCTGATGCACACTATGCTCTTGTTTGCCTTTCTTAATATCTATTGTCATCTTTTTATAGATATGGACATGTTAATCGATGTCTGTTGTTTCCAGATGAAAAGCTCCTGTCCTATTAGGGAGTGTCCTTCAGTGTGTGGTTTTGTACTATTTAGTTTCACCTCATCTGTTATTCTACTTCTGAGCATCACCACAGTTCTCCGTAGACCAAATTGTAATCCTCCTCTGCTGACGGTTCCTTCCAGCTTCGTGGTGCCAGGAAGCTTCGTTGTAGCTGTCCTAACCTTTGTCTCACAGTAATTACCAAAAATTATGCCATTCTGATTATAGACCGCAGCATGTCCAAAGTAAGTTTTGTGCAACTTTTGGTTCTTATTATACAGTTACAGACTTTTTTTTCTGTCTTTCTTGGGTAGAAACGATTAATTTCAGAGCAGAGCACCAAATTCTGTTGTGTTTTAGTTTGATGTTGATCTACAGTAGTTATGTGAAACTAACAATTCTGCACTTCTTCACACATCAGACTAAGATCAAACAAGCCCTTCCCTCTGAATTTGTCATTTCAGTTCCTTATAACTTCAAATGTATGTGTAAAATACGAACACACAATTGGAAATTATGTAAGTCTGAGATGAATGGTAGCAGGAAACACTCCAATACCTAGAACTGGATAACTGTTACTGGTACTTTTGCCTTCTATTTTATGTACGTGTTTTGCCCCACAGAAGACATCTGAAGATGGTCTGTGGCAGCTTATGTGTAGTGTCCAGTGCATTCCTTCTACAACCCTGGTAGAGCTCGCAGGAGACCAAATTCAATATCAAAGGACAACATTCATGCGTGGGTGACTGTTCTGACTGGATCTTAAAGGACTTGTCAAGTCATTAGTTAGTTATTTCTTGAGTAGTAACATCAAATATTTGGAAATTCCAACATTGTTATTTTTTATTGGAAAAATTTAATAAATCACTGAACTACAGGTATTTAATATTTTATCTTACTCAATTTAAAAAATATTGAAGTGATGTTTTTGACAAATCTCTATTGAAAGGAGCTTAGTTTTGTTGTCCACAATCTTACAAAATCATGATAAAGAATAAGATTGCTGAACTAACTTAATGTAAGGAATTCTTTTCTGTCATGGCAGTTTCTATGTATGTGGTTTGGGTTTGGAGATAGGATTGAAAAGTTTTGTACCATAGTAGGCTGAAAAGTCGTCTTGGTGGTATGGAGCCATTTCAACAATTGCTATAAGATCTGTGAATTTGTTGATTTATTTTATGAATAAATACTACAAATAAAATCTTAGTGTGTTAGGTGGAAGCTGCTTACCTGTCCCTTTCCATGTGCCAGATACAATGCATCTGACTCTGGATATTATTGGCTGCCTTCAGAAGACTTTCTTTTCAGAAAAACATATGGAGTCATTTATGTGCGATACCAAAGTATCTTTCTTTCCATCATTTAAAAATGTGATATACTTCTAACTGTTGACCTCTGTCTCCTCCTGTATTTTTGTATGTCTGCTAAAGCAAATGAACTGTCACAATGAGGATAGATGTTTCTAGCTCGTAAAATCTGAGAGATCCAATCTATTAAGCAAAAGAAGGACTGCGCATCTGCAAGAGAAAATTTGTGTAGAGCTTTAATGTGTGGGTGGTCTGTTTTCCCTCTTGAAGTTTGCCAAGGTTGCCAAAGTACCTGAGTGTTTTCTTGCAAAGGAAAGCTTTCTGGTGTTTTCTTGTACTGGAAATAAGCAGCGTTTGTCCCTGAATTTGGAGGTAGAGAGAGAACTAGGATGAGTTTCATGCTGGGCCAAGAAAGCCCTCCTAAAGAGTTGCAAATAGGTTTTGTGCAAGATTGGCCTAAATCGCCCTAATGGGGATGTAGCCCCGGAGTGGCTCTGTCTGCTCTCATTCCTCCTATTGAATTAAGCAACTGATAACATGGCAATGGGCTGCTTGGTAAGTAACATCTGCTGTTTGAAAACTTTCTCTAAAATGCCTTAAGTATATTGGTTGTGCTTTCTTACAGCAATTGTTTATCCGTTAAATGACAACAAGGTTGTCTAGAAGCTGAGAAGTACGCAAAGGGTTTTGAAGTACTCAAGCAATCTGCTCAGTACTGCTGAAACTGAGCTGCAGGTTTGTCAGATCAGGTGCTCCTGCTCTCAGTCCTGAACAGGCAGTTAAACCAGCTTGTGGTGCCTTACCCCATGCACGGAATTTTGTTAGGAAGTCAGTTTAGGCCATTTTGAAAGAAGTAGTAGCTTATGTGAACGATTGGTATTCCTAATATGATCATGGATGCATAGGAAAGTGAATGTCAGACAAATGTTTTTTGGAAGATAGAGTTCAAGAAGCAGCTCTTGTGTGAGAATCTAATTGCAATGGAACCTGTACATATATCCAGTGTGATGGATGGCGCTTGGCGTATTTAGCCTCTGGAAATCCAGTCCTCATTTGCCAGGAGTTCCAGTGAGTGGATTCCCACTTCAGTTCTGTACTGTTCCCCCTCACTGATGAGGGCTGGAGGGGGTCTGGTTTTAGTCTGATGTCCAGGCTTTTGATTAGTGTTTCCTTTGTATTCTGCTGCTGCAGTGCAGTAGGGCTCTGTGCCAGGACTCCCTCTAAGAGGCTGAGCGGAATAAAGCAGGTCCACAAAGTAAAAGGAGGATAGCGTATATTAATACCATGGCCTTTTTATTCTCTCTGGTCACCTTCTCAACTGTTGCTGTGCATGGATAGCCATTGAGTGCCTGCCTTGAACAGAATGGGAGGCGGATCAAGACTCAAGGTGGAATAGATATCAGAAGATTCCACCAATGCTTCCTTAGCATTGGTGGGTTTTGCTGACACTCCTGGGTAAATGTATTTTCATCTAAAATGGCTTAATATGGAGTTGTCTTTGCCAAGCAATGCAGAAGAGGCCAGCCATCTTTGTATCTGAAATTCTGCGTTTTATTCAAGCCTGAAACTGATAGAGCTAAGCAAACTGTGAAAAATGACACTGTGTCATACAGGACAAGTCAGCTTCTTGCCTCTTCACTTAACCTTATGAAAAGTAGTTTATTTGCAAAAAGTGGTCCTGAGTAATTGTTCTGTTAAGGATTAAGATGCTGTAGGATATCAAGAAATTAAACAGAGGCAGTCCTTTCTGAGGGACAGTGATGAGGAAGCATTGCTCAAAATGTGTGGTAAGGTTAATGGAAAACGGTAACTGGAAAAATATTTAGTCTAGAGACTTCCCTCAGCTGAGTTAGTAAAAGCAATGAAGAGGCCTGTATTTTCCCTTGTATTTAAACTTTGCTTAGAGGGTTTAATGGGGAGCAATATGAACTGATTGTATTACACAACAGAACTTCAGGAGTATGAGACACAGGAGGTGGCTTCCACAGCTTAAACCATAAGAGCCAGGGAGAGTCACTGCTTTAGTTATTAACTGGTAGGACAGACAGAGGAAAACAGTGGGGTTTTTTTATTGCATTTAGTTTCATATCCCAATGCAGAAGTAAGAAGGCTAAACTGAAGAAGGTTGGAGAGCAAACACCCCTATCTGTATGCATCTTTCAGGATACATCTGAATTGAAACCTGTTGATCTTTAATGCTTAAGGTTAACAAAAATGGCTGAAACAGTAGGAAATTCAGGATAGGATCTTCTGGTGTTTAGATCTCCTATTGTCATAGGTATGCCATATGACTCAGGTGATGAGATACATCTCAAACTCAACATGTAGAATGGATCATGAGGAATTGCCAAGACAGCCTTCCTAGGCAGTGGTGACCGACACTGCACTTTTAGCTCATGGAGAAATGGCTAATTTTGTTTGGATTGGTGAAGCTGAATAGAAAGCTTTGTTCCAGTACTTGGAGGCACTGCGGGTGTCTAAACTTGCGAGTTCAGACAGAAATATTGTAAAGCTGTGTGGTTCATACCGTGTTGCAAGGAAGACTTAGGCATGCAGTGAAAGTGAGAGAAAGTAATAGTAAGATCCTGGGTTTTAAGAGTCTCCGCGGAGATCCACTGTCATTCAGGAAAGGGAAAAAACATGGCTATACTGGTCTGAATATGGGCAAGTATGTTTGCCATGTAAAAGCTTACTGGAGTGGCAGAATGCTATAATTCTACTGAAGATGAAAAGAATGAGAGAATAATCTCTAGTCTCCTTAAGCTTTCTTTAGTTAATTTAGTAATTCATGTACTAATCAGGATAATGAGCTCAAGCAGAGTACTGTGCTAGTGCAATGAGAATGATGGACTATCAGCATGGCTTGTTTCCAGGACTAGCTGAATGTCTCCTGCAGGACTTTGCTGGGCAGTGCGAATGTGACCTGAGAGCTTTCTGGTTGTCTGGCCAGGCTACACCTCAGTTCTGGTGAATGCAGCAATCATTGCATAGGAAAAAACAATACTGTGTTTAGTTTGTCCTAGGTACAGTCTGCCTGTCTTTGGCTGCATGTTTGATTTTGCTGGAATGAGGAATATCTTTGTCATGGCCATAGTCTGCAAATCCAGCCTTTGCGTTGGCTAATAGGAGTGGCTGTTTGGGTGTCTCTGTGTAACTCGTTCGATTACAGGGAATGATGGAAAGCAGTTGAGTTGTTCAGCATTTGTCCACTGCTTGTCCTTGGAAAGAGCCTGTGATCCTGAATCTTTCTTCCTCGCATCAAATAGTCCTCTCTCAGACCAGATAGCACTTCTTGTGCAAAAAAACTTGAAAGGTTTCCATCTCTGTATTCATGACACATACAAATTAACATTTAAAAATTATTATATGTGGAGTTACTCATATTTGCAGAAATTGGAACTCCAGTGGGTAGAGAGCACAGTAGAGATTTAGTCCTTGTAACAATCTTTAAAGCGTTTGATCATATGCAACTTCTGCTTTTGCATTCTTGCTTCCTTACATGCAGGGAGAGGGACTTAAACAGCAGTGAATCTGCATCAGAGGTGATGCTTCTGTCAGACAGGTGAAGGCCTCCTCACTTGAAACAAGATTTGTTCTCTTTGAAAGTTTGTTATTTCTTCATAATTAGTTTTTCTTGCTTTGAGTGGCATGTTTATTCCAGAAAATGGGAGGACTTTGAGTGCAATTACATTTACTGTTGTTTCTCTGGAAATTATTACTGTGTGAAGCCAGCAGAAAGCTTTTCTGGTATTAGTGTGCTGGTTGCAGTTGTTTGTGATGTAGGTCAAAGGGGTTTGAAGATATACAATAAGATGAGAGACATATGTTGGGCTTTTCATAGTTAGGCGATTGAGTAAGAGGGTTGCAATAGCAACAAAGAGGCAGTAAACTGCGCCGCACGCTGGAATCCCCAGGCTGTGGTATTTCATGCATGTGTCTTATTGTAGATTCAAATAACTTGCCTAAAACATAGGTATTGTGTAATAACGAACGATATTACTTCAGTTAATGTTTCCTAGGAGGACAAATAGTTTGAATCCTTTATTTAGGGAATTCCTATCTCAATAATAATGCTGTCAAACTCTTGTATTTGGGAGGTGGTGGGAAAAGGGGGTTGAATTGGCTGTTGCAGGGAGGAGCCCACACAGATGTGGAAGGAGATGCCAGGAGACCGAGCAGCAGAGAATGTGATACTTGCAGTTGTGGCAGGTCTTCCTGGGAGGTGTAATACCTTCCTTCTCTTCCCATACCCACTGCCTACATTCTGTGATTTTACTCAGTGACGCTTACTTTGAGGGCTGCGGTGGTGGTTATCTCATGACCACTACTCTTCTAGAGGTACAGGCTCTGCGGAAGCATGGGGGTGGTTTTTGCCATTGGAAATGGTTAGGAATAGTTATAAAACAGACACTTTCTGTTCAGAGGGATGGAAAAGACGACAGTAGTTAATAACCCGAGAAACAGAGAGGAAAGAGAAGCCTTTACATTTGTCCCATCCTTTCTTGTATAGCCAGAAGATGAGAGAGGAGGAATGGTTGGTTGAAATCAAGAAAGAAATGACCTTTTGAACTTTCTTATTTTGCCTTCACAGAAAAAAAAAAGTCCTAGAGAAGTGATTGGTAGGTTTGCAAGTGAAGACAAGTTGAGCCTTTTCATATTTTCACCACAAATATCTCAAGTCCCTTGTCTGGGAGGTGCTGAGAGCTTTCTGTGTGCGCTCCAGTCAACTCTAGAGGCAGTGAGCGCCCCTCGACGCAGGCTGGAAAATGCTGTGGCGGGCACGAGCTGGGTACTTTTGTCACACTGGCTTCTGGTTACTGCCTTCGAGTTGCTTGTCTTGTTATAGGTATGTCTTTGCAGTTTCTTTAAAAAGTTACTCATATTTATAACTGTTAGAAACTGGGTGCTTGGGGTTGTACCACAGATTCAGATAGTTTTACTTTCTCTGCTAGATGCTTCATGTGTACACACATTCTTGTTAGCCTTCAGAGACAGGAATGCTTATATTAAAAAATAAAAATGTAAATGCTTGAGTATTGAAATTATTTTTGTTTGCAAATCTGAGAGTTATTGTGTCTGATCTTGTACTGTCTTAACTGTGGATACTGTATCAGAGAGGGTTGCCCTGAGAATGAAAGGGATGAAATCCGTAGTGCTCTACTGAGTATTGATGTCGGGTAGAAGCCATGTGTTTGTGCATCAGTGGCACTTCTGCCACGTTAAGGCAGAAGTGCTGGAACCGTTCTGGGTTCAAGTGGTGAAAAAATGTTCCATTTCTGCCACAGGTCTAATGAAGCAGAGTGTTATGGAAAGAGGGCTAAGGTTTGTTTTTATTAGGCAATGGTTACAACTGGGAAAAAAAATAATGAACTTCTCTGTAAAAAAATGTTTGCTAGCTGAGATGACTAGTTTGTGAGAGTAGCACTTATTAGCTCTGTAGATGTACTCAGTATTTCTCTTCTCCAGTATCTCAGAGATCCTGTTTTCTTTGCTCTGCAGCTTGTAGGTAACCTCCATATTTAATCCACAGGGTCAGTAGGATACTACACCAAACAGTATTTCCTGGCTTGCTCTCATGAAGCACGGGCACATTTCAGTGAGATTTATGCCCCCTACCACTGGCAGTTCTTCACGATGAGGTAAACAAGTACTTTCTCTGTCAGGTAGTCATTCATTGCTATTGCTTGCGTATTTGATAAGGGAAAACTTCCTTTTTGCATACATCAGGTGTTACTTCCTGAAAGCCTACAGCACAAGGCAAAGGTTTGATGTGGAAAATACTGGTTGAAATGGCCAAAGCTCTTTCAGTTTCTAAGCAAGTGGAAAATGGGACCTTAGGACAGGAGGTGAATGCCACCGTTGGTCATAGGCACAGTGTAAGACCTGTCTGTCCCCAGCTGCCTTTGCTGTAAGGCTGAGGGAGACCAGCTGAAGGCCACGTGACAGCCTCCTCGGGTTAGATCCAAGCGGTGGCCTGCTGTTGAGGTGATCTGCTCTTTGTGTTTCCAGGTGTAGCTTTGCTATCTGCACCACCCACTGTGGGTCACGGAGGTGTCCACAGTTTCGTGCTTTCATGTTGTCATCAGTGCATGTTTTGGCAAAATCTAGAAATGAATACGTTTAAGGGTTTTCTTGCTTTCCACCAGCTTTATGGCCAGCTCTAATGATGCTCATCAGTTATTATGAGAAGAACTTGTCAACATGAGGGTGGTTCAACAGATGCAGGAAATAAATGCTGTTCTGAAGAAAGAACTTCTAATATTAATGAAATGCGAAAAAGATCTGGAGACCTTTGGAAAAAATGTTTTTCTTGTTTCTGGTACTGGTAGAGTTTCGAGATGTAAAGGTCTGCCAGCAGATCAGTGAGGAATTAGTGCTTGCAGAGGCATATGCTAACATTTGGAAAGACTTAGATGTGAAATTGCTAGTCCAGATTCACTTGATCTGTATTTAAGAATAGTCTGAAATATAAAATCTGTGATACTTAAATACAAAGGGAAAACAGGAAGGCCTAAGAACCTCCTAAAAATTCTCTGGGCATTGTCTTTGTTGTTTATGTGTTGAAAGGGCAGATGCTAAGTATTTGTATTTCTTGCCTCATTTTAAAAGCTAAGTTCAGGCGAAGGCAGCAAGTCCCTGTACACTTCTGTGTACATCTGTCTAAATTATCATGATAGTGTAGGAAATTGCCTCTTCTTGTGGAAAAAAGAGGGGAAATAATCTACAGAATGCTCAAAAAAGTTAAATACAACAAATAGAGTTCTTTGGGGTTTAAGATATTGTAGCCTTTTTGGCTATGTCCAGTCAAATACTTCCTCCGTAAGAAAGTGTCCTGGTTTGAGATAAAACAACCAATTTTCTGTTCAGTAACTTTACTTTTCCGCTGGACCTCTTCTAGCTACTGAAATTAACGTCATAATGTGCAGAAACTGTTTGCTGTCAGAGTGATAAGACCTATGTTTATAGCTGATGCCAAGGAATGATGCAGAGAGGCTCTTGCTTGTACTTACTGCTGTAACACCCAAGGCAGCTCACTTGGTTATTTGCCCCGTTGGAGAGTCGGAAGCGAAAAAGCATAGAGGGGTCCCACCTGTGGGGAGGAGCAGACAGGACAGGTGACCCAAAACTGACCAACGGGGTATTCCATCCCGTCTGCCTCATGCTCAGTATAAAAGCTGAGGGATCAAAGGGTCAGCCCTCTTTCTTCAATGGCCGACCTCTGAGGACGACTCTGTTTGTCTGCCTTTGATCCCGATCCGGAATCCAGTTCCCATCTGGCACTGAGTCCAGTGCCAGCCAGTGTCGTGATTGTCATCCTGGGAGCTTGATATGGTTTTGTATATATTTCATTATTTCCTTTTTATTTTATTACTAATAGTTCATTAAAGTAGTTTAGTTCCTTCTAAACTCATAAGTCTCTCTCTCTCTCTCTCTCCTGCCTCTCTTTGAAGAGAGGTAGGGGAGAGCATCTGTTGTTCCACCCAGTGGCCAGTTTGGCCCAAACCACAGCAGAAAGGAAGAATCTTCAAAAATCATGAAGATAAATTCTGCAGAAATATAAATATATGGGAGGAAGACATGTCCGGTCCTTCTGTAAAACATCATTTTCATACAAAGCACGACCAAAGATGATAACGGATTTCATTAGAAGTCACACTTTGACTTCTGCTGTAGACTTAATTTTTGGAATGTAGATGTGCTATTTACTTCAGAAACAATTATAGTGACCGATGAGGTATGAGTCAATGGCTATTGACAAAATAGAAGTTTTAAATTATAGCTATTATTAACTTGCTACAGAGGTATGTTGCTGGTATCTGTTTAGAATCAGTCGCTACCTGCTGTCTTTTTGACTAAAATATTTCGTGTTAAGTATTGTCTGTGACCAAATAGAAATTAGTCCCAATCCATAGTTCAAAGGCAGAATTTTTGAAGGCTAATCCTGAAAATGAGTTGGACAAGTAATACTTGTAAACTCTATTTAATAAACAGTGTTGTTCTGTTCAGCTTTTCTTGGCTATTAGTGTTGCCAGTATCAAGCATAGTCATTTAAGGAGTAAAACTTGTTTTGGTTGTTAAAAATCTGAAAAATCCTCGATCTTGCAGAGATAGAAAGGTATTTTATATATTTAGATATCTGTTAATTTTGGCCTAAGCAGCAGTCACTACATCACTAGTATGTTTGTGCCATCGAGATTTAGAATCCTTGCAAATACTTAAATACATTAAATTACTCAATAGTGTAGGTCAATACTCAAGTTTAAGCTTGTGTTGTATATAATTTTCTGTTTGCTATGTATCAGCATGCCCTTCAGACTGATGCTGCAGTAATAAAGGAATGATTTGCTCCTGATACGTGTGAACAGAAGAACAGTGGGATGACATTTCTCTCTGTGCGTAGTATAGTTTTGAACAGACACATTTTTTAGGGGGGAAAAACAAATTGGAGAGAGTACCAGAAAAAAAAATGCAAAAATTATTTTAGGGCTGGAAAAAATACCTTGCAATGTGAAATGTGGTATTGGATTAGCATAAAGACGACTGGGACATAACTTAATCATAGCGGTCAAGTACCTTTGCAGGGAGAAAATACCAAGGAGATTACAGTATGTGAGAAAGTCATAACAGGAAGCAATAGCTGGGAACTGTAGTCAGATAAATTTGAACTGGAAATAGCAACAATAATGAGATTATGTGGAGAACTGGGGACAACCATAAGATATGTGAAGAGAAAAATCTGTTGTGGAGAATCTCTCTGTAACAAGGTCAGTATCAGTAGCAAGTTCTTCGTTAAAAGTTGTATCATGAGAAACATTTTGGCTTTCCTATGCTGTTTGTGTAGAAGTTATGGAAAAACTCCGCATTTTTTAATTTAGGGAGGAGAGAAATGTTCTGGGAGGTTATAAAAATGTAGGACAAAAGCATTTCTTGTGGCAGGGACTCAAAGATATGTCTATTCTAGAAAGAAAAATGAAAATGTTCTGATTTCTTCGGTGAATGCTACAGTTGTAATACTCAGCACTCCAAAAATAAGTCCGTTTTTTACAACCTCATTGTGGCACTTTAGTTTTGAAATAAAACTGGCTGTAAGTCTTTGTCAAAATGGACTTGAGCTGTTTTGAGCAGTATTAACTGCTTTGCTTCTGCCTTAAAAAAGAGCAGCTGTCACTGAAAGCAGGCAGACTCCGTAAATACTTTGTAAGTGCTCTACAGGTGGAAGGACTGGGCAGTAATTGAGGGGTATAAATTCGTAACCTCTTGTACAGGACTGTGATATAAGAATAACCTCTTCTGGCCTTTGGGAGGGGAGAGAAGGGAGACGCTTTCTGATTTCAGGAAAGAATCTGAACTTTATGCGGCATTTTTGGCCGTGTTTGTTCACCCTACGTATTTTGCCCAAGGGTTAAACTCTGTGTGCTTGGGCTGGATGCTTGCCCCTTTACAAAATACAGGTGCTGTGAGGCTTGGGAGTGTAAACAACTGTGGATAATAGTTTACTCGTGACATGGCCCTGAACAAACAGGTTGTGTAGCAGGGCAAAGAGAGGAGAGCTCCTGGGCTCTAGCAGACTTTGTCACCAGCAGACCTACAAAGCTGTCATGGAAAGGTGTTCCCCCTGAGCCCTCTGAACAAGCTGTGTGAGTTTTCACTGAGCACGTTTTTCAACAAGAATGGCTTCCTATCTGTTTTTTCTCCCACATGATCCCCCTTCAAGACAATCATCCCTTTTGACTGCAAAGGAGGAAGAAAGGTTGCGGGCACAACATGACTTGGGAGACACAGGAGCAAGGGAGGATGCTTCACTGAGCCCGAACCTGATGGAACCGGGTTGTGTTTTGCAGATACGGGCAGAGAGGGGAAGCAGGCTGGGGAGGTGGCAGCTAGAGCCAGGGAGGCTGGCAGGGGTGCTGCAGAGCACGGCCAGCGAGCGAGGGCTGCCTTCGGCCACACCAGCCAGCCAGGTCTCGCAGCTGACAGCGGCAGTGGAGCGGGACTGTCCCAGAAGCAGAGCCAAGCGACCAGTGAAACAATCGTAGCTGCTCCTGGGAAACTTTCCTACATGCCAGGAGAAAGCTTTGCTTGTGCTTTTCTTGGATCTCTGTCTTGAGCTTTTCGTAGAAAACGGCAAGAGGGTTAGCATCAGATTGAATTTGGAGTCTGACCTCCTGAAAAAGGGAAGTTGGAAATCAAAAAGCAAAGCATGTGAATTCTTGTGGTTTAAGAGCAGATATCCAGTTTAATATTATATACCTCCACAGAACACTGCAGATTTCCAGACAGTTCTAAACCCATACCAAATACCAGCTTCGGTGTTAGCGCCTTCTGTCTGCATTGTCCTTGCAATGCTTGTGCTCTCTTCAAATGGATGGCAGTCAGTCTTTTCTCCTAATGGCAGCTAAGCCTTTTATACTGCCGTTCTTAATGTTTTGAACAACAGGACTAAAAGTGCCGAGTGATGAGTCTTTCTACCTATGTTCCTTAGTGTAAAATAGCAGCAAATGTAGGAGACTAGCCCTCCGTCCTGACTGAATAATCCCAGCGGCTCTTCCTCAGCATTGCAGGTAGTCCTAGGCTTTCACACCTCAGCAGTAACATGCATATGCCCAGCGTTACCAGTGTTAGCTGTGAGCTGGTAATTTGCTCAAAGATAGACTAGAAGAGTGCTGTTGCTTGGGGTCGCCACCGTAATGTTCCTAAACAAGCTAATTTTATATATAGAATGGTTTTAGAAAAACAAACATACTTGTTCTTGTGAATGTGCTGTTAAGTCAAATGTGATAGGTGAGAATTGGGAAAGAAATGCTTTGTTATTTGAAACTGTGTGACCTGAGGCACAGAAATGTTTTTTCTGAACGAAGAGATACAGTTGCTTCTCACACAAACACCCCAAAAGACATGGTATAGTGTTTCTTCTCAGTTTTACATGAAAGTTCTGTAGTGCTTGATCATCTCATTTGAATGTGTGTGCTTTGGTTACAGAGCATGAACTAGTTTTGTAAATTTTGAACTTGTTTAGTAAATGTCAGTTTCAAAATACTTTGGAGAAAAAATAATGCCTTAAAATTAGGGTTGGGTTTACCATGGCTGGTGGGCATTGTGATATTGTTGTGTGGTTTGAGTGTTTTGTTGTGGACTTTGTGATGTATTTACATTTTTACAGAGGACTCCCAGGTCACAAGATGCTCATCCCCACCCTTGTAATAATGCAGCCTTTTATTCCCGTAAAGCTGGAGATTTAAGAGGACGACCAGTTTATTAATCCAAGGAAACTTGCCACGTTAAAGCTGGAGGAAAGTGAGGCATAAATGCCTGCATTTAAATAATGGGTACTACAAATGAGGCTGGATTTAGTTACTTTTATTGGACAGTGTAGAGACAACAAAAGAAGCTAATGGGCTCAAGCTGTGCAAAGGAAAGTATTCACGTGGATAGTGCTGGAAGGCTTCTTGCTCTCACCCTCTGCTTGCTGAGATCTGTACTTCTGTCTCAGCTCTTGTTTTTTGAACAAATACTTGTGGAAAAGAAGGTGGATCTGGTGCAAACAAATCTTCTGGTATATTTTTGTTAGACATTAGAAAGGAGAACGGTGATTTTTTTTAATTTTTTTTTTTCTTTTTGTGAGAGCCACGGCTCTCATGTGCAAGGCCCAACAGCCTGAGAAATCTCTGGATGTACAGCCTCTGGAAGAGGAAGGATCTCATGAAGCAGAATATTACATAGCACGCGTCAGCCAGGGTAGCACCCCTAAAGAAGCTGGGAGAAAAGTCTGTTGTGATCTGTTAAAAAACTAATCAGTGTCTGAAAATATCTGAAATAGCCATTTTATCTGTATTTAACAGCTTGACTGTATCAGCAGCTAAAATCCACCACCCCTCCCCAAAACCGCTTTTCTCTCTCATTGGTAGTAGCAGCGTCCCTTCATTTTAATATCTCTTAGGAAGGCTATTCCGTCTTCCTTCCATGTGCTGTGTCTAATACTGCTGTGGGGTTTTTGTGGGTGTTCAGAATTTCGTGGCTTTCATTGCATGTTCTTGCACTGCCTAATAGACCACTCTGCTCCTCAGTGTCTTGTAACAGCAATGCTCTGTCCCAGGTGTAATCAGGATTGGGGTCCCTCGGGATCATGGCAGGTTTTGGAGGGGGAGTTGTGTAAGTTTGTGTGGTCATTCACACCTCTTAAAGGAAGACATAGGTTGCCTATGAGACAGACTTCAAATAAAAATTGAAAAGTTGATATGAGGGCTGAGCTTTCAGAGAAACCCAAATTGTCATCAGTGACAGCAGAAAGAAGCTACTCACTATTTCTGTGTTGTTGTGTCAGAACTTTCTGTGTATCAATCTCCGCATATCAGGTGTGAAACAATATCTGGAAATAATAGGCAAAAAAGAATTCTTAATTACATGCATTTTTCAAGTTTATTGATTTATTTGAGTGGCATTTATATTACCGGGAATAAAAAGAACCTTAATCTATCTTCTGAAGAAAAGTCATTAAACCGAGACAGTTAGGAACAAATTAGCACATCATCTGTATGCTCAAGGCTTTGAGGATAAACAACTACCACAGTTCAGAATGTATGAATTAGTAACAGCATGACTGTTGCACATCTCACTGTAATATTTCAATATGATCACATTCCATGTTTATTCTGCACACAGCTTTTCCTAAGGAGCTATTTAAGACTTGGATTATGCTTTTACCATCCTGTGATCCTGACATTCAGCAATAATGAGTTCACATAGTTAAATTTTCAGTACTTAAAATAACAAAACAAAACCACTGGAAAAAAAAATGCAAGCCCCAAAACAAAACTTCTGTTAATTGAATTCAGATGTCTTGTCTGGAGAACATTCAGTTAAACACAAAAATAGGATGCTTTTTGGTTCAGCAAAAAGGGGTCTTTTTAATTTCTTTGTTCCTTACTGTATAATTTTTTTTCTTACATGTACTGAAAACTGCCTGGATATCACAGTATCAAGCTTTTGTCTTGCTTTCCTTTTTTTCTGCTCAGTAAAAAAAGAGGTGGTGTTTCCAGCTGTAATTTCTATGTCTAGCTTGAGAGTCTGTTTCCAAATAGATGTTCACTTTTTTTACGAGTCTTTGTAAATTATAAGACTTTAGAAGGAAATCGCTCAAAGTTGTTTATGCATGCTGCAGTCTTTAGATTGCAGAAAATGATATCATTTATAAAAATGCATGTTAACCTTGTTTTTAACATGACTTGATGCCAGAAATGATATCACATTATGAAAATAAGCGTTTGGCTGGAAGAAGGGGGTGAGTAAAGGCGCGTGTGTTTAGTTGTAATAGCGCCATGTGAAGCTGGAGACATCTGATAGTTAAAATATTGGTGATGTTTCCCTCACCATTTTCATGAAAAGTAGTCACCCTTCCTAATTAGTTGTTCTGTTGTCTACCTGGGAAGGTCAACGAGAGCAGGAGTGTCCACCAGGCAGTCACTGGGCAGCATGGTGTGCCATCAGGACCACTGCCGAGGCCCAAGGAAGGAAAATCAGGAGACAGCATGTGTTGAAAGTATTGGTGATAGATGCTAAGGAGCACAAGTAGAGAAGCTGGAGAATAGGTGCAGGACTCTGTGTTGCATCAGTGATGCAGCGAGGCAGGCTGCCCTTGGCTTCGTCAGATGCCAGTGTAACACTGGTCCCAAAGGAGGCAGAAAAGGGGCAGGGTGGGAGAGGAAAGCCTCCCGCTGGAGGCTGGCATTTGTTCTTGTCTCTGCAGTGGGCGCTCCGGTGGGCAGCGCGGTTACATCAGTGTGTTTGCAGGTGACTGCAAACTGAGTATTCCGTGTCTTCTGGGCACCGAAAGGAAAATGTTTCGGTCAGCTTTCTGGAAGCTTTAGGTGTGCAAATGGCACCAGCTGTGTTTCGGGCAGGATGCTTGTCTGCCCTGTGCGTGGGGAGATTGTTTTATGGACCGGTCCATAACTCCAGCAGCTGCTGTGTGCAAGTGCTTGTGAATGCTCTTCAGTGGCATGTGTACCTTGGCCTGTCCTACTAGCAAGAGGGCTTGCTGCCCTGAAGAGTCTTCCTCAGCTTAATTACTCTTGTGGTTGCCTGTGTGGCCGTGGCAAACTCACCGTGGCTGCAGTCCAAGAGTTACTGTAGGACCATAGTGCCTCCGTGTGAGGCAGAAATTCCTGCTGGGTGTCTGTGGGCGTGGGGAACATGAAGTTTTCCATGGTGGCCTTGCACAAGGGTCCCTCGTGGCCAGGCTTGCAAAACTCTGCTGTGGGGCTGCCAGACAGGGCCTCATGGGGTTTGTCTCGCACAGGAGCTGGTGGGGAAGCTGTAACGGGCCCTTTGGAGGAGGGCATGATGGCTCTGCTCAGCTGGGGACTTCAGTTCCTGGGTTGAGTAGGGTGGCAGCTGAACTGCCGGTGGGACTGTAAGGCTGAATCGATGCCTTCCTGGCTTGCACTGTACACTTGCCATGACTTGCCACGACAAGAGGCTGTCAGGAGGTTTAGTTTGGTTTGTATCTCAAGCGTATCTGTAGTCTTGAGCGAAAGCTGTCATTCTTAAATAATGTACAGTTGGGTTTGTGGTTCAGGGCTTTTCTTTGTTGTTGCTTTAAAATGGCATTCATAACAGCTGAAGAAGGTGCAGGATTGTCATGGTTAAAGTGTTTACAGGAAATGTAAACATATGATGGAATATACTGGAAGAGCAATTTAGCTGGCCTTCTGTTTAATTTGGCAAAATCTCAAATATCTTTGAGTGGTAGTGGGTTATTCAACTGTTGCTTTGAACGTTTTCTCTCTGTAGTGTTTTTTCTGTTGCTGCTGATCAGGTGAATGACCGAATCAGGAGTTTAGGAAGAAGCAGATCAGCAGCAGTAGCACAGCTCTCCCACTGTTCAGTACGGGATGCTCTCATCACACCAGGAGGAGTATTTTTTTTTTTTTCAAGTATTTTGCAGAATGGGGTTTTCTGCTAAAGTAAAGGCAAGAGATTAAATGAAAGTGTGAATATATTTGAGTTTTTCTAAAAGCAGCAGTAGGAAGAGAAAGCAAACAGGTTTCAGTTTCCATAGAAACAAAGAGATAAAAAAGAGTACCTCAAACCAGCTTGTAATTCCTGTGTCTCTTTTATCGCGTTAACACTTAACCAGAAGTCTACAAAGTAACCCATGTATTTGGGGTCCTACTTCCAAAATCCATGGTTTCAATTCAGGGCTGCTAGAAATGAAAATAGCGTAAAGAATTGTATCTCAATGAATAACTTCATATATGCCACATTGTGTAGTTTTAGAGCATTCAAAGCTGCAGTTGCTGATTCAGTCATAAACTAGTTCAAGTTTAAAAACTAGTGTCAGACAGTTTGCTATCAGCCATAAAAATGTTACTGTTCAAGTGCTTTACAGGGTGCATGGAGAAGCCGGAGGGCCACTGCTGCGTGCAGGGAACAAGAGTCTTGCTGCAGTGGTTCAGTGCTCAGAGACGGTGTTGAAAGCCACTCGTGGAGTGGGTGCTTCGATGCTTCACGGCCCTGCTCGGAAGGGAAAGCGGCACCGCTAAGGTGCGGCTCGGGTCCGGCTGCCAGCGCTGCGCGAGGCGGAGGGAGGCTGCTGCCAGGATGGCTGCCTAGGCGCTGCTGGGTGGCACTGGGGGCTCAGTGATGCAGGTGCCACGTTTGCACCCAGGTACAGCTCACGGCAGGTTTGCAGAAGGCAGAGGGATGACCGTGTGCTGGTTGCCATGGTCCCTTGCGGTGCTGAGGATGCCGCTGGTTTGGTATAGGATCTGGTTGCTGAATGCGGTTGTGTGTCATTTAGGGTGTGCAACACTGCAATTATGATCAGAAACCTGGTAATGTTTTATATAAGCAAATTTTCTTTGCCTCGTTTAACCTGCACTCTCCATTAGCGCATATTCTTTCTTGATGAGAATAGTAGTAATGAGTATAATATAGTTCATATACCATGGTGCTAAGCTGTAATGGTGCATATACATGTTTAAGGAAGGTGTCTATTAAGGATCAGTACTCTGTTTTTGTGCAACGTCTGCTTTAATCCCTAGAAAGTGGACGGTAACATTTTGATTATATTTGCAGACGATTCTGAAATAAAGATATTGTAAAAGCCAGTAAGGGCAGAGATATGTTTCAGAACAATCTAGAAAAATTGTGTTGACAGTAAATAGCAGGTCAGTTGTGGAAAAATATGGAACTGGCATAATTGCAGAAAATAGTTAAAATGCCAAAATTGCATAATGTTCTGAGTACTAAATAGCATACTAACAACGGAAGTCAAGTCAAAAACAGGTTGTGTGCCAGATTGCAAAGAAATAAAAAAAGACTGTAATTTCAGCTGTGTGAAAACAGTGTTATGTTAGCGGTGAAGATATTCTTCCATTTGTAATGGCAGAAATTTTCTGGTCACTGAAGACATCATAGCTGGGTTTCTGACATTTCTGTGCTGCCTTTATGAGTTTCCTGAAAAGTGTGAACTGCCTTCACTTATTTCTGTACTGAAAACAAATTTTGAAACTGTAAAATGCCTGTTTCTCCGTGATCGTTTTAACAGAAACCGTAGCTCCTCCAGGATATTGGTCAGCAGCTGGGAGAAGTAAAACTGCTTTCCCCTTTGTGATCTTTCAGTGACTAAATTATTCCTAGATCTTAGTTATACTATGAAATCACATTTCCCAACCTACCCTAACTACTACTGACATACATTGCTGTCCTATTCTGTCTGGAAGAAGCCATTGCTGACTAGCAATGTCATAGTGTAATATAAATACATTAAAGTTCTTGAAGCTTCAGAGTCCCTTTTTATTTGCATGTTGTGCACTTACAGATGCATGCATGCTTTGGAAATGGTGCCTTGACTGTCTGGTATTTTTATGTTAATATTGTCGGAATATTGCACGGAAAGTGAAGTGTCAGAAATGTCCACCTTGTAACAGCTCAGGTCTGTGCAGGAAATCCCTGTTTCCTTCAGAGCAGAAGCTATTCACTGTAACCAAAACTTAAGTAGCTGGAAGTTTCCACTGACTTTAGCACTGCCTTCCAGCAGAAATTATTTTAAAAGTTCATTTGGATTCTGATGACCCAAGTATCTGTTCTGCAGAATGGTTGAGAAATTAACATGGGGAGTCCCTAGGTAAATGGTGGTTTTGTTTTGTCGTTTTGGTTTTGTTTCTTGTCATTTGTGGCTAGAGCACCATTATCTTATGTAACGATATAATCTGTTTGCTTCTTGTGCATCGTCTGCCTTAGCCCCAGCAATGGTACTGATGTCGGTCAATGTACTGGGTCGGCTCTGTTGGATCCACAAGTTGGAGAAACAACTACAGAAGTCCAAAAACTCCTTAACAGCTGTTCAGCTTACTAATATTTGTTTTCCGGTTCATTTTTGGTAAAAGAGGAGAGGGATCCATCTGATGCTATAATGTTTCGCTCCACGTTTCTTGGGACTCATCTGCACTGGCCTTTTTCTGTGTTAGCTACCACAGTAACTTTGAATGTGTTTACATTCAAATGTGTTCAGATTACACATCCAAAGAAGCGCAATGAAGCTGGTGAGGGGTCTAGAGCACAAGTCTCATGAGGAGTGTCTGAAGGAACTGGGATTGTTCAGCCTGAGAAAAGGAGGCTGAGGGGAGACCTTCCCGCTCTCTGCAACTACCTGAAAGGAGGTTGTAGAGAGGTGGGTTCAGCCTCTTCTCCCAAGTAACAACTGCTAGGAAAAGAGGAAACAGCCTCAGGTTATGCCAAGGGAGGTTTAGATTGGATATTAGGAAAAATTTCTTCACCAAAAGGGTTGTCAGGCGTTGAGACGGACTGCCCAGGGAAGTGGTTGAGTCACCATCCCTGGAGGTTTTTAAAAGACATGTAGATGTGGCATTTAGGGACATGGTTTAGTGGTGGACTTGGTAGTGCTAGGTTGATGGTTGGACTCTATGATCTTAAAGGTCTTTTCCAACCTAAATGATTCTATGATGGTACAGTCCACACCTCCCAGGAATCGCAAGCCTTGGTTTAGACGTTGGCAGTTGTGAAGTTGTCTCTCAGACTCTGTAGATGTTTAACTTGAAAGAAGTGGTCCTGCTGTTGCTGGTAGCACTGCCAGATTCAGCAGTGATGGTGGGAGAGGTTGAGGATGTGGCCCAACCCCTTGAAGCAAGGCCGGCATTTAGCATGGGATCTGGGCTTTTCCTTGGGTCCGTGTACCTGCAGCAGCCCAGCTGCCAGAGTAGCCCAGGAGGCTGCAGCGTAGGGCTGAGACTTTGCAATGTTGCTGATGAGGTGCTGATATCCATGTTTCTGTTTGTTTGTTTTTCCTTCTCCCAGGGAATTCATAAGGGATGACTTCTCTTAGTTAATAGCTTTCAGTCGTGGTACTTAAAATTTGACTAAACATTCCGCAAGTGCCATGAGAATACATGGTGAAAATGTATCCTGTCATTCAGCTGCGTTATAAAAAGGGAGAATATCATCAGAGCTGTGGTTTGTTGAATGCTGGAAAGAAGCGGAAGGCCTTGAAATCTTTTCCTTGACTGAAGGGGGTGGAAGAGGGTATGCTGAGCCTGCTGGCATCCTTCCCAGCCCAAGCAGAAATATAGTAGCCTAATATGACATGATAAATCAAGTGCAAATTTGCTTCTCTTCCCATGGAGATTATACGTAGAATAATCTATGATATGATTACAATAAAGACACACTTCTAAAATAGCGGGTGAGGGGGAAGGAGAGAAGCAATGAACAAATCAAAACCAAAAAGGATGTATGAGGGCAAAGCATGGCTACTGGTTCTGCTGTCGAGCTTTAGGCTTTTTCGGGTTATTTTGGAGGGTGAAGGGATGGGCACACTGGTTTCCTGCTGTGATTCATGTGTCAGGCCGTTTGTTTTAAAAAGAAAACAAAAGCAATTCAACTACCCTGGTTTCCACTCAGGGTGGTATGTGGGAGTCTCCATCTTCTTGTGAAATTTTGTAGTTTTATATAAGCCTCGTATAGCTGCCTATGCAAAATCCTGTTTGTGCTCACTGGCTGTGTGTTCCAGCTGACGGCACCGTATTTATGCCTCTTCCTTTAAGTTTCCACGAACTAAAATGGCAGCGTATTTCAGGGTTTCTTAGGAGCTAAATGCAATGCTTTGTACTCTTTCTTTGGGATGTAAACAAGTGTAAGAGTATGTAAAGTCCTGGACTTAAATCAATGAATAATAAACTCTTAGGGATGTTGGAAACTTGATGTGTTTTAGTTAATTGTGAAGTTAGTGAGTGCTGGGCCCTACATGAGCATGTCAGAAGGCTGTGTCTTCTTTCCAAAGAGGTGCTAATCTGAAGGCTCAATCCTGCAAGTGTTACTCGTGTAAAATTTATTTCTTTAGCTGCTCTCATGGCTTTCCAATAACTACCGTATTAAAATAACCCTTTGGAGGGCTTTTAGATCTGTTTACTTCTATAATGACTCTTACAAAATATGTCAAACAATGATTTGGTTTTTAAGATGACTCTGAAGAAAAAATTGCTGTTAGTGATGTTTGAGGTGACGTTTTGCCTTAATTTAAGGGAGGATTGCAAAGAAGGGAGGAAAACTGCCTGGCATGGGAGTAAGAGCTCTGGGCCCAGTTGAGTCATTTGAAGCACTTTATTGCTTGTGCCTTGGCTGCGAACTCGCATTTCAGCCTGAGTAAATACACTGCTGTCTTCTGAAATACGAGTATTGGTAATCCCAGTGCCACGGTATTTTGTCAAGGTTTTTACTCCAGTTTCACCTCCTTAAGGTCCCATTTTCAGCTTCCTAATTTTCAGCAGGTTGGGCTGGTATATTTTCAGTGCCAGAAGTATGTCTCAAGCTGATTTTTTTTTTTTTTTTTTCTCCCCCTGTAACTACTTGGCGGGGGGGGGGGGGGGGGGGGGGGGGGGGGGGGGGGGGGGGGAGTACTATTTTTGAGAAGGCAACTGGGGGAATTAGATTGTTTCTTAGTGTTTGACAAAAGTTCTGGAGGGCTCTTGATTGGTAAATAATGTAATACAGTGGAAACTGCTGTGGGAAACAAGAAGAAAACAGTGGAGACCTCTTAAACAGCTTGTGTGAAGTTGCAGCGGCAGCAGAGAGGAGGTGTTTTCACAGCTGTATTTTGTTTGGAGTTAGGGGAGCTGAGAAGCTGACACTCTGGCTGACCATAGCATGAGAGCTGCTGATAGCGGATCCATACGGATGTCGAGACCTGGAACAAAATGACTTGTGGTAGGAAGTCTGAGATGATTTTTTGGGGGCTGGAGAGGAAAATAACACCACAAAAGTCCTGACACGTGTCCCAAAGTCTAGAGTGTTGTCAGGCCAAAGACACTGAGGCCCTGAGCAATCTACTACAACTGTTGCCAAAAGGTTTCACCTTCATAGCAGGGTAGCAAATTGAGCATGCCTGCGCTGTGGCGGTGCAGTTCAGTTGAATGCACTCCTTTAAAGTGTGAAGGCTGCATTCAGATTGAAACTAATTTGTTGTTGGCATTATACTGATTTTTTTGGGTGTTGTTTGAAGTAGAATACCTTTCCCACAAGAGTCCATTTGAAGGAGAGTTCAGTATTCATCAGAAAGTACCCTTCTGTCTTTGGATCAGAGGTCAGGACAATCCATAGAAGTGTTAAATTCTCCATGAGTAACTAATATTGGTACTGCAGGCGCGATCCATGTAGTTGTCTGTCTGTCCTGGTGATTTTTACATTGCAGACCATTGTTTCTATGTCTGGAGATGCTAGGTTCCTTCGTTTTTAGGAATCTGGCTTCAGAAAAATCTGAGCATTTACACTCTGAAAATGGCCTCTTTCAAGATGCAAGGTATCCATCCAGTCTGTTAGATGGCTTTAAAACATAAGCATTAAAAAAAAATCCAAACAAACATACAAGAAAACAACCCAACACCAAACCCAGAACAAAACCTGTGAGCAGCAAACACCTCAATAGTGCAATGAGATTTGATTTTGTTTGTGGTGCTTGTGTGAACAAATATCCATTATACCTCTCCTGAGTAAAGACTGCCAGTCATGCTAAATGGGGGCTCGCTTAGGAGAAGTGTGTTTTGCAGTATGTTGCTGACTGGGGAATTCAATAATTTAGCTTCAGAATTACTGTACTTGGAGAACCTCTGCTGTAAAGGGACAGAAATCCAACGTGAAGAAAGACAAAGCCATAAGAGAATTAATGAGTGAGTTCTGGGTGATCTTGCCTTGTAAGAATTTTTTTACTTAAGGAAGCATATGGGGCGTAAGAGTAAACTGAGCTGTAATTTTAAGTTAGTATTTAAGCTTCTAATACACAGAAAACCACAACTCTATAAAATTTTTAATAGGGGAGAAGATACTTCTTATGTATAACACTTGTATAACATGATTTTCTTTGTGGTGTTCTTGCTTTCTCAGGTATAAGAAAATTAGAAGAGCTGATGTTTAGTAGCTAATAATGAATTTTTCATAAAATGTTGTTAGCAAGTGCTGCTGTTGGCAGTTAGGTAACATTAAACAGTAGCCTGGCTTAGCTCTAGAGAGTCTTCAAGCTTTCTTTTGTGTAGACCAATAAAGAATTGTCTAGATTAGATTTCTCTAGGTAGATTTCTCTATGGTGACTGGTGACCAAAAGCCATCTTTCTGAGACACGTAGAGTCTAATACAAAATAAAGGATGAAGAATTGCATTTTTCATGTATCTGAATGTTAATTTCAGTATGCTGCAATTTCTTTACTCTGTATCTCAGCCAAGCTTAATGGAAATTTGTAGAAATGAAATACTGTGGCTGAAATGACCCTGTGAAATGTAGAATTACACCACTCTGCCTGCTATATGATTAAAACAAAAAGCCTATTATCACCTTTCAGCAAAAGTTTCAAAAGTATTGCCATAAAGCTCTGGCATTAAAAAAACATTATTACTCTTACGAACGAGGCTGACAGGCATGTCCTATGAATAACAAACCGCCTAGTAATATAATGCAATAACACATCTTAGTTATACTGTCCTGTAGTATGTGCTAATATGAATACCTTTGTTTTAACTTTTTTAAACACCTAACTTCATATTGGTTTGGAGTTTCTCAGCCATTCAAGCAAAGCAGAGATTGTTGCTGAGATATATTTATATAGTTATATGTAGACAGAGTAAAAAAATTATCTTAATGCATGTGTACACTGAGAAGCTGAATTTAGATAATGGTTACTATATTGTGATAGTCTATATGGCACAGATGTTTTTCATATATTTTAAGATGTCTCTTATAAGAGACATGATCTGCAGGAGGGATGGTGAGTGGCAGTTAGAGATCTATTAAACTGCCACATCTTAGTGGTGTGACATCCTGATGTGGTTCTCCAAGCTAAATAAGACACCGGAAAATGATATAAAAAGAAAGAGCACGCCTAGGTAATTGTTACCAGTAATGAATGTTTGCATTTCGGAGTTCGTAAGCGTGGTCAAAGCACCCAAGAGCAGTCCTAAATAAACAGTTATCCAAGTGAGTCAAAATGCATTTTAGACCTTCTTAGTACCTTCATCAACTTGAACTCTTCACAAATTAGGTTAGTAGTGTATTTAGAAAGTGCGAATCTTTCTGGGACAGGTAGAGAGCACAAGAGAAATAATGCCAATTTGAAGACTACTGCTGAAGTTGGTGAAATCTGGACTGCTTGTGTCATTGTATGATGCTGCATCCAGTGTAGTTACCTTTTTAACATAAAGATGTTAATGCAGAACCTGTCATTGCTGACATTTTTGTGACACTGTTTTAGCTGTTGGAGAGCTTAAGGCTGCAAGAATTAATCAGTACAGCTGAAAACTCTTCGCGTGTCTGTTGTCTTCCAAATATTTTTACTCAAACTTTTGAAAATTGAAAGCATGTCAAATGCTTGATAATTGATAGCCAAGTCTTTGCTATTTACTATCTGGGGAAAAACATCAGTACATATTTATATTTACTGCTGGATACATTTATGAGTTGATGAAAGTGATGAGGGTTGTGTTGTCTCATACAGGTAAACCTTGTGTTTGTTTTGTGGGCCTTAGGCTTCAGTAATAAGGACAGCATTAGATTTTGAAGAGTAAATGTTTTTATAACAATACATTCAATTATTTTTTTTCATAGGGCATCCTACAGCATGTTTATGGACCAATCTAACAAATCATACACTCATAAAAAAGAAAAAGGTATGAATCTTATTTAAGATCATGAGAAATGAGGCAGAAGGCAGGAAAAGTCATCTTTCTAGAAGTCATGATGTTTGTGCTGGGCACCTACAGTGCTTTGTAGAAGAAGAAAATTCTTTCAGAAACATTGAGTTTTAAGTTATCTATTCCATGTACTAAAATGACTCTTTTTCTCAGTAAATGTGGAAATCTGAAGTAGGAGGTATGTATTGCAAGGGGTTGGAATGACAGGAATGGGGTTAATCACGTGTTTTTGCAGTTGCAGGAGGTAAAAGGGTGCTGAAATGGAAAGGCAAGTCCAACGATCTGTGGTTGCTAAATCTTGCCTCTTATTTTTAACAGTGCAATTTCTATATAGAAGTTCCTAAAATACAAAACACTTGCACTGATACGTCTTTTCATCACTCAGATGCATCTGTTTAAGACAGGGGTAGAAAGGAGTTAAGAGGAGTTCATGAACAGAAGCCAGTAGGCTGGATAGTGTGAAAATTGAGCAGTTTGGCCAGAGCGTTTATAGTAATGGAAAATATTTGTATTAAATCATATTGAAGTCTAGAAAACCATCTCAAGCTTCAGGTTTTTTTTGTAATAGAGATTAATAAAACTTTATGCTAATATGTCATAAGGAAGAAATAGCTCTTCTAGGTACAGTATGTTCCTTATCTGACCTATATATATTCTGTTTTGCAGTTATAGGCTTCTAACAAAGCTTGGCAAGACGCGCTAATTCCAATTTTGTGGCTGCTAAGCCTTTTGAGGATAGGAAGCTAATAATGGTTAAAGAATTTGTAATTCTTTTAAAACTTTATCTTCAGAGAGTAAAGCAATATGAAGATAGCCACTACTTACATATAGTGCTCTTGCTTTTCAAGAGGTATATAAGTATAAGAAAGAGTTTTACAGTGATTCTCTCATGGCACAAAAAATGGTAGAGGGGAGGAAAAGCAGACACACTTGAAAAAAGGCTCTTTTTATTTTCAGTCGTACTTTTTGATATAAGATTGAAAGAGAACCTGAACTATGAAGAAAGTGGAAAAATGTAGACATACAGCTTGATACTGCAGGCTACCTCATACAGGGAGGTCCGTTATCCTAAATGCAGCTGCCTCTGTAAAGAAGTGTGACAAAATCATAGCAACCATATGACTTGAGAGATGTTGTGAAAAGCACATGCAAGGAAAACTCATTTGGCTTTAGCTCGATAAAAATATGAATAATTCTTTAGAGCTTTATGTGACCAATTGTCTGTGAGGCATGTTCATTTCTTCTCCACTAGGAAGGTGCTGCTGGGGTCAGACCACAGACCTAGGCAGCTTCTTGGAAATGTGCCTCCAGGGACACGAACTTCAAACCAAACGCCCAACAAACAACCCATTCTGGACAGCACTTGCAATGTAGTACTTAATAATACTAATAATAGTAATAAAAGTCTTCCTTGAATAACTGGTGATTTGCCAGCTGGGTGTTTTCCAGAATTCACTGACTTGCTGTTTTCCAAGATTGCCTGTGCAGGCAGAGAAGAGATGTATCTGAAAATATCTGCATAAATGTAATGGACAGGAGTAAAGCTTGCAAGTTGGGTTAAGTTGAAATAATAAAATCCTTGTCTCTGGAAAAACATCATGCAAAAGAGCAGAGCTGATGTCTGGTATTGATGTAATAGGAAACTTTTAAGACTGGTATCATCTGAGAAGGTGTCTGGTCAGACACAGATTCCCTGGAGCTTGTAGCCTGAATGGCAGAGTGAAGCAAGACTAAGAGGCCCCCACATGACAGGATCTTCATTGAAGTATCATCATTATGTCCTTTGTTCAGCTCCCAACCCCACCTTTAAATTGTCATCACTTTGGTAAGGAGAGCCTTGTAGAGAGAAGGTTTATGTGTGGAGTTGCAGTCTGTGCTTCAGATGTGCAGGGGGAAGTCTCCTGCGTTTGGTGTGCTGCTCTCCATGCAGGGGAGAGCGTGCGCATTGAGAGGGCGAGTGCCATGGCCCTGTCTTTTGTCCCACAGAGTTTCGTCCTATGTGGCATGCATTCTGCAGGGTAGATGTAAAAAAAGTTTACTTTGATGAAGGCAAATGGCCTGCAAACATTCTTGTACCTATCTATCACTCAGGAGGAAAAGGGGGAAATGGAGTAACTCTAAGTCTTAAAAATTTCTTCATATGGCAGTCAATTAAAACAAACCTCTTGCCAAGCTAGTGAAACTATCACTGTGCACTCAGCTGGAGTGGAAAGATCTTCCTGAAAAGTTTTCATGGAGTGGTCAAAGACATCCAAAGGAAGAGAATTTGTATTCACCTCCCATTATCTCTCCCCACGCTCTTTTCTGCAATTTCCTCTTTGTTTCCATCGTGCTTTTATGAAGATGTTGCTTTTATCCAAGTTGAAATTTTTATGCTTGTTTTTACTGAATTGCGTCTTGTGTTTTCAGACCATTTCTTTAACTGATCAGTATCTTCTGTGTTTGCCGTGGAGTTTCAGCAGAGGTCAAATCCCTTCATTTGGTATTGTTACCAAATTTAATACCAGTGCTCTTTATATAAGTAATAATGTATATAATGGGCTATGAAGACTTCTGGGTGCTAAAGGCCAGTACAAGAAAAAAGTTGGTGTGAACTGGTCATGGAAGACTTCCAGAGTGAAGATTAGATGAAAGTGTCTAACTGTTGGGGGTTAGGAAAAGTCTCCCAGCAAGAGTCTCAGAGCAAAATATTCAACTGCTTGATATGTATATAGTACAAATAGACAATGTGGGTGCTTGTAGCAGGAAGATTAGGAACTTTCTGATGTCAGACCACCTGGGTCTGTCTTTGTGAGTTTGTAAGAGGGAAGGATTTTTCTCCTTATTTGAGAGCAGTTTTAGCCAAGAATTTTCATTATCGAATATTCAGATTCAGTTTCATCTAGCCAACATTTCTAAATGTTCATTGAAATGGGTCTTTCATCTTGTAGAATTATAGGCTGGAAAGTGTGTCATTAGAAGGTAGAAGAAAAAGCAAAAAGCACCAGGGATATCACTGATAAACCCAATGTCTGCGATATTTCCATCATAGTGCTTGCTGTAGATCACATAATTGGGATAGATGGGGTCATATCGGAACTTTGATTATTATTGTTTTATAATAATAACCACTGAAAGTTTTGAATCTCTTATTAACTATAATTACAGATTTCAGTATGTTTAAATGTAACAGATACAGTGAAGGTGGACATTTTTCATAAGAAATTGATCTATGGAACAAGTTAACACTCTAGTCTTGAGTATGTTAAAAGGCAAGCATATAAATATAAACACTAATAGATTTGGACAAACTGATAAGTACACAGAAAGACAGTAGTCTTTGTTTTCATAGAGGTATTTTTCTTCATTTAGAATCTTTTTCTGAGGTGTATTCTGCATTGGTTTAGAACCTACCATTGTCCAAACCTGTATCTGTATTCCAGTGGTACTTTTATACATATATTACACATGCAGAATTACCAATAGGTTCTCAAAAACTGCATATGTGCGCCAGTTTCTCTCCTAATTATGTTAGAAGTATAAAACTGGTAGGTAAACAATTCTGAATTATATCTAAATGAAGTTTCCAGGGTTCAGTTGACTGGGTAATAAAGCCAAATAGGTATTATTATCATGTTCCATCTTCTTTGCTTCATGGCATGCAATGATGTAGAGTGAATTAAATATAGGGGTTTGGGGTTGGGGATTTTTTTGTATTTATGACTTTAAAAATGAGGAATAACCAAAATGCTTTGAAAGGCAAGAAAGGAAGCAGAAAAATCCATTTCAGTGTGTGTTTTAAATAATAATGCTTACTGTACATTTTTTTTCACGGTCAAAATGAAAATTTTGACAGGATGTTAGTCTTGCGCAGAGGAAAGCAATTGTAGATACAGAGCCTTTTACATATGATGGAAGAAATTGCAGTAAGTAATTTTGTATTCCCATGCAGACTGGTCAGGGGGGTTTTGGTATGTTTTGCTATGTTAATCTTCTCTGCACACCTCTGAAAAAGTTCCCTCTGTAAAAGCTGGTGTGAGTCTGCTAACCTCAGCAATAGCGGAGTTTTCCTTTTGGGTTGGATTTGACCTGGGCAACATCATTCTGCTAAGCTGCTGGTTTTCAAGTTGTAGTCCCTAGCCTCCTTCCTTCAAGGGCTCCATGACATGATGACTAAGAATACCTTATTATTTCAGATGTGTAAGGAATCTATGAAATTTCTAAGGATGTCCACTGGGAGGAAAAAAATAAGGAGAAAAAAAAAGGCACCTATAAAGTGCAGGAGGCTGAGAATAAACTGCAGAAACCACCCCCAGTCTATTGTTTCCTGCAGTCCTGTCTGGCCTGGGTACGTGCTGCCAGCCATGGGCTGTTCAAGTTAACGCTCCTACCAGTAGAGCCTCCCCGGTGTTTTCTGTAGCGGGAAATTTTTTGTGGTAGAAAGAAAAGAGTGAGAAAATTGCGTAGCATAAAATGATAACTGGCAGTGGGCAGTTACTTACTGGTACTTTCACTTATTTTGAAGGTCCAGTTCTTAATGATTAGGTGGGGAAGTTGTTTTTCAAAGCCTTGATTTCCAGACCAGAAGACTCATCAGACAACTATTAAACAGTTCCTTTTCTTTAGACGTCAGATGATCTAAGGGATGGTATGCCAGTAAAGGTTGTATTGGCGCCTGGAATTTTGAGACGGTGGCCAAATGAAGAGAACAAAGCAGGATTTTCACAGGACATGTTAAATTTGGCAGTAGCTGGATCCCAGATCCCTTAGACTGCTGCTTGTGATTCCCACCAAGGGAAAACCCTGCTCCAGGAAAATTGTCAAAACTCTACATTTTCCACGTTGGCTTTCTCCCTTCATCTCTACTCAGTTCTTTCCGTGTGATATCTGAATTGTTCAAATGGAGTAATCCTGTTTCAGTTGCTGTCAAAGGGTCTTCAGTTCATACATACGCCCATTTACCACCTCTTCCTATACTCTCCGGTCATTTTTTGGAAAGGTTTTTTCCAGGATTGCAGTTATTCTTGTTTTCCGTTGTTCTGAACTGGACAGAGTAATATTTGTCCTTAGTCCTGGTGACTGACCATCTTTCTCTGTATAAACTTGGCTCCCTTCAAGCAAAACCCCCACACTTCAGTGATTCCAAGAAAAAAGGAACATAACCACAAGGTTTCCCCAAAGATTTTGCATACAGCTGATTCACTTAACCTCAAAGATAATAAATTATGGAGAAATTTGGACTGCTTCCACGTATTCACCATGTTCTGTAATAAAGCTAAATTTTATATTTTTTTTTTTCCTGACAGAGACTGTGTTCCATCAGTTCAAGTGTGCTGTTGAGCATGTTTGTGGAATGCATAATCCCACTGTTTTGAGACTTGATTATTCTGTCTGACTTGTTTCTAATGCCTTATACTTTTAGACTATTACAGGAAGGCAGAATATAAGTCAGAAAAATTTGTTTTTAAAGAATAAATACTTTTTTCTAGGAAAAAAAAAATCAATCTAGAAGAGTCTTGTTGGGCAATGGACAAAAGCAATGATGTCTTTAGTAAAGCTTTATTAAAGTACTTCAGAGAAATCATTCTAATAATTTAATGACATGGGTTGCTTTGGGGCAATGGACTAGATTCTTAATGAGCAAAGATGACCTCCTATCGCTCTGTCATTTCCACCACAGAAAGCCTGTTCTCTTCTTGTTGCGCTTAGTGAACCTAAACACATGCTTTCTGTGCCAGAGCATATAAAAGCTGCATAATAATGTTCTCCATCTTAGATAAGCTTGTCGTTTTGATGTCGTTACAGTAAACACTTGAGATTATGAACAGTGGTTTCAGTGTTTATGGTATTCATTGCTAAGTCCATGATTTTAACTGTGCAGCTCTCCTTTTTGTACTACTTTGTCATCTCTTAGTACACAATAGTTCACAGATTGGCTTTACTTGGTGCTTCTCCGTTGTTGCAATATTTATAATGCTGAATTTTTCTTTTATTTTTAAGCTAATCTAGTCTGATGTGTATTCTCTGAAAAGTGGCCATATGTGTGAAAGCGGCATCCTGCCTTAAGTTCATAAAATTTGTAAATGTCCAACTCTGGAGTCGTGCTTAATATGCTTTCCATGGCCTCTTCTTGTGTTAGAAAGTCATCATCTGTCCTGCAGGTTTTCTGCAGAAATATTCTGACCTAGGTGCACATTTTTCAGGATATTTCTGCGTGCATTAAGGCTGCTGTAGTGCGGCCCCTGCATGGCAAGCAGAATGGAAGCAAGCCCAATTCTAAGATCGGATGGTCAATGAGAGCACATGCAGGGCTTTGCAGGGTTAACGAACTGGCTGGCGTACCCCAGAGCCTGCCCGCTCCACTCCCTTGCAGCTGGATTTGTGGCGTTATTTTAGTGTTTTTTACTTAGGGTATGGTATGACTCATACAGCAAAAAGGTTTCATTTTTATTACTGAAAACAAATACTCATTTTAAACTTGAACCCAAAAGAATTCGGACTATTGAATTGATGTGGCATGCTGTGGATGCTGAGATTGGCTCTGGTTCATATGCCTGAGGAGCAGAAGCAGGAGATGGGGCAGGGGAAAGGAACTAGCTCAGCACATGGGGCAGCGTAAGGGAGTGGGGAACGTCTGCGGCTTTCCTTCCTCTGCTCTTCATTTGTAAGCTATTCTGACTAGGTTTCAAATCAGTACTCCTAATTTCTTTAATCACTTGTGTCTGTCTGGCAATTAGTTTCTGTCACCGTTAGTTGCTTCTGGATTTGAGCAAGCAACTGCCATGAAAAAGACCTTTATAAAATGGGCCAAAATTGTACTGTTGTCTTTTAAGTGCATATAGTGGTAACTAGACTGTGCTGTAAAAACACCCAATGAAACAAACAAAAAAAACCACCGAACAAACCAAAAACAATTTGAGAGCCACAAATCAAACGTACATGATGCATGTTCAAAGCCAGGGATGTTTTGATGTAATTTTAATCATTAAAGAATTACAAAGGAGGGAAGGTGCAACATGCATACTAAGAACATAGATTACTGACACAGAAAAGTGAAGTTGTTTGTTACTGGCTCCTTAATTTTAAAGACTATATCAAAAAGATTTCTGTAATACAGCTCAGACACTATTGATGCTGCTGTATAAGATACTGTATAAACTATGACTGTACTGATCTGTTTTCTCAAGAAAAGGTGGTAATTCAAATCCTTCTCTACAGTAAAATGGGCTGTTAGAGGTGATTGCTAAAGGTAGAGTTAATGTATGTAGTTAATATTCCTTTTTATTTGGGTAAGTATAAACTGCCTATGTTTTGGGGAGACAAGAAATATATATATCCATTGATGTATCCTTCTTCATATCAATTATAAAACTCAAAGTTTTGTTACTCTTTTTAACAAATTAGTAATTTTCATATAATGTTTATGGCATTTCTAGTTTGTTAACTTGTTTAGACAACAAAAATGCTTCTTAGTAAACATCGCTTGTTTTAGCATGGATCAAAATGAAATTATTTTCCTGACACGATGAGAAAACAATAAGAGTTATTTTTATCAACAACAGTGGCAGTCTTTCAGCTTAATTAGTTTCAAAGAGCAGAAGGTTGCCATGAACTACGTAGTAAAGGCCTGATCCTACAGGGAAGTTAAATCCTGAATGAGTGTGAAAGGAGAGGCACTAACAGAGCTTTGTTTGCTCGCCTTCCAGGTGTAACTCTGGATTTCTCTGAAATGCTTCTCCTCATGTCCATCTCACTGTGTATGGAGTAGCTACTTTATTGGAAAGCCATACACAACTCTGTTAGCAGTCTGGGAACTGAATTACTTGCCTGGCAGTTAGAATCGTATCCGAGGAATGGATAATAGAAATGATCCTGAATATAGGGAATCAGCCATATTATCTATGGCATTAAAATAATCAACTAGGTTGTTTGGAGGATGGGCATTTGTGTGACATGTATAGAAAGATGAGTTTCTGGTATGCTTCAGAAGATAATTCATGATTTCAGATGACTATCAAAAAGTTACTGTTCAGGCTTTTGTAGTTGTGTGAACTCTTGCAAGATCAAGGTGCATAAATCTGTAAAAGAAAGAGTTTGGGGTATTGGGACTTGTCTTTAGATGAGTTGGAAGCTTTTTCATCGCTTCTTAATCTATGCTAGGAAAGCGTAGAAAAAAACAGAAAGCAAAATACTACTGCAGAGTAATCCTGACTTTTTATTGTATGTGGAAATTCATCACACACACACACACAAACTTTTCCTTCTTGCCTATGGGTGTGTGTGGGAGGGTGTATTTTATATATTGGTGTGTGTTTCTAAGTAATGGGTAAAAAGTCTGAAATTGTTGCCGTTTTTATTGTAGCTAACTAAGAAGGGAGCACTTAAATTTTAGAAGTTGGGGTTTTTTCTGAAGCTTTTCATCTGAATTAAAAGAGCATCTTGAAAGGGCAGGTGTAATTACATCAGAATACAGCTCCTTTTCAGTCGATACTGTTCAGGAACAAAAAAGTAGCTTGGAGGTTGGGGAAAATCCCTGTTAGAAGAGAGATAAGTGAATGCTTGTCAACTCCATCAGACCAAAATCTGATGAAGGCCTTTGATACTGTATTATTTAAGAAATCTTTTTGAGGTTAACTGTGCTCACTTGCTTAGAATGTACAAGGATGCATGTGACAGTTTTTGTCATGCAGATAATTGAATGCAATGATTATTTAATTAAAGTTGCCTTGGCCCATTTAGGTTTTTTGCTAAAATGGCAGTGTACATCTAATCTTTTATCACAAATGTAGCCAAAAGGAATTAGCTTTGTTTGTCTCTTGTTAATCAAAAATTAAAGCAGAGCGTGTGTATTTTCCTTGAATTATTTGCCACCACAGAACCAGTGGGATAGAGATACACTGGTTCCATGCATTGGCAAGTTTTGAAGTTGCATTGCATGACTTTTGTTTATCTCTATCCTTCTTCTTTTATAGGAAATTCCACTTATTTGGATGACCACGGACCACCCCCTCAAAAGGTGAGCTGCTGTTATTTTTTGTTTGCTTTCTTCTTGGTTTTTTGGTTTTTAACTAATTATATGTTTACTTGTGTGCAAAGCAACTCTGCTGAGTTTACATCAACAGCACTTGGCCCTTCTGACTTTTCCCCCCAGTGTTTTCAGGCATTTGTAATTAACTTGGGTTAAATCTCTGTGTGATTAAACTCACGGAATTTTTGTCATTGAGTCAAGGGGAGGCAGGATTTTAGTGATGTTTTGCCTGTCAGCACATTTATGCAAAAACAAGACACTGCAGTTGGAGCTAATAAGGCAAGCGAAGATGGCCTTTTTACTGGCAGCAGTTCCTAGAACGTGGGCTCTGCTGCAGGTGCAATGCTTCCAAGCAGAGCAGTAGGATATATTTAGTGAACGTGTGTAATGAGTCCTTTTGTAAGGATAAGGTACGCTGTTCCCATCAGGTATCGCTGTGCAGTATTGGCTTTTCCCTCACCATCATCATGGCACCTTTCAGGTAAGGATCAGCATTGTGGTGGTTTCTTTGAGAGGAAAAAGGGGAAGCAGGCACTTAGGGTCCTTGTTTTATTTTCTTTTGTTTTACCCTGTATTGGTTTATTCTCTAAAACATGTTTTAGTACTATCTTGTGTCTGTCTTTCTAGACAAGAAGGCTATTATAACTCCTTTTCTATAGTAGCTATTTAAAAAAAAAAAACACAAAAAAAAGACAGCAGTTCTCTTGCCAAGTTCTAATTTCTCTAGACTCACTTTATTTCTGTAGGTACAGTGTAGTATCTTATTGAGGTATTTGGGTAGAACTGACTGCGGTTTTGAAGTCTTTATGCTGTGTGGTTGTAGTACTTGGAAGGTGCAGCTTTTCTGAAAGTTTCCTTTCCAAGTTATGCAGAATTCTCACTGTTACTTGTAAAAAACCAAATCAGAAAGGGTGGTGGAGATACTGTAATTATGTGTGTAATAATGATTAGCCATAGGCTTATTTATATGATATAGCCTGCAGTGTTCTTTAATATAAAACTTTTCAAGTAGTATTGTTTTAATGGAACTTAAATGCCTGGGTGCTTTTGTAAGCCCTATTGATATTTAAGTAGAAATTTTACCTGTTTTAAGAACTTCCCATGAAAGGGTGAGATTCTGTGGACTTTGAGCCAAAGAGTATAGTCTACTGATGAAAGGGTCATTTTTTCCTCAGCAGTGCAGGATTCCCACCAGGCTGATGTGGCTGAGCTAGAACAGCTACCTGAAAACATGTCTGTCTACTAGTTTAGTTTTCAGACAGATTATTTCATTGATGTGGCCCACCATGAATGCTGGTGCAGCAGGTAAGAGTGAGTAGTTGGAGATGGGGTGGAGGTGAAGAGCCACATCTCTGGTAGTCCTCACTCATCTCTGTTCAAACTGAGTATGAAATCACATCCTGAGCCACCAGGCCTTGAGCTTAAATGCTTAGCCACGTGTGTGCATCAATGTGGTGAAACAGTTGGCTTTTGGTCAGTGGAAGGAGGGTAACGCAGAAAGCGATTAGACTTATCTTCGTTATCAGTGAGAGCAAGCTACCGTAATCTGGGTTTCTTCACCCTTTTGCTGCAAACTCCATGGGCACATGACCTCTGTAGTTTTCAGCTGATATGTGGAAATTCGTTACGCTCTTAAAGTTCAGACAGCTCACTTAGAGGGATGATGTACATCTGATTTCCTTTCAACAAAATTACTGGCTTTTTCTGCATGCACAGTTACAAAAACAAATGGATGTAGGCGGAAGTGACAAAATCAACCTGGTAAGTGCATCATCATTGCTAACTGAGATGGGACAGGGGGAATCTAAGGCTAAACAAATGTTTCACACCTTAAAATTTATTTAGTACTCTCTTGTGCTCTTGAAAGATTTTTATTTTTTTTTTTGGTATTTGGCTACCATCTGCTTCTCTTGCCCAGAAGTACAGCAGCTTGCATGGGGTAAAGCATTACGTTTGTCAGGTCTCCACAGTGAGCACTCAGCTCAGAAGGGTAAAGCAGTACTTATTCCAGACCTGTGTTTTTCATGCTTACATTAGCGTTCAGAAACACCTAGCTGTGCCAGTAAGGAAAAAGCTGTAATCCAGATAAGAGCTCTTAACCTTGAAAACTTTATTCAGATTTTCGTTGTTTTACTTCAGGAATTTTCCATTACCAATTAATGGTGCTGTGGGTGGGAACTATACTCCAATGGGCAGTAGCAGTTGGACAGATTTATCCAAGCCACGCACTTTCCTGTTTACATTATGAAAATTACTTTTGCCTATCTAAACATGTAATTTTGGGCTGTGTTGACACAGCTTCATCCAGCTGCAGTTCAGCTGTCTGTAGAAAGGCCAGCTGATTAGATACCTACACAATGGATTGATTGGTTGTGTAGGTTCTCTTTCATTAGCTACTTGCAGTCAATAAAGTTTTTGGGCTTCCTCTGTAATCATCCTCGCTCCTGAAAGCTTGGTGAATAGTTCAGTGGAATAACAGGCTATAGCCTTGTATAAGTTACAGGTATTTTGCTTTTTGAAGTACTTGCCTGTATTTAGAAACATTGATGGATGAACCCATTTTGATCATCCGTTGGACAACATGTGGGCAAGCTTTCTTGTTCTTGGGTGGATTTTTTTGTTTTGTTTTTCATTCTTCTAATCAAAACATGGGTGGGGATTGATTAAAAAGGCAGATAATTCGTGGTATTTGCTTAGGGTCATGTTTTGCATGAAGATGCTCTTGCTTTGTAAGTCTCAAGCACTGTATTATTGGCTAAGTGCAGTTATTTACCTACATAGTCCTACAGCTTCACTTCTGAACTATGAACTCTGCCTGTGTGAGTGAAACTAAATTCACTGTATTTGTCATTATCTTTCAGGTGGCCTCTAGTCATATGACTAGGTAACTGTCTACATTAAACTAATAGATGGTGAAGGTCAATGAATGGTTTAATTTGACATGTAAAAAGGTGTCAGAAGAAATTAATCCTGAATCCAACATTTAAAATATTTAATTACAAATAGTATTTTCAGTTGTGATCCTCACAAAGCACAGATGACATGATGTACCTTTCTTTAGTAGCATGTGCAATGCACAGATGAAAAAGTCCTCAATTTGTTTCTTTTGATCCTGGCAGTCACTTACCCTGGAAAGCATACCTGTGCCCTGCTGCATTCAACTGCGGTCAGTCCTACGTGGCACTATTAAGTGAAGCTCTCCAGCATTTTCCTAATGCCCGCTGTATTCATCAGAGGGAATTACAGCATGCCCTGAATGAAATGAAAACATGAGAGGGGGATTTGGTAGGTTTAGGAAGTAATTTTTAGAGTTAAAAGGATTCTAATTTCACATGTTGTCTTCCAAATCCTTAAAAACTAGCAATTGAGATGGTGAGCAACAGTCCATTGCCTGGGGTTGATGAAATGACTGATAGCTAATATCAGGGGTATGTAGTTAGCTGCAGTGGAAGGCCACCAACAGTTGATACGCACCAGACTGTAGCTCTTTTGCAGAGTACATTCCAGTGTTTTGTTGGAAATTGTATTAGTTTTGGCTTTTCGTCATGGCTAGGTGCCAAAAGTTTGGGTTTTTTAAATACTATGTGGGGTTTTTTTCCCCAGTGGAAAAACTGAAAATAGCACATGTTCTCTAAATAAGGAATAGCATCATCACGTTTCACGACATTGGGGTACTGGGCTGTTTTTTCAAATAAAGATGGCAGCAACAATTTTCTCGGTGCAAGCAGAGAAGGAAAACTTTGCTCACTGCTGTTGATGAACATTGCTGATGTGCTTCTGGTTCTCCCTTTAAGGCCCATCAGCCGGCTTTTCAAGTCTTCCCCCAGTAAAGGGTTTACTTGACTGTTAAAGATTAGCAGTGGTTACCCTTGCCAGTGGTATGAAGGTAATGTGTCTGGCATAGGACACTCTTCTTTGGTCCTTAGACACCAAAGGTTTTACCAGAGATTGACTAATCCTAGTTTTTCAGGTGTTCTAACACAGATATATGTGTGCTTCTCTGCAGGTAGATGCAAACTCTAGTAATCCTAGCACACCTCTGGTGTTAGTCGGTGGCAGATAAAAAGGGAATATAGTTGAGCCAAACGTAACCTCCTAGTCTGTCAGTAAAAACTAACTCTTCAACTTAAAGCACTTTCCTAGTTCAATTACCTAGTTCAATTCTCTGTCTCGCTGCCTCCTCGTTTTTCTCATATGCATCTGAAAATACCAATTTTAAGGTTTTTGCAAAGTGATAATTTGTTTATCCTTTCTTTGTAGGTTGGAGTCTAAGTGATGCCTACAGATGATGCTAGCCTGTTTTTAAAAAAACACCTGTGAAATTGATGTTCATTAGTGACCGATGGTGTTCAGTTGGTATATTTCACATCTGAGCGTTTCAGTGAATAAAATGTGTGTATTTTGTTCCAGTATTTGGGCTAGCTATTTCCGTAGCAAAACTTCCTGAGGTTTTTTCCTCCATCCAAGATGGTGAAGCTGACCTTTGAGGACAAATGATGCGATCTTTATCAAACCTACTGTTGTTATTGATTGAAAGCTTTTCCCCTGAGAACTTGGCAAGAGCATCAGGATATGGCCCTCTTTTGGTGCAGCTGCTATATATGTGTAAAGGAGCTGTGCACAGAGATGACAGATAAATTACATTCAAATATTCTGTTCTCCTTTTCTTGATGGTTTTCCCATGGGATGCCTGTCATGGACCCAATGTCTTTTGGCAGCTGTTTAGGTGTCAGCAAAACCCCATGCTTAGCACATGTGTGACTGTATTCACTTAAAGCTTTGAAGCAAAAATGGATGTGGATCAGGATGAGGTCAAAATGAAAAGAAATAAAATGCGTACGCAAAATAAGTTTGATCTGAATTTATGGGTTTGAAGCTGCGACATGGATAAATACCCTTTTCACCATTCTTTAAGTTCTTATCTATTACTTACGTGATAATTGTTCATGTTTTCTTCATGGATTGAGACTATGGGAAAAGACAGCAGAAACACTGAGTGGCCTTTGGTATGTATGTACTCTATGCAGTACTTGTCACCCTCCGGTGCCAAGTAGATTTTTTTTATTTTATTTTATTTGACTTTAAATCTTACTAAAAGTTGATGTCAGCATTGCCCTCATTACATTGAGTTTTTCTGTTCATCAGATTTATTTTTTTCAATTCTTTTGATAACAGTACTAAGGTAACAGCCAAGAGCTGTGCATTTTTCTTTTAGTATTTGTTTTGGGTTTTTTTTCAGTGGATATTTCCTGTTTCATTTGAACTCGTGTTTTAGTTCTAGCCATCTTTGTTGTGAACATGGTTATAGTCCTTCAGTGCTCCTTCAGTGATTGATTTGTTAGGGATGAAGTGCTTGATTTAAAAAACAAACAAAAAAAACCCAAACAAACAAGCAAGATTTGTTTCCTTTTAGGTACATGCTTATTAGGGATTTTAAGAGCATGAATAGTAGCAGGTGTGTTAAAATTCTCTTTAGCTGTCCTAAAACAAATGGTGGATAATCTTTGGAGCAATCCATTCAGGGCAGGGTGGGAGGAGATTTCAGTGATTAAAAAAGCCCTATCCTGCTTGTAAAATGAAGAGTTGTTTATGAGATGATCATGCAGTGTGAAAACTTTCATCTAGCAAAAATTGTCAGAATGTAGAAATGCTGAAATAGAGTAATTATCTTTACCAGACTAAATACCTGGCTGATAAAATCAAAATACTAAAAGAGAATTCAGTAAGTGCCTTTACCACAAAGATCCCCTTTATAGTCTGAAGTACTGTTTTACTGTATAACTGAGCTTTTGAGCCTAGTACAGTAGATAGAATACTGCGATTTTCAAAAATATAAAATATTCTTCACTTCCCTCGGTTTATTAAAGGCTGTGTAAAATAATTGTAGAAATATTTGGAATAATTATTTTAGGTTCTTTTTTAATTTTGTTCTCCTTCCTTATAAATGACAGTATCCCAAGGGAAAAAAAAAAAATCTGATTTTTCCAGTTTTCCCTATTGTCTGTTGTTTATAATCGGTTGAAATCCTGCTGAAGTTACAGGTGGTGAATGATATAGAACACTAGTATTATATTGCCAAAAGCTAGAATTGAATCTGTACTACTAAGTGTGAATTGGGTCATAAAAATATTTGAATAGTACTGGAGTACTAATTTATATTTGTTTTGTTCATATTAATTTATTGATCAAGAGTCTTCAGGACAAGAAATTATTTTATTCTGTTGTTTACAGAGAAATATAAAATAGAGAAGATGATTACTCATTTTTGAATACTTCAGTTTATAGTATATCAGAAAGGCACTGATATGGGGAGGCTGACTGGTAGTAAATGGACAGTACAAAGAGACTGGGGAAATGAAAGCCAGATTGCCTGTCACAAGAAGATAAATCCACAAGGAATACTGTGCATGCTGACATCCTGCAAAAATTTCAACAGTAGTGAACTGGCTTTTTACTAAACCTGACATTTTCAGCCTCTTAATTTTGAAAGACTTTGAAAGACAACAGGGATGCAGGTTTTGTGAGTGACAGTAGTCTGTAGTTTTCATCCATCTAATTTCAAAGATGCTTGGGAAGTATTTAATCTTTTGGTTTTTCCTTTACTTGCCAGGCTGTGTGCGTAGTTACAGGTGAATTTTGCTTGCCTCTGGCATTAATGCAGCAGCCTCCCCACTGTTGCACAAAACAGAAAAATTCTGATAACGCCAATTTTGCAACGTGTAACTTTTGTTCTACATCACATACCATAGCTAAAAATCTACCCAAGGCATTAGCGACTCCACTTCTGAAGCTAGCAGAGCTCTGTGTTTTCCCTGAAATTTAGTGCGTAATCCATTCTGAATTTATTTTTGTTCACCTGCAAAGAATCCATGCAGATTATTTCACAGCATATGAATATCCTTACAGATTACAGTTTTAAATTTCCACCTGTCCAGTACATTCCCCTCTTCTTCCCCTTCTTTCCATGATAGGAAGGTATTTATAAACTAACATAGCATAGGAGGAGGTCACAACCACTCATTCATATCCACTCAATCATGGCCACCTTCATTATCTTTTTATTAGGAAGTGCTGGATTATAATGCTGAAATCCAATTACAGCTGGGTCTGAATAACCTAAACCTTCAGTAGAAAAACAAAAATCTGCCATTTTGGATAGAGGTAGCATGACAGGGTATCTTTTGAAAGGGACAAACTGACAAACTGATTTGGTTGATGTTGCTGACCCTTGTGACTCAGTTCAGTAACAGTCATGCTTTTACCAGGAGTCTTATATTCGTTGATGCTGTTCTTAAATCCTGAACTGTTACCATTAAACGGTTCTGAAAGAATCTCTATTGACCTGAAAAAAAAAGTTTTTTCTCTAGCTACGATGTTTGAAGAAAAAAAAACTTGAAAACCTGGAACTTGGGATGCTGTGGAGGCTTGCAAAACTGGAAAAAAAAAGAAATCCCTGAATAAGAATCCTAGTATTATTTTGAAAGTCTCGTGATTTTGAAGACGAGCTGGTAGGTCCTGGCAGTCTTCTATTGTCACTTTACAAAACTATGAAGTGTAGTTGAGGAAACAGTAAATAGTGGTAAAGTACTCTAATAAGGGTCGTGAGCTTTAATCAAAAATGAGATTGTGAACTCGCCTATGAGTGGTCAGCAGTAGAGTCAAGACATCGGGCAAAGAGGACAGGGTGTCTTGACTGGGCTAAAGGGGTCTGTGTGAGAGTGGTGGTATCATGGTAATTCAGGGGAAGGAGGATTTGGGGCGAGCAATTTAAGGACAGGGCAGTGTGGGTATGAATAGGTGGTTCTCAGGACAGCACCCATGACACCGCAGCTTCCTGAGGGAGTGTGTAGGCCTTTGCTGCTGGCACCATTGGGGATTTTGAGTAGATGCAGGGAGAAGCTTCTTCCATTGAAATGGAAAGGAGTCCTGCCTCGATCCACAGAAATGAGGTTTGGTTTGCCTGAGCAGGCCAGATTAATCATTTCAGATTGCAGAGGGGTGAAATGGGAGCACTTAATGCTGGGCCTTGTCCATTATTGCCTCCAACATGTGGCATCTCCAACATCACAGGATCCACTTGTGACTCAGATGTGGGCCGTGGTCAGTTGGGGAAGGTATTCTGGGCCTTTGAGTAATTTTAGATGACACTGGGATTTCTGCTATGTTCTGGCTTTGCTAGAAGAGTTGGCCAGCACCACGCTGTCCTTCCTGTAGGTGCTCCTCGGTGTTGCTCTTTCCAGGTGGTGACACGTTGTCATGAACTAGATTTGAATCTGTTACCTGTAGAAGCTGTGTTGGAAATTCAGTCCCTTTGAGTTCCTCTGAGCATGCAGAGCGAGAGTGTCTTGGAGCCAGCTCATCAGTAATGAGCGTGTGGGTTATAGTCCAGCAGAACTGGCCTGTTTTACAAATTAAAATCCAGTTACAGCTATAAACGACCTTTATTTCATACTGCAATTGACTTATAAAGTGCCTGCGCAAAGTGCAGTGGAAAAGACAAGCACGTTGGAGACATTAAAATAAAATGTGAAACTACTGAAGGGGGCCTAAAGTTAAAGTGCAGGAGGGCAAACTGAAACACAGTATGACAGATCCTTGGCAATGGTGAAACCAGAAGCTGCACTAGCTGCAGCCTAATAGATAGTCAACCACAATAGGTACAAAAGGGTTAAACCTTAATGTGAAGAAAGACGAGTGCATACAGAGGAATAAATTATTTAGTCTACCACTCACCACATTCAAATCCAATATTATTGGCTCCCGGGGTGAATTCATGAATAATTGCATTGGAAGGATAGAAACTACTGTAAGGTAGTTAGGTTACTTAAGGGAACACCAGTGCCGTAATGTATTATAAAAAGCTTTAAAACTAGACTTAGCTACTTAATATCTCTCGTTTTGTAAGTATCCAATATAAAGATGTGGGTTGGATGTGATAGGATTTATTACTTAAACAGAGAATAACTGTGCCAGTGTGTTCTGAGCACATCACAGAGTGTACAAAACCCTGGGCTCAGGAGGAAAACCAGGAGTTTTAAACTTGACAGTTCCAAGATACATATACATATAATGTGAAGTTGCTCTGGAGGTAAAATCTGGCTTGCACAAATTCTGCAGCTTAAGGGTTTTTTTGATATTACATGGAAAACCTTCCAGTGAAAAACTGGGTAATTAAAGTAACACCAAAATTCTTAGTCTACCTGAATTCCTGCTAGTTCCCTCAACAAATACCAGCATCGGTGAACCACATCCTTACATCATTAATCTCTTTTATCTTGTTACCGATAGGTGCATACCAGTAAAACGACTTCCACAATGTGGTGAGCTTTAGAAGTAAGAGATGAAAATACTGCTTTTCGCAAGAAACCTAATGAGGGTCTTCCTGTTCTTTTCCTCTTGTAATCTGCATACACTCATGTAGGATAAGAAAGAAAAAGAGGGATGGCGCTTATGTTCTGCACCCCTGTCTATACCAGTGACAGTCCCATATGCGCTGGTTCTTCTAAATGCCATGCTGAGATTTTTTTTTTTTAAAAAGGGATGTCTACAAGATATGAAGGATAACTGGTCAGTTCTCTTTGGCACTAGGGCGATGATACAGCACTACGTCTAATTTTGGTCCCAGAAGAGGTGAACAAGTTGCAAACTGCAGAGGAGAGCAAGAAGAATGAAGAGGAGGTTGAAAAGCATGCTATGTTAAGAAAGGGCGAAGGGAAAAGATTTGGTTAATCTAGCAGGTGTTGGTTGTACACCCTCCCTAAGCAACTATCTGTTTGGTAGGGTGATTCCCTCTCACCTGCTTCATCCCTGAGAGGAGCAAGAGCTGCCATTGCTTGCGTACAGCAAGTGTTGCTCAATTATTAGAGCCAGGAGTCCTGCTCACACCTCCAGAGGCTGCCTAACATCAGTGACCACCTGAAATTGTTCCATGAACAGAGCATCTGCTCTTCACCAACCTGTTTGAATCTTTGTATACGTGTGCTGAATTTGAACGTTGCTGTAACTTCACATACCTGAAATAAACCTGGTTCTGTGCTCTCTTTGGCAGAGAATCTTGTGCAGCAGATCGCAGAAGTAGAGGCTTTGCTCACCTGCGAGCTGCTGTTGTAGAAAGGTAAATCAAGTGTATGGTATAAAAGGAGCAAAACAAAATGTGTTGACAGGATGCAGCCGAAACTTTGAAAACTTGGTCTTTGACATTTTCTTTGTAATTTTCCCAGGTTGCTATTGATATTATCATAGTTTCAATTTGCTGTATGTATAGCCATAGTATCTTGTAATAGGATGTGATCTGAGACTTAACAAGGAGACTTTACTATGCTTTGGACTGAGCTTTTTAGATTTGTAAGGGTGCAGTACTTCACAGAAAAATTATTGGAAGTTTTGATATTGGCTACACAGATCTGTTTTGTGGGACACATCAGGAACCATTAGCTTTGGCAGACACTTAATAGTAATGCTTTTCTTTAGTCTTCATAAGTTTGAGGACTATGTACAACCAGTCTCCTTTTGCTACTTGTGCTCCATGCTTATGTTTTCAATTTATTTTGGTACTTAGGGATGTTGAATCATTAGAGAACACATTTTAACTTATTTTTCCAAATATGTCAGCTGCAAAGCAGATGAATTGTTTGGGGCAGGGGGAGTCATCCTTTTTCAATTAAACTGGTTGCTTAATGAAAATGCAACAGAAGAATCTTCTGTTTCTTCCTCTGCCTTACTTTCAGTGCTCCACTACAGCTATATGACTTCCAGACTTTGAAAACAAACAAACTTCACCCCTACCTTGTAGTTTCTAGTGTATTTTCAGTGACCTGTAGAGAAGATGATGCTGTCTGGTCTGCTTTGAGTTGATTAATTCCAAAAGTGTGTCTCTGTCCAGTGTCACTACACTCTACAGGCGGATCTTGACATAACTGGATCTGTGTGGTTTAGCTGGGAAGGAAGGTGGCTAACTGGTAATTTCTTTTTCCTCTCTTTTTCATCTTTGTCATGTTTTCTGCTGACATATCTTTGTGTTAGGAATTCTTTTTTGTAATTGCTTTAAAAGCGAGTAAGAATAAATTGATATTTGTTTGGAATGAGATTTTGTGCAGCAGTTCCTGAAGTTTGGTTTGGAACATGTTATCTCTTAGTGGCCTTTGAGTTTGTCTTTAAATAGGCCGTGGCAAGCTTGTGACAAACCTCAATTAAAAAGAGGCATCTGATAGATCTAAGAAGATCGCAAAGCTGGTGACTGAATTATCTGATCTGTCTTCATGAAACCCACGATGTGAGAATGGGTGTCCTCTGGAAATGGTAGAAGATAAGCTAAAAATGAAATGCGTGACGAATACCAAAATTTTGGAATTTGTTGATATAGCAGGTTGTGTAAGAAATTCTTCAGGCAACAGGCAAGGATGTGCCTTCTAACATCCCATATATAATCTTTGGGAGCAGGGGAGGAGGAGGAGAGAGACTGGAGCGAAATGGACTGCTGACAGCACTGGGGTTTGCAGGTGCCTAACGAGCATCTTCCAGCGCTCAATGAGCCAAATGGGCCATTGCTTTGACCCAGTAAGCCATTTTTTAAATTCTGTAATTCCATCTCATTTGGACAGGAAAAAAAATGGAGGGGTTGCACTGGGAAGATGTGATGCTGTATAGAGATGTGTGACGTCACCAAATATTTTGTTGCTTTCACAATCTTACCAGTTTTGTCTGTGTTGGTTGGCCTCATTCACCTGGTAAACATGGAGCACTATCTGACCACAAGTTAGTGTCTGCTCAGAAAGGAGAAGCCAGTTCAGGCATCTACTTCTGGCCCCTCTCATGAGTAACGACAGGGGTCGCTTACTTGCAGAGTTGTGAAGATAATGGATTTCTTTCTGGGAACACGTACCTCTGACGTGAGTTATTTGTCTGGGCTAATTGTACCTGGGCTGGGAAATTTTTGGCAAATGGGGAAAATTATACTGGATTTAGCTCAGTAAAAGTGGAATCATTTAAGCTTTTGGGTGCATCCCTAAATTGTTGACAATGCAACAATCTGAGAAATGGCTTCCCTCCTGAAACGGGCAGACCTACCCTGCAGAGCTGCTTGACAGTTGTCGTCTGTAATGCAAATTCATTTTGGGTTAAACTTGCTTTTTCTTCTCCTCGATTTTATTCACAATTGTTCTTGACGTCGTCTTTAACTGTGGAACAAAAGAAAAAAAGCTCAGTTTGAACTGACAAGTAAATTGTTATAAAACTTTCCAAACCCTTGGAGAGGGCTGTTGTAATTATACTGTGGGTTTTCCTTTTTTGTAGCTGTAAGTACTAATTAATATAAATCCAAAGTGAATTACATGTTTGAATTGTTTATATTACCTCTGGGCTTTGATTCAGTGCTCAATAAAGTCACTCTGTAATTATTTTTAAGTTGTGTATATTGTTACATGAATATCATGTTGCCAGAGCATCACCTCAGCAGTTAGTCAGTCTACATGATATGTACTCTCATTGTAAAATAAAATGTAATCCAATTAGCGTTTTGTAAACCTCCAGCTGCTGTTTTCCATCTTGTTTCTGCTAATATAATAGGAGCCTTCTTTTCAAGTGCCTCTTTAGCCACCATCTCTTACGTTGTCTGAGTCTGTTGTGAGTATCGTGAGGGGGAAAAGAAAGAAGTTCCTCTCTGAAAAAGCTTTCAATTTCTTGCATTTCTAGATCTACCAGATACAAACGCAGGTTTCTGGAAGAAGTATTTCTTCTTCTAAGAAATTACTTAGACATTTTCTAAAAGGCAGAAAGCAGGTTTGCAGTGTCCTAAGGGAACCGGTCACGTTAATCAAATACTTGTTTATAGACCAAAAGCCTGTGTACTGCAGGGCTTTGTGTACTGGGCACACCCTCTGGTGCATTCAGGTGTGTAAGTGGAATGGTGACGTAAACAGATGAAACATGAGCAAAGCTCCAGCGGTGAATCCCTAAAGTTAGCCACATTCAGCAGCGCTGCAAGTCGAGTTTTGATTACTGTTAATGACTGTGTTCTTCTGAAGTGAGCTTTGAGGTGTAGCGTTTATCTTGAATCTTGTCCGATTTTACCTAAGTGCATTCAGATTTTCACTGAATCAAAGCATTGATATATTGGCCTCCTTTAAACCAAACAGTTGTCTGAAAATAATAGCCCTTTATTCCAGTTTTCTCAATCTGCAGTGGGTATTTGTTTATGCTTTCTTTCTGCGGTTGCCATGGTTATCGTCTGTGTGCAGACCAGAATTGTGCTACGTAGGAAGGTGAGTTTCAGAAACAAAGATGAGAACTGGCCAAAGTTGGTAGCAACTGTCTTTTTTTTTAGCTGGTAAAGTTGTTTGCACTTAGAATAGAGACTTTACAAAGGCCTGCTTTAGTTTTATTTCATTTTTAAAGATTGATATTAATAAGATTCACCCAGAGTTACTGGCTAATCAAGTCAGGGATTTAATTAGAACTTGAATGTAATCTGAGCGCAGCAAAATTGCACTTCAAATGAGTGAAGTACTAATGAAGAAATAATTTTGCTTGCTATATTGCAAAGTGCAACTCTGCTATGAAAATCAAAGCAATTAATAATTATGAAGGCTTTTTAAATGTTTCCATAGCCCTACAAACTCTCATTGTTTATCACATTTCCAGGATGCTGGGCAAACACATGCTGTATGTGCTCTTGCTCCTTCACTGGCACTTGTCAGCATCTACTTAACATTTCTCTTGAAGACTTTCACATACTTGCGCAGCAAAGTATGCCAAAAGCGTATGTCTGAGCAGAGGAGAAACTCCCATTCCACAAGTTACAGTGGTGGTGTGTGGATAGTGGTGCAGGGCTGCGGCAAATATTGATGCTGGTTTTTGTTATGCAAAGAAATTAATCAAAAAGGGGACAATCCAGAATATGTCTTGTGTGTTCTTGCATAAGAAAAACTTTCGTTGTGGTGTCCTTGGTGTTATAATCAACATAATAAAATATGTTCAAATGTTAACCTTTCCAGACATCATTAGCAGTTGTTTTGGAAAAGTTTAGCTACAGCTGTAACAGAGAGATGTTAAATTCATCACCTTTGGAGTTCCCTAATCATTGAGGCTTGGATTTTGCATTTCATAGAAAGCAAGGCATCTAAGGAATAAGGGGGCTAGGTTTCTCATAGAAAACTATATAAATGTTACAAAATAGTAAGGTTTGGTGTGTTATGTGGGTTTTATATGAGCCTTGGGAGGCCCATGGTTATTTGCTGAATCAGCAGATGTGATGTCCTGGAACTTGGAAAGCTTAACCAAGGCCGTGATTACCAAATACCTACCCCTTCCTCAGGTGATTTGGAGAACAACAGCTTCCATATCTATGTTGCAGTGAAGGATATCCTTAACATTACAGCCAGTAACAATAGTTATGTTCTTTTGGTCATGAAGTGTATGTAGTGTTGATAGCAAAGTGCCAGTATGTTCCCATTATATATAAGGGAATCCAGATTTTTTCTTTTTATTTTTTATTCTATTTTGCAGTCCTCTTTGAGAGTAATCTAAAGGATTGCTTGAGGAATCATTTTGCTTCCCTGATGACAATCTATTAGCTGTTCAAATACTGTGAGAAGTGCCAGAAGCCCATATGCCTCAGCTGACTGCCTTTATGTTAGAAATTGTTTTTCTGGGAGAATGTGATTGAATCAACAGCATGAGTAGCTATAGGTTGAGACACACCATCACTTTGGCACATGAGCCATTCCTTGCACTGAACATGTGTCGCCTGGAACCAGGGTGCAGGCCCTGTGTCGGGAAACGTTTTGTGCTATTGTCTTAATAGAAAAATGAGCTTTCCGTAAGTGAGTGCCATGTATGCACTGCTGTGGATGAAACTGTGAGCTCCTGGCTGTGTTAGCCAATTTAAAAGGCTTGAAAACAGATGCCTCTTGACCTATATTATCAGATGCTGCTGCTGTATGCTGTACACGAAATATTGTCTAGTGCAATAGTGTGACTTCAGAATGCCTTTTACTGAAAGACTAGGCCATGGATATCGTCCAGGAACAAAACAAGCCTTCATCCGATGTACTTCAGGACAGTGAATTACTACTCACTTGTTCTAGTTTCCTGAGAAGGAGAGCATAGTGCAAGAGTTAGCATGGGCTGGAGACTGTTCCAGTGGGAATGTTGGATGTGGCTGTTGTTTTGAGGTTTAGTGAACATTACCTGTAAAGAGGTGATCAGACTGTGCCAGTTGGCCTCCAGGCCACCTGTGGCCCTGGCGTCGTTTATTCTACAAGTACATGCCTAGCCCGTGGCATTATTTGTTCTCCCAGTCTTTGGAAAATTCATGTTTATATTTGAAATTGAAACAGTTGATTAATTTTAGCTCTATACAACTGGTAGTTGGTTAGGGTTTTTTTTCTCCTTAAGTTTTGCAATTCCAGCATTCTTCTTGTGTTATGTCAACTTCACTTTGAGTTGCCAAACTGTTGTGCAAATTCAGTTCTCCTTGTTCTTTGTATAGGAGGCAGTCAACTAAAGCCGACTACTTGCAATGAGGTTATAAGCAGCAAGCTTAAGCCCATCATCATCTTCACTAGAAGACATCAGCAGTGGCTAAGTGTTTCTGGAGTAGCTACCAACCTGCACTTTTACATTAAACTGGATCATGAGGGGAAAATCCCAGCTTGCCACCTCCTGTGCCATGTGTTTCTATTCTAAGGAACTTCTGATTTGCTGGTGAAAGCGAATGCTTCTGACCTGGGCAGGGCCCTAGAATTTCTCCTGTATATATCTGTTGGCTTACAGTCAAAACATGCTGTGATTCAGAGGTACACAGAAACAAAAAGACTGACTCTGTTTTTTCAATCTTTATTTAGGTACTTCCTTTCCCCAGCCAGGTGGTCTACAACAGAGTTGGAAAGTGTGGGAGTCGAACTGTGGTTTTGCTTTTGAGAATTTTATCAGAGAAACATGGATTCAACCTGGTTACATCTGACATCCACAACAAAACAAGACTGACCAAAAATGAACAGGTAAGTTATTCCTGCTCATCTTAGATCCTGTTGTGTTTCACTATGTTTGTGAAATTGAGAAACAAAGGCATATGCTAGCAGAAATTGTATTGAAAAGGTGTACTGCTACTTTGACCTTAGTAATCAGCCAGAATTCATCATCCTGTAAGTCGTTTCAGTTAATAGGAGAAATGGATGGTAAAGCCAAGAGCAACATGATGTGGAAGCTAACCAGAAAAGCTAACTTCCAGTGAGCCAACTCTTGAATTCAGTCAGCATAGCAGTTAGTCCAGCAGTGAGGCAGGAAGGGTTAGTACAAGTGAAGTTAGGTGCTAACAGTTTCTGGGATCAGTATTAGTGTATCTGCAGGGCACAGCCATTTATAATGTAAGCAGGCCAGCTTATTCAGACCTAGCTTGGGTCTCCTTAAGCAAAACAGGATAGCCAACAGGGGGGGTTTGCTCGCTTTTTTAATTCACTTCTGGTGATCTACTTGCTTCAAAAAGTTTTTTCCCAGGGCCATGCTAACCCAAGTTGCTATAATCTTGACACATCCTTGATCCTATCTCAACCTCTTGCTCATATGTCTTCTTCATGTTATCACACAGCCCTCACTAAAGCAAGTGAAAATACCACATGAAACTTCTTTACCCAGACACCCCTTTTCATGTTCCCTTAAAGTTATAGAGGACATTATTTTGCAGCTCTGATTCCACAAAGGATACAGTTATTTAAATTCCCTTGTATTGAAGGTAACCATGTGCCCTCTGTGAGTATCACTGCCATCAGTAGATATTGATGCAAGTAATTCAAAAAACCTCAGACTCCCAAGTGTACAGATGTAGTCAGATGCCATACACATGACTGTTGCACACACTTCCCGCAGCCGCTATTTTGATCTGCTGATCAGGTAAATGCTACAGTAACTGCCTGCATCACTGCTAGAAATAGCAGCCTGCAAACCACAAAAGGATGTGTGTGACGATCAAAATACAGACGTGGGCCTGCCACTGTGCTGTGATTGGGGATGATTTATTTGTAGCCTGTTTATGAGCATAAGTTTGTTATTTTAGATACAGTAGTTCATTCCAAGTGGAAATCTGGGGGCAGGTGTTGCTCCTGCAGGTCCTGCCTCCCTCCCTTCCAAGGTGGCCTTTGGGGTCCCACCACCAGCTGGTTTATCTAACCCCACATGGCACTCAAGATCAGCCCAAGGTGGGAACTGGCTTGCCAGGGCTGCCACATTAGCCCAAAGGCTTCTGGGCACAGCTGGGTGCAAACCTCCAGTGAAAGGCTGTGGGGGAGACTAGTGTCCCCCTGCTGCCCCTGCCTGTGGCCAAGGGAAGGGGCAGAGCCCTGGGCTGCAGTGGCTGTAGCGTCCCTCTGTGTATCCCACCAGCAGTACCATGGAGCCTGGGGAGTTTGCAAAACGGTCCCGTCAGGGCAGCATCACTCTATCCTGTGCTACAGAGCCTGCATGGTTAGTTTTTTGTGCTTAACTGTAGGATGCGGGATAGGGGATTTCTGTGGGTGCGACTGCTTTTGTGTTTCGGATTGTTTGGTTTTTGTTTTGACTTTGTCCTTCATCAAGTTTCATTGCTGATCGAAAGTCGCATCATAAAACCTAAAAAGCTCTCAGTTATTAATAATGACCAGCTTTCACCCTCATCAGCTACTTCGTTTCAGTTCTGTTCTGCCTTTCTCTGGTAGGTGGATTGTCCTTTGTTAAACATGGTACAAGATCACATCTCAGCAGTCTTCTGTGCTTTAATCCAGCATGTGGAGATTCAAGAGAGGCCCAGACTTACTTTTGATGCAACCAGTACGCTGACAGGATAGATACCTGCATTACTTTTTGCACTCCAGAAGCTGTTAGGTTACTAGACAGCGAATGTGCTGGAACACAGCTGGTGCTGGATGTATTGCTGCAGAGCTGATGATTTACTCTATAGATTGCTCTACTATAACTTGAGTCTCTTTATTTTAATTTATGGCTTATTTACATAGTTACAATAGGTTCATAATTTAATGACTACTTTTGCTGAAAAGTGCCTTTGATTGCCAAGAAACATGCCTGGAGACAGTAACTGTTCTGTTGTTCAGGGTATTTTTAGTTGTCTTCTCATTTTTTATGAGCAGAATATGAAAAAAAAAATATTTCTCCCACCTTTAATGTGGTGTACACAAGAGGAAGTTAAGAGAATGAATGGTCTCAGGCTCCAGGCGTTGGAACGAGAGGAAAGACGGCTGGGCTGTAGGCTCCCAGTGTGAGCATGGGCTTCCCACTGGAGATGATACATCTCTCTTCCTTCTGTCATTTGTCTGTCCTGTGTTTGGTTAAAACCCTGATCCAGTTAAGACTTTGCTGTAAATATTTAGCTTATGCAGTCTGCTCTTGTTAAATAAAGTTAAGCACGTAGGTGTTTTTAATGACTGTGGAGACTGCATATAACTGGAATCCATATTCTCATTGCCTTTTCCAGTCTCCTTCCTACTAAGAAATTTTCCCAAATTATGTGTGCCTTCCAGTAATTAGAAGTGCAGCTTTTGAACATCTATGGGCATAAGGGAGTGAGTTCTGGAAACAGATGAGTTAATCTGTGCCTTACCGTTTGCTATAATATTTCCAAGTAAATTAAATACAGAAAATAATATGTAGTATTCATGTATACAAAGTCAATCTAATTGATGTGGCTTCAAAATGACACACGAACTGTTGCAAAATGAATTCTTCCCCTTCCCTGATTCTTTCCCCCACCCCCGTTTTTTCGCACTCAGAGAAGTAAGAATGAGTATGCTTGTAGATGTACAAATACCAATCACATACAAGAGTAATTGATAGTTCATCGTTATATGGTTTCCTTCTACCACCTATCCTTTTGCCGTGCAGTCAGATTTACACATGATTCCAGTTAACACACTAAAAATCCATCACTAGACTTCTTAAATGCTTTTAAAGACCGAAAATTGGTCATAGCAGCTTGAGGAGCTGAAGAAATTCTTGAAACCATTCCAAATTTTTGAGAGCTGAAAATGAAGATGTAGTCTCATTCCCGGGAGTTGTTTATGGAAATGAATACCGAGATGAAAGTGATATACCAAATACCTGTAAATACTTGTTCCTCCTGGACCCTACATGCCTTCAGTAGAGACTGAAGACAGTAGAAGAAGACAAAGAACTCACAAGAAAGAGATTTTTTTTTTTTTTTTGATCCTATTTGTATCAATGTTAGTGGAGACTATAATGTCATCCAGCTGACTTCGCTTGGAAAATCCCAGTTGCCTCACCATACATTTTGACCTTTAATTCCCCCACTGAAATAGAGCGCCTTAAAAAAAGTAGTAACATTTTGGCTGTTGTCTGGGTGGGATTATTATCTGATTATTTCTTTTTGTTCCCGGTAGAATTCACCTATTGCAAATCGTGAACCAAACGAGACTGCTCTGAGCAGCCAGCACAGGGGGCTGGCCATTTCCAGAAGAGGGGAAGAAGGTGTCCTCTCTCGCAAGCCTGAGTTGAGTTTTCGTGCAGGAACAATGCTGTGGCTGGAGCAAAGCCATTCTCCACGTTTTCCCACTTTCGGGGAGGGCCCCATCCAGTCTCTCTCAGCGTCATTTCACTGTGCCATCTGCTGGATTGTTATTTACAATGCAGCAACAGCTGAGTACAAATACACAGGTGATGCTGAGCCATTGTGGTTTGATTTCTTCAGTATGGCCAACTGACATCCTACAGTGGCAGCATAGGACAGTAGACAAGAAAAAAACTTTCCCCTTGGAGTATTGCCTCTTGGTGTTCTTGCTCAGGTGGGCTTTAAGATCAAAAATAGCTTGTGATTTACAGGTTTGCCTTTGTTTGCGGATCTGGTCATCTTCAAAAATCCTGTTTAAAAGTCAGTGCAGACAATGAATTTTGGAGAAAAAATTAGAGTAAAAGCTGAAGCAAGAAGTCACAGTGGTAGAAAGATGTTATGCTAGGGAGCACATCAGCATTTAGGCTAAAAACTCTGTTCCTTACAATTAATTGGTGTTTGAGGCTGCGGGGTGGAATGACAGCAAATGTGTGTTGACCATACCACAGAGGTGTTTGCAACTGCTTGCTGTGGTTTAGCGTCTCTGAAGACTCCTGCGGGGCGGTGTGCATGCTCCCCTTTGCTCGGGCAGCACAGCGCACCCAGTGCTTTTGGTTCGCTTTTGCCCAGCAGTCGAGCTGAGCCGAGCTGACGTGGCTGGGCCGTGCCGTGGGCTCCGCTGGTGGATGGGGGCACTTGGGCACGGGGTCCACCGCCTGCCTCTCCCCACACACTCTTTGTGTCCTGGCATCTCCCTCTCCCTGGGTCCTTGTTTAGCAGCAGTAATTCTCTGCTGCAATTTAGTTAATTTCAAGAGCAAATTACTGTCTTTTTCAGCACTGTTTCACTGAAACAGCCTAACTCCCACAGGAGCGCTCAGGGCAGCAGCGAGAAAGAGGAATGGCTCTTTATGGGCCCTTATCCTAGCGGGCATGTGCTCATTTCAGGCTTCCTCTGGATATTTTTACAGCTTCTCCCTGCAAACATGGATGTGTTCTGGTTCATCTCTCCTCTAACAGTGTTTGCTAGGGTAGTTTATCTTCTGCTGCTTGTGCCTTTTCATCTCTTTTCAAACTTAGGTTGTTTTAAGACCATCTCCTAGATCATCTGTGCTTGTATGTATCTCTCTCTCCTTCATCACTCATTCCATCCAAAGGTACTTGCTTTCCTCAGCTCTCATCCTCTGCTCACTTTTAGTCTCTGTGCATCCTCTGCACCTAATCATCTTGTAAGGAAAAAAAAACACCGAAACAATAAAACCCAAACAAAACCCAACCCAAACACACCACGATCACCCTATTCCCTGCCCCCCCCCAAAAAAAACCCACCACCAAAAAAACCCAACCCACGCTAGAGAAACCTTAACTTTTCTCAGAGACATTGGAAGATTTTTCTTTTCTTCCCCTTTCCCCTTTCCCCTTCCCTTCTCTTTTTTTCTTTAACATCATCTTAAAAGGAGGGGTGGATCACTAGGTATTCCTGAGCAATACGTTTGGCTTTTTAAACTGAATTCAATTCAGCACAGTGAGATCAGAGAGAGGGAGGCCCAAGGGAAATATGGCCACAATTTGCATGTGGCCATGAGCCATTACAGTTATTTATTTTTCCCTCCTGACATCTGTGTGTTGTTTCTGTTGAGTCTTACTTACCCTTTTGGCTGGGTTTTTAAAAGAATGTTTTTTGCTTGTTTGTTCGTATGCACGTTGTAGCTTTATCCACATCTGCTTACAAGTCCAGTTCATCAGTAAGTGTCTAAATATGAAGGTACTTTAAGTCAAACAAAATTTTGCGTCTGCTTTGGAGTAAGCTATTATCGTAGCTCAAGAGATTGAGTTTGGTAGCAAGAGATGGAAAAAAAAAAGCCAGGAGCCAGATGCTGTCCTGCTCTCTGTGCGTCTTTCCAGACTCCCTTTGCTCCTAAGGCAGAAGTGCCTCTGCTGGTCCAGCAGCAGGTTGACACGAGCCCGACACTGACATCAGGTGAAGTGCAATGGGGAACACAGTGGTGGTGTAATGTGAACCCGCCTGGCACTAGCAAATTGGTACCAGTCCCACGGTGAGCTGAGGGGCAAGGGAGGCTTGCACTGTACTTTGTAACACTCACATATAGCCACACACACGTGTTTGTGTAGCAGTATTATATTAAAGCTGCCTGTCTTTTTAAAAAAATTCAGTGGTTTTACTTTTTTATGGGTATACTATCTTTACATCTCCATATTTATACTCTAATGATGGTATTTCATTTATTCGAAGATGGAATTACAGTGGTGACCTTAGTGGCATGAATAGAGTTTTTATCCCATATCAGTATTTTCCTTCTGCCGTCTTCCTTCCATCATTCATGCGGATGGAGTAACACAGGTAAAATGCCAATATAACATAAAGCTTCATACAGTTCTGAGAATTTCACTTCTCCTGTAACTTGTAACAAAAAAAGAAGCCAGTTGAGACATCGGATACCCAGCGTCTAGAGTCTCCCCTTGTTTCATTCTGCAAGGTGAATGAATACAATTTTTTTGGCAGAGAGAGTTACCAGTCCTAAAGAAATGTTGATTGTTTGGTTTGCTAGAAAAGCCTTTGTCTCTTCAGAGCATTAACAAACAGTATTCAATTACTTTGTGCCAATTATTGCAAAGTTTTCTGGGCTTTCTAATCCTGGTCTGGGCAAGCTCTGCTCTTCAGGTTTATTAATTTCTTGCACATAGCATTTATATTGTACTGAAGAAGCTGTATAAAGACCTGCTCATACTTGAATCAAACAGTCCAGAGTCCGGATATGACTAACTACAGCAGGGGGGCTATTCCCTTCCTGCCTCTTTTTTTTTTTTCCCCCCACACACCTCTTCTCTCTGTTTTCTCTTGTTTCTCTTTTCCTTTCGTATTGTCTTTCTTTTGGTGGTCTCCTCTTCTTTACGTTCCATTCCCTTGGGTTTACAGCCTTTCTCAGACCTAATATACCTTGATGTATTAATACGCCTTGATTTACTTTCTCAGACCTAATATGCCTTGATATACAAGGTCTGTACCTAATATGCCTTGATGTACTCAAACTAGTTTGACAGGAAGAGGCCTGTCCTGAGACGACGGACAAAGTGAACTGTCTGCTTCAGTGCTCATCGTACATGTATGTGTATAAAATTGTTGAAGGCAGAGCAAAAGTAAGGAAAAGCATAGTTGTGTGCACTTTTTTATTTGGTCCTAGGAGTTCAATGGCTATAGCTTGTGTTTTCTGAAAGAAGGCAGGTTATGTGTTCTGGGAAAAATGGAGAATGAAAGGTGGATGAGAAGCAGTAAAATGTGACAGATGGTGTAAAAACCATGGTAAAGTATCAGTATATCAAAACTAGCAAATAAAGGAAAGAAAAATTGACAATTGCTGTCCCTTAACTGTAGTTTAATATTTCTTATGGCATGGACATAGTTTTCTACCATGCTCTTCAGGGTTTTCGTGCAGTAACTCATACCTATCATTTCAAATGCATTTGTGTTCGGTATCCATAATGTAGCTTGCATTTGAGAACAGAACAGAAAATCTGAAGATAAATCTGAGGAAATTAACAGTAAGGAAGCAAAAGTAACGAGGACATCTTGACCCTCTAGCATGATGTTCCACTAGATGCTTTCAGTTTCCTCTAGATCATAGCTAGGGCTCAGCTTACACAACATAGACATTGATATCCATGGTGCACAGTCATCAACGTATGCTGGTTACGTTATTCCATTTTAATGATCTGAAAATGTAAATAATTTATTTAAAAAAAAAAAAATGGTGTGAGTGTGCCTGAACTAGAACTTAGCATCATCTTTCTAAAAGTGCCCATTTAATTTGTACTCTTAATTTACTGTAATAGTAAAAGGAATGACAAGTGCTGATTTCTATATTTAAGCAGGTGAATCAATCAGTGTTTTGGCAGTATTCGCAGTTTTTATTGTTATATGAAAATGGTCATATTGGCTCAGCTCCCACTTTCTGTTACAGTTTCAGGCATTCTACATTTTGGCATTCTGGTGAATAGAGCCTCCGTCAGCAGGCTTTTTATGAAGGCTGAAGACGGCAGCTGCTGCTTCCAAAGCTCTGGTGCAGATTTAGGCAGGGTTTAGGTTTTGCTTTTAGTTTACACCTTTCCTTAAACTGATACCCACTTTTGGAAGTACATAAGGTCCATGATAGCAGTCTGGTGTCTGCAGCTTAACCTTTCTTGCTTAGACACGAAATAGTAGTCGTGCTATCTATCTTGATGACAGTGTTTGGGAAGGATAGGGGGGAAGGAGTTCCCGAGTAATTCAGACTTGAAAATTACATCATCGTATTTTGTTTGAGAGTTAGATTTGTCTCAAAATGTGCGTTGTCGTAACATGGAAAATTTGATTTATTAATTCTTTTTAGATGGAATTGATTAAAAACATAAGCACTGCGGAGCAGCCCTATTTATTCACTAGACATGTTCATTTCCTCAACTTCTCAAGGTAAGGCATTTTTTTCAGTTAAAAGTCTTTTTTGCTGATTTCTGTTAATTGTAATACATAGAACATTTTTCCTCCTTTTTTACATATTAACAATACAATGTACTTTTTTTTTCCCCTCTCCTTTCTGGCACTGGAAGTCACATTCAGAAGTTGAAGGGTTTTTTTCCTGTGTTCTCTGTGCTACAGCATAGTTATGTACAGTATGTTTGTGAAAAGCCAGATGCTATTGTATGCCTTTGCCTCTGAAATAATCTTGATTTACAGCATTTCCAGCCAACATGCATGAGATGGTAACTTGGGTCTTTAAACGGCACACTCGTGTTTTAAAAGAGGCAGCACACTGTTGTGAATGTTTCATTTCTGTATAGCCAGATACTAATATGAGACTGAAAACTCCACTGAGTTCATTAATTTTGTACCTGGAATGACTCTTCACCAATTTAATAAATTTAATTTTGTTCTGACAAAATAGTCCCTGTTCTACAGGGTACGGAAGCGTTTATAAACCATGCAGACGGGTTATGCTCTGTATCATCGGAGTACAGTCCCTTCTGGCAGCTATTTAAAAGTATGCAGCAAAACTCTAGAGACATTTATAGCATGGAATGTGAAGAAAATTGAATTTGGATGAAACTTCTGAGGAATTTTTGGAAGGACACGAATGAGTGATGCCAGTTAGCGTTTAGCCAGGACACAGAGGTTAAAGCTGACTGCAGATGGTTATTGCCCCGGCTGTAAATTTAATTTGGAAATGATATTCAGGAATCATGCCATCTGTGCCACTAGGTTGGACTCCTTGCATGTAGATAAAAATATTTTTACAGAAGTGTGAATTTTCTGCAGATCTTTGCAAGAGCTTGCCCAACTTCCCATCATTTTGTTTACGTGGTAATGTTAGTGCATGTCCTTTGGATTTATGGCTTCAGACGTGAGTAGAAAGCATAGTAAGAAATTATAAATTGGGGGGGGGACTGTTGTTTTGGTTTGTTTTTTTAGAAAATAAAATATTTTGAGCAATTGGAAATTCACTTGATATGTAACTTAACTATGGGCATGATTTCATTACATGGAAACAATAAGAGTTAAACAGATTTCGATCTTCTGTGTTCTCTATTCTGATTCCATGAGAGTTCTATTTCTAATGTATTATTTTTAAAAACTAAAACTCATTAGAATAGGACTTCACATATTTGGTAAATGATCTCTTATCTCTGCTGAAATGCAAGATAAAACAAGTAGCCAGACCTGACAGTCAAAGGGATGTTTCTTGATTAAACTGATTTTTCAGAAATGGTACACAACATTAGGTACATAAGGAAAAGATGAAAATGTTTACTTTTTGCTCTTCCCAAGATCCCATTTTCTATGCATATGGTACATCCTTGTGACATAGGTAACATGTTTCTTCTGTAGAGTATTCATGAGATGAAATCTCTCTACGTTTTTGTTCCAATACAAATTTGTGAAAATGTATAAAAATTATATAAGATGTATAAAAGTATTTGCAGCTTCGTTTTTGGCTGTTCCTTGCAAAGCTGAAAAATGTATTCTTCATGTTATTGAGAGGACACTTGGTTTAACTAGTAGTTGTAGTGTAGCGAAAAGGCTGATGAGTCTTTTAAATGAGACGAAGTGCATCAACAGTGCTTACTACTGGCTTAGCATTTCCTAGTGTTTTCTGATAAATTAAACATTTTTTGAGAATTTTAGTCTTTCATTTCAAAATTTATTGGTGGTGTTACACCTAACAGTGAAGTAGCATGTTGAGTATTTTCTCTGTCCCTTAGTTCTATGGTGTATTTTTTAAAAACTGAATTTCATTAGGAACTGGAGTGTCAAGTATTGATTTTGCAGAAATTTCAAGACTGTGATTTAAATACACATTATAAATATTACAGTCTTGTGAAAGCATTTTAGTTTTGCTTGATATTTTTGCAACTATTCTTTTATAGACCATCTCTAGTGGGTAGCTGAATTCAAATTGTTTATGGAATATAATTCTTCCCATTTGCCCCAGCTTTTCTGCCAGCTCAACATAAAAGCCATACAATACGCCAGAAGCTAAAAGAAATAGGGTCAAAATATTGATGTGGAGTTTTCTGGCTGACAGCTGAAGACCTTAGACAGCAGCTCGCCGGGAGCAGCCAGTGCAGTGGGGAGCGGGACGGATGCGCAGGGATGGGTACAGGACAACTGACTCCTGACTGCAGTCTTAGGGCAGCTTCAGATCCATGAAAGGCTCAAAGATCAGCTTGAAGAACCCTACTTTGGTGAAAACACTTGCTTCTTCCCAAAGAAAAGGATGAGGTTTTCTACATGCCATTGTAGCAGAGCCATTACTGGAAGTCATTAATTTTTGCAGGGGCAGCCATCCTCGGCATTAGTCCAGTGACCAAACTTGCTTCTTGTTTGGCATTTTATACCTTTGAAACCAAGCTTTTGTTTGCAGCAAGGGTTAAGGAAGGCTTTGTTCTCCTTTCTCCTGCATGCATCGAGCTGGCAGACAGGTAGGAGATAGAAGGCATGTTATCTTTGCTACTCTTTTGGTAAGCTTGAAGATCACTGTTGTGACAAAAGGAGTCTCTCCACTTGCCTTGCACTTCTCTGCTTGAGTGCTTTCAAGATCTGTAGGGATTGCATTAAGCCTGTAGGGATTGCATTAAGCCATTTAGAGCATATCACCATGGTACTAGAGAAACAGTGAAAATGTAAGCAGAGTTGTGCAAAACAGGAGTCTGCTTTGCTTTTGCTTATTGGTGCTTCTCAGCTTCCCAACCAGTCGTAAGAAAAATAAACTTTGTTTAACATCACTGATGTGAATAGCCGCAATGACAAAGTGCTTGGATTTTTCCTGTTTGCACCCTGCACCTGCTTATAAACCTGTCAGCACTTAAAGCTCTCTGATTATTCAGAAAAGCATCATGGCATTTACTTATGACTGTTTCCACCTGAAAAAAAAAAAGGGACTATATCTTCTTTCCAGAAAAAATCTCCAGTGGAAGTGAGCTAAGCCTTCAGTGGTGAAGTTGAGCACGTGCATGTTTCTGAGGCAGCATTGGTTTTGCCAAACAAGGTTCTAAAAACTTGAAAATCTCATCCTGACCTGAATGCTTGCCAGGGACATTTTCAAATAGTGTTTTAAGAGTGCCTGCTGGTTCAGCTGAGTAAATGAATCCTCATTTACTCTCCTAGGTCTTCATATTTTAGTTCAGTACCATCTTTTCTCAATCCAAAGTAGTGCAAAGAGGCAGACAAAAAGGTAAATCTTAAAAGGATTAATTAATTGTCACGGGAAAGTCTTTTATTCCCAGTGGTTTGCAGCTTTTGTTCCCAGTTTCTTCAGTGCAGCTAGGGCTAGCTTTAGGAGATGACCCAATGCCTTGGGAGGATGGCTACTCCATCCAGTCCATTTCAGGACAGTTTCTTTTGGGGAAGGTGGTGCTGTTTATTGAATTCTCCTTTACCTGTGATTCCTGGGTGAGGCTTTTCATTATGGCTCTGTGGTCGTTGTCCTGCTCGTTTCAACCTAAATTCTGGGCTGACCTCTCAATATTTCGCTGTCTTCTAATAACCCAACTTGGAAATGTTCTTATACACAGAGGTAAACATTTAGGTGCTTTTTGATTTCATACGGACTGTTGCTACTGGGGCTAGCCCAGCATGGGATTTTCTTGCTCTCGACTGAAAAAAAGAGTATATTTCTCAGAAGTCTTCCATGAAAGCATCTAGGCTGCGTTTGAAGGTGAGTTACACCATCTCTGCCACTTCCTTGGGCACTTGGTTCCAGTTGTCTGTCAGCTTTGCTGTCAAATTATTGTGGCTAATTTCTAATGTGAATTTCTTTGGCTTTTGCTCCTTATTGATTGAAATGGGTTTTTTTGTTCCCTGGTGTTTCTCCCCATGCATCTATCTGCTGCTGCTGCCATTTCCAAACACCTTTCCCTCTTCCTTTTGATCACAGGTACTCTCAAACCTCTTGCCAGCAGGTGTTTTCCTCATCCATTTAATAACTCTGTGACTCTTCTCTGAAATTTCTCCAGTAGTTTCATATTTATTAAGTATAAGCATCAAAACTGTACTTTGGACCTGTGTCAGCTTCACTAATGCTGTAAATGGTAGAAAAAAAGCCTCTTTGCAGTCGCCATGCTTATACCTTCTACAGCTTTGGTTGCACCTGAGAGCAATCTGGGCTTTCAGGGTGGGTTGTTTTTCCAGTGTGTTTCCGAGATCCTTTCCTGGTCACTGTTTACCAGGCTGCCATTTCCCATTCTGTAGAAATGGTCTTCATTCCCTATTCTTAAATGTGTTAACCAAGGGGAAAAAAAATGAGTGACATGAAGCATGCAAAATTACTAGCTGCTGTCCTACTGCAGTGGATGTTGTAAATTAGAAAATATTTTGAATTTAAAAAAAAAAAGAAAAGAAAACTCCCTTGATATTTACGCGTACTCTCAGAATGCTGAGATCTGTTGGCCTATGTTAAAAAAGAAAAAAGAAAAACAACTTTTTTTCTCACCTGCCCAAGGAGCTCTAGAAGTTGTCAGTCATAACCTGTGCTGTGGTCTGCAGTGCACAGGGCAGAGGCGCCCACCTCCTCCAGTTGTGTGGAACTCCAGGAATTCGGGAAGTTTGCCTCCATACAGGGATATGTGACCAAAAAGGGCACATTGCAGGACCAGGATGACAGCTATCATTTATCTTTGTCATATTCCAGTTCCTTTTCAAAGTCTATGCTGCATGTATTTTAAAAGAATTGTAGGAGCCATTAAATTAGTAAAAATACTGGTAAATTTTTTGTCTCTTTCTGAATTGAAGTCTATATACTGGGAAAAGCATCAAAATGTTAATCAGAAGAAAATACTAAAGAATGTCTGTACTCTAAGCAGGTAAAGATTTATATGCTGAAACATTTGCTGAGATTGCAGGTGTTATTGGTAGATCCAAGCAGTAGAGTGAATAACCTGCAGAGAGACAAAAAGCTATTTCAGGATAGCTGCAGGTTGTCTGCTGTGCTTTATCATAAATGCCTCTTGTCATCTATTTATTTAGCCTGAGAAAAAATGAAGCAGGAAGAGGCTTCGAGTTCATGGAAAAGCCCCACTTGACCTCTCGGTAATCTTCTGCTGAATTAAGTAACTATAACAGTCTTTGGGCAGCTACTCAAGATGCTCAGCGTGTCCTCCAAGTGTCACAGATTTCAGAGAAGCAGAAAGAACGTTTGCAGGAACGCACTGGGGGTGGTGAGGCCATGGTTTTGGATCAGGATGAGTCAGGGATGGGGAGAATTGCGCAACTCCCACTTTGGACATGGGAAGTCAGCTTTCCTCTCTCTGACACCGAAACTGTTATCTTCAGAGCATGCACTCACAAACCCTGGGTTGGGCAGAGTGGGAAGCTTGGCTGCTCCCTCCTGTCTCAGGGTAAACGAACGTTACAGGGGAATGTGTAAAACCCTAAAGATGTGCCTCTGTCAGTGACTGGTAAGTGACTTTTGCTTGTTTAAAGGCTGGCTGATTAGGTCAGGGTAAAGTCATAGGAGGGAGAAGCATTAAAAAGACCACCCAGAGAGAGAAACAGGCTTTTTCATGTCTCACTGGAGCCATGAATTCTTTACTTTCTGCAGTAGTTATAGGCCACTGGGGAATGATCTCCTTTAAAATTTCCTATGACATGGTAAGGAGATGCAGAGATAAAGCATGGACTCAATTTAATCTTACATTTTAATTAGCCCTGATAATTCAGTTCATTATATCTTATTTGTTCGAAGCCATGATGAAATATCGCCCAGCATTAGCATGTGAGGAGTCATCCTTTCTGCGCTGTCAGGCTGCTGCTCTCTTCTTCCTTTCAGCTGCAGTTTAGTATCTGCAGTGTGTATTTAGCGCCTGTGTGCACGTGCTCAAGGGGAGGGGACAACACTTTACTTTTAGCATAGTTTTCTAAGGAAGTAAGACTCATACAGCAGTTCCAGCTGTTCCGCGTATCTTTCCAGTTTCCTCCCACTCCTAATTCCTAAGGAATTTCTGAACCCGTTGGCCAGTTTCAAACCAAATTTGGAAGGCTGGTAGAAGACTTGGAGACAACCATGCTGCTGCAGGTACATCTGCTGAAGGAAAAGCCAAGCAAAACAGAGCTGCTGGGCCTTCTGCTGGGCCACAGCCAGCAGCCATCTCCTTGGGCCCAGCTTGGATGCCAGCCTCAGCTCTGCCGTGTTCCTCTTGCTTGGTGCATGAGGGATTGTGGGGGGATAGGTTTTGGGGAGGAGAGAAAGGTCTGTTGGGTCATCTTCTTGGGAAGGTATTTGCCTTTAGTCCCTGGAATCAACATAAGAAATATTTCTGGTTTTCTGTTATTCATTAGCAGAGTTAATGTGTAAAGTTCTTATTTTTCTTGAAAAAGTCATTTTTGGTAGGCAGTCAGTATCAGCATTACTGGTTTATTTTTTTTTATATTACTTTTTTAAACAGACACAATGGCCAACACTAACTAATAAAAATGAGTCAATCAGGCTGCTGTAGCGGCAAACGGTGTCACATGCAGCAGTACTGATCAGTTTGGACACTTTCCTTCAACTCTGACCTGAATTCTGATTTACAGGCAGTAGTAAATCACATGCTAGATGAAGGCGGAGATAAAGAGAGATTCAGTCTGGATAAGCCCAAAACTAAGTGTAGTTTCTGAATATTGTTCAGGTTTTTTTTGTTATTCATCAGTTTTGTGGTTTTTCTCATGTAGAAGCAGCTCTAAAAATTACAGTTTAATGCAGCGTTTTGACATTACAGCATTCCCTGTTCTTGCACTCTGTAAAACGTGTCCAACAAACAAAAGGAAGCTAAATCTTGAAGAATTAACTTGACTATATGTCATGCGAATAAGCTGCATCTTTGAAAACGGAAGGGCACTCTGTGCTGACAGCATGGTATTTGAAAGCCTTGCATGTTAGCTTGTTGATCGTTTGTAAGGGTTGGATGGTACATTTGCAATTTTTTATGACAAATAAATATCTTGCTTTGCCATGACTTAATCTATGTATGTCTTTGGTCCATTGTTTTGGAAATAGAGTTTCACTTTTAAATTTTTTTATAGGCTGGTAGGGGGTTGGTAAAATCAGGGTGATTCTGTCTGTAATGCTGTTTTCATTGACTTAAAAGAGTCATGGGATATTTGTCACACCACTCAGATTTATTAATAACTTGAGGATTCTTGTTTCTCCCTTTCTCTGGAACAAGTAATACCATGTAGAGTGTAGATGTTTTGCAGAACGTGCCCATTATGTGTCTTAACTGTGCTCCACCTCCACTACCTTTTGAAAACACTGTGCTGGGCAAACTCGTGGAGCTGGCGTTAACAAGGTACTGAATGTCCCTGAGTCTTTGAATGCAGACTCAAGTTCATACTTTGGTTGAACAGCAGCAGTTCAGTCAGCTCACACTGATTCTGTACGGCTCAGCTGTGGGAGGGATTGGGCTCTCCGAATGCCGTCTTGAATCAACATCTTGAAACAATGATTGCAGCCTGAAATTATCTACTAAAGTAGTTTCATGTTGTGGGGTTGTTTTTTTTCTCCTTTAAAAAAACCCATACACACCTAGGAAATGTCATTACAAATATGGTAACAAAAAAAATATTACCCTCTGGGTAAGCTCTTAAAAGCAGGGAAATGGCAGCTAAACTTATGTGCACGGCCTTAACACTGTGTCTTTATGTGTGTTCATTATGATCTATACTTTTTGCTAACACATCATGAAACACTTCTACCATCATGTGAGGTCTGCCTTGTAAAGTACACATTTCATGAATGGCCACATGGTGCTGTAATCCCTCCTACATCTTTTTTCCTTTTTTATACTACATTTTTTTTAATTACGTGAGTGTGTAATGATGTTTTTTAACCGTGACTTGATGGAAGGCTAAGCACAAATCTAACATGCAGTTTGACCTTTGTATGGTCTAAGGAGTTTTTTCAGGTTTATTTTTTTAAAAAAACATTGCTCTATGGTGAGTTTTTCCACAGTTTTTAAGATTATCTGATTTAAAACTTATTTCCTGAGATTTCCCGTGTTCTTTGCATAATGGACTTTTTAGCTTTCATTCAGCTGGTAATGTGATACTCTCAGAATGGAGATGGCTGCTTGAAATTTAGTTACTGAAGATGGGATCAGACATAACACCTACATTATCCTATATTTACTGTTGTTTGGTTTCTGTGCTCACATTCACACTGTAGATTATATTACCAGCTCAGGAGTACCTTAATTAAAGAAAGACGTTGATTATTCCAAAAGAGAATGATCAGAGATATAAAAAATTGACCTGTGAGCAAAGATTGAAAGGGCAGAGAAAGAAAAAAATATAGAAGACTGGGAAAGAGGAGACTGTGAGAACACTTTTGAATTTTATATTAAAAAGGTTCTGCAGAGATAAAGGGACTGTAGAGTTCTTTATGAGTAATGGTAGCAGAAATGGTGGTCTTAAATTGCATCAACAGAGTTCTAGATGAGACATTTTGGAAAAGGCTTGAACCATAAGGACAGTGAAGCCGCAGAATACATTGTACTTGAGGATTTTAGAGCTGGTAGTGGCAATTACATAGCTGATCCTGCCTTCAGGCAAAAAGACGGATTGTGGCAGTCCAAGTAATTTCTTGTCTTTCTCACCCTTGTGTAATGTATGATACAGACTATTTAGGTTTGAACATAAAACATTCGTCTTTTCAGGATGGAAATTTAAGTCTTGATTCAAAATCGCCAGTAATGGAGAATTTGGTGTCCTTGGTAAATTCTTCCAATACCGAATTGTTCTCTGGGATTGTAAATCGTGAGTTATTTTTCCTCTTAATCTTTCTGAGAAATCCAATTGACTCCTTTTCATTGGATCTCAAGAGTACATTTGCCCAGTATGTAAAGACTCCTTTTATCAAATTTTTCCGCTATGTACGCTTTAATGTGTAATTTTTTACACACCGTGGTGCAGTCACCTCTTGGCCTTCTCTGGTTTTTCCCTTCCCATTTTCTTTTCAAGCTGAAGGTTTTCAGTTTCTTGAACATTTTTCCATTGCAAGGCATTTTTTTTTCATCCTTCTTGTGACTGCAGTGAACTTTGTGCATGCTTTGCTTCAGATGGACTGTTTGTGGTCACATCAGTGCTGCACCAGGTCTTTGCTCCTCTCTGCTCCTGCTTCTCAGAAAAAGGGAAATTAAGCCTGTAAGGTCTCACATGCTGCTGATAATCTGTGGAGGCATGCAAGCCCTTGCCAGAATTGCTCCTTCCCTGTGAGTGTTCTCTGCTTCTGGTTCTAGATACTTTGGGTTTTACATGCCGTGCTACAGTGCATGATGTTTGTCTCGCTTGCCCTCTGACTCAAGTGACTCTTTGCCAGCAAACCACTCCCTTCATTATTCTCTCCTTTTGCAACTTTGTTATCTGAAAATGTTATCAGTAGTTTTGCACTTACCTTCTGAATCACAGATTATCATGTAGGTTCAAAGCCTCAAGCATGATATCCACAGCTCCCTTTATTTGATGGTGATTATGTAGAATTTCACATCTGGGACAGGGCAGCCATGGTTTCAATTTCAGTACATTGATTTTTATATTCTATATATTTTATACACGATATATACCACCAACTTACAGTGATTTTTTTTTATTATACCAAATTAACTGTACTTCAGTTTCCACGTGGACATTCCTAGCATTATCTTGAGTAGCTCTCAGCGACAGCCATTGGCACAGGACGGCTGGAATCACTCATGACACTCTTGATAAATGTATTCATACGAGAAGTTGAATATGCAGTGCCAAGTGCATTGCAACATCCCTTGCATTATAACCTTCCTAAGAAGTCGAGCCCCAGGATTTTATGTGAACGTAACTATCTCAGCCAAATCTGTGGTGTCATCCGATTTTGAAGATCTCTCTTTTCTACACACACCACGTTTGTTGATTTAATACTTTTCGAAGAGCTGTGTCAGCTGTTCTAATATTTGCTGGGAATTTATTGTAATAATTTGTAATTAGTTTTTCTGTTCCTCTGTCTAATGTGCAACATTTGCATCTCTGAATTATAATGAAGTGTTAATCAGAGGTCCAGAGAGATCCTGAGCCAGATATTTTGGAAGTCTTGAATACAGGGTATCTGGAATTAAGTGATTTTAAATAGTGCAGAGTTTGACTATAGCTGCTGTTAGTGTTTTGTGGAGAATTAGTGTTTTCTCTCCTACTTGTTTCCAGCTGTAATTTTGCATTACATAAATGAAAACACAATTAGTATTTCCTCCTCAAGTGTTGCCTTTACTTGAGTTGGGGATGCTATACAGACCCAGGCAGGATTTGTATCAGTGTTGGTGCTGTTCATTATGAATTTATATATTAAACTACTTTGATATCCTCAGCATAATGAAAGGCATAGGGGGGAAAAAACCCTCACTGTTTAGCATGCATGAATGTAAAAAATTGACAGAAATACAACGTAAAACATTCTGGGAGATTTACAGGATAGTGAAATAGAGAAATACAAGGCTTTATAGTATCATCTTTCAGCCATTCACTGGTCTGAGGCAGTTTACTAAGCAATTCCCGGAGGACTCAGTTGTGATTCTTACAATGACATTACCGGGGCACATCACTTCAGAAGCTGAAATTTCTACTATTGAAATCACAGCTCCAGAAAGGGTAATTGATGAGTGGAGTGTTGCCAGTTTGCACTATTCTACTGTTAACCTTGAACGACTGGGCATTTTGGATCCCCACACACACACATCCTGTTCAAGGCCAGGCCAGCCAAGGGTGCAGTTTTGAAACTAAAAGATTTGTCTCAACTCACTTTCCATTTTTCCCCTCCTAATTCCAAAGAAAAGCTTGGAAACATGGCCATAGCATAAGGTGAAGGCACAAAAGCTGGAAGCAAGGCAGGACAGACAAAAGCAAGAAGATAAACTCCTTGATTTTGGAGGCTGGTGATACCATGTAGTCCCAAGCAGGCAGAACCTCAGCCTGCTCCCCTGAGAACCCCCTGCAGAAAACGTAGCAGCTCTCCTTGAGGAGGGTCCTTGGAGCATCCCAGAGGTTCCTGCTGCCTTGTGTGCAGGATAGGGTTACTTTGCCACAAGTGCATGCTAAGACAAAACATTATAGTGACTTTTCATTTTCATATAACCTTTTTCAGACGATAGGTTTTGATGTAACTGCGTTGTATTTAAGACCTAAAAGAGTGAAAGTTGTACATTAGTGCTTTTAAGTGATCTCCCTGTGAAGCTGTGCTGCAGAGCAGGTAATGGAGCCGTAACAACTAATGTGTAAAGCTTGCTGGGCAGTTGTGCTCTCAGCGTGTGATTCTCAGTTGTATGAAGCTGTAACAGGAAACTGTGCTTCCTTTCTAAGAAGGACACAATATGCCTGTCCCTGTTAATATTAGGTGACTGTCAGTTCTTGATTGCTCCCATTGTGTTAAACTTCTAGCAACTAACTCATTTGTGTAAGGGGAGACACTTTACATTAGAAGAGTAAGAGGCAGCTGAAGTTCTTACAGAGAATAGGTTGGGAGTCTTCTTTTCCTTGAGGAATGTGTTTTGCCTGCAGGGATGAAGAAGCCTGCTTCTGCTTGTGCAAAGAGTTTTGTACTGAACGGAAATGCAGCAGCCTCCTGAAGTGAAGTGACAGGACTACCTTTATCTTTAACCTTTCTTAAAAATAATTGAAATGAAAAATAATAGGCGCTGACAGATCTTCCATTTTACAGCCAAGCAAATCACTTTGGTTGAATTTCTTAATTTCTTTTATTGTTTGGGGTTTTTTAACTCATCTTATAAAGGGTTTGTAAATGGTTTGGAACAAAGATTTTGCTCATATAAATAACGAAATAGGAATTCCTCAGAGACATTCTTCTAAGGGGCAGACCTGCGACATCTGTGTCCTGCTTTGAGGCCCAAGCCACGACAGTCCGGCATGCCTCTCAGGCCTCTTTTTCTCTTGTATTAAAAAAGGCATGGGGGAACGTGTTATTAATGAACCTAAGTATCATTGATTGAAGCCTGCAAATATGCTACTTATTTTGATGAGGACTCGAAAAATATATCTGTCACAACAAAGCAGTTGAATGGGATTTGATTCTATGATTCTGTGATTTAATAACATATACTAAATAAATCAGAAGTACAGGAAGAGCACTGCAAGAGGATGTGTGTGTCCATTTTCAGTGCTCCGCTGGAGTGGTGGTGTCGTGGCCCACTATACCCAGTTGCAGCGATGTGCTGCTGGGCATGAGAATGATTGGGTGCCTTTATCATGCAGGATCTAATCTCGGTCACACTCAGAGAAGGTAACTCTTCTGCTTAGGCCTAGAAAAATGATTGCATCCCTTTTTGAATACTTCGCAATAGGTATTTGGGTATAAATAAGGTAACGGTGTATAATGAGAGCACAATATGTTATTGTCTGCAAGAGCGTTTTCATGTGGGTGTTGTTGATTTGAAAAGTTTCACTGTGAAGAGCTAAGTAATCTTTAATACGTAGTGATTGACAGGTACCTAAAAATATGCAGAGCATACTTGAACAAATAGAGCATTGATTTCCCTTTTTTCCCCTCTAAATAGCTTAAGGTTATTGATTTTTAACCAGTAGGATTTTTTTATGCCATGTGAGTGCTGCTTAGCTTCCATAAAAGAGTCTCAGTACAGTCCATAGAAACAAATGGTTGGAATTTGAAGTATTATAAACTATGTTTAAAAAAAATGCCGATTTGAATAAGAGCCAGAATGGACTTAATTTTTCTAAAAATTCCCTGCTTGTTGCCTGGTGGAGCAAGTGCAGCTGGGTGTAGACCAGGCTGGTTACAGTGTGTAGGAAATCAGAAATTCAAGCTGTTCTGTCTTTTGTGGGGGCATAGTCTCCATTTCAGAAATGAGAAGTTCCTCTGTAGCTCTTTGTGAAAGAGTGAGATCCCATCTCAGCTGTCCTGTTGAGACGGACAAAGCTTGCATGTGCCTCTTCTGTCAGAGCTGTTGAGTACTGAATTTACAGTTCACGTGTTCAGGGAGATGACCTTACCAGCAAAAGGATGGGCTCTGACACTTTGGTGGTTTGGTTATGCAATCCAGCCCCTCCTTTTTACTTCAGAAAAGACAATATGTGTTGAGTATTTCCATCTAGACAACTAATAGCTGCCTGCTTTTGATTTTTCTCTCTTCTGAGGCCCATTTAGGCTTAGTGTCCTCTACAAAACCCGAGCAGGATATCCCTGCTCTCTTGCTTCTCTGAGTCTTGTAATCTGTCTCTCCTAAGACAACTTGCTGCTGCTGTCATCACTTCTTGCTATGTTCATTGCTTCCCCTTTTCTTTGCTCTTCTCCATTCCCTTCTTTCTTTAGATTATTGCGGATCTGCATCAAGCAGTAGGAAGATAACACATTCAGTAATTTAGGTGCAACCTATTCTTGCCAGCAATTTCACTTGAAAAATTTAGTTTTCATGGCTACCAGACAGGACATTCATCAAAAGCTTTCTATTTGAATAAATATTGTCAAAGCTTAATGCCCTCATTGTCCTATGGTATTTGCAGGAATGCCATTTTTTAATGTAAGTTTTATTTCTGTGTCAAGACAAAAAGACACAAAGACAAGCTCAGAGAAGAATTCAGGATAATGAATTCAGGCTACTTCCCTTGCACACCCATGTCCAAACTGGGCTATGCACTAATCAGGAAGCAAGGAGCATCTGCCTTTTAATTGGATTGTTTTAAAGTTTTATGCTGTCTGTGCAATTTCAAATTATGGCAGTGATCCCGCAACATTGAGGTCAATGAGATTACTGATATGCATAGTTATTCATGAGACAAGCCTTTGCAGACTGTATTCAGTGGTCTGGGGAATCATGCAGAATAAAAATCAAGTTGAAACTGTATGGGATTTTTTTCTCTTGTCTTCTACTAGAATTCATACTTTTAAACAATTTTGCTGGCTCTTTAATATTTATGAGGAGCCCTGATCTTTTATTGTACATATTCAATTATTCAACTGACTCAAAAGATGAAGAGAAGCTGAGAGGATTTTTTTAATCTTAAGGGTTTCTTCAGTTTCTCTCTTCTAATCTAATATTTTACATTTTAAAAGAAAATATATAAATTGTGACTCAAAAAAATCATCAGAACAGCACTTAAATATGGCTATATCCTCAAGCTTCCAAAAATAAAGCATAAGCTAGTGCTTAAGTAAGAATTGTTCCCCTAAATTGGGGAAACAGAAGGGAGAAACATAATTAGTGTTCTTAGATCAGGCAAATTCCAACTTGAATTTATCCTATGAAGTTCTCAATCCAAAATGTTTTTATTTTGTTCTTTATCTGTTTTTACCCTTTCCTTTTCCTTGAACTTGTGTGTACTTGATACTTAATTTCTTTTTTGAAGCAGGAATTTTCATACTGACTTTTTTTAAAAAAATTGTCATGAAGTGCAGTACAAGCATAAGGCATTGCATAACCACGAAATAACCCCAGATCCAGCCCATAGTGCAGGCTGGGGGTGAGGGGAGGAAGATCTGCACAAGCTCCAGCAAATATAAAGATGGAAATACCATTCATATCTGTCAGTTCATCCAGAGGAAGCCTTTTGAAATAAGCTTGCAAAATCCTTTGCACGTGACTACACTTACTGTACAGGTGAAGGTGGTGCAAGGATGCAGTTAGTGTTAGGCGGTGCCTGCTCTGACATGACTTCCCAGATGGGAAACGTGTGTTGAGAAGAAACGCTCATCCTTGGATTCAGCTGCAGAAGGTTCTTCATCTGAAAACAGCAAAGAGAAAATTCAAGATGCAAAACTATTGACATAGTGGAAGAAATGGTCTTAAACCAAAATGTTTGTAGTACGCGTGTAACTTAATGTGATATCATATTTACTGTTCACCCGAAAGAGATCTCACATGCTTTTACAAAGCTTTGGGAACTACTTGTAAGCTTCTCAGTTTCACTCCTAACCTTGTAAAATCTCTGAACTCTGTAGAGAGTAATTTGAAAACATTCAGATGAAAGATGGGTATGTGTGCCTGAGTGGAACCTTCTGATGAGATTCACTCATTTTTCTTCCCACCAGGTTTGGAGGAGACCAGCCAGTGTACATCAATATTATTAGAGATCCTGTCAATCGATTTTTATCCAATTATTTTTTTCGACGTTTTGGAGACTGGAGAGGAGAACAGAATCACATGATCCGTACCCCCAGCATGAGGCAGGAGGAAAGATATCTGGTATGTTTAAAGAAAAGGCTCTGGTTACCAATTTCCCAGCATCATTACATAATGCTGATGTTCAAACTGAATGCTTGAAAAGTGGGAGACTGAGGTATCTTCTCTCTTGCATTTTTTCCTCTGTCTTTGTCTTGCCTGGTCCTTAGTTTGGTCAGCTTTAGTATGTAAAGTGTTGCTGATGAATTCAGTGATCCAGTTTGATCTTGCATAAGGTGACAGAAAGTCCCAGATTGCCACCGTTGTATTACCGTCCTTTCACTGAATTGGATTTGCATTGTATAGTGGTTAGGTATAATAATTTTGCCTATATTTATCACTGAATATTCAGACACATTTTTAGGTTCAAGCTATGTCTGTAAACTGTGCGGCCTCAGAGGAAAATTTGGAAACAGCAATTCATTGAGTGCAAGCCTCTAATATTCTTGCTGGTAAGCTGTGCACAGTGTTCTTTATACCGGGGCTCTGATCTCAGTTCTTGGTTTGGTTTTGTTGCCTTTTTTGGGTTAAGAAGGTGGCAATAATGCTGGATAAGCTGTTCATAATTTTTAATTTTTCACAACTGCTGAACTGTCGTAACGCCTGTCAACCGTTGTCACAGATCAAGGTCCCATGGCAGTAGATGTTCTACAAGTGCTGAATGAGAAACACAGAAGCTGGGGAGGTGGTCGGTTTGCTTGATACTGATCTCTTTGCATGCACGCCAGCACCTCCCTAAGAAGACAAAAAAGGTCAAATTAATTCTTACTCTATAATGGAGATCTGGTTTGATTGGACTCAGCCTTCAGCCACACTTGAACCTGTAGAAGGTTCAGTGACACATCGGTGGTAGGACAGCTTGACGGTCTGCTATGAGATGTTGCACGCCAGATCTAACATCAAAACAAGAGAGGGCTGTGGCTTCTGGAGAACACAGAGGATGTTCTGAGGGTGTTTTGGAGGGACAGTAGAGTACAGGATGTGGTGTGGATGAGCCGTAGAAAGCACAACTCTGACTGTCACACAACATATTTCAGTTCTAGCTGAGGTCAGATGGATGCAAGGAGGGCTGTTTTTTTTTCCGTATGACAGGGCTGTGTTGACTTCTGTGCTTTACTACTGTTGTTTGTCATGTAAAGCCCTGTGAACAAATAAGTTTCTAAATTACGAATGAGTGAAGGTGGAGGGGAGGGGGTGGGAGGGTATCAGTGTAACTATGTATAGCTTTAAACTTTAATGACATCTGCTATACAAATGTAAACTCATTTCAATAACGTTGGAAAGGGTTTCTTATTTGCTGTATGACTAGAGATACCAAAGAGGTTCCCTGCATCACTTGGGCAGGTTTTGACCTCCTGGTGTGCAGAGTTGGAAGGCAGTCCCAACAGCTTTGCATAGTGTGCTGTGTGCATGGAGTTTTCCTGTTTCCTCGTCTGTGAGTGGGACAGGGTGGGTTTTTTACTACATTATTTTGTTAGCACTGCCTTGTTTTCTTTTTTGAAAATGTTAAGAATGAGCAGTACAGTCTGTACTTCACTCTGAGTGCCTCTGCTTCTCATTTGAAGTGGAACATGCAATGATTGGCACCTCTCACAACTGGCTGACTCTGTAAAAGCTGGTATTAACTCAGTACCGCCTGTGCAGCTTCAGATGTGATGCGTACAGCCAGTGAAATTTTACTTCAGGCAGAACTGAAATTAATATATCTAATTTCTGTTGTTTGTGTTGGTTTAAAAGCTAATAGAAATCACCTCGCATTTTCATTTATGTTGGGTTGTTCTTTAAAAAATTATTTATGTGCGTGCACACGTATGTACACATACACAGATCAGTACAAAAGCTGTAATGAAAAGGAAATAAAAGTGGCCATCTGAGGTCACTAGTCATTTTGTTCAAAAGGCAGTTTGTCGGTCTGAGGCACCATCAGCATCCTCTATAAAAACTTATTTTTGCTTTTTCATTTTGATCTTCTCTGTTGGTAATTCAGTGTTAGAAGCCTGGAAACATTTTTGGAATCTGTCCTCCATCCCTCCTTGGCAGACTTTGGGTGTCACTTGCACTGCTCAAAGAGGGCAGTTGCTCCTGTCACAGTAACATATAGACCTCCCGCCAGCGAAACTCATTTTAACAAAAGCCACTTATTCTGAATGTTAAACATTTTTAAGACTTGTTCTATCCAACCACATAATATATTGCATGACTGCATTTTAATCTTTTCCTCAGTGGTACAAGGAAATTTGCTGGCATATGTTTTAAAACTCAGGCAATGGATTTTGTGGAATGGTAGCTTCACAAGTCTGCTAAATCACTTGCCTGACCTAGCTGTGAAGAAAGTAAGCAGCCGGTTTTACCTCTGAGCATGAGCCAGTGTGGCCCTTAAGCACACAGCTGATGCCTGGCCTGATTGCTGGCCTCATACCTTTTGCAATTCTTCCCTCATATGTTTTTTTCTTTTAATCGAAAACTCATCGTAAAGCATTGCTTTTTTACAGGGCACTGTCTGAAGGATAAGCTTAGATTTAGCATATTAAATAGTTTCTATATTGATCACAGTATTAAACTCAAGTCATTTGGGATGAAGCGTGCCTGACTGTGACCAGATATGTGAAAGTTGGGGGGAGGATACAAAAAGCTTTTACTTGTCTTCTTCCATCATGCCTCAGATCAACAGCTAGGAAAACACAAAACTGCTGACTGCTCCAGAAGGTTGAGCTCATTGCTGAAGAGCCCGAGAAGCCTTGTGTTGACAGCAGTTACAGACTTACAAAATGGCCTGGAAAAGCTGTAAATGTAACTCCTCTGTTTTACCAGGAGAGACAAGTTTAGCTGAGGAAAGACGGACATCTCTTGAAACTCGGGTATTAGGGGCTAGTTGTGCTTTTCTCAACCATGATGTTCCTGGTTTCCTGTCTCTTCAAAAGTGTTGTGCGCAACCAGGAACCTTTGCAGGCGATACTGGCATGTTCATCAGTAGCTGCCAACGCTGGCCTCCTCCCTTGAAGAGCCGAGGGCAGTGTGCATCTTCTCTCAGAAACTGCGGTGTGAAAGCGTGGGAGCTCGGCACCTCTATAAAGCAGGCTCTAAAGGGAGGAAAAGCATTTTAAGGTCAGGTTTTGTAGCCGATGAACTCCTGCTTGGCCATCAGGTTGTGATATCCTTAATGGAGGCATTCTCTCCCCTCTGTTCTGATCGTTAAGAAGAAAAGGAAGGTTGAAAAAAACACCTTGAAGTCTTTGGGCGTTGTTTTTTTAACTTTGAAAATCTGAGCTGCTGACATTACAAAGATCAGAAACAGAGACAGAAATTTCCACCTTTCACTGATCATTTGAAATTTTCTCTGAAGAGAGCTTCAGGCTTTGCCTCTGTTTCAGAGAAAACAACCATTCATTCAGAAGTCAGATAAATTGTTTTAAATGTTTTGGTAAATGTCTGTGTTTAACAAAATTTAGTTGAAAGCCAGGATAGAAAACAAGCCCTTTATTCACGAGTCAGATATGGCAGAGGCAGCTGCGGCAATGTGAGGCTTTCTACCCAGATCAGCCAGCTCCATGTCCTGGCGTGGCACTTTCTCTGCTGGCGTGAGTTACTGTTAGTGACCTACAGAGATGACTGCCAAGCTTCCCCAAAATAGATAGTGGCAACGCATTAGTGTGGAATATGGCAGAGAGGTAATGGTCTGAAATGGTGGGGAGTGCCTCGGGTCGAGTCTCAAGCACACTCATGCAAGAGTCACCTTACCTTATGGTCCTGTAAGATGAGATGAATTCACAAAAGTGAATTTAAGTCCATCCTAGTGAATCTGTGTCAGGTTGAACTAGAGTTCCTAGAGTAAATATGCTTCAATAAAGCAAGCAACCCCTTATCAGTGCAGCTGAGTGCTGCTGGTACCAAGCAAAAGAAGAATATGCCCCAGATGATTTAGTTTAAGGCCTGAGTGCAGAAGGTAGAAAGCATGCCTGATAAAGAGAGGGACTACAATAAATATTTGGAAGCTTTGTATTAAAATTGTCCTTTCCAGAAGGTTTGTTAGTAATTACTTAGTATTTATTACAACTGCAGTGTGAGACATCAAATATAAAAGGTATGTATGGATTTTTCATCTTTCGTTAATACTTGCTAAAACTTTGATCTAAGACAGCTAAGGCTGAAATGAGTGTGTGAAGCAGCGTGGGCTGTGTATTGTTGCCTGAATTGCAGGAAGTCTGTTCATATGCGATTCTGATCTCTGTTAGGCTCACAAATAGCATGGCTCCTAACTCACTCAAGTACAGCATCTAAACATCTTTGAGCTAATTTGTCAGGAGAGAGAGGTTTTGTGTAAAAAAGATCGTTCAGTAAATGAAGAACTTGTCACCTTCCTATAGGACATTTCAGATTTTCATTATAATTAGCAGTTAAGTTTGCACCGCATCTCTGTCAGGCTCTTTCAGTTTCATCTCTGAAAATAAATATGCTTTTCTCAGCTAAAAGTAAAAATATTCTAACAATATTCAGCCTCAGTTATGCTAAAGATTACTCATGCAAGTAATCCCATAAAGGAGCATCTGTCTTTTTGTCTTCTAAATTAAATGTTAAAATACTTGTAAAAAGTGTCTTAGGATTACTGCAAAGGAGGGGAGTAAAATTCAAAGGACGTCAGGGAACTTTCAAGTCAAATTTCTTACAATAGGGACTTCTGTGACAAAGATAGGCTTTTCTTGCTAAATATTTAAATCAATGTTGTTTAGGTTATTTCATAAAGTTCAAACAAAATTATAGAAAAAGCTGACTGGTCAAAGTCCATAGAATATTTTCTTATATTCCTGAATTTTGAGAATTTCCTTTTACAACTACACTGTTTTTCATTAAGATAAGAATATTTGCTAAATACATTTAACCAATTTTATTATTTATACCCCCAAATTTCTGTCTGCAATGAAAAATACTCTTTTACCAATTGTGTTGGTTTTCTGACAGCAGCTAGCTGTCTTAGTTCCTGTCTTTATCTGGATAATAGAAATATTTAACTATGGCTAACTGTATTATGAATTGTTATCAGTAGTAACACATTGAACTTTCTCCTTCATGACTTCAGATATGTTTCTTGAAGCTTTTCAGTCTGCCAGGGACATGGTCTCCAGGAGAGACCATGGTGTGGAGCCCACACCTCCACCTCCTGACTGTCACTCTCATGAGTGTGTTTCTGCATAAAAAAGGCAGTGGGAGAGTTGCCTGTCTGCAGGTTTGGTGGAGGGGGATAGTTTCTATTGGGATTTTTCTGCTGAGGAGCTCACAAGGGTCTACACTAGTCCATTGATTGAACCTTGGAACTTCTGAGCAGGGTCTGGTGAACTTGGTTAACATTGTTTAGATTGGAAATCTGAAGCATGCAGAGGTTAAAATGATTTGCCTATATCTGTGCATTGCACACCAGGTATTAGGGAGTTAAATATAGAAATAAAAAAGTACATTTTTCAGTTACTGGGTTCTGAGTTGTAGTTAAGAGACTCAACATTTTATGCACCCTCAGCGTTTTCCGTAACTTAGCCCCATACATACAGCAGTCGTTTTGCTCCCTGTGTTATATATTGGTGCTGAGGTGGTTTGAATCGGTCATTGGACGTCCTGTGACATAATGTGTCCTGAGCTGCAGCGCAGCTTTGCAGCTGTAGGTCTGGTTCCAGGATCACACAGTAGCATCAATCTCTCTGGCTGGGACTGGGCTGCTGGGAGGGCACTGCTGAAGCACAGCCACCTGTCAGCTGACCCAATTAGAACAGTTTGCTGCTTCTTCCCTCTAATGAGTACTTTTAATAGTCTCCAGCTGTTCCCTTTTACTGCATTAACTCTTCACAGCAAAATTTCTGGCCCTTTTTTGTAACTCTTTATCTGCTGTGTATGCTCTAAAGCACCATCTTTCCCTTAGATTCTCCCATTGTGTATTAATAATTTATTGAACCACGAAGTTAATGATAATTCAGACCTCAGCTGGATGATGGACTGATAAAACAAATTATAAAATGTAATATTAAAGGAAGTGTTTTCATGGCTGACATTTAACTTTTCAGTGACTTTAATTTACAAACCAATATTTTTTAATGTTCCCCTGCGGAGTTTGCATTCCAAACATTGCAGCATTATGCAATTATATGAGAGCAAGAAAATGTGCCTTCCTAATCTGTTTTCATTTACTAGTCTGAGTCAATTGCGTGGAGTAAATAAGCAGTACACTATTGGTTAAGATTGCAGCACTAAAATCTTTTATGTAATTCATAATACATACATTCATTCATGTACATAATACATATACATATTAATAGCAAAAATAAAAATATCTGAATTTTATTAATACCATAATTTTACTTTAATGATACCATTCTATATTGCATTCCTTTTCATGGAGGCAGGATACAGGATAACCACAATATTTTGCTTCAGAATGTGAAAATGTGAGGTATTTTTTCATGCAGTGTTGTACTGGTCTGAAAGTTTCTGGCTGTTAATGCATGTTAAGAAACTACACAAGAAACTAGAAGCCAAGTAGCAGAAGAGTCCCAAGCGCTAAGTACCCAGAATCTTATTTAAAATTAACAGGGTCTTATTTACAGGGTCTTAGCACCACCAATAAGCAGTATACGGTATTTAAGATATTTGTATATATAGTAATTTATATCCTTTTATTTGAGGACCTAGCTGTATTAAGTTGAGAATGACGAATCTTTATTTTTATGGCGATTTTGCAAAGTTTGTTATTTGTGCCTTTCTGAACATTTATACAGGATAGCTCTTTATGTTCTCTTTTGTGTTCCTTTTTGGTTTTTACATCTTGTGGTAGCCTGGGGAACTAGTTTTCTCCCACTTCTCTGTAGGAAGCTATTGTTTGTAGAGTGGAAAATCCCAAATGCAGAACAATCAGCCTAATTTATTGATGCTGGCCTTCTGAGGCCGTATGAACTGTGTAAGAGAAGAGGGTATGTCCATGGTATATTTTCAGAAGATGTATTTTTGGAGATTGAAGCAAAAACAGAAAGGAGCATTCTTGTGTAGCCTAGGGGTAAAAGCCAGCCTTGCCTTCAGCAAAGGCAGGAAAGTGGTTTGCTGGGGATAATCTTATTTCACATAGAAAATGATGGTTTCTTAGCAGACTGTTAGCAGTCAGGAATAAGATCTTGTGTGTGTGGTGGATGATTCTACCATAGCATTAGCTCGATTCTCAGTAGCAGTCAAAAAAGAGCAAATCAGAAGCAATACAGAATAAAACAGAGAATCTCATTGTGTATAAATCTGTAGTGTGGCTGCATTTGACTTCTGTCATTTGACATTTGTGATCACCCATTCCCAAAATGGGTTTGGAAGAACTGGAAAACACTCAGAAATCAATAGGAGCAATGATGAAAGGATAGAATAATTTCCAGATGAGGAATGACAAAGGTTAGGACTCTTCAGATGAGGAAGAAGTAAACAAGGGGAAGGGTATGAGGATTTGCAGGAGGCATTGAAAAGCTGCATCAAGGACAATTGCTTGTGGGCTGTTTCAGTGCAAGATCTAGAAGATCCTACCTGGAATGGGCAGTTGCCAGATCCAGGAAAGAGTGGAAAGATGTGATGGTTCAGGCAACATGTAATTAAACCATGGAAGTCCTTGCTGGATATTGTTGTGGATAATAGCAGCTTACATGTATTCAAAAAGGAAACATTTTAGGAAACATTTCTTTGCAGAGGAGGTGCTCAAAACTGGAACAGGCTTCTTAGAGAGGTGGTCAATGCCTGAAGCCTGTCAGTGTTTAAGAGGTGTTTGGACAATGCCCTTAATAACATGCCTAACTTGGTCAGCCCTGAATTGGTCAGGCAGTTGGACTAGATGGTCATTGTAGGTCCCTTCCAACTGAAATATTCTATTTTAACCCACTCTGTTCTACCCTGCTCTAGTCTATTCAGTTTTAAAAGAGTAAATATGTAGCCCTCAAGGGCTATTAATTACCAAAGCAAGATTTCTTAATCAGAAAATCTCTGATAAGTTCATAGCCAGAGCGTCGGAGGTACCCAGAAAAGGGTCCTGGGCATACAGTAGATGTTCCTCGTAGCCCATACTGATTTTCTGAAATTAGTGACTGCTCTGGGTAGCTCAAAAGCAAACTTTGTAATTACATGCTTGCAAATGAATTTTACTGCTAGGTGATTTGTGTAAGATAGTTACCATTCTAGACATCTCCAGTTTGAATAGATTGTATCTTGACTTTAAAGCAATTGAGTGTTCCTGGGTTTATGACATAGTGGCTAAGGTTTTGTTGTCTTACAGCTCTGCCAATCAAATGAATTTTTGTAATTTCAAAACTGGCACTGAAGCTCTGAATTGTTAACACTGTCATGATTATTCTCAAATTTATCTTAAAAGTATCTTACTACATTGAAATATGACTACATATGACTACATTTGAAGTATGAAATGCATCCACAACTTTACATTATGCATTGTTATTAGTAAAGGTACCAAAACAGATGTGAAAGTCCTGAAGATAGTGGGTTTAAACATTTTTTTTTTGTGCATGCTTTCCAGAAAGTAGAAGTCTCGGTTTTGATTTACAATCGTTTCAGTATGGATGAGTTTCAGGTGTTTTGATAATTTTTGTAAGTTTCGATATGAGTATTCATGTTTTCAGTTCTCATGTATTTTCTTAATGTGAAAGCAACAGGAAGACACATCTCAGGACACAACACTTAAATGGTTCCCCGTAAGTGATGACTTAAGGATAATTAGCTGGCAAGCAACAATTGCAGGTGAATGGAAGACAAGAGAATCTGTGTTTGATGTGAGTGCTATCTTCAGTGCGTAGTCTGACATTTTGTGTGTTGTGAAGCTAGAGAGTAGTCCTTAGTAGTCCTCAACTAATACGAATTATTGATTGATATTTTGTTTGTCTAAAGTTGGAACAGAATGATTTTTGGAATTGCAGTGCTTTATCATGCAGAAGAAGAGAGTGCCTCCAGTTTCCATTTCTGTTAGTATAAGTTTTAAAATTAATCCTTTTAAAGTTACATTTTATACATGGTCTAAGCAACAGAGATGGGGCATTGACCACCAAATAGCCTGTTTTAAAAATATGATGTAATCATAGATGTGTGTGTGTGTGTATTTAGAAGTCTGACTTTTTGAAATGTTTGGTATTGTATTCATGTTTAATTAAAAAATGAAGTCTTGTCTAATGAAATCATGGTAGCCTTCCCTAGAAAACCCTACTAAATGCCCTCCTAAGTACACTTCTTGCTAGGAGAAGACCTGTTTCCTTTTCCTGGTTGCTTTATGCTCTAACGACCTTAAATGAAAACTGTTTTCCTGGCAGTGTGGTGGGGAAAGAAACTGCATAACGTTTTAGTCCTTTTGATAGAGGAAGGGCAGAGAGAGATAGCCCTCCCCATAGTCCCCATCTGCTGGAGCAACCCTATTGAACATGTTCAGGCTGTGGCATGATAGTGTAATTTCAAGCAGTCAGATACTCACTTCACTCTGTTGGTGTCAAGACCTGCAAGCTGACAGCCTGTGAGAATAAAACTGAATTTATTAGCCCATTTTATTTCTTGTCTGTCATTCTCATTCTTCTTTCCTTTTTGTGGTTTATACATAAGTTTTCTGGCTGTCAGTGCTGCCAGCGAAGTGAAATAAACTGAAATCCTGATCTCTAAAACTTACTAACTAAAGCAAAGCTGAAGCTCTGAGGTGGTAGATGGCAGGGAGAATTCAGGTTGGTGGGGTTAGGAGAACCGCCTGGCCGTGGTACGTGGCTGATGTGGTGAGGGATAGCTGTGTTTTTATAAAACCATCCAAGGCTGTCCTGGGCTTTAGGTGTGTGTCGTCAACAAAGTATTTTCCTATTGTGTAATTTTTTGGTGGTGGTGTGGACTCTTCTGTTGACTGCAGAATGACTGGGTCACACTTGTGAATTCTGTATTTTTAAGACTCTTAAGTAGTTTATGTTGAAACCACATGGAAGCAGAGATGGCATGTTGCAGAAAAAAAAGGGACATTCAGTGCCCAGGCATACTCAAGACTTAGTTTATCCTAGTTCATCTGGAGTCTCTCGGGTTTATTGTAGGCCACAGACTAAAATCCTGTGCCTGGTCCTGGTCCTGGTCCCAGCTCACATGGACCCTGGGGCCTGTTGGAGCGCAGGGTGCTCCTTTGTAGTAAGCACCCAGACTTGCGTCCCTGGAGCTGGGGCACGCATGGTGTGCCTGAATGTCTCTTGGGACACAGCTGGGGTGCATGTCCACGCTGGGGAGGTGGGAGGTGCTTCCCAGTCAGCCTCTTCCCACTGGGCAGAGCCTGCCGAGCCTCCACAGCTTCTTGCCTTGCTGCCTTTGCCAATGACTGCACAGTGTCTCAGCTGCCTCCGCACACACCCTCCCTGCAACTACTGATGCTGAAGAGTCACTGCTGAGGTTTCTTTCAGATGCTAAAGCTGATACATTGTGGTCTGCTCCGGGTTTAAATAAAACTACTACTGTCTGTGACCAATAGGTCTTCTGCTGGAGCAAGCCCTATCCAGTACCATCTGTTTGGGCAACGTCAGACCATGGCTTTAAGGTTTAGCTTCTCAATAAAGAACAGCCTGGAGCGCCATGGAAAAGATGCCAGCCCTGCTTTGTTTGACAGTGTAATCTTTCCAAATTAGGGTATCATGGGAACTTAGGATCAAAAAGAACAGGAGTGTTGGATGGAGGAGAGAAGAGGGGGAGCTGCTGGTGGGGAGTGGGAGGAGATGTTTCAAATCCATGTCCTTGGTGCAGGGATCACAGTGTTTTCCAGGATGGTGTTGCTGTTTGTTCAAGTCTGTCAAGTTAAATGGAGAAAAGGACAAAAAAAAGAGTGGCTACTTGAATTAAAAGGACTAATGTCAACAGTCACAGCGGGAATGTCTGATTCAACAATAAAAATCTTATCATGTGAGATTTGAGAGCATCTGTGGCCACTGTTCAGACTCACTTGTCCTCTCAGAGCAATGCTTCCTATTTGAGAGCACATGGTCTTTACCCTGAGGATCACAGTGGAAGCTGTCAGGACAGGGAGTGCTTCCCTGTGCAAGATGCACCTCCCTGTGCCCGGCTGTGGTCAGCCCTCTCTCTCTCTCTCTCTCTCTCACGAGTGGAGAAGGACATGCATCGGTTTCTCTGCAGTGTCAAGTATCAGCATCCTCCTTTGTTGAATGAAGACTATGTAGTGTTAGTAGTAAGTAAATGTAGTTAAAGATATTTAAATTGTAAGGGTCTTGCATTCACAGTATTGTGAACACACCGCATTGCATGCTGAGTAGTGTCTTTTTTTCTTTTCATTTAAAAATAAAAATGACTATTATTCTTGACCCACTAAACACACAAATAAAGTAAAGAACCTTTTCTTTCTTTCAAAATAGTGAAAATGAAGCACAGAGGTGCAGATGTAGTTTTTATTTCTCTCTCACCACAGGATGAACAGATCTGAATGGGGGAATAGTTTTCCCAAAAAAACCCAGGTGTTGGCTGTCTGTCTAGTCTTGCTCTGTTTGCTTCAGTATGCTCTTGTGAAGTACAAATATGCATTTGTGTTTCTACAAAACAACAACCAAATGCCATAGGTTTTTGTTGGCAACTGGATTGGGATGTTCTCTCTGGTTGCTTGGCTCTGCCTGGCAAGTGGCTGGTGTGCTTTCCCACAGGAGTGTTCTTCAGGTGTCAGATATTCCAGAAATCAGATCTTCCATCTTGGCATAAAGGATATTGCTGCAGATGTGTTTTGATTTTGTTTTTTTTTCTTAGAGAATTTTTTTTCCAAGAGTGTAAGTTGTGTTACGAGGTTATCAGCACACTAATAGCTTCAGTTAAATGAACTCTTTAGTGTGGAGGCTCCAGACTCGTATTAGGTGTCCTCCTTTCTCATTTTTTCCCAAAGGGATATGAAAGGATCAGGGACTTCAGACAGTGAGGAGATGGATTTGTTTGTTTGCTGGAGCGATAAGCAATTGCAGTCAGAAGAGCAGTTGGCAAGTTTTGCTGCTTAGTGCAGTAGCTTTGGGAAGACTAATTGCTTCTGTGCCCTGATACGAAGACAGATTCAAACCACATGCTCTAAGGCATCATGGCACCTTAATGAAATGGAAACCCAATGGAAATAAACCCAGGCAACTGAAGGTTACTGATGGTCACAGGGAGTCCTTCAGAATGGTATGCACACCCCAATTCCTTCAGCCTTTTTTTGGTGGATTTTACCTGAATTCAAAAGAAAAAATAAAAGCAGTTGTTCACAACTTGGTGAGATGATGTTGCCAGAAGAAAATGTGAGGGAACAGACTGTGACAAACTGCAAACCTGTATTTGTTGACATTGAGTTGGGGTTTGGGGTATTTGGCCATTGTTTCCTTATAGTCGGTCAAGTAAGGAAGGGTATGGAACTGCCAGGAACTCTCTTTTTTGTCTGTCTTATAATTCCACCTTAAATTCCACCAAAAAGTAGCAACTTTTTCTGATCTTTATTATAAGTGTTCTTTTCTTTTTTCTTGTTGACTAGTATTTTCAAAGCTCCTCTATCCCTTACAACTATAGTTGCTTTACTTAAAATCAAAACCAAAACACCAAAGAAAACCCAACAAAGGGTGTTTAGCTGATCATTTGTTCTTCCGGACTCTGGAAAATGGACTGCCATTGTTTCAGCAAAGCTGCCTACTGCACAGTGAATTATTGAAACGCAGTCTAGTCAGGTTACCTTGAACACAGCTTTTTCCTATGAACTCTGATCCAAGCAAAGCCAGCCGCTATTCATAACTGAGCTTGTCAGGAGTAATTTCCTTTTTCTTGGGGAAAAATCCACTAACTGGTGGCAAATAGGAAACTTTCCATGGTGAATATGGGTTGCTAAATGAAATACTTATTTTTTTTTTAGAAATTAATTTTCTGTTCTCTTTAAAACGAAAAATAAAATCTAAACTACCCATCAATGGTTGAAGGAAAAAAATAAAATTTCTTCAGAATGTAATCCAAAGAGATTACGTCTTTGATAAATGGGAAGGAAAAAAAGCAAATTTTACACTTTTCCCCTCCTTCTAACAGATGTCTTAACCTCTGTGATTTCATAATTGATCTTGTTACTTGCTGTACATTGTGAAGCTGTAGCGCCTGAAATGAGGCAATAGAGAGATCCTGGCTTTCTGTGTGGGGAGGGAAGCATGGGGTTTGTTTCATAGTTGTAGTAAAGAACTTCAGCAGATGACTCAAGGTTCAAAAATAACAAAATAGGAACATTCATTATGCCTCCAAATCTTGTAATTTTAGGAATTTTTAAATACTTGGAGTTATCAATACAGTGATAGTCTTGTCAATCTGAAAAGTGGAATCAATATGTTTATTCCATTTTGTGGCTGCTATTCAGAATGGCAGTGCTACAAATGATGCAAAGTATTAGTAATTTTCCAGAAAAGCGTGAGAGCTGTTCAGCAGGGGGAAGATTATAAATAAGGAAATTAGATAGGGGCAGCAGAGCAGAAACCATTCCCAGTTGCAGCAGCAGGGAAGCCACGTGCAGCAGCAGTGTCTTACTCGTCCCTGCTCTGCAGCTCCTTTTTCATTTCAGCCCTGAGAGATGAAGGGAGGGTTTCAAAGTCAGTCAACACTGGACAGAAGGCTGATAAGAAAGCAGAATTAGCACACAACTCACACTTCTAGTGCTTTTCTCACCATTCAAGAGGCCTGTGGGAGAGTGCCACCACAAGTGTGGTAGGTCAAGGTGACATTAAAGATGTTTAGACCTTGGTGCTATCAGGAAGCCAGTCATTTTTTCTTAAAAATCAGTACTGTGCTTTTAAGATTTATCATCTAACTTAAAAAAATGGGGAAAAAAATTATAGCCTGTACTGTATGATGATCATCTTATATTTTCTATTTTTAATGGAGAGGTCAACAGAAGGGTTTGTTTCTTTTTCTTTTTTGCTAGGCAGTGTACTTGATGTGACTGGATTATTTCGGGTGCACATCATGAGCTGTTGGATACAGTCCCTTTCCCTTCAGCACCGGTGAAAGGGAATTGTATCACTAGAATTCAGGGCAGCAGATAGTCTAAGCTGTAACTGAGTAGTATGCTGAAATAAAACTTTTAAGATGTATCAGCTAGCCAGTGTTCAGTGAAAATTTTGCTACGTCTGCAAATGAGAGAAGCTTAATAATTAAAAGAAATACTGCTTTCCTGAAGCCTGCAATAATTTTCTTGAATTTATTGTGGTGTATCTTTCCTTCTCCATGTATACACTCTTTTATTTTGAAGATGTGTAATGAAGAAAGTAATCATTTTCCTACCTAATTCTTGTCACGTGAAGTTCTATATAAATATATAGTAGTGGAATGATCTCTCTTGTTTGTTCTGCCTCTGTCTTGATGGGATGTACCAGAGCAATAATATTTAATGCTTATTGCCAATGCAATTAATTTCCTTTTGGCTCAAGGTTTGCTTTTCTGTTAACATCTTTAACATTCAGAAGTCTGATATTTGTTTTAATAAGCCTTTTTTAAACTTTTTTGTCGTTGAAACTATTTTTTGTGGAGCTATACTAAAACCACTGTAAGGCTAGCTTCAAGATGTTGTGGTATTCATAGAACTTAAATGTGTTTCTGTTAGTATATGCGTTTTTAAGATTTGGGCTAAAATCTGCTGGGCGTAATTTCCATGCATGCAGTAAAGCTTTAAAGGAATGAGAACATTTAACCTGGGAAAGAAGACGTGAGAAAAATGTGAAACTACGGAAATGTCTCGTTATTAAAATAGGTTTTCCTGTATGGTAGCAACAAAGCAATATTTTGAAACATTTGAATTGCATGATATCTGTGCAAATGACATTGTGTCATAGTAAAGCTGTGAACTTTCAGCATTAAGCCCTTCTTGAGACATAAGCACCATCCAGGCCAGCCAGGGAAGACAGTACAAGCTGGGGAGAGGCTAAAGGGTTGCTTCCCCTCCAGTGTTCTCCCAGCTTCTGACGTTCTTTAGCTTACCAATTTCCTGAGCCAGACGTGGCTTCCATATCTGTGTTTAAAAGCCCTTGATAGGCCTTTCTTCTATGAAATTATCTTTTTTTTCCATATTTAGTATTATTATTTTTTGGGGAGGTGTTTTAAACCAAATTACACCTTCGTCATCCAGAGCATCCTGTTGCAAGGACCTGTGCATTTACCAGCACTGAATTTCTTCTAGCATTTTATTGCCTAATCAGCATTATAGGCTCCTTCTATAACTCCTTGAGGTCAGATTTCTTATCTGCTCTCATTAATATTCCCTGAAAAACGTGCTACTTCACTGTTAACCCTTCTTTGTTATGCACAAGATATGTCTCAGCACAGATGCTATGCGACCCTACTCAGTGTCTTGTTTCGCTAAGAAAACTAGCCATTTTATTCCTGTCCTTAGCTTCCTATCCTTTATCAGCCCCTTCTCTATTCCCCCCCACCCCATCCTGAGAATTTATGAATGCAGGACTGCCTTTATCACATCTTTAGTGACTAAATCAAAGACCTGTTGCAAGTTGGAGACAGCCAGCTCTCTGCTGATGTTGATTCTTGCCCTTGCTGGTTGTGTTCTTCATTATAGCGTCCTCTAATACTTGCTGGTTCTGGCGATCTTCTGTTCATTTTATCTATTTTTTCTGAAGCATTTTTGACTGTCACTTCAGTTTGACACTGGTTTTGTTTCTGGCTTACACCCTCTCTGGAGGGCCCTTTTCCGTACATGAAAGCATCCCAAATCTCCTATGGTATTTTTCGTGACATGATTTTTCATTCTGAGCAATCTGTAACATATATCACTGCTTAGCTGTAAGCAGGACTTGCTCTCAGTCCAGGACACGCTGAGTCTTAGCATTATAATGCGCTTGGCTGGACAGCAAGGCTTTTAACATTGATAGAGTGGTGTATTAGAGAGGTGATGATCTGCAGTGTTATACAATGATTTCCTCTGTATCTTCTCCAATTTTTTTTTTAAATACGTAGTACAAATGGTTTCTGGGATCCAGCATTTCAAGTCAGACAGAAGATGCAGGGTTCCAGGAGCCAGAGGCATGAAATTATTCCTTAAATTCCCTCCATGGTGCTCTCTTGTTCAGATGAGAACTTACGTAAGGTACCAGCAGGGTCTTTTCTGCATTACTTGGAGCTGAAAAAGCCTAAGTTAAAAGTGTTCTGTTTTAGAACTTCTAAGAAATTGAAGAGAGTCCAGAAGACAGGCTTAAAAAGGAAATACTGTAGGGAAATGTAAATCTTCATATGAATAAAAATGTGCTATGAAGCAGATGTCCTGAAGTTATTCCTTGTGTTCATCAAGATCAAGACAAAAAGGAGTTTCCTTAAATTACATTAAGGTGTTTTCATATCAGATGCCAGTAAAGGTTTTCTGACAGTCGGAGCAGGGAAGCACTGATATGAGTTGGAGTGGATATGAACAGATTGGACAAATGACAACCCAGGTTTAGATAAACTTGGTTCTCCCTTAGCAAAGGATGGAGTAAAATGCTGCCTAATGCCCTGGGTCTTCTGTAGCAGCTTTTCTTGCTGGGACAGGCGGCAGCCAGGGCTGCGCTGCATCGCCAGGTGTGGTGAGACCACCCTGCCAGGAGGACCCTCACCCACCAGCTGCATCTCTGTCCACTTACAGTCTGCTGACTTCAGCCTTGTCGTCAGGTCCAGGCTAAGGCTGTCATCTGTCGAAGAATAACTTGATCTGTGCTCCAGAACTGCCTTTTGTGAGCACAAATCGTTGGAGGTATCTGTTGACTTGCAGCTTTTCTCATGGGCATTTGTTGGCCAGGGTCCAGCAGCACTGCATTAGGGAGGGCTGAGAAATCCTTGAGGTGGGGGTACTTCCTGCTCAGCGTTTGCAGAATTGAATATATGCCATCCCTAATTGACATTATTAAGGGCCATCATCTGAGCAGACTAATTTTCCAGGTTCCTTTATGAAGAGGTGTTAGTAAACAGAATTAACAGATGGACTGTCTCCCTGCTGTTAGTTGCCACTGGGATTCATTCTTGATTGCAGTATAATGGTCTGTGTTTTTGGTCTTCCTTGGATCTATGCCCTCTCTAACAGGATGGTTATTTAATGCTTATACACTTCTTCCAGCTGGCAGGCACTCTCCCATTTTTTGGCATAATTTCTTTCTATTTTTTCATGTATTTCCCATACTAAGGCAGTTCGAGGTGAAAAATACAAAAGCGATAGAAAAGAAAGGTATGAGAAGGTGCCTACTTATAACTATGAAGTGATTCCATTCTAATTGGTAAAACTGGTCTTTGACAAATTAGTAATATGATTTCTGATAACTGAGAAGAGAGAAATATATCCACCTATGTATTTTCTCAATGTTGTACATCATTATGAGGTAGAAAATTGGGATCTGCAAATGTGTTTAATGTTTGTTACATCTAAATAGTAGCGTTATGGACATCGTTCATCACCTCTGCTATGTTAATGCCAGCAAAAGTTTGGATGTGAATTGATAATTTATGCCAGCACTAAATGAAAATATAGACAGCTAGCTGTTTTGTTAGCTGCTGCTTCACTTGCTGAGATGCCAGGAAGAAGAGCTGAATACGTTGTTGGCAGAAGAGCCAGGCAAATTAGCCCAGCCAAAAGAGTCCATCAAAAAGAAAAAAGTGGGAATTAAACTTGGCAGCCTATTTGCTTATGTGGTCTGGGGGAGAAAATGAAAAACATGTATTTTGCCAGAAAGAAGTTGAAAGTCAATTCAAAGAATCATCCTCTTAAAAAAAAAAAAAAACACCAAAAAATCAAGGAAATCTATGCTGATGTAATGACAGCACAAATTGAGTCTAAGCGAGCCATAGGTTACCTTAGGCTAGCTTGAAAAAGTCAAGTTTCCTCATTAGAGCACAATTGAAAGAAGATTTAACTGAATCAGCCTTCTTATCCCAACATTTGAAAATACTTTTATCTTTTTTTCCAGATTTTCGTAATAGAATTTTCTGTTGAATAATTGGGCTCTTACAGTACAGGCTTTTTTAATTAAAGAAAAAAAATCTTGTACTCTGAAACAAAATGAAGTTTCATTAACTTGCAAGTATAAATGTCTAGCCTACTGATGCAGTTACTCAGGAAAAGTATCAAGCTTTGAGGAGAGCAATAGACGATGCATGTAAATTTTACTATACTATCTCTGCTGATACTTAGGTTTGATCTCAAGTCATCAATAGCTGCCAAGGGTTCTGTAAGCTTCCCATCCCTATTCAAATGCAGCATTAATGTGCTACCCTGGAGTGTGTGAAATAGAAATATTTAGGGTAAGTCTGTAAGCTGTCCCTGTAACCATAGGTGAGGAAGGCTTAGATGAAAGCTCTGGGGAGTTACGGTGTTGCTGCTACTCAGTGGTGCAGTGTGCTGGTATGCTTTGCACATCCCAAAGAAATGGGGCAGCAAGGATGTGGCTGTATATGTTGTCTAGATTAAAGCCATTTTTGTCTGTGAGAACAGCAGTCATATTATACATAGATAACAGCAGACATATCTACTCAAACCTTTAAGTTTGGATGCTGGTTTGGGTACAGAGGTAAGTTCAGTTTCAATCTATACATGTTAATTGGCAAAAACTCATTCCCTGGATATGAAACTGCAAAAAAACCCCAAAACACCTATTTCCAGGCTTTCTTGTTTTATCCCAAGTACCAGAAATACTTTTTTATTTTCTCAGGTCAACTAAACACTGGCAGGCTGCTCCCTCCACCCTTTCTCAAGATGGCTGGTGGACTTCTCCCTGCTTGGAGGGAAGGAGAGCTGACTGGCCTGTCTTCTCCATCCATCAGGTCTCTGAGCTGGAGATTCAGAAGAGGAAAGTGTAGCAGTCCTGCTTATGAGAGAGAGTGCCATGCTAGAGAATGAACAAAATTGCTTCTTTTTCTTTAATTTTATTTAGGTTAAACTTTGGAGAACTAGGGTTTTTTTCAAGTTTCTAAAGTGCATTGTTCTTTAAAGAAAAAGTTTTCAAAGCAGAGACCTTTATGTTCCCCGCTTTTTTAATTTTTTATTTTTTTTTTATATGTGGTTGACTGGCTTCAAATCAACACATTGGTGTGATCGGTAATGTCAGAGAGGGAGCTTGCTCTCAGAGAGGGAACATGTCTTTGGAGCCTTTTGGCTTGCAGTAGCCTGGCTAGATGACTGATACAGAGAAGAGATGAAGTGTGGGCACTTGAAGATTGCCTCCATCCGTAGCTGTCTGTTGTTTTCCCCAGAACAACTGTGCATGTGGTAACTGTGGTAAGAGTCCTTTCAGAAACACCCCAGTGAATAATCAGGAAAACATAGCAGGGTCCAATCCTCCCTGTTGTCCTTATTGTTTCCTGGGGACTCCCTGGGGGCTTTCTGCAAGACTCTGGGTTGGCCTTGGTAGCCCCTGGCTACTGACAGCAGGCTGCCACCGCCCCTTGTTCCCCAGACTTTTGTTCCCCTTTTGTTAAGCCAGTCATCCACAGGAGAGAGACTTCATTGTAGCTTGTAGGTAAACACCCCCACCTGTCAAAGCGAGTGGTTGACTAATGATTTGCTGACAGAAGTGTTGGTTGTAGGAATCATCTGAAGAACTGGAAAGGAAGAGGAGGGAAGAGAGTCTGTTTCCAGATAATAAGTGAAAAAAATATTAAGGGGGGGAAAAAAACCCGAGCCATTTGTAAGAGCACATTGCTTTGTTTTACAGGGCAGCCTCTGTTTTGAACTAACCTTTAAATAAGATGGCTGGAGGACAGCAGCTTGAATCAAATGAACTGGCTCTACGGGGTGCATCCAACACACTGCTGCTAGCAGTCCTTGAGACTTTCTAAAGGATATTCTTCTGATCTCCTGCATAGGCTCTTACGCTGCCTCCTTCTCTAACAGTGCACTGGGCCTTACCGAAGTATGGGTGATGAAAGGGCTCTTTTCTTCTCTTCATTCTCCAGTTGCTTTTGCTGCTGCTTTTTATCAGATATATGATTTAGCTGAAGGCAAAGAGTGGTTTGTTGAAGAAATGATAATGAGGATTTTCTGGGAATTAAAGAGTTCAAGGATATTTTTTAAAAAAAACCAAACATATTTCAACTCCTGACAAATATGTGGAGGAAAGGAACTTGAATACCTGCAAAGGTGTGAAATGTCTGTGCGGCCTTTCAAGTGCTGTACAGAAGTGTTCAGAAGTGTATGTCTTCAAAAATAGACATGCCAAGTGAGAAAGAGTTGAAAGGAATATTATCTGTGACTGAAAACTAGTTTTAAAATGCAAATCTTAGCTCAGCTTTCAAATGTACTTTTTGTGAAAGGTGAAGCGACAACATATCTTGAACTTTTAAGCAGGAAAGTAATGGTTAAAGCCAGCTAGAAGAAGTCATCTTTGGGGATTACAGACTGAGCTGTGTGGTGCCCCAGGCACTTCCGTGTTTCATGTTCCTGTCTGCAAAACCCTGTCACTGGCCTCAATCTGCTGTAGCATCTGTCTTCACAGGGCAGACCTCAATCTGTTGTATGGACCCACCAGAGTTGGGTCCATACACCAGAGTATGGACCCATTCTTACTTGGATGTCTCTAATAGCTCTAGTTTTCTCTTTTGCAGCAGTTGAGATCCTCTTCAGGATGAAACATGCAGCCCATCTCCACTGTCTCTTCAGTAGCTACCTGAGATCTGCCAGGTAGCTAAAAAGAGAGTAGAAGTCCCTGGCATCCGTGAATTTCATGGTGCCACAGAAGAAGGTGCTGGCAGTGTGGGTGGCTCTTGTGATGGTGGCAGTATTTGGGCATAGAGGGGCAGTCAGTGCTGGGGTGAAACGGCTATGTGCTCTGGTGACTGTTGCAATGACCTCGAGGGAGGTGATTCTGCCCCTCTACTCCGCTCTTGTGAGACCCCACCTGGAGTACTGCATCCAGCTCTGGGGCCCCCAACATAAGAAGGACATGGACCTGTTGGAGTGGGTCCAGAGGAGGGCCATGAAGATGATCAGAGGGCTGGAGTGCCTCTCCTCTGAAGACAGGCTGAGAGAGTTGGGGTTCTTCAGCCTGGAGAAGGCTCCAGGGAGACCTTATAGCAGCCTTCCAGTACCTAAAGGGGTCCTACAGGAAAGACAGGGAGGAACTATTTTATCAAGGGCATGTAGCGATAGGACAAGGGGTAATGGTTTTAAACTGGCAGAGGGTAGATTTAGATTAGATATTAGGAAGAAATTCTTTACTTGTGAGGGTGGTGAGACACTGGAACAGGTTGCCCAGGGAAGTTGTGGATGCCCCATCCCTGGAGGTGTTCAAGGCCAGGTTGGATGGGGCTTTATGTAAGCTGGTCCACTGGAAGGTGCCCCTGCTCATGGCAGGGGGTTTGGAACTAGATGATGTTTAAGGTCCCTTCCAACCCAAACCATTCTATGATTCAAAAATTACTAAAAGAAATGAATATGGTGACTGAAGTCATAAAATGTGGCCTGTGTCACTCCAAGGGGGACTCCGATGCCACCACAGCACCACTGTGGCATTTCCATGGGCAAGCCCTGGGTTTTCACTCTCCTGGTAGAAGACCAGAAGGCAACAGAGGGAAAGAAAAGGGTTTCTGTTGCTTTTTGAGCTGGCAGAGCCAGCTCTGAAGTAGCAATCACAGCTTGGTGCAGAAGGGCATTTGGGGACAGAAACCCACCTTTCGGTTAGCTAGACCAGCTCTGCCATCTCGTGGACCTTTTCCCCAGAGTGCCCACAGCTTGCTCTGCAGCCTGCCACTGGTGTCCCAATAACCTTGTCCAGCTTACTGTTGTCTCCAGAGGACCATCATCCCACCCAGTTTGGCACAATCCACCCCACCTGGCAGCCCTCCTTGGAAGGGCTCAGTACTACAATAGTACGGGCTGGGAAGCGCTTGGCTTTGGCTGTGTTGGCAGTGCTGGTTTGGGAAGTGATGCCCAGCACCTGCCCCACCCCCCAGCAACCTGCTGCCGGTGCTGTTAGCACAGACGCACAAACAAGTACCAAATGCCTTCAGAATTTGAAAGAAACAGGTCATCTTGCTGCTGTATGGCTCTGGTTATCCAAATATTTGATTGAGATTGAATAGAAACATTAAATACCACCTGATAAAGTAAAAACCTCTCTAAGTAGGGTTAAAAATGTGTTGAATTATAGTTTATTTTCTGTTAAAATATGTAGATAATTTGTGCTCCTAAATAAGATTTAGTAAGTCATGTTACATTTATGTTTTAAAACCTTCATACCAACTATACCTTGACTTTTCAATGTCTTTCTGCAGCATTACAAAGTAGGAAGTTGTGCCTTTTCTTCTTTCATTTCGTGTTTATACTCGCAAGCCCTTTGCTGAGCTGTCATGTTTACATTTTCTTCCCCATCACTCTGCAGCCACCCAGACCTCCCTGGCTGGGGTCAGAGAAAGCAGAGGATATTTTTTTTTCAGCGTGATTGTATTTAGTTCCTATGATGCAACATTGTCCTCAGGACGGAACGGTCAGTTTGACCTCTTTACAAACACCAAGCAAGCGTGTGAGGGAACATTTTACAAGCCACAAGAGGATTCCTGGGGGCTCTCAGCAGAGCAGAATAATTTTTCTTGGCTGGCCATGGTGAGGACTAGACTGCACTGCTGACTGTAGCGGCGTATGAAGAACAAACAGCCTTGTAAGTAGGAGAGGTCACTGTAGACTGGGCTCGCTCACTGGTTTTCCACATCGTTTTATTTCATTTCCTTTTATGGAAACTTGAAAGGTATTTATTTAGGTCACTGCTTCCTCTGTAGCCTTCATGACACACCTCAACTTCACATCTACAACCTTCAGATTTAAGTAAGGAGCATGTACCAGGGCTGGGCGGTAAGCGGGGTCTGCTGGTTTCACAGAAGTTGCACTATCCCACAAGGGCAGGGCTTGGAAAGACTGTCATATTTTTCATCTTGATTTTGAGAGAAGGAAAGGCTCTTTCTTTGGCTTCCCATAGATTAATGGATGGTTAATGGGGAAATATTTGCAAGACATGTATGTATTCGAGTTATGATTCCTTATTTAATATTGTTAGGGATACTAACAATTGCTGTACATCTGTGGCAGAATCTGGTGTTCCTGTAACTTTTGGTCGAGATGCTGAGGATCAAGAAATAGGGAGTGCTTTGAAGCCCAAGAATTATTTCCTTTTAAAAAAAAACAACTCAGGGGTTCCTTCTACTGGACAAAAAAAGTTATTATTTCCCCCAGTACTCTTAGGATATTGTATTAGGAGGAAAACAAAGCAAACTCTTAAATCTACAGTCACGTCTTTTTGTATATGGTACAGTATTTGCAATGAGTTAAAGACATTAAGTTAAATAAATTGTTTATTTTTCTACAAAAAAATACTTTAAAGTTTGCTCTTTTTGTGGTAGCATTAAAATTCCCAAATGAATTTTGTATCCTTGAAATATTTTTCATCATGTGCCAACTTGTTCTTATGACATGTATGAATTCACTATGGCAAGTAAAACAGTTCGTTTGTTTTTAACTTTAAAAAAATATGTTAATAACACACCTTTGATATATTTCTGATAGATCAGTAGTCTGTCTTGTTGACAGATTAATAGGTTAGGGCACATTGTGATTTTTATACGAAAGACAATTTACGGAAGAAGGAAACAGACATTACCAATTTACCATTTCAGCCAAAATTGTAACAATAGAAAAATACAGTACTATTGTAAAGAAGGATGGTTTCTGTTGCTACTTGCAGCCCTGGGGCTGGTTCCCAGGCGTCCCTCTGCCCTGCTGGAGACAGAAGCCCAGCAGGATCTGATCAGTGTGGATTGTAGCCAGGAGCTGAGGAATAAAATAAAATTCCTCTTTCTTTACTGTGGAGGTATGTGATCAAAGTAGCTCTGTTTCTTTCTTTCTGTATCTTTCTTGGCTGTGTTTGAATAACTTTTTTTACAAGGCTCCTCCAGTGATTTAAATGAGCAAGGCTGTCATCTGTCACCTTGCAACTTTTTTTCTCACATAAAAACCTTTCTGCCCTGAAAGATGTGTGTCCTGCTGGGACAACATGCTTTTACTGGGAAACGTACCATTAATGTTTCTTGGGCTAACAGAATAACACTACCTAGAATAATGTAATTTCACCTTAGCTTTTTGTGCTCAGAAAAAAACAGAAATGCCTGTAAGTCCCACCTGCAACCGAAGAGCAGCTTCCTTCGGCTGTGTTTAAGTTTTGTACTGACTAGCACACCTCAGGCCGAGCTTTCTTTCGCCCCACCTCTTGGTTAAAAACTGTGATTTCATATCTCATGGAGCTGCATAATTATGCTCAAGAAAAATCTCCTCTGAGGGGATGGACGGTGGCTGGTGATTTATTTCACAATTTATGAACACATTAAAATAGGAAACGTGAGCAGGTGTTGCAAATGCATCAGGACCCTCCAGCAGCTGTATTGCGGATCACAGCAGTGGTGGTAAATGGAGACTGGAAAGGGGCAGTGCTTTTACCGCAGAGTAAACCTGGTGTTTCTGGTGTCAGGAATGTGAAATGTGTGACGTTGTGTGGGGAAAAATTGTAGGTTCCTATGAAAATATACCTGGCCTTTATCTTAAACCTCTCTTGTCCTTTTGCATTCCTTCCACAAATCTAATTTGAAGGGACTTGCCACTCGATGGTTTAGATTTGGTTATTTTAGTGATCCCATAGCAGTTTACCCTAAAAAGGAATACTAAAAATCTCTTTTTGACTAAATATAAGCCCTTAGCTTGCTAAAGCTGCAGGATTTTCCATGTGAATTTGCATTGCTTTTATTGTATGGATGTTTATCCAGCCATATTAATCAATATTGCTTTCAGAAGGACAAGAAGGTCCCTGTTACGCTACTGGATCAGGGTGTTGATAGTTACTTATCTCAGGGAATATTTTCCAACTCACTGTATTCATTGTTCTTGCAAAGAAACAGTAAGCTTCTGTGTTGTGAGTTAATGTCCCTTCGCCTTTTTATAGGAGTGAGAAAGGAGGAACAGCTCTTGCTTGGGTGATACTAATGGTTTTTAAATCTTGCGTAATACTACAAACATATAATCTTTTTCTGTCTTCTAATTAATCCATTAATCAAGTGGAAGCTGGCTTGGATATAATTTCAAGTACTATCAGTACAGTATTAAATTTTTTTTTAAATCCAAGCAACGTATGAGTTCATTGCAGATCTCTGCAGGTTCTTACACAAACTGAAAATATGTATCCCTGAAAGCATCTCTGGTTTTTGTCTATAGTAAGAGCACAATAAACTTTTTAAGAACTGCAATTTTTAATTCACGTTAAAAAAAGCAACTATTGGTGTGATAGGAGGGACACACTGCCTGTGCCACCTTATTGTGCCAACAGTAGATTTCTGCTGGTTGGCTTCAGCTCAGAGCCTTGAATGTCAAAATTCAGGTCTTGGCCATAAATCTCTTGAATGTCAAAATTCAGGTCTTGACCGTAAATCTTTTGCTACATATTTAAGGCAAGCCCTTCTCAGTATGCTTGAATACACTGGGAGGGAGCAGGGAAGGTGGGTTGTTTGTATCCCAATTGGCAATTTTTATGTTGTTTTCTTTGATAGTTCCTCACCATGTCACTTCCCAGCTCAGAATCTTCTGATGTGCTTATAAAATTGGGTTTACATAAATGTAAGACAGAGGAGAAAACAGCAATGTACTTCAAAAAGCTTGCAGACCCAAATGTGACACTAATGAAGTTAGGCGTGAGGGCTGAAGTTCTGGGAAGAGCTTTTCTGTGCTGAGGTCTCAGAAGCGAATGCCGCAGCCGGAGGCCTGTGCCCCACACTGCCCCGGGAGAGCAGGGGATGCTCTCCATGTCTCCCATGCTGCTGAGCACTTCTGTCCTGCAGAGGATGTGTTGCCCACTGAAGTGTTCTCTATCACAGTTTATTTGCTTGATGAAGTATGGATTTGATTAGTCATTGGTTTGATATTGATGCGTATCAAGCCAATTGCATTATAAAAAGCACGTATCTTTAAGTAAGAATGACGATTGGTTTTGCAAAGATGAGATCGCGTCATCTTTGCTTATGTTGTTTTGCACTTTGGTTTTTTGCCCTGTACGTCTCTTTGGAGTCAGTGGGTCTGCTTGCAGAGTAAGGGTCTATTAGACTAGGTAAGGATAGTGAAATTCATTATTATTGGGCTAGAATAAACCTAGAAATGGAATACAGTTCTTCAAGGTTCAGTAGCTATGCCTAGTCTTTGAAAAATGATAAACAGCTCCTAATTAGATGAACAATAAATCAGGAAAATGATAACTACTTTCCAATAAGCCCTTTACTCAGTGAAAGTTTACACAAGAGGCTCAATTCTGAACACCTGAGGAATGTACAGAATTGTAATCAAAAGTGATGTATGTTTTTATATCAAGAGCAAGCGGTGCGAATTATAGCTTAAGTTTGTTCATTACAGTCACTGAATGAAGCAGAATAAAAAAATAAAAAAGGAAATAATTGTTGTCTCAGTTTGATTTATTCTGGCTACTTCAGGTTTCCCCCAGGGTGTATTTAGAAGAAGGAAGAGTCTGAAAATAATCTCCTGAATATTTTAAATATAACTCAATATAAAAGTTGATCCACGTGTCCCACTTTGAATCATGCAGTGATCTCAATATATTAATTGTGTTATTTGCAGCAGGAAAAAAAAAATGTAGTTTTTGCATGCTAGGACAAAATCACTTCGTTTTCCCCCTCCTGAAACTTTCTAATGATATTTGGAAGTAGATAAATTGACTGGTAGATGACTTTTAAGGTATTTGGTATAGCCTCAGCACAATTCTTTGACTGTGAGATGACTGTATAAAGTATGAGACAAAGAAAATGCTTTTTAATAGAGAAAGGAAAATGCAGTATTCAACTTCTTTCCTTTTTTTCTTTCCCCCCCACAGGACATTAATGTATGTATCCTTGAAAACTACCCTGAATGTTCCAATCCCAGGTTATTTTACATCATACCATATTTCTGTGGACAACATCCAAGATGCAGGTAAATATATACGACGTATCCCAATTTGTTCAGCAATAGCTGTTGCTAATATTTTGTCACAAACTGGTGATAAAAAGGCAACAGTTATTTGAAGTACAAGAGAAAAGTCTAAGTACAATGTAGTGTTGTACGTGGTAACCACATGCGTATCTTTTGGAGTAAGGAAGGTGATACAAATGTAGTACTATTCTTCTTTCTTGATTTAATACTTGAATAATTCAACAAATCTGGATGTATTTATGTGGATTTTTCTTTTCTGGATTGGCAAGGTGAGAATGGCAGTGACCGTATGCACTCATTACTCAATTTACCTGCGCTGTAATTTTGTAATACATGCTTTAGCTCTGCTCAGATGCTCGTATCAGGTCTATATCTGAGGAATTCCAGGTTTCTATGTCCGTGTAAGAAATAGTAATCATGCTTAAAACTACGTAAAGTTCAGCCTTCTACTGCTGTAATTGAGCTAGCTCATTTTATTTTGTCTATTTATGCCATTATTCATATCACTGTATTATTGATATGGCTTAGTAAACTTTTATGCAATAATATGTGAATAATTTTAAATACCTTCTTGTTTTCAAATACTTTTCTATTCTTGGTCACAGCATGTTCTTTATTAGTTTTGTTCAACTTCAAGGTATTCTACTTATTTATTGTTACCGCTTCTCCATAGTGGAACAACTGCACGTCTTTGAAAATTTCTTTCAAAATCCATACTTTCTTGTAGCACTAATAACAAGTGAAAATGTATTCATTCTTATGTCTCAGTTTCTAAGTATCTTTGCTGTAAAATCCTGCTTTATTCTTTTGGCATAGGCGACAGTATTAAGAAACAAAACAGATTCATGACTTCATCTTTGTTACACTTTTTTTTTTTTTTAAATATATTTTGGCCTCATTTGCAACTGCTTATGTTTGCACACTTAACTTGTATATATGAGTAATCCCATTAACGACAGTGATATGCCCGAATGCTTCCACAACATATCTCTATGAGATTCCCAAGCAGTATATTGAAATATTGCTTTGTAGCTTATTACAAATCTGTCTCCTATCATGCTCTTGCACTTCCTTCAGCTACTTCCTAGTCTCACAAGGAGCTACGAGAACAAGGATCGTAGTATTTGTTAGGACACTCTGCTCTTCCAGAAAATGGACCACTGCAAAGAAGGTGGTAGGGAATGAAAAACCTACTCCAGGTCTGCTTTAGTGGGAGCGTAAAGCAGGAAGCTTTTCCGTGTGTCATAAGAGCTTCTGACAAATGTTGGAAATTCACTATCACAAAGAATTTGCCATAGCCTAATGGAGTCAGGGAAGAGGTGCGATCTCCAGCCCTTCTCAGGTAGCCTGTGTGACTCAGATGTTTGTCATACCATCTGGGCCCTGGGATTTCCTTCAGCTTGAGACACTGGCGTTATATCCCTTATCAATATGAATGCTGACTGCTGTTCCCAGGACATAAATTAATAAGAGTTCATCTAAGGGACTTAGTATTCATATGCTTGTCGAACCTAATTGTGTTTCCATGAAACTATGAGAGAAATGTAAAGATGTACTGGTTTCCTGCCAGCTTCTCCCAGTGGGGAAAAAAGGTAGAATAACCCTAAACTGATCTTCAAAACCATTATCAGTCAGAGCAAACAAATGCAAATCCTATAGCAGAGCCACAGGGCAGTCAGGGGTAGTGGCAGGGAAAGGGAACCTCCTGGAGACTGTGGCAGAAGTTAAAATGAAGGACAGGATGGGAAACAAGCGGGTAGCCTCCTGTGTGGTGTTCACTGGGTAACAGCAGGCAGTGATTGCTCGCAGCAGTTCCGATGCGGTTCAGGGATCCTGCCACCCCTTTGCACCCTTTGTCACCCAGGGAAGTCATTCCTCCTCTGAGATGGGCTGTGATTCTGAGTTGAAATACAGGAGTTCAGAAGTGTGAGCTTTTAAACAACTCGGTGAAAGATGTCCACAGAACTGAGTACTTCCACACAGTGATTAACCTTTTAATGTGATCGTGTTTTTACATGCCAAACTCAGTCTAGATGTTATGCAGGAAAGCTCAGTAAACCACTCAGGTTTTTGGGGTTTTTTTTTAATGTTCTGTTGGAAGTACAGCACTGAATATATTTTGATTCAGTTGTGTTCTTGGCTTGAATTTCTGAAGTAAATGCATATTTAAATTTTTTTTTTCCTCTCCTTCTTTCCCTCCATTAATTTAATACAGGGAGCCTGGTGAATGGGCCCTTGAAAGAGCAAAGCTGAACGTTAATGAAAATTTTCTGCTTGTGGGCATTCTGGAGGAGTTGGAGGATGTGCTGCTTTTATTAGAAAGATTCTTACCTCATTATTTCAAGGATGTGCTTAGCATCTACAAAAACCCAGGTAACTTTTTCCATTTAAAAGCTGTTCTTACAGAAACTTTGGCAAAACCTGCATGGCTGCTGAAAGGTAAGTGTTTGTCTTATTGAGTCAATGAAGAAATGTATCTCCCTTTTAGGGAGCAGATTTGATTGATGGGAATGGGTACATACTCTGCTTTTATTCTTAATGTTACTGTGTAGTTTTCATTCCTGGGCAAGCACTTGGTGCTCCAGTGATCTGTGGTGTGCCAGAAAGCTTCCTGGTAACCACTGGAGTGGCTTTCTCTTCTTTTAGTTCTGTCATACTCGGCTCTCAATAATAATATTGTCAAAATACTCTCAAAATGGTGTCAACAATATTTATCTAAGTAAACCTTCAAGAAATTGTTTGGGGAGCTGTACACTTTGGGGATTCTCCGGTACCCAGGATATTTATTTTCCCGCAACCTTGACTAAGACTTGCTGTGATATTAACCAATTATGATGACATAAACCTCCAGTTAAACTGAGGTTAGGTAAAGTACAAATAAGAACATGTATTTATAGCACTTTAAGTACAAAGCATGCTCAGGAAGCAGACTTAGATGGACTTGACTAGAGAAATTTAAAACAGAGAGCACTTAATCTAGCCCTTAATTTGCACCCCCAGTCACTCTGAAAGGGTTCACTCTTCTCTGTGTCAGTCCATCCCTCCCAATGCTTATTTATCGCTAACTTCTTTAGAAGACAGCCTTGCGTCCTATGCCTAAACCAAGAAATACGATGCTTCTGTGGGGCTGTGCATGTCATTCCAGCAGAACTGATTTCCTCCTTACATTTGGCTGGGCCATCAACGTTGTATGAACCAGGGAGGGGTAAAACTTCCCTTCTTGCATGGTGACTAGGTTGCATTCATGTCAGTGTGAAATGCCTACGGCCACTGAAATGTGCATTTATACCAAGTTGTATACTAAAACCACATGGATCAAAGATTGAATTTTGTTTGTAATGTATGCAGCTGATGTCTGTATTTTGAATGAGAGCGGCTATCACAGTAAGCTTTGGAACTCTCCAGAATCTCTCCAAAGCTCTCACTTTGGCAAAATTATGCGTTTCTGTCCATAAGCAGGAATTATAGGTGACTGTCCACCAATCCTGGCTTACAGGATGCATCTTTGAAAATTTTGTATTTAGCAATAATGCAGATATTACAGGGAAAGTGTGGTATTCCTTCTCTGAACATGATTTCAGTGGGTCATTATCCGCTTGCAATAAGGCAGTTAAGGCAGCTATTTAGAAGGTGTGAGTGTTACTTTGTTGTGGTACTACTTCCAGACATAGAGCTATTTTGCTCCATAACAGACATAAGGAGAGCATGGTATGGTATTGACATGAGAGCAGTGCCCTGTTTTGGATCAGTTATTTCTCTTTTCTTTGTAAATTAAAAAATAAAAATACCTACATTTGTAATATGTGGAAATCTTCTTAAAGGTTTGCGCAATTCAGTGTCCAAGGTTTTCACATGGGGATATAAGATGTGAGGGAGGCAGAGGATCAATAGAAGGATGCTCTCTTTGGAATGAGCAGACTTTTATTTGAGAATCTATAGGATATCCTAGCTGTTCTGTGCACCACAGATTTTCATTTCTCTTACAATGGGGGAAGCTAACAAACAGCACGTTAGGGTCTCTTTTCGTCAGGGTGCCCTAGAAATTGTCGGGTGTGAAATAAGCAATCTCCCAGAATAGTTAAGTCCTGGGTAATCTTTCTCTTCTCTGTGTATATTCAGGTATCTGGGGGAGATTTGATCCACTATTTCAGGACAGTGATTTCCTTTGGGATTTCATGCGTAAGACTGGTCTTATGTCATGTCTGAACGTTCATCTCTTTCCTTCAGTATTGCCCACGAAGATTAAACTTCTGTTTTATTTTTCCCATTCACTTATTGACAGGGAAGAATAGAAAGGAATCAGTTTCCTTGTGTTAACTCTCTCTTACTCTTTTCGTACGTGCATATGTTTGTAGTTTTTTTCCAGTCGTAATTATTTTCAGGTTATTTCTGAGTTGGTGCTAATGCTTTCAAAAAAACTTAACAGAATCAGCTAGAAAGAAAAAAAAAAAAAAAAAAATCTAAGTGCTGTGTAAGAAATCCTACATTGTTCTCTTCAGGGAACCTTAGACCTGATCTGCAACACCCTCTGCTGTTGCATCATGAAGTGCTGGGAAGAAGAGATGGTATTCTGCCCAGCTGTGTGGGGATCCCACAGAGCAGCAGATACTTTGGGCCAAAACTGACCTTGTGTTGCAACTGACACTTGTGGATTAAATCTATACAATTTATAGTTTTCTCTGCTGACCTGCTGCTCCACCTGAGATACTCTTATGGCAGTCTTTCCTCTTTTTGTGTAAAGAAAGTAAACCTTTTCCAGGACTTATCATTTATCAGTTGAATATATTGAGATGAGAAAAAGATAGTGAAGGACCATGTACAGAAAAGTGATTCACTTCCAGGTCAGTGAACCTCTGCACCAGAGTCCACTGCAATAAGCGGTTCTGGATTAGACACAATTCAAAAATTGGATTTGTAGAGCTGCTTTGAAGCAGAACGTAACTGAAGGAAGGCAGGTTCCATCCAGTGCTGTTTTAGTGGATTACATAGATTAGAAAGCCGAGTAGGAAATCAGTGATTGCTGTCCCACCAACCTCATAATAGAAGCCAAATTAAAAACACCTACCTCTTGCTGTAGGAAGCAATCTGCTGGATGTTATCAAACCTATAGAATCACATGTGCATTTAAGGTATGTCTGTGAGAGTTTTGGGTTAAACCCCTTCTTCTTCCCAACGTTGGGACACTCCTCCCTCGTTACAGGTGCTGTGGGTGGGCAACAGGTCACTACAGCTTCCATCCAAGCAAACATCTTATCGGGAGCCTTCAATATAAGTTGATGCTAACAGAAATCAGGAAATCTGAAAACTTTTCCTCATCTCTGTTTCATTTTAACCATGCAAGCCATATCAAGCTTCTTCGATTCTTCTGTGTCTGTACTAAAATTTCTGAGACACCGTGTAACAACATTTATTAAGGAACTCTTGCTCAGTGTCCTCCTCCTAGGTGGAAGACAAAGCCCGTAGCCTTTCTACCTTCAAAAAATATTTGCTGCTATTGTTCTGAAGCAAAAGATCAGTAAAACTGTGCCTGTATTGATCAGATAGATAGTGGGACATTTACATCAGAGAGCACAGAAATGTGAGTGCGAGTGTCTGTCTATATATGTAATGACAGAGATAACTGCTTAATGCATTATAACTTGAGTGCTTTTGTCAGTGATCCTAATGATTTGTTTTACATAAGCTTGCAGAAGGAAACTGCAGAAAGGAAAATATAAAAAAATTAAGAGTGAAATGCAGTTGGCTTGTTCAGACATTATCACTAACAGTTGGTTATTGAGATTTTTAGTATATTTTGCTTGCCAGCTGCCGTGTATTTGTTCTGTGCTGGCTTTTTCTTTTCTTTTTGATGGTGTCACATTTTGAAGTGCACACCAATTTTTCTCAAATTTTGTGAGTTTAAAAAAGTTGGCAATTCTGCATGACAGGAAATTTTAGTGTCAGAAGACACTAGGAGGATAATTTTCTTCATTGCCTTAATAAAAAGGTTGCCTTCAGCTAATCCATATGCCAAATATTTTGACTTGTGTGTTTTATAACAATGTGCAATGAAACATGAAAGCTCATTGTGGTGCTAAAGTTTTCATTGGAACCAATCTGGTTTTATTTTGTAGAATACTTTAGAGCTGCAGGCTTCCTGTTTTTCTCCTTTTCCGCTCTCTCCTTGAAATTAAGTATTTTCTTAATGTTGATATCAAGTCAAGAATTGCGAAAGGACTCTTTTTTTGCTGCCTGTCTTGTCCAAAATGGCAAACTCTTCCTGCATTGATAGCCAGAACTGTCTTTGACAAGAGATCGGGGTGGAGGGGTGTAGACAGATTGTTGAATAGATAGATGGATCAATAGATGGGTAGAATAAATAAATAAATACTGCGTTTACTAGATTTCTTTGCTAACACAGTAAAATTTGCTCAAAATTTTGTCTTAATGTTTTCCCCAGCATTGAAGCACATACGGCCCCGTTGGAGAGCCTTGGGTTATATTTACTTCAAAATTTGGAAGTATTTCTTAACTCTTTGAAAGGCTTGACATACTTACAGCTTAACTTTACATGCAAAATGTCTCCTCACTTTCAGGAGCACAACTGAAGGAAAAATAATTGGTCAGTCCTGTTCATTTTTGCTGGCTGTAGCTCACTTCCGTAGCCTGGCTGCTAGCCAGAAAGCAGCGAACACTTACACAGTTTCTTTTGAAATGGGCACGTGTGGGTTTCATATCTTTGGTGTTTTTAAGAAGCAGAAAATACACACTATACATAGCAAAACATAGAATTCTCTTCTGCCTTGTCAACTTCTGTGGCATGGGGTAAAAGTTAACAGCGTCTAATGTAAAAGAACAGGCAATAAAATGTTTTTATCGCCTCAGAAATAGCCCATATCCTCTCACCTTTCTGCAGGAGTTCATAAATTTTCTTTGGCACCAGAAGCCTTATAAAAACACTTCTTCCCAATACCAGAAAAAAAATCTTTGTTTCTTGAAAGTTACATTTTGCGTGGAGAATGTGTAGATCTTACTCTAAAGCAAGAAGACTGGCTTAAGCTTTTCAAACAGTGAATTTTATTGAGTGCAATGAAATTACTCATGCTGTCAGCTGGAAGAAAATATATTGTTCAGGTAAACTGTAAAATGTGGATTTTTTTGAAAATGCAATACAAGTGTGATTCTCTTTAAGAATCACATTTACAGGGAATGTTGTTAACTGTAGTAGTATTATTATCCAGGCTAGTATAAACTTGCTTATTTTTTAAATCCAGTTTGTTCATGAATACTGGCGATGGAGTCTTGACGCTTTCTATTTATGAGCTTCTGCTTCTCTTTAAACCCAGTGAGGAGGGAGATGCTGCCATTTGTTGTTACTGCGAGGGTGAGGTCTTGTGAGGCAGATGGTGAAGCCTTCTTTGATGGAGTTAGGAAAAGGGTGGGAAGCCTTTGCACGGTGCTGAAGGTTGCTCCTGTGCAGGGGCAGCGCTGAAGATGAGGCATGCCTTCAGATGCTTCCTGTGCTGGAAGTGGAAAAGAGAGTTTTCCCACTCCTTGTCAAAAGGAAACTCTGCAAGTGGAGAAGGCAGAGAGAAGCTTTTCTTTCTTTCCTTCCAAGCCATCACTTTTTTAGCAGGGAAAAGGTGTTCCCCATAGTCTGACTGATACCTTCAGTACTAAATTCTTGTGGCAGCCTTTCTCCTACCCTGGTCTTGAGTTGCTCTGGCAAGATGTGGATGCTATGCATTTGGAAATGCTTAGAAACTGCGAGTCATTGCTGGAAAACTTGCTGTGATATGAAGAAAGCAAGAGGAGGGCGGGAAGATCCCACTGTTATTTTTTTCCCTCAGAGAAACTGGAATGGATGTCTTTGCAGGCACAACCTCCAAGAGCAAAAACTCTGGGCAAGAAATGTTGAAACGAGTCTGATGGAAGGAGACAGTGCTTTTTGTGCAGTGTCCTTAAACAGCGATCATCTTATATTCTGCCTTTGTTCAACACGAAAGGAAAGAAAAAGGTTAGGACAAGTGATCTGCAGCTTCTAAGTCTGCCTGCTTCTCATGAGCTATACTTTCTGGAGAGGGAGTATATTGGCTCATTTCTTGTGCACAAATGTACAACCTTTCTCTCTCCTACAAGCATCTGCACTCTTGATGTGAGAGTAAAAGCAGCTTGGATTAGATTCAATTTAAATGCTGAGATTTTTTTGCATCGCTTCTTTACATCTGCTACTTTCTTAAAACAGAATTTGGGAAAACTTTGAACACATTCAAATAAAACTTTAGAGACTCCAAATATGCTGTCTTTTCTTTTGCCTCACACTCTAAAACAGTGTATATGAAAGTTTTCTACAGAAGAGGAAAATTCAAAATTTCGTGTGGAGGTAAAAGATGAGGTTGGACTTGGGAAGTAAGTAACTGCGTAACACTTTCCGTGGCATGTTCCCATCCATTATGTGAAGCGAGCTGTATGTGCGACTTAAAAATTTGTCCAGTAGGTGGTGTAATCTCCCTGCTTTTCAGGACTTCCAGAGGACTTGAACATCCTGGCAGTGGTAATAGCACATGTGAATTTACATTCTGCCTGGGTGGCGTTCTCTTCTTTATCACCCAACATCCTGTTCTGAAAATAGAAAATAAAAATGGGAAATGAAAACAAACCATTCCTTTCTTCTCCCTCTGAAGTCTAAACTTCCAAAATTACATAGAAGAACGCCCTGAAACAATGTGTATGCTAAAATAGGCAGTTTAAGCTCTAGGAAGAGTGTTTAATTGTGTTTTTGTTTCTTGTAAAACAAATTCCCAGTTCTCTGTGTGCAAGAATGGCAGGGAAAGAGGAAGAGTCACAGCGCATATCCCCGAGGACATTTGTTCCCAATTAGGTCGAAAGCTTCTAGGACATTCTGCACAACTAATGTGCTCCTTGGTTTGTTTTATAAAGCTGAAGGTAGCATCAAAAGCTGTAGATAAATTATTAAGCTCTTCAGCCGTGAAAATACAAGGTTTGGAGAGCAGAGACAAAACCGGTCTGCCTGATCTGGAATGCCTTGAAGTTAGTGGATCTAACTAGTGGATCTAGCAGCATTCAGTGATAAGCGCACTCAGTGGAAATATCCTTTCTTTTTCCAGTTCCGTAAAAGGAAAATACGTTGTTTTCTGTATTTCAGAGTTTTCAAATCCCATTGTGACTAAACTAAGCAGTTTTTAAGATAGGAGCTCTTTGAAGGATTGGAGCACTTCTGGGCTTTCTCATGACTCTGTCTTTCAAAAGATCCACTAGGTCTTTGGAAGATTTGTCTCAGAAGCTAAACTTCTCTGTGGCAAGTTCTGCAGCAAAGATTGGCAGTTCATAACAGCTGCAGTTCTTGTTCTGCTGAGGAAGGTGAAGCCACTCCAGACTATGTGTGTGTTGCATGAGAGAGAGAACCATGACACCAAAAGGTTTATCCAAGATAGTATCAATCTCATTGCTAAAGTACAAGCAACAGTAAAGGTGCAGTAAGAGAGTTTGGCATGGGTTTCCAAGCCCCTGGGGCGCTTGTAAGGATTCAGGTTCAAGTCTGCTGTATTTACTGTTCCCTGCTAGTGTGTGCTTGTTAGATGGGAGTTAGCTCTTATGTGCATGGTTACACAGCAGAGCACTTGCCTATAAATACATCTTGTGGCCCAAAATGAATGGCACATTTTGTAACACAAAGTGAGGTAGCTGACAGCCTGATGTGACAATGCTACTCACTCCAGGTAAATCTTCTCCCTGAGCTTACAGAGCAGGGAAGTGCAATTTACAGGTCCATCTGCCAAACATATTACTATGGTTCTGCTTTCTCCTAGAGTCAAGATGAATGGTTGACTTTGTAAGTACAGCAGCACCAACAATAATCACTGAGATCAGGTGAGAAATTGATGTATTTCGTATTGGCAGGTTGGGATGGTGGGCATGGTTCAGGAACTGGAGTAATGAGGAGGGACAGTGTTGATCCACAGTGCCTCTGCCCAGTGCTTCTGGCATTTGAGGAGGTTGGCCGCCTCCTAGGTCTCACCACTGAATATGGCAAAGAAGGATATGGTTTCTCTGCCTGCCAGTTACAATGAAGATTTTTAAATCCTTATTTTAGGCTGGGATTTTCATGGGAGTTGAATTTGTAGAGGCTCTGCTCAGAATGAGTTGTAGTGGAAGGTGGGGTCCATGTTCCATTAAATCATCCTTTGAAAAACCTAAATCAGATGTTTCTCTTCTGCTAAAGTTTCTGGACACATGATCTCATAGACTGGCTCTGACAACCTACAAAGTATTGTAGAGATAGGCTAAGTATTTTTTTATATAATTACTGCATCTTTCCTTTCTTTGTGCTGTAATACACGTATATACAGAGCTTGTGCTCTGCAGTCTGCTGCCTTTTTTGTATTCCTTTCCACCACCATGCTGCTCTTTCCCATCAACTGGCAAGGTCTTTACCTGAAGCCAAACACACTTTATTTTTCGCATGCTCTTATCTGAGGCTCTCCATCATGAGCAGAGTTTCTTGTCTCTAAACTTTTTCTGTATAATGCGTTTATACCTGTAGGATTATGAAGGCTGAGACCACCTACAGCATCATCTTCATCTTTCGGTGCAATTCCAAAAGCCTTTAGCCTCCAGATTTTGCATTTCATCCCACATCTTCACGATGCTTTCATTGTTTCAATTTCCTTTCATCAGATCTAGTGATGGGCTGTCTGGTTTTGGACTAAACCCACACAGATGTAATTTCATACTTTGTTGCAGTAAAAACAAAACTTATTTGTGGTTTAAATCCCAAGGGCCCAGTAAGCCAAACCCTTGCATCCCACGTATCCAGAATTCATGTGTATTTTTTGTGTGTGTCAGGAGAGCGTTTTGAAGGGTTGGTGCTGGTAGCTTTCAAGCAACTGTCGTGTTTATCTAATGAGCATGTCAGTCACTAAAGATGTTATGGTTCATAACAGTCCTCCTGCTGTTCATCTGAGTTTGATTCCCTGATGCATCTTTTGAATGTTTCCTGTTCCTGGTATAACAAAATGAAAACCCTGTGGACAAGCAGCTTTGTTAAAGCTCTGGCACAGAGGGAAAGCTGCATTCGAATACAGCATTAGCTATATCTCATAAATAATCCAGGGTCACTGATGACAAAACACCACAAACTTTTTAATGACAGGCAATTAAACTCTGCAACAACAGTTCATTCCTTCTTGACTAACTTACTAAATAAAATCATAATGCTATTTTAATCAGTAACATTCCAGCTAAACCTCTGTTACTGCTTCTGCTTTAAAAATAGCATTTGAATAAAAAGGGTAGTGGTAACAGGTTATGCAGATTGCTTCTTTGACAACTTTGACCTCTGATTCAGGCAACAGAAGGCACAGAGGAGGAGGTGGACGGCCATTAAATCCCAGTTAATAGGCCTACTTCTGTTCCCAGCTGCAGCTCCAGTATATTTGCACAGGTCTTCGTTTCACCTGCATTATCATTGTGTCCCATGGTACGTTTTCAGGGCCTGTTTTGGGAGAAACATCTTTTAACTGAAAATGGAGCATATTTGGCATTGAAGACACAGGAACGCTATGGAGCAGATCTCAGAGCTGACTATTCACTTTGCTTTTAGGACCATAATCATATTTTCAGTCTTCAAAGAAGGCTATTGTATTTTTTCCCTCAGACTAATCGTAAGTCCTGCCCATTGTATCGGTGATAGGATAGGCTCCAGGCTAAACTGATTATTCTTATCCCTGAGGCATCTTGCAAGAGCAACACAAGTACCATGAGACAGTATCTTTCATGGCTCAGAAATGTTTTGAAAAATACAAAAGGTAAAATAACTACAGAAAAAAGAATTAATTATAAAAAAGCATTTGCCTGTAATTTTTGTATAGTAGAGATCAGCAGCCATTCCTAAGGAATTACTTGGGTTTTCACATAAACATTGCAATTTGAAATCAAGTTTATACAGTGATACAAATGAGCTGCTATAATAATTAAAATGCTGTAATAACTAAAATGAGGAAAACATGAAAGAGCATAAATTCTGACAAGTTAGGTGTGAAATTACAGCAAGGCACTTTCTGGCATGCAGCTTGCTAAAGGCATTAAAGCTAATACCAGAAGGTTTTTTTAAACGACATTAGAACTGCATGGCCCACCAGAGAGCTGGGGAGAGGGAGACAGTGGTGGGTAGCTGGGAGAGGTGGCACAGAGGCAGTCTCAGGGAAGAGACATCCCCAGAGTACATCTGTAAATAGACCAGTTACTCCCAGAGGACAGTGTATTGTGCTCTAAGTCATCTTAAGACCACTGTTGTTATTATTAGAAAAGAAAGGAAGGAATTAGTAGCATAAATTCCAGCAAAGTGCAAGAGTTGCCCCTTGGTTACAAAGTTATAAGAATTAAAATGAAGGAAATACATTAGAAGTGTAGCTCTCAGCTGCTACACAGGAGTCCTTTCGGTATATCTCCCAGCCATCCCTCCTGAGGGGATAACCTGCTCACTTGTGCACAGCTTCACACTATGCCTGTGCTCCTTCTTCTGAGCCCCTTTGCTTTACCTGCCCTGGAGGCAGTTTGTGGTGCTGGAGGGCTGACCCCTTGCTCTCCCAAGAGTGAGTCTTTCTTGGAGTTTATGCTCCCTACTTCCTTTCCTGGTTGGAATTTCCCAGCCTTTTTATCTGTCCCTCATGAAAACTTGCTCTCCAAGAAGCTATAGCAAGAGAAAAGGTTTTTACTAAATATGGCTAGGAAGATTCCTTTTTTCTTCTTTTTCTTTGTTCTTGGAGTGGAATCACAAATTTACAAACGTAGTAAGAAAGAGCGCCCTCCCCTCTGCTGCTCTCTAGGCTCATCTTTCCCTGTCTCCTCCCTTTCTTCCAAATTGCATTCCCATTGTGTTCTTTAATTAGTATTTTCTTTCCAGTTGGCCTGCTTTTTCTATCTCCAACATTTGCACAATTGTTACTGCACTTTATAAATCTCATCTTTTGAGTTGTACTTGTACTGTTTGAACTCAATTGAGTAACTTTTCAGTAACTTGCAGATGCCATCTATAATACAGATAACAAATTTGGTGTTAGGGTGTGGTGTTTTTTTTCTCCTTAGCTGTCTTTCCTCCTTGGCAGTGTCAGGAGTGCTGCCGTCAGAGCTAGTATTTACCAAGTATCTTTTCAAAACTGAAATTGCCAACTCTGTGGTGTGTCCTGTCCTTCAATCAGCAGCTATTTTGGAAGAAAGGAAGGTAGTTAATGTGACTCCAAGCTTTTAAAGGGCTGCAATGGTCACCTGGACAGCAGCAGATGAAAGAATCCAATTTATGTACTGGTATGAACTATAATAAAGAATGGGATTAATAGGTATTTGGGAAAAATCAGTACAGTGTGTGTAGAGCCTCACAAATCAACTAGTTCCTTGAAGGAGTCAGCAAGCACAGGGATGTGAGATGGTACAGGTGTGATTTTCAGCAGGATCTCTGCCCAAAATCTCTTAAAGAAAGTAAATTGTCATGATATGAGAGAGAATGTTCTCCTGCGGGATAAAATTGATTAAAGAGGTAGGCATTAATTGTGTGGTAGTCTCCCCTTACTTTGAATAAGCAGGCGAGTCCCACAGGGACTGTGCTTCAGCCTGGGATAATTGTTCTCTTAAAAAGATGAGACTGAGGTGATAGAGGTCACTGCCAATACGAAATCACCAGGAAGCAACAAGAACAACATTGAAGTGTTTTCTTAATGTATTAAAATTCAGCTTATGTGCAGTTTAGGAGGTCTGTCCTTGGCACTCAGGACTGCAGTCCCCTGATGCGCTGGGTCCTGGTCTGTGCCCAGGTTGGCAGGAAGGTGCACAGATTGTCAGATGGGTGGGTATTTTTGTGTGCGCAGGAAAGCAGATTGCCCTAGCCACTGGGCAGCAGCATTTCTATGGCAAAGACATTTTTATGCAAAGCTACATCAAGCCATGGCTCAGTTTTTCCAGATGGCAGAAAATGGTGACGCAGGACATAAAGGCTAAATCCTGGCTAAATCTCAAGAGCAACTGAAGACAGACATTCACATTTCAGATGCTGCCCTAGCTGCAAAGCAGGGAGTTCATACAGCTGTAGTTCTGATCTACGTTTAGTTGTAGGTGATTCAGGAGTATCATTATGTACCTGCTCTTGCTCCAATTTTTCCTTTCTCTCTTAAGTTTGTGTTCTGAGTAGGCAAAAGGTGGCAAGGATGATGGTAAAGCCAAACAAAAGTAATTTATCTGTAGAAACACCAAGCCTCATTTGCCAGCTAGACTTACCGCAGGAAGAAAGGCCCAGAGGTGGGTCTGTGCAAACCTCATGAAGTTCAGCAAGGCCAAGTGCAATGTCCTGCATGTGGACCGGGTCAATCCCATGCACAAATACAGGCTGGGCGGAGAGCGGATTGAGAGCAGCCCTGAGGAGAAGGACTTGGGGGTGTTGGAGGATGAAAAGCTCAACATGAACCAACAATGTGCGCTCACAGCCCAGAAAGCCAACTGTATCCTGGGCTGCATCGAAAGAAGCGTGGCCAGCAGGTCGGCGGAGGTGATTCTGTCCCTTTACTCTGCTCTTGTGATACCACGCCTGGAATATTGTGTCCAGCTCTGGAGCCCCCAACATAAGAAGGACATGGACCTGTTGGAGCGGGTCTAGAGGAGGACCACAAAGATGAGGCTGGAGCACCTCTCCTATGAGGACAGGCTGTGAGGGAGTTGGGGTTGTTCTGCGTGGAGAAGAGAAGGCTCTGGGGAGACCTTGTAGCAGCTTTCCAGTATCTGAAGGGGTCCTACAAGAAAGCTGGAGAGGGACTTTTTACAAGGGTGGAAGAAAGGAAGAAATTTTTTACTATGAGGGTGGTGAGGCACTGGAACAGGTTGCCCAGAGAAGCTGTGGATGCCCCATCCCTGGAAGTGTTCAAGGCCGGGCTGGATGGGGCTTTGAGCACCCTGGTCTGGTGGGAGGTGTCCGTGCCCATGGCAGGGGGGTTGGAACTCGATGGTCTTCAAGGTCCCTTCCAACCTAAACCATTCTATGATTCTATGAAAGAAACTGTTGAGTTTGTTTCTGGTTTTGTAGCAGTGAGCAGCAGCTGTTTTGGTAGCAGTAGCAACAGCTCATATAACAAATGTTTCATGATGAATGCAAACAAAAGCCAGCCCTGAAATTCCAGCTCCACTATGTACGAATAAAATATAAAACCAGTTCAAAATAACATAACTACTCAACTTAAGGGATTTCCCCCCCACCCAAAAAATAAATTCCATATGAGCATTAGTGTTTGGTCTGCTTCGTTCTCCAGGGCTCGCCCAGAAAACATTTTTATCATACAGGCTGAGGGCAAAAAGTGAGCATAGAAACAGACCAAGAAAAAAATATTTTTAAAAGAAGTGCACGTGCAAAGAGGTGTGTGGTTTGGGGGAAGGTTTTGAGAATACCAAACATGCTTACTGGATTGAAATAACTGCTGATGTTTGTGAGTTGGCTGAATTCACTTGCTTCCAAAAGAGGTCTTGGAGGAATTCTTCATGCACCTCCATGCAATTTGGTTTCTGAAGATGACTTGTGGTTTTAAAGGCATCTACATGTTAGAATAGTGTTATGCCCTCTAGCATGAATGTCTTTCCAGATAGCTAGTGGGAGGACTTCTGGGGAATGCAAGTTGCTGATGAGTGCATACTCAGGGGAAATGAGGGTATTGAAGAGAAAGAAAATAATAATAATTCAAGACTCAGGAGAAATAGAAGAGCTATCCAGGGGGCAGTGCCTTAAATTGTCATCTTCCTCCAATTGCTCCAGTTAAAACAAGAAGTAAACCCTAGCGTTTACCCATCCCTCCCTGCTTTGCTGCTTGCTGAAAGTCTGGAGCAGCATCTGCCCACGCAAGCGCTCCTGCTCTGTTCTCAGTCCTAAAATACACTCTCTTCACAATCCGTTTGCTTTCCCCGTGGTTTTCTTTGACTCCTCTGGTCTGGCTTCTCTGTAAATATGGGATTAATTAGCTCCGTGCATCCACCATAGAAAGAAACCTTATTTCTTGTGTTCTGCGAGGTCAATGGTAAAACAGTATACCCTATTCCTGTGCCTTTTGCAGTATGATTCCATCTAATACTTTTTGTGTTGTGAAAATATTAAATGAGGTAATTTTAGTGGTCTGGTTTGTTCCAAAGTGTTTTTTTCTATTGAGTTTTGAAGGGTCTGTGAAGTTTTGTTACTGTGTGATGTATTGCTGTGCTTAGGGTACATAAATACCTGTAAGTCATTATGAGTATTAAATTTTTGATATTACAGAGTGTGCAAACACAGAACTTAGAACAGAATCTGTATGCTTCTCTTGGTCTTTGCTCCTTCTGCTGCTTGACTGCTTTGATTCATTTCCGAACAGTCAGCTACATTATTTGATTTCTTGCTTTTTGTAGAGTGGCAGGGGGGAAAGGAGATAAAGAGCACTGTTGGACTGAGGAAAAAAAAAAAAAAAAAGAGGAGAGAGGGGGTGGGTTGTTTCATTGTTTTTTTTCTAGCCAGAAAGAAGTGCAGCACAAGTTACTGGGAGAGCCCAGTGGCAGGTTGCGTTGGGCCTGTGTTGAGGGAAGACGTGGAGCACGCTGACGTTGCTGCAGCAGAGTATTTGGTGCACGCCTGCCTTGTAAGTAGCACGTGTGGGCACAATCTGGTCAGAGTCCCCTGTGCTTTGCAGAGCTGCACTCTCAGGGCTTTTGGGATGTTAGCACGTTTGGAGGCTTACTGCTTGGGCAAGAACATGTGCTTTTTCTGTTACATAAAATGAGAGTGTGGGATTAATGTGTGGCTGATATATAATATACATCTCCTCAAAGGTAGTGGAAATTGGTCATGACAGGAATGAGACCGTGGCCAAAGCAAATTTATTTAAAATGTTGAATAAAAATATTCACAGAAAACTCTGTTTTGACCTAAATACCACTAAATATTTTGTTGGGCATTGAAGTCTTATTTTTATTTTTAAGTTTTCTTCCGCTCTCCACTGTCCCTGTAAGTGCTCTGCCAATTTCACAGTAGCTGTGACTGATCTTTGAAGGGTCTTCAGGCAGCTGACAAACCTGGTTTACTTCACTGGGTATTGATATTAGTTAATGTCAGGTACTTAAATTATGTACCAGGGAAACAACTCTCTGGACAATCAGTGAAGAGAGGTGAATGGCTGTTTATCTCTCTAGGGGTTTGTTTGATGCCCTGAGTGGCTGCCTGGAGTTCAGCAGCAGGAATATTTCTCACTCGTGCTGTATAGTGGTATACAGTTGGGTAGAGGTGGACGTTGTCAAGGAGTTGGCACACAATAGTGTTTGTAGGAGCAAGGATGAAGTATCCATATAAAAACAAATTTTATATCATGCCTTCTTCGTGCTCTCCTTGTCTATCCAATAGATAGATCATTGAGTGCTATTTGAGCTAAGCTTTTGGTGGAATTGTTTGGGGTTTTTTTGTGGGGTTGGTTTGGGGTTTTTTTAGCATCCTTGGTAGTGTCTTTTCCTGCAGTGTTTCCAGGAGCAATGTCTATGACCTAGTTCCCTCTGGGGCAAAGAAACACCGCAGAAGCGCAGCACTTCATTGCCAAGAGCAAAGGAGATGAATGAAGATGAAGATCTATTCTAATAAACTCTCAAGAAACCTCTGCATGGTGACCAAAGCAGCTGCTAGAAAGCAGTGCTTAGAATGAATGAACTGCAGACGACAGGGAACCTGGGGAAGGAGTTTGGATATGAAGGGATCTTGAAGAGGGTGAAGCATGGCAGGACCACCTGGGGTAGGGGACAATGGTCAAACAAACCTGCTCAGGTATTTGGCAGTGAGGTAGTTTCACCAGTTGCTTCCTCCATGTTCTCTCCAAGGTTTTTTGGATGCAACACGCGAGGTGTGTCTCTGGTCTTGCACTGTCTACAGCTTATGTTTCAGTGTTTGAGAAGTCCTCGATCTGCTTTGCTGCACTGAATCCTGGTTCATAGGGACTAGTGTTTGTCCAGTTTCACCATAAAGGTGACAGGTAATACTGCTTTCCATGTCTTCCTTAGCATTATTATTTCAGGATTTATGGATCTTTCATGTGTGGGGTTGTTTTCCCTCTAGAGTCTTATCCTATCCATTCCCGTTCTTAACCTAGTTCAGTAAGTGGTAAATTCGGTGATAAATTTTGAGTGCCTGTGATGGCAATTAAAAGGCATTAGAGACGGGGTATAATCTGGGAATCCTGGATACCAAATAGCACTTCGACAAGGTCATGGGCTTTCCTGGTTTTGGGTACTTAGTTTAGCCTATGATTTTGTGTGTTAAAACAATTGATTTTCTTTAATGACCAGGTGAGAGGCTTAGTATGGAGGACATATAAACCTTTTTAAGTACAATGAAACGGATTTCTGTTGTTAAGATTATTTTGTTTTGTTTGCAAATGGCAAATTGTTCTTTCCAGTCAGCATGGTGAAAAAGAGTGAGATGAGTGCTGTTGGTGTCCGAGCCCTTGAAAGACATTATCCTGATAGGCATATATATGTATGCATCCTGATACACATATATATACATCCTGATATGCCAAGAACAGCTCCCGTGGGACTGCAAACTCTTTTTGTAGTCAAACGTTTTCAGCTCTTATTAGCTGAAAATAACAGGAATAAATTGTAGCTTGTATAACCTTGCCTGTTTGGTGCAGCTATGCCAATGCAGGTGACTGATAGCAAGAAACCTCAGTCTGTCCTCTTATACTTTAGTGAACAACTTACCAAAAATACCAGCCCAGTTAATCCAGAACTTTTATTAACAGAAGAGTGGTGAAGTTGCAAGGCATATTTGTCTATATATTGACAGCATTTACTTGGCACTGTCTTCTGTTGCTTGTGGAATATGGCACGTGGTCCCTGGTAGGCTCCAGTACTTTGTGCAGTTGCAGAACACATTATTTAGTCTATTTTAAGGGCAGACTCACCACTTAGCCGAAGGTTCTGCTTTGAATTGCTGAAAATTATTTTCCTTGGTGCATGTTTTTGCAAGATACTTGTAGAAATCAATGGTTTGAGCTCCTGCTTAATTCAGCTATTCAGTTCACAGGATGCTTCTGTTATCCTTCCAGACCACGTCTTGGTGTACATCCCACTTGTTCAACGGGTTTTGTTTTAACAGAAGTAGAAGGTTAGCACATAGACACTTTGTATCTCATGTGCAGAAAGGGAAAAATTCCAAGTCCCACACATCTTTTCATGTTGTATACACGTGTGAGTAATTTTGTGAAGAAATGGCATGAGATACATTGGTATATTTTGTTAGCAATTGGCAATGCCAGACCAACATTTTGATTTCAAAGTAGTTGCAGAACCTACACAGATTGCCGCTAAAATCAAAGGACAGATCTAGCACCGCATCCCTGTTTCTAAGCCTTAGCAGGCAGACTGGATAATCAAAGGCAAAAGAGATACAACAAAAGTATTTTGATAAACAGATGTCACCCACTTTAAAGTGTTGAATCTCAGTTTAATTTTTCCCATGCTACATAAATAGTCCCTTCACTTCCTTCAGCCTTGTGGTTTGTCATTTCCCACTGTTATTCAGACCAACTGAAAAAAAAGAAAAAGCAGTTATATTTATGAGGACTCTATATTTGCTCAGTTCAGGGGCTTTCATTTCTTCAGTAAATGTACTTAATAAAATTAAGTGCTCTAGGAATGTGCCAGAAATGCTGTCAACCAGTGTGGCAAGCAGATGGATGAAGTGTCAGCTGAAGGTGATGTCCCAGGATTACCACGTTTGTTTAGAAACTGATAACCATAGTCACTGGCCACACCAGAGTAGCCTGTAAGGAATGTATTTTTTAAAAACTTGGAGTCACAATTTCATATTCCCAGCAGCCACAGGCTTACAGGAAAACATGGCCTCCATCTCAACACTGAACTGGGTTCTGTGACCCGTATACTCAGCACTAAGGCAAAACCCAATTGCATGGTTGGTCTCCCAATGGGCGCTGAACCTAGGACAAAACATGTGCCTTAGGGCCCTGTTGCCATGTGTAAGTGCATATACACATCCAACGCAGTAGGTGTCCCTTCTATGTAAATGTACGCCAAGCCTCCTAGAAAAGAATTTTGATTTTTTGGACAGGCCTTTACAAAGCTCCCTTGATTTTAATTTTTTTTCATTGTTTTTGTTACTATAGAAACCCTGAGTGTACCATTCTCTCAGAAAACTTTTTCATCATGTTTTCCACAGAACTTTGTTAAAATATTCTGGGTTTTGGTTTCTTTTTTAAAAAAAATGGATATATTCAATGGTGCATTCTGTCTGCAGATTTTAAAAAGCTGATAATTTATGGTTTCAGGGTTGCTTTGAACTGTTGGGCAGGAGTAAAATTTAGACATTTATTCTTCTGGTAAGCTTAGCAAATTGAATAGGATTTCATAGATTCAGAATGAAATTCGTTGTGTTGAGTATCTGTTGAAATTGGGCACTGAAATGTTAACTGATGGTTCTTAATTATATTTTCTATGTTACTTTACCAGATAAGTTAAATTTACTTATAGTTTCCCCTTTTCCATTTAGATTTAGCCAATGAAGTTGAAGAAATCTCTTGCCCTTCTGAATTGCCTTTTTTGTTATTGTAAAAGAGGTATTCTCAATCTGTGCTTCGGGATAAGCAACAGTTCAAATCTGTGGCAAAGGCACATAGGTTATCATTTACTTCTGATTCTTAAATATGAAAAAAGTTAAGATTAGTTATGCTGTATGGATTTTTTACCACAAATTGCAGCTTTTCCCATTAGTTATTTGTAACTCTAATCACACCATCTCAAAAAGGTACAAAGCAGGAGCAAGGGAGATGGCTGGGGACATGGAATGGCTTTCACAGGAAAATAAATTTAATAAATACATGTCTGAGTTTGGAAAAGAGACAACTGAAGTGGGATATGCTAGAAACAACAAATGAACCATGCAAAGAGATTTTTCAGGGAGAATCAGTTTTTAAAAGTCTAAAATAGACATAGAGTCGTTCAGGTGTGAAAAGACCTTTAAGGTCACCAAGTCCAACTGTTAGCCTAGCAGTGCCAAGTCCACCACTAAACCATGTCCCTAAATGCCACATCTACCCGTCTTTTAAACACCTCCAGGGATGGTGACTCAACCACTTCCCTGGGCAGCCTGTTCCAATGTTTGGCAGCCCTTTTGGTGAAGAAATTTTTCCTAATATCCAGTCTAAGCCTCCCCTGGCACAACTTGTGGCCATTTCCTCTTGTCCTGTCGCTTGTTACCTGGGAGAAGAGACCTACCCCCACCTCGCTACAGCCTCCTTTCAGGTAGTTGTAGAGAGCGATAAGGTGTCCCCTCAGCCTCCTTTCCTCCAGGCTGAACAACCCAGCACCAGAAGCTGCAAGACGGCACTGGGGGATGACGTTCTCTGTGCCTCTGCCACTCCTGCAAGCACCCACTACTGGCCACCATTCATTTGAATGGATTTGAACTCAGTACAGTGACTAAGTGAGTACTTCATCTGATCCATTGTGCCCACTGTATGCATTACATACATATGTATTTTGTGTGTATTTTAAATTTCCTAGAGACAGGTGTGTCAGATTTGCCCTCACCTGACAGCAGCCATTTTTACTCTGCTGGCTCTGGGTTAGGTTATAGCAGTCTATGTAGTTCTGTGTTTTGGATTTGTGGCTAAAATGAAGCTGACAGCACAGCAGTATTTTGGCTGTTGCTGAGCAGAACTCACACAGCATCAAGGCCTTCTCTGCTCCTCGGTCAGCAGGCTGGGGATGGGCAAGAGGTTGGGAGGGGAGGCAGCCAGGGCAGCTGACCCAAATTGGTCAAAGGGATAGTCCATATCATACAACGTCATGCTCAGCAATAAAAGCAGGGGTGGAGGAGGAAGAAGGGGGTTTTGGCTTCCAAGGTGGCCATTGCTCAGAGACTGGTTGGGTGTTGATCTGTCTGTGGGAGGTGGTGAGGGATTTCCTTTGTATCACTTATTTTTCCCGCCACCTGTTAAACTGTCCTTATCTCTACCCATGAGTTTTCTCGCTTTCATTCTTCCTGTTCTCTCCCTCATCCCATTGTGGGGGCAGGAGGAGCAAGCAAGTGGGCGCGTGGGTGCTTGGCTGCTGGCTGGGGTCAACCCACCACAACAGGGTTTCTGTCTTTATCTTGATGCAACTCTTGACATTGTATGTCTCATGAATAATGTTGGGGGCCTTTATTTTGCCACTCTTGAAGATCTCAATGTAGAAAATGGCAATATTCTTCAACAAAAGCCTGTTTTTTTGCAGGTTTAGGGTTCTTTTTAGTAACCTTGCTCCCTCCCAAAATTGCTTTTTCTCGAACAGCTCTTCCTAATTGCTGTCACATCCTTCCTGGTTTCTGTCCCATTTTGTCCTCATTCAGAGGTGTTAATCTTTATGTGTACCCATAAATACTGAAATGGAAAAAGACAGCAGGTCATTTTATCTCCTGTTTTCTTAAGCACAAGGGAAAGTTTTGTGCAGTATAACCGTGAAGCACAGTAGTCATTAAGTCAGGGCTAGTATTGTCATTAAATCAAAACAGTGTAGTCATCCTGGAAACTTTGATACTAGCCAGTCTCTCTAAGACTGGAATGAAACTACTGATTGAAACACTGCAGACATAAGACAATTTGCAGGACTAAGTGCAGGAGCAGTGGCTTTTCATACTCTGTAAATCTCCCATTCTGATTCATGGGTGTTTTCACAGTACTCAGCTAATTCCTTTAACCTGCAATAGAGTTAAGGCTACTGAGAATATATGTCCTGTAAACCAGGTGATAGATGGAAGAACGATGTCCCCATGTATCTCTCCCCTGTCAGCACAGTAATGCTAAATGTGAGTTGAATTAAAAAGGATCGTTGAGTAAATACTGTTTCCTCAGTGGATTGCTCTTGGCGCTGACGCACGAGCAGGAACGGTCAAGGTGTGCTGGAGCTGATCACGTAAGTCATTGGAGACAGATGAGAGGTACTACGGGGGAGGCTGTCTTTGCTACTGGCTGGTGCAGATGTACGGGGTGCGTAGGGAGGCCTTCGTCTGCAAAGGTCTCAGTCTCATAAGTATGTGTCAGAAATGCCTTTTGCCCCCTCCTTCAGGAGGAAAATCTATTGCCTGGACTACAGAGCAAGTACATACATGTGTAAATCTCGATGGTGTTTGAACAGCATCTAAGAACCTAAAAATGTCCTGTTTTCATTTATATTAACCCAAGCAGATTAAAAATCACACTTCTTGAATTGGGGCCTGCTTCTGAAAACTCTCAGACGTACAAATAATTGCTAGGGGAAGTCTCCTGCCACAGCTCACTGAGACTCTACACCCTGTGATACAGCCTCTGAGGTAGCTCACCTCACCCAGGCACTTCGCTGCTCAGAATCAAATGGGTCATGCCAGATCTAGGGATTTTCTTCTACCTTTTTCAAGCCCTCATCCCTCGCCTGCCGCGGTGCTGCTAAAGAAGTGGTGAGGTTGGCACAAAGAGCCACTGCGTGCGTCTCTGTGTAACCTCTGCAACAGCATCTGCCTCGGAGGTTTCAGGGAGGGGCACGATCTCTCAACTTGAAGCAAAGCCCGAGTGTCCCGAGTTCCCCATCGCAGACCCGGGCTGCAGGCTCTGTTACACAGATGGCAAAAAAGCTGAGTGTGTGAATTCACCTTGCCTTGCGTTTAATGACTGTGAAATCTGGAGGAGCCTCGGTCACTGTGAATTCCTGAGATAGCTAAATGCTTGGCTTATTAATCTGTCAGACTCTTCACCTTCTGTGAGGTGCATAGAAATTTCTGTCTTTTTATGAGTGAGGACACTCGTCCTTCACGTGAGCTGATTAGTGCAGGCATGGAGGAGAGCAGTCAGTCTCCTGGGGCTTCCTGGAAGGAGGAAAGATGCATTCTTGTTTCTGGTTCATAGTAACCTTGGGGGGCGCAAAGACCCTGGCAGGCTTAGGGCTTTAGCCCTGTTGAGGCTATACTTTGCCTTCTAGCCTGAACAGTAGAGGATCAAGATGTTCCCTCTCTGGGAAAAGCATGGGGTGAGAATTGCATTAGCCACACTAGGAGATTACACTCCTCTCCCAGGACTTCCAGTTAATATAATTCCCCTTCTTTTTAGTTTTTTCTCTTGCTGAAACAAGTCTGCCTGTGTTAAACAACGGACCCTTTTCCTCGGTTTTGGCCAGAGGAGGAAGCCTTTGTCCCGATACCCTGGCGGCTGGCCAAGGCAGTCGGGCTGTGGGCCAGGAGGGGGTGAACTTGAAAGGAACAGTGTGTTGTTTCTGCGCTGGTAGCATTCTTCCTTCTTCACCAGTGCCTCAGCCCCTGGCCGCCTTCAGTCGCTCATTATACACAAAAGAACCTAAGGGCAAAAGAGAGAATTTTCTCTTGACCGCCTGTAACTTGTAATAATAAGAAATAAAGCAATTACAGGGCTTTCAGCTGTCTGTGTGCAGACACAGTTGGGAGAAAAATCTTCTTAGAACTGGCCACTTTCTCACAAGGGAGAAGAGAACCGATATCTTTTTCTTTTTTCCTCCATTTTAATAGCAGCTTTCATACAGTAATGTGCATCTTCCAGTCCTGTATACCCTGTCAGTAGCAGTTTTACCTTGGCAATGCATAAATTTTATTATTGGTCGTTACTTGAGTCCTAGTTACTGTTTCTCTTTTGCTTCTCGTTTCAGTAGCTATTCTTATATAAAGCACTAAGCAGTCATATGTATGCTCTAGTAAGATGGGAAGATGAGGCACTTAAAATTAATAATTTTTAAGGCCATATTCTCAAACTTTTAAAAAAAAATATAGTGTTACTTCACAGTCCTGCAAGGCCTGATACTGCAGGGTGGTGACCACTAGGTTTGAACAGCCAATGACTGGAAAAGGTGGCAGATTAGGTGTTCAGACATCTTCCAAAAATGACATTCACATTGAGGTATCTCAAAGGCACTGACAAAAAGGCTTTTGCAAGTGGTGCTCTGGACTTGGAAGCTGACACGTGCAAGACATTTGGAACTTGCATCTCTGAAAGACTTAAATGGACTATTGGGTCATTCAGCTTGGCTTCTTGTGTGCTACAGGCCACAAAGTTTCTCTTCTTCTGCACAGAGATGAGTAACTGGAGTTGGTTAAGTTATCCAGTTTTGATGTAAAAATATCAAGTGATAGCAAATCAACTCTTTTTGGTTAGTTCTTGTGATTAATCACCTTCACCACTTTAAAAAGCTGTGCCTTACTTCCAGTCCGCATTTCTCTGGTTTCTGCTTCCAGCCCTTCGGTATCCATAGTTTTCTCACCATGAAAATATGCAGATGCTGTAAACAAGTCACCTCTCAATCTTCTTTTTTTGGTAAGCTGACCAGAATGAATTTATCATCTTTCTCTAAAGTGTCCCTTCCAACCCCAGTATTCATTCTGAGGCTGTTTTCATACCCTGCCTGATGTAGGATGTGGTTACCAAACTGGATGCTATATGCCAGTGTTGCACTCATCAGTACTATATATGGAAATAAAGACACCTCCACCTCACTCCATCCCTCTTAGACATCTTAAGCTTGCACAGCACGCCTCTTCCTTTACTTCCTTTTTGTGGGCAAAATCACAGAGAGCAGCCTACTGTGGCTCGAAGCACAAAGGCAAGATGCCTGCTGTAGGTTCTCAAGTCCCAGGCTATATCTCTGCAGATTTTCTGCATAACATACCTGTGGTGAAGCTTTTCCTGCTCATGAGCACTGCTGAAACTCGTCCCAATCACTGCAACTTTCTCTTCTCTCTGCAAAAAAATAATAGTGTTAGTATCTGCATAACCTACTGTGCAACACTGTTCAAAAGCGATCTGTAAGAACCTATTTTTAAATTGTGGTTTTGTCAGATCCAGATTTGACTGGATCCATTCAATAATACTTGCACAGCTATAACAGATACGTTAGAAATTGCATATGAACTGCAACCATAGCAATTGTTTCGGCAACTCGAAATAGAGAATCCTGGCATTTCCTCTGCAGATGACTTTGGTTTTGGCACCTCCAACTCTGTCTAGTTCAACTTAGAAATTGCTTAACAGCAATAAAAGTACCTGACCACATTCTCATAAGAATCTGCCTTTTTGCTCTACCAATGTGGGTTAATTTTCAGCTTTTTTTTTTTCCTTCTGTATTAACTTACCTTAACTGGGAATGCAACATTAAAGTACACCAAATAAAGGAGTCTCTTAGAAGATCCTGTTGAGATTTGTTATCTGATCATGTGTGAGATGCAGCACGTTTCCAGGCTGGGGCAGCAGCAGAGGTAGTGCATGGTACAGGAGGTGTCCCACGCAGCTGGAAGTCCTCATTGTTGGATCCCCAGCTCTGAACTGGTAGGAGCAAAGGGGTAACAACCTGAAGTTTCCAAGAGGAGAAATGGAGATTTCATGATAAATACTTTGTGGCTGGAGAAGAGACCTCAAAGAGTGGTAGCTGTTTACAAAGTATGGGGAAAGTTACATTGCTGAATGCGTTGTAAGGCAAGTGTTTCATAATAGGGATATAATGCCTTCAGTAGTTTAAGTAGTATTTCAGAGTACTGTTGGATACGTATCACTGTTACATTATCCAGTTGACAGCCAGACCAGTGCAGTGTTGACCTCTGCAATATATTCCCAATATATGTTATTTGCATACTGTAGGAAGATGGGTTTTATGTTATTTTCAGCCTCATTGGCCCAAGGTACTTTTTACATTTATCACTAATATTATTCTTTCTTTTTTTTTCATGTTTCTTCCTTGTTCTGATTTTGTGCCATGTCTCTGTGGTGTTTACATCCTTGAGCATTAGTAATTGTTTGATTATGTGTCTTTCAGATTATCTCTGTGAGCTCTTCCTGGCTAATCTCTGTTTTGGCATCCCTCCATTTTTCTTTGCCAGGTTATCATTCTCTGAGCTCCCTGCATTTTGTCCATGTTAATGTTAATAATGAGATTGTATTAGGTTAACAGTGACATTATTCTTCCCTCTGGTTTCCTTATTCATTGTAGTGGTAAGAAAGAGCATTGCTGTAACTGTCTCACCTATTTCAGTTTCTGTCATTGGCAGCCATGATTTTGCAGTGTCCGTGCTAGTTACAGTCTGGTGTGTTTGCTCCCCAAGATCCCTGTTTGATGAACAGAACATCTGATTTGCCTAGGATTGCAGGTCTCTGGAGCTCTGGGTGTTTCCGTGACCCCTGGAGAGCTGTCCTTTCAGAGAGATCGGCATCTGACCTTTAGGAGATGGGACATTGCTGTGTGCTAGTAGGCTAGAATTCTCCTAATCCCCTGGAGTTAGGAGTTGTTCCATGTCATCAAAGCAGCCTAATGATTTAGGACAGAAATGCTAAAACAAAGTAAGTATTGCAAATGAGCCTAGCGTAACTGTCCTCAGTATGCACATGAGTGTCTAATCTTTATCTACATGTTGTTAAAACTTACACCTTATTTTGCTGATGTGAATAACTGAGAAGAGAGCAAACTAGCAGTAAGGAGGTTAATAATTGGCATTTGTAGTATTTCCAGCAGACAAAGCTAGTAGATGCCGTGGGATAAATTACTACTTACTTTTTCATCAACTTTGGGTTTTAATACAATTATTCCCGGTCGGTGACTCTGTTAGGTTTTCTCCACTGTCCCTGCTTCCCTTTAGCAAACATGAGCCCACACGAGGCACTCAGTCATGCAGTACGGCCACCGTGCACCATCTCCCTCCTCCTGCCCCGGGACCTGGGACCTGCCCTGCGCCTGCTGCGCTCCTGAGCAGTGGCAGCCCCGTGGCCGTCGGAAAGACGGCCCATGAGCCAAACACACCGGCATCTCATCTGTTCTCCCAAAACCATCCTTTCCCAGATACCCGTCAAGAGCCCAGCTAAAAATTTCAAGTTTGAAAAGCGGACCAGTCATGCCAGAAAATTTTCTGCTGGGCTGCAGTTAGCTATTCTGGGGGGAGATCATTTCTAGCTTAGCCATCAGAGCCCTGTTTTAGCACCGCAGCGATCCTTTGAGGGGCATATCAAGCAGAGGCCCTCGCTGATTCATACGTCACATCTAACCACAGTGACATACATTTATTTCCATTTAAAACTGTGGAGAAGTAGGTATGTGCCGCAGCTCAGCTGCGTACGACTGAAACGCGGGGCCTCCCCCTGTAGTTCCAGGAAATGAGTTTACTATATCTGCAACAGCCATCGTGTTCACACAGCCTTAGAGCAGCAGAGCTCGGCATGGGGTTTTTCCACCGCAAGCGTTAGCCGGGAGAGTCTCCTGCAGCCGTCCTGCGCTGGCTCCAGCCTGGCTCACCTCTCCCCGATGGGTCCCCGAGGGCACCGGGCTCCCCGTGGCTTCGTCCAGCAGCAGCGGAGCAGCACTGGGGAGCAAGCCTCTGCCTCACTCGCACCCGCCAAAACGGCGGGGGGCTGGAGAGAGCGTCACTCCGAAATTCTCTTTTGAGGTGGAAAATGCCTTTAGGATCATTTTGTCTAAATATGGCAATCCAAGGTTTTTTGAGCCACAAAGTATAAAAACCACTTTTCCCTATGGTTTGGATTGCTGCAGTGAGTAACGCTGATTTTTTAGTTAAAAAAAAAAAAGGGGGGAAAAAGGAAAGAAAAGTGAGAGTGGGGAAAGTAATACTAAATATTCATCACCTGTAACCCAAAAGAATTTAATTTTCTTCATCCATATCTGCATACCAATTTAGTCTTAGTTCAAGGCACAAGCAGGCTGCACCGGGAGGTTGGGTTACTGTATAGTGCGTTCTTTTTAGTAATTTAAAAGAATGCCAAAGCAAACACAGTTTAAAAAAAATAACCCTAAAAACTAAATGGTGTAGTTTGTTGCCCTCCATATGGTTAGCTGTCTCAGAGGTCATAAAATGGGAGTTCTTTGGTGGGACAGCTGGGTTTATGTAGCATATGCAGATTGTTATTCTGGCTTTAAGCCAGATCTACCTAATGTTTCCATTTTGCTTCTATGATGAGGAGAGGTGGCTAAGGTGACTTCAAGGGGCAGTTCTGTGATTTCATTCATGTTTGTATTAAAGAGCCTTTTAAGAGTATTTAGGATTAGAAACCAGTCTAAATAAAATTCAAGTGCAAAATAAGCGAAGTTCACTTGTTTTATCAAAAGGCTGAGCCTGGAGCCAGGCACAGCCCCAGCTCGCACCCATCTGACAACCGGTACCTCACAGCTATTTATGCACTGCGGTTACTGATGGTTGTACTGTGAGGCGAACCAGCAGAAGCCAGGAGATCTACATTGCTCCTATAGCCTTCCAGAGTGTGGGTGTTTCTATCTGTACGTATGTATATATCTATAGATGTAGGTGTGTGCATAGGGCAAAGAAGAATTGCACACATCCAGGAATCCATTCCTCTATGCCATGACTACTGCAGATTCAGGGGAGGAGTATATTTTGCTGCTCTCTCGCTGCCCGCCGTGAGGGTGGCTCGCAGCACCTGGCTGCTTTGGCAGAGCAAGTGCCAGCGGGCTGCTCCCTGCCTGGCACGCCACCAGTAAATTCCCTTTTGGCTGGTCCTGCCCCACGCTGACCACCCCCCCAAGAAAACAGTCCAGCCCTTTTCACCTTGTCATCGCTGGCAGCGCTTCTGGGCCAAGCTCAAGTGCCCCTCTCCGCTGGGAGGAGCAGCCACCAAAGGGAGCTGGAGCTGTAAGAAGTGGCTTTACCCGCTTAGAGTCCTGGAGGGACCGTATAAGTAAAGAGCTTTTTCCAGCGAGGTAAATGGAGTTTTCTGTAACAGAAATAACCTATGTGAAATAAAAATGAAGTTGGCAAGCAGTATAAAGGCTTAGGCTTAATAAATACAATATTTAGTAGTGTATATTTGCTGCTGAGTTCGTAAAGAAAACCAGACTGCAAAGCTGGCGGGAGCTACCAGCTAAGCACCAGAAAGAGGAATGTCTTGAAGTGCTCAATAATCATAAGGCAGTGGTTGCCTTCTCACCCAAGGACAGACTGAGTACAGTGTCCTGCCTGGACTGTATTCGTCTAGCGCCCGTCAATGGCAACTTGAACAACTGACTGAGAATTTAGAAAGATGAGACGTTTGTTAGTCCATTCCGGTCTATGGGTAAAGGTGGTGTAGAAGAGAATAAGCTCTTGGGGAACCCAAATATTTTCACCAAAAATATTTCATAGAATATTTCATAGCATTCACTAGCTACAGATAGTATTTTCTATGCTAATGCCTATTTTAAACGCAAGCATTTCATGATCCTTCCTCTGCACATTTTCTTAGCTAGATGGCACATTAAAGATAGCGTCTTTATTTTTAAATCCGTTTTTGTATATTTTAATCATTTTACTCCTATCTAAGTAAAACTATACAAATTAGTAAACTGTGAAGTCAGTAAGTATAGAGCATATATCATCATATATCACTGTAATTAAAGAACAAAGAACTCTGCACTAAGTTGTTTTAATTTCTTAGATATTTGAGTAGAGACAGAGATTTCAGTGTAAAGATCTACAAAGTTTGGTGTAAAAGCTCCATTTTAATTAATTACAGAGCAGCATGTTTTAATTGTTACCAACTAATGAAAAACATTCTTCCTTTAGAGAAGGAATTAAAAGTACAAATATAAAATAGAATGAATGCTTTAAATAATTTTTTTGTGATTTAGAACAACATTATGTTTGGGATGCTGGTCAACCTATTCTCTCTTTGTATCCTATTCTTCCTACATTTCAAATTACTCTCGTAATTGGTAAGCAAAACTGAGAGGGAGAATACCTCTTTTAGATACAACTTTTTTCTTCTGCACCAGATGTGTGTGATGCAGTGAAGTCAAATGAATATGACAATGTCCAGCCCAGCAGCACTTGCTGTCTCATGTAGTATTATTAAAATGAACAGTTCTCGGTCGTTTTTCTTTCATTTCTTTACTCTGAAATAGGAAAATGTGTGTCCATTGTGTGAAAATTATGATGTGTTTATAGGTGTGGATACCCTAAGCTGTGTGAACATTGATCTTTTAAAAATGTAAAGAGAGCAGTTCATGTTCACATAGCTGTGCTCTACCCTTCTGTAGTACTTTTCAAGATTTAAAATCTTGCCTAATACCAACTTTTGTCTAAAGATCATTGCTGTTGTGTTTGCTAGCTGGACTTACTCATCTTTTGTTACCTCTTGCCTTTGCTTAAAATTCCTCTCTTCCCTAAAAAGTTATTCTTGATTATTTCTCTTGGCTGAACGTATTGCTTGTGGAATCCCAAGAACAACTCACTTTTCCTAACAGGAACTATCGATCCATCCCTTAAGCCTTACGTGTTGGCAATTGTAAGAATGTGTTTCTGTGTAGAGCTGCTAAGCATGTGTTTAGCTTTGCTGGCAGCTGCTTCAGAAGACCTCAGTTTGGACTGCTCACAGGAGCAAAACTGCATATGATAAAATCCCACTTTGATTCAAGGACTCCCTCTGGAAAAGAGGGTGGTCGCTGCCGCTGGGACCTGGTTGAAAACATCAACCGTTCTTTGTTGTTTGCTTCCTCCTTGTAAGTTTTTTCTTTGCTATGCTTCACGGCCCAACTCTTTTGAATTCCTCCAACTTGCAGAACTGCTGTTGCAATAAGAATTAGGTTTCCATATCAAAATCCAGCTCTTCTTCGCTGCAACAGTTTATCTATGTAGTCATGTAGAATATGGGGATTTCTGTTTGGCATTTGAGGCAGCACAAATATAGGATATAATTATTAAGGAAAGAATGAGCAGCAGAAGCCAGGACATTATCCTGGGACAAAAAAAAACCCACCCAACAGTTCTCATGCAGACCTTGCTGTTGTAGCAAAGAGCAAGAAAGTGAAGTAAGGACTGACAAGATTATAATTAATCTATTGGGTTTAGAGTCATGGAAAATGGCCTTAAGATGTACCCTAGTCAAGTGGCTTCCTTCAGGAGAGAATCAATTAATCTGCTCTTATAATCTTCCAGAGGTACAGCTTTTGTAACTTGTATGCTCTACTGCACTGCCTAAGTACCCTTGCCATGAAAAGGGCTTTTTACTAATGCCTAACTGGCATCTCCTTGCTTTCATGCAAGCCCGTTCTTCTTGCTGTGTCTGGACGCAGGTGTATTCTGAGGCTATTACAGTCATTTCTATGGGCATCATGTTCTCTCAGAGTAACACATGAGGCTTACTGGATTGGAGCATTGAGCTTTCAGAAAACCTAGTTACAGAAGCTAGTACTTCATCAGTGTAACATTCATCTCCGCTAACGTTCATAAAGAAAGTTGCAGGTTTTAGGGGGGATACAGTGATGCTACAGGTCAGTACTTCCAGCTTTTTCTGTCCTCTTCTTCATAGTTGACTTTTCATTACGTTTCTGTCTTGAAGAAGAAAATATTTAGGATACTCTGGTAGCCTGTTGCCATCTGGTAGAAAACAGCAAAATTATTGCCTTGGGAGTCTGCTTTACACCTTGTTCAAATGCAATAATCTCCAATGGTAGAATAATCTATTGAGAGAGGAGACAAAGAGCCAATTCAATATTTTTGTTAGCAATTCTGATTCTTTATCAATGATAAAGGTGTTTTATTTCAGTTTACCAAAGCAAAAGTTAGCAGGTGAAGAAAAACATACTGAAATCTTCAGTCCCAGGGCACAGGAAGATGAGTCTAGTTTAATTAACAGGTATATCAGGATGAGAAAGTTAACAGCCACATTTGGTCTTGAGGTGTCGTGTGGTGATGCCAACAATGCTTCAGTGCTAGCCTGAGATGGGTTCAGGTTGATAAATACCTGTTTAGATTTGAACAACAATAAAGCACAACTGAGACACGAAATAGTATGCCACATAGGAGATAATGCATTAGTTCAGCTCAGCTGTGTGCTGTATACATAGTCCGCATGCATCAGGCAAAATTTCCAAAGCTAGGCAAGATTATGGGTTTCTCTACATGTAGTTTATGCTCATAGTTGGTATGACCTAATTTGCATTTTCAGATAACCATTTGCCGATTAAGATCCTCAGTGACTACATGCAATGCCAAATGCCACGCATGAACTAGCCATATTTAAACATGCAAGTCTAACTTCGAACGGCTATGTTTTCATCTCGTGTTAAAAGTAAATCCATTATTAAGGAGACAGATTGAGCTCATTTGTATCAGTAATGCAGTACAGCAATGCCTTAACCTTTAAAAAAAAATAGTTTAGGTCTGGTCTCATTAATCAGCACCCACCATGTTGCTTGTTTGGTTTTTTTTACAGAACATAGGAAACTTGGCAATCTGACTGTGACAGTGAAAAAGACCGTCCCCTCTCCAGAAGCAATCCAGATCCTCTACCAACGCATGAGATATGAATACGAGTTTTATTACTATGTCAAAGAACAGTTCCACCTGCTAAAGCGCAAGTTTGGACTAAAGTCTCATATCAGGAAACCACGTCCCAGACCCGAGTTCTTCATCCCTTCTCCCCTGGAAACAGAGGAACCAATAGATGATGAGGAAGAAGATGATGAAAAATGGCTAGAGGATATCTATAAAAGGTGATGGATGGAAGAGCCATCCTTTCTCTTCTGGTGACCCCTCCAGCTTTCTTAAGATTTTTTTAATTATTGTTAAAGTAATTCCTTAAGGAACTGAGTTAATGCGCAGCAGCATTTGAAACGGAACGGAAGAGACCATTCCCACATGCTGGGGCCATCGGGAGATACCTGGTTTTGCAGGTTTGATTCATTGATTCAGGTGTTGGCCCTATAGCATCCTTGCTATAGCATAGTTCAAGAGAGAAGTATCTACTGTCTATCACAAAATAACTTTTGGAGTACACAATAGTCCTCTGGGAACCTACAAAACATAAAAGAATAGATAGGCGGTCTTGAAAAGTAAATTTTACAGACTCTTTTCTCTCTCTTTCTCCAGAAACAAGTCTTCATTGCATAACACTGAGGCATTAACTACCAGCAATGTGAACTACGGGCAGTGAGCCATTTGGGCAAAGTGCCCCTTTCTGCCCAGAGCACGCTGGTATCCCGGTGGCAGGGCCAGAGCCATTGCCGTGTCTGTGCGCATGCAGGGATAACAGGCTCAGAAAGGGGCTTGATAATGGCTTCTGAATTACCCTGCGCGGGAGGAGCAAGGCTGCTCTTTTGGCAAATTAATATTAGTGGACATAAGGCAATTTACAGGAATCCGATGTTTTTGGTAAACCCTTCTACTTCATAGAGTGGAAAAAGTTACCAGGTCAGTGAATGGCAACAACATATGAAAAGTGCAAGGCAGGGTTACCTAAACAGTGGAGTTTTGTTTCTGCAGTTGACTGCATTTCTATTAGACTCTGAAGGAGAAGGTGCAGCATACGGTTTTTATGTTCAGGGAAGGGTATTTGTAGATTTTTATTGTTCTTATGGGTCACAAATCCAAAGAGATACAGAAAAGGTCACTCATTAAAAAACTTAGATGATCAAGCATGACCCGTATTTCTACGATTGCAGAATTTGGTTGTTCACATCTGAAGCTGAACGCAGCTGCCCCACCAGCGCAAACACCCGACGCCTGCTTTTAGCATGGTTAGAAGTAAAATTAACAATGTGGACATACACAACTTCTCTAGTTGAAATATTTCGGAATGATAAAACAAACAAAAGAAGGTATGCTCTGTGAAACCAAAGCCAATTCAGTGATAACGTTGTTAAGAAAGTCGCTGTGAAAGTTGCCCTTGTTAATCACTACAAGTGTTATCAGCAAACACTAGAAAGGGGATGGGTGGAGGCTGGGAGGGGAAAGGGCAATAGCTCCGATACGTGATGTGCTGCTGTCTTTAAGGTGCATGTCCCCAGGATTCCCCATGACGTGCAGGCTTGCCGGCTGTTTGACGGCCTGGCAGGACTGGTGGTGCAGAAGTGACAAACCTGCAGGCAGTAATGGGCAGAGCTATTTGGCCATCTGCTCTGTAGCAGAATAGGGGGCGATTAGGGGGTCTTGATGAGGCCTTGGCCTCTTGTGCACCATTGTTACCAGAGGAAGCTGGACTAGTAGAGGATCACTTTCACTTTGAGCATGGTGAGGCACTGGAACAAATTGCCCAGGGAAGTTGTGGAGGCCCCATCACTGGAAGGGTTCAAGGCCAGGCTGGATGGGGCTTTGAGCACCCTGGTCTAGTGGGAGGTGTCCCTGCCCATGGCAGAGGGGTTGGAACTAGATGACCTTTAAGGTCCCTTCCAACCTAAACCATTCTATGATTCTATGATAATAGTATTAAATTCCTGTCCTAGAGCACAGGAAAGAAGCAGGGCCGAGGAGTTGCAGCTCCTTGCAAGGATGAGTCCCAGTAACGCTTCAGGGGCAATGCACCTCTGTCTAACTCATGTCCTTTCTCAAACATCTACCTGGAGATTTTTGCTTCCTGTTCTGCCGCTGCCTCAGCAGCGTGTCTGCCATCTGCAAGGTCATACTTTAGTTTGCAATAACAAGCAAAAGTTATTTTGTGATGGATGAGGCATATAAACTCGGGCTAAGCTCGAATGTGCTTTCCAAGGGTTTCCTCTTCCATGAGCCTGCTGAGAGCCAATAAACATTATATCTTCATCACCAGTCAGTCTTCACTGTACCTACATGCAGACAACGAAAGTAAAGAAGTGTAATCATGTTGAGACAAGATGCTAACTTACAGAAAATATTACATAGAAGATTCTGTTCTCATTATTAACATCCCAGGTTGGTGGTAGCAATGCACTACCGTAGGGGAGCACATTAAAGAAAGCTGAAAAGGGCACAGTTAACAACTAACATATTACCTAAAATATGAATCTGCTGCATTGTATATTTTAAGTGGTTTCTATGAAATTACATTGAAAGAGTAATGATTAGTTTACACACTGTGGAGTTGTTGTATTTTGGAAAGAAAACTAATGTTCTCACCTTTCTGAAATTCTGTTTGAATCCTTTTTGCCAACGTTGTAACAGAATAATCAGTCACTTAACACATTCACCCTTCCTGCAAGTTCACTGCCGCTTACCGTAAAGTCTATTTTTATCTGTTTATTTAATGGTATCTTCAGCCATCACTACTTATAACCTAAATACAAAACCTGTTTAATGATTTACTCGCTAGGTTTTAATGTTGTTGTATTTTTCGTAACAATCAACCTGGCCTCTCCTCCTTGAATGGTACTTCATAAATTTATCTGGCACATAGCATCTAAGATTCCTGGTCGTACGGCCTATTTGTCTGTCATGAAATGTATTTTACTTAATTGTTAAAAGGTACGTTTTAAGCTGGTTAATCTTTGACTTATTTATTGAAACTTTTCAGCACATTCCAAATTCCAAGTTGCTCAGGAAGAAGTTGATTTAAATGATTATATTTTGGTCTGATGAATGTTTCTTATTCCAAAAAAAAAAAAAAAAAAAAAAAATCATTGTTTGTAAGTCTTTAGCCCACAACAGCTTTGTAGGAAGTGCCATGCATGTACTTGTAAATCTGGGAGCGGGGGGGGGGAAGAGGTGGGTGCTTGACATTTATGAAAATAAGAAAACATAAGTGTACATTAGCTTAGCTATAAATGAAAGCAACGTATGTTTTGGGATGAAATATTCTTTAACTTATTCACTACCATCTCCTGAAACATAAATAAGCCATATGACTCTCTATTTTTCAGTCCAATGATGTCTAAAAATAAAACTTGTACATTTCTTCCTAGCGCCATAGTGCACTTGCTTACGCTAGTTTTCTTGCCTGGGTACAGCGGCGGTGGGTAAGACGTTGGAGTTGCACCTGGGAGAACAGCATTGGCTATGGCACAGGTTAGCATCTGAAAGTCACACTGTAGCAGTGAGATTGGGGCAGGTTGTTCCTGAGTTATTCTGTGTCCTGAACTGTCTGGAGGTGTGAGGGTGAAGGCAGAATTATGTTACTCACCCGTGATGTGCAGTAAGTACCCTGAAGTACGTGTCTCATTGTGCTTTGTGGCTGCTAAGCAGAAAGTTTTATCCAGGAGAGAAACAGCTTGGTCCCCATACACTGCATTTTACAAGACGTGGTATTTGATGGCCAGGCATAAAAGCTCCAATAGTCCAGAGTGATGTTGCAATGTAAGTGAAATATCAGTGCTTTCACACTAAAGAGAGAATCAACTGTTGTTAAAATGCAGCATTCTGGAAAAAAATAAATTTTAGTCTGAATTTTCAAGTGACAGTGACAAACGGTGCGGTGTTTTGTTCCTGTTTACTTCTCTTCCACGCAAATTGTGCTGATGATGCAAGGCTAAGTCTGAGTACCTGAAATGTTCGCTGCTTGCATGTAGAGAAGTAGCTCAGCAGAACTGAAGGTATGTGAAACTGACGGTGTATTTGAAGCATTTCAATTTCTTTGCCATTCTTTATCATTGAACTTTTGATGAATTGTTTGAATGTTATAATATAGAATGGTACATAGTGTCATAAAGACACAAACAAACCCACAAATTTTAAACATTGGAGAACAGATCTGTGGATTCCAGCCATTGAATTCTTCCTCCTTTCAATACTTGATGTAATAAAAATATTTAATGTAAAGGTAGATTTTTTGACTAACAAAGGAAACCACACTGCATGCCAACTTGGGTCCTCTTATCAAATGGCAAAACATTATCCACCAAAGAATAAAACTCTACATCCTCTTAAAAAATAAAGGTCCGTAATTCCCAGTTAAGGGTAATGGTGCTCTGATCTTTCCCTCCATTTTCAGAAAGGGAAGATCTGTTATGTTAGACCACAGCCTAAAACAACACAGCAACATTTTTGAGAGCTAAAATACTGTGATACAATACCACAGCATTCTTTCTGTTTTATTTTTAAGGAATCGGCCTTTACTGCAGAGTTCAACAAACATACAGAACACTGTCGATCAATCTGCTTGCATGAGCAGAGAAAAGAACTGAGCATTGTTACATACAGACCTCCATACACAGACTCTATGGGAAAAACAAGAAACCAGGCCGTGGAAGTCCCTGTCCAGTGGTGTTGGAATCACCCGGACCACTTTTGCAGGGTCTGTCCCAGGAGAGCGTTTGCACAGTTGGGCTCTGCTTAGGTGCCCACCAGTATGGTGGGAAGCATACTGGAAGCTAGCTCTGCGAGAAACAGCCTTTGGGGTGGGAAAAAAATCCCCTGCAAAATGTTAGAAATGGATGGAAGGGATCTTACTTTGAAGGTCGAAAGTTAAATCTCAGCCAGCATAAATCAGTTGCTGGTGTCTCACAACTGAAAAAGCCATAGATTTTCTTTGGTTTGCCCAGAAATGGCATCACATGTCAAGCTGCAGCATGAAGTGAACCTCAAGGCTCAGTTGTGAGCTTTTGAAGGTAGGTGTGTGCAATGGAAGCACCAGCATGCCATAACGGCTGTGTCCCAGCCCTGATGTCTGATGCTGTCGTACTGGAAGAGCTTTGAGGTGGAGTGGAAGGTTGGTCTGGGGCAACCAGATGGGAAAAGGGGGAGGTTTTCTGCAAACACATATTTGGCCTTTTAGATGCCGTTAAGATGGTAAGAGTTGACCAGTGGTATATTTGAATGTGGATTTTTAATATAAACTTGTGGATTTCCTTTTCTGAGTATGTAAAGGAAGAATGCAAGTCTGGTTTTGTATTTAACTGATCATGGCTGAAAGGGTAAGTTAATAACACTGCTGTCAGGCAGGCATGGTAGGAGTGTGCTTTATGCAAACTTTGGCCATCCTTCTGTTCCCTTCTTTGGATCCGATGGCCAAAAACGCCGATGGCAAAGCATTCTGCCACACTGCAGGGGAATTGGTGCTGTGAAAAGTAGAGATTAGCAGAAATATATGACGGCAATGCTATTCAAGGTTAAGACTAATGGTCTAAACACTAGGATGATACCGAGCACCCAGCAGAAGTGTTACACAGACTGCTCACTCTTTATGGCTTTGGCTTATCTGGAAAACTTGAGACGATGCTTCAAAATCAAATGCTGCTTCAGATTTGTGATTTGTATTAAATTAGCATTTTTTTGGCTTTTTCCATGCACCCAAATTGCCACTCTGCCTCAGAAACCTGGCAGAGTGTAAGTGCACAGCCTATCTTTGGATTCGATGTGCAGGAGCTGATCGGAGACATAGATTTGATCCTTCAGCAAACCTCCCTCTAGGCTGAGTGCAAGTAATGAGCTGAGTGAAACCTATCCTCAGCACAGTGGTGCTGCTAATGAGCAGAGTAGTATTTAGTTACTGTGCCACAAGGGAAGGTATTCCTGCAGTTTTCCAGTTTAGCAGGCCAGGACGGTACGGGAGTCTTTAGATAACCTCGGACTCCCCGGAGCATTGTCAGGTGGCAAAGGCCAATTGCATCTCCCAGTTTTGAACTCGTGATCGTCTCCAGTTTGGGTGCAGGAAAAAAACAGAGGCTGTTGCAGTCTGTGACAGACACAAAAGAGACAGTGCAGGCTACAGCTTCCCACGGCACACGGGAATTTCTCTTCCAGGAGCCTCCAGTCTAGTTTGTGTAGTGGTAAGCTCAAGGAGGGGAAATCAACTCCAGTCGTTAGTCTCTGATTTCCCAAAGAAGACAACATTGCCAAGGTCATGCTGGAGAGATGGGCTAGAAGAAGCGGCAGTGAGGCACCTATGCCTCACTGAAGAGCTGTGGGCCTTTTCCATTTTCACTTTCTCCGTTTGTTTGTATTTGAACAAACCATAGGCTGTATTTGGTGTATTTCCCAAGGTCAATCTGTGTAGGGTATTTCTGCACTAACCATATTGTCTGAGCATCTTGGAAAATGATTAATATCTTTATCCTTTTGATCCACAGTGGAGGTAAAGAAGTGCTGTTATCCCCATTTCGTACGTCGGGAATGGATACAGCAAGTGGGTAAGCGATATTCTTAATGTCACACAGGAAGGTTGTGAAAAAGCACTGACTATAATGTAGCCAAGTATCTTAATCCTTGAACTTTCTTTCCTGCTCTGAGATCAATCCTAGATTTTAGAAGGCAAAACAAGCACCATGGAAAATTTTAGTTACCTGGAGTTGTCTTGCTTTATCTTTTCCTTAAAACTCTGCAAACTTTTCAGGTAGCTGTCAAATATGAATGACTTTTTAGCCTTCAGCAGACCATTTGTGTCCTGTTGGGACAAAGATTAATTCCTAGTCTTATCTGTTTAGTTGCATAATGAACACCTGCAGAAATGGCATGGCTGTAAGGTAGCTTTATGTTTGGGAAAGGTGATCCTGTAGCAGTAAGAGCAGATAAGCAGGTGGATGGGTGGCTGAAGTCACATCTTGCAAATTTAGCTGTTTGCAAGAATATGGTCACATTTTCTCCTGAAATACGTGGCCCTTGTAGCCTACCTGAAAAGTCATCGAGCCTGTGTTTGTGTGTGTAGTCTAAGTTGTGTTTTCCTTTGTTTTTCCACAGTGCTTAGCACCACTTCATGTTCTGGATTTCTATACTGTTCAGCAACCAACGCCAACATGGAGTGAAAAGACAGTTCTCGCTCAGCTCACGGAGTAGTTGGTTTTGTCTGGTGTATCCATAAACCAGAAAGCTTCTCCAGCTATCAGACAGGGCTATATGCCTCTCAGCTGAGAGATCTGGTGCTTTCCCCTCATCTCCTCTCGGTCCCTCCCTTACCTGGGACAGTACGTGTCGTTAAAGCTTTTGCCTACGTCTTCTGGGGAGCATCTTCAGGAAGAGTGAGCAAACGGGGATGTAATCCAAACTCCTCTGTCCAAGTGCCTGTGCATTGTGGAGGAGCGTGAGCTGCTGAGCCTTGATCTAAACTTTGATACTGGGAGAAGGCCCTTGAGGTTGAGCCCACCTTGCAGGTGTCAGCTTCGTTCCTGCTCCAGATCTCATTTCTGCTCTGAGCATTAGGGCGAGTCCTGGCCTGTCTCTGTTGAAATAACTGAGGCTTAGCAATGCCAAATCCGGCCCCTTTGGCTTCGGGCCGGGGGGCTGAAATGCGCTGGCAGGTGAGCGCATCAGGGTGCAAAGAAGCCTCCGCAGTGTCAGTCCTCCGACGTGAGCAGAGACACTTGGTGTCAGCAGCAGCCCAGGAGGCTGGCGTTTGAGCGGGGAGAGGGAAACGGAGCCAGTTTCTCAGTCGTAGCTAGCTGGTGGGCATTTCTGCCAAATCTCCCTTGGACAAGTTAGTGCTAGTCCTGTCAGCACTTGCTGTGGGAAAAACCTTTCTTCCTGCGCTTCTTGGGACAGAAAGCTGGCAGGGAGAGCCCGGCAGCGCCTCTCTTCCAAGGAGGCTGGAGGGACCCAGGGGAGACGTGAGGTTGCAGAGGAGGGAGGGCGGCAGCCTCTTGCCTGCCCGCCTGCTGCCCCACGGGGGGCTGAGCTCCGGGCTGTTTCTCACCAGACCTGGGCAGGACAGTGTTGATAGAGGACACTGTTGCTCCTTGAAGCATGAAAACCCAGCTCCTCACGATGGGGGTTCTTGTCAGAAACTCTGCTGTGAAAACTCCCTGGAGTCTTCGCATAATTGTAGCTTTCCAGCAGGTTTTGCCCCAAAGAACATGATTTGGCCCATCAGCATTGGCTGGAAACTGAGCTTTCTAGTGACTCCACAATCCAGCCCTTGTCAGTCACGCCACTTGGGTCCGTGCATGGGGCTCTTTGTGATAAACCTCACTGGAATTTGGAAACCATTCAGCAAATTTGACCTCTACTTTGTCTTATAAATATCACAGTGTCAAGCAGCATCGCGCATGTCTTATCACTCCGAAACTGGGAGAAGGAGATGGAATTATTCTGTGGTCAGCTCTGATTTTCCAAAACAATATCTTTTGAGTCAAAGGAAAAAGCTTTTTGCTTCTCAGAAAGAAAAAAGAAGGTCCTCTCTTTGCCTGGGGGAAGGGGGCTCTTCTCAAACTTGCTCTGCTCCCTCATGAGCACATACCGGTCACCCCAAAGGAGCCTAACGCATTTTCGTCTTTTGTAGGTAGAGCACCATGGCAGCCAGCTCCTGCGAGGAAGGTGAGATGAGACCCAACCCATTTCTGTTCTCACCACGGGAAAGGGAACGGAGGCGTCGGCAAAACCTTGGCCCAGAACAGTTCTGACCAAAGTTAAGAGCTTCTAACTACTCTGCAAAATAGATAGAAAAGGGCAAAATAGATAGCAAAGCTTACGCCAGAGCAATCCAAGGCAAACAGGGAAAATGCATTTAGCCGCAGGTCAGCATCTTTTAAACAAGCTGCTGCTCCTTGCTAATAGGAGGAAGGGCAGGCCATTTCTTTCCTTAAAAAATGTATGTGGTCCAGCGTTGCCCCCTCCCTGGCCCCCACCGTGGCCACTGCCTGGGCTGCCGCAGCCGTGCTGGTGCTGTCGCAGGCGGCAGAAGGGGACGCAGCGGCACCGCCGCCTTGGGAGCCCCGCACAGCTGGCAGCCCGGCTTGCTGCCGAATCGCTGTGTGGCCTGGCCTAATTGCTTAAAGCTTTCCTTTTCCCCTCGCCCGCGAAGGCTGGAGTGTAGTATTTATCTACTCTGCAAAACTTTTATGAGAATTGGTACGGTTTTGTAGAATTCCTGAATAACAGGGATCACAATAGCTGCGGTGGAGCCAGACTTCGCAATCCCCAACGCCTGCACTGTTTGCCTGCTGTACGTGCAGTCTCTGCAGGCAGGAATCGTGCTCCTCCGCCTCCCACCGATGCCAGCGGCAAGTGCCCCAGACCTCTCAAAATCCAGCTGAGCTGCAACTGCCCAGCGTGCCCCAGGCACCTCGGCCGCCACCTCCCTCCTTCCGTGCCAGTCCCAGGCTGGGAAAGGAGCCCGGGTGCCACTGGAAGGCAGCTGAAGGGAGCTCTCTCAGCCACTCGGGGACTTTGCACTAATTTATATTCCTCCGGAAATAAGAAGGAGGCACTGAGAATTTCCCTGGGGAAATTTTCCGTGGGGAAAACCTCCTCATTTTCCTGCCAGTCTGTGAGCTGGGAAAAGTAATTTGAAATGGGACAGGTAATCCCCACTTTCCCCAAAATATCCCTTCCGCTTTTGGCCAGCCCTTATGTACTGGGAAGCCAGCAGTGTCACATCCACAAGACTCCTCTTACAGGCAACATTTAGGATCAAATTGTAATAGTAATGACAAATAGTAATGATAATAATGTTGTGTTTACCTCACAGTGTTAATGTTCAACGGAACAGCAGATTCTGCAATTGAAAACAACAAAAAAAACCGCTTCGTATGCAGAGGAAGCCTTATGCAAGGGGTGGATGAGTGCAGGTTCAACTGCGGGAACCTCTTGCAGAGGGGGCCTGCGCTGCGGTGCTCGATGCCTGGGGTGCAGCTACCTTTTCCTTCTTCCCCCCCTCCAGTGCATGCCAGTCGTCTCAGTTTAGATGAAACAGCCTTTTAGAAAAATCTACCAAGCCAAGCCAAACCCAAGTAGCCATTGTTTTCTCCAGCCTGTCCCTCCAAAAGCGGTTTGCTTTAGTCCGGTGAGTCAAAAGGTATTGCTCCCTTACTCATCCTTCCCATTTGCATTTCTCAAGAGGAGACCTGGCAGAGAAATGGTGTGGGCAAGCCCTGAAGTTTGCACTGGGACTCAGTAGCTCATTCGCGGGGAAGCACCACGTTAGCTGTTGGGAATTCCATCTTGGAGACCTTGTTATTTGCTCGGGGCCAATGGAGCCTGCGTGAAGGTGCCACCCTAAAGGGAACCGCAATCTGAAATAACCAAGTGGGGCAAAACCGGGCTGGTGCACGCAGCAGTGGCAAGTTGCCACCGTAGCACCACAGTTAGGCAGTTAGCATGTGTTAGGTTTCTGCACTGTATAGGAACATAAGCAGATATATGCGTATAGCTTCAAAACACTGGCTACGGCCCTCTGGAGCTCTCACAGGGTTTTCAGACACGAAAGACAGAAGGGTTTTGCTTCTGTAAAGTTTGAAAGAAGTTTGGAGACCAGAGCAGAGGAAACAGAAAAGAGGTGAGATGCGTGGTGAGGTGTAAGGAGCAGAACCCTGCACAAGGGCAGGCAAGGAAAGATACTCCCGGTGTGGGTATTGAGGAGCTGGATGTCCATGAGGGAGCTGGCAGAAAGGCAGTCAGAGCCTCTCTGGCTCCACTCTCCCTGGCCTTGCTGCTGAGGGCACACTTCGTGGAAAGCCCATGCCTGATAAAAGACAAGAGCACACAGCAACAAGGAGGGGATTCACCTCACATCCAGATGAAACTGCTTAATAACCCTGGAAGCCACTGGCTTTCGGGTGCTGGAGCCAATGTGCCGCAGTAGGGATGGAATCCTTCCTTTTGGTTCCTGTCAACAAAGGCCGCTGCTGGTGCAAATTGAGTAATGCTGCACGTTTACAAAAGGAAGCAAGGCTGCCTATAATACTGTTCCAAGCTTTGTTCTAGCAACCGGCCAATATCTGCTTTGTTTAGAGGTTTTCTTCACCTCTCAATCTCAACTTTGTGCCCTCTGCTTCTCCCAAACAAAGTGCTAAAGTCAAGGCAGGCTCTGGGCTGACTCACTCATCTCCGAGGAAGGGGTTTTTCCTCCTGCTGCCGCCGCCGCCCCGTCTTCCCACACCTCACGGCTCCCTGCCTTTCAATGAAGAGCCTGCGCTCCGCAAAAACGCACGGCAAGCTTGCAAAGAATGCATCTGTTTATATTACCTCTCCCTGGCCCAACATCCTGTTTGGGGAGAAATAGCTTCTATACGGAGACGCGGGGCGGGGAAGCCAACAAACGGTTCTTCCCGCGGGCGGTGCGGGTCTTCCTTCCCCCCTGAGCCTCTTTGCTTAGTTTGGGGGTGGACTCTATTCCCCCTTTCCCCAAAGAATTACCGCCTGGGGAATACAGTGCATAAACCCAGCAGCCCTCCGTGCCCGCCGGCCGGCAGCACCGCGGGCTGCTGCTCCCGGGGAGCGGTGCCGCCTCTCCCCCCGCCCGGCGCCAGGGGGAGCGCGGCCGCAGCCCGCCCGGCCCCGGCCCCGGCCCCCGCCAGCACCCCCGGTGCCAAAACGAGCCCAGAAACGCGCCGCCAGAGCCAGAGCTGCCTCCCTGGTTTCCCTTGGGATGAGGGCTTTGGGTGGCGGCGGCGCCCCCGGCTCGCTTCGCTGTCCCCCCTCCGGCTCTGCCGCGCCCCGGGTACCTGCAGGCCCTCGGCCAGGAGGAGGGGGAGGAGGAGATGGAAGAGGAGGACTGGCTTTTTGGCAGAAGAAGGGAGCTGCCAGAGAGAGCCTGAAGGGAGCCAGGGCTGCCAAACAGTTCTGGAAGGCAGCGAGCATCCAGGCACCGAGAAAAGCAAGGGATTACAGCCCGGAGGTGATGTGAAGCGTGGCAGGGTATTCGAAGAGGAAAACCAGGGAGCGGCCACGTCTCTGGAGATGACGGCAAGGACAGGTTCGCTCGAGGAGAGGGGAAGAGAGAGGAAGCGTCTTGCTGCTTACTGAAATGACAATACACAGTTTAACTTCAAGAGCCAACCAAAGAAACCAAGTTATGTGAAAAGTCCGTTCCAGCTGGGGCTGTGACAATCTTTGATGAACAAACGTAAAACCTGCAAAACCGTACTCCTATTGACTTTTGGCAGTGGGAAGAAGTTAAACTTCTGCAGAGATGGCATCTTTGTTCTGGCAACATTGAAGCCCGGAGCAGATGAATAGCCTAAACTTTCTCACTCTCTCTCAAGATCGTTCCCTACCATAATCCCAGCTTTGCAGGGCACGTTTAGAAGCATGTGGCATACCCAGTCTCACACTTGAGGAACAGGAGCCTAGGTCTCTTCCTTGCACCTCGCTTTAAACAGGAGCCTTCCCCCCCTCCATGCCTCCCCCTTTCCCATTTCCTCTTCTCCAGCAGCACCGCACGGGGCACGGGCACTTATCGTTAGGTGAACTCGCCCGTGGCTCCTTGTTAGCTATTTTGGTCTGGACAGAACATAGATCCTGGGACACGGGCACAGAGAGAGATTAGGTGGTTTAAATCTTATGCCTCGGGCCCCTCTCCAAGGAAAAGCTGTTGCTAACTTACAGCTGTCTCGTGCTCTCTGTGGAATGAGAGGGAAGTCCATTCAGTCTGGTGAAAATAAACCCACCATCATAGCTGGCATTCTCGTTGGTAGTCTCAGCGCAGAGGCCAAGGATTTGAGGGCTATGACACATGAGGCAGCTCGCTCCTAAAGAGCTTGATCTGGGTTGAAACGTGTCATCAGAAAAGCATGAGGAGCCTTGTGCTCCCGCTGTCAATACAGTACTTGCCCTCTTCACACCGACCGGCTTTCCTTTTCTGTCCTGCCAGTCTGGCACATGGCACGGGGACCCGTTACTGTACATTCACTTTAAAGGAGAAGGCCACCCGGTTTCCTCTCGCTAAGCTCAACAACTCAACCATCAGTCCTGCAGCTACCGTTTTGCCATCACCATTTGCCCTTCTCTCCTGAATAAAAGGTTGTGCCCTATCCTGCCCGTTACCGTTACCTGGCAGGCACCGTGCCATCTCCTCTGCCTGTTCACCCTCCTCTCTTGTTCCCCGGCTCCCCCTGGACGTGAAGCTGAGTGCCCAGACAGTACCTGGGTAGAGCGACACGCAGCTGGGCGGACTCTGAAGCACATGAGCTGTGAGAAATGGGCTGTTTCACGGACATCGTTCTGCTAATGGTCTGGTGAGGAGGAATTGAGAGTCCTGTAGACACAACTGCACCACGCTGTGCCCCAGGGAAAACATGGGGTCCCGAGCAGCAGCCATGATTTTTGGTCACCTGATGACAGCTATCAAGCGTCTTGAGAAACTCCCCTCACGTTTGCCAGCACCACAACATCAGCTGTTTGAGCATCCTCTGGCAGCTGGACTTCCACGAAGAAATGTGCTTCTGTTTTGTGAAGCCCAGTCGGCTGGAGCGCCACAAAAATAGTGCTCACATGTTTTATTTGTCGCTCTTCACATCACTTAAAATGAAGTCACTACGAGACGTTGCAAGGGAGGACATTAAATAGAGGAATTAAATCTTGTCAAAGAATTGTTCAGCTCACTGACTTGCCACAGGTGCAGCACTAAGAATAAAGCAGTTGTCAGGATCTCTTCCAGGAGCACGGCAGTGATGTAGCTGCGTACATGCTCTGCCTTTGTCAGCCTTCCCCTCCAGTTTAGAGCAAGTCTAGGGCTGTGCGAGAGGCTATCACAGGCAAGAAGTGTTGACTTTAATAAGGCTATTTATCATACGATATGGGAAAGCAGAAGCTTTCATCATAGAGGCCTGGAGGTTTTTTCTTTACTGTTTTATCAACAGGTCTGAGAGTTTATACAGGCTCCTCCTAAGGTGTGAAATCTCTCTTGAAGTGGGTTTCATCATCTTCCCAGCTGAATTCATTTAATATGGTAAATGTAAGCATAGCATGCAGCAAATAGGCCAGAACAACTCTGAGACAAGAAGGTACAGCGAGCAAGACAGATGTGGTGGTGGGATACACCACCAGCAGAAACTGAAACGCAAAGAACAGCCTTCTAGAAGAGTTGTCACCCATCAAAACTGATTTGCCACCATACATTGCCACTGTAACAGTCTCACATTTCACAAGTTTTTCCTCGTGGAGCTTAATCCAACGGCCACTGACCCTCTGGGCGAAATTAAGGAGGTGAATCACCCTAGAGATGACCTGCAGGCTTTTCAAGTGAAAGAAATATTTTAAAAAAAAGTTAAAAAAAAGGTTTAAAAAAAAGTTAAAAAGAAGGTTTAAAAAAAATAATCTGTCCTAAGTCTCCAAGCTTTCCCAGGCAATTCTGGGTGGCCTGGTCTGATCTCTTGCCCCTGCATTCACTGACATAGGTGTTTTCTTGATACAACTTCCACATACTCACTGTAAGTCCTCCTCAGAGCTGAACATGCTGTGTGCCCATTCTCCAACTTAAAAAAAAACAATACAACAAACCAAACCAAAACAAATCAAAACAAAAAAACTAAAAAAGGCTGGAAAAATGTAGGCGAGGGGTGCTCCAGCGAGGCCGTGTGGACAGCTCTGCAGCCTCCGCAGCGCCCGGCTCCTGCACACCTTCCTCTGAAGGCGATGGAAAGGGCTTTAAATTATTTGGTGCCAAAAGAAGGGGAGGCCTGCAGCTGGTTTTAGTCCTGGGGTGAGGAAGTTGAAAGAATAAAAGAATTAGAGGCAGCTCTTTCGCGTAGGTGATTAGTGCAAAGGAATGTCAGATTCGGCAAAGAAAGTTTGCTTATCAAGCTGCAGATTTATTAAATGCGTTCCAGACCTGCATTGCTTCATTCAAGTTTAACAGAGCTGTAATACTTAATATGCCCTTTAGCAATTTAATACTCTCTTGTACAAATCATTGGAAAATTTAAAATAGAAAAATATGTCCAGGCTTAACTGTAAGAAGAAGGGGAACTCTGTACAAAAACAGAGGAGAAAGAATGCACGGGTAAAGCTGAATATTACTGAATATCTTACCACATGTATTATTCTGCTGAGTTATTAGTACGTGCACTCTTGTCTGCAGGCTAAAGGAGGAACTAGCAGTAATAAGTTACAGAACAACAATTTTCAGCATCAGGGCTCGAGACTGGCATCACATCATGCCCAGAAATTACTCCTCACGAAACACGTTTTATACAGTTTTTTGCCTTCAGTGAGCGCGAATGTGGGCTGCTTCTTTAAGGAAATGAAAATCAGTTGTTGGTGCTGCTTATAACAGACAGGAAATATTGCTGTCAAACATCTTACAATTGCTTTCACAATAAAAAGGGATGTAAACATTGAACTGGTACATCACTGAGACATTAAAGACAATCTTTGTCGGAGACAGAGAGAGGACAAGCCTGTAAAATGCCTCGCTGCTGCATAACTACGTGTGACTATAAACACATCCATATAAACATATTTCTGCATGAATAATTTACGTCTCATACCCTGTGTAAGAAAGTTCCTTCAAGGCTTTATATGCCCGAGGTGTGCAGGGTTCTGTCCCAGTTTGGACAAGAGGATATTATTTAATATTGGACATGCACGTGGGACAGAAGGGAAGGCCTTTCTTTTGTGGGAGTCAATTAGACTGCTTGACTTTTGTTTTTTTAAAGGAGTACAGGCTCTTAAAGCAGCCTTCCCAACCAATTAACTGCATTATACAAGCATACTCCTGAATCTGTAACTGCCCTGCAGAGGGTTGGACCAGAAGATGCACCGGTGCCTGTTGCATCCTGCAAGGAGACATTTCCAGGACAGAATCAGCGTGCAGGAAAGGGCTAGTCACAGACGCGAGGAGTACATCCATCTCCATGTAGGTGCAACTGATACAGAACTGTATATATGCAACCCTGTATGCTGGCCACTTCTAAGGACGCTGAATCATTCCGTCAGCCAGTCAGTACGTTGCCGCTGCTGACCCAGACTGACTGCCAGTAGCCAGCGTGAGTCAACGATACGCACAGATCACAGGGCCTTGCAGAGGCTGGGAAGAGCCGTCGCTCCCAGGGGACAGGCTTACTCGGAACATAAAGGACGGCAGGATTAAAGATTTGCCAAAACTCATGAATTAAGCAACAGCTGGGACCAGAATCTCCCCTCTCCTGCCCTAGTCACACACTACCAGGCCCTGAGCCGTTCTTAACGATTATCGTTGCCTGCTCCTGGCAGCCTCGGACTAACTCTTTCCATGCTATTTAAGGGCTGCAGGACTGGAAGTGACCTCCTGAATCACTGATCCCAGTGCCTCCTAATTGGAGGCAACCACATCATATGAGCCTAGTCAGAAGTGTCTCAAAGTGAGCGGGGTGGTGGGACGTGTGATGATTTCATCCTTCCAAATTCCAGAGGCAACACCCAGGCGGTTGTGGCAGCGATCGTCTCTTGCTCAGATATTATGGGAAGACTATGGTCGCCTGTTAACAAAAGGAATTTGTGCTGAAAGGTGTTTTGTTTTGCTCGTAACTTTCCTGACGTGGCTATGGAAATGCAAGTGAGGTGGGATCTGGGTAGAGCAGCCACTCATTTCTCCCACCATGCTAAGTAGCAATGGCACCGAGTACTAAAAAGCAGCTTGCCAGCATCTGAGACATTAGGGCAGTTTCCTGGACTGCAGAAAGCCCTACTGAAGCAGAAGCTGGTACAATATATTGGCTATCAGAAAGATCTGGTGTAATGTAGTGGGGCCTAATTTAGGCATGAATGTGTTGGCAATGTCTGCCTTTGAAAGGCACATAGTTCATGGCCTCTGGGATACACAGAATTTATTTCCTGAGCAGGAGGAGAGGGCTCTGAGTCTCCTTCTCCGTTAGCCTCCACCTCCCACTTCTCTGCTGTGGCTTTGGCATGTGGCAGCCTGTCTCTGCGCCTGCAGGAATGGCAGTAGGGAGGACCTGGGCAGTCGGTGGTTCTGTCTCTGCAGGGTACAGGTCTTAGAGAGAATTATTTTTTTTTCTTTCTTGTCATCTGGTCCACTTGGTGGAAGGGATGCCCTGTGGGATCAGCTCTCTTTCACTGAGGAACACACCCTGCAAAGCACTTCTCCTACCAGCCCTTTCAGAGGCCATGAGCTGAAGAGCAGCATGGGAGCAGCATGATGTCCCTGAGATGGGCGTAAGTGACTGCAAGAAAGAGAGGGGTGAGCAGGATTGCTTAGCTTTTGAAGGTGGGGTAGAGAAACAACTAAAATAAGAGGTATAGGACCGTCACACCAGCCCATCTACAGACCTTAGAGGCAGCTGGGTGTCTGGGTCACATGGACGCTGCTTAAAAAGTGCTGTTGGGTATAGGCAATGTATGAGGGATACAGCCCAGAAGCACACGGGGAAAAAGAGATGGAAAGGACTTTAGAAAGAAAGGAATAGATGCTTGCAGCAGCTCCTGGCTAGAAAGCCAGAGCTCCTAGCAGGTGTCGGATTCACCCAGGCATGGCAAGGCGCAATAGCATGTTCCACCAGGGCACAGCAGAAACAAGCAGCAGGAACTCAGGGCTTTAGGCCTTCCACAGAAAAAAACCCCTCTTGCGCTGGTGTCCAAAGAAGCTGCCAAAGTACAATGGCAAAGAGCTATGGGTTAAAGAACAAAGGCCCCTTAAATATCAAATAGTGTTTTAACTTGCTCCAAAACACAGGGATGAAACTGAGTTTCGTGTCACCACTGAATTGTGACAAGCCACCAACAAAATCTGCTTTGGAGAAGCTGGCCTGGTTTCCACAGCTGATATCCAAAAGCTACATGGAATTATCTCCAGCAAGAAAGTGAGGGTAACAAGCGAAAGAGATTCTGTTGTCAGGAGCAGGAAAGGGGAATCACATAGCTCAGATGTACTGAGGCAGATGATCCAAATAGCTCAGGTTTGTTTTTCAGTCTCCTCTTCAACAAATACCTAACAGAAGAACTTACTAAAGCTGCTTTCTCAGGAAGAAGGAAGCAGATTACTTGTATGCATTGTGTGCACACACTCATTGACATAGCATTAATGAGCTGCTAGTATAACTGTAAGTTAAGTACAGCTTATTTCATTTACATTTAAATTTTTAAGTTTGAAACTAACACTCTTGTGAGTCCTGCTATTAGGGTACTATAAATTAGTGTAGGCTAGGAGTCAAGGTTTGGGATTTGGGTTGGAAAGAAGAAGTAGTATTGACCCTTGCAGGAAAACAGTGCAGTCCTGCACCTAAAGGCTCAAGAGGTCAGTCATTCACAGCAAGTGGGACAGAATTGATCGGTACAGAGAAATTCAGCACATTCCCAAGCAGTTAAAGCTGTTGTTTGCAGTGGCCAGGGGCTTGGGCATGCTCCACGCATCAGAGTGTGCCCACAGGCAGCCAACACATTCTGAGCTGTCTTCTCTTTTTGTAAGATGCTGGCATACCTCTGGGCAATAAGGTCAGAGAAAATCCTTCAAGCCACTAAAAATACACAGAAGGCTTCATCCATTTCTGCGGGAGATTTATCTGGTTATTTCTACATGTGGTGTGTGAAATTTCTTGGCAAAGTTCAGCTTCTAGGAAGGATATTATAGAACGGAGATTGTGCTGCATCAGCATTGTGTGAAGAGATATTAAAAATAGACATAAATAGGAATGGCAGGTGTTGGTAGCATCAGTCTTTAAGTCAATTGCATGTGGTTTCCATGAAGTCCTTTCCTTATGAAAATCAGTGCTAAGAAAATAGGATTACTTCTGTACCCACTCTGGAAACAAAGAGATCGCTGTGCAGGACCTGAGAAAGAGACCTGCTCAGCCGAAAGCAATGCAGCGTGCTGGCGGCTCCCATTGCTCTGCCCTGTGCCCTCAGCCCGCCGCCATCCCTGGCACAGGAGCAGTAGCACAGTAGTGTTGCCGCTCCCCTGAGCACTTCTCCGCTTGCAGCTACTTTTAGAGTGTGCTTCCAGAAGCAGAAGAGTACAATGCTGGACTCACTGGTGTGACCCCATAATCCCCCCTTCAGAAAAGGCAGGATTTTTGCCTAGTTAGAAGGAAGACACAAAGTCCTTCCTTGCACCAAGCTGCACGCTCCAGGTAAGCCAGGACATCAGCTCCCGCTGATCTTCCTTACCTTGCCACGTTTTCTCCCAAAGCTGATGACAAAAGACATGGTGTGACCACAAGCTTGGGTGGGGGTGATAGGGAGGAATTAAAGGGAAAATTTTTCACATCAAAAACAATTTGACATGTGCCCAGCTCAGGGGCGGGGGTTGGCTGGCAGTGCATGACAAAGTTGTTTAAAGCCTGTGGCAGGTCAGTTCTTAAAGCCCGTGAGGTGCTGTGGTGAATGGCCAGTTTTTCCTAGTAGTTTGTGCTGCTGTGTAGACAAATGGAAGCTACCTCTGCAGCTCAGAACAGGAGTACTTATCGCAGGTTGATGGACCCAGATGTCTCTCTCAGGCTTCAGGTTCACAAGCGCATCTCTCTGACAAGAGGAGTAGGTTTGGGGCACTGCAGGCCTCTCCTTCCTCCCCGGGTCTCTCCAGGACAAATGCTCTGCTAGCGCTGGGACAAGATGAGCTTTCACCCATGGTCAGGGTGGCCAGGGTGGTCACCAGGTGGTCAGAGAAACTCTGGTCAGGTGGTGGCACTTCACCAGACTGTGAAAATGTCATCCAAGGTAAAGGTGGATTACAGGAGTCCAGCCTCCAGGATGTTAGAGAGAGAAGACATTCCAAATCTTTAACAGGGAATTCTTCACTACTGTAAGGAAAATATGGAGCCTATATCTCCAAGAAAATACTGGCAGCCCAGATAGACCCTCACTGTCACAATGGGTCTATTACAGCTGTGGATAAAGGTTCCCCCATCCAAATCAGAGACTCACTAAGCCTGCCCACTCTAAGAATACTGTTAGACGTATCAGAAGGTGACTGTTGACTGCCAGTTTCCTAAGGAATAGTCTCATTTATTACAGTATTTGAAATGTGAGATCCTGAGATAATGACTCAAGGATTGCTCAAGAGGATAGAATGCAACCTCTCTGAAAAGCCTCTTTCTGCTCTTTTGCTGCTAAGATAACTAATAAACATCTTCTGAAATGGGGCTGTGGTGCACATTGCCAAAATTCAATTTGTGCATTTGTTCCTCTGAGACAAAGTTGTTGAGTGATGAAAACAAAATTGCCAGTGTCAGCTGGGTAAAACCAGTTAATGTTCTGCAGCCTGGAATAAAGTTCCCGTACCTGATTCCTCCTAGGTGCAGTTCACTTAGGCATTTCAAATATCCATAGAGTGAATACTTTGGGGTTTGGAGGTCAGCAGTGGTTAAAAAACCAGAAGTGCTCGGAGGCTTTTTTGCAGAACAAGCTCTTTGATTGGAGAAAATGAGATATAAACCAGCACTTTCTCCTGGGGCATGAAAGAGAGAGGATAACTCAAGAGCTTGAACAGTTTGCCTTCTGTTAAAATCGATGCACTTCTGTTAGGTGGCTCAGTGGCCAGGGTTCAGCAGCGTGCCCTAGCAAGTGAGCTCCCAAGTGCAGAACACCTACAATTTACAGCAGCATAGAAGAGGTCTTCGTCTATTGCACTGGGCACCTCACAGTGGCAACAGTGGTACCACTACTACAACATAGAAATAGCTGATGACAGGATAACTGATCTTGACCAGTATGTTAGTCACAGTTAAGTCTTTTGGGGAGTTTTTAACATTCTGACCTTAAGCATAGTTAAAGGGTGCTTCTTCAGTTTAGTGCTTTTATACGAGAACTAACGCTGTTTTATTAGCAGTGTGTGGATGCATGCGCATGTGAGTGCATGAATGTGTCCACTGAACATAAAGGTTTGACCTGGACAGTCCGTATTTTGAGGTTGCTCTGGGTTAGACTGCATACCCCGTCTGGATATGAGACGCTGTACCCATGGCTTTGTCTCTAGGAACATGAAAACTTTCCATTCAGGTGCTGCATCTCAGTACTTCCACTTGATAGCTCAGCCAAAATTTTTGACTGGCACTGACAGTCATCAGTAGGTGCAGATGCAGAGGAGATGGAGGCTCTGTTGGCATCCTGTTCCACTGACCTGCGCCCTTGGATTTTGCTGATATGGACAAGACCTTGTCCCTCAGGCCTGAATGCTCCCCAGCCTCCTGAGTGGAGTGCAGGCAAATCCGCTTGGATTGTTGGACTGTGCCGTGCATTGTTCAAAAGCCTTTCACATCTGCTTGTAACAAAAAGCTACTTGAGACAGATGGAAAAAAAAATTGGAGAGGAGCAAAGAATCACATTTGCAAAGCCTGCTGTTTTAGCTCAGAGGTGACAGTGGTACTAACATGACTTGTGAACTTCCTCTCTTTGTAAAGATTTGATTTCTGGGAGTCTCTTTGATGAGACATTTGGATCCATCACAAACCATTCAGACAGATGTGTTTGCTACTAGAACTTCTTCAAGGAAGATGGGAGGAAGGTTGAGAGGATGAAGATGACAGATTGCTGACCTTCTCTTGCCTTGATCCAGTGTGTTTTTCTCTGCTGAAAATGAAAGCATCTCTCTTCTGAATGCCAGAACACTACAGCCAATGGGACAGTAGCTACTGAGATGAGGACCACCATTATAAACTTACAGAGCAAATGCCAGCCAGAGGAAGGAACTAATGCTGCCAGGACACCTGCCTGTTTATGACCATCGCTCTCAGTAAGCACCCTCTGGCCTGGCAACTGAAGGAAGGTGGAGACTCATTCATACCAGGGCCGGGCAGTCATCCATGCAGCTCCATGCAGTTCCTGGAGTTATAAACCATCGACATTTGTGTCAGCGGGAGCAGAGTCAGTCCCATGCTTTCTTGTACTAAAATCTTGAGGAGAAGAGATCCACAACAGACAGGCTAAGGGGACCCAACATAGGTCAGGTAGATCAGTGGGTCTTTCCACAGGAAAGAGGCTTTTCTGTGGGTCCTCCCCAAAAGCCACAAGAAAGCTGTAGCAGCTGGATGAAATGGCTATGTTGCTCAGAGAACAAAGGACAACTTTTAGGCTAAGGCCTATGAACGTGACAACCCAAGCTGATGTGAGCTATGGAAGGCGTACATCAGCTTTAACTAGTTCAGGGTTAGCAGGCTGAAACCCTGCCTGGCCATCTGCCTGTTTCCACTCCACGTTCTCTTGCACAGCACGGCAGCAAGGGGAGGGCCACATTACTGACTAAGCGGAGTGGAAACAACAGAGCATTTGGCCTGCACTATAGAGGTGCTGGTTCCAGTAAGCTCTCTCCCGGCTCCGTAAATTAGTTTTGAACCCACAAGAGGCTTGATAAGTGACACAGAAGTGGCATGGAAAGTTGAAGCATTCAAAAGCAAAAGAAAATCATGCACAGTAAGTACTTCTCCCTGCAAAGCCTGAAACTTGCCTGGCTTTTACCCTTACCCCGTCACTGCTAGAGCTACTCTGAGTGCCTCCTCCCTCTTCTTTCAAATGATTAAACCCTGACCGTGCTTGCGGGAGGAGAAGGTGGTTCAAACCATAACTAAAGATGTGAGTCTAAAGGTCAGGCAAGCCAAAATGATGTTTCAACTCCCAGTTCATACCGGGCTGTACACTCAGCTGGACTCTGCATCCAGTAGATATTTATAAAATTTACCTCAATTAGTCCATCTAACTCCTTTCTCACTTACCAGTGGACAACACTAGAAGATGTTAACTACGGTGTTGCTGCTGTATTAACAGCATCCCATTTGCAGTCCTTAGCCTTGTGTTCACACACACAAATGCACACAACATACATGCACACCCCAGTGAGACAGATCAGTCTCGTTAGCCCTCTTTTGTAGCTGGGCTTCAGAGTCAAGGTGGGATGCCAGGCTCGTACCTGAGGTCAGTGAGAAGGATCTCATGTAAGAGTTATCACCCCAACCCATGCTGCTATGTTCTCCAATTTATCAGAGGTTACTAGGACCATTGTGGAACGTGGCAGCAAGGTTATGATGGGCAAACATGCAATCAGATGAATGATTTTTGTTCCCTTAATTCATGGTCGGCCCTCCAATGGTCACTGGAAGCAGGATGCAGAAACCACAGTATTAGCAATTTTGTGCTGAAGCAGGTTTGTAGGCTTCCGATTTGTTTTCAAGAGTAGGCGTTACCTTCACTGAGCTGAGCACAAAGTATCCATCTCTCGGTCTGAATGTGTCCTGTGGGATTAGAGTCAGTGGATTTGGAGCCAACCAGCCTGTTATTTGGGGAGGGTGAGGAGGTGGCTGTGACTGAACTGCCCACCCACACTTCAGTGACCTTTCTCTAGAAGTGGAGAGCTGGAGTCCAGTGGGAGCACAACCATCACTTTAGAAAGGAAAGAAGTGGAGACAGCTTCTGATTTCGGCAGTGTAAGCCTACCTGTTTCAGGGACGCAGCAGCCTCAGACCTCACACCAGTGAGTCTGAGCCTGGAATGTGGTTTCCCCTTCTCAGTGAAACCAAATTTGGGCTGTATCAATAAGTATCTAAGGAGATGCATATGTATGTATGTCTTTAATTGCTGGAGAGCTATGGCCTAGAATGCCAACGTGCTCAAGCACCCTGCTCCCTTAATCGTTTAAAGTGCTGTGCATGCTGCTTGGATACCTCCTAACACTGTTTGCTAGATCAGATATCAAACAGGAATGTTAAACTTTGAAATCAGGGCAGCGGTATGCCTTCGTAATTGCCCTTCTCTCTGAATAATGGAAGCCCGCTGGACAGGGCAATGATTTATTAACGTTACCTCTCCTGCCTTCCCCCGTTTCCATGTGCCATCTCAAGCAATTCAGTCAGTAATTTTTTATCACTATATTTTATCGTGTTATGCTTATCCTAGAGGACTAAGAAATTTATGCTGCTAGAAAACTCATATTCTCATAGTTGTTTCTTGAATCCAAAATATTTTTCTACCATTGTTGTGTGAACATTTTTCTCATTCTCAGAGCCACAATGGTTTGTATTGCTGCTCTGGCTCCTATTCCCTTTATTTCCGTGAATAACAAGAAATTGCTGGAAGTTAGAAGCAGTCCTAGGGGTGGGAACTGGCCTGTGAGCTCTTCACTGCTGTGATGGTTAGGACATCTCGGACATGCCAGTAAACCCAGGTCTAACAGAGCAGGGTTTGGACAGGAGCCCCCCACAACACGAACCAAATTGCAGGAGCACCTACAACAGGGAGCTGCTTCCTACCCCACAGACATCACTGCTGGAGTTTCATTTCTAGCTAGTCTAGGAAATTCACAGAATCACAGAATCTCCTAGATTGGAAAAGACCTGTAAGCTCATCTAGTCCAATCATTAACCCAACACTGACAAGCCCACCACTAAACCATGTCCCTAAGTGCTGTATCTACACGACCCTTAAATACCTCCAGGGATGGGGACTCTACCACTACCCTGGCTAACCCGTTCCAATGCCTGATGACCCTTTCAGTAAAGAAATTCTTCCTAATATCCAATCTAAACTTCCCTTGGCGCAACTTGAAGCCATTTCCTCTTGTTCTATCACCTGTTACTTGAAAGAACAGGTTGACTCCCACCTCTCTGCACCCTCCTTTCAGATAGTTGTAGAGAGCGAGAAGGTCTCCTCTCAGCCTCCTTTTCTCCAGGCTAAACAGCCCCAGTTCCCTCAGCCGCTCCTCATAAGACGTGCTCCAGACCCCTCACCAGCTTCATTGCCCTTCTCTGGACATGCTCCAGCACCTTAATGTCCTTCTTGTGGTGAGGGGCCCAAAACTGAACACAGTACTCAAGATGCGGCCTCACCAGTGCCGAGTACAGGGGTAAAATCACCTCCCTGGTCCTACTGGCTACACTAGTCCTGATACAGGCCAGGATGCCGTTGGCCTTCTTGGCCACCTGGGCACACTGCTGGCTCATGTTCAGCCGGCTATCAATAAACACCCCCGGGTCCCTCTCTGCTGAGCAGCTTTCCAGCCACTCCTCCCCAAGCCTGTAGTGTTGGTGGGGGTTGTTGTGGCCAAAGTGTAAGACCCAGCATTTGGCCTTATTGAAACTCATACAGTTTGCCTTGGCCTATTGATCTCGTCTGTCTAAATCCCTCTGCAGGGCCTCCCTACCCTCACGCAGATCAACACTTCCACCCAGCTTGGTGGTGTCTGCAAACTTATTGAGGGCACACTCAGTCCCCTCATCCAGATCATTGATAAAGATGTTAAACAGGACTGGCCCCAGTACTGAGCCCTGGGGGACACCACTCGTGACTGGCTGCCAACTGGAATTAACTCCATGCACCACCACTCTCTGGGCCTGGCCTTCCAGCTAGTTTTTTACTCAGCAAAGTGTATGTCCATCCAAGCCATGAGCAGCCACTTTCTCCAGGAGAATGTTGTGGGAAACAGTGTCAAAGGTTTTACTAAAGTCCAGATAGACAACATCCACAGATTTTCCCTCATCCACTAAGCAGGTGACCATGTTGTAGAAGGAGATCAGGTTAGTCAAGCAGGACCTGCCTTTCATAAACCCATGTTGACTAGGCCAGATCATCCAATTGTCCTGTGCGTACTGCGTGATGGTATCCAGGATGATCTGCTCCATCAGCTTCCCCGGCACCGAAGTCTATTTCATCTGCTCATTTGCTTTATGTTTGCTGAGTTGTTAAATTAGTATCAGGAAAAAAAACCTCACTGTGCACAATGGTTGAAAGCAAACTTCTAATGTTCGGTGAAGCTTTTCCCTCCATTGCTCTGGGGACTCTATTTGCCCACTAGCACCATGTTTAGCTCAGAAAAACCCAATTAGCAGAGGAGGCAGACTGATACCAGCCTACAGTCATCTGCAGCTGATCTCTTTGCTGAGCTGATGGAGGTGCGTGTCGCTCCCAGCGTGGGTGGTGCACCCTCTTCTTGCTTATGCTCCAGTGCCTGCACCCCCTCACCTCTGGAGCCCCATGGCCACATGTGGCCTGCTCTACCTGCCCAATTTATGCCGCTCCCACCACACGCCGCTGATTGATGCTCCAGACCAGCACGCAGTTGCTGTCTCCTCAAAGCTATTATCTCAGAATCTGGAAAGAATAGCCCAGTAGGGCTTCTTGGACATGCCTGCAAAACTGAGTGACAGACCTGCTTCTAAGAATCATGAAAATTGCTGCTCTTTGTAACAGGGCAAATTTAGACCCTTCTGTGCTGCCAATGGGACTTAAAAGGCCTTATTCACACAATTGCCACTCTTCTCAAGAGAGTGCAATAAAACCTCCCAGACTGGAATGGAAGCAATTGACATTTGCCAAGTTCATGTGTAAATGATCGGTTTTTGTAGCAAGCCAAATAAGCCACTGGAGCAAGCTATCCAAAGAAAGTTTTCAGAAATAGCTGACTCCTGATGAAGCAGGTCAAATCTAACTATCTCTGTCAACTTGAAGTTATGGTGAAACACAGGAAAGCACTCAAATAAGACTTCTTTCACTGCAAACAAGATATGAAACATACACAGGGTACACAACCACAGTCAGTCTTACTGTTAGTATATGCCAGTTAAATCTCACGTCTCCTTAAAGCCTTCCCCTTGTTGCTCCCCTGATGGACATCATGACTGCATTAATCTTTAAAAGAGATTTTTAGGGTTTTTTGTTTTTCTAAGAGATGACTGAGCTGGGGGAAGCAAACTGTGTCAGAACCAACCTCTACACTGGATAGATACATCTTTAACAACTTACTGAAAATGTGATAGATGTGCCCCAAATGGATCCTATGAAAATTGTTACTGAAAGAAACTCAGTTCATGTTTTGCCAAGCATGTGATCAAAACATAATTTTTTTACACATACTTTGCTAATAAGAGTCAGCATTTTATCCTTATAGGGGAGAGAGACATATTTTTCACTCCTTTACAGTGCAAGTGTCTTTCCCTCCTTGTGGATGATAACTTGCAGGTGGACCGTGTTCTCATACGAAAGGATGGATTTGGACCGTGAGCCAGGGGATTGGTAGGCACTTTGGTATTCAGCCACAGCCAACATGGGAGGAGGCTGACGTGGTCCCTGTGGGGCAGTCTCTCCACAAACAGCACAGTGTGGGTCCCATCCACGTGCCTGGTGTGGGACTGTCTCTACAAGCACAGCCAGGGCTCACCCACACGAGGTGGAAGTACAGAAGCCTGATCGTGAAAGCGGTCACTTTGCCTCCCTTTGCAGGCAGCCTAGATATAGCCATGTTCCCGTCAGCATGTTTCTTCTTTCTACGCTTATCTTGGCCACCGATTGTTTACACTCAACCGAGGGACTGGTCAAATTAAAACACCAAGCAAAGGTGTGCCTGTGTGCTTGCGCGTCTTCCTCCCTCCCTATTCAATGGGCCAAATTCTGCTCAAAGTCCAGGGTGGAGAGGTTTTCTCACCAGGGTATTGCTTGGACCACCCTGTGCCTGGGTGCTCAGGGAGCAGCTTCACGTGAAACGAGGAGGGAGAGTGGTTGGTCCCACATCGGCTTTGCTTCAGGATGTGATGAAGAGGTTTATGTTGAGAAAAGCATATCAACACGTTAGAAACATTCATGGCACCAGTCTTTCCAGTGTCGCTTATGCTTACTGCGCCTTCATAAATATTTTTAAGAAACAGCCTATGTCAATGGAAAACAGCTCCCTTGTATCAGGAGGCCTGATTGCAATTGTTTTCACGGAGCTAGGCATTCAGTCCAGTCACTTGTCCAGAACAACTCAGCAAAAAATATAGTATCACGTCAAAAAGTCATTTCCTGGTAACGTGGCATCTTCTTTGGCAAAAGCTTCTTAAAACAAACAAAAAAAGGCACAATAGATAAATTTCTCAATTCCAGGCTTGGTTTAGACCATATCTGCCAGACGGCAAGCACTGTTGGTCACGCAGTAAGTGACTTTCCCTTCCTTCCTTATCCCTGCTCCGAGGCCCTGCTAACACTCTATGTGTGTTTACGGATACAGCTCTGTGATTACTTTGGAAGTGCAAAATACTTGGCATAGGGGATTGTGACAGAGTTTCCTTGGCTCTGACAAGTCTCCTCAGTGCCTTCAGCTTTGGCTAGCCCAAAACAAAATCTTTGCTTCAAAATACCATTCAGTCTTTCAGCAATAAAACAACCATCTCAGATAGTGCTCTCTGGTGTTGCCTGACCATCCGACCTGCTGCCTTCAGGATTTAGGAAGGAGGCTGGGGGAAGAATGCAAACGTACGTCTGAAACTGGCATTAGGATTCCTGGCTTTGATTGCTCCTTTGTGGAGCCCTGTGAACCAGCCAGTTGTTTGGGTGTGAGTGAGTGGTCTTCCTTGGCCATTTCAGTGTGAACCATTAATCAGCCAGTGTGTGGGATACAGCCTGCTACTTTAGCGATGACCTTGTGCTGGGATTTAAGGTTATTTGTTGCTTTGTATGTTTTGCGCTGTGTCCCTTCCCTTTTCTACTACCTACCCACTCCTGCTTCTTCTGGCTCCAGCTAAACCTGTGTCGGACAACTCAAGCTTATGCTTGTTACTGAGCTCGGGACTGCTCAGGACTTTTGCAAGAGTGTGTGTGTGCATGGCATTGGTGAATGAAGAGTTTTGTATTGGAACATTAATTACCGAGGGGCCGGGCGCAGAACAGGAAATACAAGTCCTTTTCTTACATAAACATTTTCAGTTTAGGTTGGCTGAATACTTGGATACCAATTCTCTATGGGTTGGGATCCTTTAGGTTTATTTATCCAGTTATGTTCCTGTTTTCGAATTTAACGACTCCCTAACTATCACCACCATGGTAGAAAAAATATTGATACGCAAGGTACAGGAGAAAATTTTATGTTCAGTTTCAACAGAAACTAAGAAAACTATTCAGCCAGACACATCACTGAACGGCTCTGTCTATTCACACAAAAAATGGATGAACTAGATTTGTCATTTCTTGCCATCAAACAGCATTTTCTGTTTCTTCTGCTTCCCAGAATGGGGACTTAAAACCCAGACACAAGTAAACAGCAACTTTTTTTTAAGCTGTCCCCATTCTGGTAAGAATATTTTGTTACGGGAAAAAGAAAACCAAAAACCCTACACATAGGGAAATCAGGGGGGTTATCATCAGAATACTGCATCCCACATAGTGTCTAATTGCACTGCTATCAGAGATTTGTATACTAGAAGAAATACTGTCAACACTGAAAATAGTCTAAGCAATACAGCTTCGAGTTTTTAGTAACAATTAAACAGTGTCAATTAAACAGGGTTTGAGGTAAATACATGTATTAGTTAATTATGTCTCATTAAGTAGAAAATAGGCATAGGCATTCCAGATATCAAAGTATAGTGCTTAATACAGTGGAAATAGATTAGGGTTGAGAATAGTGTCCACAAAGTAAGTCCACTAATTTGTCTGCCTCTCAGTCAGCCTCACTCTGTTTGTCTGCCTCTACTCCTTCTCCCATTTTGCTCTTGTTTCCAGCACAAGGCCACATGGAGACTTTGGGAGGGCTGGGGAGGAGCAGATATGACTAACTGCTTTATTTTTAAAAAAATTCTGAAGAGGTAAGATTCCCTTACAAGATAATCCTTGTCTGCAAGGAATTTCTAACAAAAGGGTATTGTGCCCATAGAGGTAAATCTTTTGGGTTTCTTTATACTAGATAAAGATAATTAGTCACTGGACTGAAACTTGATAGTAGCCTGCCTGTAGCAGCATGACAGTCAGTAGGGGCAAATGGAAGACACTGCTGACGAGTCGTAGACATATTTTCATAAAAACAGTTTCCTGGAACTCAGAGGAGTTGGGAGAAGAAAAGTAGGTAGAAGACTAATGATTATTAACTTAGAGGCAAATGTATTCAACAGTCATATAAAACTGATTTAGTGAGCTTGAGTTAAAAGGAAGTAAACTGGGACCAAAAGTTGACCTAAAGCGATCCACACAGTTGCAACACTCACCCTCATTCGCGTTTTTAAAATTTAGTGAAATTCACAGCACATCACAAAAGAGCCTGAATTCCCTACTGAAGGAGGTAGATTCTTCTAGAGAATGACCCAGACACCAAACCTTCAGACTGTATGAATATTTCAGTGTCTCTCAGAAAATTGTTTCCAGTCATCAGGAGCAATATTCAAGTGAAATTAACTATGCATTACTAAGAGAGAGAAAAAAGTTTGGAGCTTTAGTAACATGGAAGATGTAAAAAGCAGCTGAAAGCAGGTAAAAATGGGGCAGCCGTATTTGTGTCATAAGCAACGATATGACTACTTTGACTACAAGAGGGAAATGGCCCCTTGATAGATAAAAATGATAAAATGATCAATAGTCATATAAGATAGACTTATTCCGTTCTTATCTGTATTTGGAAGCCAGAAAGCTAATGAGCATAAATGCCTTCTTTCCACTCATAAAAGAGGCACTGACTCAAAATGAATATTTTGAAAACCAGCAGACCTAGATAACTTGCAGTCAAGAGACCTGCAGGGATGATGAAGAAGATCCTGGCCTAGAAATACTCATTTTTAGTGAATCTTGAAACACCAGAAGGACACTAGAACAATGCAGAGTGTTCAGCCAACGTCACAGTAGGTCACCAGCACACTTGACAGCATTGCAGCTTAGTTTGCCTGACAAGGGATCCTAGGCAGCAGAAAAATGAATTGTTAATGAAATTAGATGGGAACGCAGTCACTAGAAGTCTAGGCTGTTTTACAACATAGCATTCTTGTAAGAAACTAATGATATACACAATGTCTGTGTGGTTTCTTCCAAAGGGATTAACATAGGGCTTGAAGCCACTCCAAAGAGCTCATTAGCTGGTTCCCTTCAGATGGCCATCCGTATGCAGCAGGTTATTCAGTGCTGCTTAGATATGACCAGACTGAACCAACGAGCAGTTAAATTGTAGTTTGACCACAGCATCTCAGTCATCAGCAGCGGGTCACAGGTAAGACCGAGGCAGAATCGGTCTTGCCACATTGGCAAAGAACTGTCCAGGTGAGAGATGTATGACTGATCTCTGCTGTAAAAAGAGGTGAAAACTTCAAAAAGGTCCTCGATGATTTGACCTTTCGAAGCCAAGTCAGGCAATCAGTACAACTTTGAGCATGTGAGCAAGAGACACAAGCAAAGCACCTAAGGGAGTGGGACCTCATTAGTGACTGGAATCCAGGTCAGCTTCTGATAGCGACTGAAAAAAATCACCTCAGAATAAGGAACAGAAAGTTTTACTACCCCAATCCAGTTTGAGCAGGGATGTGCTTTTATCCCTGTGTACAGTATTGGGGAGATTGTTGCAATGCCCATAGTTTTAGAAGGTTGTTGAAATATTGGAGTGGGTGCAGAAAACAGCCACAAAAATTGTGCAAGGTCTAGAGAAAAAAAACCATAGCAAAGACTTGGAGAACTTAGTCTGTTGAGTTTAATAAAGACTTGTAAAAAATGAGAAATGACTCGATTACAGAGGATGTTTCCCTCCTGGGGGAAAATGTCAGGGACTAAAGAGCTCTTAATCTAGCAGAGAAATATGCAACAAAAGCCAATAGCTGAAAGCGGAAGCCTGGCAAATTCAAATGAGAAAATAATCAGAAATGTTTAACAGTGAGAGTAAGCATTAATATAAATTGCCAAAGTGGTCGGTTCTTCATGTCAAGCTATCGTCACATCAAAGCTCCAGGCCTTTCTAAATGACAAGTTTCTGTTAGACAAGCCATTGGGCTCCTTATGAAAATGACTGTCCAAAACCTAATGGCCCATCCCAAGGGCTGAAACTTAACTGGCCTCGGGAGACTCAGACCAGATGAGTATTGACCTCTCTAGCCCTCATTCTGTGGGTCTAAGAGAATGGTACAGGTTAGTTTAAATTTTTAAATTCTTATCTACCAGCCTTATTTGTCATCTCTCTTGTAAACAAAGACTACCTGCAGCTTTCTCCTGTCTGGACTCTACAGGTGAGGGAAGAACTGTCTCTGCGTCTCTGGAGATGGAAACCCTTCACTGAGCGAATCTCTTTTTGTGGCTAAGTACCCTGCATTAGCAGGGGCTTTTCTCAGACTTTTCCATTTTTCCTAGAAAAAGGGCAGTTTCTCTTTATCCATCTCTCTCTTTCTCTCTTTCTCCATCTCAAGCCACAACTGCCAAGTCTCCTGGAAAATATTTTCTAGTTTCTGGAACGGATTAGTATCCCTGCTCGGTGCAGATCTTCTGTACTGTATTTCTCTGGGTGGTTTTCAGAGCCTCTTGGGGCCCACTACTTCCCATGGTCTGGCAAAGTCCCTGACCACCACTTGGGACCTTGGTTTGTTTATTTTAACATTCATAGTGAAAAAAAACCTGAAACCAATTGATGCCAACCATTGGTACAGAACAAAAAATTAATATAGACCAAATACATTTCTATCCATTAAAGAAAGATGTAGAATAAAGGCCTCACCCAGTGTCAAATTAAAGAAAGGCCAGAGTTAAAAGTTTTGTCTTGCGACACGTTCTACAACTGTCCAAACTGCATGGCAAGAAGCAATAAACACTGAAGCCAAGGGCTTGGGGGGACGAGTCCTCCTGCCTGGTCCCAGCAGCTCAGGCCCAGAGATAGACAGCAGGAGCATTTTGGATCATTTCAACTATTGTAAAAATGTAACAGCCCCAGGGCAGATCCCAGCTCCCGTTGGAGACAACAGGGCTGACGAGGCACTCAGCTCTAAGAAAGCTGGTGTCTTAAATGAGCACACATGGCACAGGCCTCAGAGGAGCCCTTGCCTCTCACCTAGGGCCCTACTCTTCTGACACTCCTGTTTCCTTACTTCTCTCCTGCTCCATGCGGGAGGTGGGCTGTGGGACTCACTTACTCCATGGCCTTTACTTCAATCTTTGTACCTCTCTCCACAGTCTTCCCAATTTAGGGGATTTCTCTGCTCTGTTAAAAAAACAGGAGGGGAAGGAATTAAGTGTCATTGAGACATCTGGAAAAAGCTGCCTTACACTTTATCATGGCATGCATGCCCAGGTTGAAAATGGCAATCTGCCTCAACTCCCTTTCCTAGGTCCCTGGTGTTGCTTCTCGCCCCAGTAGGGCTCCTGGGTTTCCAGACCTTAGTTCTTTCGCTCAGATAGTGCCAAAGCCATTGTTTTTTGTGCTGGAGATATGTGGTTTCTATGCCAGAATTATAAGTAAACCATGAAAAAATATTAACATTTTTGTGTAGACTTACGCAACTTTTTCCATGAAGACCCTCAAAAATGGCTAAAGACTTGCCTTGTCATTAACCATAGGGAAGTGTATGGTGCATGTTTGTCTTCTTAAAGGAGCAACAGTTTGTCCAGAAAGAGCATGTTTGCAGACCAGAGATGTTCTGAAGGACATCACGTACACAATCCCAACCAAAAGGCCTCTGCAAAGGCCCAGCTAAGCACGTGGGTATGAAATCTGCTTTCTAGCCAAACTTCGGTCTACAAGCACAGCTGCTACTGCTCTTCAGCAGTCACAAAGCATGGCTACAATGTCAATTAGGTTTGGGGCAAAGTCCTACAAAAAGACCCAGAATCCCCTAGGTCCCAACACAACACCACAACCAGAAATGGTCATCTTTTCCATCCTGGGATAAGAACAGTAGTCATCACCAGCCATGTGTGCAGACTCAAGCCCACTGGCTTCACCACTGCCTCTCACCTAGGGCCCCAGCAATGTTCCCTTTGCTCTCCTACCCTGAAACACTATCGTACATGAGATCCCAAACACTTTATAAAGTGCTTTCAGCCTTAGCACACATATCAGCGCTTTGTAAAACACAAGGGGATGGAAACACACATGCCAAATTCTTCGAGCAGGGAGACTGATTAGTGTTCAAGGTTTGTCCTGAGGAAATGCTTATAAAATGGTGGGCTCATGTTTGAGCAGCCTTCATTGCTCAGGAGCTCAGATATGTCCTGTGAAATCTGCACAGACCACCACGTGTTTTTGAGGTTGGTGGGTGGACATATGCCCATAGCAGAGACTAGCTATACAGATGCTCAACAATTAAGCCATTAGTGGACTCCTACACACTTGTAAGGTACACAGAGCTCATGGAGTGCCTGCCAAGTTCCTCAAGTAGTAACAGTTCACGACACTCTTGAGATATCTGCCAGATGCCGACACAGTGTTCTGAAGTTCCTATTTCAGGACATAATTTTAAAAATACTTCTAGCTCAGTATTTAGATGCCAAAAAGCATTTGTGTACGAATTGTAATGTAAACCATAAACCCAACAGGAAACACCAGAGCCTTCTCCTTTTGTAGATACTATGTGACTAAGGAGCGTTAGGAAAATGTTCCTTGATTGGCAAGAAAACAAATACATTTTACTGTCCCATATGTGCAAAATGAAACAGCCAATTAACATATATCTGGCAAAGAAAGAATATTTTTTACCTTCCAGCATTGCCCACACATCCCAGATTGTATATTGATTGCAACATTTATGAGTATTGCACGGGGGGCAGATGACGAACACTCTGCTAAGCACTGAGCTTGGCTGACAAGGAGGCACTGCAGTTCTAGTAATTGAATCAGCAATTCAGCTCAGCCTGAATTTGCTCACGTTTCTGGAGCTCCCACTGGGAATGCTCAGTGGCCTAGCAAAAGCTTTCACACAGTCACTTTCATACCATCAGCTGGCTGGCACAATCACTCTCATAGTACTAATACAACTGTTATCCTTTCGGTAGACATCAAAATTAACTGCAGTAGAAAAGCAGTCCCAAGAAGAGACACTTGTCTGCTTTGCGTAACATAAGATCTACATCTGTAGATCTAAATTCAATAAAGAGGGAGTGAGTGCATGCATATGTCGTGTCTATGTGTTTTCAGCACACTGGTCCTTTGAACTTGACTTTTTCTTTTTGGTTTTCCTCAATTAAGATTCAGGTGGGTATGAGGAAGTCTTAAAGCTAACAAGATGCTAGCCCTATTTTTCCCAGTATGTTTTTACAGGGGCAATGCAAAGATAACAACAGTGAACAACCGAACGCAACTCCCATCCCTGCAGCAAGCCATTCTCAGTGCATGCTTTTAGCCTAGCCACACCAGCCTCTAGACCAGAATAAACTACGTATTTGTTATTTCTGAGATATTGTTACAGGCTCTTCATAACTGCTGAGTAGATTGAAATATCCCATCCCACCATTTTGAGCCACCCCTCATCTTCTTTATCCAGTTTGCATATGTCAGGTCCCTGAGTGCACTAACAAGCCTTAATGGCCTTCACCAGCCTCAGCTGGAGCTTCCACCCACACCCATGGGCCCAGGAGCCCATTTCAGCTCAGCCTAGGGACTGACAACCCTGGGCTGGGTTGAGCTGTGTTGGAGGAATGTTGCTCGTCAGCTTGCCTGTATCTTTGTTTTGATAGGGGCCTCAACCTGCAGATTGATGTCCTGGCTAGATCTCAGCCTAGACTTTTTGTTGTTGCAGACCTTCTCAGCTACTGCTGGACCTGATCTCAACCCTGACCTACAGATTGAATTTCCAGCTTGACCTCAGACCTGTGTCATTGCCATGGTATTATCATATGATTTGGACTCGGCTGGTTCTGGCCATCGTCTCCAGGTTTGTCCTGATCACTTCATTCAGCTACTGTGGATGGGCCATGATTGGGGAGGTTGGGCCCTGCTGGCCCTGGGTTCTATCATCTCCTGGCTCACCTTGCTTTAGGGAGCAGCTGGCCTGTGTGGTGCCATGACAGTAGGACCTGCATTTAGGTTTATGGGAGCATAAAAATTACCAAGAGTCACCCAGTGCATTATCCTTGTCACACAGCAGCTGGTAGGCAATGTGTACAGAAGACTGTAAGTGGCCTGTGCTGCCAAATTTCATCAGATGGTGCCTGAGGAACCTCCTGAGCCAGAGGTGATACCTTTATGTGAAAGCTCAAAGTCCAGGCACACCAGTCTATGCCACTGTTGACTGTTATGGTCAGCCTGTGGTCTGGTGATCAGCTCTGCCAGGAGTCCTTGGGCTTGCCACTGGTGATAACCTGGGTCACCTTGGAAGCTCCCCAGTTTCCTTACATTGTCACTCAAACTTACTTCCCAGTGTGTATCCACTGATGGCTGTTGGCCTTGGTGTTGTCAGCAGCAGTCCCTTTGTATTGCCCTCGTGTTCCTTTTCACTGTGCTGCTCCTTTCAAAGGCTCACTGCTAAACACAAGGTCATCAGAAAGGACAAATAACCCTTAGATAGATTTCTAGAGAGATTCTGGTTTGCAAATGAGGCCCACCATGTGGATAGTTTGGCTTGGACAATGCAGTATGATGGGGTGAAGAACTGCAGCTTGGGACATTTGGGCTGGTTAAAAGTAATATCAAGGCCAAGCCTCTATATCAGTGTAGTTACATGTTTAGGTCCAGCTTTGGAAATCAGTCCCATTTCTAAAACACTGAAATGCCATAGGAGTGATAGCTTTGAATCCTTTCTGCTGAAAGCTTTGGACCTCATAAAAGTAATCTCCAGACTCGTGGCATGTGTTAGTATATTCCACACTGACCCATAAATAAGGAGCTCTGGTTTCCCATGTATCTGCACCCCGTCTCCTATGGTCTCCACCAAAACAACCCCCTTTTCTTCTTGGTCTCTTAAGGCTTCCTCCTGACAATATCCCTAGGCTCTTTCCATGTCCCCACAGTTATTCCTTATCTGGTTCTCTTAAGCCTCTGCTTCATCCCATGTCCTCAGCATTTTCCCTTACAGTGATAACTCCACTTCATCCTGCTCCTCAACTCAAATATTTCCTCATATTTTCACCACCTACCACTTTTGCCTGGTAGGTGAGCAAGAGGCTATGTGAGCAAGGACAAGGCTAAAGCTGCATGCCCACCAAAGCCACAGGTAATGGTTGGTTTCTGCTTGCCTTTCCCTTGGGACGGGCGCTAGTCTGGGCGTCTCTCCCTCCTTCCTCTTCCCTCATGGATTTCTGTGAAGTGTGAAATTAGTTTTAAGAGGCTGCTGCTCTCGCAAACATGATCGAAACTGGCCACTGGATTCACGAGTACCCAGGAAAAGGGCTGATAGACAGATGGGCTTTGTGTAAACCCTTGTTCCTCTGAACTCCTGCACTATTAGGTGAGACTAAAGTGCTCAGGGAGTAGAGTTATTTTACCTCCCTCGTTGCTCAGTTTGAATTCACCCAACAACTGTAATAGTGTATTAAGTGTATTTAAAAATACTTTAAAACAGCTTTCTACCTCCTGTTCTCAGAACTGCTGTGCAAGATCAGCATTTTACCCTGGGTTGTGATAAGAAAGAGCTTTCAAACAGCCATTATGCTGCATGAGTATCTGGGGAACTGCTCATCATTAATTTAGAACAAAGGGAATTTTGCAATTCTAGAAGAAAGACTATTAAATGTGGTTTAAATGTGCCCCCCTCCTTTCCTCTTTTCACTGTTTCCTCACCAGCCTGGTGTGTAACCAGATAGTTTTCTGAGCCCTCTGTTAGCAAGCAAAGGTTCATGTGCAGGCACCAATCCTAATAATATGAGAGCTTAGAGGCCTTTGAGTGCTGAACAAATTGGTTTTAAAAGCAATAGCAATTGCTAAAAGGATCGTATTACAATAATAGATTTGAAAGCTTATACTGTGAGCAATGCAGCAGATGAGAGCCGATGATATAGATGAAGTACTTTGTGAGCTGCTGGGAGCAAAGCAGGTCCAGATTATTGCATTGACAGAGGTGGGTTGTGGGGGCAGCTGACACCTCATTAAAGTAAGGGCTTTCAATCCATCCATGACTACTGCGGGACTTGGGAAGGGTGCAGGAGTAGCACTACCAGTCACAGGCTGGATGAGGGAAGAGGGAGAGCCTGTATCTGTACATTCAGTAGAGCTCTGCACTGACTAACCTAAATGCTGCTGTGATAAACATAATAGTAACTAATAGGAAATGAAGAAGGGGGGGGGGGGGGGAAGGAAAAGACAAGGGGAGCCCGAGTAAAGGGAACTCTAAAGAGATCTGCATGACCCCAACAGAAGATACCCAGACCCCCAAAGCTGTTTGAATGAGAGTCAGGTGGCTGAAAAACTTTTAAGATCTCAGCCACAGTCTGGAGAGACAGAAAAGGAGCTGGCAGTCTACTAAGCTGCTTCTTGACAGACTGCTTTTCATCCAGTTTGAAAGGAAGCGTGAAAGGCTGAGCTGTCGATATTTTTCAGGATGTTCATGCTATTGGGAATTTCTCATGTTTTTATTTACTGTATCATAATATTTGCGTTCAGGTTTACGTGTGGTATATGTATCGGAAATAACTTGAAATGCTAGAGTTTTCTTTGCCTGGCTGCCTAAATACAGCGACATCTTGTTTGGCAGACTGAAGAAAAGATTAAGTGTGTTTTCGCTGTAACTCCCTGCCGTGGTCAAATCAAGACCTTGATTTCCTCAAACACAAACTCCTCATTAGGACAACACTTTAGCAGCAATGGTTTGTGTCTCTAAAGCAGGGTAGTTATTATTAGCTAAAGCCAAAACATATTCAGTCAATCAGATTCTGGTTTGGGGATGTTATGGATGGCATGTAAAATGAAGTACGAATGACTGAAAAATAGCACAGCAGTGAAATTCTATTCATAAATTCATGCTCACTAGTTTCCAAACTATTGTTAATGGCAACTTCTTTCTGGATGTCAACAAGGCAGGAATGGGAAGGCAGAAAAACAAGAATCACTAAACTCAACTTTAATGTGCGTATGCATACAAGCATACATACATGCACATATATATATACACATGTGTTTATTTTTACAAGTAAGATAATGCCATGTCTGTTCTGAGTGTCGCTTTTCTGCTGTTCCATCTGCACAAAGGGTTCTTAAAGCAATTATAAAAAGATACTGAAGATGAAGGGAGGAGCAAGGGAGTATATGACCCAAGAGAAGCACACAAATCATGTGGACACATACTGTGTGGGCAGTTTGAGCTGGCTCACAGACAGCGCGAGATGAGTCTGTCTCGCAGAGGATGCGACTTTGTGCTCTGTCCCCTGGCTTTACTATTATTACAAACATCCTGCTGGCCCTCAAAAGGCCGTAAGGATGGTGCTGGAAATGTAAGCCAAAGAGAAGCAATACAGAGGTGTCCACAGGCTGGCGGAGCGAGATCTTCAAAGATATGAACTTTTGCCATTCATCTTAATGGCATGTTATTGCTTAAGTCATGCAGCAATATACAGTTTAGTATTGTTAACTATTTCATTGCTGGGTAAAACTTGCATGGAAAAACTAGAATGATGAGTAATAGGAAGATATATACTAGTCACTCTCACTGGCATCTCATTTTGGCCTCACATCACAGTAACAGTTTTATCTGAGCTTCACATTTCCATTAAAAGGGATTGTGTTGAAACCGTTTGCTCTTAAATAAGCTGATATTCTGACTGTTCTGCCATTTACCTGACAACCTGCCTTTACATCACAATTTGACACTGTTGTGACCATGAGGTGATAAAATTTAAGCTCCCAAGGAAAGAACGGAAGGCATGGTCGTAACCCTGGACTTAAAGAGAGCAGATTCCATCTTCTTCAGGGTACCATGGGAGGCTGCCATAAAACAGTGGGAAAGAGGTTTGCATTTGTTTAATCTTCAAGAAGAATCTCCTTGGAACACCAAAACAGTCCGTTCCAGTGGGCAAGGAAATGAGCAGTCCTGGCACGGGACTGGCTTGGGAATAGGGAACTCCTGACTGAAATAAAATGCACCCTTTGAGGTTTTCCAAATTTAACTGGGTGAATCTTTGAGCAACCTGAAAGTTACCCCTGCTTTGCACAGCAGAGGTTGGGTGGTCCAGAGGCTCCTTCCAACCTAAATTATTCTGGGGTTTATGTTTATGCTGTGCCTTAATGGGTATGTATTAGAAAGGTATATTCTTTTCAGTTAACAAATAGAAGACTCCCAGCCATTGTTTGAACTGGATATGCTGCTGCCAATTAAAAAAGAAAAGTCTATCTGATACTCAAATATGATGGTGGTAAGACCAGTACTTATACTGGTACTACATAACTCCATGTTTGCAAACCAAGGAATTGTGAAGTGTATTAGGTAACAGTAATCATCCTTTTGCCTTTCTGTGCAAAAATGGTATTGCAAGACCCAGTCCTTTCCATTTTCTTTAACTGGCTGAATAAGCTACTTGATTCATCTGTTTATTCCTCCAATTACCTTTTTTCCTATGCAGCTTATTCTGATTCCCCTCTGTAATATAATCAAGATATAAATCTCATATGACAGCAATGATCAGCAAGAGTCATGCAAGTAAATGCAGACAAAAAGGTTGATGTGTGCTTTGTGCAGTGTTGTATCTTAGTTATTCTAAAAGTTTTGAGACAGATTCTGTGTTGTGTTTCACTAGAGGAAGCAAACATCTCTTCCCCAAGTAAAAATAACATGCAGATCTGTGAAGGCAGGACATAGGTATCTGCCACAATATTGCAAAGCGTTTTGACAAAATGTGGCATTTCAAAATGCTTATTTCTTGTTACTCCCTACTGAAATGGGTGTGTTCTTCACAACCGAAGGTGGTGTGATAGGACCCCAAGTTGACTAGAACATTGAGGCAGATCTGCCTGACTTTTTTTTCTTAAGTTGGGCACTCCCAAGACTGCAAAAGAGCTTTTAAACTCAAACCCAAGTTTTATTTTAACAGAAACTAGTTCCCATAGCTTTTAAAACAGTTAAAACTTAGAGTGAGACAAAACAGAAATGAAAGCGTTTGGAAACTGAATTCCTTCTTGCCCACGATGTCCTGGCAGGAAGCATCCTTTCTTAAAGGCTTCCTTGCAGTTCAGCAGCTCAGGAACTTTCTGTATTGCAACAAAAATCTCCTCTGAGAAGCTCTTCTTTGAAACTCCAGGAATTATCTTTCGCCCCATCAAGGAGGCCTGGCTGTTTGTCTGCTCTTCTGAGCAGTTTGCCAGTCTCTGCTACGTGCTTGCTGAGTTCTCCTCACACCCTCAGCCTAAGTTCTTACACATTTCACTCAGCCATGAAGTATTTTAAATTGATTGCTATTTAATTGGATTCTTAGATTATACAGTATCTAAAAAACTCACCTGAAAAATGAAAGAGGCTGATAAGAGGGAAATTATCTGGCAGGCGGTGGGGGGGAAGGTTGGAGGATATGAACTGTCAAAGGGTGTTTATCTTAAGACCAGCTTGGCACTGAACGTATATGGTGAAAGAACACCCTGTAAACAGATGTCTCTGGCCATGTTTTTAGGGTTGGTTTCTTTGTTGGTTTTTTTTTTTTCCCTTTACCTTTAATGCTTAATACCATATAAATTGCACATGGCATGATTGGAAGAACTGGCCCATCGAGGACATTGCTGTGGTTGTCAGAGAAGGACAGAATAATGAAGATCTTCAGAAAGGGCTATAGGAGACAAGGTAAGAAAAGCTTCAAGAGGCAGAGAAGCATCAAGCCCTGGCAGAAAGAGAAACTGAAACAGAAAGATGATTTTACCATAGGATAAGATGTTGTTTTTGTAGTAATATTGTAAATACCGTAAGAAATTTCAATCTATATTGTACATAGACTCTTCTAGAAAGATAAGTTGCATGTAGGAAAGAAATTATCTGGTAAATATATGTTAACATAAGAAAGTAGCTTTGCTCACAGGCACTTTTACTTTTTAATGGAAAGCTGCAAAAGGCATACAGACGTTTTTCAAAAACTTAGTTCATTCAGTTTAACGGCATAAGGCTGTTCTAGCCCCCAGTTTTGGCTCTTACCTGTTTTTAATCTGTAATTGTGCAACTCAACTATCAAAGAGTCTAACAGTACCTATTTAAAGCCATGGTTCCCAGATGGACAGACAGAGAAAAATATAAAAACACCTTTCTTTTCTTTTGCTTTTAAAAGGACTGTGTGTGTGTAGAAAATGGTGTGGGTATTTTGGTCATTCCACTCTGAGCCACAGACAGCTGTGCAAAGGAGAACCCAGCCCCATCCCTGAGTCCGCTGGCAGTAACAGCTCTGCAGCTGTACAGCTCGCCAGAATAGATGCCACACCACCAGTGGCGGTGGTGGCAAGACAAAGACCTGGCTGGGCCAGGGTGATGGTGGGTTCCTGGCAGTTTATATCGGGAGGAAGGTCTGGGTGTGAGGGAGGGGAGAGCACGGTACCCAGCTGCTGGTTGGAGTCCTGGAAAGGGCAGTGTCACGCGGCAGGTATGCACGTGGGAAGATCACAGAGCTATTCCTTAATGAGTCTGCAGCATGCCAGTCTTTAGGTTGGCATGTTTTAATCTCTTCCTCTGCGTACATAGTGACTATTCATGAGAGGATTACTATGAAGTGCCCTGAAACTAAATGGCATGTTTAGAATTTCATGGCTGCATGAATAAAAGCCACAGGCAAGCTTGGATAGCACAAGCAAGATGCAGCCTTGTTCACGTTTTCCAAAATGAAACTTGAAAGATCAACTACTCAGTGTCACACTCTTACTCACATTTATCCAAACTCATAATGCAGCATCAGCTCTAAAAGTTCAATTGCTGTTGCCAGTAAGCAAAATACCTCACATGGGTGTCACCTCTTCAGGATCACCTTGTTCTTACTGCTGGAGAAGTCAAGCAATGGGAGCAGGTGATCACATCAGCTGAGAAAGTAGACAAGCCAGTATCTTCTGCAGATCTAATTTTTTAAAATGTTCTAAACAAGCATGTGCCTGCCTGGATTTACCCTGTAAGACAACATAATACCCAGCTATGTAGCTACAGGGTTACTGCTTGCCAAAATAAGATTCCTGTAAAGCTGAAGTTTTATGTAGATCCAGGTACTTCAGGCTCACCCTCATCTCCAGAGCACATATTGCAATGCTTCACCATTAAAGTTACATGCATATGCTCATCAAAACAAGATCCCTTCCACTAGGGGTGAGGGGAACCGGGCCATGGCAGCTAACTACCAGCCCAAAGAAAGAGGAAAATGAGTCACAGTCATTAAATAGGTCACTTCCACTTTGTGTAAAAGTGCTCTTCTGGTAGTCAGGTTAGCCTCTGAAATAAGGAACTGTCTGGGCTCAAGTTTCCTTCTGTGCTTGCTGTTTCTGCGCCAGATAAGTTCAGAAAAGTAAGGAAAAATTCCCTGTATAAAAATTGGTGTTTTCAGCTGATGAATGTATGATTGTGGATTCTAGTGAAATTATTCTAACTCCCACTGATTGAACATGTGGTTTAGTTTTGTTTCATGCATCTATGTAGCTTCTTTAAAAAAAAAAAAAAAAAAAAAGAAACACAACTCTCTAGCAGCTGCATTGGCTTCTGCTAATATTTGCTTCCCTTACAGAAAAACCTAAGCAGTTCAGTAAAAGATGAAACCCCTTTCTTTATTTTTATTTCAAATCACGTCTTTGAAACGTGAGTTTCTGCTGGAAGATGGAACACGAGTTTATCTGTAGTGAGTGGGAGGTTGTAGCATTAGATCTTCTTTCAGGAAGCCTCTTTGACCCCAAACAGAGAGTCAAAGCATTTTGGCCATCAAACCCCCCAAACAAGGGGTTTTACAGCACTTGAAGATTTGGAGATAACAATGTTTTTTTTCCAAGAAATTTCTCCAAGAGGAGGGAGGGGTATTCGTATTGTTGTTGTTTCATTGTAGCGGACAGACTGCTGTCTGGAGACACCGTCCTTGCTGGAAAATTGATTACGGTTCAGTTTTGAAAAGTGGGTGTTTCCTCTGCTTTTAGTTACCATATTAGGTTTTCATAAGAAAAAAAAAAAAAACACCTCGTTTCTCATGTTCCTGTTAACTTCCCTGAGAGCTCTGTGTCACAACGATTTACTGAATGTGAAGCAAGCTGCTGCTGGGTTTTTTTTTTTTTCCTCCCCCTCTAGGAAACAGTTGCTTTAGGCCTGATTCTGGTAACCTGATACCACTTGATGTATTTTTGCTGGAGTATGGAGCCTACATAAATTGCACCATAAGCAAATTTCTTTATAATGGAAGGATCGGGAAGCTGCAGCTTGGCAGGCCATTTCATTGGTGTGGTTTTTTTAAGGTGGATTTTCCAGACGCTTTTTAACAGATGATATTGGACTCTTTTGCAGAAGGTATTAGGACTATGCAGTTGTCGCTGTTTGTAGAGCATCCCACCTGGAGACAAAATGCTTTACATTTGGAAAAGATCCTACCTGCCTGACAGATACCACTTTACAGTCTGAAAGAACAACTGCTGTTATTTGCCCTTCCCACTGTGCCTAATTATTTATTATCAGCATTGCACGAGCCCAGAGGCTCCTGCTGAAATCACGTCCAATCTTTGCACAGTCTCAAATACAGATGAAAAGTTAGTCCCCCCCACCTCCTGCAGAGATGAGCTGACAAAAAAAAAAAAATACACAGAGTAGTAAAAACTTATGCATTCATTAAACCAAAACATCATTCCTTTCTGACAGGAACACAGTAGTTGACGCAGGGACTTATTTAGATACCAGCTGGGCAGAGGTAAGTGACTCTGCAGTGTGGCGTGGTGCAGGCAGGGGCTCTTCCAGTTTTGTTCCCAAAAGTAGCTGGAACAGACCTTCAAGCAGGAGAGTTTCCTCCCAGCCAAGCAAAAGCTTTTGTAGACTATGGCTAGAGTGAGATCAACCAAACCGCTGCATGCAGAATCCATCCCAGCACTTCCCTTCCATTTGAGCGTGTTGTTCCTCCCTAGTAAGCTGAGCCTGCACTCCAAAAAAATTTCTTTTAAATTGTTTGCATTGGAAGTAGTGTTTATTAAAGGAGCCAGAGGGGGACTGAAATCCTTTGGGCACCCCCGGGGCATATATAGGAAAAGTAGCTGTGAGAGAAGCTTCCCCAGGCTGCCCTGCCAGCACATATTTGGATCTTACAGGGCTTCACCTCTGATGGAAAAGGAGAAGTAAAGCTTCAAGGCTTATTTCCTTATTCCTTCTCGGGACACTGTCAACAAGGGTGCCAGATGAGCCAGACAGGTGCCGATAACACTAATGCTATAGCTGCTAACCAAACTCGCTCGGGTGATAAGGCAGTGTGTAGGTGCAGCAGTCCTGGCCGCAGGTCCCCACGGGCTGTGCTTCAGCTGGTGACAGCCTTCCTGTCCTCTTACTGATGTCCTGAGACACTCGGCCCCCAGCACCTCCTGCGCTGTGAGGGGCTGGCAGTGTCTGTCTGAGCACATTAGCAGTAGCGTGTCCTTTGCCCCAGGCCTTTCCAGGGCACCACACTGCTGATGCCTTTGCTGGGATTTCCTGATAGCTCTGAGAAAAACAATGCCTCTTAAGGCCAAGCTTTATTCCTGCTGTCAGTGGGAACTGCCATCCCTTCCTGCATTCAAACAACAGCGCAGGAAACCCCGGCTGGCGAGTTTGACATGGGAAGCACTTCCCAGAGAGTTTAAAACTTGCGTTGTTTGCCTGGCAGGGCCTGAGGTACTGGGGAATGCTCTGAACTATGCAGACCATGCAACCTCTGTCACCACATCATCCCAACGGGAGAGCTCTGTTACAACCCATTAAAGCTCCCAGACCATTCAGACTTGATCACGTTGTCATTACAGTATTATCTGTCCCCAAGATATTGCAGAGTAGTGCACCTTCTGCCAGCTCGTCCTCTCGCTGCAGCACGCGACTGCACGCTGCAGCAAAGTGCATGCGGCTGGGCTGTTTGTCCATCTGTGCCGCACGGGAGTTTCTCCTGATAAGGTAAACCCTCATGCTCTGCCCTGAAATGGAGCCTAGTACTCCATAAGGAAGGAAAGAAGGAGATACCCACTTTACTCCTTTCACTGGAAAGAATGCTGCCCAGTGATCAGATTGAAGTAAACATGAGATAGGAGGCTGGAATGTAACTCTTGCCTTATCAGCTCCTGGCCCATGCCTCAGGAACCCTTTGTCATCTCATAGTATTTATTATGGGTTTACCAAGCCTCAAAAAGGCTTCTGGGTTTTGGGCTTCTGCTGCTGAACAGCTTGCATGATGATGAATGAGTACTTTAGACTTACAGCACATTGCTTCATTCATCTCCAAAACTCTTAACAGGAATTTCACTGGGTTCCCTGGAAACCTAATGTCAGTAAATTGCTTTAAGAGTCTTTCCTGAAAGGCTGTACAGGCACAAAACGTATCTTCTTGTTATGTACAAATAGTTTAATAACCTTAACTCCAGATTATAATTCCACAGCCGAGGGGTAAAGACCAGCTCAAATTCGCATGGCGCGGCATTTGTCTGCCCTGGAGCAGGGTGGCTGCATCCATGCTGTACTACTGCCTTCGGCCTGGGTTTCCTCTACATCTCGTGTAGCACAGTTGTGGCTGTGAAACTTAGCTTTTCTTCTAGGGATAACTTTTTGAGTTCAAAGTCTCTGAAATAACCTGATCTTTTGACAAATTACCCAATGAGAAAGTTCTTCAAAACCAGTCTCAGAGGCTCCTGTTCAAAGAAATGGTTATAAGAAACTAAGCCATGCGTCATCACATAATAATTATGATCATTAAGTCCTACCCCTATGCTTTAACTATTCAAAAATGAGGGTATAGCCTTAAAAAGCCCTTTTTAAAATACATGTTTAGAATATGTGGCAGCCTGGTTTCCCTAAGCAAAAGACCATCTCTGCTGTGGTATGCTAACTGCTAAGGAGGAGCTGGTCTGTGCCTGCAGAAGGGATTTCCCCAAAACTCAGCACCTGGGGATCCCAGCCCTCAGACACTGACACTTTGCATACACCTCCAGCTCTGGGGGTTGCCCCGCATCATTTCAGCTGGAAGGTATCCGTAGTCACTAGTTCTGGGACTATTTCTTTTTAAATCTCATTTGTATTTTAATAATGTGTAATAAAGAGGGAGGTGTTTTTTGAAACCAGTTTTCCAGATCATGTTCATCTGTTCCCCAAATCCTTAACTACTCACTACTGAGATGACACTTCTTCCCTCACAGGGGCCTTACCCTTTACAAGGGTCAAAATCTAGATGTGAGGCAAGAAGCATTACTGAGGGGTGAAATGTGTCATTTCGCTGTAGCTGTGCAGAAAATAGTCAGGTGCTGCAAGTGGGTATTAGGGAAGCAGCAGCACAGCTCTAAAGGGGCATGTGGTGAAGGAGCCGCGGAGGTAACACACCTAGCACAGAGATATGAGCTTATGCCAGGAAAGTCCTTCAGCCATAAGAATTCCCGAAGGTCCATCAGATTTGAAGATCTGTTGCATTTGTGCTCTAATAAAAGAAGGAAATTAATTAGGAAGCAGTTTGCTTAACTGAATTTTAGTTTTTCCTAGAATTTTACTCTTAATTTTGTTTGGGGTTTTGGTTTTACTACCTTGGTCTATTTCCTTTTGTTACAAATGTAATGTTTACTTTTTCACTTTAGTAACTTTTTTCTCTGTGTGAAGAATTCTGAATAAGAGTTGTTACCCCATAGGGACAAAGGAAAGACAAGGACAGAATAAAACTAGGAAGAGTGCGTTGCTAGAAAACATGATATATCTAGCAGCATATAACTGGCAACAGAAAATTGGTCGTGTGGGATCTTTCTGGAGAAGACCTTCCGACAAGACTCAGACAAAAGCTGAAGTAAGTAACCTAAGGGTGCTTTGAGATTTATGTGCTGATGATAGTCTGTGGGGACAGCATTCAAATGGGGTGAAGTTCATGCCCACTACTTCAACTGGTCAATTCCCAGTGAATAAATTATTACTGTTCTTTTTTGACATTGCATGGAACAGGTATCCAACCCTGAAGTTTTAAAAATATTGAATAAAAAGCAGATATAGACCTCATAACTCTAAGATGATGTTAAAAATTGTACACTCTTTGGCTATGATAACATGTCCAAGTCTTACCCGTTTCAGATGGAAAACTAGCTGAACAATGTGAATCAGAATGTACAGATATTCAAACAACTGGTTACTTCTCAGACAGAATAAACAGAAAGGTGTTAATAGCACAGCTTGTAATATGCTGTGCAGTCTATGCTGCTACGAAACAAAGCAATGCCTTCTGATTTGGGGATGGCAGTGAGAGATCAGTATAGCTTTGTTAGCAAGGGGGTTAGTACGTTGTTCAGAGCGAGGAAAAAATAATATGCATGCATGCATGTATCATAAATGCATGTAATATTTGGTTTTTCCCATTTCCCATATTCAGCATTAACTCTTTTCTGTACAAAGTGCACTGAAAGATGAGGATAAAGTGGCAGATGAAATTCAACGTTGAGAAATACAAACCAGGGGACGCAGGGAACAAGAGAAATCAAGCTACCTATGCAGAACGCAGGACACTAAATTACTTACTGCTGCTTAGGAAGGGGACCTTGGAGTCACTGTGGCTAGTTCTCTGAAAATGGTTGCATTAGACTCAGAAAGAGTCAAAAAGTGTCTAAGAAAGGACAGGAGAGTGAAAGAGAAAACATCATTGTTTCATTGTGTAAATTTATCCTCCATCTACACTGTGGTTATTGCAGGCAGTTGTGTTCCCCTGTCTCAGAAAGAGCTGGTCGAATGAGAAAAGAGACAGGATGCTCAGAGGTATGGAATGTGAGGGGAAAGTAAAGAGGTTGCAATATTTTAGCCTGAAAAAAACAGACATAATTGTGAGGAGATGTGATAGCTATAAAACAAAGGTGGCAAGGGACAAGATACATAGGAAGCACTCATTCATTATGTCTTATATGAGAAAAACTAGGCGTCACCTGAAAGAATGATCAGGCATCAGCCTGAAATCAATACACACAGAGCACAGATATGCAGTGGAATTCATCCCCACAGGATGCCACAGCAGCCAAAAGAACAAATTAATTCATAAGAAAATATTAGGTAATTTATAGAGAATAGCTCAATCAAGACCTATTAATGCAACAATGCAGATGCCATCTTCTGCTCTGGAAATCCCCTACCTGCTCATTGCTGCTTACTGGAAAGGCATATCAGAGAAAAGACCACCCTCTCCGCACTACTTCTGCTCTGTCTTTAGGCATCTGCTATGGCCCGTGATAAGAAATAGGATACTGGATCAGACCGACTGGTGCAGATACTCATACAGTCCAGGCTTGCACTGGTTATGTGAGCAAAGTAACACTCCACAATGCAGTCAGAAAGTGAACATTACAAGAACTAAGTTTTCCAAAGGTCTTAACATTGCATTAAGTTGACCAGAAGCGTCAGGAATAATATGATTAAACGCAGAAGCACAGGTCATGTTTTTTAAAGTCTTTAGAAATAATAGTAACCTCATTCAATCAACAGAAGAGTGATTCATTGGATACCTGTTTTCCTTACCAGGTTCTTTTTTTCCTTTGGGGGTGCAGAACAAATATTAGAAACCAATCATCAGGATCCTTGATTTACACCCAAATTACAGTGACATTACTTATAACAAGGAAAAGTCATTGCTCCACTCAAGGTGGGAATGTGAAACGTTTTAAAGCCGGTGACCTGTTGCACTTCAGGAGCAAAAGCACGCCTCTAACAGAGCAGAGGGGGGCTGCCGGGGGGCCCCCACGGGGGCTTGCTGCAAGAAAAGCTCCCCAGCAAAGGAGGCTGAGGCCCTTACAGAAACAGCGTGAAAAACCAGTAGCTGTTGTTTCAGTATAGCAAAGCATTTCCTATTTCCATTTCAAGATAGATGAACTTCTGACAAATAACAACCAATTTGGGCTCTGTACAGCCCTTGATAGCTGTAGTGTGAGTGCCTACCGGGCACTGTCTTTCCAGACACTTTGCTTCAGAGCAAGGGCTGTGATTGTTGGCACCTGAGAGGGTCATGACATTTTTCTAAGGCCGTGAAACAGTTAAGCCCATATAAGTAATTGTGTGTATTCATACACATATAAGAATACATGCACACACACTTATGTATTCAATATATTCAAACAGGTTGCAATTTTTTAGCAGAAATTGTGCAACTGGATCTGTGTGACAGTATTCGATTACTAATTTTTGAGGTTTCTTCAGCATTTTCATCATTTTTATTAAACATTTTTGAAGAGTCCTCTTTGAATTCCTAACAAATGTTTGCATTTGCCTAAACTGGTTTGCTTCAGTAAATGAACATACCTGGATTGAGTAAATTTGACTATGGTATTGTAGAAACTTTTGTGTTTCTGTTGGTGAGTTTTCTCCCTGGGGAAAAAAAAAAAAGAGGCATTTTCTGCTGGAAAAGTCTTCTCATATACAAATTTTTGACTAATTGATAAAAAGTCAAAGAAAAGAAAACATTCAGGTCTCTTGGCTTTTGCCAGCTCCTGCTGCTATTCGGTTTTAGTTTATTCCTTTATTTTTATTATTACTGACCTTTTATTAGTACTGTAGTGGTGCCCAGAGCCTCCCCACAATGATCACCACTACACTTTGCAGCGTGATTTGCAAACAGACGAGCTGATACCATTTCTCCCACCGAGACCTTACGCTCCCAGCACACAGTCAACCGACCTGGAGCCAGGAAGAGTGATTACAATAAAATCACGTCCAGGCTTTGGGGCACATGTTGTGAGCAAACACAGCTAGGGAGGATTTTGAACAACTGCAGGCAAAGACAGTTTGGGGGACTCAGATCTGCATGCCATGGACACTGGTATATCCATCCTTCTTAGAAGAGGAAGGGGCATTCCTCAGATTAAATAAAGGCTTTTGTTCATCCTCCAGAAGTGGCCAGTAGCTGGACTCTGGAGAAGGTTTATCCTGTATCTTCAGGCTGCAGGTCTGGGGTGTGTGAGCAGTTCCCCAGCTGGGCACACAGTGTGGGGCCCGGCAGCTGCAGGTGCTGAGTTTGGTGGCCACCCCACAGGGTGTCACCCCCTCTCCAGGGACAGGGCCCTAGGCTGGCAGGACAAGATACAGCCACCGTGCTGGGAGCCTGGGTGCGTTTCTTCCCTACTGAGGGCTTCAGGAGGAGTCAACAAAGGGGGAGCACAGGGCCCTTGACAAGGCAGAGGGTTTGTGAAGGCAAGAACTCATCTGTGTTTGAAGCTTAAATTAAAATAAGAGAGGCGTTAGAGAACCAGTTACAGCAGTGGATAAAGTTTGGGAGGGCTTTGAGAAGGAGAGAAGTGTGTGGTCTTGTACCATTTGGAGAGTGTGGAGGGATTGAGAGAGGACTGATGAAATTTAGTGAAAGGAGGGAAGACCTCAGGTCCACTGAGGCTGGGAATAGAGATTTCCTCACCTACTCGCTCCTTCTGTGTTGGATGGACTAGTCACTCGGAGGGAAAATAATCTCAGACAGTACACCAGAAATGAAATCTGTGTTTTATATAAATACACATAGGTTGGGAGGAAGGTATTACAAGGCTGCAGACACCCTCTATTAGAAGACAGTGGCTAAAAATGTTATAAAGTTGTCGAGTGGAAGGAATGCAGGTGGAAGTGTTCAGGACTGAGTAGCACAGAGGGGATCAATGGCTTTGCAGTAAAAGATGTGCTGGGCCAGACTGGGAGGGCTCGGCTGGTAGCACCAAAACTAGCAACAAGGGGAGGAAGACAAAAGTAAGCCTGAAGTAGGAGAAAATGAAGGAGTAAAGAAACTAAGGCTGCTAAGGGCACTGGAGTGAGACGTGTCTGTCGGGATGCAGCAGGAGAGTAGAGCTCGCTAAGCCCGGCCGTCTCGTGCTATAAATAAAAGTAATTCCCTTGAAGCTAACAGACTTGGCTTGACATTCATTAGGTGAGGACAGTGAGGGGATGAAAGAAGAAGATGATGATGATGCAAAAGAGAGCTCTGGAACATAATTCGTCTCTAAACCTGCTGGATAATGTCTGGCTTGGGCAGGGCCGTGCCGTCAGGGATACCAACAGCAGGAGAATAACTCCATGCCTGCCATGGTGGTGAGGCTGAAGGGAATTAAGTGAATTATTAACTGTAGTTTTATGTCAACAATGGCATAACATTAATCCTGTAACAAGCTAAACTGATAATAACTAGTAAGAACTGTTTATGGCTTATTGAACGCAAATTAAGCCAAAAAGGAGTAAAATATAATCAGATAGGCAATAAATGTTAATTAACAAATTAGAGACACGGAGACAATCACTGGCAAGCATGATTATAAATGTTTAAATAATGTAGTAGTTGCAGAGCAAGACGTAAGTTAAGTTAAATGGACAGTCTCAGTGACAGAGAAGATATATTTAACAGGTAGTAAAATCAGCAAGCAAAACCATATTCTGCAGTGGACTCAGAGGACAGAGTCAGGGACTAGGAGAGCAGCATTGCATTGCCATATATCAGATGTTTTGTTTACAATATAACCATGATTTCTGCCTCTTTATGAGAAAAAATAAAAATAAAATATCCACGTTTGGTCTGTGAAAGAAACCATATCTGCAAAATTCACCAAGGCAAGTCTGAAAGAGCATGGAAAGTTATCATTCTTTTTAATTCAATAATCTGGAGATACCTGCCTGGGGAAGGTATTAAATACATTATTTGCAACAACTATTAATTCTATATTCAGGATGAAATCCAAGTAAGCTCAGCAACTTACTGCGAGCAAGGGTAAACTGGTATGTTAACCCTATATTTTGCTTGCAGTGTTTATATTAGCAGCCTCATACTGTGAAAAATGCAATTTGTTGGAATACATTTTGTTATGGTATGTTTCTTTTGGCTGTTGGGAATTGTCCTGTAACTCAGATCATGCCGATAAAGAAAAAAAGACTCTACCTGAAGTATTGCTGTTGTCACATGGTATTTGTGTTGCTGATAAACAGGAAAATGTTTGCTCAGCCTCTTGTTGTAAGGCTGTTGTGAAGCAACAAGTGGTTTCTGAAACGGAACTAAGTTGCTGTAGCCTGTATTTTAAGGCTAAAATCTGAAAAGTCACGGGTGAGATAGGAGTCTCTGTGTTCACTCTCTTATCCGCTCTTGGCAGAACCAAGCCTTTGTGTGGGAACTACGATGCTGAAGTCTGGAGCTTCGTACTTATCCCTCTCTTCTAGCTGGGGAGAGCCGTACCCTCTCACCATCCAACTGAGTCAGGTTTTCATGTGGCTCCTGCAAATCTATGGTCTTCTGCTTTCTCCCATATCCAAATATTTAATTCCCAGATTATACACTCAGGGGGCATCAGTCAGGGTCTTTTTTAAAAACTCCAGTGAGAAAGGAGAAAGAGTTCGCTCCCTTCCACAGAACACGGCGTATTCATTTTCCAGAATAAGCTCTTTCTGTGTATAATTTGGTTAACAAGAAAAAAAATCTCTTCTGAAGACAGAACGAGTGAGGGTTCCTGGTTTGAAAAAATGCATTTTGTATTCTCAGGTTTTGGAGGGATTTTTATTGTGCTTTTGTCTGTTTGATTGTTTTGTTTTTGTTAGTGGAGAAAAATTCAAGGGAATGAAATTACGCCTATGAACTAGTACCAGTAATCACATTAAACAGGGGAGAATTGAACGAGCAATTTCCCCCAGCTGTAGGCAGTTTGTGAACTGCCAGACAGTAAATCCACTGCCATCTACCACAGAAAGAACCATTGCCTGGTTTCCCTTCCCTCTGCCTTGGGATTTGCTTTGCATTCGGTAGATTGTTTCAAATCCTTGCCTGCGTTCGGTACAGAGGCCGCGGTCCAAGAGCAGCAGAGGGCTTCCTCCTTTGCAATTGCTGACCAGGGCCAGGACTTTCAGTATTACACATGCTTCAGGGGACAGGCACAAAGAAGTGGTCAGGTGCTGGGGAGCCTCCTGCGCTGCAGAACTCAGAAAATAGGTCAGCTGTCCTTCAGCTGCCTTGAAAAAAAAAAAAAAAAGGGGGGGGGGGGGAATAAACTTGTTTTTCTTTTCTTCCTATCAAAGTTGTTCCAAACCCAGAGCGGGGAAACATCCATCTCCTAGAAGCTGCACAACTGCTGATGTTCAGATCATCGGTTGTTTAACCTTTCTTCTGCTGCGAGTTCTCCGCTCCTCAGGCTGTTAAGGGATGTGGGTGCCTGAGCAGTGCCGGGGCAAGCTGGAACGCTCCCGAGGCAGATCTCCTCCTGCTAATCCCTCGGAGCACGACGGTGTCGGGGCACTGCAGTGCTCTGCTCCTATTGCCTTCCTAAGCAGAATCACAGCTCTGTAGAAAGACCTCCTTTCTCTACCCTGGCTTTAATTTCCTCACTAATCCTGCAAACAGAGTGGGGTTTTTTTTTCTTTTCTTTTTTTTCCCCCCTCTGTACAAAGAAAAACCTCTCTATGAAAAAGAGGGCTTGTACTTGGCATATAGCATAGTAACATGAGCATAATAAACAAGAGTAGCTGTCCCCATAAATAATAAAAGGAATGTTTCTCCTCACATGGCAGCTTTTCAGAGGAGAAAAGGCAGGGAATAGGTAGTCTTGCTCGAACGCGCACGTCGCAGGCTCTAATCCCCACTTCTGTTGTTTTCTTTGGCAAGCCACCAGCCGGCCAAGCGGGGGGTACCTCTCCGCTCTGCATTCCCTTGTAACTTTTATTTCGTTTCTTATCTCCCGTGCCTTGTGCCTGCTGGAAACTAGCAGGCTGCTTAAAAAACACCGTTGTATTTCCCGCTGTCCGCGCGGCGTTTTGCATTCTCCTAACGATGGAGCCACGCTCTGCTGGCGATGAAGTTGGAATCATAATACCAGCTCGGAGGTGAAAATAGACCTTTCTCATCTTAACATCCTCCTGATTTATGTTACTGCAGCAAAGGTGATGAGCTTTTGATACAAGTGAATAACTGTATCATTGGAAAATGTTTCTGATGTTGTTTCAGCTGCTTATGTAAAAACGTTAAGCTTTCTCACCATTAGGGGCATGATTTACTGGCACGCCAAAATTTCCCTTTTCTGGCCACTCAGTTCAAACTTTGAATATATTGTAGTTGGCTTTGGTCTTCAGAGCCATGTGTGAGCTACTGCAGTAGCTGAAAACGCATGCAAATTATCCTTTTATTCTGGCTGAGATTACAACATTAAAACAACAACAACAGAGAAAGGCCTGTGCAGAGAGTATCATAAATAATTTAGCTTAAGTGAATGCTGAAATTAGTCAAGGCACCGCATTGCTTGGCTCCAAGCAGTCTATTTGCAGCCAGATATGTAGAGTACCCTCTGGCCAAATCCTAACCTTTCAAAAATGGAAAGCAGGAAAAACAATATGATCTTCTTTTAAAGAAGCGTGTTGGAATGATCCGCGGGGTTAAATATACCTAGACGGTCCTCCGTGCCATAGCTCTAGTGATCTCGGGAGAAAACAGACCATTTATAAAGAGCTCAGAGCTGGGGAAGGAGATAATGAAATGTGCTTGTGTATTATTGGCAAGTGCTCTGAATGGTACAGGCGAGCTAAGTGCATACAGTATTATCTTGCATAATTATTGGGTCACTGTACTGTAAACTAAGTGGTTACTATACTTAGCCGTACTACTGCGCTTGCTGCCTGATTAAGGACTAGATCCAGCTCTCGCTCAGACCGGGCTGGATTTACACTGAGTTCAAAGGACTGAATCGGGGCCTAGCCATTCTTCTTGGGGTGGCCTTCATTTCTGAATAGCTGAGATGAACGTGGTGACAAAATAGTGACGAGCATTTCTAATCATAGTAGTAGGGGTGCTCCCACTGTGGGGTTGTCTGGGGAGCCCGTGGGGCTTGGGAGCTGGTTGGGGCCAGGCATCAGGCAGCCTTTCCCAGGGAGCCCAGGGCTTGAAGGCACAGAGAGACAGCAGGTGGACAAACCCAAAGAGATGACTTGGAAGATTTCAAAGAGAGAGAGAGAGAACTGATGGGCACTATGGACTAGACTTGCAGCTACTGTTTAGTCTGCATGGATCAGAAACCTCGGATAATCTCGGCTGGGGAGCAAGGGTATATTTTTTGCACATTCCCTTGAACGTGGGTATCATGTGCAGGTAGCATTTGAGGAGAGACTTCTGCTAGCACAGTACAGGAGATCAGGGAACAGGCCATCTGGGCGCTCACAGATTTATAGACGGCTCTGACAGGCAAAAACTGTTCTGTGGAAGGGGAAAAAAATAGGCAGTTTCAGCACTAGACTCCTTAGCACATTTAAGAGTCCCAAAGTAACCGCGCAGTTGAATTAGTCATGGAGAACGGGGCAGACCCCCAAGATAGCCCAAGGCAATTAGTTAAGCAACAAAGTGTGTGTGTGTATCCTCATGCAAAACCGCACAGCCACCCAGAGTTTAGCAGGCTATATGTAGTGCCACAGGACTGCTCTAATGTCAAGAAGAGAAGCTGTGAAAACAAGGGGTGAGAGAAGGAAAAGAAGCCACGGTTACAGATCAAGATGAGACGGAAAGAAAGGCCAGGAACTGAGATACAGAAATGGGAAGTAGGAAACGCAGCAGCAAGAAATGAAGTTGTGAACAAAACACAAATGGAGATAGAATGGAAAGTGAAAATAAAATGAAAATTTCTGTTGGTTAAAGTAAGAATAAACAGTTTGAGCCTTGGGAAATATACAAGGTGAGAGAACACATGAAACAGAAAACTTATGTACAGAAAATAGTGTGAGAAATCACTGAACAACACTAACATGGCAAAGGAGATGAGAAATCTGTTCCAAGATGCTAGTTGCAGTATTTTCTCTTAGTTGACAGGTGAAAAATGGGTTAGATTTTGTATTCTTATTGCCCTTAACCAATGCTACCACTTTTTCTAAAGGGGTGTGCTGCACTGTGGCAGGCCCCTACCAGTTCTTACTCTGAAAAGGTTGCATATAAGAGTGAATATAGAGATAAGTAAAAGCGTAGGGTTTATTTATATACCTGTATTGCCTGATGTATTACTAATGCTTTTCAAGTCCCAGAGAAACACTCTGAATTACTGGATCATAAGGTCAACTTGAAAAGGTTCCTGATAACTGGGGCTTCTTTCAGTTCTGGTTTCATGGGAAAATGTAACGACAAACCCTAAACACTAAGGATTTCCTGTGCATACAGCCATCCTGCCCAAGGCAATCACTGGGTGTATTGTATCGGGAGAAGGCTGTAATAGAGGATTTCCTCTGCCAGTCACCCCTGTGACTGTCCAGTCAGTGATGTCCACCATCCAAACAAGTGGACATGAGGAGGGAATGGTACTGCCCTCCTTGGAGAAGGAGGAGGTTGTGAATGTGTTTTAGGTTGTAGAAAAAGGATCTTTAACACCTCTTCACATCTGATGCATCCCTAATGCCACTTTCATAGAAGGAAAAAAAGGCAAAAAGAGTCTTCTTTTATCAGTTCCACGTGACACATTAAATTCTGGGTCAGAGTCTTCTAACCATATGTGTGTTAAGGTCTATAAAAATTTATTTTCCAACTATTTAATTCTGTTTGTAAACAACATAAAAAGAAGCCAAGATCTGACATAAAACCTTAGAAAAACTTCATTAAGACATTCAGCTTTCATATGACCTGAAGAGTAGCAGTGGAAATAGAGGCTTAACCCATTCACCTCCCTTTCTGTGCACACTGGGACAGGAGAAGCAGCTGGCCCAGCTGCGGGCATGCACACGGGGAAGTGGCCTTTGCTGCATGATGATGCAGAGCACGCTACAGCTCACCCCTTATCGTTGGACTTGGACTGGCTACGAACCTTGTCTATGGATACAGAGTTGTGAAATACTGTGGTAAGGGTGTTTCTATTTCTTCCTTTCCCTCTCTCTTTTTTTTTTTTTTTTTTTTTTTTTAAGCTGAAGACTGCTGGTGTAGTCCTTGGGAGCCCAAAAGTGTATCATTTTTATGGCACAAAAATTCATCTTTCAACCAGAGTGAACCAGTCCACTTATGGTAACTGGGATGTGGTTGTAATTCCTTGGATGTCTTTATCTGCTTCAGAGATGGCCAGTTATGAAAAAAGTAGCTTGATTTCTGAGACTGAGAGGTGCGGCTTTCTGACACTGTAAGTGAAGCCAGAGGTACACGAGCAAAAAGCATTTCCAAAGCAACTCTTTCATTAGAGCTGTTTGTTTTTTTCACTTTTACAGACATGAAGTCTGCCTTACGTATTTAAGATTAGGAAAAAAAGGTATCTTATTGCACAGGACTATTTGCCTTATTAAGTCATGCTCACCCTGTGTGCATAACCAGAGCACTGAACAAGATGCCATTAGGGCTAGGTATGGTCATTAGAAACTTGCTACAGGTCAGAAAATCTCACAAGAAGATGAACTTGGTGTTTCTCATCAGCAATCTTCACCTCTTTCCTTGTGGAGGGTTTGGGATGCACAGGAGCCTCTCGTGAACGTTCAGGTGAGGTCTAAACAAACGTTTCAACAAACAGAAATTATTTTTGGAGGTTTTTGATCTTCATTAAGCTCACACATGAAACAAGTTGCCATGGCTCAATAATCTTTTGTTCTGAATCCTTACAGGGTTTGTTTATTTTGTTTTGTTTTGAGGGGATTAAATTATGCTTGCAATTTAAACCTGCAGTGTGTGCATGCAAGGTAGAAGGAGGTTGCTTGGAGGGAACGGGTTATACATTCAGTAACCTTTGTATATTTATTTGTTCAGCATGCTAGCTCTTGTGCTATTTGCTGGGAAGGAATGCCTGCACAAAAAGCTACGAGGTGGCTCAAATAAAAAAAGCCTAGAATGTTTTGAAAGCCTCCCCCTTGACTTCTGATTGAAGGGATCTGTAGAGGTTTTGGCACATTATAAATCTCTGTTTACTGAAAAGAAAAATAAAACAACAGCCCCACTCCAATTCTGGGTTTATGTCTATGAAAGTCTATGCCAGCCCCACTTTGTAGAATGTCAAGTGCTAATAATTCACAATAGATCCAAGATAAAAGACGACTTTAACTACATTTTTTGTCAAAACATGTACAGTATTAAAGTCTAAAAATACTATGCAATTCGATCTTAAGAGAATGAGAAGATCCAAGCTTCCTCCACATTGTTCCAGCTCTTCTCCTAGAAACTTGAATGTAAACTTTGTGTTTAAATATAAACCCACCTCTGGATTTGGCCTATTCTCTGTATTTATTTTATTTGCCATGCTGCTGAAAAGGTCATGCGCACAAAAAGAATGCCCCTCTCCTAATCTTTTTAAGCTATTGACGGTGTAGCTCATGCAAACTACTTCGTTTCATTGTGCCTCTAGAAACGGAAAGCACTCTCTTTCTAATTCCTCAGTCCCTTTTTTTCACACTGCTGCATTTTTTTCTCTCTTAAGTATTCATTCTGGCCTTTGGTTACAGACACACACATTCAGTATGGGACACAGATATATTTCACAGTTTAGAAGTAACTTGGGCAAAAAACTCTTCTTCTAATAAGGTAAAATCATTCTTTATGAAGTCCTTGCTAATACCAACAGTATAAGCTGACATTTCATTACATATTACTTGTTTTAATCCTGTCTGCCAGTTCATACACTTCCTGAGAACTGGGGCAGAAGAACTTTGGGAACAGAAGATTGTGTGGCTACCCAGCGTATTGCGAACCTCGTAATCTAAATTGGAGCTCTGAAGATGAAATCCAGCACTCAGGCATGTGAGCTTGTGTCATTTTCTGCACGGTGCCATCTCATTTTTCCTGAACTTCTGTCTTCTGAATTTTCTTGGACATTTTCACATCTCACCTTGCATATGCATCCCTCATCACGTGCACCCTGGAAGAGGTAGAGCTGTCTGCTTATAACGACGATGTTTGGCTACACTGTGGTGAGCACCTTTAGTGAGGAACTGGATGAATTAAGAAATTCAGCCCTTTGCTTTCAAACACACACACGCACCCCCCAAATTTTAAAAACTCGTGTTTGATCACTCAAATTAAGCATGGAAAATGTAATGAAGAGATGCTTTATTATATTATATAAGCATAGGGGCTGAATAAAGCCTGAGAGCTAGTTTCTCTCACAATTTGAGGAAGGTTTCTCTTGCAAAGGGGAAGGTTTTCCACCAAATGTCAGCATCAGAATACAGCTACTGTGATGGGTTTTAGAAGCAGAAGAAACGTCTGAGAGAGAGAGGTTTATTGGCATTACAAATGATGATGATTTCTTTCACTGACACCCAGAAGCTTATAAGCACTCAGTGCTAAGCAGAGGCACTGTGATGTCCCTGAGGTATCTCAATGTGTTCTGCTCACATTGATGCCTCCATGGCAATGGTTACACCAAAGTCCCAAGGACAGGCTTAAAACCACCTGCAAGGTTTCTGCACTTGTCGCTGGTTACTAATTTAGCTATTGGTCTGAACTGAAGTATCCAGTTGCTCTTCAGAAGAGCTGAGTTTAGAGTATCTACTGGGGACCAGACTGCTGTGCTTGTGGCACTACCTGTGGCTAAAACCCTCCCTGGGTCCACAGCAGTAGATGGTCTGAAAGGCAGGAGAAGCCAGAGTGATGCTACCACCTTCTACCTCACCGCCTTTCTGCCGTTCCTAGACTAGGTCAAAACTGCTGCTCCTTTAGAAGAGTGCCACATACAAAAAGAAAAATCTAAAACATGACTGAAGTGGAATTTAATGAGCCATCCACAAAAGACACCTTGCTTTTTAGCACCTGAGGAGCCCTAGGCGTTTCTAGTTTTCTGTACACCCTCATGTTCCGCTGCCACCTGCTCAGGACAGCTGCCTCTTGGTGCAGCTGAGCATCTCCACTGCAGCTTCCACCTAACCCCACCCTGCATTCACCAAGTAGGTATCCCTGGTCACCTGAGGACCTTGTTTTCATAAGGTTACACTGAATTCGGCACACCAGTGCCACGGTCAACTTTTCTTGTGGATCTTCTGGTCTGTGGCCAGGAACGTGTGTAGTACAGGGCTACAACTGGCCTCTACCAGGAATGAAAGAATGTGAAAAGTCTCCTTCATCAACACAACAGCCCTGGAAATGTTTCTCCTGTATGTTAGAGCATGTCTGCCCTGCCAACACTGCACGTAACTCCTTTGGACTCTCATCCCCTGTTCTCATGTGACCAGACAACTGGGAAAAGAAGGGGACCATAAAGCCTGTATTATCTCAGGGAATGTCAGGAAGAAAATGCCCGGCTGGTTCATTAAATTGGCTTCCCAAAGCACTATGGAGAGGCAGCAAGTACTGCCGGTGACTACCTTCCAGCAAGGTGAATGGAGCTCTTTCTCTCTTCGTTTCTTTTTAGATAGAAATTATTTTGGAGCAGATGGAGCTGTTTGCAGGTGGTAAATTGAGATATGTCATACTTTGTGAGGAAACATCCAGAAAGCTGCTTCTGCATGCAGCAGCAGGAACCGGGCATGCGTTAAGGCAGGGGTGGGGGGGCGGGAATTGGAAGATTGCAGACCTGTAAATGAGTATAAAGGTAGTAACAAAAATTGCCAGATTTAGAAGTTTGGAAGCTTCACTGATAACCAGAGCTTTACAAAGCTGCTTAAACAGAAAGCCTATGAGCTGCTTTGTTCTGCTCTAGTGGAATACAGAGGCTTATTTTGTATTTGCTGGCCTTTTCTATATTTATTTTGTGTGGATGAGGCAAAGGAAATGCTCAAATGAAGAGCAGGATTAAATCTTTAAAGCATGCTACAATGTTTTGTTTATTCCTGCACTTTATCATTGCAAACTTGATCATCTCTGCTGGCATTTTAGAGACTCCACAGTTGCTCTACTCTCAGCACTGCCTGATAACAGGAGATTTGTGAAAATGTCTCTGTGCAAAAGAGAACAGGGCGGACAGAAACAAACTTTTCACAGTGACTCAGAATTATCTCACTGGTAAGTTAGAGAGAAACAGCTTTTTAAAAGCTCCTGCTGCCTTCGGAACAAATTGGGAGGGGAGGAAAGAGTATTCGTTTGCATTGTAAAGTATTCATTTTTAAACAGAGAGAAAGAAAGAGGTATTTAAAGTGGGGGAGGATCATGTGTTTTTCATAGCAACACTTCACTTTCTACCAGTAGTTCTAGAATTTCCATTAGACAGAAAAACAAATAACAAGGCTGCCAACCACAGAGATGAAAGAAGAAGCCAATGGAGAGAAACAGATTTTTACAAATAGTGCAGCGATGACAAAATACCAAGGCTCATTGACAGCATTGTCAAAGCTTAAAATTATAGTTAATGATACAGTAGTGGCTCTCTGACATTTTAAAACACCACGGTACATGGATTTCTCACTGTATTTGTGGTTTCCTTCTTCTCTAGAGAGCAACAAACTTAAACTGATCCTGCTGCTAGGTGATAACAGCCAATGTAAAACAATTATTGTCTCAGGCTATAGCATAAATTGGATCAGGCGCTCCTCCATACACTTTGTTATCAGCCTGCTGGGAGCAAATACAGCACTGTAGTATCAAGAGTTGTTAGTTCAAGTCAGGACTTGGGTGACTGAGCAGGTGGAAGTTTTGCATGTCAGACGGAGGAAGCTTAATGCAATATTGAGTGGCAGTTACATAAACTCTGCTAGGGTGTTCCCGCTCCTTTACAGACAGGCAAGCTGCAGAGGTTAGGGAGTTTGAAGTGGTTAGAAAAGCCAGATAGTCCACAGCCACCAAGCTTCTCTTTAATTTCTGTTGGATTCAGGTTTTATTGGCAAATTGTTGATAAAGAATTAACTTTGTAAGCGCCAAAGTGCTTACATTTGGTTTAAAGTGGAATTTAGGTGCCTAACTGCAGCCACACAGCCTGCAAAACATCCAGCCAGCTTCCTTACCTGCCTCTCCATCTGAAGGCATGCTAATTTGCACCACGGCAGCAGGTTTCTCTCTCCCACACCATCAGTAGGCACTGAAATGTGAATGAGACAAAGGATTTCCCATTCGCCCAGGCTGATTTTGTTGTGAATCTCACGTTTGATCACCTACCTCCCTGCATCTGATCCATGGAGAGCTGGTATGGGCAGTCAGTGCTGTGCACTATACCACCTCTGAGTGAAACGCCCTAACAGCCTGGGAACTACACCTCAGGTGTCACGTCTGCCCAAAGCTCTGACACTGGGCTGTAGACACAAGCTCTTTCTTCCTCCTTCCACTTTTGGCCCCAAGAATTTTTTTTTATTTGAACTACGGAGTAACTCAGGCTAACAGATGGGATGCTGGAGGCCCTACGTGGGAATTGCCTGGAGTCGGGTGGCTGAGTGGAGCATGCGTGTAGGAACAACTTGGACCATCTCTGGTCGAGGAGGACTCCACATCCTAGTTCCCTCCTTTCTGGTGAGTGCTGTAGGCTACCACGTAAAACGTAGCTAGTGAGAATATTGACTGGTGTCCTCTGGTTTACATACGTGCCGATAACCAACCATTTGAGGAAAGATACAGCATGCAAACAAATAAAGGGAGTGAAACTATAGGTAAAAAATGGTATTGCCTCCAAGTTACTGAGGAATACACAGTTTCAGAAGTGATTAACACTGAGAAATGGAAATGAGCACACCTGAGATGGCAGCAAAGTTGAAAGACCTGAATGTGCTCATTTGAAGGTTGGGACAGAGATAATACATTAAAATAACCGGTATATTGGAAAAAGTAACATGTGAAATGGAATCCAGAAGTAAAGATTTTGAATAAACAGATAAGGCTTGGTCAGTCAGTGAGGAAAGGACATAAGTAGCAAATACTATGCCTATGATTAGGATGAAGCACGATGACAACATAAGCAGTTGGATCCATCGATCATCTCTCAACCCTATGCAAGGCTTGTAGATATTGAAGGAAATGTAACTGAAGATACTGAGAAAAATTAAAAATAAGATAAAACACAACATATACTTTAAGAGTAGATTATGCCATACTGATGAGGTACAGGTCTTTACCAACTGATTTTCGTGCTGACAAGGAGAGCATTGGATCCAATCCATCTGATGTCAAAGAAACACATCAAGGAAAATAAGAGTTAATGTAGCAAAGATGAAAATTAGTAGGAGAAAATGAAAGGTGGCTAAGGGTAAAAGGTGGCTAAAGGAGAGAAAAAAAAAAACCCAACCCTAAAAACCAAGAGAGCATAGCATTGCTATCATTGGGGGAGCAGAAATGAGATATTTTAGGTAAAAATCAGTGCTGGCACTGTGAAGTGTTGGTAAGAGTAAAGAAGTATAAACTGTCCTAACTAAATTGACACTGAAAACTTAAGAATTTTTGAAACTTCAGAGGAAAGAGATCTGGAACAGCCACCCAGTCAGTAGAATTGAAGCAGCATTTTACGACAGAACTTCGCAAACAAATTTAAGCTTGATAAATTACAGACTGCAAGGCTGACTCTGATAACTCTGAGATCTGGGCTTGATGACCCAGGAGATCCCTTCCAATCCTTTGTATACAAATTGGAAGACAGGAGCTGGAATACTTGTGGACCAGTTTTCTTACTGATAATGCATGAGATGATAATTTCTAATACCAAACAGCATTAAAGAATAAATTGACTTGTTCCTTTATCACCTGTCAGTCTGAGGGAAGAGGTAAAGAAGAGAGGTATAGCCTTTTGTGAACAGTAAGACTTTGCAAAAATGCAGATATTTTTTTCTGTTTACATTGAACAACATTTTTTTTGCCTGTATCTAACATGGTAGTGATTTACATTGATAAAGGAGTTGATCACAACAGTAAAAAACTGTGATAAGCTAACAAAAATGTTTGCATCTTAATTACAAATTTTATTGTATAACCAGAGTCGTGTATAATGGAAATAGTCCTGGACAGGGATTTAAAGAAGTAATTTAATCCATCCGCTGTGAGACAAACTATACCTTAAAGCATTCCTGACAGATGATAACCTGTTTGTAGAAATGTCCAAAGATGGAACTGTGTGAACTTCCCTAGCTTTTGCAATGCTTTTGTTGCACTCGCTATTTAGAAAGGTTCACTTAAGGTCTAGCCACAAACCTTGCAGCAATTGAAAACCTTTTTTTTAAGCAACTGTTCCATATTTGAAGATTGTTATTTTTTCTGCCTTCAGCCTTTTCTTCTGTTGATCAAACAGCACCAGATCTTTCAATCTTTTCCTCACAGGTTGCATTTTTCTGATTTCTAATCCTTCCTTGTTGCTCTTCTCTGGTTTCAATAAAACTGACCTAAAGCCATACTGAACTCTGAAAGCCAGTGCTGAGTAGGGCAAGATTACTTTCTGTATCTTGCTGACTTTACTCTTGTTTATAAAGCCTAATATGACATTGTTTACTCGGAAGTTCTTCCTGTTTTAAAAAAGGATCATTTCGTAAAGGTGAGAACACGTGTCAGCCAGGCACTTTCGAAAAAAAGAACTGAAACAAACTAATGTGAATGATGACCAAGAAGTGGCTCTGTGTAGAAATGTTTTTCATAAGCTGTGAATTATGAATTGTTTTAGGTTGTATGCATGCCAAATGCCAATGGCTCCATGCTTCCAGCGTGCCTCCGTTCAGCCTGGGTTTCCTTCATGCGTGCCAAGGAACCTGTTCCGCACTTGGTGGAAGGACCCATCCTTTGCCCAGGTAAATCTGCTGCCCTTTGTGTTTTTGGAGAGGTTTTTCTACATGTAGATTTGTTTGTTACAAATCTGTCTGTTGCTGTGCTGTCCTACATGCTTGCCTTTTAATTAAGACATTTGTAATGTCTCCAGAGTTAGGTGGATGGCACATTATTTACTTTTTTTTCTTACCACAAAAGCAAATAAACATTTTACAGGTGAGCATCTTCCTACAGGATTAAAATGTTAGGGATTACAGTGCTCAACAAATGTCTTTATTAACAGTGTTTCAGGCATTACTCCTGACAGGAACCTCTTGCTCTCTTCTTCTTCTCTGTTTTTCCCACAAAAATAAGACAACATTATCACCTCTCCTGTCCGTGCCACCCCCCCACCCCACCCACCGCCGCCGCTGCCTTTTACTTTGCCAGAGTAGCAATATAAACAATACTTGCTTTACAGCACATGCAAGCAACTGCTCTGCATTATGCAACGTGGTTAAAAGACACATCGTACAATTTTCAGTATCTGTTGATTACACAGTCGTAAGCAGGGTATCTTTAAGGCACACGTTGCCAACACGGTCCAGGTACTGTGTGTTGAGTAGTGACATGAAAGAACTCTGCTCATAAAATTATCTTGATTAATAAGGGGTCTATTTCGAGATGGGCTGCAGAGCCGGCTGGGGTTATAGCTGTGCGCCGCAAACGGCTGTCTGGTACTTCCTGCAGCCCTGTGGTCCTCCCTCTACTCCTGCATAGGTTGTTATAAGCCAGATGGGAGAGTTTCTGCTTGCACAGAGCGATTTGACATAGCACGCATTGCGGCCGGTATGACGCTCCGAACAATCTTGCCTAATGCTACCTGGAGTTATGCCACGAACACAGGACCTCACTACAATCTACACTAGTCAGCTCCACAAGGTCAATGACCAAAAGCCTTCAGATTTACATTTGAAATGCTGTCCTAGCTAGTACTAAACCAGGAATTAATGCTCACAGCACCACAGGCTGTGGAGTTTTAAATGTTTGTTATTTGTACCAAAAACACAGTAATGAGGTCTCTTAAAATACAGAACTGATTTGTTGAACAAGTTCTTTTTAACTACTGATCTTTTCCTTAGGTACAAAGATTAAAAGCTGTACTAACTTAATGATTGGCCAGGAAACCAGAACAGAAAGTATGCTAGCTACATTACAGTGACACTGGAGCTGTGCTCAGCAAAATGTTTTAAGTGTACATTTGAACGCTCTGATTATCTGATCTGCATATTTAAAGGCAGGGCACTGCATTATCTCAAGACAATGTAAACTGATATGGATACTGCAACTCTCCTGTATTTCAATAGCTGTTTTCAGCCTAATTTCAGTGCGTAGAAGTGATACCGCCACAACACTGCTAACAGTACTTCCTAAAGTAGTATACATATTTTTTCTTAAGTTGTATTAAATTATTGCTGTTTCAAAATTCTCCACTTTTTATTGTTTCTCTGTTATAAGATGGTTAGAGCAATTTCTAGGAATTGTTACAAATCAATACCAATAAAAGGCAATGTTTTCCCCAAATATTCATGAAAGAATTCTTCATTTTAGTGTGACAACTGCAATATGAGACACCTCACAAAAAACGTAGTTGTACTATCTGCAAGCCAAATCCTTTGTTGCAATGCATTGTGCTCTAATATTGTACGCTATTATTTTATTGCATCATCTATGACAGTGTGTCCTTTCATTTCAGCCAAAAATTACACAATGTACTGCAACTTTTTTCCCCTCCCTTTTACAACAGGTCTATTTGATTCCATTCTAAAATGATATCAGGTACTGCTTTTTCATCACTACACTGCTTCAGGGTGACTACATATATATAATTTTCCTGTACAACTCATCATAGCTCCAAAAGAAATGGAAAGCACTGGGAGTTATATTGCCCAGTTACATGACCGCATGGTCTATGTCATTCCTTTTCTGAAGCTGCGTTATCTAAGCTGCAAACTACAAATTCACTTATGCTACAGGTATGAGAAATAAAGGCTGTAGGTTAAAGTAGATGGAATCGTGAATCAAAATGAATGGCTTATATGTTCTTAAACTAAAAGTTGGAGGGATTAAGTTCATGATTTATCACAGAAGAACAACCAAAAGGAAACCTGTTACTTAGAGCATCTTAACTTAGACACTTTAAAAACCACCTCTGGCCTCCTCTTATGTAGCATGCTGTATTACTTGTTCTTTATACAGGTACCTTATGAGTCTCAGCTGCAGTGCCTTAACACCTTGTCTTAATTGTTTTCCATGTCTGTCTTTCTTTCATTGTGATCTTCCTTTGTTTTTTTAGGGGTGGGATAATGATAATCAAAATAATAACCAAAGCCTAACTTTCTTTTCTGGGTCCTTTGCTGTATGTTACTTTGTGGGTTTTTTCTCTCCTATATAAGCTGATGGGTAGAAGCTAGTTTAGATTTAAAAGTATTGATTTGTAACCCCAAAGTTCCTAATAGTACTAATCATACCTGAAACACACTTAATACTTGAATATTTATTGCCTTGGGAAAGTACAGGTGCTTTTGTAATTTAATATATGGATTGCCTTTGTAGACTTATTTGGAACAAAAATTTGTTCATAGTACTGTAGCAAGATTTCTGGATAAAAATATCACTCCTAAAAATAAAACTGAAACTCCCTAAATTAAAAACAAAGTGTGTTTATGCTGTTGGGCATCAGGTATTTACAAGTGAGCTGAGAATTGACTTATTATAAAAAAACAGTTACTAACAGTGGTTTAGATCTGTTTTTTCTGAGGGTGATGTTCTCATTAAAATAAATATTCTGTGACAATTATTTCAATCAGCAACAGTTCAATGCATGTACAAATTTCAGATGACTACCAGGTACTGGGCTTGCTTTCTTTCTTGGGTAGCTAGGAAATTGAATGGGATGAGACCCCTACGGCTCATTGAACATAGTTCCATGAAGATGCAATAATATGGTTTTATTTCATTTTGAAACTGGTTTTCACTGCCCATTACTATTGGAAGACTATTTCAGAACTTCATTTCTGTGATTAGAGACTTGTTTTTAATTTATACTTTAACTGCAGCCGGTTACCCAGTACTGGGACTGATTCAGATGAAGATTAACTGAAACGGGTAGGAGTTTTGCTTGGAGAAGGGCTGATGATTAAGCTTTAAAATATGTAGTACATTAGGAAAAAGCTCCCAAACTGGAGACCTCAACCTGGTGGGAGTTTTTATGGTTCCATTACTACAGCTATTTAAAAACACAGCACTAAGTTAACTGTTTGGCGAATCTGAACTGTCATTCTGGCCATCTCCTTTCTTAGCCTGGTGTCCAGGGCTGGTTTCTGTACACAGGTTAGCACACCCTGGCTTAGCTGCCCAGCTGCACTTCGCCCCAACCTTGCTGCTGTCGCCAATAAATCTAACTTTCCTTTCTCCCACACTGCTGGTCCATGCGCATGTGAGTGCTAAGGCTTCTTTGCAGCACTGTCTCGACACAAAACCTGCACACATGCAGCACAACACAATTTCAATCTGTGCTCAGGTCTCCTGCCCATCGGCAGATATGACAGGCATACAATGGAAGTGAGACATGACTGGTACGTGCCATGGGTTCCACGGTGCTTATTTCCAGCTGAACAAGTAGCACAATGGTTTACTGGAAGTGTGCAATTTTAAAAACAATTAAAAACTTTAAACTGATTAATGGTATCCGTATACATCACTGCAGAAATCAAAATGGGACCTCAGAAGTGCTGGTAAAGGCGTGAATTTTGTAGAAAAGGCAATCTCTGATATAAGAGGTACAAAGAAGAATGGATTTTTTTTATAATCAAAACCTGCTAATTAGAGTCCCATAACTGTCCATGAGGATTACTGGAGAAAACATTTTCTTGGAGCCATTTTTCTTCTCATCTGTGACCTCAAGTTTTATGCAGTCAATAAATTTACTGTTTAATGCTCATTTGTACTGTAGGGCATTGGGACCTTGAACAGGTCTTCACTGAGCAATGGACTGTGCAAATAAGATATGAAAAAAAGATTGAGGATCCTGAGCTTTGAATCCCAGTGAAATCAGGAATTTGGTAACAGTGGAGTCATGAAACCTCTTTTTTCTGTGTCTCAAAGCTGGGGTTTCCAATGGATTCTGTCATGTGTCATAACGATGAGGGAAGACACTTCTTTAATCTTCCCTTTTGCAGGGGCAGTGCTGTCTCTCTTTGCACCCCAGATACTTATTTTCTGAAAAACTTGAGAATTACAACCATTTCTGTCTGGAACTGTCCAATGGGCTCAGAGGCTGTGGCTGGGAATGAGGGATGAGCACAAACACCTGCAGGCTTTGTACTCAGCAGCCTTGTCCCCTTTGGAGAACCGGCTGTAAGGAGAGGGCTACTAACGATGGGAGAAAAAGCTAGCTCCAAAACAATTATGTCTTGTCTTTTGAATGAAAGATTTTCCTCTTGAAAATGGAGAAAATACAACGCACCTGCATCGCCTGGTGATTCACGTGTGACATAACGCTAAAGGAGAAAATGATGCGGTTATTGTGAAAGTTTGACACATTTGCTGTGTAAGGACATTAGTGGGAGGATTGCCCATCGGTACAGCCCCACTGCTACTGGGAAGAGCCAAAGCACTTGTGCAGAGTGCGCTGCTGTGACCACTGGTGTCTCGACACACAAGACAGAGCTGTTCTGAATGGGGCCAGATAGCACTGCACTTAAAACGCCAAAGGAGCTATATCTACACTAGAATTCATACTTCGCTGCACTGTTGTTAGCAACAGAAAGTTTTTGCTGGAAAAAATAAAATTAACATAGACACAGTCTTGTAGAATTGTCTCCATTTCGGTTTTGCAAATGATCTAAGTTCTCCTTAAAGGCTAGACGTACAATACCAAATATTTAGAGAGGTTCTTAGCCTTAAAAATAAATACACATCGGCGCACAATGCATACAAGAGAATTAGTTAGCTGACATTTATTGTATATATGCAATTATATACAATTATATGCACTCGAATAAGCTAATTCAGGTGCATGTGTGTAACAAAACTCAGTGTTTAAAAAGCTTGGCCTCCCGTCTGTCCCCTTCTCCAGGGAATGCAATGGTGTCCCTGGAACAGCCAGGCTGTTACTAAACAGTGGGAAAATTGCTTTTGAAGCTTGTGCTTGCAAAACATTTTTTTTTCCTTGATGTGCAGATTAATTTGCTTTTGGGGATGCAAGGATGCAAAAAATGTTTTTCATCAAATTAAGAAAAATGAAAACGCTTCTGCAGCAGACTAATTAGATAGCTATCTAAAATAAATGTTTTGTTTAACGCCTGATTTCTTCTTTAAATATATAAATACCAGCTAGTGTTTTAAAGCTTCTGTAGCTGTGAATGGCTCTGCTGTCCCTCACTGCAAGCTACGTTTTTATTACTTCTTCCCAATAAATTTATTTTGCTGACATGGGCCCTAATCCAGTAAAGTGTTAAAACATATGCTTAATTTTAAGCGTGTGAGTAAAGCCAACAGAACTTTACTATGCCTAAATTTAAGCACAAATTTGCATTTGGCTTAGCTGCGGTTATAGTTTCTGGGTTATGTTCTTGAGGATTGTGTGTATTTCGCGGAATGGGCGTCCTCCTGATGGAAGAACAGACTCGTGAGTTTTTAAGGTATTTTGTTATTTAACAGAAGATCTTGAGAAGAAAAAAGTACCAACGAGTAAACATTAACATTTTTTTACATTAACACATTATTTTAAATATGTCTGCTTTGCAACTCCTAACAAACTTCCCACAGTTTCCTCTTCTACCTCTGCATAATATTGTAGTAGCTGAAAACAGCTGAGATACTAGCTGATTGTTTTCATGAATGACCACCTTATCTTCTGTATTGGTTTTCCTACTTGTGTGGAGCATTTCAGCTTGGAGACGAGATGACCTCTCTTACTTCTAGTGAGCTGATGAGTTACAAGTTCAGTATTTCTTAATATTTTGTTCCGTGACACTGAAACATTTTTAACTGTGGGTACACACAAGTGATCTTTTCCCACAGAAAAGTTAAAGCCTTGAGAGATGATGACTGATACATAGCTCAACTTGGAACTTGAAAGTCACACGGGTAGAACAGGAACTTCCTGATTTTGACACAGTAGCTAGAGGATAGCTGGTTACATAGTGAAATGTATGGCTGCAATTTTCACTCCTGCTGGCAATCTCAGACAGACCTAGGACAGAGTGGACCTGGAATCTGAGCTGCCTTCTCCTTACAAGGGCTTGTATGAATTCCAGGAGGAAACAAACCGGTACAATGCATATATAAGCTTACATGACTGATTCTGTTTTGTTACACCAGTGAGTTTTCTACAGAAATGGAGAATCCGGTACCGGTCTTCATCAAAATTTACTGTTTCTGATACATATCAGCATTAGAAAGCTCTGAGTTACCTTTTTTTTTTTTTTTTTTAATATGGGATGGCTTAAAGGCTTTGTGTGTTTCACTCGTACCATGCAAGCTGTCAAGCACCACAACTGAAGAGAAGAAAGAATGCAGAGAATCCTTACTAAGTTTTAATTTTACTTAATAGCAGGCACAGGATTTGTTCAGAGAGTTTTATTATTGGGGGAGGAGTTAGGGTAATTACAGCAGTGGGGCAGAGGGCCATAAGATGATGGAGAAATCTAGTACTTTGGGTTATTTTTTAAAATATACTAGCCACCTACCAATAACCTCCTCCACATTTGGGGGAATTTAAACACAATATAATTACTGCACCTTGTGTGTTAACATATATAATAAGATTAAGTATATTGCAGTTTGCACTCTCACTCTCACATTTACAAAGTGCATAAAGGAAAGGGAATTGGCTGAAGTCAGTGAAAGAGAAGAGGTTAAAATCAGTAGCTAGAAAATGAAAGAGCTGTAAGACATTCTGCAAGGATTTTTACTATGAAAACATTCATGCCTGATTTGAATTTGGAAAAGGAAAGTCATTTGTTTGGACTTCAAGGTAGGTTTCCTGTCTCAAATCAGCAAGTTATACCTGTCCAGAAAAACACTTAAGCCCATTCTTTGCCTCAGTTTTCAACACAGCGCAAAGTTTAAGCAAGTGGTTGAAAGGTATCCCGGGTAAAGATGGACTTTAGCAAGAGACTAGGTGTTTTGCTGAATCAATCCCTAAAGACATGCAGAGACTATATGCCCATATTATATAAATCTTAAGAAAAGCAGATATATTTTTTTTAATCATTACTTTCTACTGAATTTCCCACAAAGCATAGGAAACAGTGGATTTGGGAAGAAACATAATCAGTATTTCTTCTGAAGTATCTCGGAGCCTTAAATTGTCTTGGCTTTCTATATTTTATATCACCGAGTTTATAAAAAAATAGTTTCATAAAAGAGGCACATGGTAGCCTAAATTTGTCTCCCTAGTAGGTATTGGCTCAACTGTATGTCATGTGAACATATATGAGCTTTTATTCGTACGTTTTTAATTCTCTTATTCAGAGCACTGAAAGATCTGTAAATTGTTGATGCTATCAACAACGCACTTTTTCTGACTTAGTCAAAAGATTGATTTAATATGGCGCTCTTTCCCAGTTTTAAAACAATTATTTAAAGAGCTTCAGAATTGCTTTGGCCAGGCTAAGATATTTTCCTTTAAGTGTAAACATTCTTCTAAGACACTCATGATCAATGTAAATGAAAGGGGTTTTTAAGATATTGAAAAAAAAAAAAGTCTTACCAAGCCTCTAAAAACATATTATTTCAGTCTGTCAGATTAACACATAGCCTACAATAACACTCCACGGTAACACAGCTCACTATGCTTTTAAAATTGAAATGCCAGGGTAGGCTGTCCCTCTCAATGGATTTCCCTTATGCAAAGGCCTTATCCAAATCCTGTGAGGCTGCTAGAACTCATGAACCGCTAAGGCACCTCTTAATCATATCCTTATCTCAACTGTCATGTTTGCTCTCTACTCCTAAATAGATGAGCTGTTAGGAAGTAAAAAAGCTGGTGCTATCTTGAAGAAAGGAAGGGAACAACCTGGAAAACCAGGGGAGTCTCAACAGAGATAGCGGAGCTGTTTGTGTACTGTGGATTGAAACGAAAAACACCAGGGCACAACAGCTTTTCGTAACTGCACACACGTGCAATCTAAGCAACCGGAGTTCACTACAGTCTTTGAATAATTTGACCTGAAACACGTTTCTTTACCAATACATTTTCTTCTAATTGAATGATTATACTTGTTTGCTACTTTAGGATTGTTCATAAATTCTGAGCTCCTAGAGCTGATGTTTCTGATTAAAGAAGAGTGTTTTGGGTTTGGTTTGTTTTTTAAACCAGACTTAGAATTACACTGACATTTAAACCAGAAGGAAAAGATAGTAAACTAGAATATCGACACTATTGTTTCCAACAGACTCCTCCAAATAAACATCAATAGCTGCACTACTCCTACACTGGAAACAGAAAGGGTTTTTTTAAAGCTATTACATAGTATAAGCACACGTAGTGGGGTGGGGGAGACAACTGCTGAGAACCTTCACTTGAACAAAGCTATGCTGCACATTGATCACAGCTTTGGCTTTTGCTGAGGCTCTGCAGTTGAATTTACTTCCAAATCCAGCATTATCCACTTCTCTACACCAGGCTGGTGAAATTATTGTACTATGGCACACAGCTGATAACTTTGAGATAGAACCAGAAAAGTACAATGCACGAATCTTGTGAAATAAGGTGAATTTCTGTATTTCCTTGTCACGTTATCAATCTAGATTCTAATTGTTTTTATAGGAGAGGCTGTGGATGTAACCTCAGACTGGGAGCTTCCGAGGACTGTCCTTTGGCCAGTGAATGCTATCTCTGTTTTTGTCAACCTGAAGACTGACAGACCTTCTGTCTAGAAGAATGAAAAAGAAATTGCCAGGTGAACGTTCAAGGGAAAAGTGGTGTTTTTAAAGCTGCCAATGCCACCATTTTCCCCTGCAGAAAACTAATTTTAAACTCAGTTTCAGAAATAATTATGCCAGCTGTTGTGGATTGGGTTTGACAGGATTTGATCTCTTACCTTTTCTAAAAAGCATTCTCAGGAAATTTCAGCATCAGAAATGTCAGTACCAAGTTGACAAGATTGACTGCACTTTGCAGAAACAGTTTTCCTGTACAATATGTTTAGAATAATTCCCCAACCCTATTTATAATTTCACTTTCTACCAGTGAAGAATATAAACAGTGTGGTGAAGGTTTTAAAAACATGAACTCATACCTTGTATGGCAAAAAAAAAATGGGTAATATCTAAAATCTGCAGGGAGAGAAGCAAGGCTCTGAATCAACTGCACTGCTGGGCAGGCAGCTCCCTGCGCCCCACTGGCGCCTGAAACCTTGATTTGCACCACGAGAGGCGTTACACCCAGATTTTAATATTAGATAGATCCTCCTAGTTCCTGTTACAGATACATAGGAAAAGAGTTCTCTTCTGAATCTCAGTACACAGAGCTATTTTCCTAAACACATTGTTCTTCGGTTTTGGAAAAGTGTTAAAAAATTATTCCAAATTAGCCGCTATAGAGGAGAGAAGAGCAACTTTAGCAACGGGCTGAGACACAGATGCAGCATGGGGAGTCGGGGAGAGGGGGGAAAGGGCCGTGCAGCTCACTCACATGATCCCAGTGCTTAAGCACTGCAGTAAATACTGTTGATGGAGAAGTGAGAGATGGTCTTTCACTTTCCTGTGGCAAATCCCTGTTTTAGCAACTGCAGGCAAAAGGGTCAAATATTTAACTTGGTATTAAACTTAGCAAAATAAACTCAGTTTCTAGTGCACAAAAGGTATTCGCATAAGTATACTGTCGTTTCTGTCTGAAAGGTCACGTATGGCTCAGCAAAGTTTGAAAGAGTTGTGCTGGAAGAGTTGAAGAGCAGTGTGCTTGAGTGGATGACTGAGCAGATCTCAAATTGTCTACAGCGATGGGTTGCAAAAGAGAAAGGTTTGATTAATGCACCTGAATAATTACAGTGGAGCCACCCCAGCAGTACAGCGCTCTCTGACCTGATGTTTCCATTGCGTCTTCTTTCTAGATGCCCCATTACCCATTTTTGTAAGGGACTATACCCATTTCTGGCTGGGTTTGGGGAAATTCTATTTTGTTGAAAATTAACAAACGAATTTTAGCAGCTTCTCAGCCTTGTATAACCTTGACTCAACACAGGCCGAGTACTAAACTTTGGACATGTGCGTTTCATACACCATGCTGCTGGTGTACAAAGAATTGCAGTCTTCTCTGTTGTAGCTTATGAAAATGACCGATTCTTACTGGAATGTATATACACACCTTTATTTCTACATTTGGGGGAGGGGGACACACCGTCTTTTTTTTCACTTTTTTTCTTTTTCTCCCACCATAACAGCTCACTATTAGACTGGTTGGTGTTGTCTTCTCTCTCTGCCTGCCTACTCCAAGCAAAGCTAGTCTCCGCAGTTGCTTGCCCTGGGATTCTCTCTGTTTGACAATTTTAACTAAATGCAATCAAGAGGGGTTGGGGTGTTTTTTTTTTCTGCATGTTAATACTTTCATTTGGAAAACATGTTTTCAATCATTTCTGAGAATATCCATTGTTGCAAAAGTCAATTTTATTTCTTGTAACAGAACACTTAGCCTAAATTGTCACAAATAATTTAGTTCCTGCCCAGTGCATCTGTTAGGGTTTTATTAGTTTATGTCATTTTATCTTGCAAGTATCACTTGGCCAGTCTGACAGCTGGTGTCTTGTGGAGAAAGTGTGGACCTCTCTCATTGCAACAGATAGTGCAGCTTTCAAGGTTTGAGATGACTATGGCCTGGCAGTTTTGTAGTTCCTTTCATACTGGAGCACACTGGAAACTACTGGTGCCTCTGGGAGTTAAGGTGGGGGGAAAAAAAGTTTTTCTCTCTCCTGATTTCTGCCCAGCACCACAGCTGTACGGGGAAATCTGAAAGGCCCACCACATCCCTTTCCCCGCCAGGCCCCATTCGAGGTTGCAGGGTTTCCGACAGTTTCCTTCCGCTACAGGTGATAAAGATTGCATTTAAACAATTTCTGTTTGTGACTGTATTTTGCAGAGTAGGATTACCCAAGAATAGATGGAGGGACTGTCCATTGTTAGACAGCACCTGCTCATCGAAGGGAGGAAGGAGGATCCAAGAGATGCAGGAAGAAAGGAAATACAGGAAGAGTGAGAAAGAGTAAGTGGTGTTAAGGTATCACACCATCAAAACCCAATTGATTTACCAGATGATTTTACAAATTCATCTAAAAGTTGTCTTTTCATTTAAGATTAAACTTTCTGAATTATAGAAATTCAAAGACCTACTTGAATGCCCCACTAAAATAAAGGATGCCTGTCTTTCTGTCGTTGGAGGAATTTGATCCCTGTTTTCAAGTCTGCCTGTTAGGACCCACTGGGACCCCTGCCCCCGAGGCTGGCAAGGCTCCCCCCGCTAGGAATCACGGCCTCGCTGGCACCGCGCACTGGGTGCGGGATCCCTCCCGCAGGTGTTGGCGGCTGCCGAGCTGAGGGAGGAGAGGGCTTCTCCGGCCAGCCTGCAGGCCCCTGCTCGCCTGTCGGCAGTTTGGAAAGAGAATTAGGCCAAGCTATACCTCAGAGGGATGATGGAAATCACACACTCTGTGCAAAGCATGAAGAAATTTAGAGAGTGCACCAGCATTTCTGACAGAAAGTGCCCGGCAATTCCACTCGGAACAACTGTTTCAGGTGTAGGGGTGGCTTTTTTAATTAATCCTGCTTTTCCTACTTTCTTTTTCCCCTTGCAGATGCCACCCTCTGCAGTGTCTGCTCTCCCTCCCTCAGCTCAAACCCTGCTCCGTTTCCAGCCGGCCTCCCCTTTCCCTGGCGGGCGGGCGGCCCACCTGCCCACTCTCTGCCGCCGGGGAGGGAAGGGGCGAGAGAAGAGAAGGGGCTGAAGGGTCCGGGCCGGGCCGCGAGTGTCCGCACACGTCGGAGCGGCGGGTCGCGGTGCCAGGCCGGGCTGGGGCTGCCCGGGGGGCCCCGGAGGTGGAGGCTGCGGTCCGCCGTCGCCTGAGGCGGTGGCCGTTACTCCCCGCGCTCCGCGCGCGTGCGGCGGGGAGAAAGGGGGGGGGGGGGGGGGGGGGGGGTGGGTAGGCGGGGCAGCCGGCGCGCGGCGCCCACCCCCGCGTAGCGAGGAGGCGGCGGTCCCCTCCGTCCGCACGGCGCGCGGCGCGGCCCCAACCCCCACGCCCCACCCTGTGGGCGGAGCCGGCGGAGGCCCCGCCCCCGAGCCCCCCCCCCTGTTCCGCCCCCCCCCCCCGCCGCCCCTTTCCCTTGGTGCCCATTGGCGCGCGCCGCCTCCCGTTAGCACCCGGGGCCCGGTCTCGCGATGCTGGGCCGCCGCCGCCGCCGCCATATTGTGACACTATTTTGATTTGGAGCTGCAGCGAGCGGGGGGAGGGGGGGGGGGGCCGGGAGCGACGCGCGGCCGAGAGCGGTTCCAGCTGAGGACGGCGAGCGGCGCCGCGGGCACCCACCCACCAACCCACCCACCCCCGGCCTCCTCGCTTCTCCCGCCCGCGGCGGCAGCACGGACCCCCCTTTCCCTTCCTCCTCTTCCTCCTTCTCCTCCTCCTCCCCCCGCGGAGCGGAACGGCGGCGGCGGGAGGCTGCGGAGCGGGTCGGGTCGGCGGGGTCCCCCCTGCCGGGCGGAGGCGGCGGCGGCGCTGGTGGCGGCGGTAGTGGCGGCGGCTGCTGCCGTGGTGGGGGAGGCGGAGGAGGAGGAGGCGGAGGAGGAGGAGGAGAGGCAGCAGCGGCAGCAGGGTAAGGCTGACCCCGCCGAGGCGGGCCTGGTGGCGGCTCCCCGGGCTGGTTTCCTGGCGGGGCCGGTCCCATCCCCGGGGGGCTGCAGGGAGAGGCGCGGGGGGCTGGCCGGCCCGGCCCGCAGGCCTGAGCGGGGCAGGGGGGCCCGAGGCGCTCCCGCAGCCCCTCTCCTCGCCGCGGGCGAGGGCAGGGGGAGGCCCGTGCGCCGGGAGGGAGCAGCCCCCGGGCACCCCGCTCATCTCGGCGCGGCGGGGTGTGGAGGGGAGGGCAGGGGCGGGAAGCCGCCGCGCAGCGGGGCGTCCAGCGAGAGATGGAAACTTTATTTTCCTTCGCCAGTCGCGGAAGCTTCCCCCCCCCCCCCCCCGCCTTCCCTGCGCGGGGAGGGAGCCGGCGGGGGCGCGGGGCGGCGTGCGTGGCGGTGGCGGCGGCCCCGGCCCCGGCCCCGGCCTGCCCCGCGGCGGGGGGGCTGCGGCGGCCGGCGGAGGAGCGGAAGCAGCCTGCAGCGGGCTCGGCTTGCTTGGGGTGGGGGGGGAGGGAAGGGAAGGGAGGGAGAAGAGGGGAGAGCAGGGGAGGGGGGCTGGCCTGGCGCCCAGCAGGTGACAGGTGTGAGTGCGCTGGGCGAGACTCCGCCATTTGGGGATGAGTAGCAGGGTGTCAGAGGTGCGATTTTTTGGTGCCTGGTTTCTTTGCGGGGGCTGGCTGGGCTCGATTCCATATATAGTATATTTGGGACGTTAGTTTCCATTATTCAAGTCAGTTTAGTTGTTGAGTAGAAATTCTTGAAATGGTTCTGATAAGAGGGATTTCGAAGAGAGGAGATGCATATGTTTTCTTATTCTCCTCTTCTTCTCTGTTGCTGGTTTGTCCCTCCGAGGCACCTGGGAACGCTATGCAGAGGTGTGTAGTACTTTGTCTCATTCATTGAAAGGCGTGCATTAAAAGTCTGAATGCTCAGTCCTGTTATATGTAGGAAGGCCTTCAGGGAAGGGACCTTGTGTTCTTTGTACTTTACTAGGTAGCTCAGCAGAGCCTGGCTTGTGCCCGAGACCTGTAGGTGTTTCTGTATTAATGATAGTAAGTACATTCTTAAGAGGAATTCTGGAGGAATACTTCTTAGTAAGGAGTGGGTTTCAGGTGTGGCTTTCTAGTCAGTGTATGTTTAGGATATTTGATATTGACTGAATAAAGCTGTTTCTGAAGTTCAGCTATAGAACACTGAAAATGGTGTTGCATATGATTTTCGGTACTCTGACTTATGTAGATTTTTAAAAGACAAACGGTAAATACAGAGGCATTCTTAGACTCTTGAAATTTTTTTGTATCGTAACTTTAGCCACCAAAATGGTACTGCACATGCTATACAGTAAGGAGGGCTAGTGACTCTATAGCAATAGCACCATATTCATGATTGGATATGATTTGCTGAAATCAGGAATAATTTTCAGTTTAGCTAATGATTTACCAGATAACCAGGCATTTGCATTCCATATACATATTTCAATTATTTGTTCTTTATCTGTATTATTGTAATTGGGTTTTGTCAAACCTCAGAATTCTGATATCTGCTTTTGGCAAGAGGGAAGTTCCACCGACAAATTAGGAGACACGTGTCATCAACTTCAGTAAGTTCTGCCCTTCAATTTAAATGAAAGTTTCAGTCATTTATGGCTGTTATCCATATGTTAAACTTATGGATGCTCATCTGTAGGTAGTACCTTGGCTTGCGCTGCAGCAGAATGGATGCTGAGCTGACTCTCGATTTCTTTTAAAAACTAAGAAGGCCTGGGTGGTTTTTCTCACATTGCTTCACAGGAGAGCCTGCAAGGGAGAAGAGGGGAGGAAGGCTGTTGGAGGAGGTACTCAGTCTGGGTCATCCCAGTTTTGTTTCTGAGAGATGTTTGATAAAGCATCATCCCTATCATTACATGTGGGGGCAGTGCCATCTTCTTGCTATGCTATGCTACCCTGACTTACACCAGCTTTCAAAGACTATGAAATGTAAACCATTTTCCTTCTGAACATCTAGAGAAGTCAAGGGTTCTTCTCTCTTCCTTTAAATTTGCAGATATAAAAATAGAATTCTTGAAAATGGGCATTCTTCCTATGACACTATCCTGGTAGAAACTTCTCTTTTCCAGCAGTGACAGAATGGAAGAAGATAGTGTTTTTTCTCACCATGGCATTGCTTTGAAGGCTGAGGCCCTGTGTTGTTTTGTAATGGTCTTTGGCTTTATAGGTAACTGGTATGCTTTTCAAGTCTTGTAGAATTAAACCTGTCATCTGTTGAAGAGATTATTCTCAGCAAACTTTTTTTTTTTTTTTGCTAGGGAGCTTAAAGAGCTTTTGGCAAACTATTTTTTTGTGAGACCGTATTTTGAAACATAAAACTAGATTGCTCTTCATCCTATTGCAAGTGCTACCTCCTTATCATGATCTCCATGGTTGGAAAAACTGGAAGAAATAAGTTGGTCAGATGTGACCTCAAGTCACTGAAATGACTGTAAAGTTAGGACTGAAGGGGATCAGGCTGATCTTTTCTGAACTGCTGCAAGCGGAATGCTGAACGATGTTGCTGTTGGTGCTTTTACAGGAAATAGAACAAAAATTCCAGTGATTCAGAACTGGATTTTTTTAAAGCTATACTCAAAACTCAAATATTTAAATGATTGAAATGAAAGTTAACTTTTTTCCCACTAATGTATACAGTGATTCAAGTTGGGTTTTTTTTTTCTCTTTAATTGCATGGTAGGTTATCTCAACTGGAAAAATACACATTTTCTATTTCAAACAGGAGAAATGCTGGTGGATGTTCTAAAGCATCTTGAACCCTGCTTAGCAAGCTGATCTGGATTGATTTCCACATATTTAAATGCAACTGTGAGAGCGAGAAAGCTATCAGATTCACAATTGGATAATATTTTTTATAAACTCTTAATTGTAGTCAGAGGTTGCAGTATAATAGTTGTTTCAGTTTCACCCTCTGTTGAGAATGCTTACCAAAAAATCACTGACATTAATATTAATGCTTTCCCTGATGAAAATTTTTGTATACCTTTATCCTAATTATAGTAAAAATAGGAACTTATTTTTATTGAACTGATCAGCAAGCTCAACTCTTATGCAAGAAAGTATTCTGAACAGTATACAAATGTTTACTGAGTTCTTTCTAGCTTTATGTTATTCTGCCTCTGGATTTTGGTGTTGCTTAATCAGTAGTAATTGGGTTCTAGTGAAACCAAGTGAAATACCTTGACATAATTAAAGTTGAAAGATCTGTGTTGTTTGTATATGGTACCTGTTCTTGGAACGCGTCTGTTGTTGAATGAACAGCATCACTTGGTGTTCTTGTTGCCATAGGTGCAGTTAAATAGTTAATATTTTTAGAATGTGTTAGATTATTTTTTTTTAGTGGCAAGGAGTTAAGCATAACTTATGGTAATGTGCTAAATAAACTTTGTTTAAGTTAGTATCTGGCCACGGAATTTTACAAAAAAAGATTCTTTTGTTTAAAATATGCATTATATTCTTAGAAAAAATGCTATGTGTAATCAATTTTCGTAGCAATATGGAAAATGTATAGCTCTTTCCTATTCTGTGCACAGATGAAGATCAAATTTCACTGTCTTTAATGATGGGTGGTTTTAAGCTCATTCAAATCCTGGTTGTACTATGAGCAGAATTTAATTTTTCTATTATTTAAAAATAGGTGTTTCAGAATGAATGTAAAACTTGTGCTCCCTTTAGTGTTTAAAAAAGCATTAACTTAGGAACACACAGTGGTAGGGAAAAAGCCATACATTTCTGTACGTTGCATATACAAGTTTTTAAAAAATAAAATCTTAAAAAAAAAAAAAACAAAACAAACCCAACCAAAACTGTGCGTCTATTAGTCATGGTATTGTCGGGCTTGCTAGAGTTTACCAAAAACAGGACAAAGCCACTATATATGCTCACTGCTTTGATGGTTTTCTTGAGTTAGATAAACACTCAAATACTAAGTATCTAAAGCTTGTTCCAGAATTAATCAAATCTAGTGCTGTGTGCATGCTGGCTGGTTGGTCTGCTGGGGCTGCCAGTGGAGAAGGCAGAGTTCCACCTGCTTTTCCCCTCATTGAAGGCATGAATTTGAGTTTCTTTTTTCTACAAAGCTGCCAGTTTTCACAAAATTTGTAGAAGCCTTTTTTATCTTTGAGACTTTTGCGCCTCTTTTAAAATGCACTTGAAAACGGTCAGAGGATGCAATTATTAAAAGGACAAATAGAACATGTAAATGCAGTTTCTTTAAGAAACCTTAGTTGATTAGACATGCTAGAAGAGAAGTTTTTGCAGTTTGGGAGTTCAGAATCAACTGCCGTCTCATGGATAAGATGTTGAGATGCACCTATTTTCTTTTGGGTTCTTTTTTTTTTTTAAAGAACTATAGTTACTGTTGGTTTTTATATATCTGTGTAATGTATAAACCATGTTTAATTTGCCTTTCTAAAGACACAAATCTTGAGCAATTATGTTTTCTTTAATCCTGTATTTTAATAAATTTTGAGCTTATCAACTAATTTCAGCAAAGAATTTAGCCAAGGGGCAAGGTCTCAAAAGATTTTTACATTTTAATAACATTTAACAAGCTTAGTTAAAATTAATGGCTTCATTGAGTAAGATCATCTCTTTAGGGGAAAGTTTTGCATGAATTCAGCAGTTACCCCACAGACAACTGTTTGCCGGCCAACTGGCAGGCTAAATACAGGTAAGAACTAGATATGAAGCTCAGTACTCTTTTCTTCAGTCAGTAGTTAGAGGACATGAGAGGTTAAGTATATTGTGGCTAGTGCTTGGAAGAGATGGGTAAGATAATAGGCATCTGGGATAGAGGTGGAATGTGACTACTTGGAACACGGGGGGCATGGCTGAGACAGAATGCAAATCTATGGGAAATGGGGCTTTGCTAGTTCTGCTATTTCTGGGACAGTGCCTTTAAGAGGAAGGTTAGCAGCAGCTGTCAGTTCTGGTTTGCTAAACAAAAATCATGTTACAATAGGTTAAGAAGATGAAGACTGAAAAAAAAAAAAGAGAAAAAGGGTGAGATATGTAAGGTAGCTGAGCAGACTGCTGGGCTGCTAAGATTGTGTTGGAAAAGTGGCACACTTGACTACAGTGATAGGTTGAGGTGGCTGTTAGATGTTGGGTGATACTGTTGCTTCCACGCGCACAGGGCCTCTTCTGCTGTGCCTGCATCTGTGTTTGTATGGGTCTGATTCAACAGGATTGCCCTAACCCCTAGGCTGGACCAGTGCCTGTAGCAGCACGGGGCAAGAATGGGCACGGGTAAGGGAGGAGTTACTTAAGCTGTGTAAGAAATACATGTTATTCTCAAAATACTTAAGCAAAAGCATTATTTTATTGTTACATCATATATAGTTTCTTTAGGTAACGTGACTTAGATGTTTGTCTCATACTAATAGTGTAATTCAGTCATGCTTCTGTAGGCTGTTGCATGCAATGGTATATTTAATGTACTCCCAGGTCTAATAGCTTTATCTATGAAGATGAGCCATGGTAGCATCAAATTGTTTTAATAAGCCTGAAATCATTTGCTTTTTATTACAGATTTATTACAGACTAAAGATTTTATGGAATTCATTGAATCTTGAAATAAGTATTTATCTGGTATACCTTTGTTTTGTAGATAGTGCTAGTAGAAATGGCTAAGAAGTCGCTGGCAGATGTGAAATACTCTTTAACAGCAAACTTTCAATTTTATTTGCTGCAACATACCTTTATTGTTCAAGAAGATGCTTTGCTGTTACCAGGTATTTTCATAGGTGACTTGTAGAAAGATCAAGCATAAATATGCTTAAGAATTTTCCTAAGAATTATTCCCTAGGCTGTCAAAGCTAGGGCTGTAGAATACATTTTTTCAAAGGAAATTACATGTGTGTAAAAACAAAAAAAAAAAAAACCAAAACAAGTCTCCTTTGTTGATCCATCTGTTTATCAATAGGTTCTCAGAACGCTTTACTTTTTCAGCAGGGTAAACTAACTGAAAAAAAAAAATACAGTAAATTTCAGACTGTAACCACCACACAAGCCATTAGTGCTTGTTACTGATCCGATGCCTCAAAAGCTATGACTAATATGTACATCCAGATAAATCATCTGTTTTCCTGAAGCTGTTGTGGGGCGTGGGGGGTGAAATCAATTTCTACTTTATACTGAAGGTTAGAAATACAGAGAAGTCTTTTCCCATTAAGTCCTAAGCCTTATTTCCTCAGGTGGAAAAAATTAACTGTTTCACCTACACAGGAAAAAAAAAAGCACAGACTTCATTTTTTTTAAGTCGTACAGTGTGGCATGTAATTGTATTCTTTGTCAGTTCATGGGCTTAAACCCTTAAGAAAAGTCTCCACCTCCTGTGTCTGTGCTGTGCTACGTATCTCTTTTTACAGTACTTCTCTGTCTTTTTACAGCACTCTTTTTTTTTCTGTTTATTTTCTCTTGACTCTTTAAAAATCTCTCCCATGTGGAATTTATCTACTCCAACCACCTTTTTACTGACATCCTATCACATTTGTAGGTCAGCTAGAAAAGAGGAGATCTGTTCATTCATATCCTTTCTTCAGTCTCCCCTTCCCTTGTCTAGGCAATATATGATCTATACTTACAATTGAAACATTAGTGCCCTCTTGTTTATGCTTCTCTGGCATTCTTTTTGGAAACTTTTCTTCCTTCTTAAGAGACCAGTTCAGCACTTGTGATTTGTTTCTCATTCTGTTTCCTCTTCAGAGTATCAGTTGCTAAGTTTGCCCCTGCTCTGTTTAGGCTTTCTTGAGAGAATGAGAGAAAAAGAAAGTGTCATGAGTTCTGTGCTTGGATTTCTGAACCAATTGAATGAATTGAAAAAATGCTAGTTTCCATTTGTTGGACAAACCTTTGTTTTTTTGAATGGGAATGGTAGGTTATCTTTTTTAGAGAGCCTTCTTTAATGTAACAGGTTTAAGCCTGGGAACAGGGAATCTCTGGGGGCTAAGCAAAATTATACTTAAAAAGGCATTTTAGGTTGATGAGTACAAAGCAGTATGTTTCATATTGGCTGATGAGGCTGCTTCAGTTAAAAATGTTGGTGTCTTGTTCCCTTTTTTTTAAAATACTGGTCTTGTCTTTGGTAATTGGGGATAGGGTTTTTTTTGTGTGTGTCTCAAACTGTGTATTTTAAACTGTCTTGCTGGAATAATTGGCAATACCAGATTATTATATTCTATTTATGCTTTTGTGTTGGCTAGAGAGCTTGACTTGGATTAGGCCCTTCTGTGCAAGGCACTGTATAAATATTTATTAAATAAGTCAGTCCCAGAAGAGTTTGCAGTCCTGTGAATAATAAAGTTTGTTTATCAAGATGCATATATTGGATTAGACAAAGACATTTAGCAAAGTATTTGTTATTTTTCATCTATTATGCCTATTAGTTCTTCAGTCATTTTAAACTGTGCCAATCTTAAAAAATTAATTAAAACTGTCTTTAATAGCTGTAATTAATTTAGCTGTTTTGACACATGACTTGTAATATTTGTTGGAACGATTCATAGAACAGTTGTGAAATTACTTGATTTAGACCCTCGCCAGCTTGTATTTATTGGTAGCTGCTTAGGGTGAAGGTAGGTGTATCAAAGCTGGGGATTCTGTTGAAGGGTGTGACAGTGGATCCCGTCTATAATGCTTACACTCAGGACTTCAGTCAGAATGAGAACATTTTTTGTAAACTGAGTTGAATACAAGGAGAAATTTGATCACTGGCAATTTTTTTAAACTTACTTTGTGTATCTGAGTTAGGACTTAGAATGAATGTGTGCGTACAAGGGATTGCTAAAGAATTAGTTCCTGCTCCTCTGCAAGCAGCACATTTTGATCTTCCTTTCCCAGGCCTAAAGTGCAACAATTTTTTGATTCCTCTTTCACATATCTGATGAAGGAGAATAAAATAAACTGTAAGCAGAGGGAGAGAACTGTTATTTGGATTGTGGAAATTTCTGTTCTCTCCAGCCTCTTGTTTCTAGCGGGTGATGCGTTAAACAGCAAGGTTCAGAGAAAATACTCATTATTTGTTTCTTTTTTTTTCCCCTGCATGGGGTTGAAAACCCCTGTGGTTTCCAGACTAAAAGGAAAATGTCAGTTCTCCCAGTAGTGCTTTCATACACATACTGTGGAGGGGAAAAAAAAATTGACATGATAATCTGTTATCTTCACTCTTCTGGTGATGTAGATCTTGTCAAAGCTGCAAATGGTACCAGCATGGCTGCGTCATTTTGGATGCATGAAAGAGTGTTACCCTTCCGTAATGTAGCTGTATGCATGCAGTGGTTGCTAGTGTAGCTGCAGTTACACATGCAAAATAGTGTTATTTTTCTGGAAGAGCTTCAGCCTTGACCTGGGTGAGTACTTTTGGTTTATTGATACAAAATATGCCTTTGCTGCTGTGAAAGAAATGCTTTAAATCTTTTGTCAGTATTTCTATGTAAATGAAATACTCCTGGAGTAATATAACAAAATGGGTTTGGGATAGCAGCTTTAAAGCAAAAAATAGAAGAATGCAAGCATTTATGAGCATTGGGCGCCAGTCTGATAGTTTGCTGTGATTGAACAGGGAAGATTTCTTTCACTGACACAAGCAGCTGGTCTTGGGTACTTGTCTCATCTGTCTGTGAGCCAGGTCAGTCTGTGTACTGGGGGTTAGAAAACTAACCACAAAAAGGTGATTGCTATTTAACTGCCTTAGGTGATCTCAGGACGTAAGTCTAACCCCTTGATGCGGAGGAGCTGTTAGGTCAGTTCGGTAGTTCCCTATAACTTCACACTGTGTGGGATGTTTTGCACTACAGCAGTGACAGTGTATGGATTTACTATCCTTTCCCCTTAGTTCACTGATGGGGTTTATAATATGATCCCACAAATAGTTTTTTTTCTGCAAAACTGAGGTATGGCAAAGAAGTAGAAGAAGAGATAAGGGTTTATTAAGCTGGTATTGTTGATGAAGAAAGCCTCCCATGAAACTGTAGACCTAAAAGCGGTGCTACGATACTCAAGCGGGAAGACCAGTTCAAGAATTCATCTCTGCCCATCTGTGGCACTGCAGCTGTTTACAGGGTCACCAACTGAATCACCAAAATGATGCAAATTAAAAGCTAGCCCTTCAAAAAGTAGGACAGAAAGTAGTTGAACTGACTTCACCACAGAACCTACATATGTGGGTTCTGCCACTGTGTGAAATCTTCGCCAGTGGCCTACCTGGGTGAAAAACTGTGATCTTTCTCCTGTTATCTGGAGATAATCAAGGAGTCTTAAATGCTTTCAACAGGCATGTTTTAGTTATTGAGCTGTAAGTGATGGTGCCTGTAAGGATCCTAGCAGTCCTCTCTTTGTGAATAAGAATGGCTAAATTTTCCTAAGGTGTTTAGTCTTTAAACGTTGTAGTCCAGTTTTGCAATGGAGTAGGAAATTCCGTTCCGATTGAAACTGGTGAAAGTGTAGCTAATATATAAGCATAACTGCAATGAGGCAAGTAAACTATGGAAAGAGAGAAAGATGGAGAGAATCATTTAGAAAAGAGGTGCAGCACTTGTCAACACTCGAGGAGGGATGTGGTTAAAATGGGATAGCAAAACAGATGTTTTGTAGAGATATTCCTGTTTCACCTGGGTACTACAGGGGAGTATTATTTGAGCTGGCCTGGAGTCAGAGCCTTTTGTAACCTTTAATGGCTGGGAGAGGAAACTGGTGCATCTATTAAATTATAATCTGCTATTCAGACATATTAGTGAACATAAAGCTTCTTTTAAAGATAAGTAAATTAAAATTAGTGTGTAGGTGTTTTCTTTTTTTAAACTGCAGATTTTTGATGGACTTTGGAACATAACAGTAGTTGCCAATCTGGCCTGCATGTTCGGATTCTAGGCTGGCAGATACTAACAACTTTTTCAAGCTAAAGCTTAATGTAAATGTCCATCTGTTTACAAAATGCTGTACAAAACACAGGTGTTTAAGCCTTATCTAGGTGCTGAAGTTTGGTATTACTTCTTTCTTGTTTCTTGGTTCTGTTTATTATATTGGTTTTGCTTAATTTTTTCTTGAGGATTTTAGTTTTAAGTAAACTCCCTGCAACAGAGAGCATCTTAAAATCAAAGTACCACCTAATGGTGTTAGCAGAGTTGATGGAGCTTCAGGCTTCCTTCCTGTTGAAACTGGCCAAAAGAACAAGCCAAACTGTAGCTTGTGTTTCTTCAGTGTAGAGCCAATGGCAAGTCTCTGGAATGTTTTTTCCACTCCCCATCAATGAGTAGGGAAATTCTTGCCAACGCAAATGAGATGGAGACCTGCAACTTGACTCAACATAATATAGTTCATCCTGAAAAAAATACTGTAGCTAGGAAAATATCCAGAGTTATACTAGCATGGGATCTTGTTAATTAAAACACAGTTGTCTTCTGGTTTGAACTTTTTAAGAACCTTAGAGCTTAAATAGTATTTCAGCTTTGTCTATGTGACTTCAAGCTGCTGCCTGTTTGTGATAAGGGCAAGTCATCACCTTACACTGTCATGTCAATGAATGTTGCAGAATGCCTACAGTGACTGCTCAGACTGTCAAAATTCACTGATTTCAAAAGCACTTTCTCATTTCACATTTTACTATTGCAGTACAGCTTCTCTGGCTCTTGTAGCTTTGTTTTCTGATGTGCATGTATTGACTAGGATTTTAAATTCATTTAGGAGAAGCCTAGCAGTGCAGCTTTGTTTGCCTTCTGAACTTAGGAATTTATTGTCACTGCTTTGTAATCCTTTGAACCTATTGTGAGAGTGAAACTGTATGTAATTGGAAGGGATAATATGTACTTTTGCTATTCATTTATGGGAAAAAAATTGTCCTTTTATCACAAAATTAAAGCACAAGAGTGTTTTCATAGCTTTTTTCTTGCCAGCTCCTGTGAAAAGTCCACATCTGCATTTTTAAATTATGCGTGCCTGTAACCCATGGCTTAGTATTTTTGCAGGACAAGCATTAGACAATTGGAATGGGTGAAAAATTGAATCCTTCTGAAATATGACACTAAGTATAATAGTTACAAATCCTTTGCCACTTTATCTGCATGACATTGTTCATCTTATCTTTCAAAAGTTGGTCTACTTCTATTAACAGGCCTCTTATCTTTGTTGCAAATGCAAGAAATGTATTAGTACGTCTAAGTTGTGAAGAGCTATCCAGACTAGGAGAGTTACTTTTCCTCCATGGAGTTGTTTAATATTAGTTTTTATAAAATGGAATCTTGTCTGTCTCTTTAGTTTCCTGAAAATACCTGATATCTATCTATACCTCTGGTTAGAAGATAAACTTAAACACTGAGGCTTAACAATTCTTACCTGTATGTACTTCTTATATTTTCAGTCTTTAACTCCAGTTGTAAAGAGAAAGATAAAACACAGCTAACTTCTTAGTAAAAGGCTATAAGGTGATATAATATCCAGAAAACACAGGGGAAGGTCAAAATCTGAGTGGGAAGATTGTGTTTAATAAAGAGAATGGGAAATTAACTCATTTTTAGAATGATTGGCAAGTTAATAACAAAATTTGGCATTTTAGTAATTAGTTTTACTAATTAATGTGGTTTTTTTTTTTTTACTTCTGGCATGTGTTAATATGTCCAAAATATTGGCAGTTTCCTAATTAAAAAGGTTTGTTAGATTTCATAGTTTAATAATACATGTATGTGAACTTTATAGAACACCTTTTCTATTTTTCCTGCTAGATGATAGTGTAGTCTTGATTTCTAGCTTTTTAAACAATGGTTTATTTCTGCACTTTCCCTCTGCTCCCCCATCCACAGTTTGCAAGAAAGGGCCTTGTAAGAGGGATAAGGCAGGGACAGAATCTTAGTTGCAAATATTCTGGTTTTTTTTTTAATGTGGATTTTAGTCTCCTGTAAATCTTGCTGCTGTTGTGGGAGTCTCTTTTCTTCCCAAGTGGTGTGACAAAGTGGAGAACCTTACAATGTCAAAAGCTCTTTACTGACCTTGCGCTATGTGGCATCTTTTCTATTCTTTCTCAACTTCCTTCTATTGCTTTCCTCATCTGCCTTTTTCAGAGCAGGTTATATTTAATTTTTTCCTCTTGAGTATCTAGTAGTCTTGTTTGTATCTGGTGTCAGAACCTTTTTAAGGAACTATTGTTTAAGGTAGAAAAAGTAGAAGATAGGTTAATTTGTAAAAGGATTAGCAGCCATATTTTAAAGGTTTTAACAGCAGGAAACAATACATATTGAGAAGCCTTGAGTACTGGAGGCATTTCTGCTCTTCCCAGCTTTCCTCTCTCAATCCTGTGTGGAGTTAAAGTGCATAAAAATGGGTTGTGCAGGAAGTGCAGTGGTCGCATCTTTCTTTCCTTCACAGAAGGTTGGAGAACAAGTAGCGTTATCCTTTTCTTTGAAGAAAGTTCATAGTGAAACGGAGGAAAAATAGCAAATTTTAAAAATATGTATTATCAGTTCTGAGTTGGGAAATCTGTATTTTATTCTAGAAGAAAAGTATGGAAAAATAATTTGGAGCTAAAGAACAGCTGTTTAGACATCTGTCTGTTACTTTTTCTTGTGTATAAAATATGCTCCTTGAAGAAAAGCAACAGGAAAAATAAGTTGTATTGGCACCAACATGACTATTTCTATTCTACTCTTGCCTATCAGTATCTGTTGCCCCATCTTGGTGTGGTTTTTTTTTTTTTCCAGGTTAATGGATTTTTGTGTATTTTTCCCTACTACTATGAAGTTGGCAGGCAGTAAGTGGAAACCAGAGGCTACCTCCCAGATGTTGCAATGGTGGTCTTGATTTTGTCCTTATATGTTTTAGTTTGGGAACTAACAGAGAAGAAAGAGAAAAGAACTCCTGGTTTCCATGACCACGCTTCTCCCTTTCTTTTGTCCCTTTCCCTGGCAGCTGTTCTTCCAAAGAAGCCTTCTGTTACCCTGGGACCTTCTGCCAGTGTAGTTTCACAGGTGAAGATAACTGCACTTAGATACAAAGTCAAGCTCTGTTAGCCTAAAACTATGGCAGCCCAGCTGCAGGCTTCTTTCTAATATGGACACCCTTCGTATCCAAGGGCTTGAATTCCCCTTCTAGAGAAGATGATAGACAGAAAAGGGGACTTCTGTGGCCATTCTTTTCTTGGTACTGTCTTAAATAACTGAAGGTCGTTCCTTCCCTACCTCTTGGTGGTAGCTGCCCTCTTGATGGTGTCCTACCAGTCTTTCTGAAACTTCTCCACCTGCTCTCACTTCAGGTGCTGTCTTTTAAGATAGTTGTTTCCAGTTAGCTGCTAAGAACTCAAGGAAGTGGTTTGCTGTTATTAACCCTTTTTATGTTGCTTATGTAGAACTTCATGTCTCTTCCTTCCTCTTACCCTACAGGCCCACGTTGTTGGTTGGTTGTAACAGCTGCCAGAGACAGCCTTGTGTGGTTGGGCTAGATGTTCAAGTTCCTAAATGTTTATTCTAGTGCTAAGATAAAGTAAAATCAGAAAAGTCTCTTTTAGTGTTGAGTACAACCTTGTCGGCCCTCCCCCCCAAGATTGCCCTCAGGAAAAAAAATAAGGGGTGTGATTTGTAAATCAGTGTAAATTGGCTCTGCTCCTTTCCCTGTGTTCACACTGGTATTCATCTGACTAAAAGCTAAACTAGCAGAAAATTAACACTTCCTCCGCCCCCATCCCCACCCCGGCTTTGCTCCATGAACTGGCTTGCTGCAGGATCAGATGAGTGCCAGCATTCGCTTAGATCACAGGAGGGAGGGGGGAATGCATGCCTGGGAGCAGGAGGAATGACAGTGGCAGTATTGAATTGTTTTGGAACTGCATTTTAAGGAGTGGCTGAAATACCCGGCCTTACTGTCATTGAAACACTATGAGTAAACGATAAATTAGTAAACAAGTAAAGTCCCTGACTAAGATGAAAAAGGAATTTATTTTTTGCCAGAGTCTGGCTTTCAGTAGGTGTTTACCCAAATGCTGGATTTACTAGTGACACCTCTCCTGTCAAATAATGAAATTGTTTGAGTTTTGTAAAGAGGGGAAGAATGGAAAAGAAATTATTCAACCAGCCCAGAAGTAAAAGTGTGTGTGTGACACAGTCTTTTGTGCTCCTTGACCAGGACAGAATAGCATGAGGGTTGCTGGGAAGTTAAATCTCAAAGTTCATGAAATAAACTGAGATGGTTCTCAAGGTGAGTCACCCAGGGTAAATGAGAATGTAGTAGAAGTTGCCCTATAGTTGCTGGGTTTATGATTAGGGAAGAGGAAGGAAGTTGGAGCTCATGGTACTTAGCTGCTTAGTTATCTACGTGCCCACTGGTCCAGTTGCTTCAGACCTTTCATTCTGCTTGCATCTGTTTCTGTGGGAAATAGGACATGGGACTTTCTTATCAATACCTAAGTGCCTGATAGTGGTCACACATTTTTCTCTTTTTACTAATTGGTAGTGATAGACAATACTGTCATTTGTTACAAAAGATGGAAGTATTTTGAAAATGGTCAGTGCATTTTCAAGTAGTGGGTGGATCTATTTTCTTTGCTCACAAGCCTCCTTCCACCTACCCACCTCTCCGCTGATCAAATTGCTATGGAATGGGAGTTAACCATAAGAGACTTCATCATTTTGGAGGCTGCAGAACAAGGTACCTCTGGTCATGCCTGAGGAGAGCGAGAGAGTTAGGTTTGATACTGCCTCGAGGCCTGTCCTACTATGCCAGTTCCAAGTGTAATTGGAAAAACTTTTAAGTGTGGTAAAATGAAAAAAGGAGAGTTTCATTTTTAGCCTAGCAAGGAAAGTTCAAGCATTTTTCTTTAATAATTGTAGTTGTTTTCTCAGAAAAGTATGGGTGAAATGAAGTACAGCAATGTAAAAAACTGAAGATGTGCTGTATTCAATCTGCGGAAATATCTTTTAATCATATGTTTGGTTATTATTACACTGTATCTTTAAGCCTGCTGTTCTCAAAAGATGACCTCTTTGAATAAACTCTTGCATGGAATTTTTCCCTAAATCCTTAAAATAACAAAAAATGTTTGCCCCCATTAGAACAAATCTGCTTTTACTTCATTGAGATAAGAGAAACCTATGACTGATTGCTTTAGCCAGTCATTTTCTACCTCAAAAAAACCCTTTACATTTCAAAAAAGAAATCATTTTCTCTGACTTCTGCTTTTCAGTTTGGTAAAGATTTAGACTGTGACATGTATAATAATTTTGTGTGGTATACTTTAATTGATGTGTGAAACATTTTAATATACTGGATGTTTGTTGTCTGGATTGAAATAGTGTGAGCATTTCGAAGTGGTATTGTCTTCAGTGAAACATTTTTAATTGAAGCTCTTCTTAAGCAGAAAGAAATATGCTGTATGTGAAAGGTATAAGAAGAAGACAGAGACTACTTTCTTTGAAAAGCTGGAGAACCTAATTTTGTGCTTGGATATTCTGAACAAACCAGTTTTTGATTAGGCTTAAATGATTCATTTAATCTCTTACAGTTAGATTCAGATCTCATGGCACTTCTGATTCAAGGTTCTTTCTTCACTTTTGAAATGAGGGAAAGGAATTGGTAGTTTTTCATCATCAGGTTGTTTGGGGGTTTTTGTTTTTTGTTTTTTTTTAAAGAAGCCTCATATTTGTAAGGGAGAGGGTGTTTTAACTTCTTCCCTCTTTCTTCAGTAGTTAGGGATAGTAATGTTCTAAGTATCTTTGCTCTGTTAAGAGACCATGATTATATCAGGTGTTGAGTGCTGAGGGAGCTATCAGAAGTCATTGCTGGGCCACTCTCCATCATCTTTGAAAGGTCCTGGAGAACAGGGGAGGTGCCTGAGGACTGGAGGAAAGCCAATGTCACTCCAGTCTTTAAAAAGGGCAAGAAGGATGACCCAGGAAACTACAGGCCGGTCAGCCTCACCTCCATCCCTGGAAAGATGACGGAACAGCTTGTTCTGGGGGTCATCTCCAAGCATCTGGAGGAAAAGAAGGTTATCAGAAGTAGTCAACATGGATTCACCAAGGGGAAGTCATGTCTGACTAATCTGATAGCCTTCTATGATGGTGTGACTGGAGGGGTGGATGAGGGGAGGGCAGTGGACGTTGTCTACCTTGACTTCAGCGAGGCTTTCGACACTGTCTCCCACATCATCCTCATAGGCAAGCTTAGGAAGTGTGGGTTAGATGAATGGACAGTGGGGTGGATTGGACAGTGGTTGACAGATGGAGCTCAGAGGGTTGTGGTTAGTGGTGCAGAGTCTAGTTGGAGGTCTGTGACAAGTGGTGTCCCTCAGGGGTCAGTACTGGGTCCAGTCCTGTTCAATATATTCATCAATGACCTGGATGAAGGGATAGAGTGTTCCATCAGCAAGTTTGCTGATGACACAAAACTGGCAGGGGTGGCTGACACGCTGGAAGGCTGTGCTGCCATTCAGCGTGACTTGGACAGGCTGGAGAGTTGGGCAGAAAAAAACCTGATGAGGTTCAACAAAGGCAAGTGTAGGGTACTGCATCTGGGGAGCAATAACCCTATGCATCAGTACAGGTTGGGGGCTGACCTCCTGGAGAGCAGCTGTGCGGAAAGGGACCTGGGAGTCCTGGTGGACAACAGGATGACCATGAGCCAGCAATGTGCCCTGGTGGCCAAGAAGGCCAATGGCATCCTGGGGTGTATCAAGAAGAATGTGGCCAGCAGGTCAAGGGAGGTCATCCTCCCCCTCTACTCTGCCCTGGTGAGGCCGCATCTGGAGTACTGTGTCCAGTTCTGGGCTCCCCGGTTCAAGAAGGACAGGGAGCTGCTGGAGAGGGTCCAGCAAAGAGCTACAAAGATGATTAGGGGATTGGAACATCTTTCTTATGAGGAAAGGCTGAGGGACTTGGGGCTTTTTAGTCTAGAAAAAAGAAGACTCGGGGGATCTTATCAATACTTAGAAATACTTAAGGGGAGGGTGCCAGGGAGATGAGAAGAGTCTTTTTTCAGTGGTGCCCAGTGATAGGACTAGAGGGAACGGGCACAAACTGGAGCACAGGAAGTTCCATCTTAACATGAGGAGGAACTTCTTTACTCTGAGCGTGGCGGAGCACTGGAACAGGCTGCCCGGAGAGGTTGTGGAGTCTCCCACACTGGAGACGTTCAAAACCTGCCTGGATGCTGTCCTGTGCAATGTGCTATAGGTGTCTCTGCTGTGGCAGGGGGGTTGGACTTACATGATCTCCAGAGGTCCCTTCCAACCCTGACGATACTGTGATACTGTGTTTGCAATATAATTACTTAAATGTCTTGGTAACATAGTTAAATTATTTGGTTATTCCATATATGTTGTTAATTTTTACCTTTAACGTCATGCATGGAGAACAGACATTTGCTTTTAGCAGTATTTGAGCAAATAGTGAATCAGGGACATCAGACTGTACAACTGTGTGTGTAGGAAGATCTTCTCTGATAGTCTGTTTTCAAACTTTTATTCCTCTTTTCTTGGTTATGATCACATTTGTTTACATTTATATTTTTCTTTCCTTGACAAAAAAGGGGACTTTGTTATTGTCCGTACATGTTAAATCCATCATCCAACTTTGTGTAGGTAGCTGCTGAGGTGATTTTCTTTTTGCAGCTCACTCACCTCTTTCTTGGACTGAGAGAATGAAATTTAAAATATTGAAGACTGCTGAAATTAGAGGGGGAGGGACTGAGCTTTAAGCCTTAAAATCATGCTCGTGTCTTGTGTTTTGAAGTAGATACAAGTTTTAGCAGAGAAGCCAGTAAAACTGTCTTTCAAGAGCAGATGCCGTTTCCAAGAACAGGATCAGCAAGGTGTTGTAGGTACATGGACTTCTATGTTGGGGACCTTGTAGTTGTAAACAGTACTTGGTAGGATTTATATCAATAACACATGTTAAAGGAATACCATAGAATAACACGTGTTAAAGGTATACTGTAGAGGGTAGTCAAAGACTGTTTCTAGTAGGTTTTATTCACTCACCTGCCCCGCTCTGGAAGCCTGCAGTTTAAACTGAGTGTCTGCTGTGTGAGGTTTTTTTCTCATGAGTGATTGTTTCTCAGGACCTTTCTCCTCTCCTTCATTTTCCTGAGTGTCCTACAAAGGAATCTGTACTGTGCTCTTTCTATACCTACTTTTAACCTGTTTTCCTCCAGCCTATAGTGACAGGTCTGTTTCAGACTACATCTGTAGCTGGTTTTGTCTTGCTGGTTGTAGCAAGTGGAATTTCTATTATGATTGGAAAGTGAAGTTTTTTGTTGTGGTTGCTCTAACAGATGACAGAGTGGAGAAAAGGGGATGTAGGGTAATTGAAGCATTGGTTTCTGAATATATTTCTTCTGTGATTTCTGAATATATTTTTTTGTTTACTGGTAGGATGTGCATGAAGAGATGACAGGAACAAGTAACAAAAGAAACACTGTGCCAACTCCAGTGGTTTTTCAATGAGCTGCATGATACTTAGTGTTCTTTGAGCCCCAGCTCCTGAAGTCAGAATTTGAATGTTTTTAAGACACAACCTTCTTTCCTTCGAAGCTGCAGAACATAGTCTACTTGTATAAAAATTCAAGGTTAAAAATTTTGGGGGTGAATATTTTTTTTAAAAAAACAACCAAAACTCCAACCCCAAACCCACAAGAACCCAGGGCTTTCTGGATTCATTTTGGATGCTTCTATTTTTTTCCTTTTTTTATCTTTGAAATGGATGGACTATGGGTGATGTGGAAATGAAAGGGGAGGACAGGAGAGTAATGAGGATAGGGCTTGCAAAAGTAAGACCAAGTTCCTTCCCTTCCAAGTCATTCAGTCAGATAAAGTTGTCAGAATGTGTAGAAAAGCATTACACCAAAGGTGAAACTGAAAGTCTGTGTTGAGTTTATAACTGCTCAGAGTCCAAACCTTCTAGACTGGTTTTACTCTTTTGCCTTCCTTGCTGTCAGGCAGAGGCTCTGTGGAGTCTGAGTCTTCCCGTAAACCTTAGAGTTTTCCAAAACTTAGCTTCTAATGCTTAATCTGCTCCATTAAAGGGTATAACTGCTGCCTGCTTTGAATGAAACAAAGTGAAAGAGAGAAAAAGAAATGATACTGATAAGAATTCCTTTCTTCTTTCTTTCTTGCTTGAAGCCTTTCAGAAAAGCAAAGCTCATTTTTATGTGGTTGTGGCAATCTCTTTTTTGATGACTGTTTCTTACTTTTAAAACTAGTATTGCAAACACTTCTAGTCAGCTTCATGCTGGTGATGACTATAATTGATGTAAAATTACATTTGTTGTAAGGTTACAATTGTAAAACTATCCAATTTAAAATTTGATATTTTGAAGGGTGTTCACAATTGAGTGGTAAACTACAGATCTGAGCAAAAGTGTCACCAGTGCATGTCTGGTGCCAAGCTTGAAACTGTTATTTTTGTGAATTACCAAATGCCTGTATAGCTCAATTACTTGATATGCTTTGTTCTTGCTTTGTGATGTGGACAACAGTTTGGGGTGGGTTTCTTTTTCATGTTGGGGTAGAACTGTTCTGTGGTTGTGTTCATGTAATATCTAGCACTTGGGCTGACTTGATTTTAGTCTCTTTGCCCTAGTTTGCTTGCAACTTCAGGGGACTTCATTCAGATTTTAAGGAGATTAGTGGAAAGATGAATTGGTGTTCAGAGATTACTTTCTGTTCTCTTACCAGACTGATGGGTACTAGCCCAACTGCTAACAAAGGAGTAGTTTGTCTTAACTCTTTGGAGATTCATTCACAGTTTGGAATCAGATACCTATGATCTTTAAGTCATCTTAATTCAGTACTTCAGACTATATTTTAATCACAAAATTACGCAAGACCAAGAATTATAGAAGGTACCTAAAGTCAGCTAAGCGTTTATTTTTAAAGGCTCAAATGTCTTTAAATGTGTATGTGAAAGTGGTAAGTTTGAGAAACCAACTTTTTATGGTTTCTGTAAGCAATATTTGTATGGTTAGGTATTTGTTGATGATAGCAGTAGCAGTGGTCACTTTATTTATAACTAGCAACGTGCTATTTGGCTGTTAGCTCTTGAGTTCAGCAGTCGTTCTGCTTGTTCCTGTAACTGGAAATAATAGAGTGCAAATCTAACAGTCCGCTCCTGTTAACAAGGGAAATATATCCCCAGTCTGTAGTCTTTCCCTACCTGTGGACTCGTATTGGCACTTCTTAGGTTCCCTTTTCTAGTCAGCTCAATTTGCTGGAGACTTAATTCAGGCTTCCTCTCATCCACCAAAAAATAACTTTCTGCTGTACTAGCGAATGGACTTGCCTCTTTGAAGTGTCCAGTGAGCAGAAGGGCCAGAGAGGAAAGCTACCGTGGAGGAGAAAGGAGAGTCAGACCTCTTCCGGTAGGTGGCAGCAGCAACCTGTTGAACTGGGATGAACTGGAGGTGTGAGGGGACAGAAAAATGAGGACAGGTATATGATAAACAGGTGAAGAAAGTTCTGTTAAGGTAACTTGCTAGCTTTTAATAAACAATGTCCTGTTAAAGGATTTATCTCGGAACTCTGTCTGCGGAAGCTGTGATGAAGAACGCTTAACTTGAGGGCACTTAGCAAAAGAGCTCTAGTAGTACGTAGAAAGGAACCCTTCTGAGTGACAGCAAGCTATTGTTGTTTGCTCAACTACCTGTTGTAGGACCTTCTGAGAAGGTAGATTAATTTAAGTGCATCTGTGTTACCATAATGATAATGGTAAGACTTACATAAGAGGAAATATACATTTTTAAATAATGTGTCTTTCTTTTTCTGCATAAACAGGTAATACTTGTGTGGGGTGATGTATTTGGGCATATTAAAATTCATGACTCTTACCTGGTCTTATACAACTGTAATAAGGTGCTGGAAAAAGTACCTAAATAAAGTTGTTTGTTTATGGGCTTCCACAGACTATAGTTTAGTATAACTGTGATTTTTATCAGAATTCGCCCCGTAACAGAGTAGTGCAGTGAAACCTGACCCCTGAAGAGTTGCGTTCAGACCAGATGAGAAACCAGCCTACTATCTCAGGACTTCTGTGTGGTGTTTCCTTTACAGTATAGGCTACTGCAGAGTTACACTGCAGGACGATGAGTAGTTTGAGATCATTTGGTATAGGCCTGACAAATAAACTGCTTATCATTATTTTGTGCCTCTTAATCAGTGAAGTAGTGCATGCTTCTGGCTAGTATTTTTATCTGAATGGATTTGGAATTACACAACCTTAACTCCTGGGCAGATAAGCATCTATGGTGGGATAAGTTGTATTCAAGATAGAGGGTAACTCTGTCTTAACCTGAATTAAGCCTGGGTCAGTGTTTCACACTAAATAGATACCTGCCTGAGGTTTTAAAAAAAAAAGTCCCAAGTCAGCAGATTTTCATGTATTATTGTTACTGGTTGTTATATTGTATTATCTGTAGGAAGCTTAATAAAAAATCAAATACTAACAAGATCTGTTGCTCATGATCCATCTCTGAGAAGTGCCCTCTGCCCAGTGATGGCTGGAAAGAGTACAGTGCATTCTTGACATTAATATTGATTCAGAATAATTTTTATAAGGCTCATTCCTTAATTACAGTGTTCCTACCTTGAAATTCTAAACTGTACTTTGAATTAAATCTGATTATAAGCATCCAAAGTTAACCGGTAAAAAAAATGCATTTATACCCTTATTCTCTAAATTGATAGCATTAAAATCTCCTGAATGCTTTGAAGCAAATTCATAGAAAGAAACTACAAAAGTCAGACTTAGCTGTTTGATACATGTTCAATTTAAATATTTGAAAAGATACATTTGATTTATTAACTCTTCTGAGATGTATACGGAAACTTGCCTAAGTGTGAATTGTGTATCTGTGAATAAGATACGAACTTAAATAATGCACCATTCCCCAAACTAGTGTTTTTTTTTCTTTTAAGTCAAAGCATATACTTGCTTTCGGGTACTAACTGCAATCCTTTCAAAAACTGCTCTGTAGCCAGAAGATGGAAGAAGATTATGTGCCAGGGATGCTGCTTTTTGAACATGGTTGAGACACAGGTGTGTGCTCCCTGTATCTTGCATGCCATGCTAATATGATGTAAACCAGCTTCTGTCTGGAAGCCTTATCTACATAGTGATAAACTTGAGCAGTCTGTATGCCAATAGGTCTTGTCCCCAAGAGTAGAAAGCGTTTATATCAATAGAGTGCAACCAGCAAGGGTTCATACCTTTTCATGGCCTTGTAAACGTCTTTGTCCAGTAGTTCCTTTGGACTAAAAACATGAGGAGTAAAGCAGATCATTAACAGAAAGGCTTGTCCTATTCCTGCTGAAGGTTAAAATCTTATCAAGGAGGTAGGGTGTAGCCCTTGCACAAACAGGGTAGCTAGTATTGTGAGATGACTTGTATTTTTTAGTCTTGTTATTTTATCATAGCACAGAAAATGATCTTACATGTAAAGGTGCTGTAAACAGATATTACTGTCCTAGCTTACAGTTTATTTTCCCCTCCTTTTCCATTGCCCAGAATTTAAGATAACAAATGCAGTAGCATCTTGCCTGTTTGCCTGAAGGGCAAAGATCCAATACCGGGTTTTGTGTGTGAACTAGTGAAAGAAACAGTAAATGACAGAATACACTTGTTCCACACAAACAGGGAATGATGATGGTGGGGGGAGTGGGGCAGTTTGACTTCTATTTTAAAAAATAATAGTTTCTACAAGAATTTCTTAAAGCCCTTGCATAGTATTTCCTGAAAAGGGCAGGAGGCTTCCACCCACTTTTTCTTTTTCGCACATGTGTGATGTAGTGTCCTTCTCTTTCATTGTGCTCTAGTTGGATAATGCACTTAATCAGGGAATGCCAAAACATTTAAAGACCAAGGGTGTAGGTTCATAAGCATTTCTTTCCATGTCAGCACCAGCGTGAGCTGCCCTGACCTTAGCTTCTTATTCCTGCCTTGCCCCTCAGTTGCACTAGTATAACTAGTTAACGTTCCAGGTGGCTATGCAGCAAAGCAGATTGTGGAATTTACCATCAGAAAAATATTATTTTTAACCTGGATCGATTCCCTGACTAGCCTCACTGCTCAGCTGCACAAACAGTTGTGCCAGCACAGCTGAGGTATGAAGACTGCTTAAGCTGGTACTGCAGTGGAAAAAATGTTGTGAAACTGTAGCCTATGGCTTCATCTGTGTATTCTGTGTGTTTTGCTGGTACAGCTATACTATGCTGGCAAAATGTTCCTGACACAGATGCAGCTTTCATCAGTACAATTTATTTTTATTGTGGAATGGAGAAAAGGATAATTGTGGGGTTTGCCTTGATGATTCTGTGTTATCAAAATATATAATATATACAACATGTCTTGTCAATTCTGTATAAAAATTATTCTTCTTTATATAAAATTTTTTTTTAATTACTACGATCATTAGAAAATGGAAGAACTATAAAATCAAGGCATCCTCTGTTTATTTTTACTGTCTACTCGGAATACATATAATGTTGAGATAGTTGCTTCCATCTTTAGCCACATCAGTAGTCCTGCAGATGATGAAATATTAATAGTAATCTTTATTTTTGAAGGTGAGGACAACAGGAATTGTTACAAGAAATGAAATTTACAATTGTTGAGTAGATACAGTAAGAAGCTAAAGGCTCTGAAGAAGAGGTATGAGATTTCAGGAGATACAGGTTTTCTTAAGAATTCCTTTTTTTTGTCACTACACACTTAAAAAGGTGTTTATGTAGCTATGGGTCCACTCCAGAAAGAAAACATCAAAATGTTTTGCTTCTTTGTCCAGAAACTTGGGCACTCCTATTACTTGTCAGATTTCCTGCACCTAGGCAATTAGATTCTTTAATTTCTTTTCTGATCTGGTGGTTCTGTCGTTTTAGATGTCAGTTTACTTCCGTTTTCAGCCTTATGCTATAAACGGGGAAGGGAAAAGGCAAGTATTCTCCCTTACTTGGAATAGTTAATTTTTTTTTATGCTTTGCTTTTAAAATTTCTAATTCTGCATATTGCTATATTTGATACACAGTGAATAATAATTTAAAACTGTTGTTACATTTCTTTCTACTCAGGTACCATTGATTCAGCTAAGGTGGGCTTCTTTCAGTCATATTTAACTAATAGTGTATTTATAGGATTTTTAAAAAATGCTACAGTATTTCATCTTTTTTAGTCTCTTTAAGTTGATAAATATCTAAGCTCACATGTGGCTATAAAACAGTTTCATTGATTTCATTTGGCAATTAGTGTTTGGAATGCCTTCTGCCCAGTTCAGCTTCCAAATATCAGTCTGGGATGGGCATTGTAATACAGGGACAGTAAGAAATCTAAGGTTTTGAAACAAACTAGTACTCTAAATGCTTTTATCAAATGTTACTTATAATCATGTAATGTTAATGCTGAACAATTACAAATTGATTGAGAAATGTTTAGCGTTACAGTAGAAATTTGTGCTGTGCATATTCCTTTAAGAGTTCACTATCCCTATGGCAACAACTGGAAAGAGCTTTTTCTAATTATGCAAAGTTTAAGGTTTCATTAAAATGGAGGGGGGAGAAAAAAGCAGCTCATAAACTGCTACATTTTGTGGCTTGGAAAGGAAAAACAAATCTGTTCTTTGTAGACAGTTTTTTGCTGACTCTTTGTAGCTTTCCTAAGCACTAAAGAGAAATTCTAATATGTGGGTAGACTTACTGATCTGCGCAAGAGTGAAATTGCTAAAATCACTGATACTTGAAAATTATGCAGTAGTTTAGAAGAAATTCCGCATGAGTTTTCTTCATAGCTTTTAAAGTTGGAGAAAGGCGCATGGGCTACTCATTTCACTGTAGTAATAGTTTCCCTTGCTCTTGAATCTGTAAGAAATATATTTTTTCCTTCCAGTGTTGTTTGTAAGGGAGTTATCTTTACAGAATTTTAAGGTATGAGAAGAACTGTCTTTTGTCTCTTTTTTATGCTATAAATTGAGATACAGGCAATACTTTTTGAAAAAGCAAGTTAGATTTATTGTTGAAGAGTTCAAGTAATTTATTGTTAGGTGAGTCTTTACTATGAAACGTTATAGTGGATAGAATGTATTTTAGTCTACTATTATACATACTAATTTTACTATTAACCCAGGCCTGGGAGCATTTCATAATTCTAAATTCATATAACTGAAATGGCAGTGCTCATGGTAGATTTTGTTGTTCTAGAGCATGTTGGTTTGTGTTGTTCCTGGAAGACAGGGGCCTGTAGCTTGCCCCTCAGGTTGATGGTATTGGCATTGGCATTTAGTTTCGATTTGGCTGGAGTCCTGTTAGGACTCACTGATGGTAAAAAGGGATTGAGTTTACTGTAACTGAAACAATGAAGCAAGTGTGAATATTTCAGAATATATTTTAACATTGTGAAACAGAATGGCTGTGGGTTTATTAGTTTTAAATTATTTATGGTAACCTGTGTTGCATTATGACAAATTCAGTGGATTCTGTGGAAGACTTGCTTTGTGTTTTACTTGCCTCCTTGGATGCTGTCTGTGGCCGGTTTCACTAAGCCTCTCTTACAGGGACTAAAATTAGTCATGTCTGTTAAACCTGTATAGCTTTCATTGATGTGAAGGGGCACAGTATGGTCAAAATTCATGCTGCAATGTCTTGAAAATTTGTCCAGATGTGATTTAGTTATTACACACCAATCAACCAAGCTGCTAGGTCTCTCCCTGGTGGGTCCCAACAAAACGGTTAAGATGTCTTGGTCTGTAATACTGTTCTACAACAATAGGGGGTGTGAGGCCTCAACACCTGCAGTCTGGTCTGCCAGGTCTCAGGGATGCTTGGAATTTTGTGCTGTTTGATTCCCTCAGTGGCCCAATCACTAGAATTGCTTTTTTTAAAAAAAACATGTATAAGGGTACCCTGACAGTGTCGGAGTGAGGATGTGACATTTCCAGTGGCAGATTACTGACTTCTTTACAGCTTGAACATGGCTTTAAGAGTAAGGAAGGAAGACATTTAAGCTCAAAAGAGGTGTAATCTTTCAATATGATTTCATAGGCTCTAGTCTTTGCTTTTGTTCTGAGGACTTCTCATATAATGACCAAAAGTGATTGCACGTCTGTCTCAAGACTAATCACTAGGCTTTCTGAAAGATCTGTAGGATAAGAGGAAGCCACAGCATTTCAAAATATCTTTAATAATTATTTTTTCCACCTAAGGAATTAACTGTACCACCTCATTTAAAATAACTAACCATTCATTTGCAACATGGCGGTAACTTTTATTTCATGGAAAGTGTGGCAGTTTCCATTCCTTATTGGAAAGAAGCTGCTTTTCAAGGCAGGGGGGGAAAAGTCCATCTGAAATTGTTTGGGTTTGGTTTGGGATTGTTTTGCGTTCTGTTTTTTTTCTTAGTTTCATAAAGACTGGTGCCAGTAACAACTCATAGTGGCCCTTTTTGATATCTCTTTCACTTACAAGGTTTACTGTTCTCAGTCAATAGATGTCCATCCTGCATTTATCCACAAATGCAGAGCAAGATCTGCCAGCTGCTATGACATGGGAAGATGTGGGGGCTTGATAATTTTTTCCGAACTTCACTATGATATTGAAAAAGGTTTTCCACTGTCTATACTGGCATCGAAAACTTTCCTACTGTGAAAATAATGTTAGCTTTGATTTTTGGCATTTTAAAATTTGAATTTCAGATATTTAAATGGGTTTTCTGTGATGTCTAGAGAGGACATTTGTCTGGGCTAGAAGGAAGTAAGTCTTACTCAAATGGAGTTAAATTCCACTGAAACGTGAACATCTAGTTAGTGGAGAGGGATCTAAAGGTCTCTGGAAAAAAGAGTTGGGGCTCACATAAGCTACTGATTAAGGATCTGCATAGAGCCCAACAGTAGCAGATAAGTACTTGGCACAGAAGTTTGAATTTAATGTGGGCTCAGCATCACAAAATGCATTGAGGCTTATAATTTTTCCTATAGGTCTTCCTCATAGCATATTCAGCCCCATAACTTTCATTTTTCTTTTCTTCTTACTTAAGTAGGCAGCTGTCAAACTAAATGCTTTTCTCCAGGTTGTGTGTTTGTTAACAAAATAATCAGAAGTACATTCAAATGTTGAAAGTATTACACACGTAAAAGTAGGGAAAAGGTATTTCTAAGCTAATTATTATATTTCTTTTGATACCTATTTTTACTTCATTTATAATACAATTGCTGATGCAAAAGAACTGTAAAAGCTTCAAGTTAACCTTGCTTTAAAAAACCCCATGTTTCAAACAGCAGCTGTGTATCTAAGTGGGCTTCAGAGTACTTCCCAATGTGTCGATCTTCTCAAAGCTTAGGCAAAAGGGCTTTTCAGACTGAACATCAGAGAGCATAGCCAGCATGTTGTAGGATATGATTATGCCTTCTATTCAGCACTTCTGAGGATGCATCTGACAGACTGTCTTGAGCCTGCCATTGCAAGAAATAGTGACAAAGCAGAGCAAGTTCAGCTGAGGGCAACTAAGATGGTTAGTGATATATGTGGAGAGGCTGAGGAAACTCAGCATCTTTAACGTGGGGAAGAGAGGGCTAAAGGTGGACTTATGTATAGTCTTAAGTTGTTTTGATGGGAATTACAGGCAAGAATGGGGGAGGCATACTCTTCTTAGGTGGTGAGCAAAATGTCAAGAGATAAGTCATAGATTGCAACAAGGGAAATCCCAATTAGACATAAGGAAAAAGTTCTTCTTAGTTGGGGTGATTAAACACCGGAGGAGGTTTTCCAGAAACCTGGTGGAATCTCTATTCTTGAGGACTTTTAGAATTTGGCTGGCCAAGGCCCTGTGCACCTGGTTTAAACCTGAAGTTAGTCCTGCTTTGAATAGGTATTTGGAGCTGTTGACCTCCAGAAGTCCCTTCCAACCTAAATTTTTCAGTGATTCTATGAAAATGGAGCTGGTTTTTATTGCAGAGTGTTCCTGAGTTGTAGATCCAAATTCAGAAAACATTCCAGCTCAATGCTGTTTTATCAGGGATGCTGTTGGATGTGGTTTGAGACAGACCTGTCTTAACTTATATTATATAATATAATTCCAGTCTGTGCTTCCTGCAGTATGTTTTTACATGTTTCCTACAAATGTTCTTGGGGTTTTTTGGGTAGTTTTTTGGGTTTTTTTTTGTTTTAGGCAGTCACTGCTCTTATGCACCTACTGTAGTTGTAGAATTGCTTTAATATGCAGTTCCACAGGGAGATAATAGGAGTGGAATATACAAATAGCGCAGTCATACCCCTGATCCAATGCTGACTGCTAAAATACTATAATACATGGTTCATAACTCACTACTCAAATTCAGCTTCAGGCCTAGCCATGCTTACAGGGTCTGTAATTCAGATTCTTAATGACAGTTCTTGGAAAGTGGGTGTAATTTATGTCAGCATCTTTCGTTATTCCTCTCAGTTTAGCAGTGAAATCTTTGATTTCAGAATAATGCAATTCCAGACTTTTTGCACAGTACGATTTTCCAGTGTGCCCTAATATCTGCTGAATGTAATATGGGTGAATGTACCCAAGACAGTTTGAGCTCATGCAGCAGCTCATTGCTGCTGAAGCATAAAGAATAATCCAACAATAAGAAAGGTATTGTCTTCTAATAGGTTGGTCACTTGAATTTGACCCAGAAAAGAGGTCGACAAATATCATGGCCAGAGCAAGACGGATGGCAGAACTGCAGTGTCTGGGAGCAGAGTGGAGGAAGAAGGAAAGATACGTTCTCTTATGAAAGCTTTCAGTCTTCTCAGCTTTCTCATGTCGTTTCACCCGAGATCTCTAAGCACTTAATTAGTAAAGGAGCATGCAAGGTTAACTGTTGCTGCCAAACAATTAAGTTGCAGTGCAGATCTCCCGTCTCATAGGAGAAGATTCACTCAACAGTCTTATCCTCATAGTGACTGAGAATAGTGATAGTGGACTTGTTGAGTATTCCTCATAAGCAGTCTGGAAATTGAAGCTAAAAAACCCAAAATCAACCCAAGATAGTTCTATCCTTTCCTGGCTAAGGTAGCTTGTGATCTGGACTTGTGCTACAGGAGGCAGCTCACAGATCTAATAATGTTAATGCTAGAGCTTTATTGTTTGCATCTACAACAATGACCTTTGTATTTGGTTTGGAAATGTTCATAGAGATTTCAGGCATATCTATTCAGAGGATTTTTTTTTCTACTCCAAAAGTAAAGTAGGCTAGATTGTTACTTCTGAAACTACTTTGAAGAGTTGAAAATTGGGAAACTCTTAGGTGGCTGACTAGCCAGGTTTCATTTGTATAGAAGCCGGTAGATTTTAGCTAAAATATTTTTAAATAGTGTTTTCTTTTTGTGGGGGGGAAAGGGAGAATTAGTGAAAGGCCTAAATAGTTTGTTCTGGTAAAACTTGAGATTACTTTTTTGCATTAGTATGTTCAAATAAATGTTGTTATTTAATTAACAAAGAACAGAGAAGTTACGAACATTCAGGAAGAGTGGGATGAATGCTACTTCTGGAGTCCTTAATCTGAATGAGCACAATTCTCTTTAGCAATTTTTTTTTTTTCCCCATGCATAACGTTTTTGCCATAAATCATTCTTAGTTTGGCAGGACTGCCAAACTATAAGAAAAGTCATGCATTTGACACGTTATGGTCAGTATCATTACCATCCTGGACTGATGTTTTAAGTTACTTGATTATAGTTAGATTATTTTAATTGATCTGATTGAAACGATTTGTTCTTGAAATATGATTATATAAAATAAGTCACTTTATGCATACAGAGCAGGGAGCTGAGAACACTTTCTGAAAGGAGTATGTGGAAAGTAAAGGGAATACTTGGAGTTACTCTTAAACTTGGATTCCTTGTGGCTTTTTGTGACACATGCATTCACTACTTGGTGAATGCCAGGGAAAGTGTAATTTGATCGTTGAGCCACGTTTGGTAAATACTAGTTTTGTGGGGACAGCCTGTTCTATCCATAGGGGAAAAGCTCACTGCCAAAATCTAAAAGCTTTCTCTTTTATTTGGTTTTCTATTCTTTTGCTCTAGACTACTGAAATACAGATATGTGTTATTTGTGACGCTAAAAGGGTCTGCATTTGTTTTAGTTGTAGTGTTTGGTCAATAAGTTTTCAAAATATACTTTTGTTGAAATCTGGCTAAATAGTTATTTTGAGAAAATATTTTGATAAATGATTTTACAAAACTTTCTCTAACGTATGATCAGTCAAACATTAAAATCTGATGTGATGCCCGTAGCCTGCTGCTGCCTAGCAACTGAATACTTTGTCTGGCATATATAAAATAAAACTATTTGTGTTCTGTTGTTTGATGCTTGCTTTAACAGTCCAAAGCTACTTCCAGTTTATCTGTAAATGGCATATTTTAAAAATGATTAGCTAGTCTTTTACACATAATTTATACTGCAGGTAAGGTTGAAAACACTAGCTGAAAGCTCTTTAAGTGTTAAATTTGTGTTCCTTCCATTTGGATTGTAAATGAGAATAAAGTACCTGTCTTGGTAGACATACTTTTAAAAAACATTCCAAAAGCTTATTTCTTTGGCACTAAATAATATTTTTTTTCCTCTAGGGAAGAACATCAGGGAAGAAGGCTAGCATTAGCATTCTGTGAAATAGTTTTTCATCTTCAGATCATAATTCGAGAATAATTTTAGCTAGCACAACTTCTGCCAGCCTCTATTGCTCCAGTTGGCACAAGCATTTGACTGGCAGAGTGATGAACAAGGCTGGGAAGCTGATTTAGGTTAAAGTTAACCTGGCCCCCCAAAAATGGTATTACTAAGTAGGCTAAGATGTATTCTGAATAAGTAATGTAATTTTTTCATACAAGTGCTAGCTCAAGGGAGAAAGGGGAAGGGCTAGCCCAGATACTAATGGAGAGAAAAGAAGGATCTTACCCTTGAGAGACCCCAGCCCTCATACTATCCTAAATGCCTCTTGTCCTAACCATCAGACTGTGCCTGGTATAAACCTGCTTAAATGACACATATGAATGATTTTGATATTAGTGTTTCATAAGGAAACTTTGGTATACCAGGAGTGATAGTTCCACAGTGTAATTTATTGGCTGGTCGAATAATGATGCTGAGTTATGAATACAAGTCAAGTAACTTAAACTTCATTTGCATCTTCTTTGAAACATGAGTAAAATTATTTGGTTTGTGGTAATGAAGGTTTAAACTCTGAATGTGAATTCAATGGCTTGAAAAGCAAAAATTTGTGAGGAGTATACATGACAACTACGAGGAAGGAAAACAGCTTGTTCCTTCCTCTTCTAGTGCAGTGCACAAACAGTCTAAACACAGCTATGGGTTGGTGGTGATCCATTTTAATGCTTTGAGCAATGGCTTTCATGTAAATGGGATCACAAATTCCACAGGAGCTTAAAACTATACTTGTATGTGGCATAGAACATACATTTTTTTACAGAGAGCATTGTTTATACTGTATAGAAAAGAACACTGAAGGCGATATGTGGTTAATTTATTTTGTTCTTAAATTATACAGTTTGTAACTTGTAATAGCTTACAGACTTGCTCAAAATACAGTTGCTGAAGCTGTCCTTGGTATCTTACTGCATTTCTCTGAGCAGATAGCCCCTTTAAAGCCAGTAGTACTGCTCAGGAATTTTTCACTTCCAACACTTCTTTTGAGTGGTGTTTTATATAAACCAGGCATTCTCAAAGTAGTCTGCGAATCTCAGTGAAACGCTACATGAATGGGGCTTCAGCAGGCTGAATCGCGGGGGGGGATTCGGGGGATGGTGCACGTTGTATACCAGTGCTGACAGTTCCTGGTTGTATGACTGCTACAGATATGAGAGTCCTTGCTATAAATTTTTGCAAAATGTTACTGTTCTTCTCGAGGTGCCTGCTTAGCAGATGGGGAATCGGAGATTTTGATCCTGTGACCTGGAAAAATTCTTGTTGTTTCACAAGTTAGAATTGCTGCTGTGTTTTAAAATGAGATCAGCAAAGAGACTGTGTTGATAAGACTGTTTGGAAGATATCATAGTTCAGAAGTGTGGTGTTTTGCCTAGCGATATACAAAAGAAAGATGATGAAGGAGCTGGGGTATGATAAGAAGAGAGAAATTGTCTCTTTGGTTGTGTTCCAGTGTGTTAAAATCAGAATGAGCAATTCTATTCCTGGCATTACTGTGGAGTTATTGCATGATGTTAGGCAGGACTTCAGTGACCTGTGTGTGAATACACACCATATGGCTTAATTGCGATGTTACTGATTTCTTTTACTCTTCTTAACTTCCCAGTGCTTGATTACTTTTGCCAAAAAAAAAGTTATTTTATGTGGATGTGTATTTAAAGTTTTCACTGAATTAAGTCACCATTAATATAGTCTGCTCTGCAGTACATACGTCAACTGTTGAACACTACACACCAATTTAAGATACAATTGAAGAATAATAAATTAAAAGCGAGGTATATTTAAAATAGGTACTATTTCTAGAGTTTGGTGTGTCATGATATGACTGAAACACCCTTAAATTCATAAGTGATACAGAGTATCACAACTATATCTAATTTGCCTTCGGTACATTCATGTGTTTTTGAGGCCTTTTATTCAGTTATTATGTTGGTCTGACTTTGTAGAATATTTTGTAGAATACTTTGTAGAATACGTAACATGGCTGCAAGGGCAAAGACCCAGCAGGAATATTCTTCATAACAATTTTATTGTTCATAGTAGCAGGACATGAGTGTCTTAAGGACTTCTTTTATTGTTATTATTCTAATATACCTATTAGAAGCTCATTTTTAAAATTTAGGAATGAGAATTCCTCAAGCTAGAGACCTCTCTTGCTTGCCTTATGAAATGTAATTGCATCTCATTGGCTGAGTTAAAACTTAGTAAAATAAATTTCCCTCCAAATTGTACAGCTTGAGGAGATTTCAGCAGTGTGCTCTGACAACTGCGTTCAAAAGTATAAGCATTGCCCTTGCTGCAGTAGTAACAACCCTTAGAGCAATAAAATAAATGAAGGATGGAGAGATCTCTGACTGGTTGATTCTATTCTGGGATCGTTACAAAGAAAACAAGATTCTCGTAAGTCTTAGAGTAGAGGTAGTAGTTACTTCTCTCCAAATCAGTTTTCCAGACCTAGCATTTTTGTTTCTCCAGCTTCTGCTTATGGCAAGAGTTAGTCTTATATCCTTTATATTCCCTTGTGCCCTTATAGTTACCCATACATTTCATCCTCGGTAAGAGGATTGAACTGTCAGCCTTTAGATAACCACTTGCCACTCTTGTTGGTAACTCATATGGAGCTGTACTAACATCTTCTGAATTTGTTTCATCTGGTTGTCTAAACCACAGCTAAAGTTATTGTTTACCTGGTTTAATCAGATTCAAGAGACATAAAGGGAACAGGGGAAAAAAAAAAATTAAAAACCATATTGCTGAAGGTGAACATCTTCCAAATAAGAACATGTAAGTTTCGATTTGAATTTTAAAGAACTGGAGAGAGTGTCAAAGGTGCAACTAGTCCTGAACTCGAAACATGTGTTCACCTTTGTTTCTTTCTGTAGTCATAGAAACATCTGAGATTTAACACACACACACACAAAAAGGCAGTGAGATGTGGAAGAGGGGGATAAATCATAGCCTATACTTTAGAGGTCAATGAAAATACATTTTATGTATTGCAGCTTGGCTTTTCTCCCTCCTTCCCTTCCCCTCAGCCCCATGCTGGCTAGGTCAGTTTCTTAAAGATGAGACCAGGTTTTGTTGGAGTAGGACTTTCAGGTCTTTGCTTTGTCTTTGTTTCCTGACACTGGATGCCACTATCTTGCTGGGCCACGTTGCAGTGGCCAGCTTGTGCCAAAGTGTCTAGACTGGGATTGCACGACTAAGGAAATAGAAGTTTAAGTTAAAAGGAAAAAAATTGAGGCTGAATTTAATGAAAACAGGGAAATAATTAGAAAAATTTCCTCATAAAATCAGGAAATAGCCTGTACATTATGTGTGCCTAAGAAAGAGATGCAAACAGCTTATGACTTTTTCCATTAATTAATATTTTGTCAAAGCAGCAAGAAAGCATCGTCTTAATTTTTAAAAATATTTGGGGTGAGCTTTTTTGTTTCAGAAAAATCTCATTGTTGATACACTAGGTGTGTTATAACAATATTTTAGGCCAGTATTATAAGCAAGCCATTTCTTTCCTGTAAGGAAAAATGTAACACATGGATTAGAAAAAAGGACACAGCATATAATGTGAATTAGAAAACAATTGACATACCTTGTTACTACTAGGATTTTTGTGAGTATGTTTTTTTTTAAAGTAATTGTCTGCATACAAGTTGCTATACAGCCTGACTTCAGCAACATCATCTAATTGTAGGGAAGAAAATCCTTAAAGGCATTACTTAATGCATTGGATTTTGATGCTGTTAAAAGAATTGCAGTTGTCCTTGGTTTGGACATCACTGATACAGATTCATAGAATGGTTTAGGTCTGATGGGGCCTTTAAGGATCAACTAGTTCAAACCTCCTGCTGTGGGCAGGGACATCTTTCACAGGATCAGGTTGCTCAAAGCCCTATCCAACATGTACACTTCCAATGAGAGGCATCTACAACTTCTCTGAGCAACCCGTTCCAGTGTCTCACCACCCTCTTAAAGAATTTCTTCCTTATGTCCAATATAAATGTACACTGTTCTAGTTTAAAACCATTACCCCTTCTTTGGAGTTGTTTGTCTGTAGGTATGGGCAATTATTGAGATGCTTTGATTCTGGAATGCTGTCCCTAAAATGCTGTCATGTTCCTTGATCTAATTCGTTTCATTTCTGGCTTACAGTTGTAGGGTAATGGAACTTGTTAGCATTTTTTAGGGGTACTTGCTTTAGTATTGGTATGAAACACAGAGAGAAGTCCTTCAAATACCAATCTAGTCATAAGCAAAACCACTGTAAGATTGGCTTACGTAATGGAGGCTTTGAGATTTGTAATGCTGGTGCTGATTTCTGCATTGAACTGCTGAAGTTCAGATATTTGCCTGGGTATGGAGGCTTTCCAGAGCTTCCTGCTGTGAACTGAATAACCCAAAATACATATCAAATGGAACTACTGGGCAAGCAGCTAAAACGTGGCACAACAGGGCTTTTCTTGCTTATGTTCTCATCTGGATTTTGAAGAAATACAGTAAATACTGTCAGCGGGAACATACTAGAAGGGCACAACGTTCACTCTCAAACTTCCCACTGTTGTGGAAATGTGACAATGGGATAACTTTACATCTTACAATTGTAGGTCACTATAAATGAGAGCAAAAGCATTATATATCATGCATGTAACTTAATACTTCTTCAGCCTTTTGCATTCTTTCATCTTTGAATTGGCAGCATAGGAAAAACAGTAATGTACTTTCAGTTATGACATTGAAGACTTTTTCCAAAACTTTTTCATGGATAAATCTGACAGTTATTTCAGTTTTAAACCAGTTGGGTTTGAAGTGCCTCTCTGATACAGTCTTCCCGCTGAGAAGGGTGTAGTAACAGTACTTTTATGTAGTTCTCAATTAAAGTGGTGACACTTTTTGCTGTTCTGTTCAGGATGGGAGCTGAGATGTACGAAGTAACAGCAAGCTGTGCATAACTGATTTGTGAGAAACTTTGTAGCAAGGCTGTAATAAAGGCTGATCTTGACAATGATTGTGTGTTAAGGCATAAATACATTGTTTTACAGAATCTGTTGGGTACTCAGTATGAAGCCCAGCAATTGTTTGTTACCTAAGTATTTCAATGTGGATTTGATTTTCTTTGTCTTTTTAAATCCAATTTCAAAATGTTTCCATCTACATTTATTTCTCTCATAAGTCATATTTCTGTCTTCTAAAAATGAATTGTTTGTTTATAATTTTGAAGAGAGCTTTATATTAAGGAAGTCTGATATATTCCTGGTTGCGTGATCTTTTAAAAGCAAAAAGCATCATCCTCTTCCTATGTGCTGCCTCCTATATGGGGATGTCCCATGGTGACTCTTCAGGTAGTAAACATGTGCATCAGTCTCTTCTGAAAGGTTTGATACCTGTTTTGTGTGCTGTCTTGTTTTGTTTTTAAACTGGGAAATAACAATCAAAAAGTACTGTGAAATAGCAGTCATGATTCTTGTTTCATCAGACATCTGTTTCATTTAGCTGAAGATTTTTAAATGAAATATGGGCTTAGCAAGTGCAAGCTGAATCTTACCTGGATTCAATGAAACTACCGTGGGACTCGTGACTCTAGAGTTCAGACTGACAGCTCTGAAGCAGCCAGTCATGCTGGACTGTGGTTTTCAATGGTGGAGCCAGAAGTCTGAAAGCTCTGCAGCTCCAGGTCTAATTGGAGTGTGGTTTCATACTATTGAGGCGGTGTTTGGAGCCAAGAGGTTTTGAGATGGGCTTCTGTGTACTTAGGCTACAGGGTAGTCCCCTTTGGCCCAGAGTCAACCATTGTAGAGGTTCCTGAAGCTATTGAATGAACTTGTCATTCATGTCCATTTTATTACTGCTGTTGGCAGTAGGTTACTGGCAAGTCCCTGAACATCTACAGCTTTTTAGGGGGCAACTTTTTCAAGGAAGACTTTGATCTGATTTGGACTGAAGTCAGATATAAAAACTGGAACTTTGCAAACTGCTCTGGAGCCAGCTCTTTTTAGAATTGTTCTCTGTGTAGAGTGGTAATTAAAATTCATGAAAGCAGAGGGATAGAAATAAACAAACTAACACTTTCAGGTGCTTGTTTTACCCTACTTGTTACTGTAGTCACAACCAGCATGTACAACAGGCTTTGTATCACAAGCTTAACACTTTTCTGACTTTGAGGTACTAAGGACTTTGTGGACTATGACTCATCTTTCTGTTGCAGCTTTTACCAAGCTGTCTCCTACTCAGCAGACTAGGAGGTAGTAAAGCATTGGAAAATGTTTTAGACTCTTACAGCTAATGATGTTTAGGAAACTAAATATGGAGAAGGAAAAGCATAGGTGGGAGCGAGGGGTAGGAATAGGTGATTAAGGTTCCAGTATGCGGTTTTGTTGTGTGCAATAGGCCTGGTGATGCTTACAGGTACTGTATTCGGAAATATCATTACAATTCAGAAGAGAGATCCTGGATTCATGGCAGTTGCCTGAAACTATTGCCTCAATGTTCGGCAGCAGCCAGAAAAGCCTGCAGAGGTGTTGGGCATCATCAGAAAGATACTGAGGACATGAGAAGTAGTGTCTTTTTGTTCCTATGTGAAGCCCTGCTTAGCCCTCCTCTTGAGTACGGTCCCCATATTTCAGGGAGGATATATTGGTATCACAGGAGGTAGTGAGAAGATTTTTATTTATTTATTTTACATCACGATGATAGCTCTTACCTTTCAAGGGCTTAAAAGACAGACTTAACAGTTTGGAGAGGAGAAGGTTATAGGAAGATTTATGAGTGCAGCTTACAAATTGACAAAGGTGGTGAATGCAGAACTGTTATTCGCCAAATCCTGCAGCCTTAGAACTATGTAGCACTCGAAGCTTATAGGACAACTGGTTAGAAAGAGTCTGAGGAAGACTTGTGTGATTTTGTTTGATTTATTATTATTATTACTACTTCTACTTTAAATGCACAGCATAGTAAACTTCTGGAATCCTTTGCCATGGAGTATTGCAGAGGCAGATGATTTCAGCAGGTTAAGAAAAGGAATATGAACACACTGTCAACAGGTCTGTAAAGAGAGTAGATGGGGATCTGCTCTCTAATTTCCTTAATCACACAGTTGTATATACTAAGAGAATGAGAGCAATGTACGTCAGAAAGGCTCAGGTTTACATATTCTTCCTGAATATTGCTTTTTGTTGTCCCTGTTGCAGAAAATACTGAGCTAAAATAAACATTCATCTGACTCTCTGGGATATTTCTTAAGTTCTTGTATTAGTGCACACTGTGATCAGAGAATCTGTAAGAGATTATAGCATCTAGTTAGATTTAAACTGGTTGTTTAAAATAATCACTTTTTAGAAAATCATCATTCTAGGCTTTGATTTTTTTTCTATTTGTCAATCATCAATCAAAACCATATTTTAAAGGAAAGCTAGTCAACTGAGTTGAAAAGAAGAGAAAAATAACAAGCTTAATTAAGCAAATACTGATTCTGTGTAGATTATGTCATTGTTTTCAAAGTACTTTTAAATAAAGGCTGGTCATATAGCTGTGTGTTTTCCTGCCTCTTTTTTCGGTTGACATTTTTTGTCTGTTTTTTCTCGTCCTCCGCATCTCAGAACAGTTACACTAGAAATAATGCATACTCTTTCAGAACAGGAATACCTACATTTAACAGTAGACTCCAGGGAGTTCATAGAGTATTATCTTTATGAAAGCTTTATGTTGCAGCCATAGCAGAAACTTGAGGGTGCAGAAGGAAAAAAAAAAAAAGGAATATACTTCACAGCTTTCTAATACTGTTAATCTGTGGAAGAAACCTGATACAATCACAGTTGGGGATGTGAAGGTTTATACTTGCTATTTGGACTTCCCCAGAATTTATAATGGACTTTTGATTCATTGGGAAGCTGACAAATGGACGCGAGTATGTAGATGCATAGAAAAGAAGGGAATAAATCTGCTTAAAGGTGGAGCAAATTGATTACCTGAGTAAAATTGACACGAAGGATGCCAAGACTGAAATCTCAATATGGGCAGAATTTAGAGTTACGACGGAGTTCGTTAATACAACCCAGTCAGGGTATTTTTGATAATTATGTAATGCAATTTTTACTTTGTCTATTTAATTTCTATATGATATCCTACAGTTGCCATGGAATGGGTGCTACAAAACATATGGTTGCCTCTGAGATGGAGAAAATGCTTTATCAAGATAAATTTACAAGATTCTGAGATTTAAAAGTTTGAGTTTCATCAAGTACTGTGTTTAAGATACACATGGCATTCAGTCATCTTGATTTTTATCTTCACATATATTCCCAGTATAACTTAATGGGTAGAGCCCCTATTTGCAGATTCGTGTGGATACCTAACAAATCATTGGTTATTTGATAGCAATTGATTGCACTTTCATGGTATTTATCAGGGAATAAAAATTATGAAAAATAGCATGCTTAGATTTTTTTGTGACCTTTTCATTTCAAGTTGATGAGATTAATTTGGTTCTGGAGGGGACGACTGGTACATTCTTGTCTTAACTAAAAGGCTAACTTGTGATGCAAAGCTTTTAGCAGTTTTGGAAGAATTGTGTGGACAGGAGAGCACATGAGAAGTATTGCTTTTAACTGGTTGGGTTGTCCTTGAGAATAAGCGTGGAAAGAATTCAAAATGCCTTCTCAGCCATCTTAGAGGCGCTTTTCTTTCCTCGCCTCTACTTCATCTCCAGTAAAAATGAATTTACATTTTTAAGTTTCAAAGCTTTCAGATCCAGATTTGTGGTGTTAACATGCTGTGCAGAGAATACAGGTCAAATTTCAAACTGTCAATTATAACAATAGCTTGAGGCAAGCTTTGACAACTGTTGTGATAAGTTTTTCTCTAATGAAACCATACTCCTGAGGAATTATTTATAGTGATCTGACAAACTTCACTTTTAAGGTGCTCAAGTATGAGGTTTGCTAACATATTGGTGAGCTATGAAAAAGTCAGCTATGCTTTGGTAGACTCCGCAGAATGGCCTGAAGTAGAGGAAGGTGGCTTTGTTTTTAATTCATTCTCAGGGGGAGGGGGAACTCCAAACCCATCTTATGTAAAATCCATGAACAGAATGCCTTAATGTGCACGTTAGTATGGCTGGTCTAGAAAGAATTAAAATAATTTAGGGGGGAGGAGGGGAATGACCCAACAAAAAAAAAAACTTATTTCATTTGCACAATATGAAGAAAGTACAACCTCAACTAACTAATTTTCCTTGAAAAAGAGATTGTATAAGAGCTCATAGTTTCCAAGGAAATACCTGACAGATTAAACCTCTTTAAATGTTTTATATGTGCATACTTTTGCTGTAGGACCCATTATAGTACATTGTTATTCAGGCCAGGAGTTAGAAAGACATCACGAAATGTGTTAAATGAGAGTTTATTTCTGGAAATGAATATTTGTAATGAATTTGGAGGAAGACAAAATACCAACTCCTGCTTCAAGGTATGAATTGCTTCCAGACATGGACACTTAAAATAGATTTTCCATAGGAATAGGTTATTTCTTTGAATTGTTGCAGAGTTTACCATCTTCGTCTGATCTTAATCATCATTAATTATTTGATAGAAGTCTTTTGGTCTAATTCAGTCAATCACTGTGTTTGGCAGAGAGCTTATTCATAATTCTCATTTTTTCAGGTTTATGGTCATGTGATGAAATCAGGTTTATATCCTCTCTCATTCTTGTTTGGATTCAGAACAGTGCAGAGTAGAGATCTAGGAAATAGTTAAATAGAAGTATCACTGTTTAGTAGTGTGAGGATGAGACCAGTAACTAATTGTAATGACCTGAATTCGTTTGTTTGTTCTGGGTTTTTTCAGTTAGGGATGGATGGTAGTGAGTGGAGGATAACTTGTGGTTTTGATAAAATGATTAATCTGTTCTAAGTAGTGGTACCGTTGAAGGACTGTTAAAATGGTTCAAAATAGCTGTGGAAAAGCTGAGTGATGTATTAGAGAAATTAAATTCTGCTAGGAATACTTAATAATCCTGTTTCTATCATGTAGTTCTCAATTCTTTCTCTAAAAATATGCGTTTAAAGCATTAGTGACGTTAGTGTAAGCTTTTATATTCTATTATTTTGCTTTTTAATCTCTTTTGCAGAAAGAATATGGGACTCTATGGTAGAATGTTCTTGTTTCTATATTTTTCTCCCTTACAAAATAAATTTTAAGAAAAAAGTGTGTGTTCAGACCACCTGATACTTCACTCCATGTAAGCATTCAGAAAAAGTGTATTTGGGTTAGATGGGGGGACGACTTTCATTATTTCTTGCTGTTTAATTTCTAAATGTGTTTTGTATTGTAGTTTCTCAGAGAATCATAGAATTTTGGGTTTATTATTATGGGGTTTTTCTTTTTTCCTGCCTGCAAGCTGTAAGTTTTATAGTTAAAACTGTGCAGTCCTCCCTGGAGCTAGGAACGTATTTCTTTAAGGAAAATTGGCCTTACATGCAGTGGTATCTCTTGATTATTTTTTTTTTTAATTCTTATTTTTTATTTCTTCCATTTGCTAGGCACATGTAGTGGCAGTTTCTAGTCTCACATTTAACTCATGAGAGTTAAACCTGGAGTACTGCATCCAGTTCTGGAGCCCCCAACATAATGACACAGACTTGTTGGAGCAAGTCCAGTCTGGCGAGTGCCACAAAGATGATCAGAGGGCTGGAGCACCTCTGCTCTGAAGACAGGCTGAGAGAGTTGGGGCTGTTCAGCCTGGAGGAGAGAAGACTCCAGGAAGACCTTATAGCAGCCTTCCAGTACCTAAAGGGGGCCTACAGGAAAGATGGGGAGGGACTCTTTATCAGAGAGTGCAGTGATAGGAGGGGAGGGTTAATGGTTTCAAACTGGAAGAGGGTAGATTTAGATTAGATATTAGGGAGAAATTCTTTGCTGTAAGTGTGGTGAGGCACTGGAACAGGTTTTCCAGAGAAGTTATGGCTGTCCCATCCCTGGAGGTGTTGAAGGCCAGGCTGTACTTGGCGTTGGGCAACCTGGTCTAGTGAGAGGTGTCCCTGCCCATGGCAGAGGGGTTGGAACTCGATGATCTTCAAGGTCCCTTTCAACTCTAAGCATTCTATGATTCTATCACTTGCAGGTATAGGTGAGGAAGGAAAGGGAAGGACTAATAGGTGTGGAAATCAGTATGTAAGAGGTGGGAGAAGCAGCTTGCAAGAGGAAAATATGGAACTTATGTTCTAATTTTATTTTTTTAACTTTTTTTTTTCCAAGCAATAGGGATACAAAAAAATGTGCCCCTAACCTAATTTTAAGGGAGAGTATGGACACATAACAAGTAAGTATTAACTGGCATTAAACTTGCAGTGCTTGTTACTGCCAGAGGAGTGAGATCCTGCTTAGGAGGGGTGTTTTCTGGATAGAGATTCATAAGCTTATAATGTGATTACCAGTCTTAAGTATAGACCAAAGACATTGTTGTATTCTTGAAAGAAAGCTGAAAGAAATGTTACCAATATCTGTATCAGCCATACTTTGTAATGTGAGCTGTTCAGTGTAAGGAAATCTTTGATGGAAAGTGACCTAAGGCTGGCCTGCAGTTGAATAGCAACTTGGAGTGATATGCCAGAATTGAGACCTGACTGAAAAGCAGGGTCCATAGAAGTTTTTTTTAATACTTGTTGACCTGGTGTTTGGATAGGTGTATAGATAACAGGAAAAAAGTAACTAAATATATGGGGGAAGATACTGCTCAAGAAAGCACGGAGCGGGGAGGGAAGAAGACAGTTTTTCTTTTTTGAGCTACCCAGTGGATAGGTGAAGAGTTTGGGAGAATTGGGGAACAACTTCGTCCTGCTGCAGGAACCTGAGCTAAGTGTAGAGGGGTTGGGTGGTTGGGTTTTTTTGGTTGGTTGCTTTTTTTTTTCCCAGTTGTCTCTATAATTGCTTATCTGTTTCTGCTGTCTTTTTGCACCTCTTGGGTCCATCAAAAGAAATGCTAGAAACCCCGTGGCTGCTATCTCAACAGGCACTTCAGCAACCTCTACTGGTCTTGCATTGCAACTTGTTGCATCTAATTTGCTGTCATTACAGCAGTTTTTTTATGCATATCTATAATCTGCACCATTAATATTACAAGGAAATGTCCTCTTGTTTCTGTGTTCACAGCACCCTTTTAATAAATATTTACAGCCAGGTTTCTAAAGTATGCTTTTAGATAGATTACATTCATAGCATTTTTAGCCATGTGGGTAAAACACAGATCAGATGTGATCAGATAAAACTACAGAAAAGCATGAGCAATTGATTTATTAGATGTAGCTGAAGTATAAAGGCAGATAAAAAGGCTTCATTCATTTGATTTTGGGGAAGGTAAAGGGCATGCTGTTTACTGTTGCAGTGTTCTGCATATTTCCAAAAGCTGGTCTCTTGAACTCACAAAGGCTGTTTCCAGAGTGGCAGCTGACCAAAAATGGGACTTCAGTCATTATAAGTGGCATCATAAGTTCAACTGAAATTGTTCAGTACAGCAGTTATGCTAATATTTGCCCAATTACCTTTGATATTTCTTATGGCATGGACTGTGTGTGAAATTGCAGTAAGAAAAGATTAGTAATGAACAAGAAGTGCAGATAACATTCTAGACCATCAGCTGCTTTGTTTAGATTTTTGTTAGGTATAATTATTTCATAAAATCAGTTTTGGCAGAATTTACTCTGAAGAACACTTGCATTGTAAGTGTTTTGTGAAAAGTCAATGTGGTATTAAGCTTAAGGTTTGTATTGAAGAATTGTCTCTGATCTGTTGAACCTGTGCTCTGTCAGAAGAAAGGAGGTTTACAAATTTATTTCTTTTCGAACTAGCTATTGGTCAGGCGTTACAACAGCCTAGTATTTGGCATCTGAATCATATTTCACATTAAGTCGTCTTTGAGTTTTTTAATAAACAAGATAAGCAGTTTATTTTGTGTCTAGTACTCATGGTTCTGAGTAGCCTTTGGGAGGTGACGCATTGTTTACTTTCTTATCAATAGTTTTCACAGAATAAAGCTTCAACAGGAGCTCCGTCATGTTACAATTGCCAGGCCTTTTAAGTTATCTGGGGATCTTGCCAGTAGTCTTTAAAAGAACACAGCTAATTAATTCTTCCAGTTACTTAGTATTTCTGGCATAAATGAGTACTAGGATCTTTGTTGTGCATGTCTGTCTCGAACAGTATAAGGTCACACTGAAGGGTTTTTTGAAATAGCTAAAAACAGTATGTAAAAGGATTAGTAAATGGACATTAGTACAAAAATAACTTTATATTGTACTGCAGTCCAGTATTTAAAAGTTTTCCTGTGTAAGTAAACTGCTTTTAATGGTTTTAGGAAGAGTTCTTTCTCTGAGTCACCGTTGCTGGATTTCGTTTCTGCTGATAATTAATTTCTTGAATAGATTTTTTTAGTTCTGTAATGCTGTATTGCCCTTATTTTATGCCTGAGCCTCTGAATGACGCCAAAATGTTGCTGTCAGCAGTTTTCCCTTACCTCCTGTTGGTACCCTTTTCTTCTACAGTCTATTCACTCGCAGTCTTGGCTGTTCACTCTTGAGTTTACGCCTTTTATTTTCCACTGGTATATATAACTTCCTAACAATATTCTGGATGTCCTGCTACCAGATTCTGAGTTCTGGGGCCAACAACAGCGCTACGTTTCTGTTCCTTAGGTATGCGTCTGTCAAGATAACTTTCAATTCCTTTAAGCTTTCCTGGGGCAAGATGGATGCTGAGTCCTTTTTATAGTTTCTTTGCAACATCGAGAATTGGGGAAAAAACTTTTTAATCTCTCTGTACCAGAGAGGCCTCATGAGGCCTCCTGGCCTGCCACTTCAGACTTCCTTAAGGTTTATTTGAGTTTATTCGTAATCTTTAAATATCTTTGAGCTCAGCAGTAGGTTTTTCTTTATGTGATGATTGGAGTGAGACCTTAATATTCATATGGTACAAGTGCATTTTTCATATGCTATATTGTCAGCAAAGCCATATTAGTTACCTATTGTAATGAAAACTGAAGAAAAAAACCTTTTTTTTTTTTGTGAATGTGGTGGGTATACTGCTTACAGGACTTTTTTTCTCTGTGAATGAAGATAGTGGAAGCAGAGCATTTATTTTCTCCCATAGTACAGTACATACAATCACGTTGCACCATGTTGACACATTTGATGTACATGTACAAAAATTTCTTAGTAACTTTAGTACAGTTATAGAGTAGATGTTAATTCTAGCTCTTCCTGCACTAACTACATGCATCTTCTTGGCGCGAAGCCACTGAAACTTAAAAGTACAGCAGCAAAATAAAAACAAAAAAAATTTTAAAAAAGCAGTCTTCCAAGTATTGTATGCTACCACAAATAATTGGATTTTGCAAACATAAGTCATTTTATGCCTCATGAAGATGCAGAGAAGCTTCTCTGCAGCACTTCTTTGAATTTTAAGGTAATTATTATCATGCTTTGATGCTGGTTTGGAGTAATAAATGGAAATTTTGGTCATTTTATGTTTTATCAAGACTACAGAATGAAAAATGAGCTAGAATACAAAGTATTTTATTGAAATTAAGCACTGGGGTGACAATGTGCAACATCCTCCTGGTTTTAAATGTTTTAATAATGTTTTTTAATCTATTCTGTGTTTTCCATTAAATGAATCTTTTTCCACGCAGTTTTTGCTGTGAGAGTGCTGTGAAGGTGCTCTTTTGCCAATCTGATGCATCAGACAAAAGGTGGAACTTAATATGAAGAGTAAATACAAACCTTTTAGTACTCTACAGGGAATTTGTGATGGAGAGTATAGAATGTACTGTTCTGATAATGATATCGTGTGTTGTGGTATGGGTTACTTCAATGTAGGTTAGAGAAATGGGAAAAAAACTGAGGTCTTAGGAGGATTGGGGAGGGTTAACTGTTCGTTTAGCAATAAGTTTAATGGGCTACTCGGTATAAGAGGGGTGGAAAAATGGCATTTGATACTGAACTGAGGTAAAACAGTTCCTCCTTATTAATAGAATCCTGTATTTTTCTGGGCTTGCTGTGATCTTGCTAGCTTTGAATTTTAGAGAAGCATTGCAGTACAGGTATCATTGAAAAACAATTGAATTATTTAATTGCTTAATTTGTTGGGATTTTTTTCTCTGCTGAACAGTATTTTTATTAATAGTTGCTTAAAAGAAAGTGTAAGATCAATAGTGTTTTGTCACTGCTCAGATTTGTCTAGCATTCTAAACCACTGAATAAATAACAGGGGTGTGTTTTTAGTGAGGCATGGATCCGTTCATTTTTGAAATTGTGCTACCACTGCCACGGAGTTGACTTTTTCAGAGTTTAGGGATGTAAGATTTCAGAGCAGCGTCAGCCCAGCTCACGTCTTCTGTCTGAGGGCATGTATTTTAAACAATTGGGAGCGGGATCTCCAGTCACCGTTAATCCAAGCCACGGGCGGATAGCTTGCTCAGGGTGCTTTCAGGGGAGCATGGGCAGCCACCCACTGGAGGGCCTGCTCTCTGCTCTGGCTGGAGCGCGTGCTCTCTGCCTGGACGGTCAGCTCTTCTTTGGGTCTGCTGTAGTGAACAGCTCTTTGCTCCAAGGCTTCAGGGACTCTTACAGTATTCTTTGTTTCCCAAACCTTTATGAATTGCTTGCTTGAAACCTGAGTAAATGTAAACAGGCTTTAGCATTATTTTAACAGTATATGTACATACTGAACATTGTGCTAACCAATGCATGTGAAGTGGGAGGGGAAAGGAACTCTGTGGTACTCAAATTTGTGTTTAAAGGCTGTTTCATGACTTCATTTTATCTTTTGCAATTCTTATCCTTTACGTTAACCATGTTAATGTTATATTTCATGTAGTTTTTCTCTATAACTGAGTAAAAGCCTGATACTTTTTCTGGTAGAAAATAAATTGCTGTTTTTTCTTTCAGAAGAGGTATTTACTTGTGTTTCTTTCTGGCCAGGGTGATTTTTCTCAATTGCGTAAGCTATAATTTGCTGCTCTGGTTGGCTTTTGAGCATGGTTGTTTTTCACGTGTGTAGGTTGAGTTGTTCAAAACAAAATATTTTGATCCTCTGTTTGTGCAGTGTTGCAGTCTCTGCCTTTTAGGCGTGTCTAAACTTCAGCCTAAAGCGTGAGCACAGCTTCTTTAGGTGTATCCATGCTACTTTTAAATTACTGATCTTGGGTACTGATAGCAGTTGCTGCAGAGCACCTTAGGTAGCAGTTGTCTTCAATATTTCTCTACCCCTTTGAGATAGCACTCCAGTATATGCAGAGTAATTTTGTGCAGGATTAGTGCAGGTGTGTCTAATTAAGCTGTAATCATATTGTAACTGTTAGTGTTAAACACATGCTTACTTCTTTTAATATACTTGTGTAGGACTCTCACAAAATCCTGTCTTGCTCGCTGTTTTCACAGATCTTCATACTGGTCACCTCTTTGCAGATAGTTTTTGGGTTGTGTTTTTTAATCATACAGGTCTGAAGGGGTCCAGACTTCCTAGCTCCTGAAGAGTTGGGCTGTTCTGGCTCTGTTAATAAAGTGCGCAGAGAGTAGGGCAGCTGAGCTTCCATAAACAGAATGTGCATTCTGGGAAGGAATCCCATAACCTGAGTTTTCATCTTTAGCAGTCTTGGCTGGTACTTGTCATACATTAAGGTTTCAGTAGTGGAATATTGTGGTGTTATGTACACTAAAAACTGTGGGTAGGATTGTGATTTGTTTTATCAAAACATCTCTGAGTATTCTAAGAAAAACTTCTGTTCTTGCTTGTACATTTAAGTATGTGTTGTGATTATATCAGAGAAGATGGGATTTGTGGGACTGAAATAATGAGCAGATGTTTACTGGAATATTCTTGTGACTTTCAGTCTTCACTATTTTATTAGCTAGTAAGTTGTTTGTTCCCATGTGTGGTGTGTATCGATGGAGTTTCCATCTATCTATAATATAGTGGTTCAGTGATCCTGGAATAGTATCATGACTGTCTTGTCATCCGTGCTGAAAATTATGTGCTTTGTGCTTTCCCATCAATTCTTTGCAGGTTTTTCTCCATTGCTTCAATCCCAAGAGAAGTTGTAGCATTGCACTGTACTACGTTACGTTTGAATCACAAGTGGTATTAAAGCACTAGAAAACTATGATTCGTGCTCCCCAATTAACTTGTCACTAGTCCCCTTTGAGTGCATAGAAGTACAGAAACACAAGCATGTCGGCTTACTTACAAAGTGAGTGTGCCAGTGGGATTGTTGGGAAAACACTCGGGCTGACAGGGTTCAGGGACTAGCATGTACAGGTGCCTTGTGGTACTGGAGGCAGTTCTCTGCTGCAGGTTGTCGTGAGTCAGCACATGGGATAATAGTGCAAGTTAAATATGAGGAGAGAAAAAAGAAAAGAAAAGCAGGTAGACAAGGGAAGGAGAAAGTGAGCAAATTGATAGAGATGTTTTGAGTAAGATTTGCTAGCTTAAGAGGTAAATGAATGTTGGAGTTGACTAGTTTGGGGTTTTTATGAACCATATGGTCACATTTATTTGTAGTACTAGTTTATACGAAGAAGATACCATTCCATTGCGTAATACATAGGTGTATTCTTCCGAACTTAATTGGTAGAAATTCTTCTTGGTAAAAGCCTATGGATGTCATAGAGCCAGGACAGATAACTTGTATAAATTTGATGACTGAGTGATTGTGATACAGTCTTATTCCTGACTCTTCATAATTTCCTTCAAAGGAGAAACAGAATTAGTTGAAGAAACCTGAGTTGTTATAGGGTTATTTCCTTCTAGTCGTAATGTCAGAATACTTAGTGTGTAGGGTGAAAAACAAGTAGACAATTGCTAGTAAATCCTGAAACTTAGAAACACTGAATTTCTAGCCACAATATCCTGATAGTAAACAATAACAGTGATGGTAAAGGTAACAGTGTAAGTACACTCAAAAACTGAATGAACATCATCTTCCTATTTTTGATGTGGAGTTCTTCGTGTTTACTTGCATTTTAAATAAGTAAAAATGCTGTTCTTAAAACCATGAATGTTAATACTTTGATAAATCAAGTATTTTTTTATTCTTAATATATTTTATAATGTCAATATAAAAACCAAGACAGAAGGAAATTTATCAGGAGATGTGTCTATAAATGGGCAATTTTCAAGGTTATGAGTCTGTGAAGGACAATTAGTTAGCCAGAGATGGTGCGCGGGGAAAATACTGACATAAAATACAGGCGTATATTTCATAATTGGAAAGGGGGTTTGTGTATGTGTGGTTTAGGTTTTGGAGTGGTTTTTTGTTGGGTTTTGTCACATCAAAAGTGTCTTAAGATTTTCTTTCCTCTTCCAGAAAATGCTGGGACAGAAGAGATGAGTACTCCCTTTACTAAGGCCTAAAACTGCCTGTTGAAAAACAATCCTGACCAGGCAACATACGAATGGCCCAAGGAAGCCAGCAAATTGATATTCAGGTTTTACATGACCTGCGACAGAAGTTTCCTGAGGTACCTGAAGGTGTTGTATCCAGATGCATGTTACAGGTCAGTGTTCTGTTAATGACTGTACAAGTAAGCAGTGTTGCTTATTTTAAGTGTTAAGTAGGGGTGTCTCCTTTTGAAAGCAGATTTTTTTTCTTTCTGTTTTCCTTTTGAGTGAGACAAATACACACAGCCAAATTCTTCGTGTTGCACAGCAAGCTAAGTGTTAAATTGGCCTCTCATTTTCCATGTCTAATCAGGCGTGGCCCAAGGCAAACCAGCCTGGAAATCAGTGTGTGCATGGAGACTTACTGTCTCACCAATCAGTATGCTTGTGCCTTTTGGCCATCTCAAGAGCCAAAACTAACTGTGGCAAGAGGAGAGATGCAAAGCCAACTTGAGTCCAGCAGGGACAACTTAAGGCAGTGCTACAAAAATGCAGCTTTATTTTTTTTTTTTTTTCCAATTGCTTTGAGGGTCAGGGCAGGTCCAGAAGCAACTTTGCTACCTGGTCTCCATCATGCTTGAAGGTAATTAGTGGGCCCTTGCCTGCATGTAGGTTGACCCCACTGCTTTCCAGTCCCAGCTCCCTTGGGCTGCAGAGCTGCTGGTGGTGGCCTTATGTACCTTCTGCAGCAGGGAGCCGAGGAGTGTAATGTGGGTGCACCCAAGTTCTCTGAGGCAGCCTGAATCGGGTGGGACTAGGTGATTGTAGCCAAGCATTCACCATGTTGGACCTGAGTGGGTGTGATGCACTGGTGTGCTTCTGCCCAGTGTTTCCCAGGGCTTTGGCTGCCAGATGGGCTTCATTTGTTTTGTTGTAGCTTTGGAGTCCATGCTGCTAATGTATGGATTTCTGTTGGGCTTGCAAGTAACAAAGCATTTTTGCCTGGTACTGCAGTTAGTGCTAAGGCTATGGACTGCCATAGCATCAACTTCTATCTTCAGCCATCCCATTTCTCTACTGCCAGTATCAGAGTAACTTACGTGCCCGTATTTTGTATCAACCTCTGCTCTATAATGCTGTGTTAGTTACTTCATCAGATAAATTAGTATGCCCATCCAAAGCCTGACATAGGGGCACCTGAATGCCTAGAGTTAACAAATGCTGATAGACTTACTTAACTATGTTGCTTAAACATGTTTGCTTTGCATTTTCCAGTGATCCCAAAGCATCCATACTGATTGGTTTTTTTCATTATCTAAGGTATTCAACCTTTGAGTACTCTGGATAATAATAGGATTGTCTGAATATTCGTACTGATTGCCAGTATACACAACTTGACTGGAAAAAAGATGGGTCATGAGTTCCCAGAAGCTAGCTGTCTCTGGACTGTGACTAGGACATCTGTGGTTATGATTCAACATTCTCTATATGATAATTGTTTGTCTTGCTTTTTATATGTATTTTTATTTATAAAATACATATATATGTAAACTTACATATGTATCTGTAGTCACACACACATGCATCCAAACATAGTGTTTGTACTCTTGGGAGTAGAAGTGTGACTGTGCCAATTTTATGTTCATATTTTCAAGACTTTATCATGACTCTCCTCTCATACTGGAGTAAGAAGCTGTGAAAAGTACAGGTCTTTGAGAGGATAGGTTTTGATTTGCAAGAGGACAAAATTCTGCTCAGGGCTTGTGAGGTTCCAAGCTTTCCCCAACCCTTTATCTCTAATTATTTAGCTGAAGAGGAAATTGAACCAGACTATAAATTGCCTGTATTTGTTCTCAGGATTGTACACTGCCATTTTCTATATTACTTCTCTGTAGGACTAATCTAATTCTTATACTACAAGTACAGTTTTGTTCTTCAAACATGAGAACTGCTTGTTGAGCAAGTCAACGGACTTGACAGAGTGAATTCATCAGTAATCACCTTTTGAGTGTAATCCTTGATAAATTTAAAAGCTAGTGCTTGGCTCTTGAGAGACTCAGCTGTCTTCATAACAGTGGACTATTATTTTTATGAAAAGGAGCCTTATAACTGTGAAGAGAAGATACTGTACTTGAGAGATATGGGAGAAGGGTTTAGATTCTGACGGAGTGTTCTAGGTCAGCTTTTATAAGAGGATTTTCCAAAAATTCTGTAGGGTAATTAATGTGCCGTATGTGCAGTATTGTTACACTAGAAAGCTACCTTTTTTGTTATTAACTGAGAGCTGCTAAGACTCATCAAGAAAATTCTGTCATGTTGGTGGTTCTTTGAAATTCTGTGAGCTCTGGTTTCTCTGAATCGGTTAGCTTCTAGCTGTGCTACTCCTCTGACATAGTGGGGCTTTTTGTGAGTTTGTTGTGGGTTTTTTTGGTTGTTTTTTTTTTTATTATTATTAAAAAAGTAGCCTAATATGACCTCTTTAAACCAACAAATTTTGTACTTGGATTGGTGGTAAAGATTAGAAAGCAGAATTTGAGAGTACTTTTGCATGTCTCTGCAATACTGCTGGAACGGTGTCTGAATCCTGAGTTCTGCTGCCCTGTAGTTGAGCACAGTGGAAGGCGTTTCCAATAAGGGCAGTAACTATGGTTTAGGTCAGAGAGAAGTACTTAAGGACATTATCAGGTATAACAAATGGTGCGTTTGCCTTGCCCCCACAATACCTGATGTGCAAGCATCATGTGTCAGGGAGAAGTTGTTTTTAAACCAGGAAGTATAAGATATCCCAGGAGAGAACCTGGAAGTTTAAGCAGTTACGCAGTTTATAATGATCTAGACAAGAGGCTTGTGTAACAAGAAAGGTTTCTTCAGATCACTGTGAATTTTACAGGAAGACTATACAGATGCTTCAGTCCTGTTCTTTGAATTTTTTTGGCCACTTTCAGCTTGTTTTTAAAGGAAGGTTTATAACATTATATGCTTATAACGAAAAACTGAAGGATAAACAGAGCACGCAATTGTCTTCAGGTAAATAGCCCACGGTTGAAATATCTAAACGATATCTAATAACACTAAAAACAGAGGGCCACCAAAAATCTAATAGGGATGAAATTTAAACCTGTGGAATCTAGGGAGTAAGAAGTTGTATTGCTTTCTTGGGCTGACAGCACTGAATGTTCCTGAAAATTTTGCATCCCTCCATTCTTCCCAACAAGTCTCCTGCATTCAGCTCTCCCCTTCTGCTTATTTAAAGGAGTCACAGCAGCATCCCCGGTCTGTGGACATTGTCCCCTTTTGTTCTTTTTTGTGTCTGGAGCATTCTATAACTACTTGCTCCTCAAGTCTACGTCCTTTCCTTGCTTCATCGTTTCCCTCCAACATTCTTATTCTTTCTTTTTTTTTCTTTCTCTTTCAGGGTGCCAACATTTTAAACTCAATTGGGACATGGGCAGAGCTAAGATGAGGGGTATTGTTTTGCTGGAATATGCTCAATTCTGCCATCAACCGTTTCTCTGATCTATAAAGAGCTAGAAGCGGTTGAAACTCTGCCTCTGCCAGCCAGAAGATGCCAGGGGTTCCATGTGCCCCCGTTTCCCCTTTGAGTTCTCCAATTTGCTCATTGACGACACTGAAATTTTGGAATTGATTGGATGCAGTCTTAAAAAAGAAAAAAAAAATTGTCCAAAGAAATGCATTCAAGCTGAATGTAAGGGCCTTGCAAGCTTGGCCTGTTCCTTTTTGGTTTGGTATTTTTGGCCTTTCTGTTAATAATTTTAATTCACTTATGTTCATGCAAAATCTGCCTTAAAGATCTTTCTAGCTTGTTTTTCTGTGGCATCCTATCTTTTTCCCTTTTCTGGCTCCCTTTTCTCCTTTGCAACAAATACGAGGCTGTTGTTCTTATCTTTTTTTACCCACTGTTCTGTCCGTGTGCGATTCCTTTTTTCACTACTAACTCCAATTACTTTGTCCTCTGGCGCTTATTCCAAACTAGAGCTGATATGCATACCATCAATTTGATCCATTTTCATATCTCTCAAGACTTCTCTGCAACAATCCTTATGGACAGCTGGCTAGTTAGGTAGTCTTTAGGGAATCCTGTTATTGTAAAAGGTTTTGCGAGTGGATTTTTTTTTTTTGTGGGTGGTTTTTGTTTTTTAAGAATTCAGAACTGCATCTGGCCTGTATGAACACATAGTTTTGGCTTTGTGGGTGGAGTTTAGCCTTGTCCCTCTCCCACTTCTGTTGTGTGTCTTTTTTTCCCTTTTTTTTTTTAAAAATCTATAAGGTAGCAACAGTCTTGCTATGTCTGCACAACCCTCTCTGACCTCTCACCCTGATGGAAGGATGAGAATTACCCATCCGCTAGTTTAACAAAAGTAACTTGATACAAAGCATGTAGCATGGATCCATTTATCTTGCTTGTGTTACTCTTTAACTAACTGATAATGTTACTACTTGGCATATGCAATTTTTTTTCTCAATCATATGCATTCTTTCTAGTAACTATTGCTGTGTGCTGGATGAATTTGATACCTGTTTAGTTTCAGTAACATCTGGGCCTCAACCAGTGCTCTTCTGGCTGAAAGTATTAACCTTTATTTCTTGGGGGGGGGGAGGGGGGGCGGCAGCACGGGCAGGGAGTTTTGTAAGAAAAGTGAAGTGGACAGCATAATATTAAGAAATTATGCCACTGATGCATGTTCACTCTTTTCTAAAAATCCTTATGTAGGAAACTAAATTGGGAAGATCTAAGTACAGTATTACTAAACGTGGAAAAAGAGAAGAGGGGTTAGCAGTTTGCTTCCAAAATGTTCTTAAAAAGCAAATCAGCTAGGCTGTGGCTTTTGTTTTAAGTTATCCTATTACAGGTTTTATAAAGTAACTTTGTACAAATGTAAGTATTTAAAAGCTTTGTAAGCAGTGGTTTAAAATGAAAATACAAATGTCCCTTGGGATTTCCATTAATGGTTTCATATTGCAAAAGAATAATCCCACTGTATTTTTGTATAAACTGAATTTTTACATTTTTTCTGAAGTCATGTACAACTTGGTTCGGCATGTTTCTTCTCTGCATAAGTTTCCATTTTCAGCAGGTGGTAATGCATAACTGGTATTGAAGTGTTTGGGAAAACCTTTAAAATAAACATGTGTTTTGATTTTTTTGTTTTTAAGTTATTAACCAGTAATATGCAGGTGCTATGAATCCATTCCTTCTGTCATTTTCCCTCTCAAGCCAGAGACTTGGTCATTGCTGAAGATTGTTCTGGAATTGAGAAGGAATAGCCAAAGTATTTATTCAAGGTGTTTCATACTGTATGGTGTTAACTTGTCAAGGTCCAAGATCTGCCTGTCGTTGCTTTAGCAGCAATGCAGACCTCTGCCCTTGGTGCCAGTGACTGAGTCTCTGTTCTTAAACTAGTAAGCTTCATGAGCAAGCTCCTTGTGCCTGTGTAGCAGCTATGCTGGTCAGCCACCTAAAGCTTTCTGTTTGATGCTACATTGTTAATTTTTCAGTGATGATTGGATGAATATATATATATGTATATAACTGTGATGGTATTTTATCAGTAATGTCAAACTTTCATCTGTCTCTTATAGAATAACAATAACTTGGATGCCTGTTGTGCAGTTCTCTCCCAGGAGAGCACAAAGTATCTCTACGGTGAAGGAGACCTAGGTTTTTCGGATGATTCTGGGATTCCTGGACTACGAAATCACATGACATCTCTTAATTTGGATTTGCAGTCACAGAACGTGTATCACCATGGAAGAGAAGGAAGTAGAATGAATGGAAGTAGGACTCTAGCTCACAGCGTTAGTGATGGACACCTTCAAACCAGTCAGTCCAACAATGAACTGTTTCAGCAGGAACCACAGACAGCACCTGCACAGGTTCCACAAGGATTTAATGTCTTCGGGATGGCTAATACAGTTAGTGCTTCTAATCCAGGGCAGCATCTTGGATTTCACCTAGGCAACAAAGGAGTATCTAACTTGTCTCAACAAACACCCAGATTCAACCCCATTATGGTGACTTTAGCCCCAAATATTCAGCCTGGTCGCAATACCCCTACGTCTTTGCACATACATGGTGTACCTCCTCCTGTACTTAACAGTCCACAGGGAAATTCTATCTATATTAGGCCTTACATCACAGCTCCTAGTGGTACCACTCGACAGACACAGCAGCAGCCAGGCTGGGCATCTCAGTTTAATCCCATGCACCCTCAGCAAGTCTACCAGCCTTCGCAGCCAAGTCCCTGGACTACTCTTCCTACATCCAGTACTACGCCACATACCTCATCGCAACACTCAACACAGCCAAATCAGCAAGGCCACCAGACTTCTCATGTCTATATGCCTATCAGTTCTCCTACTACTCCACAAGCACCTATGATTCATTCATCTGGTAGCTCACAATCCTCTGCTCATAGCCAATACAACATTCAGAATATATCCACAGGACCTCGCAAAAACCAAATTGAAATCAAACTTGAACCACCACAAAGAAACAATTCTTCTAAGTTGCGTTCAACTGGCCCTCGCACCTCCACTACTCCCTCTTCCCTCAACAGCCAGACATTAAGTAGAAGTCAACCCACTGTTTACATATCGGCCAGTCCTCCAAATACTGACGAAGTGATCACACGCGGTCAGCCTAAGGTCTACATTTCAGCAAATGCCACAACAGGAGATGATCAAGTTGTGCGGAACCAACCCACGCTTTTCATATCGACAAATCCTGGAGTATCTTCTGCTTCTAGGAATATGTCTGGTCAAGTAAGCATGGGTCCTGCATTTATTCATCACCATCCACCCAAGAGTCGAGCAGTGGGCAACAGCACCACTGCAACCTCTCCTCGAGTGGTGGTTACGCAGCCTAACACAAAATATACTTTTAAAATTACAGTTTCTCCAAATAAGCCCCCTGCAGTTTCCCCAGGGGTAGTGTCCCCAACCTTTGAACCTACAAACCTTCTAAACCTTCCTGATCACTGTGTTGAACCAGAGGGTATCCAGCATCTTACTGACCCTGTTTTAGCACATGTGGATAGGATCAGTGATGCACGGAAATTGAGTATGGGATCTGATGATGCTGCCTACACGCAAGGTAATATTCTTAATATAAATAGTAGAGATTTCAACCAGGTTGTCAATTCAGTATGTAGATTACAGAACAGGAAACAGTTGATAACCTTTGTGATGTTAATACAGTATCTTCAACTTTAGCATTCATGACCATTTTCTAAGTAAATAAAAGCTTTATAAGCAAATCATAGATTTCTTTTTATGGTGAAGACATGTAACTGAATACTTGGAGATAAAACTTCTGTTTGTCTTAAGTAGATAAGTTATCTGTTTAATGAAGTGGAGTCATAGCGTCTTCATTTTTATGTTGTTCTGAAAGAAACATCTAAGCTTGTTCAATTTGTCCTGATGATTTAAAGTTACAAATCTACTGGCAGATTTTTGAATCAGTTGAGATACTGTTTCTGTTGGATAATGTTCCCATTTTTTCTTTTTGTGAATGTTGTTTAAGAAGCAAGAAAAGCGGACTTCAAAAGCAATTAGTGAGGCAAAGTGTTGTCCTCCATGTTTCCTAATGTGTGCCTGACAATAAAATTCTGTTATGTTATAAAATGTGAGAAGGAACACAACATGAAAGAAAGCAATTTTAAACAATCAGTGGTAATGTGAGGGTAAAACTTAAAATATGTGATGTGGCAACCCAACCTGTTAATATTTATCTTCTGTTTTCATGTTTTAGCATGCTTTTATTACCAACTTGATGATCCATTAACCCTCCTGTGGACTTTTTGTATAAGGATGTTGAATGAGTCTCAGGATATTTAAGCTGTATTCAGGATAGCTCGTCAAAATAATTTCTGTTTGACCTCATTGGTCCTCCTTGGACTTGGCAAGCAATTCAACATTGAAAAACTAGCTTGTTCCACAAGCACTCTAAATGTTCTTTGGATTAATTTAGCCATTTTGTTTTGTGTAAGTAATTATGTAATTAGTCTTTGGTGAGAGAGTAATCCATCCTAACTCAAATGTCTAAAGGTTAGGTGTCAGAACCAAAAAAATAATTATCCTAGACTGTTTTATAATTAAGGAAGAGTTAAAGAATTTCAGAAAATGATTCATCTGTAGATAAGCAAAACAAATTGCCCTCCAGAAGTGCTATGCCCTTTCCTTACCTTGAAGGGAGACTTGTCTAGCTGTTTTAGTCCTAGAAGACTTCAGACACCCAGAAACTAAGCAATCAAAATCTTGTCCTTAGGCTCTAATTGCTCTTCTAGATCATAAACTTGCTTCCCAAGTATTCTGTATTTTAGGTACTTGTTGGGGAAGGGTGTCCCTTTCTCCTGTTCTGCTTTTGTGATGGGACTGACTTCCACCAGGTCTAGCTCTTCATCTCTTTTATCCCTGGTAGTGATGGCTACTGTAACCTGACGTCCTGTACAATCTCTACAGGCTGCGGGCATCAGCATCCAGTTTATCAAGCTGAGGCAAGCTTGCGATGCCCACTTCTGCTATGCAGCCTAGAGTTCAAAAGTGTTGACTGGCTCATGCTTGCTGTGGAGCCCAGTTGTTCCTGAAGCCAAGGCGTAGATGCAGTTTTTAGATTAAGTGTAGATGCATGATGTGGGCTGGCACAGCTTTAGGAACACACCATCCTTCTGTGTCTTTCAGGAGTTCATATAAAGTACACTCATGCTTCTGAACTTGTTTACGTTCAGAAGTGTTTGGGATTTCTGGCATGTGTTGCTCTGTTTCTGCTGCAACAAGTGCAATATTTTTTTAAACTTTTGTTATTTAATCTTTGGAAGGTTGAGCAGAGTGTGATGTACTTACTTGTATGGTCTTGATATCTATAAGTTCGAATTATTGCCTTTAAACTTGAATCTCTTACTTAGAGGTGAGGGTTTTTTTCTGTTACATACTAAAAAGGATTTGAGTTACTTGATGCTTTCCATTCTGAGGCCATAGTCTAAGCTGCTTATAGTTTAGCCAGACTGTGCAAAAAACCATCCATGCTAGGTGCTTGTCTCATTTTAATTTTAGCCAGAACAGATGAGTAGTTTCTCTGGCGATGATTGGAGAAAAATGTTTTTTCATCAACTTTTCCATTTCCACCCAGAATGCTCCTTATCTTGGCTTGGGGTAGAAGGAATGTAAAAGGTGGAGTTGATTTGGTGTCAAAGGAGATTTCCTTTACTTTGTTCCAGTGAAATATATTCATATACATAGTCCAACCCTGGAGAATAGAAGGTGTGTTGGACCTGTCTGCAAGTACTGCTGCCTGCCACCTCAGAAGCTTTATTTCAGTTGTGGTGTGTGTAGGCACTCCAGTCTCTTTCCATGATTAGACTTCTGGTTTTCCTCCCAAGTAAGTCGAAGTGGGTAGTAGAAGACTGCCATAGATCTCCGTCTTGTTTGCTGCCAGAACTGGAGGTTGTATGATATGAAAAGGAGTAGAGTACTGCTCAGATAAAATCAGTGTAGTTACCCTGGAATGCTAGGTTGAATCTCCACCACTGACTTTGTCACGTTAAGAAACTCACTGTCACCAGACTTTTTGGAAGTGGTTGCTAAATGATGCTTCTTGTTTTCTTGGATTCCAGTTTGAGATACTGTGGACTTGCTTGTGGAAACATTGAGAGCACTCGTCCACTGCTGAAGTCAAAAAGAATTAATAATGCTGTGAGAAAAGCAATGCTAAGTGTATGCCCAAAGTACAACCAAAAGAGAATGCATTTTTATGCTAATCTATTTAGTGTCCATTCCCTGTGTGTGTACAGGAGTATCAATTCCCATTGCTTAGCAGAGATTTCAAGTTATAACATTATTAGTTTTATTAATAAGAAGTAATTATCTGAGATTTCAATATATAATTAACTTCATACTAAAGTGTCTTATGGATGAAAAACAGTCAAATCCTGTTAGAAGCTGAAAATTCTGTACTCATAAATGTTTTTGTGATGTACAGTCACTGTCTGTGGAGTCATGCGTTGAATAATGAGGCTAAAAAATTATTTAATAGTTGCTTATTCTGTGTATTCTGTGCTTTCCATCTGTATAATGGGCAGACATCCTATTAAGAACATATAGTTGTGTAATAAAATTTTTAGGTTGATGTTTTCATACTAGGGAGCTTACATCCCGTAGTTCAGTTCTACTTGGCTTTTGACTGAATGACTTTTGCATATTATTTCCTTTAGCTTGGGGAGGGTATGGCATACATAGTTAGAGCTAATCATTGGTACCAACTATAGGTTTGTATGTGGATGTACATTTACTTAGCAATTCTTGCCACTGTGTTTTTAATGGAAATATGTTAAGTGATAAACTAGTTTAGTAACTTGACATTTTGCACAGTTCTTGCTGTGGGTTCTTGGAGCTTTTTAAAATTTTCAAAAAGAAAAAATGTTGCAGGAAAAATTTCTTAAAATCCTAACGAGTCCTTGCAGATCTTAACCAAAAAAAAAAAAAACCAAACCCAAACCAAACCTTGAATGAGTTACAGCTGTGCTCCGTGCTCCATGCTCCAAGGGGCCATAAGACCATTACATCATGTGATTTTAGAAAAAAATACAGTCTTATATTTGGCTCTGTATATCAGGCCCCACTCTTGAGTGATGCTTCTTTTTTAAAAAAATAACATAATATTGGAAAGGGAGAACAAAAAAAAATCAATGTGAACTGTTGAAATTGCATATTAAAAGACTGAATTTTGTGCAGCTACTAATACATATTTTGAAAATTTGCACAAACATAAGTTTGTCCTGAGAATTTCACAAACCTACTGCCACGGATTAATTGCATTGCCAGAATTCCCTTTTCCTCCATATTTGGCAAACTAAGAAATTTCAGAAATTCATAGGTCTGTAGGACTGGGTGCAATCACTGTGTTCCTAGATTATCATTATTCTTAGAAACGCTTACAATAACAAAAGACACTCTAAAGCAGCGATTGTTTAAAATTCAGATTCAGAGGCTTTGAGAAAACAATTATGCATACATGTTCAAACTTACAAGTGTGTTCAGTACCTGTTTGAGTAGGTCTCTAGGAAAGGAAGGGTGAACTTTTGTCCTCCAGACTTTCATGCTCTCTGTAATTACAATGATTTACAGCCTTTTTGTGGAAAATGTGCACTTTGAATGTCAAAGGCAACAGTGGCATCTGGAAGAGCATTGAAGGGTACTGTTCTTGCCAATCTGCTGAATGTGAACACGCAGAAGTTAAAAAAAATTGAATGGGCATTGTACCCTGTTTGCACATAATTAAAAAGTTGAACATGAAATTTATTCTGGTTGTGGTACAATAATGATGAGTCAAGGAGGCAATCTGTGTGCTTCTTTTGCTAGGATGATTACAGTAAATAGCTTCTTTTTAAGGATGTTTGAATAAACATGTGCAAGCCTGAGGCTTTCTGGGTTGTACTCCAGGTTAGTCTAGTCTATGTAGCGTAAGCTTGGGTGTGCCTATGCTGCCTGCAAGGTGGAATCCCCTTCCTTCAAGAAGCACAGGATTATCAAAAAGGCCATTAAATGTCTCCTGGACAGTGTAAACTAGATCTAGTAGCTGAATTGCGATAGTATTGGGATGCACTGCATTTTTTTGTTAATGTTTTCAGTTGCTCTGATCAACACTAGAGGGAGCTGAATACTTAAATTGCTCTTTCCCATTATTCAATGCTGCAGTGGGATTTGGTGAGATTTTGTGTTCCCCACCCCATTTTTTGCTACAGCTGCCAAACTGGTATTTAAGTAAAATTACCAAATGCTGTGTGAAAGTCACTAGTTAAACCAATGCCTTGTCAGTCCCTTATCCAAGTTACTTTTAATAATAGAAGTTTAGCATAGCAATATCAAGTGGTGATTCTTCTTTAATCATAATGGTAGTTTTGTAATGAGTGTGTTTAAAGTCTGTTGGGATTGAAATTGTAAAATGGTAAAGTAGTCACAATGCTGCTAGGAGAATAAATTGGATCATGTCTGGAAAGTGATGTGAAAATGAAGAACATGGTTATAGTGCTATGGGCATCCATCAGTGCCTTCTGCTCCCCGTGCAGCTCCATAACAGCTCAATTTCTAAACTACAGAAGTGGGAGAATATTGAAATGAGAAGTTATGGGTTTTTTCTATTTAAAAGAGTAGCTTAAAAAAAAAAAAAAAGGCCGGGGGGGCAAAGTCCTCCAGAGATGCAGTCTTGCTCGTAGTCCTACTCTTAAGGCCATGCCACGCATCCTGGAGATACTCTGGTAGCACTCTTCCTTTCTTACCATGTCCAGTGTACTGGCTGCTCGCTGGCAGCCTGTATCCATAGTTTGACAGGTCTGAAGAGTTCTGAGTTTGGTCAGTAGAGCACAGCTGTGTTGCTGCAGGTCAGGCACCAATAACCCGGGCTTCGAGCAGTTGCCTCAGCAGTAATACCAAGGCAATGAAAATAGAAGAGGAAAAAGGGCTTGGACTTCCCCTGTAAGAGTAGAGGCAAAGTAGTCTTTGATTTCCTTTCTTTATAGTTGCAGCTATGTTTGTAATTCCTGGTGTTCGTGAATGGGAAAAAAATCCTTCAGCTGTTTCTAAAAGGCTTTTCAAGAGGGGAGGCTGTATTTTGAGACCACTTACCTGATGATTCCAAGTCTTCAACAAAAATCTTTATCTTGGGATTTCAGTTACTACATTTTTATATTACGTATGAGCACAGCTGCAACTTTAACTGTAGTGGCTACCCCAAATAAAGGTGCCTATTTATGCAAGCATCTCTAAATTGAACAAAAGCAAGCAGAAGCTCAAGTAGCTTCGTCATTTCAGTATCTTTTGAACACGTGACTCAGAAGCCTAGGCTGAACCTCAATAAGTCCTTGCAGTTCTGTAACACTGTACAAAAATAGTTTGGCATGGTTCCTCCTTTTGAAGAACCTCTGGAAGACAAACCATACTGTGTGAATGAATGAACAGGCAGGAATTGCAGCAGAGAGCAGTTCTGCTTGCCGAAGATGTGGAAAGTTGCATCTTTTTGTTGTGCTATTTTTTTCCTCTGCTGCTACTCAGGAAACCTAATCAACTGAATCTGAGTGCTTCTAATTTTTTGGTACCTGAAGAAATCATGGTGAATTAAACATGTTCCAGACAGAGTTTTGTTTAAACGCTTTGTGAGGCAAATTCAATCTGTTTTAAAATACCTTGTTATTGCTACTTTTTTTTATAATTTCCACAGTGCTATGAAGGTATTCATAGTCTGTGAAACTGATCACGGTTTATATGAATTAGTAATTTAATGGATGAGTGAATGGCTGTGCAGAAGTTGAAATGATTGTTGGGTTTATTTAATGAAATACTTGTTTATTTTTATAGAAGGTGATTATTGCTTGGACCAGTGTTATCTGTTCATGTGGTGAAATTTAATAGTATACTTACCTTTAATGAAATAAACTCCTTAAATCGTATGAATTTGATTGTGTGTTCTGCTACTGATGTTCTTTATAGCTTTAAAAAACTGTGGTTTAAATACTAACTTCATTGTTTCTAAATTTTCTTTTCAAATAGTATGCAGTGTTACAAATTAGAAGCTGAGCTAATGGTCCTGCACCATAGTTTAGGGATAAACTATTACGGCATGCAATCCAGCCTCTGTGATAAATCTAACTGATGTTTGCCAGTGGTATTGCTTGTAGTACTTTCTGGGTTGGTTTAATTTGGTGTATCCTGCTATGACAAGAACACTAGATTATGTTTCCATCCAGCTAGCAACAAAAATCAAAATCTTGATGCTTATCTAGCATATATAGTGCTCTGTATTGCAGCCATCCCTCCAAAATCGTCTCCATACTACCTGTTTACAATGGTTGGGCTGAATACGATGCAAGGAAACATTTGTTGTTGGTTTCTGGTAGTCATTCTTGTGTATTGGTTGGGTTCTTGAAAAGAATTACAGCTAAACTTTGCATGGTCATCATATGTTGTATGACTTTCTCATTGTATTTGCTTGTTGTCTGTAATTGATTTGTGCTGTTTTCAAAAGTACAACAGTTCCTGTCCTATGGCAGGGATTTTCTTGTAAGGAGAGTGGAAAAGCAATCTGTAGCAATGTTTTTTGTGTGTTTTCCCAAAAGAATACTAAATTTCATCTTTATCTGAAGTTGCCATGTGAAGGATAATACAGAAGATAAAATGGGACTTTATGTATTGCAGCTTTACTGGTACACCAGAAGGCCAGGATGGAGCGACTTCAACGAGAACTTGAGATACAAAAGAAAAAGTTGGATAAACTAAAATCAGAGGTCAATGAAATGGAGAATAATCTAACACGAAGGCGCCTGAAAAGATCGAATTCTGTTTCCCAAATTCCATCAGTAAGTTGAAATGTCTATAGGCTATAAACCTAAACCACAAGTGTGGTCTGTCACAGTAAATTAAAGGAACAGTTGCTCATATATTGACAGTATACTAGTGACAGGCAGTATAGCTAGAATTAAACTGGTAAACAGTGTAGTTTAAAGACTAAATATGCGTTATTTAACCACAACCTTTCAGTTCACTAATTGCTTTGTGAAGTGTTGCTTTTAAAGGCAGTCACGAAAGGTTTGACCTGGTAGTTCTTCCAGATGTTCTTAAAGGCATGATCACCTAACGTTTCAGACTGCAACTTAACACTCATATTGCTTTCCACACAAAGTATTTTTTGGTCTTCATGTATATACCAGTCTCAAAGAACCTGATTAATGCACCAGTTTTCAGTGCCAGAAGATCAGCCATTGATCTGGTGGACCATTGGCTGTGTCCTGACCACTGTCTGGAGTTGTTCAGTCAGCTCTGAAGTCTGATGAGAGAGAAGAATTCAGTGGGTCTGAAAGCTTTTTGTAAGATTATGCTTAGATTAAAAGAAAGGTCGTTATATTGTCTTAACTTCTGAAATAACTAAATGCTGCCTACTTATGCGTGAATGATAACTGATAATAAAATGGGAAAACAGGCGAAAAAGTCTAACAGGCAAGTTTATTTTTTCAGCTGGAAGAAATGCAACAGCTAAGAAGTTGTAACAGACAGCTGCAGATAGACATAGATTGCCTAACCAAAGAGATTGATCTTTTTCAAGCAAGAGGTACAGTATGTCTTAGTACATCAGCAACTGTAAATGTTGATTTTTATTTTTTTTTTTCCTTTCTTCTTTCACTGTCTGCATGTATCAAAAGTGTCTGTTATAAATGCTGGGTATACACACTATTTGGAGAATCATCACATTAGTTTGAGTGAAACCATGGAAGTGATTGTCTTCTAAGCCTGTTGTTTTTGTTGGCTTTATGATTTTCCTAATCCCACGGTCATTCCTATGTCATACTTGGCTGAGAAGAGAAACTTGTGATGCTATTTATTTAATAAATGCCGGGGGGAAATAAGATTATTTGAGTATCAAAGAAGAGGGAGAAGAAGTTTTCTAAATGACACAGCCGTGTGTATGCATTCATCTCCCTCGCTTGTCTTCCACTTCTTCTGTCTTGTATTCAGCCTCTTAAGTTAGCAAATACAAAGTACAGTGGTAAGTTCCAGTGTGCTCTCCTCCTTCCACTTTCCTTGTCTGCAGGGACACAGCCTTTGGTCATGGGAGTGACATTATGAGACAGCTGAGCCAATTCAAGAGCTGCCAGCAAGAGGGCCCTCTCTCTTCCTGCTTCTCTCTCTTGCCACTTACTGGGCTCTGGCTCTATATTAGCTTTTCAGACCCGTTGCAGAGCTGATTCTGCTTGCTAGCCAAGCAAAAAATGTTGCATTGCTGGAAAACTTGCTACAGCTGATGTGAGGGGGAGGCATGGGAAGGGAAAACTGAGATAGTGAGATGGAAGGAGCTAATGATTTCCACTTTCAGCAGCAGCGAGCTGTTAGATCAGTTCAGTCATGAGCCATGGAATTTCTCCTTAAATGTAGCTGCAGCTAAGGAGAAAGTATTACAGGTGTACTGAATGTAATGCTGCACTAAAAACTTGACCTTAAATAGAATATTCAAATTCTGTGTGTTTTATGTCTGTTTTTTACAGTAAATTGGGGTTAGGAGTTCCTTCAAGTATTAAATCTAAACATAAAATACTGCATAGTAGATAGCATGTCTCTCAGTATAGTTACAGTTTAGAATAGTTTTCAGGTAAAACTTACTAATAAAATGCTGTTAAATATTTAAGAGTGGCAGAAAAAATACATTTAAGGAGCTGGGTTCTGTTTCTGACTTTATATTGCGTATTTTGGGCAATAAGTTTCTTCAGGTGTATTGTTGATGTCACTAATATCTCACTCAGGTCTGTACTGACTCCTTGATATAAAAGGTGATAAGTGAATAATAGTACTGTTTCAGAATTACTGCCTAAAAATCCTGATGTGCTTTCCTACCCAAATTTATGTTTAACACTGCTGCACTATCTTTTCTTTTTTTTTTTATTTTTAGGACCACATTTTAATCCCAGTGCTATTCATAATTTTTACGATAATATTGGATTTCTTGGTCCGGTGCCACCAAAACCCAAAGGTACTGTACTAGTAATATTTGGATTTAATACTAATATCTGGGTTGCATCTGGTATCAAGTTCTATTCTATGAATCTAGTTTAAATGTTGATTATGAAATAGATTACTTCAAAAGCATACAGACCTTGCAATTTATTTGTATTGACCGTAAATATGCTTCTGTTTCCTCTCTAGTCGTACATTCAGGGAAGAGAAGTATATTAAGTTGGGTATATTTAAAGGTGGATGAAATGTTGGGAGGTAGTTTAAGTAAATGGAAGCGTCCATCTTTTTTTAAAAATTAGTATGAGGCACATTGCTTAGGGATGAGTGAAACTCACTTAGATGACTTCATTACCATCCTTGCTGAAGAGGGGATTTATTTATGTGTTACAGTAATTCGGTTACCCTGACTGGACTGCCTGGCTACTGTAGAATTTATATTAGCAATTTACATAAGAGTCTCTTCTGACTGTTGTTAAATATAGGTTTAGATAGCTGAAGAGAAGAATGCTATCCAATAGAGTAGTCAATATTGCTGAATTTATTAATCAGTCTTGAGCATTGTTTGTTGTTAAGCTTTGCATGCTACTTTTTTTCTTTTCCCCATAGAGGAATTTCAAACAAAACAAAGTAATTACCTTTTGTGTGTTACATAAAGCAGAGAATGAAATTAATTTGTTTGCAACTGCATCATACTATGACCTATAGGCAGACCACCAAATGAAATAAATGATCCACTTGTGTTTCTGTGCAGTCTTGCTGTCCAGGAAGTTCTCCACATAATATATGTGCGTGATTGGTCCTTGTAGTGTGCAGTAACCATTGTTACAGCATCTCATCTTACAGATTTCTGATCATTCTGTATTTCAAAATGGTCTAGATAAATTAAATTTTTGTTGTCTTTCAGGCTGTTTGTAACTCTTCCAAACTGATACTGTTCTTCATGCTTGATAAGGGTTTTTAATCCTTCATTATCCAAGCTGTTAGTGAAACTGCTGAGTAAAGTTAAATCCATATGCAGTCCTATTGGACACATTTTACATCTGAACCATGAGGAATTTATCAGAAGTTTTGTCAGTTACGTAGTTCCCTTTACAGTAAATAAAAACTAACCTATAAAAGGAGAAAACTAAAATTAATTTTCTGTGACTAGTTGTTACCATTTGCATTGATTCAGAAATTTGTGTTTAACAATTCGATAAAACGTATCTTGAAAATGCAAAGTTAACCCTGACTGGTTTATAAACCTCTGAAGTCCCTCTTATCCTTTCCCTTTCTTTCTTTCCCATCCTTTCCCTTTCCCTTTCGTTCCCGCCCTTTCCCTTTCGTTCCCATTCCCTTTCCCATTGGTATCTTAGTCCTTCCTTAACTTTAATTTTCAGTTCATTTTATTTTAAGTTTTTCAGTTTAACTATGATACAGGCTGTGACTTAAACCAAAATTACCACTGTTCACAAAAGAATGAAAATAATTTTTTGCAGTTGCGATCAGTAGCGTTGTACTTCCCGAAGCTGTCGCTGTCATTTAGCAGTAGTCACAACTGGCTAGTTGTTAATGAGATGGTCTCCAGTTGAAATAATTGGTTAAAAGACTTTGCTGCAGTTGCCTAAACCAGGAACCTTTAACTTGAGAGGTCACTCTTCTCTCTTTTTATCTTTTTCTTCTCTTTTCTCTTTTCAACTTTTCGCTTTTAAAATAGTTGAAGGTTGTTGTCTAACACACAAAAAGATGCATTTGTATGCTTGGGAGGATTCCTCTATAGCATGGCAGAGCCAGGCATTGATTTTTCTTTAGTGTATCTGCTTATCTGGTTTGAGGAAGAACTGCAACTATTCATTCTAGGGTCAACACATTAAATGTGTTAAAAAGTTGCAGAGCACTTATTTCTTGTCATGATGAATTTTAGACTGCTTCATAGGCCTCAGACGTCTAGATCTTGTGCATATTTCCTGTGCTGGTTAATTTCTAAATTTTCTCTCTTTTTCATGCAACAGCTTTGAACTGAGACAAAAAGGGAAGAAAGCAGAGTGAAGGGATGGGAAACTTGCTCTTTATAGTTTCACCTTGTGCCATTTGGCTGACTTACAATCAAGCTGTAGTCAAAGGGGTGGTAAAAAGCTGCCTCTGTCACTTGTAATAACTGTGCTGTTCTCAGAGGAACAAGATAGTTCTCGGTTACTGAAAAAAAAATCATCTCAAAATTCTTTCCGTGCTGTTCTTGGTTAGTAACTGCTTATCTTATCTCTTTCATGTCACAGATCAGAGGTCCATTGTGAAAACACCAAAGACTGTTCCAGACACGGATGAAGATGAGGGAGCTCAGTGGAGTTGTACTGCCTGTACATTTTTAAATCACCCGGCCTTAAATCGCTGTGAACAGTGTGAAATGCCCAGGCATTTCTGAGCCAACGGGCCTGTTACCTTTTGTAAAACCATAGCAAACGTACAAGGAACTATCCAGTCATTGGCGGGCAAAAAAAAGCATTTATGCGTAGGATTTTGTAAAATTGAAGGTGTGACATGATGGTATTTTGCTAATGTTAAATGTCAGCCCACAGAGCTAGTAATACCTCAGTGTTGTGTCACAGGCAGTTGAAATTGCTCGGCTGAAAGGTCATCTGCTGAAAGACTCAGTTGCCAGCTGCCTAAACCATGTACAGTATTACCAGTGTCCCAGTAACACACACCATGTTCAGTGCTTGGGTGTTGCCCATCCTCTGCTCTGCCCCAGTGTCACTACTGAATTTTGACAGGGGGAAGGAGTAGAGTGCTAGCGTTTTTGTTTTCAGAGCTTTCAGTGAAACACTACATGCACAGAGGAGATCTAAAAGGAACATGTTTAACTATTTAAACTGTTTGCTGCCACATAGTGCCTTCGATAAAGGGAAGAACTTCACAAATCAGTGGTACTCCTTGCCTTGTCTTCCCTGAAAACATCTCTGTGAAGCCAGAAATCAGTACAATCACATCTAAAGATGAAAAGGAAAAACTGCATGCGTTGTCTGTACAATACACACAGTGAAATACCCCAAAGCTTTTCCTACTGTACATAGCTCTAGAGCCTGCTTTAAGTGATTTCTTTTCTTCACCTTTATTATTTTCTTGTACCTCTGTATGTATAGTGTAATAGTCTTTTTGTTAACTTTCTTTTTTTCCCTTTAAGTGATTAAGCACGATCATGTCCCTTTTTTTAAGCTTTTGTCTGAGAGAAGCAATGCCTTAAAATAAGAGCATTAATAAGAAACTATGCACAAAATAGCTTTCCTCTGCTCATTCTGTACATTGCTCTTGTAAATGCTGATGATCTGTGAAGACCTGCAGATGCAGCGTGGTAAAAATGCAGGAAAAGTTGGAAGAGTTATGCATATAGTTCACTCTGTACACTGAGTTTTACGGTGGGTGACACAAGGTAGCGTTTTGTCTGGCGTGAGGAAACTTTATACTAAGAAACTTTCAACCCACCAACAGATCAGCGTCCGATTTAAGCTTGCTTCATCTGCTGGGTATCTTGCAGACTCCTGAAGAGAGATTCATTGGGGAAGTACATACAGTGCCAAAATCAACAGCAGCAGCATCATACAGCTTTGTTCAAGGACTTTAAATGCTTTCCTGTTTTGGCAGCCAGTTTCTAAACCTGACTTTGTGGTGAAGTCTCATATTTATAGAAAACAAGGATAGCAATATTTAGGACAACTGAAATAAAGGCTGGAAAAGAGAAATCAAATAGACTTGAACACTGAAGCAACCTCAAGCATCTCTTTATTTTGATGATCTATTTTTTTAAGGAAAATATTCACATGATCGGGGATGTATGTAACCAAGATCAAGAAAATGGAATTCCAGTACAGTATGCATGAAAGACGGCACGCAAAGAATTATGTAGCAGCACTTAGCGTGAGGCTGGAGGGAGTGCTAATAATGTAGCAAGAGACAAAGTAGACTGTCACCCACTGTAAACATTTGCCAGTGGACACTTTTATTAGGAGTTTTACAAGTGATCTATGTGAATGCACAGAGGCCTTTGTTTTGAAGGCTTTGCATTTTTTTTTATGTGGGAAGAAAATGCCAATCCCAGGTAATTAGGCAGTAGACCCAAAGCACTTGCATTCAATGCATTTTGTTTATAAAATGAGGCCTTGTTTTTCAGCTTCATCTGCAGTTCTATGTGAAGATTGACAAATCAGTTTTTACCTGTTTATTAATAAAACCTAATTTGGATATCTTGAGTTGATGGTTTTGTGATTTAGCTGGGTAAACTGCCTTTGTAACAGATAAGTTATTTATAAAAATTAAAAAAAAAAATTATATTCTAATGTTTGGTTTTGTGATTTGTTTGCTTTTTCCACACTGTGGAGCAACAGGATGCTCAACGGAACAATAAGTGTTAACAGTATTAGAAGGAGGCTGATTTCTTATGACCAACCAGAGATTTTATTTAAGCCTTTGTTTTGTTGAATCCTGTGTCTTTCCTCCCACGCGTTATTCTGTTTAATTCTAATCCAGTGAGTGTAAGGAATGTATTCCATAAAGTTGCACTGACAAGATTGTGTCCTGATGAAAGAACCATTCACTTATTCATAAAGTAGTAAGCTAGACAGAGGCCCCTTTTACTTCAAGCTTTAAGGGTTTATGATTTTAAAAATACTGTTCTAATTCAAAACGGGCAACCGCTTCGTCCAAGGTAATAGATTATATACCTTGTGTACTGTTAATGTAAGCACAGTTTAAGGATTAATATGGTTAAACTGTATTTCGGTGCTATGTATATTGTAGTGCTATGAGATGTGGAGTCTTCCTGGACGTGTCTTTCCGACTTGGACCCTGTCTGGACAGACATTTGTATGTGCAGTTGGGCTTTCCTGTGACACAGTGATGCCATGTAAAAGCCCTTCAGGAGGCATCTGTAAACAGATTAACTACAGATCCAGCAAAAAACATTCCTTAACACAGATCGATCAACTGAAGTGCCTTAATCTGCCATATGAACAATAGTATTTGGAGTGAGGAGACTAGCTGCATTTAAAAAGCAAGCAACAAATTCCCATCAGCTGTGGGGTAGGAAAGTATGTTTGGGGAAACGGGTAAAATGGAATTCTGCTTATCCTATCAAATGCGTGATTTATCTTTTCTCTGCGTTTATTTGAGTGTTTATTTCCTGAAGGGAAGAAGATGAATATTTACATCCTGGCTCCAGCTCGCTATGCAGAGCCGTCAGCACATTGGTATGAGAGTCTATCAGGCGTTATTTTCAATAACTGATCCTGGAATAGCGGGAAAAGAGAAATGACATCTCCGGTGTTGTCTGTTCCACAGACTTTTACCTTCACCTTCAGGGCGTTTAGGTTCACTTTGTATTTCAGGTCATGTATATCATTAGCTCTTCCTTCAAGGTGATACCAGTATGTTGGCATATACCTATTGTATGTTTTTAAAGGGTAGGTTTTTAAGGTTTAAAATTTTGAAGGATGAAACTAGAACTAGATTTCACTGCTGGGGAGGTTTTTTTCCTCATAGAAGAAAAATATAAAAAATAAAACATTTGCAGTAAGGTTAAACTTTGTGAACATCAGTAATTTATCTTGGATGCTGGTTTATGACTTTATATTTTTGTACTGTCTTTGTCAGGGATCTCTAATTGTTAAAAAATATTTCCCTCTTTATCAGGAAGGGAGAATTACATTTCTTGGCTTTTAGAGATGCTCCTGTTTATTTTTCATGAATATGTGAAATATTCATCCCTTGGTCAAGCTTCAGAATTGGGATAACTTTAGAAATGCAGGCAGCGAAACTGGGACAGAGCTGGTAACCGGAACCGGGCTGCTGTGTCACGCCACCTCTGTGGAACTGACTTCAGTTCGCATTGCTGCCTCTCTAGATAAATTACAAAAACATTTGTCTTCTGCAGTCTCCAGTCAGTAGAGCTATTCTGTTGCCCAGGATTATGGTCATGTGTGGCACCCCTGAAATGAAGATTAATTGGGAGATTTGATATCTGCAGTCTCAACTTAATGATTGATTTTTTTAAAACTGTATGCTTGATATTGTGATTGTCTATGTGTATTCGTTTCATTTGTGTGCGCTTAATCAATTTTATTATCTTGAAATTTCTACCTTCAGCATGTTTTGTAGATGCCCAGGGAGAATACATTTTTCATTTTAAGAAAAGTATCCTTATCAGTACTGCGTTTCTTCAATCAGATTCTTGTACCTTGAATGTACATTGGAGCCTGGACACAAATTAAAGGAATACTTGAGTAAAGATGTTGAACAAGCATTAAAAAAAAGCGTTAAGTATTGAAATCTACTGAGTATTTACCCTTTTCAGTACTACTGCTTTGGTATTCTAAAATGTGAGTATTGCTATAAAACAGCGTCAGAAACTTTTCAGTGCAGTAAAATAACAGCTTCTGTAGTGTAACTTGTGAATCCGTGGCAACTATTACTATAATATTTAATTCTGACTTTAAATAGCAAGGAAATGCTTTGATTTATTTTATTTATTGTATTTATCTTATTGTTAAAAAAAAAACCCTTATGATTTGAACAGAAAATACAAATTAGCTTTAAACTTTTGATTCCTTTCGTTGGTACAGAGTCAAATGATTACAATGCATTTCTTTTTCAAGCCTGACTATTTGAATAGCTCTTTTATTGCTAGCTTTGAGCAACATTCTTTGATTTTATGTAGTGCAAAATGCCTTGAGGCTCATATTTTGTGTAAACTACTTAAAAATTACTGGAGAGTGAGAGAACAGGAAGAGTTACTATGAAATGTTTGAGGGCTTCAGGCTCCATGATGAGCTTAAGTGCTATAGGGACACTTGGGAACGATGATGAACATTGAGATGTTGCAATCAGGCTAAATTTTGACCTTTTTTCTTTTTGATACAATTCTCAGTGTTTTTTGTTTGTTTTTTGAAGTTTTGTATCAGTGATCTGCTTGCTTCTACACTAGAGCTTCTCAAATAAATACTGCTACCTTTAGAGGCAGCACTGGTAGATCTCACTGAACTGCTCGCTTCAGTCAGACTAGACATATTAATTCCCAGCAGTGTAGGTGCGTATAATTATGTTTTCATCAAATATGCAGATATGTTTAATATTTAACCAAAATGTTATCTCTGGCCAGTGCAATACTGCTGCAGGCATGAGGTTAGCTGACTATTTTTCCCAGTGTCCCGTTCTCTTCATCGATTTAAGTTGTAGAAAGACCACCTGTTATTTGCAAATTTAAAATAATGAAACACTTATCACATTGCATGTGAGTGCAGATTTTGAAGGAGAAAAGTAGTATATCAATTTGGGTACTACTTACGTGAGCAATTTGAGATGCTTGTGTAAACCTAATTCCATTTTCATGGGGGTGTGTTGCGTTAAATTCTGTGACTGCATGCTATTTTTCCACCACACCGTTACAGGGGCACAGTGCCAATACCACATCAACTATGTCAAAATTGTAACAAGCGAATGCAGGAAATGTATGTTAAGCATTTTTAATGTGGTTTTGTGTTAGTGTATATATCAGCAGACCACATCCAGCCAATGACTGATAAGCTTTACCTAAATTCAAGTTCCTGTTGCAAGTGATTGAGATCCAGGGCTAAGAACTACGGTGATGGAGACATAGAGGAAATGGACTAGGGAATGCTCTCTCCTTCGTGCTTCGTATGCAAAAGCAAGTGGTGTTGCTTTTCCTGCACCCTGCGATAACATGCAAACTAAAATGTGGTGAACATAAGGCCTCAAAGCTGAAAAAAAGACTGTAAATGTTAGGGTTAGGAACTTGGAACGTGCCTGGCCGTGAAGATCCGTCATGTGTGTGGTCTGTGGTGCCTTAAAGTCTGTTGGTACAAGTAAATGCATTTATCACATCGTGTAGCCAGTCATTGGAGGGGATTCCTTGTTTTTGTGGTGGTTGATCAAGTTGACTGATGTGTTATGTTCCTGGGCACGGTGACCAAGTGTGTTTCTATCGCGTGATTTCTTTGCAGACTTGCACAATACAGTGCTAAGTAAGGCCAGCAGAAGAACAGCAAGGTTAGGGAACAGCAGTGTCACTATTCCATTTATATGCATTTCGATAGGAAAGGGTGGCCAACTTGTCAGGCTCGCTTCAGAGGCAGCGGGAGGTGCAGTCTGTGTAGGAGGTACCCAAAAACAGCTCAACACAAAACTCTCTTCCCGTTAGATGAGAGAAATGCAGGTGTCACCGCTGCGTATCTGCTCACGTGACAGCCGGGTCTCCATCGTGTGCCGGGGTCTCAGGCTTGCCACGTTTGGATACGTGCCAAGGAAGGGTTCGCAAGGTCCTCCTAAGGAAAGGACAGTGGGAAGCAAGTCCCTGGACTGCCGCCTCTGGCTGGTACACAGCTGCTCGCCCATGGTGGAGGCGAGGCGCCTGCAGGTAAAACGGGTTATTCTGCCTCTATGGTTTTGGAGGTTGGACGCTTATTCCTTAAAATAGACACACTATGGCCTCAAAAGGAAGGCCAGTGCATCTGTAGTTCTGGATTAGCTTTTTACCATCATGCTGCAACAATAAACTCTTAAAAGTGGTGTTTTCTAATTAAGGTAGTAAATCTAGAAGTGAGTTCAAAAAAGGTTGGTGAATATTGATGGCTCTTCTGATGTGATGGGAAAGGTGTGTTTCAGATGAGAGGATGAATGTTTGTTTGGAATGAAAACTTGGATTATGAAAACTATCACTCCAAAAACTTAAAATAAAGAATTAGTTTTATAGTGGTTTTATATTCATGTTGATCAAAGATTATAGGCAAAGCAATGTTTGTATGTATAGAATGTCTCTTATCAGCTGATACTAAAAAAAAAAGTTACTTCATTTACAAACGCTACTTTATTCGTGGTAGCAACTCTGTACTTTATAATTAGCTGTAAATTGTAAGTTGTGGAGTCCTGTTTTGTTTTTTATTTATTATTTTTAATATTTGGTGTTTCACGTGTTGTATCCTGGGTGGAACATAATTGGAGAGACGGTCTTGTTTTTTACAAAAATATTTTTTTCAGTTTTTCTTTTGTTGCTTGTTTTTGTTTTGTGTTAGTCAAATTTCCAGAATGACTTGCTTAGTGTCTTACTGCATTGTAGTGGAGGCTCTCTGTCCCCCAGGCTGGGGAGCTGCTGTTTGGAAGAAGGATGCAGAAGGTACTTGGGCGCGTTGCGCGCCTTCCCATTGCCTTACTTTGTTGCTGGAGCTGGCTGGGATCCTGCGGACAGCAGTGAAAAAGTGTGAAATGCCACTCAAAAGTCATTTGGCCAAAACTAATTTTGTCTAAAGGGACCTGTTAAAGAGGACAGGGAAAGCAAATCGGGAAAGTTGTAAGAACCGCCTTCTTGTGCAGCAGTTGAAGGAGCAGCAGGTTCGGGGCTGCTTGCTGCTGGAAGATTTATGACACCGCTTTAGGGCTTGTACGCTTCCTCTCCTGTATCACCTGTAAAGACATCCTAAAGAGAACAGATGTTTTCTTACAGTCTTCGTGTTGCAATAGCGTTTTTGCTGCTAATGGGAGCAGAATGGGGCAGGGAAGTAGTCAAAGGATCGCAGAAGATACTAAATAAAAATTGCAAAGACAGCACAGGTGCCAGCACCACCACAGCGATCGTTGGTCTCGGCAATATTACTGTGTGACTGGCTCACTGCTCTGGCAACACGGCGGCTCTGCTCCCAGCGCTGTGCGGGATGTGAACCCAAGATTTTGCTGTTCCCCTGTGCCTTCATTCATCCCTGTCCCTATCTCTGCCTCTGGCTTTGTCTTTTCAGCTTTCCTTTTTCCTCCCTCTAATTAGACTTGAGCAACCACTCCAGCCACGTTTCCTACATTTTGTTGCAGCTATCCAGTAGCTAGAATGAAAACATGGAATAAAACCGGGATGCGTCTTTGCTTTTCTTTCATGAGCCTTTTCCTTCCCTCTGTGTTTTGGGGTCAGAAATAAAATTTAAACATGACCTGAGGAAAGAAAATCCTGTCTTCCGACAGAGATGCCTGACACAATTATGGAAAGATTGTCCTGAGGCACCTTTTCTGCCTGAAAAAAATCCCTTTTTGGTAGCCAAAGCCTACAGATTAAAATTACTGTCATAGACAAGATGCTGGATGCTGTCATCGGGCATCCAGCTTGAAGTCAGAATGTGGCTTGATGCTGTGTCACAGACCCGTTTGGTGGTTTGGAGAAAGTTGCCCAGATCCTTGCCTAGCTGTTCCACAGCAGCGGTATAACCTTTCTCATCTTTGCAGTGTTTCGTCTGCAGCTCCCCTAGGACTGTGAAAGCGTTTGGGGGTGTGTACCTCTTCTCATGTCTATCCATGTTCCTGAATGTTAACGTTTTCAAGAAGCGGGGCTGTGTACTGGAGGTTCATACTATGCCAGTGCAACTAAGCTGCTGATGTATTTAAGTAAAAAAAATTAAAAAAAATTGAAAAGGCAGCGTAACTCTTGGCTTTAGAAACCCATGCTAATCCTTGGCGCAGCTGCCCTGTGCATGAGGACATGTTAGTGTTATTGAGCTGAAGGACATGATAAAAGCTTTCCCTCTCTAATAACGGTTAGTAATGTTGGGGGTTTTTTTCTGCTGAGCTTGAGACTTTTTAATTAAATTGCTCAGGCTTTTTGAAGGCCTAAGGAAACCAAGTGGTGTGCTGCCTGGCCAGGGTTCTGCCCCTATGAGCTTCACTTCTGGCCCTGGGGCTCAGGACTATGTGAAACGGAACAGCCAGCTCACCGGGGCTGAGGCGGGATTCCCCGTTGTTGCTGGATCCCTACAGCTGCCCCAGTGGATCTCACCAGGGAGTGCTTTTCCGCCAGCCCCGCAGCCCTGGCCGCCGAGCTCCACCCTCCAAACTTATCAGTAGTTTTGCTCTGAAAAACAGACTTTACCCTTTTTCAAGGCAACTGTGACGCGTTCCAGATCCTCGGGGCTTCCTGAAGCAACAGCAGCGTTGGGTGATGGAGAGAAATACTTTTGCTATTCACAAGATTGCACCCAAAACAACTGTCAGGCATAGGGGCGCCACGGGATGGTGTGCTTGCAAAGTTCCTTCCCACTTCAAGAGCCCAGCCATGTTCGAAGCAGTTATAAGTAACACACAAAGGTTGCGTAGTTTTGTTGAAAGGTGTATCATCCATTTCCTCATCTATTGTTTGGCATAGGTTTTCATTTTCTTTCACTTGATACTCTTCTGTCTCTTCATCCTGTTCTTTTCCTGGGCCAATACCAGTATCCTGATATCAGGGTTAAACCTACTGATTTTTGATTACGTACAGTAGTTCAGTTCAAGACTTGAATCAGCATCTAGATCTCACCTGAACATCGGTCTGTCACCCCGTGGCAACCATACTTTTCTCTTGGTTTTCAAAACACTTTTATTAGCTGTTACTGCCCCAGAAGGTGGTAGGCTGCTCTCTGGTGATTGCAACTCAGTATCTTTTGATTTCACATGTGAAATCCATCTCATGAGACTTTAGGACAAAATGCATTAGTAATGCTTCGGAGGAGGGATTGCATCACGCGCACCCCCAGCTGGAAGTGTCCTCTTCACTAGTTTACAGGGTTGTACTCCGTGGGGCTCCCATCCTCTGTGGAGCTGTGACGGAGCTGTGGAGCCGGGGTTCTGCCAGCAGACTGGCACACCCTCCCCAGGGGTGACAATTGGGAATGGCAGACTTCAGCATCGCGCATCGTTTGGTCACAGCTGCCACTTTCTCACTAATGTGGAAGGGCTCCTGAGGCCAAACAGGAAGAGGTTATCAAGTGTTGATTAGATTGATTAATTTTTTTTTTTCTGAATTTTGCTTGTATGACTCTAGGCAGGTCTCAGAAAGGTGACACAGCTCATTTCACAGCACAATTGGATTCTGCTGCCACTGCCATAACCTGTTTGGTTTTTCTTTTCATTTTTGTAAGAGTAAAAGCATTTAACTCCAAACTTCTGGAAGACTGACAAGTAAGACACACCAGTGAAGAAGCTGTGGATAAGGGCCTGAGGGAGGTGGCATAAACTGGCGTGCTCAGAGGCGTGTTTTGTCCGTCGTTAGTCATCTGCTCGCAGCTCCTGTGTGATCCTCTAAAGCAGCAGCCGTTGCTGGTGTTTGAGCAAGCGTGCTTTCTGGGGTGTTCTCCACCCCGAAGCCCTGCCGGATTGTATTTAGCTACAAAAGCAGCTCCGTACCTGCTGCTTCTGGATGGTTTTTTAATTTGGTGGTTGGAGAGGGTGCCCGCCAGCTGTCAGGATGCAGGCACAGTCACTTCTCTCCGTGTGTCCTCAAGCAGTAACGTGAGCCAGCACGCTTGCTGACCTTTTCCAGATGTTGTTTGTTTTTTTTTTTTAATCAGCCTGCGATATCTGGGTGGATGGAGCTTGCTTTTTCCCCTGCCTTTTTAGTCCTTTCTAGTCCGGAGCAGGTAAGCCTGCTGCAGCGTTGCGAGGGGTTTCACCATGGCATGGTTGCGGAGAGCTCCCGACGGGTGCATTTTGTCGTTCTCTCTTGACTTTCTTGCTAGTGCGTGTGATGGTGCGGGGCTTGGTGTAATGCGCACGAGCTGCTGAGTCAGCCCTGAGCTGGCAATGTTTTAATGTTTTATTGGACTCTTAACCCCATACGGAGCTGTCTGGTCCCTGAGCGGGGAGGACAGGAGCCGGGGTTTCCTTCTCTGTTCAGAATCACGTGGAGGCCACCTTTGCTTTCAGCTGTGCGCAGCTTTCAGCGCAGATGACCCTGCGCTTCGGATGCTGTGTACCGGAGCTCAGCACTTCCAGGCTCTGGAATCCCCACCCCTTGGGATGCTCCTGCGGCACCCTGCGTGCAGCCTGGGTTCTGGGTCCTTTCGGGTCCCAGCTCTGTATCGGGGAAATTATAACCTGACTTTGTGCAGCGGATATATACACCATAGCATCGTCTGTATCCTCTAGGAGGTTTGCTCTGGAAGTTTCCCAGTGGATTTATATAACTTAGAATTTAATACCCTGAAAAACTCAGTAGTTTTTCAACTTAACTGTTTAAGAAGTCAATTATAATTGAGGCATATTTGTTTCCGATTCCTCTTGCAGTCTTTGTTTTCACCACAGCAATCTCTTGAGAGCAATTTTACTAAAAATATGTAAGTAAACGTTTCCTGTTAATTAGATATGTGCAAAAAGGATGGGGGTGTCTTTTGTTTTTACAGATTCTTGTATAGACAATAAAGTCAGGAAAGTGTGTGTAACTCTTGTAATATTATTACTGTGATGCAATTCTGCCTTGAAAAGGGACACAAACTGCATTTTCCAGAACACCAAAAGGACTCCGTTTTGAGCTTTGCCGGGTACCACAGAGGCAGTATTTCAAGGTGGCCTGAATAAACGAAAGGGAGGATGGCACAGCACTGGGAATCAGCTGCCGGCCCGTGGGCAAATACAGGCTCCGTCACGAGCGCTGGGGAAATCCTGCCTTCAAGCCAGCGTTGCCGCTGCGCCAGGGATGCGATAGCAGGACCCGAGGGGGCTGTTTGTGCCTCTGGCAAGGAGCTGAGACAGCAGGCTGCGGGCAGGTCTTGGGGAGCTGTGAGCTCAAGCTGGTGTGTGTCGCGTTGCAGGGACTTTAATTTGCGCTTTTATGGAGGCGCGAGTGCACAAGCTACCTGGCCTGGGGCAATTGTATGGCTGTGGTGACCCCGCTCCCCAAAAATGCAAGGAAGGAAGGTGTGAAAGGCAGGCAATAGGAAATTGCAGCGGTTTGAATTGCTTTCAAGAGGCTTGCTTTTCTTCTTCCCTTCAGTGCTGCCTTACAGCTGTGTGCCTGGAATATTTGCTGTTACATCTGCCTAACTCTTGATTGACACGTATGCAAGAGAATAAACTTAATTAGTTAAAATCCTGTGTTCAGATTGACCAATAATGTCCAAAGTACACCCGGAAAGACTTTAGAGATAACATTTGTAAAGCAATGCTCTCTGGACTCGAAGAGAAAGGGGTTTTCCAATTAATTTCTGTCTAAGGGTTGGCTGTGACACTTACCCAATTGGCAAACCTAGTCTCAGGTTTCAGCTTTAAAATATAATTGGCAGCTCAGCAAATTCATAAAATTGATCCCCGTTCACACTTATTTTTGGCTTGCGTTAAGAATGTGCCAACCTGGAACTCTAAACTTAACCCCGAGTGACTTTCCCAGGGCCGCTGCCCTGAAAGGGAAGCCTGGCAGCAGCCCCTGGGCCCCAGCCAAGACAAATCCTGAGCCGCCCGTGGCCGGGCAGCCACAGCTTGAGCCGCAGGTGAGGGGAGAATACGATGACGCAATGAAGGGTGGATTTTGTAAAATGCCCCCTTTCTGAAATCCGTTACTCAGGCGAACCCCGCCTTTGGCTCTCCGCTGCTCCAGGGTCGGACACGGTGCTGCTGCTCCTAAGACGGTCTGAGCTGCCGTGCGCTGCTCAAACGTGAAACACGTGCTGAAGTTAAGATGCAGCGTGGATGCTTCGCAAGGCAGCAGCGTGCTTCAGCTCCGTGTCCGGAGCCGCGGCAGCTGGCAGAAGGCGGCAGAATCCCTTGGTGTGACGGAGCCTTGTGCTTTTTCAGCCATTGGGAGCCTCTCTGGGCAGGAGAAGCAGCTGCCTTCGTGGCCCGCAGAGCCCAAACATGGCCTCAGAGCCAAACCATGGCCTCAGAGCCAAACCATGGCCTCCGAGCCCACCAAGGCCCCGCTGCCCCGGCGGATCCGGCGGCTGAGGGGACGCAGCCCCCGCGGGTGGGATTTACGCGAGTGGACGGGGCTGCCCGGGGAAAGTCGGCCCCGGGAGCAGCGACTCCCCTTTGTAGCGCTACCACATTGACACCTGGTGGCGGACTTGGCCAGCGTGTTTTTTTTAAAAATACATTCTTGGGGTGTGTCTTGCAGATGTCAGTTGCTAGACATTTCCTAGAGCTGTCCCAACTTGGCTGTTTGTACTTTTTCTTTCAACAGCTCTGCTTAAGCTCCCTTGGATAAATACAAACATGAGAACATCAAAGAGCAAAGTGCAGAGGCTGACCCAAACCAGTGTCTCCCAAATACCATCCCCAGTTGCATATCAATATCAGATAAGCAGAAATAACCACTGGACGGTTTGGGGTTTTTTTTCTACTTTTCTACTCATCTAGAACCGGGATTCTCTGCCCCTTTTTTTCCGTAATATTGCTGTTTTGACTTCAGCTTAAACTGGTACTCACTTTTTTTTCCCTCTTCTGCAAGGCTTAAATATGATCTATGTAACTTAAGAAAGATGCTCTAAAGGTTTAAAGATCTTCCATCTGCTTCTTTAAGTGAAGCCAGGGCTCCAAATCCACCACATGTCATATATTACGCTATGAGCAACAGGATATTCAGATGCTGAAGTTCTTCTCTGAGAATGTTTCCCTGCTGGAAATAACATTTTTACAAGCTTCTGTATTCCCTTCGGTCTCTTCCTAACAGGACCTCCTGTGGGGAGAACTCGGTATTTCTCATTCCGATGATAGTTTTGAGTAACATTTATAATTGCCTGCCAATGGCTGTGTATTTTTTGGCAACAACAAATCCTAGTCAAGTTTGCTTCCCTGCTAAAAATCTCTTTAGCACTGCTTTTGGAGCAGTGATCGGATGGACTGCAGCCTCTGCCAGGCTGTCGTGGCATTTATGCTTTTGGTCTCCCTGGAGCCGCAGAATGTGGTTTTATTTATGAAGTGCGTTTTGCCGTTTGCCATTTCAAGTGGTAAAAGCCATCATGTTCCCCTGTGCTTCTCCTGCTTACCCCCCTTAGCAAGTGTCGGTTGCTCTTTAGTCCTGTTAGCCAGTTCTAGTCCTAGTAATAGAGCATTATTCCAGTAGTAAAACAAGGTCTAATCTGGAACCCAAATCGCCAGATGGTGATGGTAGCCTTGTCTGTTCTTTGCATTCGGCATTGTGGTTCATTCAGTTACTGTAGTCGATACCGCTTCTTATTTAGCAGTTTTCTCAGTTGTTTGAAGCCTCGGCAGATATTGAATTGCGGATATTAAATTGAGCAAGCTGACGGTCACAGGAGAGCTGGACCCCGCTTTGCTCAGTGTTGCAAGCGTGCAGGTGGACGGCAGCCACCCTTCTCTATCTTACTTTGCACAGCAGTACCTTTCCCAGGTTTGTTGTACCGTACGTAACACACAACGCTTGCTTCTACCACCTCTACATGTCTTTAAATTTGTTTAATACCTCTTCGGTCTTCTATGAAAAAGTTTATTTCTATTTGTCCGGTTTGACTGGGCTTTTTTGTCATCCATGTTGTGCTGCCTGCTTCTGGTTTATGGTTTTGTTCTGCCATTCAGTGTCTTAATGCCCGTTTGTCTTCTGTATGAAACCAGTAATATTAGTAACTCCCTCAAATGTACCATCATGGTGATGTTAGGTCGAAGGATGAATGTTGCTTTTACAGTAGGATTTAAGGTAACTAAGAGTGTATGGTGGCTGAGTTTCTGCTGGCATGCCGGGTGGTCCTTGGAGGAGAGAAAGCTGTACAAAGACAGCACAAGCGCCTCTGAATGTAACTTTGCCTCCGTTTCCTTCCCCAAACAGCTTATTCTGGGAAGACCACTTTAAGGGGAGATGGGAAAACAGCCTGAGTGTATTGGTTGTCTGCCAGGCTAAAGGTGTCTATGTCATGGTTTTAACAACAAAAACCAAAACCAAACAATATTTAAAAAAAAAAAAAAAGGGAGAAAAAGAAAATATGGGGAGAAAAAAAGATAAACAAAACCAAACCCCTAGAAAACCCTTCAGCTGGAGAGCAGGGGTGAAGGGAGAGATAGGACGCGACCTGGGCTTGAGCGGGAGGAGCACGTGGCACAGCAAGGGCGGAGGTGAGCGCCGGGGGCAGGGAGGGAGCGGGGGAGCGAAGGGAATTTGGGGTGGCTGTGGGTGGGGGCATGTCATTTTGCAGAGGTGGAAGAAGAGGGGTTGGGACAGGGAAATGTTCCATAACTTGTGACCTACTCCATAAAGACTGCAATAGAAATCCTGAGCCCAGCGAGGACGGGAGAAAAAAAAAAATGTGGAAAAACTTGGGACGCCTCGGAAATTGTGTGACCCAGGGGAAGCCAAAGAGGAGGAGCTGGCGGTGCAGTTACCGTGAGCAATTCTGATGTTGCCATCCATCAGCAGAGGCACATCGTCTAATTTCCTCACTGCATTCAAAGTCCTGCCAGCCCTAAGTCTGTTGTCCCCACAACCTGCCGTGTTCGTAGCTTTGCTCCATTTGCATGTCCATTTCGATTGCATTTGTCGAGTCAGCGCATCAGTGCACCTTACTAAAGAGTTCCTCCGAGCCTGCTGCAAGACCTCAAGGCAGCGAGCCCAACTCAAGACGGAGAAGGGATGTGGCTAAAATGCTAGAAAAATCCCTTCAGCATCAGTTGCAAGTCATGGGGCTTTCTTAATAATGCTGGTGACAAGTGGTGCTGTAATATTAAACTGCTCTCAAAAGTTTAAAGCATCCCAGTCCCACCAGCACATAGGAGGTAAATACTAGAGCGGTCTTTTACATCTGTGAGTGAATGCAGAGCTGACATACCCTGGGGTAGAAAAGCAAAGGGCTTATTACAGCTCCAGGGGTAAACTGAGATGTTCTGACTCCTGACTTGGGAAAAGTCGGTGGAAAAGGCGAAAGATAATATCTGAATTGTTATCTTAGAAATACGTATATAAAGTACCTGTGTCCAATGTAGGAGTCTGTCTGTTAAAGGCTTTCACCAGAGGCTTTGGGGTTTTTTTGATGTGCAGAGGTGGTCTGTCACACCTGGTGAAGTACAGGGCTTGCTTGTTCTTCCCTAGCAATCCAACTTCTTTTAAGGACGAGAGAAGCCGTGGAACCCGTCTTGTTCTATTTAGCTGCTTGTGATTAGTTCAAATGTTTGCTTATAAATTGTGCTGGCTCTTATGGGAAGTGAGTTAAAATATTATCAAAACTTCTCAGAATAATTGGCAAATACAAGTGTCTGATACAGAGCAAGATTATTATCTACTTTGTAGAGTGTCTTATGGCATTAATTCTTATGGTATCTGAGCTCACCAAGTTAGTAGACTTGTCACCAGTGTTCTGTGCGGGAGAAGTTTCTGTATTTAAGAAGAGGTGGGAGGGAGGTGATGTGAGCTGCCCAGGACTGCTTCGGGTGCAGAGGACCACCCTCTTTCCCCCTTTTTATGCTGAGGAGCTGCCGCAGGGGTGGCTTCCACCCAAGACTTTCCAGTGAAATATTTGTATCTAGGTTCCCTAGCCCCTCACAAAGGAGGGTGTCTATGGCTTCCTAACTTTGGGAAAGGGTGAGAGTAAAGAAGGAAGAGGATTCTCTCTTATGACCTTTTTTTTTTTTCTTTTTTTAATCTTAAAATGAACTTGGCAACTGTGTAATTCTCCCTTAGAAAAGCAGCCCGTCTCCTGGAGGATTGCTCCCACTGCTTCCAGCTTCTTCTAAAAGAGTCTTGACAGCCCAAAAGCAAAGAACATCAAGGGCTTGCCGAGCCTGCTGGGATTTATGGATTCATTTTCAACTTGGCAGTGAGAGCTGGACTCGAATGCATCTCAGCGGAGACACCGAAGAGAACAGCCTCCTTACCCTGTCTGTGCAAAAGCTGCCGCCTCCCCTCTCTTTGCAGCCCCTTCCTTCCCTTACCTCAGGAGCTGACAAAGCCAAAAAGAAATCCTCCCGTCTTGGAAAGTGTAAAAGGCTCTGCAGCAGAAGCTCCTGAGTCCCAGATGCTTGTGCCGTGGTGAAATACCGAAAACAGCCTGTGCTTTCCGTGGGCTCTGGGCCAGCGGCAGAGCTCCTCTGGAGCAGGCAGTGACACAGCGCTGCTGCTGAGCTGCCCTTCGAACAAAAGCTCCATGAGAAAAAACCCTCTGGTGAGCAGAAGAGCCAAGAGAAACCAAGTTCTCTTCAGGGCCAAAGTCTGATTTATTTTCTCAGACACTTTCTCAGCAGAATGCACGTTCTATGCATTTTACTGAAAGATTCCCCGGTAAACAAGACAGAAATGAAAGAAAAATAAGTTATCAGACAGCGAGACAGGGTTTTGAACAACCACCAAATTCCTGTGCATCCTCAAAGGAAAAGGAGAAAAGCTTATGGACATGTCTCCAGCAAGCCGAGGGCACTATATAAAGGCAACGTGCCAATTTTCCTACAGATTTTAAAGGCTTTCTGTATTGAAATATGTAACCTACATTCCAGACATAAAAATAAATGTTGACATGTATGCTTATATCCTGCTCCGTCGCTGTGTGTATGTTTTCTGAATGCTGTCATCTGGGACTCGCTCCGTTTGAGTACGCGGAAGGTATTTTTCCGCTCTGCATCATACTTTCTCTGCGAGTGCACATATGTGTGCAGCAGTATATACGTATGTGCACAGCAGTGGCTGGGAAAGCTGCAGTACAGGCAGTCAGGCAAGCCAGTGAGCCTGGCCTCGCGCAGGCACAGTAAAGGCATCTGATCCATGAAATGTCTCAGGTCGCTTCAGCGTGTTGTGTGGTGCATGGCATATTTCAGCATAACTAAGGATGGATGTAGAACTCATGTATTTTTCAAAGCGTTTCACAGGGCATTTATTCCATAGTTCTGTTTTAATGTCATTTCTGTTCTTTAGGTAATGTGCAGTGGATAAATTTATAAGCCATTCTGGTGATCCAGTTATATATATTATGACTATAATTAGTGGAAAATTCATGACATGGAAAAAACTGCCACGTTCTGTGGAGATAAATCATACCTCTCCAAACTCCAAATTAGAAATTCTTGGGGCCAACCACATGGCCATAATAGATTGAACTCATACAGTATACTTATTTCCTGAAGATTCTTTAAACACCACCACCAAAAAAAAGCTGCTGATGGTTTCCAGAGGGAAACAGGTAAAAGTACTACCACTTTCACAAAGTGCATCATGTGATAATGTCACTGAAGGTAAGTTACTACTCCTTAGTCACCTTTTCGAAAGCAAGAGACTTCTGAGATGTCAGCGAGGGCCATGTATAATTCCTGCCTGGGACCAACATCACTGACTGTACTTCAGAGAAGAACCTAACAGAGATACTGCAGGGCCAGAGAGTTTGTAAATCCCACCTGAATGTTGGACTTGAGAAAGCATCAGTGCTAAGAGGAATGGAAAAAAAATTAAAAAAAGAAAAATGATGACATTATTCAGAACAAAGAGTTTTAGATGACCATTTTATAATGTGTAAAAGCATTTTGAAAACATGTCACACTGACATACTTAAACTTTGGTATAATGCCAAAAACCTTCAGGATCAACCTTGACGTTTGAATTACAACCTGAAGAATTCAGTGGAATAATGCAGAGATTTGCAGCTTTACAGCTTACTGAAAATCAAACATGTCCCAACAGAACAGAGTTTAAATGTTTGTAATCATAAATCAGCTCTATAATTGCATTATGGGACCATGTTTGGTCATTAAGTGTTAAGGCAACAATAGTTTTCTTTTTCGATACAACAGAGACACTTTAAAGCTCCTTTTTTGTTTGTTTGTTTTGTTTCCCCTGTAGCATCATCTGGGCTGCTTCTTTTTTGAATTAACACCCCTGAGCCCTCAGTCCACATCAAGACTTATGCTGAAGATGACTCCCCTGATTTGACTTACATTGTGCGTGATCCGAGAGATGTACCTGCAGCTATCTTCAGGTGCTCTGCTGTACCTCCACCATCCCTGCTAGTGATTCTATGTGTTCACAGCACTGGCTTATAAACACGAGCTGTATCTTTGAAAGCTTGCTGATAGAGGGCTGGGCCTGTACGTGGCAATAATGTGGACCCAAAGATGTCTTCTGGCAGAAAGCACAGCCCTCTGCTAGGGGAAATAGGCCAAATTACTTTTTATGTTAGCTGAGCAAGTAGTCATGGGAGGTCTATGGAGAGGCCTTTACTGGGGACCACAGAGCATGGTTCTTTTACGGGAGTTGAACAATAAGTTAGGACTTTAAAAACATGTCTAGTGTTTCAAGGCATTAATGAAGATCTCTGCCATCCTGTAACCAGTCACCAGCAGATTCAGATGCTGACAGCCCAGTTATCCCAAGCCCTCCCATTCACTTCCATGGGAGATGAAGGAGATCCCACTGCAGGGATAGGCAGTGTTTGCCTTGACTTGATGCCCCAATGCAACACAGCTGGTTGATGCTTAGACTTGTGCTCCTGGAACAGCTATAACCCTTGCCATAAAGCTCTTTAATAACGCTTAGTTAAGCCTCAGAGTAGCATCTTTTTGTCAGGAAAGGTTTGAGCTGGAGACTTCACAAGTTTCTGTGTCTTTGAATCAGTAAAGTCAAGGTAGTAATATCCTTGATAGCGGGGTACAAAGCCATGATGTGGTTCACCTCGCTGTAAGGGAAAAGGGAGCACAGCTCCCTGTGTATGTTTGCTTGCTGGGCAGAGGGTGGCCTCGCAGCTGGGGTGGGCCAGTAGTCACTGTAAGAGGCATCAGAGTAAGCATGGGCTTTCTGGAAGAAGCCCAGCCCATTGCTGGAGTCTAAGAGAAAGGGCTGCCCCGAGGGCCGGCTGGGGAAACGGTGATGCTGCTGCTGCAGCTGATGTTCGCCGTACAAGTGAAGTGGGTCAGGGGAAAGAGCCAAAGACTGCGGCAAAACACGGTGCTGAGTCTCCAGGGCCTGTTTGCGCTGAGCACCACCAGGGACGTAGCGGCTCCTCTGACCCAGGCCGTGCATGCCGCAGCACTCCTGGGGCCAGCTGGGGTCTGGGCACATCCCGCCCCGCGCAGGCGGGAGCACTGTTTGCTGGAAGAGGCATCCCGGTAGGCAGGTGTGGTCCAAGCTATGCGGATGATGCAGCGAGTACGGGTTTGGCCTGAGGTCACCGCAGCAATGAGGGCTGTCCATCACCTCTCTGTCCTGAGAGGTATGCATGGACCGATTGTAGCTGTAGGTGTTGTCACTGATGGCTAGCGCTGACATCTTCTCCAGGAGCGGCCGGTCTCGGAGCAGCTCTGGCTGTAGCAACTGCTGGTCCAGCCCCAGCTCAGAGCCAGGGACACCGCCCCAGGCATTGGATGGCTGCTCAGAACAGCTTCCCCGGGACCACCCTTGGTGGCAGCAAGCCCCAGCGCGGCTGCTGGCTTCTCGCAGCATTTCTGCACAGGCATCAGGCGGTACAGACTCTCCTCCCGTCCTGTATGGTGAGCGGTTACGCTTATCCTCCTCTTTCCCCAGGCTTAACGGGACCCTTATTTTGGCCCTGAGCTCATCAGCAACCGAGAGCTGAGCTTGATGGGGTCTCTCTGGGTGGTAAAATTTGCATTTATTGCCATAGGTGCATTTTTTACCTGAAAGAATAAAAAAAAAAAAAAAAAATCAAACAGGATGTCGTCACTAGCACCCATGTCAATTAACATACTCATCACTTCTCCCCAGCTCTGCATTTGCAGGGGTGTGGGGGAGCACAAACAGCAAAGAGGGGAAGTGCTACTTTCCAATTCAGTACTTTTGACCCCAGATTTAAATACTGCTGACCGAAACAGCAGGGTGAAGCCGCAGTGAAAGGAAGTCCCTGCTATTTTGGAAGTGTCTGAAATTCATTACTGTTCCGGTTGCTGTACTCAGGCGGCTGGGAGACCTGCTGCTACACAGGGTTGCTTCAACAAAATGGCGTAGGGCTTTACCTCTGAGAAGCCTCCATGTGAGCGGAAGGCTGTTGAGAGGGGAAGTGTTTGGGTGGCCTTTCCCAAGTGCCGCAGTGCAAGTCCGGGCTGCAAAGTGAAAAGTGCGTGCAGGCTGGGGAGTAGGGGGGTCAGCACAGCCGGGGCACCTGGTTTGGGTGCCGCCTGCAGGGGAGGATGGAGGAGCCAGAAGCAGCTGCTGCCTTCGTTGAGGCTGAAGCCACTTAAGCAGGAGAGGAAAAAAGCATGCCACCTGTGAGCAGCCCAGACACGAGGCCCTGCCGCACGGGGCAATGGCGCCTGCCCTTAGCTGGAGGAAAGCGCTGCTGGGAAGCAAGGGGCAGGAGGAAGAGGGGTGGCAGTTCACAGCGCGGAGAGGAACCCACCATAGGGACAAGGCTGCCATTTTGGTTCAGGAAGCACTGGCTTTTTGCTGAGGAAGTTATTAAGAGTGGGTCCATGCCGGCCTAACGGGTCATCAGGAGGCATAAACCTGAAAAAGGAAAAAGTCATGGGGCATGGAGGGGGGGTAACAAAGATACCTCAAGCTTTCGGAGCTAAAGTACCATCACAGCTTGTGGCATGAGCTTAGGGCAGAAAATCCTTGTGATCCTTTTGTGGCCTGGCCTTCAGGAGTCAGGCTGTGTTACTAGACACTGTGCCCTCCCGCCTGCAAAGACAACAATGCTTCAGCTTCGTGTAGTTGTTGGGTTTTTCCTAAAACAACTGGAAAGCAGGGTGGCTTGGCATAGCTCCAGCCAGCCAGTGGTCCCAGCCATTGCATCATCGCTTCCTTTTTCTCTGAAACAGCAGCAGCAGCAAACTGTTCTGTGGTCCCAGCACTGCGGTCCTCACCATCAGCTGCCGTCCCTCTTCTCTTACTAAATACTTGGAGGAGAACGAGGATTAAAAAGTCAATTCAGAGCTACAGCTGATCATGCACATGGTGTGATAAACAAGCCCAGCCTTTTTCAAGGATTCAGTAAAGGCTTCCTGGTACAAGGCCTGCAAAACGCGCAGATAAAGCTGTTTACTCTTCTATGCCAGTACCTGAATGTCATGCTTCAAGAAGAACACTAATTAGCATCTCTGGACTTGTTTGCAAATGAATCTGCACCACACTCAACCATGGAATAACTCACTGTCGGATGAAAGGAGTCGTGGGCAGGAGGGGAAGGGAGGCACTCAGGGACTTTGGTTATCCACATAATGGGACCGAACCCTCCAACTTCAGGCTGTGGTTTTAGAGAGGTTCCTAAAGTTGGGAAAGAAGGTCCTACTGAAACTATTCAAACGCACTTTACAGTAACAACTAGACTTTCTGAGGGAAGGGTTCTGAAAAGGTCTGGCAATCCCTAAGAAATAGGAAGGAAAATATCATATAAATATTTGTAACCCATTAGTAATTAGGGAAGAAGCCTGGTGGAGCTGGACTGGATGGAGCTGGACGGACTGGAGCTTTGAGAAATACAGTATGCTGATGTTCAGCGACTGCATTTCTGTGAACAATGTTACAGGGAAACTGAAACCCAGTGCCAAGCACTCCCATCCAGTTTTGGTGGTGGGAGAGCCAAGTCTCCATCCTGACCCATGGAGAGAGCCGCTGTGTGAGTTGGCGTCTCTGCTCGCACTCGTCTGTGCACACTGGATGTCTCCAAGTGCATTTCCCCAGCCAAACTGATGGCTAACGAACACCTCTGCTACTAGGAAACTCAGACAAAGTTAGCAGGTACAGGCTGAGGAGCACGGAGCTCAGCCTCGCAGGCACAGTGCAAGTGCCTTAACAAAAACCTTCCCCAGCGGGGATGGTTAAGGGCCAGATAGACCAGCTTCTTGTCTCTCTTCTTCTGGAAAGCATAGGAAAAGGTGCTGTTCTGCCTTGTAGGGGAATTAAATATACTACCAGAGAGCCAGCCTCCTCTCACGGATTTAATTTCTTACAGGAAATAGAAATGAAACGATACCAAGCATTAGGTTAACATCCCAGTTTGGATCAGCAAGAAGCGAAGCTGGTCACTAATGCTGCCATTCAAATAGAGAAGTTCACTGAAGAGTGACGTGGGGGGTTTAAGATCAAAGCTGAGGGAACAGGAACTAAAGAAATGAGATAAGAAAAGTTGTGGTAAAGTCCTTTCAGAAAAAAAGCTTGCATACTCTGCTACTGGTGGGAGGTGCATTAATGTGGAGCTGACTTGGCCCATAATGTTTAAATTCAAGAGTGTTGAACAACAACCATCTCTTACCTGTTACTGACAAAAGAGTACATGAGTAGCCGCTGCTCGATAAACCATTTCCACTCAGGGTTTTCATTCTGGAGATCCCGGTAATGGTCATTGGAAACGATGACTCCGTCTTTCTCATAAGCAACTTTCACTATATAGCGATCATCGTAGCAAACTACCCTCTTGCCTTTCACCTTCCGGGAGGGGGTGTACACAAGGATCGACTGCTTTTCAAGCTCTTCAAGAATGTGCTGATCTGGTGGGGTGGTTGGCAGAAATAGAGGGGGAGAGAATAAAAATTAAAAAAAAGAATGAATTAGTAATGACCAGGGCTCAATCATGTGCTAGAAACCTACAGGAATCTAAGATGTTCCAGGACTTTAGGCACCTTAAAGCTGTGTGATTTTCAGATGCAGTGATATCTGTTGGTTGTTTGGCAACTTGAAAATTAGGTCTTTTACAAAAGCATCTAATCTTAACATTTGAGATAGCTTTTTAATTTTTAAGCCTTATCCAGAGAAGGATGGCTTGAATTCTACACCAGAGATACGCTGAACCGCTGTAGTTCCTGTTTTACCCCACTAGATGCTAGAAGGCTCATAACCAGCCCTGGTGTGAGTGTTACTAGGAGATAAAATGTGCCTGATAAAATAAATACACAAACTTCTTTTGCTGCCATTGAGGACACTCTGGCTTCTTGTCATTCCTGCTACACAGAAAGACGGATCCCCAGCCGCCTCATCTGCAGCTGCAGATGCCAAGCTGCTGGCACAAATCTGGCAGATGTATTTCCATACAAACTAAATCTCACCACCCTCCACGGACTTCAGATGGTGCGTTTCCTTCTCCTGGAAGAGGAACCCATGTAGCTCCTGTATTGGGGTAACAGGCTAACAGATAATAGTCACGCAGTAGTGAACACTTCAGAAATTGCTGCCTTTCGATAATGTGTGAAACGATGTCGTTGTTTCCTGGCTGGCCTTAAAAGCTCTGCAGACTTGTTGCAAGCTGACAAACTCACTCTTTCTTTAACTCGGCTGGCAGCAACTTGTGCTTCTAAAGCAGAAGGCTCAAAGCAGTGTAACGTAGCTGCTAGCCAGTAGCATGTGGCAGTAAATTAATGACTAATTTAAGCGATGTAAGCCTGATATACAGAACTTGCACTGTGCTTGTTTTTACAGCGCAAAACTGTACTGGACTCTTCACACCCCTTGCCTCCAAACTGCACCTAATGGTTGCCAAATTATGCCCAGGATGGTCACCTACCAGCAATTGGACTGTCTTGTCGAGGGGGCTCCTTTCTCCAGAGTGGGACAAAAACCTTGATATACGTGTGGCCCCTTTCTCGAAACCAATCCACTGCCAGTTGGATCCCCCAGCAGGAGAATACCTCTTTGTTTCCATGACTATAAAAAAAAAAAAAAGGAGGAGGATGGTGAGGCAAAGCTTTCAAGAAGCTTAGAGTTCTCTTTAACTGAGCCAGTAATGAAAAGGCAAAACCAACAGCTTTTGTGTCATTCACCAGTTTCCAAGAAAACAACCTGGCAGGGTGTCCTGGTTGGACAGATCCCAATACCTCCTCCAGCAGAACCAGATACTCATTATCTGAAGCAGTTTGTTTACTTAAAAACAGAGGTATTCCATCCCCCATTTCTATGACCTGCCTGCTACTTCCATCTGTATCTTGATGGACTTGGGTCCTAAAGTACCAGCAAGATCCTAGGCTGTGTCAGACTCTTCACGTGTCTTGTCTGATAATGGTTTGAGGAGTGAGAGTTTCTTCCACCACAAGCAGAAACCCATGAGGCTCTCCTATGAAAAACAAGATGTGGGAATTTTCTTCTGTGGTAAATGACATTAGGGATTATAATGTCTGAAGCAGCTGCAAACATGATCAAAGGTCATTCAGCTGCTGACCTCTCTTGGAAACAGTAGTCAAACTATGGGGGAGGGAAAACTGTAAGAGGCAGGATGGGAAATACGGAGGACCTAACCCAAGACACCAAAAAAGGGACAAGATCTCAGTGGAGATGGCCACAGGCACCTCAGTGCCATCTTTATCTTGCCCTAGTGGGTGGATTTTGTCGTCATTGCACAAAGAGGTAGGAAAACCCTAGGACAGGTGCTGTAGAGGATACAGGCAAGGCATGTTCTGGAGAATTATCAATATTCATAGAATCATTGAATGATAGAATTGCCTAGGTTGAAAGGGCCCTTTAAGATCACCTGGTCCTCAACCTTGCTACAACCTCCTTTCAGGTAGTTGTAGAGAGCAATAAGGTCTCCCCTGTTTCTCCAGGCTAAACAACCCCAATTCCCTCAGCCCCTCCTCGTAAGACTTGTTCTTTAGACCCCTCACCAGCTTCGTTGCTCTCTTGTGGACACACTCCAGCACCTCAATGTCTTTCTTGTAGTGAGGGACCCAGAACTGAACACAGTACTCAAGGCGGGGCCTCACCAGTGCCAAGTACAGGGAGACAATCACTGGTGGCTCTGTGTAGTGGTCTGGCTCACTACACTATTCCTGACACAGGCCAGGATGCTGTTGGCCTTCTTGGCCACCTGGGCACACTGCTGGCTCATATTCAGCCGGCTGTCAATCAGCACCCCCAGGTCCTTTTCTGCCGGGCAGCTTTCCAGCCACTCTTCCCCAAGCCCGTAGGGCTGCATGGGGTTGTTGAGACCTAAGTGACACAGAAAACCACCTCAAGAAAAACAATTAGGGATGATGTCCTTCCTGAGTTTCTCACACACACACTGAAAGTTCTTGCGCCTTGTCATTCTCTTAGCTAAAATTTAACTACAGTGCAGTGCACGTGTAAAGGAAGACAATTTTTTTAACTATCTCTGCACAAGGAAACAAAAATAAACTCTACACAAAGTCCTAAAATGGATAAATGCCCTCACAGTATCTACAGAAATCTCATCCTTATACTTTGAGCTTTCTGGATAGTATCACCACAGTGTCACTCGGGCTTTCACCTCTGCAGAACATACTTGTAAATGACTCTCTCAGTTACTACACCTACCTGCAGCGACAGACCAGTCAAGGATGATTCTGCTGTCTTAAATGCCTCTCTCCCCACCATCCCCCAGGAATTCAAGTCTAGGTTCTGCCTACATCAGTCTCATAATCAAAGGTCCATCTTATACCTAATAAAAGTTTCAGTGCTGGAATGGTGACCACAAATGAAAAACAGTGCCATTTGGAGGAAAACCCTGGTTGTTTATTAATAGCTAACCAGGCAGTAGGAAGCATTAAAAAAAAACACAAACCCACACCAATAATAAATGGTCTGAAGTGCTCGACACATCTAATGTCCATTCTAGAGCAACTGTTCTGTTTGGTTTTAAAGGACACCATCTACCCAGGATAGGTATAAAGTCACTTGGACAGGTGAATTGCAAGTGCAGACGCCTTTTTGAGATAACTGCCTTTAAAGGAAAGTCTAGGTACGTCTTTAATGCCAATGACTCAAACAAAGTTCAACAGCAGCCTGCTTTAATATTGACTACTCATATATATAACCCTGTCAGATTTAGGAAAGTAATTCTGGGTGTATCGCCAGTGCAGAAGGTAAAGCACTCAAACACAAGTGATTCAACCAAAAGGCCAAGCAGAACAAGCAAGAAGAGGCACCTGGAATTGTTCCTCAGTGCTATCACTTAATCCAGTTGCTGCTGTATTGCTACAGCCAAACCCGGGGAATGCGTATCTAAAATAGTACGTGCACACATGGTGCGCAGCAGCGTTGACACAGCAGAACACCATGCCTGCCATGCAATGGAGCAGGAGCTTTAAAACTTTTCATTCTCCTGCATGGTCAATTTGTGTTGCCTGGCGACAGACCTGTGGACCTCAGTCCCATCACTCTCCGTCCTGTCAGCAACAGGGTACGTCACACCTGGGTCACAGATCAGCAGGGCCCGTCTCTCAGAAACCAAATCATTTTTAAATTGTGGAATTCAAATGCCTTTGAGAAGACATTTAGTCAAAACAACTCCTTTTGAAAACTTCAAATGGCCCCATCTCCACCTGGTCATGACACAGCATCAGCCACAGCTTTGGCAGAAGGGAAAGAGCCTAATGCAGGACTCTGCTGGCCTAGGAAAAGGCTTAAAAACTGGGTGTAAGTGCAAGCAGTAGACTAGGTAGCCTCTTTGGTGTGCAGCGAATGGGGTGATGACAGTTCCCTTTTCACATTAACACAACTCAATTTATTTTTTTCCACTAGCCTTGCTAAACTGTCCTTCCCACCTCCCATGGAGGGGCTGGCAGACAGCTAAGTTTCTCATTACATCTGATGGAAACGCAAAGTGTACTGAGACTAGCGAGACTGGCTGGAGGCAAGGTTATTTTCCATTCAGTTTCTCTGGGCAGGCTGATCAATGATTGGAGACCGTCAACTCACTCACTTGCTTTATTACCCTGGGGCATATAGATCCCTTTCAAAACCTTGCACCCCGCAATGGGCCTTCCACGCCAATTCTGAAATGTTCCAGAAACTCCAGTCCCAAGACAGAAATACAAATGCTCGAGCTGCTTTTCTCTATCCAAGCAACCAACTGCCTCACCAAGCTTCAACTTTTTGACAGCTTCATCCCTAAACTGCTGCTTCTGCTGCACTTTTATGGTTGTTGTTGTTGATGATGATGATGATGTTTTCACAGCAAGGAAACCTAACATCCCTTTTCCCTGGCTATGCTGCAAACAGCCCTTCTCCGTCTGACAGCAGCAAACTAGAAAAATTAAAACAAGGATACCAAAAGCACTCACCAAATCCATCCCATTAGCCAAAGTAAATGTCATTCAGCACCACTCTGGAAAGGCATCTGGGAGAGAAAAGCAGCTCCTTCCAGGCTGTGTTGGTTCAGTATGAACTAGCAAGCTCAATAGTCTTCTCCACCGTGCCAAGTGGTCTTTAACTTTATCAAGACAGAGGGTGGGGATGTCTGAGAGGAGCTCTAAAACCTTTGCCTGTTTGAAACTCAAAAGTACTTCACATTCCTCTGATTCCTTTTAAGTGAAAGATGAGGAATCCACGGCAGAACACTAGCCTTCAATAATCTAGCAGGCAAACATCTCTCAGACTAAAATTTTGGAAATTATTCTACAAAAGATTTAAGTTTTATATGTCAGAAGCACGGGTGGCTTCTTGAAAACCCATTTAGGTGGGCACGTGGTCTAGGAAAGCGATATGACATGCTAGCTCAAGCAATCTGCTGCACATACCTGTAATGACATTCAGTTTAAATAATCTCTGTCTAGCAAGCTCCCGTGCATGGGCTGGCGCAGCGGGATGATCTCGGCGCTTTCCCAGCGTACTCTGAGCTAAAAACATGCACTCATTAGCCACCAATCTACTCTGCGCCTCCTGCTCAGTGGTAAGTATGCATCTTCTGCCATCTTGGAAACAACAGTGTTCTCTGCCTTGTCCACCTCTGCCTGCTCTAAAAAAGCCCTGGTAAATCGGTGAGGACAAGGTTTTGCCAAGAGAACGGAGCACATGGCCAGTCAGGGGTAGTGTTGCCCCTAACACAATGGAAGGGCAGGTGCTCAGCTCAGCCACTCTGCCTGAACGGGTGCTCCTTTCTTTTGCAGAGAGGCAAGAAGGACACCCTAAGGAGGGTCTAGGGTGAAAATGCAAATGGGAGCAGGAGATCCTAATACCTGGCTACTGAGCTCACGGTCCAGCCAAGCCTAAGCAATTTTGCTCTGTTCATAGAATAGTTTGGGTTGGAAGGGACCTTTAAAGGTCATCTAGTCCTACCCCCCTGCAATGAGCTGGGACATTTTCAACTAGCTCAGGTTGCTCAGAGCCCTGTCCAACCTGACCTTGAATGTTTCCAGGGGTGGGGTATCTACCACCTCTGTGGGAAACCTGTTCCAGGGTTTCACCACCCGTGTGTACGTATTTCTCACTGGTCACGGGCTGCCCTGACCGAGGAAGCCCTCGTTTTCGGCTGGGATTTCTCCCTTCCTCCAGAAGATGGCATAATTTACTTAGTCTCCAGTTGCTCTGGATGCGCCGGTCCCCTTTGCCCTCTAACCAGAGAGGATGTGGGCTCATCTCACCTCACACCAAAGCTAACCAAAAGAGGAAGCCCTCCTCGGCCCTGTGCCACCCTGCGAGGGCGGGCTTGGCCATGCTGAGCAGGAAGGGAAGATAACAGGGAAAAACAGTGGAGAGCCAGTGCGTCCTGGACTCTCGACTGCGGGGGCCGCTGGCTGTTCGTATTGCTCGGGTAAGCCGAGGCCAACCCACTGCTGTCTTTGGACTTCCCATCCACATGGACGTGCCAGGCTCCCCATCAGTACGAGTGCTTTCACAGTGTCAGGACACTGCTTCGGAAATGTAATTGGCCAGGATGGGTTGCTATGAGATTTCCCAGAAGCAGAGTCAATTAAGGAGGAAACAAGACTATTTAGTACAAAAGTCAACTATTGATTTCCTGATATTTCCACCAGAATGAAGCCAAACCAAAAACCAATAAAGATATACAAGGAACATTGCTGGGGTTTACTTGCAAGGCAAAACAGTACAACTGTGATGTTGTTAGGAACCACAGCCACCCATCTTTATTTGCCCTCTCCTTCTGATGCTAGCTGAGCTGTTCTGTCTATCTGCTCATCAGTTTTTCCTGGAAACACCTCAGTATATAGGTTCAGAAATCGTAGGTACCTATTTGAAAAGGCAGGGATACATCAACGGTGAACGAAAAGGGAGGGAAAGCTGCTGAATCACCCTGCCATAAACAGCAGTGGTTAGCGAGCTGGTGGGTTATAAAAGGTCAAAATGCAGAGCGAGCCAGTGATTGCATTTGGTGTGTGTATTTATGGGCATAGAGATAGCAGGTCCCCAGAAGCTGTGCCTCAGCCAAAGAGCAAGAGTAAGCAGTGATTCATACATCATACATCAAATACATCAATGCACCCCTCACCTGAAGAAAAAACATACTTTAAGCCATCAGCTTTAAAATTCAAAAGCTTCAGAAGAAGTGAGCTCCCTTTTAGGAGACAGAGCTTACCTCATTGCAACATTGCTGCCGTCGATCACAATGGGTCTCAAGTGGTCGGAAGAATCATTCTCATCTTCTCCAAGCAGCTTCGACCCTTGTGAAGTGCTGCATGATCCACGGGCAACAAGTTTTAGTGGGGAAGGTTGAGCCTGGCTCTCCAGAGCTTGAGGTTTGCTCCCCATCCGAATCAGCTCTTTCAGCACATCATCCTCCAGGGCCTCTTGGCCCAGGTTCTCCAGCACTTTGCAGATGTCCTGCTTACCATAGCCCAGCTTGCAGAAAAAATCCAGCTTGCTCTGGTGCACTTCCACCCCCACCGTAGAAACTTTTCTGGAGCGTGGGGGCACTGGCTTGCTAGAAAGTGAACTGGCCAGTGCCATCCTAGCAGGCATCTACGTTCTTTTAAACCCAGTGCTCCTGTCTTCCCAGTCTTGTCCAACAGGCATCAGCTTTAGGTGGAGGAGAGACTAGAAACAACAAAACACAAGGGTTAAGGAAGAACGTGCAATCTCAGTTATTTGCCTGGTGCACAGCAAAGTGACTGTCATCTGATCTGCTGGCTTCTCTCTGAAGAGACTGTCCGGTCTTCTCTCAACGTTTCAGCACTTTTCTGCTCCACTCTTATTTATAAAAGCACTGGAGTGTCCCATGCAATGTTTGTCACTCTCCAGGCGTTATGTCAGACAGGTGTCATCCTACTTGATGAGCTATGCAAGCCTGTCCGTACACCGACACGCTGCATGCGTAAGTTTGTTCTTCAGGCTTATCTCACAGGAAATGATATAAAGGACGGTGTAACCGGGGATTTTCAATTTGCTCAGTGTGGTTTGTGAGCCACAGATAAAAATCTGTCAAATGTTGTTGGATGAGCTCAGATGCCATAGCAACCTAACAAGCATAGCACAATTCATTAAGTGATTTAAGGAAACAAGTTGTTTGCAAAGTAGCTGGGAACTCTGAACTTTTTTTTTATAGTTTTGTATGTGTCCGTGCATGTACACACAGACATACCTTATGAAATTCTGTCACTCATCTGTTCCAATGATGCCTGACTTACTCTTTTCCTGTTATTTGCTATGTCAGTGAGGGCTTTTATATTCAGAGAAGCGGTTTGTTTTTTGAAAGCTGCTGGGGCAGTGGTTGGAAGCAGGCAATCCGAAAAGCGTTTCGATTTCACTTAGATTTATTGTCATGAGAAACTGGTAATGCAGAAATGAGTGTGCAGAAGTAGCAGAGAGCTGCTTCAAGCTTCTGCAGAACTGCACTATTTACATTTCTGGTCTACCCAGTAAATGAAGGTGATGGGTAGCAGACACAGGCATACCCAGAGCTGCTTCAGCCCACCAAGCATGATGAGAGCGGGACATACATGGTGACCACTCATCCATCACGCCAAACATCTTCGGCCACTGTTGGCATGCTCGCACCAAAGCTTCTCTCACCACATCTCTGCAATTGTTGATGCCACCTGGATAAAAGCTGTGGCTGGTTCACCTGTCCACATGTAGGATGCAAGGACAGCCCGCTTCCTTTTACTAATTGCGGCCAGCAAATGACGCAGAATTATCTGACCAAACAACTACCTCCACGAAGAGCCCAGAGCCATAACCACATCGCACCCACTGGCTCCCCTTCCCAGCCTGCCCCGCACGCCGCCGGCTGCTCCCTGCCCAGCGATGGATCACCCCAGGCGCTCAGAAGCTGAAACCGTCTGGAGGAAGGCACGGGGGGACTGGAGACAGGGAGACGGGAGAGGAGCGTGAGTGCAGCTCCTCCCCGAGGCATTAAGGGGCTCCCCAGCCTATGGGGAAGAAATCTGCATTGGGTTCAGTTAATTTAAAACTAATTCGTTCATAGGAAAACCTGATAATTAGTTATTAACCCCACCTCATACAACTTTGACCTTTAATTTCCTACAATAGCCTTATAACTTCCAAATATTCTTCTGGGAAAGAAACCCGACACTCTATTAAAAAGTGACAAATATCATCAGTAAAATAAAAAACACCTTAAGTACGTCACATACATAAGGGGAAAGCAGCTACCATGTGTATTTTTCTATCTAAATGACAATGCTGCTTATTTTAGCCGTGGGCTTGATGGGTTTGCCTCACAACGTGCTCCACAAGTGTAGCAGTTTTTACATCTAATCTTTGTTTTTAATTCATGGACTGAAGATGGAAAGGAATTTGCCTGCTTTTTTATTACTGCAATGGTTTCTCATCTTTGAAATAACTACTGAAATACAATACCGTATCTTTGTACCTGAATATAGCTGAAGCTGTCGCAGCTGGGCTGGCGATGTGACAAACCCTGCTTCCAGGTGTATGGTCAGTGGCTCCAAACACTTAACACACATACTACTTGATTTTATTTTTTGCTGATGTCTAAATTATTTTAATAAATTATTGTAAATTAAAAACTTTAGTTGCTACCTGTCCTCAGGTTGACAAGAAAATATTTAATACATATTTTAATACCCATCACTATTATTTTTTAAATGTGTCCTCCTATCTATTCTCATGCTTTTGCTTTTCTTTCTTTTTTTTTTTTTCTTAATATCAAAGCAATTTCTCACATTCACATCACATTGTGTTGTGTGGTGTATGTTTGTCCTGGATTTCATCAGAAAGTAGGTTCAATTCAATCCTTCACAAATTTACCAGACACTTTTCCACCTGCAGAGGCCACGTCTGCCTCGCAGCATGCACCCAGCAGCAGCAGCAGTGTACGTGAGCACGTGTCGGATGAAGGCTGCTCACCACATCACTTTTCCAGCCCCGTCCCAGGAAGCCCCCAGGCCCGTGGTCCGCAGCTGCAGCCTTTGCTGCCTGACAGGCAGCATTTTTGCAAGGCTTGGCCCTTCTGCACAAGCGCTGAAGCCCCTTCAGGTCGGGAAGCTTGGGCAACACATGGGAAAGGCTGGAGCTCTGGATGGCTGCCTGGGGTCGATACGATGCCGTTATCAGCCATCACCAGCAACGCGCTAGTTCGGCAAAGCTAACCGCTGGATTTCTGCTGCTGTTTGGCCAAATATTAGAAGTGAGTAATACTGTGACTGCAGGGTTTTCACCACAGAGAGAAAAAGTTTGAAACCCTGAGATAAAAGCCTTGGTTACAGCCAACACTGAGGTCACCCTCCTAAAGAGAGAATTAAAGGATAATAAAATCACCAGCTTACACGTTAGTAAACAGTCAGGAGCGTGCCCAAGTCCAACAGGTCAGCTGGTTGCTTAAAACCAGCACAAAAGCTTATGACAAGAGAAATTGTGTATCACAGAGTCCAGTTTTTACTATGACAGCTGAACAGGTTGTGAAATCCCATTTATAAATTTTATGACTTCTGTTTTCAAACTACTTAGATTTCCTCCTGCTGCTTTCCACCCTCCCCGTCACTTTGGAGACCCTGTTGAGAAGCTGCTTTTGTTTTTCCTCCACTGAGAGCCGAAGTCTTCTAATTTCCCGGCTAAATTTATCCACGGGTAATCATGTGTCCATTCTGTGTTCTAGGTTAAAAAGCACTCCTCTCTGCTTGCGGTGGGGTGCCCCCTCTGGCACATGCACGCACACACACACAGAAAGAACAGCTTTTGGCATGTTTCCAAAATTCTAAAAAAAAATTACTTTTGACCAAAATATTGAGAGGCCTGTCAAGGTCTTCCCTCTTTTCTATATTTTGACAGATTTAGAAGATTAGAAAATAATAATTTGGACTATTTGTAAAAACTTTCCCAAAAAAGTAGTGGTTATATTCTAATTCCTCATCTTGAGCGGCTTTAAAGAATAATTTTTGCCTAGTCCTTGCACCAGGTGTTTGCTCCACTTGGGAACAGTCAGAGTAGGACCAGGCGCCCCGCAGGCGTGTGTTTAAGCAGCACCTCCAGCAGCCTCACTCCACAGAACCACAATAAGGACCAGTTTGACCCAGGGGGAGCTGGGGCTCCTTCAAAGCCCCCACCAAAGCCCTGTCCTGCCTGAGCGGTGGCAGCAGGCACAGAGGGGAACACAGCCCCAGACAGACCTGGCACTGGCTGAGGCAGGGCAGGTTTGGGTCGCTCTCTAAACAAGAGGTGTCCATGCTGAGTGACACCAGGAGGGCAGCAACAGCCCCCTGCCACGACAGCGTTCCCCCTCACACCGTAGGTCTGGGCTGCTTCTTCCTCCTCCTGTGTCCCTGAGACTCACGCCGCAAACCTCTTGAGCCCACCAGCCCATGTGAGCCCTTCCACGAGCTGTGTCTCTGAGAGAAGATGGGCTGCTCTGCTTTCTTCAGAAAAGAAGAATTTTTTACTTTCACAAATCAGAGATGCACATAAACTCTTAGTAACAAGACCAGTCATTTGTCGCCTTGATGAGTAAGAAAAGATTTGCCTTTTTCTTCCCCACCTTCCCTGCTGCTTTTGCCATAACCAACAAAAGCAAAACACCCCAGAGCGCGAGCCCCACGCACAGGTAGCCCCGCTTGCTCCGCACCTTACCCGCCAGCTGCGATTCCTGCGTCCCAGCAATACCACCTCACCATTCGCGAGCCAGAAGCTGGGTCCAGAGCAGTACTGGGCTCACAAGGAAGTCGTCGGCCCGTAGTTAGAGGCTTTATGGCAAGGCTGAGAGCAAACAAGTGCAGTGAGCAGGTTAGAGCTCGTTCTATAGGAAGGTTTTACTTCCTCATTTGGCTGGCAGAGCTCTCATTTAACTGCACAGGTTGATAAACTTTCACTTCATTTTTCAAAAGGAAGAAGAAACAAAAAAAAGAAGAAGAAAAAAAAAAAGAGGTTCCTAATACATCTCAGTTCTGAGTCACAGGCAAAGATTAGTCAAACCCACTCTGGCAGGGATCCACAACACCAGGCAGTAAGAAAATGGCACACGAATTCTGGGGCAAGTGAATTTTTCCACCAGGGATGCTTATTTTAGCCTCATTCCCCCTGCATCTGGCAAATTTATCACCTTCAGGGACACATGGAAAAAGATATTTTAAAAACTCAACATTGTGCTTAACAACCTGACGCTGTAAAGCCTCATTCAAACACCTCCACACCTGAGGGAACCTGCTCTGGGAGACTAAATAAAAATAAGTAAAATAGCAAAAACCCAAAGCAAACCCCCTAACCTATTGGCGCCTCCATTGAAAGACCGCTTCAGAGACATGCAGCCTCTCCACAGCAAAGACGGACAGGCGCTTCCCCATAGAAACCTGAGTTTTTCCTCCGCTTGTTCCTCACCTTGCTGCAAACAAACATGCCCCAAATCCACTTTTAGGGGGAGAGAAGGGTTGGAGTTGTGAGGAGGGGTTAACCTCTGGGACCCTTTGGATGCTGCAGACGCGGTGCCCTCTGCCCACAGGGCCGGGGGTGGGGGGGGTGTACCCCGAGAGCGCCTCCGCCACTGTCACCAGGTGACACACCAGGGCAGGACTGCCCTTTCCCGGCCAGAAATTCCCCCCTACTTGCGCACTTTGCGGGAGGAAGCCAAAGGGTGGCCAAAGTCTTGGTGGTGGCATCCTGTCTAATCCGAAGCCTGGTTGCTGGCGAGCGAGCCTCGCCACCACTTCCCAGCTGGTTCCAGTCGATGGTTACGCCTCTGCATCGCAGCCGGCTTCCCGGGAACCCTCTGCGACCCAGGCTGCCCTGCTGCTGTGCAAAGCAGTGCCCCCGCGGTCACAGGGTAAAAGGGCAGCGCACAACCCAAGTGGCACAAAACTTCCTCCGATCCACAGAGGTCTGGGCTGGGCAGGTTACCCGCTGCAGAAACAGGAAAGCGTTCCTAAACTGTACGCACGTGCTTGTTAGTTTTCAGCTACCCAGGAAAGCTATAGGAGCCTTTGACTCCACGTCCCCGGAGAAGGAGGATCTTCTTTGCTGCCTTTGAACTGGCAGAGCGCCAAACGGCGCACCACAAGCCCACCGCGGGGCAGCACGATTGGAAAGGAAAGAGAAAGCTGCTGCGTTACTTATAGTCCAGGAAGGCAACTGAGCAACGCGTATGACATTGCATAGTATCATTTTAACTCCTACTTCTCAGTAAAAAGGGGCTTTTTACTACATAAATAAGAACAAACCAGAGCTTATAAAAAGAAACGAGAAGAAAATGAGATAAGAGAATTTTGCACTCGTCTTTCATTTGTAATGAAATGACTAAACCCATCTGCTGTAGAAAGCCATGAGCAAAAAAACTTCAACATCATTCAAAGCGCAGTCAGCCAGGAAGACCCTTACCCAGTTCCTGAAACCTGTTAAGGGCCTTTACCTAGGTGATCGCTAGTTGAGAGACAGACGACCATGCAAAATGAAGGATCATAATTAATCTTTCAGATGATCTCAAACTCTTTTGCTCACCGGCGCAGATAAACATTTGAGTGACCAGGGCTGTGGTTTCAGTGTCCTGGTTTCAGCTGGGAAAGTTAATTTTTTTTTTCTAGTAGCTGCTGTGTTTTGAATTCAGTGTGAGAATAATGTTGATAGCACGTATTATTTTAGTTGTTGCTAAGTGATGTTTACATTAGTCAGGGACTTCATCAGCTTCCCATAGAAGCCGAGAGGGAGCACAGACAGGACCAGCCGGCCAAAGGGATATTCCATACCATAGACATCACGCTCAGTATATAACTGGGGGTTGGCCGGGGGGCAGGGATCACTGCTCAGGACACCGGTCATCGGGTGGTGAGAGTGCCCTGTATCATTTTATTTTGTATATTCTTTTACCATTATCATCATTGTCATTATCATATTTCTCTTCTGTTACTGTTCTGTTGCACTGCCTTTCTCTCAGCCCTCCTTTTCTCCCTCTTCTCCCTACCCTACTGGGACGGGGGGGGAGAGGGGGGCAGCGAGCAAGCGCCTGCGTGGTCCTAATTGCTGCCTGGGGTTAAACCACGACACAGAGACGTTTCCTTTCCCTGCTGTGCTCCCTCACGCTGACAAGCACGCTGAGGTTTCGCAGCACAAAGATTTCTTGCCGCTCAATGGTGTTATGTTCAAGAAGGACAGAGCTACAGCGCGAGAGGTTTTCAGAGGGGAAGATCCCCCCGCTAATGGGTGTCCCTATGTTGAGCTGAAGGCTGAGGGTTGTGAAACAACTAGAGCTTCACCGGAAAGAATCACTACCAACCTCAAAGCAAGACAGTCGTTGTGGCAGCTCCTGGAGGCTATGGAGAGGACCAAGCATGACTTGTAAGGAGGCTTCCTGTGCAAAACCACTTTCTGATGGTGTTAGACTTTCATGTGGAAAAAAATCCATTCTCTTGAAACTGGCAGTGTGGAACACCACAGGTGTTTTGGTCTACACACCCCGGTTAGCTATTTGCTTTGCTAAAGGAAACAGTCATTTATTGCATCAGCACCAGAGAAAAGTGTTGTTACTGTCTTCCTCATCTGAAAAAGTTTACCTGCTGGGAAAAACAAACAAGCGTAGGTGGCTGTAGTATCACAGTGAAAATTCTTTAGCCCCTAACCAGCAGAAGACAGTCAGGATAAAGCAAGCGCTTAATCAAATGCAGGTCCATTGCCAGGAATATTTTAAATAGCTCCTGAAACTAATACGTTCCCCATCCTGCCTTGAATAAGAATATCTGCCTACTGCCTTCAGCAAGGCTCGGGGCAGACCCTCAGCCACACTCTCTCAATTCAATCTCCCGTTCGCTAAGAACAACACATCACCGTTGCACAGTAGGAGCTATGCTCCCAATTTTAAATACAGTTTTTACACATTATTAGGCAAAGTCTAGATGTTTTCTGACTACACGCCAGCAGCGAGCACTCCATCTGACTACAGAACAGGGAGAACAGAGAAGAACTGGTTTCAATAATACAGCCAATGGTAACTACTTCTACTTCTTGGAAAATTACAATCCCATTTTAAGATCTGATGTAGCAGGATCCCAACTTGGGTTTGCCTAAAATATCTATTTTTTTCCCCTCTGCCTTTTATATAAAAAGATACTGCCATTACTCAAGTGTTTTCCACTGGGTTTATAATAAAAAGTACCTTTTACAATCAGAAAGTCCCAAACAAGTTTCAAGTTCAAAAGTTTACCGCTGTTCAGCTTAAGATTTCAGAAAGCTCTTGGAACCGCCTTTCAGCTTCAATGATTTATTGCATGCTTGGAAGACCTAAACCTTAAGACAGTTTGCTCATGCCTTTTAACACAGCTACTGTGTTTAACCACGATGCTACTGGCTTGCTCACGGAGAAAAAGCACACTCCGTCAGCAACCAGACCAAGAGTTTTACACAAAAATACTGCCCCATAGCAAGTAATCACATAAATCTTGGTGTAATTTAACATTTTTCAAATTGCTTCTGCTATCCCTACGTACACCACAGGTGACTGACAGAGGAGGAGAGACATTACCCGTGCTCTAGGAAGCTCACAAGCAAAACCTGTGATCCCGTTGTCAAGAACATACAAGCTTTATGTGAAAGAAATCAGGCTACAGGAGGGTGAGATGAACGAAGATAAGAGCAGCAACAGCTTCAGAAATCCTTCTGAACTTCTTGAAAGTTTTGAACGTAACTTCTTAAATGTGCAATTAAAATGCTTGTCCAAATAACTAATAGTTTGGGGGGAATGTGTGCTTTGTTTTGTGGGGTTTTGTTGTTGTTGTTGTTTGGGTGGCTGTTGGGTTTTTTTGACAAGTGGAAGGAAGCAGGTACAACTTTACAGACAGAGAGTAAAGATTCTTAGCAGCCCAGAACCAGGGACACACGGCATGCTCTTCTGCCCCTGCCCGGGACTACACAGAACAACTCTTTGGGCACACATCCCAGAGGAAGAGCAAACACACCAAGTCATCGGACCAAAACAGGATTTTGATGAAGAACACGCACGTGTTGCCAGCTCCCTAACCCACCCAGAGCACAACCCGGGTTTACGCTCGGAGAGTTTCGTAAACACACTCGAGATCTTTGAGAAAAGAGACAGGGAGCCACCAGCAAGAAGGCCGACAGCCATCGGGCAGAGCACACACCAGGATGAACGCTGGGTTATCGTGACTGTTTTTGAGTAACTGCTTACTCTGTCACCCATCCTGGAATACCAACCACTTTTCTACAATCCTTATGCTCCTTCTACTCACTCGTGTGACATCCATGGGATTGAGGAGAGATCTCCGTTGCAAAACCCCAGCCTCTCTCACTTGCCTTTAGTGCTTTAAGACGAGACCCCATTCATAACAGTTTTGGTCAAGTCCACCTCAAGTCTACTGAGAACGAAAGGAACTGCAATGCACGACTACAAAACAGGTCTCTAACTTCCTCTTAGCCATGGAATACAAGAATTTAGAGTCTACATTGTATTTCTAAGTTGTTACAGATAAGAGAATCAAGTAAAAAACTCTAAGGAGCTGGTTATAAGCCTTTAACCTCTGAACAGAGAGCCTAAAGCATAAAGAGTTCCCCTTCAAACAGGCCTCAGCTACGTCAACGTGAAGCAGCTGATGCTTCTGCTGCGACATTTTCAATGTTATTCTCGACATTACAGAGGAAGGTGGGGTTTTTTGTTCTGTTCTGGTTTTTAACTACCACAAGCACCAAAGGTCAATACTGAAACTAAGGTTGGAGATAGCACTGACGAAAAGGAAACAAGGATAGGGAACTGTGAACGTTCATTAGAACAAAACAAGTCGACCCTCCAACTCACGCATAATAAGTCCGCTCCAACACCTCTGGCAGGACAGGAACAGCAGGAAATGTTTGTGGTTTCAGCTGACCATACGGCTCGTTCCTGTCATTTCCAGAACAACCACATGCACGCAACCATAACTTCCGATGACCGTAGCAGTAAATCCCATCCAACTCGTGAGTGCTCGGCCATCCGCGTGTGTACCAGGTGAACTGCGACCCCTCCACAGTGTTAGCAGGGTAGCCCAGAAATGCAGTCTTATTTAGCAGTACCTAAAATTACGTACTTGCCTTCAAATAGGGAGCTTTTATGCTGTCACCTAATTTTGGAAACATCCACATTCGGAAGTTTCATCTTAAAAATATAAAGAGGTAATTTTGTCAATCTGAAGATACTGGGTATATTTTTTAAAGCACTAAGGCATACACCTTTTGGATATATTTATTTTTTAACATTTTATTCTGAAGATTCTTTGGCCACCAACGCAAATTGACTATTTACTTCCATATACTACTCATATAAACTTTCGGTCCTTAAGCATTTACCTGTTGCAAGAAAAAAAAAAAAGCCATTTCTGCTGCAGAGAAGTGACCACATTCACCTGAAATAGGGTGGTTTTTTCTAAACAACAAGTTCTGCAAGTCCCACAGGTGGCTGGGGGCTGGCTGAAGCCTAGGAACGCCTGCTCAAACTCTTCATGCTGTTAAGTCACTCTTGTCACCTCTCCCGTAAGAGGATCTCTGGTGCTCAGCAAGAATCCAGCTTTTTCTTAGAGTGGAAGCTTTTTTTTTTTCCTCTTTCTACGACTGCCATTGCCTAACAGCAGCAAGAACTCAATGACTTTACCATCTCCACATCCTTGTCAAATTTGGCCAGTGTTTTTTTGCATGTTAAAAACACGCTGTGGGAAAGAACTGAGGACAGTACGACAGTGCAAACCTTGTCTCTTCTAACACAGCAGGCTAAAAGCAGGAAGAGCAAGAGAAAACCTACTGCCTCAGCGGCACTACCCCAAACGCATCACATCCTGGAACAGTACAGTTCTTTGGAAGTCGTCTTATACCCAGACCGACGGCAGAAACTGATGGGAACAGTGAGCAATCCTCAGCCCCCGGCCCCCCGCCAGACTCCCCAGCGCAGGCTTCCCGTTTATTGCTCCTCTGGGACGGGGCCCTGCACTCCTGCTCAGCCCCCGCAAAGCCTGCGCGGGCCCCTGCAAAGTCCCTCAGTGGCTTAGAAACGCTTTGTCAGGAGACAGTTACGAAGCCCCTGGACTTCCAGCTCCAGGCTTTGAAGCACACAGAAGTTAGAAAGGAGAGATTCAGCAAAAGGCAGCTTCTTAGCCAAATACACTTAATCTTTAACGCACCCAAGACAGGGCAGATGCCTCTGGAAAGCACATTCCTGTGTGCAATACCCTCCCCATCCTCCATCAGCTCGGGGCTGGATACTCTAGGCATGGGGCCTGGCCTGCTTAGTCAGCATTTTCTCCCATGGGTTAAACAGCTGCTTTTGTTCCTTTAGTACCAGCCTTCCTGTAGGAATATCTTATCAGAAGTTCACTTTCTGCATGCAGTCCCCTTCAAACGCTCCAGCCAGGCACAGCTACTGGCACAGTAGTTTGCAGCGACTCTTCTTGGCTGCCTTGAACATTAGATTTAGTCTTTGTCCTGCAAATTACGATCCAATGAGGGGTATCAAGCTATAAAACCTTATTACACATTACAATCAGACACTACAGCAAATGCTACAGAAAAAACACAATCATAAAAGAAAAAAGTGAAATTTATTCATCAAAGCAGACTGCCTCCAAGCTATCACACATTCCATGGAGGGGAAGGAAAGACAAATACTGTTCCCCACGCCTCCCTCTCCCCTCCAAACAATGCAAGATCTCTCCTCCTCTGGAGCGTAAGAGGAGGGCATACATGTTCTTAAAACGTACGCATACTGGCTAACACAGTTGAAATGGCAAGGTCTTGTTTATCGGAGCAAGCCAGACCTTTATGAGTCTGCCAACTTTCACTAGGACTCAGGCTCTGATAACACCACCTACATTCCTCTGTAGATGAAGAGTTATTAACTGACCTACTTCTGCCACAAACCTGAAAATTAATCCCACCTAGGCTTTGGCAAATACAAGGCAAGTTACAAATTCTGCTTTTCTGCTAATCCTGATAATGACTACTTTCTTCTTTCTTCCCCACCCAACATAACCTGCCTGACATCATAGCAGCTGGATCCCCCTGACACGACAGAGGCCAGATCTTTAACGGCGACTACAGATGGGCCAAATATCAAGTGAATCTCAGTTTTGAGAGACATCCTCCAGCAACGCCACACAGCCAAGGGATCTGTGTAAATAAGCGAGCAAGTAAGTGCAACTGATTTAGTATGGGGCAGCACTTCCACCGCCCTTGCAAGCAGCACAGCAGTAACGTCAGTGCCTTTAATCGCTGATGCACAATGGTGTCAGCAAACAGCTGCCAGGACTAAGCCAACCAGAAGCACTTCATTTTAAAGGAAGGAAATAAGAGTTTTGAGTATTCATATACAAATGGTATCTGCCCGCTCTCCAGAATGAGCGTGCACAAAACATTTCTGTCTCCCCAGGTCTTCTATCACACTCATTGCCAAAGCATCTGAAAATGCTGAAAGATAAATACAACCTCCTTGTATAAAGGAGGTACGTCCTGCAAATCTCTTCACAGCGGAGAAGGGCAATTCACTTGTTGGTGGATGCTTATGTTTCCAAAAAGCTTTTGACAACATTCCTTATTGGAGACTCAAACCATTTCACTAACGTGAAATACTTTATTGAAACAACCTTTTCAGAATCAAGGCTTGCTCCGACAGTCATACACTGGGCATTCATAGAATTATAAAGCCAAGCTGCCAACAGAAGGCAACTACTTTTATCCAGTAGCTGCACATCCATTTGAAAGAATGTTGGAAATGCTGGAAGAAAACATATTCTAGTTTCCTGCTCTCTTTTCCTTGTCCTTCATCTGTACTTGGACCTCTCTTTGTCTTTTGATTTCTTAGGACTTCTGCTTCTGTCTGCTTTTTTATCCCAGTCTCTTATTCGGAAGTCATCTTTGTCTTTTTGTTTGCTGTAAGTGTAGTCTCTCTCTTGAGATCGGCTGCGACTCCGATGCCTGTCTTTCTTCTCACTCTTTATCTTCTCTCTATAGCGTTCTTCATGTTTTCGATCAGAATCCTGTTAAAGGAATTGGACAGATATGCAGTTACAGACAAAAGGGGAAAATCTACAAAGGCATGAAGAGAACTAGAAAAGAGTCAAGCATGGTTGGTTCCTTAGCTAAGGCTGGTATTACCTGAAATAGATTCACATCTGTGATGATTTGAAAAAGGTAACATAATAAAAAAATCCCACTGCAACTAAATGAAGGAGGTAAGCCTACAGGTTTTGTCAGCATTTACGGAAAAAAGCATGGTTGCCAGGCACACTGCTGCTGGTATTTCCTAAGGAGCTTTTGCAACAACTGGTTATATCAGGGATTCAACTCAGATGGAGATTATCAAACTCTTCATAAGCGTCACACAAGCTTCTAAGCTAGATGTGATTGTGATCTCTTATCTAAGTGGTGAAAGTATTGTGATCGTATGTTTTGAAGACGCAGAACACTTTTTAAGACCTGCCTGTAATCATCCTTAATGGCCTAAATTCTAGGCTTCGGAAAAATGAGCAACACTGTTACAAAGACCAAAACTACACAGACACACGCAAACTACTTCACTTCCTTGAAGTTAGCAGTCCACAAGTAAAGGCAGTAGGAAGAATCTGATCCTTTTGAATGTACAGTCAAACAATAGCAAGGTAATGAAAAATCAGTTGTATTTTGCAGGCAGATGGGTATGACCCATATAGAAAACCCATGAAGATACACTCACACACAGACGTAGTAAACTCCTAAGGGGTACAAGTCTGTCCAATTTAAAATGGCCTAAAAAGGAGAGACCAACAGTATGTACTACGAGTGGTAATGGTGTCTGAGCACACACACACAAAACTCTTTAAGAAAAATGCTGCAAATTCATGTCGCCAAAAATGAGGAAATTTTGAATTTCCCTGGCTTACTGCATATCATCACCAAGAATGCTGACTGAGTGGCTCAGCACACACAAAAGATTTGCTCTGGAGAGAAGTGAGGTTTATGTAAGAAAGGAGGAATTGCTGTCAGCAGAACACACCTGCTTTGCTTGTTTCACTAGACAGACAGTATGAAGCCACTGACACAGCGTATGAGTAAATGAAGGAAAGACGGCTTAATTCTCAGATGGTGAAATGTCGCACTAACAAGATTATGGCTCAGCACATGCTAGAACAACTCCGTGGAGACACCAACACCTGTACAGGCCACAGCATCATAGCAGTTTTAAAAGTAAAAAGATAAAGATCACTTAGAAAGTTGCTATTTAATTTCAAGAAAGTTTTTCTTAACACACAATGTTGAGTTTTGACATTTTTTGTTCTTATTATTCAACTAAGATATACAGGCAAACAAACGACAAGAGGGAGCTTCAGAGTCCTGCAGAAAGATACATACACAACTTGCTATTAAGAAAGTGAAAGGCACTTTTTATTTGAAGGTATGATCACCTGAATGATTAGTATCACTATATGCTCTAGCAGACAGATACGTTTTTATGGTATTTTAATAACAACACTGTTAAACACAGATCATTATGAACTATGAAAAATGTCTGCATTAAATTATTCATTTCAGATACGATTTTCGTTTTCCTAAATATGTACTCCTGACAGTAGCGTTCACAATTATATGGCTAAAACCTATACTGCATGTACAAACAGGTAAACTTTATTTAAAATAGTGAAAAAACTCTACTCCAAGCAGAGCTTTTATCCAGAAAGGCAGTGATTAGGATGGTTCCCAGAGCAAACACCACCTTTAGAATTATGCTGATAACGCTGAAATACTGGAGTTAGAATAAGCAACATAAACACCCAGGATCAACACACATATCAGTAATCACAGATTTGATCTTTATCTACATAACCAAAGATTTCTGCTACTGATGCGTACAGTAATCTCACTGGTGGCCAAACGCTTATTCCGATCTGAATCCACCAAGGAGAGGTGTTTCCAGATATTTTTAAGAGCTTTGTCCATTCATCTTCAGAATGACGCACAGCCATATTACTCTTGCACCCAAATGCCTCAGTCTCTGTATGTTTGAACAAGAAAAGACGTTCCAATGTCCTTTGTGGCAGGGCCTGAGTAAACATCAGAAGATGGACACACTGCTGGTCCAATGAGAGAAACAAGACAAAAATATTGGCCAGAAAAACAAAGGGTGGGCTTGGTGCACTGCTGCCTTCTAGCTGTTTTGTTGCTGAAGTTTCCTCCCAGCACACAGGCGAAATAGGAGGAAAGCAGAACAGCACTCAGTTGAAAAATCTAGCAAGCCAGCGCTGGAGACAGGCTACTGGCCAAGTCAAGGCACAGAACAGGTTAGTGAAGACTTGAAAGTAAAGACAAATAGCCCACGTTGAATGCCACAGAAAAGGGCAATTTGCTGAAAGGATTAAAAAAAGTCATATGAGAATGGAGCCAGCTAAGCATAATGACCTTCACAGAACCATTTAAGGTATAGGAGTACTAGGCAAGTTTGAAAGTGCCACAAAAAGGTCCTCACAGTAGCTAATATGATCACAGTGTAAAGAAAAAAAAAGAAGGTAGTAATTTGAATTAATAGAATGAATTGCATCTCAGTTCCCCCTCCCAAAATCGGTTACATTTCCCCTTAAATAAGATTTTACCTTTTTAAAGCCTTTGGCACAGAAAAAGGTAAATTTTTTTAAACACTCTTAAGTTGCTAAAAATAATGGTATTTTGGAAACAAATCTTTTATGCCTTATCCAAGTCAGAAACATGCTGTTTTCCCATTGGAAGAGGAAGAAAAACAGTCCTACTTAAAAACAGTCTCTCTCTTACTGCTGAAGTCCAAATTTCTCAACCCAGGATTAAAGCCTCTCATCAGTCAATAAGTAAGTGATGATCACCCCAATTCTTAATCCAGCATTGTGTCACTGAACACATATGAGGAAGGAAATATGAAAAGAGGGAAAGACACCTCTCTGGAAGTTCATGGCTGGATTTGCCAAAAGTAGTAACTTGTCAAACAGCACTTGCAGGTAAATCAGGTAGAAATACCACGACCACAAAAGTAGAATAAATATGTCACCTCTAGGTAAATTCAGCACATTAGTTAAAGGTTAAAAGGAGCACAGAAATAGAGACGGCCTTTTCAGGAGGGAGATTTTGATCAAACTTGACCCTGAATATAAAGAGAACAGTGTCCAATAAGCAATAAGAGCAGGAAATTAAAACCAGAAAAATCAGTATCTCTGCCATGTGCTACAGAAACCTGAAGTCAGGAAGCCCCTATGTCTCACAAAAATCTACTGGATAGGCTACACTCCTCCACAGATTCAGTCACCTTAATAAAAAAAAATAATCCAAGGAACCAAAAAACACCAAGAAAACTGGAAAGAGAACAAAGTCATAATATAGATCTCAAGCAGAAGCATGACCTGTATTCAAAAAAAAAAAACTCTACCAAATCCTATTCACAAACCCCCACGTTAGTGCAGCCTCCTGCTCCAGACCCACATCCTGTTACCTACTAAAAGCAAGCCACAACACCCTACGTCTTCTACCCTCTGGAATCAAGTCAAACAGCACAACATTCAAAAATATATTCTTAAAACGTCAACACAGAGGCTGAAGGTTCAGGAAACGGGTGTCAGACAAGAAAAGGATGAGTCAAAATATACTAAAACAAAAAAAAAATAGCAAGAGAACAGAAAAACAACTCAACATCATGGAAACTATTCAGAAAATAAAACCTCTTCAGTCATAGCTGGAGCTGGTAGCACAAGCTGCAGTTTCAGTTGCCAGAAGTTCCCATTATAAGACCCTATTCTCTGTTAATTAAAATCTCTGCCACACTAGGGGCTCAGGGTGGAAGTTTATGTACAAAGCATGGCTATTGTGGTCATTGGCCATCTAGTTGTGGAAGGTCTGCTGCTGTTTTGTTTTAAAGTTCTTACCTCAAATATATTCTAATTTCCAAAATAGAGTTAAAGGAAAATGCTTTGTTTGGCTGTACTAAAAATGCTACCATTCATCAAAAGTTTCCATACTGTTACGCTTTGTGCTTGCCTTGGTATTCACACGGAACATACTCTGCCTCACAAACACGCCTCCTTTCCCTGTTCTTGTACAACTTCCCCAGGTTATGCCCAAATTATAAATCTAAAAAAAAAAATTTTTTTTTTTTTTTTTTATTACATTTTGTATATGCTAAACAGGATTTCTCAGCTAAACTGCCTGCAGATTTCATCTGGAAAGGGCCATGCCCAGATACTTACTGAATCTCTAAATCAGACTGAGAACATACTGCTCAGTATGTGCACACTATACAGGACACACTAACAAGAATATTCAAGTGCAGACACAGAGAAAAATTCTTCCCAGAAATTAATTTTCACAGCTCCAAGAGGGAACTACATTGCCTGCCATCAGAGAATAGAAGTAAGCCTCCACCTGTGCTTTCGGGCATAAGAAGGCTAAGCTATTTACACCAAAACGGATAAAGGTGAGCAACAGAGAGGAAAGCAGTGGGAAGGAAGAAGATACCAGAATACAGCAGTAGCAGACTACACAAATGAACCACAACAGGAGCTGAGGACTAAATCACAAAGAGATGTATAGAAACACAGAAGAGATCACAGAGTAAAGCACTGGAAAATAGTCTTTTCTGGAATCTGTAAACAGCACCAGGAATTCCTCTGTCTTCACATTTTTGTGCTATGAAAACTACTGCCAATGGGTCTCGCAGTCCCCTTGTAACAATTATAACATACAGAGGTTAACAGCCTATTGCCGCCAGTACTCACTGTACCACCTGTAGGGGTAGAGACATATGAATGATTTTAAAATGTTCTTGGCTGATAAGGCATGACTAGCCAGTTCCACACGTGTAACTTCTGACCCATCAAGAACAAAGATTACTTCCATAAATATCTGTTTCAAGAATGTCAAAACGACAACATCAATCAGCCAAAAAGATAGGAGGAAGTCTAAACCAACATTACTCTTGTATGTATATGCTCTGATCAAGACTTTAATTATCTGAACAGGTCCCTCCCCTCCACCCAATGGGTCCCGATCGAATTAGCATACAAACAGTGACAAAAAGACACGTACAATGAATGAGCAATAGCGCTCACCGGTGGCGCTGAAAAAATTTAATTGCTAACATTCATGAGAAAAGTTATTTCTAGAATCACAGCAAGAAGTGATGCAATGGAACACCAGAATCACGTATGCTCTTTGTACACAGAACTTAAAGCAGTACTCAAAACTCATGCCAGGACAATGGCTTTATTTACTGTGGCCAGAACCTTATCACTTGCTGCAAAGTTGCTAGAAGACAGCTTTGTTCTCACTCATAAAGCTTGCACTGTTAAAATATTGGGGTTTGGTTTTTTATGTTTTTCAGCTTAGCTCAATTCTCCCTAACGCTCACACTTCAATTGTGGTTAACCCTCCACTTTATCATTGCAGATATTGTTTCCATGAAACATCAACATCTTAACTATCGCAAGTGCTGACTTGACAGGCTGCAGTGGAACTAATGAAAGACAGAACTACTGTCTTCTGATGACGTCCTCCACAGCCCGAGTCTTACAGCACCATATGCTTGCACAATAGACGTGCAAGCAAACCTGCATACAGATTTTACACAAACACTTCCAAAACAGTTCAGGAAAAATAAAAAAGATAATGCAAAGAGATGGCGTTTCTGATTCCATATGGGAAAAAACCAACACATGCTGGTCTGGCAAGAAAATGAGAAATAGTTTGCATTCATGAAATATGATTAACTACTAATTTATGACTGGGAATATGTGAACAACAGGTTCAAAGTGCTGAAGATCTACTTTATGAGAGGCTACATTGCCTCTTCAGGATGTTTTGGCAAAAAGCCATTCAGACATGCCAAGCTTCAAAAGTCCAGGAAGATTTGGAAAGCCTCTTTCACAATCAGGTACTAACACCAGCCTTCTGCACATTTACAACTGCTGTATTTTACAGGACTTTGCACACTATGTCCTCAGTTCAATAACAGACTTTTTTTTTTCCTGGCTTCTCCTATTAGAAGAACAATAAACGTATATAAAGTTAATGCATGAAGAGGTAAGTACCTTTGATTTTCTGGTCCTCTTGTCATCCTCTTCATCTTCAGAGTGGTGGTGCTTTTTCTTCTTTTGTTTTTTAGCCAAGTGCGACCGACTTGTTTGAGACTCTTCTATATCCTCATCCAGCACCAGGTCATACTTGGCACTGACAGTGTTGGTTAAGGACAGATCTGTTACTTAATAAATAGCAGAGCATAAAAGCTCACGAAGCAAACAAATCCCTGTTTATCAGACCATGGTTTATCAACACTTACTATGTATTTCAGGCAGAACAGGATCGTACACATTGAAAAAAAAATCAGCTGTGCTAAAATGACTGAATTCTGTCCTGTCAAACAGTACAGCCAGGTCCCAATTCTCCTTTCTTTTCTACCTGTGGATACCCGCACAAGCTACAGTCTTCTTTTCTCTCATGCTCACCACAAGCGAAGTATAATCGTAGAGCATGATTAGTTACTACTATGGTCTCGTTTCGGATGCAGCAGGTCCCCTGTGAAGCTACTTAAAACTCTGTTATGCTATACGTCAGTCCAGGGCTCTAGACTGGGAACATTATGCGCACAACATGGAAGTGAAACAGCACATTCCTATTTGACTAAATTCATCAAATGAAAAACACAAAATGCTTAATTCCATCTCAAATATCAAATGGTTATATGAAGCATCAGCAAAACATCCATTTGGCAAGCTTTAAGAAGTAGTTTTATCCAGCCTGTTTTCATGAACTGTACTTACTTCAAAAAATACCTTTGACCAGAAAAGGATACTCCTGCTTTGGTTTCACCTTCTCTTTCAGAGCAAGTTTTGAAGATCTGTCACGTTCTTTTTCATATTCTTTGAAATCATCCTTGGTGTACCGCCCACCTGTCCACATAAAAATATATTCAATTCACTCCAACTGAAAAAAACAACCAAGACCCACACCTATCACTAAGTCCTGCTTATGAATGTAAGGGCTTTTCGCAACCATACAGAGATTCATAGCAGGATACAGTTTCAGAAACAACATTGGCATCTGGGTAACAGAGTAGAAGAGAGTAGGACAAGTTGTGATTTTCTGTCCTTCTCTTGCTTGCAGATCCCATTAAACAACATGTGCCTTTCTCCTCACTCATGTCCAGTGGAGACAACGCATGAACAGTATGACAAAGCAGGATTTAGCAACTGGTTCAGTCCCACTTTGATTACAGGCCCTATGTCACACTAAAGTTCTGTTACCATGAAAGCCTACAGAATATTCTCATTATTAAGTGACTTTTTGCTCTGGGCTGCACAAAGGGAAACTTCCGAGACTGTTACAGCTTAAGAATTCAAATGGAAAACTATAATAAAAATTGTCATATCTTGATTTAAAGAAAGGCATGACAGATTTCAATTTCCATCAATTCACATGAAAGTACCAGCTCACAGATTAATAAACTATTCTACAGCAACGTGCTGCCATCTCACGGTCATACTTAAAACTGCAATATTAACAGGCTAGGACAGGATCATAGAATACCTGGTTAGAAAGGACCTCAAGAATCACCTTGTCCAACCTTTCTTGGCAAAAGCACAGTCTAGACAAGATGGCCAGTATTGATCCCTAGGGGACTCCACTTGTGGCAGGTTGCCGGTTTGAAAAGGAGCTATTTACTACCACCCTCTGGGTGTGACCTGTGAGCCAGTTCCCCACCCACCACACGTACCACTTGTCTGGACCATAACACGCCAGTTTCTCTAGGAGGAGGCTGTGAGGAAAGCCTTGGAGAAATGATAGGACAAAGGGGAATGGCTTCAAATTGGAAGAGGGGAGATTTAGATTAGATATTAGGAAGAAATTTTTCACTTTGAGGGTGGTAAGGCACTGGAAGAGGTTGCCCAGAGAACCTGTGGAAGCCCCATCCCTGGAAGCATTCAAGGCCGGGCTGGATGGGGTCTCATGGGAGGTGTCCCTGCCTATGGCAGGGGGGTTGGAACTCGATGATCTTCAAGGTCCCTTCCAACCTAAACCATTCTATGATTCTATGAAATCTAGGCAGACAATGTCGACCGCTTGCCCCTCATCAACTGAGGGGGTTGCTTTGTCATAGAAGGTGATCAGGTTTGTCAAGCACGATTTGCCCTTGGTGAATCCATGCTGGCTTTTCCCAATCACATGCTTCATTTGACTTGTGATAGTCCCCAGGAGGATTCATTCCATAACTTTGCCAGGGATCGAAGTAAGACTGATAGGCCTATAATTTCCTGGATCCTCCTTTAAGCCCTTCTTGTAGATGACTGTGACATTAGCTTTCTTCCAGTCTTCTGGGACATCCCCGATCTCCATGATTTCTCAAAGATTATGGAGAACGGCCTCGCAACAACATCAGCCAGCTCTCTTGACACCCTCGCCTGGGTATTGTCAGGTCCCATCAATTTGTAGGGGGTCAAGCTCCAAGAAACAGCTACTGAAGGTGGAAGAACAGTACTTCCCCTAGGTCATTTTTTGGGTACCGTATACAAACAACAAGATGACAATATAGTTAGCTTTCCAACATTTAGGACAATTTAGACCCAAGTTACCCAGATAAATAAAAGTTTTCCATGTAGTCAGTTAGTACATGACGCACTGCAGAGCATGGTATAGATTACAAAGTCATCTTAGCTCTGTGCAGGACAAGTTCTAGTACCTCAGTGTCCATGACTAGGCCCCAACCTGGAGAAATCATATGCAAACAGTTGAGGGCTGACTGCATTTTTAGGCGAAGACACACAGGAACATCACCACCGCAATGCACAGTCACATCTTCAAGTCCATTTTTTCCTCACATCCCCAACAACCAAATAACCACTGTATCCACCTCTCCAACCATCTTTTCCCTCTCAGAACATCCTCAAACATCTGAAATTTGGTTTTACAGCATACAGCCTGCTATGCCATATGCTTCACCTACAGGAGGTGAAGAGGGGAAATCTCCTGGCCTGAATAGTGACTTTTCCTTGTATACACCTAGCTGTCATACAGTGAATAAAGAAAAGAAACTAGAAATTAACAATGTACTGCCATCTTATTTTGCTAATAAGTAATATAATAAAACATCACTCTTAAAGCTTGAGAGGAACAAGTGATTTAGTGGCAAAAATGTATCTGATAAAAAAGTAATCCATGGCAACGCAATCTTAATATAACAGTAGTAAACCCTTCTACTCTTTCTTATGGAACAAGAGAAGAGAAGAGCCAGCAACTGTGTTGCTCTATTTATTACCGTACCAGGAAAATTCATATCCCTGAAGATGAAATTATTTAAGCTCATAACAATTGCTTCTGTTTACATAAGACTTACAGTTTAGAAGTCATGGCTTATTAAGTTATAAGGGTTAACGAATCACAAGTGTACCTACCTTTTCCCTTCCACTTAATCTTTGCAACAGACTGGCTAAAATCCACATGTATCCGTCTGTCATCTATCAGCACATTGTCCATTTTGAAGTAGGCTTTCTCACAGTCTTCCTCCTGATATTAATGTTTCCACAAAATTGAGTCATGATTATTTCATAGCAATATTCACTGAAAAGCTCAAACACAAATTCAACTGCTTAATGGCATACATTTTTTCTAACATTGACTAAAGCACATTCTTGCATTGTGCCATTTCAAAAGACATAGTTATGCTTTGTCCAAATCTAAGCATTTCAAATTCCATTTCTTCAGTTCATTTCACTATTTTAAAAATTCACCAATCCAGCTACATGTTTGACACATGTAGTACATTCAGAAAAACAAGGAAAAAAAAGGACAACAAATAAAAACATTTTAAGTACATAAGTAGGCTTAAGAAAAGTGAGAACACTTCTCCAGTGTTTTCCTGTTTTCCTTACAGATTAGAGATTAGCAAATACAAAACAAGAAGCTACGCACCATCAAGAGAACTTCTACTATCAATCTCACAGTGAGAGCAGCACGCTGATAAAAGCAAGCATCATTTACAAGCCCAAGACAGGACACTACTGTACACACGAATCTATACGTCTTTCACACACCCTCCTCTCTTTGTGCAGCATGCCTCCTCTTTCTCCTAGCATTCCCTTCTTTAACTCTTCGAAGTCCTAATGTGCCCAGGGGAAAAAAAAAGAACCTGCTCCTCTCCCACTGGTTTCAAGACAACTTAAGAACAACATATCTGTATTGCTTGGTTGAATAGAGAAAGATTTAATGTTTGCCTCATTTAGGACCTCCAACTTCTATAACTAAGTCAGTGAGAGAAAAATATTAGCTACCCCAAACTTGATGAATTCATTGATTTTCCTTAATGGAAGTATATACCTAAAATGAACTTTTACAAGCAGAATCGGCATACAGTATACCTAAAAAACGTACCTTTTCAAACTCAATGAAAGCATAACAAAGAGATTCACCAGTCTTCCAGTCTCGAATCACTTCACAGCTGAAAAATTGATAGGAAATTAAAATGTCAATGCTGTTGGAGCAAAAAAACATAGGATAAGCAAGCACTACTTAAAAGGGATAAAAACAGTTAAAAAAACCCCAAAACAATAAAACACCCTTGAAGGTATTACAATAACACTTGATTCTGAGACCCATACTGATTTGGAGGTGTCCGCATAGAAAAAAATGCATGTGACATTACTCGAGTAATTATTACGCTTAACTCACATGAAGTATAGAACTAGGGATAGATTTCTGATTAATGAAACAAAACCTATTTTCCAACATTACTGTTATTTACTTCTTGCATTTCACTAATGCGAGACAAAAAATTTCACAGTTTTCTCAGCCATTTTAAGGAAAGTTTAGAGACATCATGTGAAAACTCTCTTCTTAGTAAGCGCCTCTTTAGCAGCCATCTTCCTATTAGGCAGTTCACTGGCCAAAGTAAGAAGCCTAAGGTATTGAATCAGTAGATGCAAAATGGGAACAATACAGTATTGCATCAGTATTACCAAACTCTTGTATATGACATGAGAATTCTGACTACAGGACGTTGAAGAAGGTCAGACAGGCAACAAGGGCAGGAAATGTGGTACTAACATGAGATTTAATAAGGTAAGACCTCCCCAATGTATATTGAGAAAGTGACAAATCAGGATTAGGATACACAATCCAAAAGATGATCAAGACGCCAAAAAAAAAAAAAACACCAAAGGAAAACAGGAAGAAAAAAAAAGGAGAAGACAAGGCTATTCAGCCAAGCTATATGAATTCTTTGCAGCAGTCATCAGCGTGGAAGAAGGTAGAACAGTCTTGTGCCAGAACCCTCCTCTCTGGATTATTCAGAGAATTTATCTGAAAGTGGAAGGTCTGCAGAAGAGGCACTGAACAAACTGACAGAGGTGAAAAAAGGACATCCAGAAATCATGCTGGAATTGCAAGAGTGGCAAACACAATGCCAATTTCACTCAGACACAGAGTCTAGCGAAGGATCTGGGAGTCTGCAGGCCAGTATGCTGGTACTGCACAAACTGGCAGAAACTCAATGCAGAACAGTTAGCGTGCATCCGAATAAACACGACCTACTCAGAGCCATCTGAACAAACCAAAGTGAAGCTCTCTGAAAGAGGCAAGAGGCTTATGCGTGATGACGATTTATTTGATGCAGTCTTTTGAAATCTCTGGAAAGTCTAATAAACTCCTGCACCAAAAGCTTTTGCGGAAACTTAAGCAGCAATAGCATAACAAGTATCTTTGTATTGACAAACATGTGAAAGACCAGGTAAGAGTAAACAGTCGTTTCTCACCAGGTAAGTAAAGATGTCACCAGCGCAGCTTGCTGATGATACTAAATGGTTAAAGGTGGCAAAAATAAAGACTGAAAAAATTGCAGAAAGTTCTTAGGAGACCAACTGAACAACAAGATAGCAGATTATGTTCAACACAGATAACTGCAACAAGATGAGCATGAAGGGGGGAATCCTAACTGTGCGTTGTAAAACAAAAAAAAAAAGCATTAACATTAACTAGAAAATGAGTCAACATCAAAGCAGAGAATACCACTATGCCACTGTAAATCAGTAATTTCTTAAATACCATATGCAGTTCTGGTCCTCTCATCTTGACATGAAAACAAAAGAACAGAAAAGGGCTGGAAAAAGGGAAACAAGGTAAAGAAAATTCCTCTACGAAGCATGAGTGTGTAGGCTAGTACTCTTAGCAAGAAAAAAAGATGCCTTTGGGGTATAAGAGAGAGAGGTGTAGGAAAGCAGGCTTCACTGCCCATCATGTCTTTTGATACCAGTACTAGGATGAAATCAACTGAAATTACTAAGAGCAAAGTTCAAAACTGAAAAAGGCAGCAGGCATGAGGAACATCTTAACAAGGAGTATATCAGATGCCAGAAATGTTTGTCACTTTACCCCAAACCATACATATTCCCACAGAAAAGAAAAACCCAGATACTGTATGTCGCTCGTGTAGCACCTGAGAGAAAAAAATGCTGAAAGGGAGAGGGGAGGGAAAGGGTGGGGCACTGGGGAGAGTACCATACACTTTCCTTGTTCCTACACTTCCCTAGGCTTTCACTTAAAACCACTGGTGGGACAGGATACCCATCTAGCTAGATCTGACTTTGTATCACCGTTGTTGTGATCTCTATCCAAATACATGCAGCCACGGGATAAATCTCTAAAGTAGTAGTATGGTGTCTCAACAGCCAAACCTAACTAGACTGGTAGGAATCAAGTTCAGTTTCAACAAAGAAGGTTTTCTCTTTTACTTTACAATAATTACCTTTTAATGGGACCAAATCGTGAAAATATTATCTCTAGGTCTTCATCTGTGGTCACAGGATTCAGTTTACAAACAAACAGCACATTTTCTGGTGGCTTGACTTCTGCATCTGGTAAGTCTCCCACCTGTGGCATACCAGAAAAAAAACTTTAATCACTTCTGCCTAAAGCTCTCTACATTATATTGCCACCAGCACAATGGCAATGCATCTTTTGGATGATCTCGGACACATTCCCACCACAAAATAAAAAAAATTAATGAAATATTTTTCTTCTCAATATCACAAATAAGTGTTTTCCATAACACTTAAAAATGGTTGTTTATTTGCAATTCCATCCCTGCAACTTCATGAAAGTCACAAATAATTACTACCTTGCTTTCCCTGTTTATAACATAACAAATACACAGTTCTAAAAGGTGAAAATGTACTTTTAGAGCCACTCTGTTACAAAAAAAAAAAATAAAATAGAGTGGATCCATTCCGTTTGTCTGTACCTAAGATAAACTCACCTTTCCTTGAAATCTGGCAACAGCTAGGATAAGCTTAAATTTAAGATAGCTTGATAAGGATGAGAAGTTGCACTTATACCACTTTGTTCAGACAGACAGAAGGGAGGAAGCATTCACGCTTACTAAGAAATAACACTTCCTTACAGTACACAAAACGGGGGGGGGGACGAAAGGGAATCAAAATTCCCATCTTGGACCTAGCAAATTAAGTTCCAGAGGAAAATGCAAATACATACATCACCTCCTGTTGAATTGCAGAACTACTTTTTAAAACCTGAACAAAAGACTAGGGATAAATTGTTTAAAATATCACTATCTTTTACTTAATATGCTAATAAAAAGGTAATGCACATTAGTTTGATAGCAAAAAGAAGCAAAATAACACAAGTAGCAGATTCCACAAAAGAGCACACAAAAGAAATTTAAGCAGATGACACTCTCAGAGAAGTACTGTTTCAACAAAAGAACAATGGAATTAATAGCTGGGGTCTTCCCAAACCAGTGAAACCAGCAGTACACTTAGTTTTTTCCATCTCTTCAGCTTATATAACATAGCTCCTTATCACATACTACCCGGCAATACTCACTGAAAATTACTGCATTGGCTTACATACCGCACTTGCCTTTTTTAGGTAACATGAAGTTTATATATAAAATAGGTCATTAGTCCCACTGCTGCTGCAAAACAAGAGCCCACACCTGCAGATCTCTTCTGCAACACTGTGGCCACATCTGGACTGATCTTGGTATTAGTCTCTGCTGCAAACTATTCACCATATATTTGAATTTGGTAGTTATAAAGAAGTGTGATGGATTCACCTATCCTTCAGCAATGTGTGTGCTTTTCTTTTCCTTTTTTTCTTGAAATAAATGAATTTATTTTATTATTATCTATAATAATATTATTATATATAATATTACTTATATCATTATACATTAGTAATTATTCTAAGTGATTATTATATTAATTAAAAGCAATAAATTTTAATATTATTTTAATAACATTGATATAATTAAATTATGTTTAATTACTATTAATTATATATTACTATATCGTTATTATATATTAGTTTTTATATTCAATATTCAATTCATTTAATTCAATTATTTTATTCAATAAAACAAAAGACTTCAAAGTATATTCACAATTTTTTGTTACTATATGGAGTTTACAACTGCCAGCAGTTACCAAACATGAAGTTAACCAATGTTAAATTCAACTAACCCCACAGATGGAAGACATCCATTACATATATGAACAATGCAATCTCAATGCCGCTATATGTACTGGGAAGAGATTAACTCAAATTTGCAGAGCTTTCTCCCACATATGCTAAACCTTTTCCAAGTTATTCCACAGCATTATTATGTATGCTATGTTTTTTAGCTGGATGCATTTCCAGCAAGTTTTTATAAAGCCTCCACTGGCCCACTTTTAATCCTGTCTTTAAGAATGAAACACCACCAGTTTTCATAGAATCATTGAATGGTTTAGGTTGGAAGGGACCTTGAAGATCATCGAGTTTCAACCCCCCTGCCATAGGCAGGGACACCTCCCACTTTTTTTATCAGAAAGCTACCTCCAGTGCTCGCACTCAATCCCATTCATTGTACCACAGATATTTAATAGCACAGATTCATGACATTTTTATCAGATAAGCAATTTCAAGACAAATACTACATATCCTCCTAGACTTAATATAACATGCACACACAGAGCAATAGTATCTAAAAGGTAAATACAGAAAGATGTTCACCATTTCCAGAAGAATGGCACGAGTTTTTGCTTCTTGTTCTGCCTGAACTTCTTCTATTTCATCTGCAGACCGTCCTTTCAAGTCGTCAATTTCTTCATCTGCTCCTATTCTGCCACTCTGAAAAATGAAGGAAAAAGCTATTTGTTAACAAGCCATAGCCAAAAATTCTTTTCCACTTTCCAAATACTACTTGGATGACCTCCCCCTTCACCCTCCAAAACATGAAGAATGCTTAAGCACTCTATCTCTGCAAAACTGGGATTTCATTCTGTTCTTTCCACATACATTTAAAAAAAAAAGAGAGAATATGTTATCCTCACGTGTTTCAGGCATTATGAACTATGTATGAACTTTCAAGCCCAATTTGAAACGTATTCAGTTAGATATTCTAAATTCTTTATACTCCCATCTCATACTCAACATCTCACCACAAGTGTCAACTCATTTCTAATCTAGATAGGTCCTACCAGAAATTAAGATAAGGAACACTGTGGTGTCTCGTAAGACTCAAATATTAAACCTGGTATATCACGACAAGAATTACATTTTTACACATCTCCATCTAGGCAGGATTTGAGGTTTAATTTTTTTCTCCTCATCAGCATCTCTAGAATGCTGCCCTTCTTACAGACGTTTCTACACCAAAACGTGTATCTTCAGACAGGCTATAGGGGAAGAAAATTGAGTAAAAGTTTTCAAATCTTTATGTTGGCAGTGAGCTATTAAACTCCTCATACCATTTAACATATCTGAAAGTACATCAAAGATTAACCACAGTGCAGACATACTATGAAAGCCTAATTCCAATCTTGCAATTATATCTACTAAGCTTAAAAATAAACAATATTCTCTCTAGTCAATTTATTCACTGCTTTAAACAACTGTTTCCATACAAGCAGATAATCTCACATAGCAACTTCCATAACTGCATGCTATAAGCGATGAATAATTACAATTATGTTTTTAGCAAATTCCTTCTGTTTGAACAAATACACCACAACAGTATGCATGCTTGCAGATATAACTCAGAGAATGACCAAGATTGCTTCCACTGAAACGCAGACTACTTCACATTTAAAAGGAAAAAAGCAGTAAGTACTTCAAAGTTAGTTGTATTTTGTCTTCTACCAGAGTATACAAAAAACAGCAATTCCAAAAGTGAGTATTATGAATGTTCAGCTTATCTACACTGCAATTAGAAATCTAAAATACAGCTTTCCAACCTAACTCCACCATAGTCCCAGGGGAAAGCACACAAGTCACCCTTTTATCTTTTTCTTGAAAGATTAAGCAGCTGTATTTGACAGCAATAGCCCCAAATAACAGACAAGCATTTGACATATCAGAACTCAAGCCAGCGCAGTAGAAGAGCATCTCTTATGCTCCTATGCTGAAAATGTGCAGCTCTTTTACGATATACATTTGACATACAAATTCTTGAAGACAGAATTCTTATTTTGACCAAGTCTGTGCTGGCCACTAATAGGGATAAATTTATTTCATTATTTCTTCCAACTTTGCCCCAAGACGCTATCATAAACACTCACATCTAGCTGCTCCTTAGTAGGTTCTGGTGAGCGATCAGGAACAGACAAGCCAGGTGGATCTTCAAACGGATCATCTAAAATTACTGTGTGATTTATCCTTATAGAAAACAAACAAAATCAAGACCTGCATCAGTCACGTGCAAATAAAACTCTCTTTACCCAAGTAACAGGAAACCATCCCCACTGATTCTCAGTTACATCTCAAACAGCCAAACATACTGTACACTTGTAAATACTAGTACTGACGCTTTTGTAAAGGCAATATAGTTGCGCATTTTCTTATATAATTGTTTATTTTAATACCTGCTTATTTTACCAATAATACTGGAATAAAAGAGTACTTAAAGATGCCATGTACAGGTCACCTGACATTGCTATATTAAGCCAGTTTCCCAAAAAAAATGAATTTGTTTAATTATAATGTATTCCTCAAAAAGGGAAGTTAAAAGCAGTCACACCTGATATCTTGATACGGGATAAAATCCTTATCTACAAAGGTTTCATTAATTGTCTTCAATACATCCATGCCTTCTGTCACTTCTCCAAATACTGTATGCACACCATCAAGGTAATCCAGGTTTTCCCCTGTAGTAATAAGAAACTACAAAAGAAGATACAAAACCAGTAACAGTAAATAGAAAAATTCAGGGCTTGAGTTTTATCTTAGTAGAGGTACAACTCTCACTGAAATCAGTGGGGGAAAAAAATTCTTCCCGACTCCCAGGGGAGAAGATTAGCCTTCTTCCGTCAGGTCTGAGAACATGACGAGCCAACCTACAGCTCACAGCCACTGCCTGAAGAAACGCTCTCGCACACAAGCCTTCCTCTGCATGAGCTCCCAGCTCTAGCTCATTGGACCCTTCTGAAAATTGATTTGACTCAGTGATCTGGCAGAAAATCAGACCAGCAGAGGAAGAGCAGATAGTTATCTGCCAGGCAGGTTTGTTGAGCAAGATCGGCAAAGGTTGTGACAGGCATCACAGCTGATGAAAAAGACAAAGGACAGAAAAAGCAACACTACTCCTCTGGGCGGCAGAGAGCTGCAAGCTGAGCTCAAATCACCTGCTCATCGAACTGCATTCAGCAGGTGCATTTTCACAATTTTGCAAAAGCTTCCACAGTTCTACCTTCACCTGCTCCTATCCAGACTTTCTTCCTTCCTTCCCTTGTATCACAAACCCTTCTCTCCCAAAAAATAGGATGCAGTAGCACTGAGAGGAGAACGAGAACACGGTAGCATTGACTCCAATCAGCTTGAACTGGCACTGAAATGCATCCCAACACAAATCAGGTGTTTTGCTTTAGGGCAAAACTGAAACTATGGAAATTGACACCAACTGAACACTTGGTAACAAATCAAAGGCGGAAGACAGTTGATAACGAACAAGAGAGGAAGAAGCAGATATGCACTAACAACAGAACACAACCATTACATCCACGCTTTACAATCTGACTGGTAACATCTCACTCCTCATCTCTGCAACACAGTTAAGACTGGTTAGTATTTGGTATAGGTTACACAAAGCTACGTCTTATCTACAAGCCAACTCCACAAAATTCCTTACTGGAGTCTTTCCTTCCCAAGGAAGAAGCTGCAATACTGCTCCTGGGAACTGCATTCATTCCCATACGCCTGTGTATATGCTAGCAGGCTGCATTCTTAAATGTAAATACAAATGTCATCTCTTTTTCCTAAACCCTCCACCCAAACAATTTTATACAATTTATACAATGCAGGGAAGCAGCAAAATTAACTCCATATACTACAAGCTCTAGCTGGAATAAAACTGTAGTTTTTTTAAGTTGCTCTTTGATTATTAAAAAAAACTTTTTTAAATTAAAACATATGCATATACAAGTGAGGCATTTCAATATATAAAAGTGACTGCATCTAAAATAAAAATTTAGAAATAATATCATTCTATGAGATTAGAGTTTTAAATATACCTACAGCAAAAACTCTACGAACAGGGAACAGCAAAGGGAACACCACCACTTTCAAAAATTCTTTTATAACACCACTGGGATAAAACTGTAAACTTACATTATATTATTAATGCACACTTTTATGTAACCATACAGAGGAAACTGTAGTATGATTTCGGTTTTCAAACTAATATGAAATTATAACCAGAAAGTTTAAAGATTATTTCAATACCCAGTTTCCTTACTTTTCACTTCCATTTAACTACAGGATTTTTTTCCTGCCCATTCTATACATTACCAAAATCCCATCAAGGTATTAAGAGAAATGAATAAACAAAGGAAAAAAAGAGCACTGAATGCTAACAAAAAAAATTTATAAAATTAATCTAGGACAGGATTTGAATCTAAGCATTTTAATCTCTTTCTCTTTAATCTCAAATTCCCATTGGCACCCACAGCACAATGCAAAATACTAATATATGGCATGCTTTTTGACCATATTACAAGATGATGCTACTGAGATGACACTGTCATTGTTATGCCTCTGTGAATTCAAGGAATTTTCATTGTAGTTACTTAGACAAGTACCAAGGCTTTCCAACACCGTATGCTGACCTGTGATCCATGCTGATCATTACCATTGTTCACCATTGACACGGTTCCCTTTTTCTTGTGTTTAATTCTCGGCACTTTTTCTGCCTCAAAAAATCTAGCTTGATCGCCATACAGTTGACTGCAAAAATATATAACAAGTATGTTACAAGGCAAAGGAATTTTCAAAAGTGAGATAAACAAATGCTGTAAACCAGTAAATAGAAGATCTTAAAAATTTTTACATTGGCATTCAAATAAAACCAGAATTTACATTGCATCCACGTGCATTTTTGGGGAGCTGTACACTTACATAATTCACTTTCTATTACACGGAACAACAGATTTTTCTTTGAGGCATTTCACAGAGACTTTTTTTTTGCAGGGCAGGGGGTGGGTATTTGTATGTTTTTAAATGCAGCAGATAACATTTTTCTAAGGCATGAAGCAAATATGTATTTTGATAACTAGGTTCCATAAAAATAAATTAATCCATGCTGTAATAATTTATATCCTAAATTTCTATTCCAAGATAAATGCAAAGCCGCTAAATATATGTGTAAACCTTGTTCATCATACAGACAGGACTGCACACATTAAGTTGAGAAGCACAGGATATGGCAAATTGTTAAACTCTTTTTAACTTTTTAAGTCTAACCCTGATATCACTCATTTTGTCTCACTCCATAATTGACAGATAAATGGTCAATACACACACTTGCCCAAATTTAAGGACAGTGTTGTGTTTGAACTCATTTTGAGTGTGTAAGCCTCTATGAAGAGGGGATTCAAAGTAAACTTTGCCTGCATCAGTCTCCCAGGTAGCAAGAACAGTAGCAAACCTCCAATTTTTGGTAGCAAAACTCCAATTTTGTGTACTTTGGCAGTAACGAACAGGTAGAAGAGATAAATTGCCATTCTCCAAGCTAGCAGCTGAACAGAACTTGCCACATCACAATATAATTCCTTATCTGCCACACCAATGAGACGCAGAAAACTGATCCTTATAAAAGAGCAGAATATCAAAATAAACTTGATCTACCCATGTGCAGAGATAGCTCCAGTCTGGCAAGTTTACCTACCTAGACTTGCATCTGCTTAGCACAATCATACCGCTTCCAGGATCACCAGAGTGGGGATCCATGTGTTCAAGGTTTTGTATTTAAGAGGCTCTGACAGACCAGACTTACAAAAGTCAACATCGGTCTAGCAACACTGCTTCTGTTCAAAATGAGCTATTTATCTTTGTATACTGTGTTTCCCAACACACCAGGTTTAGTTCTGCTCTATAATTTTAACTCTACTTTTAGTAGCAATTTCAAAGGAATCGTATAGAACATATGCACGTTGCTAACCCCCATCCCTAGCTGTTTGAATGATTTCTTCAACTTTTATGTGCATGACCGCTAAAAACATCTTAAACAAGGAAGAAAAGTGATTTCCTAACACACATTCAACATGACTAAAATGAACTCAAGTAAATTTTTAGAGCAACAGGATTGCTTTCTTACACACAGAGGAAATCAAGTATAGCCTCTCTACTCCCCTCCAGCTCAATTAAACACACTTGTTACAAAAATAAAAGTAGTAACAAACTGCTAACGATTTTGCCTGCTACACAGCAGTTAGTTATACTTCTCTTGCAAAACCAAACCTATAGATATTTGCTAACTTTGAGATAAACAGAAATGTACGTACAACTTGTTAGTTGTAACTTCGCTTCTAAGGTCAGAGACAGAACACTGCCCAGACAAAAAGTCTGAACAGCCAAAGGCAGCGTAGGAATTGAAAAGGTATTTAGGTATGACAACCAAAGAAACCTATGTATCAACATTTTTACTTCCCATGAGTAATTCTGCCCCAAGACAGATGAAGACAACCCAACTGGAATCCCAATTCCCCTATACAACTTCTCTATCGACTAAGTAGCACAAAAGTTTTACTTACCAAAATATGGATTCCCCTCCACGGCCAGTTCCCATGGGGTCACCAGTTTGAATAATAAAATCCCTCTGTCACAAAGCAGAATACACAAGATATCGCTTTCACATTTGTGAATTTAAACCAACAAAAAATAAAACAAGGAATTGAGAATACTCACCTGTACATTATAAATAAGACAATAGTTGTAGTACTTGACTTTGCAGAGCTTCAGAAAATTCAGACAAGCTGTAAGAAATTGTACCAACATTTACTAAAGGAAGCCCCAGATATAATAAATGTAGATATTACAGTTATCCAGTTCAATGCGTAGAAAAGTGCTTCTGGAGCTGCCTGTGTTAGGGCTCACCAGTGCACAACCTATAAACGCTGCGAGAAATCCTCTAAGGAGAGGTAACATTTCCTCCCTTCCTAAAGTCTCTTTCTAGGGACTCGGAGAACCCTAAACACAGCGACTTACACAGAAACGCACATTTCTGCTCCCCAGTTTATTTCCGAACACCTGAGAAAGAAGATCACAGTTTCCTTCCGATTTAGAATATATTATTTTCTCATGTTTTTTGAATAAATATGGATTACACGTGAAATAATAGTAAAAAAAATAAATAAATCCAAACTTCCCAACAGCAATTGACGCTTGTAAGCACTGCGAACACACACACAAACAGAAGCCGCCCGCGGGCGCCGCTGAGGGAAGCCCGGCCCTCATGCGGATCTAAGCCCCGGACCCGGACTCGGGCCCGACCCGAGGGCCGCCAACAGCGGCAGGCAGGCGGTGCGCTGCCGGCGGGAAACACCCGCTGGAAGCCCGGTTCCTCGGGGGGCCCGGCCGGCAGCTGAACCTCAAGTCGCGACAGCCCGAGCGAAGGCGCCCGGCTCTCCCCCAGGGGCGGGAGGTGCCGCCGGGCAGCGCTGAGGGGAGCCCGGCGGCCGGGGCGGCGCGGGAGGGGAAGGGGGAATGGGGAGAAGGAGGGGAGCGGCCCAACGGCCCCTTCTCCTTCCCCGAGCGGCGGCCAAACCTCGGGAAGCGTGGCGGCCGCCAGAGCGCCGGGAGCCGCAGGGAAGCGAGCCGGGCGTCCTGCCCCCGACCCCGCGCCACAGCGGCGGCCACAAACCGGCACTTCCTTCACCGGGACCAGGCGCCATCCGGGGCGGGGGGGGGGAGCGGCAAACGCTGCACGCCGCTTCCACCCGCCCGCGCAAGGGGTAAAATCGTGCCCACCGCGACTCCCCTAGCCCCGGCCCCGGCGCTCCTACCGCGAGGCCGCTCCTCCGTGTACAGGTCGATCACCAGGTCGCCCAGCGTGGTCTCCAGCAGCACGGCCATGGCAGCCACCCGCCTGTGCACGGCGGCGCGGCGCGGCCCGCCCTCGCTGGGCCGCCCTCTGCCGGCGCGGAGGAGCAGCTGGCGCCGAGGGAGGCCGCGGGCGGTGCGGAGGGCGGGCGGCCGGGCGGGGCGGGGGCTGCCCCCGGGGGCCCTGCCGGGAGGCCCGGAGCGGGAGGGGCAGCGGACCCCGCGGCTGCGCCACCAGGGCTCTCCTCTGCGGCGGGGACAGGGCGGGAGGCGGCGGGGGCAGAGCTCCAGGGAGCCCTTCCTGAGGGGATGGGGGAGAAATGGAGACCCGCAGGAGTCAACCTCCTGTGGCAAAATTTTGAGGCTGATCGTGCAGCTTTTGAGCTCACTGCTGGGGCTGTGCGCTTATTTTACATACTCAAAGAAAGCCAGTTTTACCTCATAGGTATTAATGGAGCACCTCTGCCATGAAGGCAGACTGAGAGAGTTGGGGTGGTTCAGCCTGGAGAAGAGAAGGCTCTGGGGGGACCTTCCTGCAGCATTTCAGTAAAGAGGGCCTGCAGGAAAGATGGGGACAAACTTTTTAGCGGGGCCTGTTGCAATAGGGCCAGGGGTAATGGTTTTAAACTAAAAGAGGGTTGATTCAGACTAGATAGAAGTAAGAATTTTTTTCCATTGAGGGTGGTGAAACCCTGGAACAGGTTGCCCAGAGAAGCTGTGGATGCCCCATCCCTGGAGGTGTTTAAGGCCAGGTTGGAGGGGGCTTTGAGCACCCTGATCTGGTGGGAGGTGTCCCTGCCCATGGCAGGGGGGTTGGAACTAGATGATCTTTAAGGTCCCTTCCAACTCAAACCATTCTATGACTCTACAAATTAGAGGGTTATAAAGTGATTAACAGTCCCAATATTTGCCTTGAGGGCACGGTCACAACACAACCTGTAGCACTGTGGGTGACACCGACAAGACAGACAAGCAAACAGAATTTATTCCCTTCCAGCTGATGCTGTAGGGTGTTCTTGGGCTTATGCATTGCAGCTGAACTAATCTCTTTTTGCCTTCAGAGCAAGGGATCCTGCTCCCCTGCGTGGAGACCTGCCTGCGCCGTCTTCACCTCTTTCCGGATCACGCTCTGGTACTCATCACACAATGAGTTGATTCAAGTCACTAATCTGTTGGAAAACAATTTCTTTTTTATTGCTGAATTTGTCTTCTGCCAGATTAGTGACCTGAAGTGACTCACCCTACAGTAAAAGGGAAACAGTGAAGGGGAAGAGGGGGAGCGGGAACGCACAGCTGGCAGTACAAAGAGGTGCACCTAGGTTGGTAAGAGCAGGATCTCCTCTTTCAGAAGCAGCAAAAGTCGTATCAGATCACCACATTATATAACAGCACCTTTATAAGAAGCCGAGCTGGGAATTTTCTGTTCATCGCTGTCCTGCTGCATGATGGTCCTAGGACCAAGATCTGCCCTGCAGGGAGTTGTGTTCTGCCTCCCCAGAGTGCTAGCTTTCAAAGCTGTTTGGGCCACCACCAAGCATTTTGCAGGGTTGTATTGTTTTTGTCAGCTTATTCCCAGTCTGTACATCAATCCTGAATTGATTCAAGGCTGTTTTTAAGCCATCCTGTATGGCAGTTATCGATAGAAGAAAGCACTATAGCACACATTACATTTATTACTCTGAAACTTTAAGAGGGATGTAAACAGTACATCAGTTTTATGCAAGCCTGTGCTGACTGAAGTTTTAACTATTTACTTGCTACTTCGAGAACTTGTACTTTGCACTTCAGTACGAAAGCATCCCACTTACTTAGTGGGATCACTCTTTTTAGTCATAAAATAAATGAAATGGTAATTTCCTTCTTCTCTGTACTGCCTTTTGCCTTCTAATATCCCATGGTTACAATGAAGATTCAAAGAAAAAAATGGCTTTTCATGATCACTTTAAAAAGTCAGAAACATCGCTTCCAACTTAAATGTAAAACCACTAAAATACAGCACTTCTGGCACACTCAGCAGCTCGAGCAGTAGTCAGTCTCAGTACAAAATACTTAAAAATGTTATGCATTTTAATAGTTGTAAATGTCAGGACACGTTCCCCAGTAGACCAGAGGAGCCTAGAAGGCTGAGCCAAAGGGAAAGCTCTCTTACGCTCCCATCTTGGCCTGGCATGGAGTAGTTACTGACTCACCCAAGGACAGCTCACTTCTGTAACTAGATGACTAGTTATTTAGTTATTGCTGGGATTTTTACCACTTGTGTTAAACAAAACTGTTATGCCTGTGGCAGGGGGGTTGGAACTCGATGATCTTCAAGGTCCCTTCCAGCCTAAACCATTCTATGGTTCTATGATTCTATGATGACATCCGTTGTGCTAGGAGACTAATAAAAGTTTTGAAATTTGGGGAAAACAGAAGTACGCTCAAAGCATTACTAGCGCATAATTTTTTGCAGTTTTAATTAAGGACTGAAGAAAAGGGAGTGCAAAAGATTGTGAGAAAAAGGAGAGAATGAAGGAAACAAAAATGGAAGGAAAGCATTAGTTGATATATAGTTTACCAGGAAACTTGCAAAAGGAGACAGTCAAAAAGGAACAGGCATTCATCTCCTGTTCCGTTTCAGTGAGATGCTGAATTCCTCGAGGTCAACTGAGAACCCAGCCTGAACTTTGTTGAATCTATACATTCTGCAGGTCAGCAGTCCTTGCTTCCCTGTAGTTTTGTATACTCTGATACCATTAATTATTATGCCTCTGGTACATTTCGTAAACATTTTAATCATTAATCTAATACACAAAACACTGTATTATTGCAGCTTGCTTTTGCTCCTCTAGGGTTCACTAGTCCCGTTGGGAGGTAACCCCACTCTGATTTACGCAGAGAGTGCAACTCATATTTAGGAATTCGGGTAATTTAAACTTCTTCCCACCAGCACATGCAAATGACTGCAAGTACCAACAAGAGCTGCATTCTTGTAGCTGCCATCATAGCCCTGAAGACTCTTATGTGCCCTTTATGAGATTCAGCAAAATGTCTTGTTGGGGAGCTGTCTTACCACAGAGTTCTCTGCCTGGTGAGACTGCACAGCGAACAGACCCTTTACCTATTTCTTTTAGTTTACCAAACACAACAGAATAAACAACAAAAAAAAAAAGCTCAAGGACAGGTGTACAAGAAACTAGGTAAATTAGGCAACAGTAAAGAGAGGCGGTAGAAATTAAGGCATCAGTGTTTTTATCCCTTGTTCCATTACTGACTTGTGTCATCACGGAGAATTCGGTTCACCAGCTTTATTTTTTCTAATCTCTAAAATAGTACTAACTACTGATCATAAAAGTATTTAGTGATGAAATATCTGAGGTTTGCACATAATACGTATGAAACATACTTCACGATACATGACTCTCTCAGGCCTCATTTTCCAGTGCCTTGTACCTTGTGCCAGATGTTGCTACCAGCGTCCCGTGAATGCAAACTGCATATAAAATACCGAGTTTCTATGGGGTTTATGATTTACATTCGCTATCACCCAAGTGGGAGTCACACGAGCAATATAAAATCGGGGCTACGGATTCCTTCAGCCGGACAGGGAATTCATTGCCCTGCCCTGGCTACGTTAGAACCCGTTATGATGTTGGCCACCCTGACCGTTAGAAAGGGTTTTGCTAACAGACAGCCGCACTCTCTCTCCTTGCCAATAAAGCACTTTTTTACCTTCACACCCACCGAGGACTCGGAGACCCCGGTTGTCCCCTCGCTCGGTGCCCAGTGGCTCGGTCTGAGGAGGGCGCGTTGGCCATTTCATACCGAGCAGTAATCATTAACGTAATTACTATGCGGGTAATTCTCTTAACTATGCCAAGTGCTTTCAAAGGCTGCGATCATCTGTAAACCGTAACGTCGCTCTGCAACGCCGGGTTCGCGATCTTCCAGCGGCGCCGGTGCCAGGCCCGGGCCGCCCAAGGAGGCGGCCTACCTCAGCCCGCCGGGGGCTCCCCCGCACGGCCCGGCCCGGCCCGGCCCGGCCCCCTCCCTCCTCCCGCCGCCTCCCCCGCTTCCTCCCGGCCCCGCCCCGCCCCTGCCGCCGCCGCCGCCGCCGCTTGTTGATGTTTCACTTTGTTTTAATTCCCCGGTCGCAAGATGGAGGCGGCGCTGGGACGGCGAGAGCTGCTGCCGCCGTTACTGCTGTTGTTGCTGCTGCTGCTGCTGGACGCCGCCCTGCTGGGCCCGGCCGCGCCGCTGCAGCTGGGCCAGGTACCGACGGGGCCGGGGCGCGGCGGGGCCAATCCCTGTCCCTGTCCCTGTCCCTCCGAGGGGGGAGCCGGACCCCGGCGGGGCGCTGGGCGGCGGGGCGGGTTCTCCGGGCCGCAGGGCCGGCCGCGATGGGGGTCGGCCGCAGGCTGGCAGGGCCGGCCGGGCGGTGCGGCGAGGGGAGGGGAGGGGGCGAAGCCGGTGGCACCGGAGGGCAGTGTGCCGGGAGCTAGGGGGTTTTTTGTGAGGTGGGTGGTTTGTTTTGGTTTTTTTTTTTTTTTTCGCGGCTGTAGCACCTGGCAGCCGAAGGTGTATCACCCCTGCTTGGCGTGCTCGTCCTGCTGCTCAAGTAGGTTTCGGTCTAAAACGTACAAAAACGGTACAAAAGGGCAAAATTATGCGTCAGTTACCGTGCACGCAATGGTTCCCCCACCTCCCCCTTTAATGATTAATTTTTATAGGATTTGATACGCTGAAATAAAGAGCTGACAGGTTGAAGGGGTGGGTGCGGGGGGAAGAAAGTTACTTCTATGCAATGTAGCTGTATTTATATTATATTTTCATGCTTGTCTGCCCGCATCGGGATGGCTCAGTGCTACAGACATACGCGGTGTGGTAGGTCCGCGTTTGCTCCCAGTGATTTCTGTAGTCTTGAATTGAACCAAGAAAAGGGGGTTTGATGTGTTGGTATATTACAGGGCATCATGCTGTTTCTGCTTCTATTCCAGTACCTATGCTGTATCTTGGCAAGATTAGTTTTAGATTAAACTTGGTGGCTTTTTAAATAGCGGAAGGAATTTTTTGCCTGTTACTTAGGAGATCTTCTCGGTGGAAGTGAAAAGATGTGCTGTGGCACCAGTGGGCTTTGACCTCTGGAATTCCAGGAGAGAACTGGGTTCTTCTATCTGTACTTGAATCATGACTAAATACATCCTCTAATTGTTGTAATTGTGAACTCCAAGGTGTGACATCACAAAGAGGCAAGAGCTGTGTTGGGTTTGTAGTCACTTGTCTAGGCAATGCGAAGTTGCTGTCGTGTCCGTAAATTTATTATGGACTTTTTTTTTTCCTCCAGAGGGTTGGGGTTTGGGTTGGGATTTTTTTTTTCATTTAAGTAAAACCTTTCCAAGAAAGCCTGATAGAGGCCCTGCACTGGCACATCCTGTGTTACGAAGCAGAATTCCTGGGCTTACTTCCTGCTTTCGGCTTCTCTATATGAACATTGGAAGAGGGATCTGCTTCGCTCTGGTTTCAAAGTGGGGGTCTAGATCTTCAGACATCTGTAAAAGTGCATGAGTGCTTGAAGGCAGGTGCAGTAAAGAGGGCAGAGAGAGCTCCATCCTCAGGTACTTTGCTTCTCCCTCTGAGAAAGGGAATGCTAGCTTGAATTTGCCAAAAGACACGTAAAGTGACAATGGAATGGACCTATGCTCTTGCTTACCTTCCACCTGGAAACCATCACACTTTCACACCACAACTTCAACTTAATAGCATTAAAGTTGTTTGTCACAGCTGGCAATTGTACAAGATGTGGAGGCACATCTGCGCATGCTATCTTTGGGTCTGAAAGCGCGAGTGAGCACGGCACAGGGGAGCCGGAGCGGTCCCGTGGAAGCCAGGCTGGGGTCAGAAATAGCATAGGTACGTTCTGGAGTGCTAACAGGGCTTGACTTAGTAACTGGGGTGTAATGCCTCATGGGCACCACTGTGCTGTTTGTGGGGCTGAGTGTGTCCATTTGTGCCGTACTGCTTAGGTTGGTCTGTCAGCTCCGTTTTTGCTGGTTGGAAGTGTCTGCACTTCTTCAGCTTTATACTGGTGTGGTGGCATAAGTATATGCAGAAAAGCTCTTTTAAGAGTCGAAAAGGGAATGTATATATTTTTACTTTAGTATTTTTTCTTTTTAAATCTCAAACTTAAAAAAGTAAAAACTTGTGTTTCTTCCTGCACTACTTCTTTTTGTCCATATGGGATCATTTTTGATGTAGAAGGAACAATACATCTTGAGAAAGTTTTGAGTAGAAGGATTGCTGGTTTTTGAGCATGAGCTGGTTAATGGTGGCCTGATAGGAACGGAAGTGCCTGGGCAGTGGGAATAGGCAGAGCGGGAATGCCACGCTGTCAGGTTGGCTTCAGAAGCCATGAGCTTAATGACAGTGGGCGATGGGGTCAGAGTAACCGTGGTCTTTCCTCAGAATGGCTCGGGACTGCAGACTGGCTGGGAGCAGGCAGCATCAACATGTTCAGCTTTTCTTTGACTAGATATGGCTGTGTCCTCTATGATCCTGTGAGCCCACTGGCAGCATACAACTGATAGCTTCACATTTTGTAATTCTTGTACGTGGTATTGAAGTTTACCTCCAAGTTGGTGGCCATGATGTTACAGAAACCATAGTGGAAGGACTGAGGAAAAACCTTGAAACATTGGAATAATGATTCGTAAGGCTGAAATGCTTTTGTTCAGCTCTGGAATGTGTACGCCTCCATTGTTGTGCAATACTTGTCATTTCTTAAATAAGCTGTTTTGAAATCTGGACCGTTTTTTTTTTTTTTAAACATTTGCATGTCTGTTTTGATTTTTCTTTCTCCTCCTGAAATTTGGATGAGCAAAACTGGATTACAGATTGATTGATATTAGACAAAGTTTAAAACGAAAAAAAAGGCAGGGAATGATGCAATAAAACAACTGACCTTCGCATTAAACTAATGTGTTTTTCTGGTGCGAGGTCAAGAATTAGGTTTTGTGTTTTGGAGTATTTTTTTTAATGTGCTGATAGGAACTGGCTAAAAGCACAGTAGACTGAATGCTAATGCTATGTTGTTTGCTTACTCTGTTTGCCTCTTGATAATTTAGGTTTAGCAGTGTTCTTTCTAAACTGCGTACTTGCCTACCAGACTTTTTTTTTTTAGTTCAGTTGCCTGAAAAACATTGTTTTCAGATTATTTGTTGGCTGCAAGAAACCTCTGTGTGGATGGATTATTTCACAACAGAAGAAGGTGATCTGCACTACATCAACCATTTGAGTACCTGTGCACTGGGTGTAATGTATTTTAATCAAAGAACGAACTCATCAATGGTGACATGCTGAAATGTTTCTTTCATCACTTCATGCCAGTTTCTGTTAACAGGCTAGCACATTCTGAACTTTATGCGCGAAAGATCTGACATCATCTTTCCATGTATATTTGATTAAATTAAAGCAGTATGATGCAACCATGTCCTGGTGATGTGAGATTTAAGTATTCACCTTTAAAACTCCTGATAAAATATTCGTTGTATGAGTTGATTTAATAGGGAGAAAGCAAAGGCCATTAATTCTAGCAACATATGTAGGGCAAAGGAAAGGATAAGCAATGTTATACTAAGAATCATCACAAAGCAAGGAAGGAATATAAGTGTGATTGTTCAGAAAAGAGAAGTAAAGCAAAAGCATCGTGTTAGATTTTTATAGTGATAGTTCAGCTTTATTTACTTAAGCAAATACTGGATTTCATTATCTTACCCCAAATATTGCAATGCAGTTTAATAATACCAAACCTTATTGGAGCGGATTTTTGTACTAAAATTTTGTAAAATGTGAGGGACTAATTATCATCCTGCAAACTTGTCAAGTCCAACTTGTCATGTCAGATTTGTACCATCATTATTTCTTAATTCAGTTATGCCTGATTGCAGTTAAGACTCATCCCACAACATAGCTCTGTTTTGAGTCTGATGAGAGAATTATGAGAAGCACAGATCACAGAGCCCTGGATTGCAAATATACAGTTACACTATTTGGAGCCAGTTGCCCATGTGAGCGCCAGGGCTCAAATAGTATGAGTTTGGGTGGTAGTTTTGTTTGTCTGTTTGAACACTTTTTTTTCCCCATAACCTCTTTTCAAATTTAGAAACGAGTTATTAGTTTTGTCTATTTCTTATCTGCTTGGCAACCTTCACTGGACTTTATATTTTCCTATTACAAACAGGATATCCCAATAGTGCCTGTGTAGTCGCTGCGAGGGGATTGTCTGTCTTCCAAGTGTCTGTGCAGCTGGCCATCTTGCAAGGCACTATGCCATCTGTTCCTAGTGCTGCCCGCTCCGCTTCCCACAGGCCTTCTACTGCAGAAAGAGCCTTGTTTGGAGAGCCTCAATAGGGAACAGCTGTGCTTTAAGTGGGTTGGCTGCTGGCGGCTGAATGGAGATGGGGTTTATGTGACTAATGCGGTTGTGTAGGGCTTAACAGTTCCCCTGTACTGGGAGGAACTGGATGGTGCACCCCGTCAAGTGCCTGCTGCCCATGGAAGAAGTTTTCCCACGATTCTGTAATCGGGTCTGTTTGGAGTTCCTGCGCGATTAGACCCAACAGCTTTGTCTTGCGTGGCATTTTTCATAAAAGGTTAAGATCAGGTGAAATGTCCTCTGTAGCTTTGTGTGGCATTGGTATGGGGAGTCTTTAATAATTAACTAATACTCCCTTTTAAATTATGCCGGATGCTTTATATTCTTGGTGGCCATCTTTTCCCCTTCTTGCTTTTCTGGTACTACTGCGATTACACTGCCCCAGTTAACACTCCTGGGTTCCGTTGCAGCACATGGTGAAAGAGAGAGGATTTGAAAATGATTACTACCTGCTTATCTCTATTGACCCAAGTTCACAAAAATTCACTAGTTCACTGTGATGTGTGTCACCACACTGTTACAGCTGTTGCCGAGCTGTTGTAGAACAGAATGACATACATTTGTGGTAGAAGTGCTGTCGTCTTTACAGGTACTGTGGCCATTACCACTGCCAATCTTACTGCTGGAACACTAAAACAGTGATGAGAAATCATAGGAAAACTCAGGAGAGACATCCACATCCTATAACAGCATTAAGAATGATGGGGCTGTTTTTAGTGTAAATTGGAGAGTTTTATGTGAAGGCGTTCGCCAGAACAGGAAGGGATAAGATGCTGTGAGTGATGGAACGGGTGTCAATGGTAAGCTGAAAGCACAGCCTGATTCCTAGGGACCTGAATTGCTTCGTGGGGCTGTCCTTTGATTCCGACTCTGTCAAAGTGCAGGTTTCTCAAATATTCCAATTAATTCAAGACGTTTTAAATTACCAGACTGCCTGAAATTTATGTGAACTTTCATGATATTGTTAATACTGAAGAGCGTATTGTAAGTTATACAAACAAGTTTTATACTCACAGTTCAGGCTTATCCAGAACTTGACAGTGCAATATTATGGATTACTGCAGAGGATGTGTGTCCTGCTCTCGGTGACTTTGTTGCTAAAAGATTGGCTTACTATGCTTTTGATACACAAAATAAATGATGGAGGGTTATTTGCTTTTCTTAGTACTGAAGTGTATAGCCGTAAGACACATCTATAAAACATTTCTCTCTCTTTTTTTTTTTTTCCCCTAAGTGGTGGGTTTTGTTATGGTAACATAACAAAGTATTTTCTCTGTTGAAATTAAAGGATGTTTCATAAGTCTGTGAGTCTTCACGCCTAGGATTGGAAAGATGGGTATTTGAGTTATCACTGGGGGACTTTCTAGCAAGTATGGCTTGTCAGGCCAGGCATTTCATCATGAAAGCGTGCTACAAGAGCTATTGTCCTGCCCAGCCTGTTTTCCTCCCAGCTTAGCAAGCATTGACAACCTATGGCTCTCAAGCACTTACTCATGAGCAAATATCAAAGGGGGTACCAGCGGGGGTTCTGTTAACAGGGGGGGATGCTGTGCATCACCCATTCCCTGCTGTGGATGAAAGTGGGTCAGCTGGGATGGCGCTCTGCTCTCCTGTGAGCTGCCTGCAATAGTCCCTTCCGCTTTCCCCCAGCCCTCCTGCCCGGCTTTTCACTGTGTTTGGCACGCATCTTGTGGTTCTTGTCCTCGTGCAGATTTTGGTATGGGCTGTGTAGGGTCGGGATGGTTGGCCGCAGCGGGAGCCATTGAGTTTTGGGTGCGGCACTGCAGGAAAGACCCGTGAGAAGCCACGGGAGGACAGCAGTGAGGAACTCGCCTCCAAGGAAGGATTATGGAAGCTGGGAACATTGGCATAAAATCAGGAAGACTGAGTTGGAGGACTGTTATGTTCCATGGGAAGACATTGGGAAGAGTAATAAATGACCTGTTCATAAATTGCAGCAAAGAAGCTTCAGGTTAGACATTAGGAAAACCTTTAATGTTAAAGGTAGCTGAGTACTAGAGTAAATAGTTGAGGAGAGTAGGAAATTTTTGGACATCACTGGAGAGCTTTAAGAGCTCATGGGAATTACATTGATATAGTTGATTCTGACTCTGGAAAAGTTGGTCTTCGAGGTGTTTCTTTATCAGTTCAGTAACATTTGGAGCAAGAACAATTGAAAACAGATTATTTTTTAGCGCCAAAACTTTGAGATCTGGTTGAAATGTTTCTTAGCAAGACTGTCATCAAGTCTTGGTAGACTGCTTAGCAAAGAGGCAGAACAAGAACATAAGACAACTCAGGAGAATGGATGTACAGAATACGGGAAGTTATCAGTAGAATTTGTTGGACCCGGATGCAGATTGGTCACGGGAGTGGCAAGAATACTAGTTCGCCATTGCTTGTGAACACAAAATTGCAAGGGTCACGGTGTAGCTGCTGTAGTGGAGTATTAATCATTGCTCTAAGTTATTGAGTAGCTTTATGAACCTGTGCCACTCAGGAGATGCACCACCATCTCCTGAGATGGTAGCGAGGACGGGCATCTCCTAAGGAGATGCTGTGAGGACAGGCAGACAGTGCAGCAGAGCCAATCCAACAGCCTGCGGCCATCAGAACACGTAGTCCGGCTCCCTCCTCCCAGCTGCGTTCTTGCGTCTCTTGTGCTTGTCTGGCTCTTCCTTGCTTGTTCAACTGGCAGAAGAATAGTCTGGCAAAAAAAAGGGAAAGTTTTCCTGCCAATTTAATGAGCTAAATTGGCTCACTGACTTCGCATAAATGAGAGGGAAGGATGATGTGCGGGAGAGATCTACACTCTTAGTGGCAGAGGCAGCAAGCAGTTAAGCTGTCTTATTTGTGTGCAAGCTGGGATCTGTTTTTTGTAACTTTCACAGCACGGAAGTGATCCACTGAAATATTTTAATTTCTTAAACATGTAATATGCTCTTCGTGTGCAAGTTTTAAGTATGTACTGGAATTCATGACAGTGCTTGTGGATACTATGTCAACAGAATTGACAGCTGTTTTGAAGAAAATGAATCATTGCGTATATAGCTCGCTTTGTAGATTTAATGCTCAATTGTTGAGCGTACCTATTTTGCCCCATGCCCTTCATTTTCAAATAAAGCATTTGATTTAAAAAAAGTAGGGGGGATTTTCCTTTTTTTCAGCAGTCGCAGGCTATCAGTCATTTCCTTTTTCTTGTAATCTCAGTGAGTCACTGTGTAGATGTTGAAAAAAGATTGCAAAATACGTTCTGTGTAAAAGAACTCAAATTTCATTTGAGGCTTAAAGACTGAAGGACAATTAAGACTGCCTGGAAAATCCATCTTTTGTGCCCTTTGAATTCCCAGAAAACAGAAAAACCTAGGAAGTAATGACAGAACATTCTAGTAATCTGTTAAAGAGTTTGAGGGAGTAAAAGACATACAGTTCTGAATGCTAGAGCTAAAAGAACGAAAAGTTTGGCAGAGAAGAAAGTAAGAAATTTTGAGGAAATTACAGGATGACAGAATAGATTATATCCTATGATTATATTATTAATTTGGTTTATATTTTCAGTTATAGGCTTCCAGTTCTCTATGTTGGTAGTTTTCATTTACTTTGAATAGCTAGGATTTAAGTTTTGGAGAAAAGTCAGTATGAACACCTGTTTCCTAGAAGGACCATCAAGAAAGAGATTTCTCTTTGGTCTCAGTGGCCAGAGAGTTTTCCTACCGATTTTATAAATGCATCTGAAGCATCAATGACGAGTCATTTCCACCCAAAAGGTTATCTGTATTAGTTTTTACATCATGCTTCTCATGATGCCAGATTTCTGCTGAATCAGATTTGGATGTTGTTTTTCAGTTTTTGGCAGTCCTGGCTGCCTGCGTATACTGATTAACACCCATTGTTTTAAGGATTATTTTTACATTATAGTCACACTTCAGAAGCTCTTTGTCCTGGAATTGGGTCTATATTATGCTAGGTAATGTATATTTCACGTATTTCCTGGCTGAAAATTTAGTGTTTCATAAAAATCCCAAACGAAAACCCTTTTTATGTATTTACATTTTTATTTATTTCTTTTAAATTCTGAGCAAGTTCAATCTTTTATTGAAACATAACTCACTTTTTAGCTGTTAGTTGTGAAACAATGACTCAAATACCAGAGCTAAAGAAGATGCTGAAGGTATGGAGAAGTTTTCCAGAGGAAAATGGAATGGATTAGAATCATTTAAGGCTCCTGAAAGGCAAATAGGGAGCTTAACGTTATTTTTGAAAAGGTGACTCAAGAAAGCAGTGTGGCAATCGTTACTTTTGGCTATGTCCAAGAGAGGTTTGGCTTTTTTATGTAGGTTTTGTCAGGTGCTGGCCTGGGAGGTTTAAGGTCCCATCTGCAAAAGAGCCCCTGAAATTACAAGGGTAAAAAGAGATGACAGAATGAGTGAGTCGATAAATTACAGCAGTTAGCATTTTGAAAGAAGGAAGCAAATCCCCATTAGCTGTGAGTTTGGAGGTATCCCATGTGGCATAACTTGGGAATGATAACCAAAGAAATGAAAGAGGATTATTGCTGACACTGACAAAACTGCGTGTTCTTTAGTATAGGCTAACGTATTAAATTATACTTCACTTTGAAGATTAAGTGGAGTTCTTAAGAAACATTTACAGAGAATCTGATTTTTAATTTATATTGTCTATTATTTTTCAGCTAGTAAGAGAGACTTCTTTTCCATTATATCCATGTGAAACAAGTTCTCCTGAGAATTTAGCTTGATTATTATTATTTTATCTTATTTAAAGAAAACCACCTTCATACATAGGGGGATGCAGCTATCATTCTTTTTTCATCAATCCTCTTTATTAAAAAGAGCGGGGGGGAAAAACCCCAACCCTTACATTAAACAAGGAAGCATATCCCTCTTTCTTCTATGTGCTGGATAGAAAGCCTGGGAATGTGCTCTGGGGATTGTATGTTGTCATTCTGTCAGGACAGGGTGTGAAAGCTGCCCGTGGCCTGCAGTGGTGTATGTGTTTCCTCAGAAACTTACATCTCTTCTCACTGTTGTTTTCCAGGAAACAATCAGAGTCAACGTTATGATGTTGAAAACCAGCGGAGAATTTCACAAAGGACAGGTTTGTCCAGTTTTTCTATTTATTCAGTGAATTAATATGCAGTGAAACAAAGTCTGCATGCGGATGCAAATATACTGTTTTGTCTGATGTCAGTCAGTATGAAGTGTGTTCCTCTGAGAACAGAATTGTAGCATAGGGCCAGGAACCATGCACTCATTCTGTCTCTCTGTCTTTCAGGTTGTTTTTAATATCACCTATGTTAATGGACAGGTATATCTCAATGATTTTCCTATGAAAAGCGGGGTTGCCCACATAACGTGTCAAACAGTAATCTGTGAGTATTCTCTTTTCTTCCTTCTTTTTTTCCCCGTGGGGTATTTGGCTTTCCTGTTATTTAGTAACCAAAGTTTACAATGACTACATGTTCTCGTACTCTGCAAACCTGAGCATTGTAGAAGCAAATAATTTCCCAAGGTAGGATAATTTTGCTACTAAAATGGGTGGAAAAACAAATCTTACTGCCTTGTTCTCAAGTCACATTCACATGCTTATATGTAAATGGTCTAATCTGAAATCCAGACTCTGCCTATCTTTTCAAAAGAATGTTTTGCACTACAAGCTAGACAATGTAAACAGAAGGATGCAACTCCACCCTGCTAGTGGCTGTGTCCCTAGGTTGGTTGGCATATATCCAAAAAGAGATTCAATAACAAAAGTATGAATTATTGTTAGGAAGATCTTTTAATTGTCTCATTTTTGTGTCTATTGGACAAACAAGTTTCTGCTGGATAGGATATTACAGCACAAATACTGCAGTTTTGCTAGTGTCCTCCGGTGGTTAATGACTTCAAATTATCTTGAAACTGCTATTTTTCCCACTGATTCAATGCTACACCTTTTGTAAAAGAACAGAAAGTACTGATTTTTTTGAGATACAAAGAGCATACTGTATAATTAATTAAACAAGAGCCATTATGCTCATTTGATTTAAGCTTTTGTTGTATTCAGAATGATCTCTTGATGGATCAGGTGCAGTCTGTCTCCAGCTTGGTTTCTGAAGTGATCCTCTCCTTACAATCAGACATTTACTTTGAAAGTACTAATGCTTTTTCTAAATTGCTTCTCCGAGTCATGACCTTGTTTCTTGAACCTTTCCTTCCCAAGCATGATCAATTATTAATTTGACACTATTTCTTTTCTGGAGAGGGAGAGCAGTAATTAATTTCTGTCTTTCTTGGACAGTTATTTTCCTATTGCTTTTACTTTTTCTGTTGTTGGGTAGAAAAACATGGCAAAATGTCAGTTACCTGCAAGATCATTGACTCCAGAAAAACAGACATGATTTTATTGACTAATTCTGAGACATACCGAGTGCTCCACTGTAGTTCCTATTCATCTTCCAAGTCATAGTTATATAGCTTGCAGTGACTACAATTACGACCGTGAATCTGAAACAGTGAGAAAAATACTGATTTGACCTGGGAGTTAGGAACCTGAAACTCTGTCTCTGTGTTTGGGTCTGAGTCCTCAGCACAGTACCTCTCTGTTATCTGTAAAGTAATGTTTATACAACTGACTTCCTACATCATTGACAATAGATGTTTGAAAATGCTAAAGGAGTATTGAGATGTTTGTTACCTGTTAACAGAGGGGAAAGATACTCCTGAATGCATGTAAAAAACAAATTTGACACATAACGGGTTGGGACCACAGGGAGCTTCAGTGACTTGGCATCTTTCAGGCTTTGTCCTTTAATGTATGCTTGCTGGACACCAGTCCCAACGTTCTGCCAGGTTGCCTCTCAGGCTCAGCACTGCAAGTGACACTGCGCTGGTGGCTTAGAAACGGGGGCCAGTTCAGTCCCAGTTCGTGTACCACGCTATCGTGCGTGCTGGAGAGATCTGTCACCTCCACTCTTGCACTTCTGCAGCACTTCAGTTCTAGCGTGCCCTCACCTGCCCTAAGGCATGGTAGCTGGGAAAAGGATATTAACTCTACGCAAAAACACGGAGGGTAGAAAGGCAGTTCTCTGTGTACTTGTGGAATATTAGGTTGTTGAAGTAGCTGAAAGCTTTTGGGTAGGAAGAGAGATTGAGGCGTCACGGTTACATGTGAAAACAGGGCAGGGAGGACAGAGAAAACACGTATGAGGGAACGGACACACATCTCGAGTAGTGTATGCAGCATGCCTGGAAAAGAGCGTATTTGTTTCTGTATCGAGAGGAAGGGGAATGTTGTGTGAATCGAGATGTTTACACAGGTAGCTGGCTGGGCTGTGGCATTACTCTTATGAACTCCTTTGGATAACTGAAATAAGAATGCAGCAATAGTGAAGCCAAAGAGTGCTGCTTAGAGTGCTTAAATGCAAACCTCGAAGGCAGGGATGCAGTATTGTTTGCAAGCTCCCTCGGTCTGGGGATCATACAGCACTGCTGTTGTCTACTGTGTTGTATCACGAGACCAGCTCTGAGTTTGAGTCGGCGACATACTGGTAAAAAATCACGGTGCCTGTTTTACCTGTTGCCCAGATTACTGCTGTTTATAAAAGCAGTTACTGGAAGTGTTAAGGACATCAGCATTGTACAGACTTTTGTACAGTTGTTCAAGCGTCTCTGGTTTGATGCTTGCGGTCCTCTGTCGTTGTAATGACTTTCCACTCAGATGCTACATGTGCAAGGGCATCTATGTCAAGGCTGCAACGGTTTGCCCCATGGTTGTATACTGCTTTCTGGTTGGGGTGGTTTCTCTTTGAAAACTGTGACGTTGTGTGTTAACAGTGGAGAACGGAAACTTGGACAACTTACCAGATCAGCAGCGCCTGGGAACCGTCAGTGTTCGCATCATGGTTCATGAGTGGCCTTTGGCATCCAGTTCTGATTTGCAGCTGATTGTCATTCAGGAAGAAGTGACAGAAATTGATGGAAAACAGGTAAAAAAAACCCAAACCCAACACTCTGCTTCTTTTTAATTTAGGAGAGGCAAGTAGTTAGCAAGGATTAAAAGGTTTACAAGTATCTCGCTGGTGATTAGAGCGCAAAGTTATATCATCTAATTCTAGCTAGCACAGTACTGAGGGAGATAATACCAACCTAAATTGCCAGTATAGCAGGGGTGGTGTTTCACGAGGAGGCTTCAAGTTTTAATGCTTCTATTCTTATTTTAATAATTAGTGTTGGATATCATTAACTCTGTCACGTGCTCTTTCAACACATGCATTTATGCAAGCAAAGTCAGACTCACAAGCAATACTTAATTTACAAAATCATGTACAAAATTAATAAAAGGGGCGTGGGATCATCCTGAGGTTTTCCCCATTGTTTATTCCAAGCTAACAAAGCGTTTCAAGCATGTAGCATGGGGAACAGCTTACAGCAGCAAACTGTTATGGCAGGTGGGCTTGTTGCAAAAGCCCACAACACCTGAGGGCTTAGCCTTAGAATATTTTGTATGTAAAATAATTAAATAATAATAGAAACCTTGATAATGAACATGGATTTTGAGATGAACAGAAAAAAAACCCCAAATTCTAACTGTATTTGCACAAATACTGGTGAATGTGAGAGGTTAAAATTCTAGCTGAGATTGAAATGTGCAGAACTGAATTCTTAAAATCATCTATAAGGTATAGTTTTTTTCCAATGAGAGAGGATGCAGCTGCTGAAATAAGCAAAAGTGTCAAATTTTTGTTTCAGTACATGTCTGCATCTTACATGCAGCCAGGCTCTTTTGAAGCTGCCTTATGTTCTGATGCCTGTATTATTTTTTTTAAAGGAGAATGATGATAATACCATTGATCCTTAATTAACTGCATGCTTCGCATGTAGTATTTTTTACAGGTATCTGCACTGTGTCAAGATTTTACTCTGTTAATGAAAAATCCCAGAGAGATTTGAAGCTTTTCTAATGAGGCATTTCTCCCACTGTTATTAGGCTAATATATCCTGGTTTGATTTGGTTGTTACCCAATAGTATTGTATTTCAGATCTCAAACTAGACATCACAATGCATGTCAGATTTCATTTGGATCTGGTAAGAACAACCAGAAAGCTAATGCTGTTTCCTTAATCGTTCTTTTAAATCAAAGGCTTTCAATCTTTCTCATTAGTTGTCAGTTGACAGTAACGATCATCTGTTTCATTGCATTGTTCTATGCGCGTTTGAAGCAAAAGGAGCCCATTGGTTGGCCTATGGCTCTGAAAGCATGAGTGAAACTGGATCACATACTGCGTTGCTCTTCTGTAGTTCTATTTCTATGTAGCAGTTATAATTTGATTTTCAGTTATGATTTCAGTCAGTTCTTGGCCTCCCAATGCAGTTGGTGATGTTAATAGGAGTTATGCTGAATGTGTTCTATAGAGGCGATGCTTACAAGTGATCATGAAATGAAATGGGTCCAGTGCATCACTGGTAAAGGAAGACGGAAATGATTCTTTCACTTGTTGAAAAAAGCAACATTACTGCAAAAGCAGAGGTGTCAGTCTTGCCTCAGCCACACTTTCAATGTTTGCAAGTGCTTTTTCACTACGTACTTGAGTTTCCCATGCCCTAAAATGCCTCCCTGACGGAGGACCGTAATGAGTTATGTAGGGCTTGGTTAAAAGCCCATGGAGTGACTACCACACACTTTTGCAGGGAGAGAGGGACTCAGTCTGTTCAGCTTATTTTCTGATGTGGTATAGTGTGGTATAAGTGTGGTAAGTAAAAAAACAAAGAATACTAATTCATGTTGTAACATCCTTATGTCTGAATCTTAATGGCTTGGAGTTTTCTTACTTTAAACTCAGTAACATCAACATGTTTGCATCTCTTGTAGGTTCAGCAGGAAGAAGTAACAGAAATAGATATTTTGGTAAAGGACCTGAGAATACTTAGACATTCAAACTACACTGTCCCTTTGAAAGAGAGCATGCTGTATTCCATCCCAAGGGACAACGACATGTTATTTACACTTCCCAACCTCTCAGGAAAAGGTATCTGTTTTAGCTGTTACATAATATTTTTATCCGTAGTTGAGTATTGCTTTACAAGGATGAAAGAACGTTATTATTTCTGTGTGTCACATAGTGGCACAGTTTATTCATTAACAGGGAAGTGTTTGTTTTATCTGGTTTAGTTTTTAGTTTTTTTAAACACTTAAGTTCAACTCTTCTACATTCTAGGTATTTTGTTTATTTGTTTTCAAATCTATTCTACTTTGAAGCACTTGGTACTTGTAAATTGCAACCCAGACATCTCCCAGGAATAAATTTCTCTCTCAGTGCTATGATGGAAAGTGCTCTAAAGCTCTCCCTTTTTCCTGAGACTGAAAGAGAAAACTGGAGAGGAAATACCTGTCTGGGTCACTTCCAAACCAGAGAATAGTTTTATGTTATTAAACTTGAATAACTTAAAAGCAAAAGACGTTATTTGATCCCTTAATCTTATTTTGGTTTTGTTTAATCAAAAACTCTCAAGGATTTCACAGGAGATGAATATTTTGATCTAGTTCATCACCTTTATCTGGCAACAGCTGAAATTTACAGCTAAGGGCACAGCTAAAGGCTGCACTGCAATACTGCCTCTGCTTCTTATCAAGTTCACTACACAAGTAAATGTAAATCTACTAAATCCACTAAATCTAGCTTTTCTTCTTCAGATATTCAAGATCCACTGCAAACTACCAGTCAGTACCTCATCCGGCAAGTAGAAACTACAGTAGATGAAGAGACATTACCTGGAAAGTTACCAGAGACCCCTCTTAGGATAGAACAGCCATCTTCTTACAAGGTAGTTTTGTTGTTTGTTTGTTTGGGGTTTTTTTAATTATTACTATATACCTTTAGAGACTGCTCTAAAAAGGAGATGCAGTTTTTTTCCCTCCCTCTGTTTTTTTCCCTATCTCCCCAGAGAGGAAATGCATACAGTTTAGTGACATTTGTAGGAGGAAAAGTTGCATTAACATGCTGCAGATGGAGCTGAATGTTATTCAGAATTACAGTTTGAGAGAACAGACTTGCTTCCCCATTTTTAGTATTGTCTACCGAAACACATACAAATATGTTTTCCTCCTTTGTGGATGTTTACAGAACAAACCAAACAAACCCAGCATTGTTAGGATTTAGATAGTGGGTTTTCCTCATGTAAAGACCAAACACAACGTCCATTGAAACATGTTAAGAAGGTATATAACATTCCTAGACCTTTGTCTTTGGTCCTTTATGGTTAATTTGAAAAAAAACCCCACATAATATGTAATAACTCATTTCTGGAAGAGAGAATTGCCATTCCTACTTAACCTAGTATTGACTTCTCAGAGTGCTGTGTTGCTGCTTTGTATTTGTTAAAGACCAGAATTCTGTGTTGTGTGTGGTATCTCACAGTAACTGACTTCCACAGAAGTCTAAGAAATCCCCACAGCCAGCCACTAAGAACAACAGACTTTTTACAGACATACTCTAGGAAATTTAAAAAAAAAAACCCAACTTCCTGAATTACCCCTTAGCAGTGAGAAATTGTCGTCGTTTCTTTGTAACTCCAGTAGGAATCAACTGGGTTTCTAAATCCTGCAATGTTCTGACCTCACAGATACTTTGTGACAGTGAGTTGTGATAGCTGCATTATACCAAACTAAGCGTTTATAACAATTTCAAATTTTATTTAGCTTTAAATTACATCTTTTTTTTCTGACTCTGCTCAGAGGCAAGTGCTTGCCCCTCTGGGAGATGGGCCATTGGTCTCACCCGCCCTAAGAAACGCAGTAAACACCTCAAGAAGTTTCAGTTCCAGATTAGGTAGGGATGGGCTTGATGACCTCCTCTGTGGCCTAAAGGAGCAGTTTATAACCTGCTGCGGAGGCAGGAGGGCCAAAATAGTAGGCTGAAAGTTACAGATAGGCTAGAGAAGGTGCTACCCCTCTCCTGGGCTGCCAGTAACCCTTTCCCTGCTGGACACTGCTGTGGTATCGTAGCATCTCTGCGCTCAAGCCAGACGGCTCTTCCTCCACCTGCTCTGTTCAAGTGACCTTTATTTTCCACAGTTGCCTTTCCTTTAAGGGAACTCTGCTAGGATGAGTGGAGAACTAAACCTTCACCCCGTTCCAGACTTGGCAAAAGAAAGAGGTCTGAGTCACCAATCAATTCCATCCTGCTTTTATGTATGTTTAAGCATACATAAATTTAAAACTACCACCATGTAATGTGATTCACCAGTAGCTACAAAAACTGCGCTTGCTGTGTTTTGCAACCTGTCTTTTTATTTTTACCTGTTTGGTTGTAGGTGATGTGCCAGTGGGTGGAAGACTTGAGAAAACGGTTGTGCAGGTTCTGGTTTCGATCTTTACCGATCTTCTTTAGTTTGATGGAAGTCATTGTAGTTGGAGTTGTTGGAGCAGCTCTTATTCTCAAGGTTTTAAAGGTGATTTTCCCTTCCTGTGAAAACAAGTAAGTAAATTTTGCTTTTTTTTTTCCTCTGATGGAGGCAAAACATTAAAACAGTCTTTCGTGAAGCAGCCCCATTCTGTAGGAAGATGATGGTGACAATTCCATGAAAAGGCTGCCAGTAACTTACCATTCCAAGTGACCTTTTGACACATAGGCATTTCAGAGCAACATGGGCCGATCTTTCATTGGAAATGTCTTTACCTTGGCTGGCATACTGCCAAATTTTTATTAAGTCTTCTGAGGACTACATTGTGAGACACCATTAACATAGCTCCAAGAGAGGAGGGTAGAAGCTAGAGCTAAACAATTCCAACAACCCTACAGCTTTTAATACTCCTACTGTGTTGGAGTTATTATGGTAGTTACGAAAGGCCTCAAATTTGGCTTTGCAAATTGGTACAGGAATTCTCCAAGAAGGAGCTACCTATATAGGCAGCTTACAAGCCATAGCGATTGGCGCTAGCATTGGTGGCAAAAGGTCATAAGTGAAGTTAATATTGACTGCAGATGGCTTTATTCTCTCAGTTGGCGTGTTACCAGCAACATTAATGTTGTTCAGAGAAGCAGGCTAAGAAATCGGGATAGATTTAATGCTGGAATGGGCGAGCACGTACATATTAAATCAGCGCAAGGCAGTTCTAGAATACGTAGCCCTTGGAACCATACATTCTTTCAGGACAAGTGACTGACAGCGTAGCATGCTTCATCACCTACAAGCACAATGTCTTCAGCTGCAACTGACCCGCTGTGCTGCTGAATGGCCTTGAGTGCAGTTAATTTATGTAGCCACCCGGGGATAGGAGTGGCCTTCTGACAGAGCCAGAAAAATGGAGAGTTGGAAAATCAGGAAGGTTGGGAGCTGCAATGACAAAAGAGACCATGCTTCCCCTGATGTTTCACAAAGTGCTGTCAGATTGGAGTACTTCTTGTAACTAACTTTTTAGAGCAGAAAAAGTGAAGAAACAGTTTGTACCCCCGCCAGCAGCTAAGTAGCTTAATGCTGCCATGTGTGAAACTTTGAACTAAGTAGAACTAGGAAAAAAAACTCTAACCCCGATAAACTGTTCGGCAAAGCATCTGACGGCTTCTCCATGGCAGAGGTCAGTACAGAGCAGAGGAACCAGCCGGCAGTAATTTCTCTTCCAGTTCAAGAACATGGGGCTCGTGCAGAGCTTGTCAGAGCATTTCAAGAAACTGTGACGCTGGAAGGATGGTCCTTCCCTCCCTCCCTTAAAAAAAAAAAACAACACCCCCCCCCCCTAAAATCCCCCCAAACCACACAGTCATTTTCTTACCTGTATAAAGTGGTCCTCTAAAAAGTGGTAAAGGTTTAATTTGTTTAATTTGATTGTAAACCAGTAAGAATGAGTAGGAGGTTTCATTTGGTGAATGACAGTTGCAGATGTGAGCCAGAACCTCAGCCCAAGTCTTTAATGCCCTTCCCCAGTACACTGGTAAAAGTCGAGGCGTTAGCTAGTCTTGGAGTTAGGTGCAAGAGACTGACAAAGGAGCTCCTGACAGCGCACAGTTTTAGGCTACTGTGAAACTGCGCATATAGAGCCTACACTGCTGATATTTCAGGTGTAGAAACTGGGTGGAGGGACCCATCTGAAACCACAGTTAATATATTTTGGAAGCAGTTTTCCATCAAGTTTTCATTCTAGCTTCATAAAAGAGGTATTTTGAGGGTAATACTCACTCGATGCATTGATTTAAACCAAGTTTGGGGAGTTTAAGACTAAATCTAATTTTTTGAACACGGAATTGTTTTGTATATCGTTTTCTAATGCCAGGCAATCTTTCCTTTCAGAGGCATCCTTCTCCTGGATCAAGTCAGCTTTGTACCTGTGATTACCATCAGCTTGCCTTCAGATCTTCCAGACAGGAAAAATAATTTAGATGAGAAAGCATGTACTTAATACTGTGTTTACTTTGGAGTTACTGTTTTTTAAAAACAAAAGTTTTAGTTGACCTGAAATTTGGCACTTGATCTTAATACCTTGTTTGTTTCCGACTAAGAAAACTAAGTCAGTTGATGAATTGGTAAAGGGACACTCAGGCCGAGGCCCAACGCTGACTTCCCTGTGCCTCTCCATTAACATGCAGCCTTTTCAGAAGCTTCAGAATAAACCAGCTTTCCACCCTGAGGGCTACCGTTGGTTTTAACTTCTGTGAAGTCACTTTTCCACATCTCAGACAGGATGCTGGCTGCCTTCACGCCCATAGATAAACCAGGCCAGCTATCCTGAATAGCGAGATGATGAAATTCAGGGTGTCTTGAAGTCTCCAAATAGCATTCTTCAGAAAAGGACGAAGGAGTATCGCAAACATCAGCTGTGCCTGCAAGCCTAAACAGAGCTGCCCAGCCTGGTTTCAGGTCTCTTAGGGTTGAGCGTGCCTTGCAAGGAAAATATCACTACCAAACAAACACTTGCGTTACTCAAGTAATTTGACATTTTTTTATATGCAAAACAAAAATTAAAAAGGCAGATTTATATTTCAAGCACTTTACACTTTTATGGCCCCTTCCACTCATAAAAATTGTTAGCACTTGTAAACAGTGTGCATTTTGTATCTGTGCCAGCAGTACTACGTGAAGTCTCAAAAGAAAATTCTACAGAAGTACTGGCTTACTGTTGCTAAGTAGGCCCGGTCTGCCCGTGCCGATTTGTACTGTTAACATTTTTCAAATAAACATTTAAATTGTTTATTAGACTGTGTTCATGTCTGCATCTATATTTAGTTACATAAAGCAGCAGTTCGCCAATTTGTTAAATGCAGGGTACTATTTGGTGGTTTTTTTTTTTTAGTTTTTCATTGTTGTTATTTACAAAGATTGTTTGTCAGAAGAATGACTAGGGAAAAAAAAAAGGAACCTTAACTACCTGGCTCTAGACTGAGCGCAGTTATCATCTGAGTGATCAGAATGATCCATGTTCAGCTTAAGTTGTTATAGTAAGGGAGAAAAGCGAGGATTTTTGCCCTCCCCCCCTTTAAGGAAAGATCATCATGATTTTAATGAGATCTCTAAGTTATTCAGATAGTTGCCCTCACAGCTGGTCTGTGACAGGAACAACTGGCGTTGTGTCACTAAACTGACAGCACTGCAGTGGCAGAACCATTTCTAACACTGACTTGCCCTGTAAAAAAGCCAAAACAAAACCACCACCCACCAGTGCAGTGGAATGTGTCAGCCCAAGATAACAGGGGCACTGCTCCAACTTCCTTTTTTTTTTTTTCTTAATTTTTATTTTCTTTTTTGTTGTAGCACCTTGTGGGTTTGTACTTTGCATTTACTTCCTCAGGCTCAGTGCCATTAGAGCGTAGGATCCCAAACATTTGCCCGCTGTGCAGCTGAGTGCGGATGACAGGAGTGGGGGGAAGGTGTCACAGCTGGCGGGGCGCTTCGGGCAGGCGCGGAGCCACGAAACACTGGAAGGGGGCAGCAGGGAATGCGTGGCGGTGACTGACATCCCTGGAGCCCCAGGCAGCGCTTTCCAGGACGCTACCATAATGATAACATAACGATGTACGACAGAGGTGACGCTAGAGCGAGAGAGTCACCTGAATTAAGAATGCAACTCAGTGAAAGAAAAACACATGACAGAGGGGTCGTCGTCATCCGCGGCTAAATGGGAAAGGGCTAAGGCTCTAGCACTGGAACGGTGACTGCACGGACCTGAGCAAATCTTCAAAGTTGTAGACAAACTCCTCTTTATGTGGAAATATTCTTTCCATTTTATGAACAGAGCCCTGGGCCCTTCGTTAACATAGTTCAAATAGAAATGATGTATAAGGCTGAAGTTTAGCTTCTTTGGGAAAGAAAAAGGAAAAGGAAAAAAAGGAGTAGGATGGCCACAAAACACGACAGTTCCTCCTTACTGCACAAGCACAGTATGAATTGCACCGCAGATGAAAATTCAGCAGCTGTTGGCATGTGCTCTTTGCATCGCTTCTTGTGAAACTGCAAACCAAGCACCTGCACAGCAACAAGGGGATTTAACTCTAAACAGCTGCCCCATAAATGAGTGGTTAAGCCTGGAAAACTGTTGGTACTGCTCCACAACTTGGCCCATTTCCACGAGCTAAGTAATCCTCTTCTGTATTGTGTTCTACAAAGACACAAAGCACAAGGAATTAAATACCACCAGCAGGTTAACAAAATTAAATTTAAAAAACAGTGCAAATCTTGAACACAGTACTTGCCAGACAACACTGCTGCGCTACGGAGCTGTCAAGTCTTAAAAAGCGAAAGCACCGGTAGTGTTCCGCCTGAGCGTGCACGTGCTTTTCCTGAGGCACAGAAGTCTCCTGCCTGTCAGAGGAGTGCTGCTTTGAGCTGGGACCGCTCTGAACCATTTTGTAAACCAGTCTAAAAATTTACCACAACTAACAGTTCGGAACGGGCAACTGTCCTGCATGCCGGTCACAGTAGGTGTCATTTTCCCAGGACATGAGCTGACAAGGACAGAGGTGCCAGCTAAGGGGGGAAAAGGGGCAGGAGGAACAAAAAAACCTCAAACCCCAAAAAACACAAATGATCCCAAACCCCCCTCTCTGTAGGATGGCAGTAGGTTTTTAGGAAAGGCAACATCTCATATCTCCTCATGAACTGTGGCTCTCACTGCAGCCCTTCTTGTTCTGTCTCACCCTCAGACGTCTCTCTGCCTTTTAAACGCAGGGAGTCGGTCTCATCACGTTCTTCGTTCCAAAACAAGATGATCCTCTGAGCTACGAATTCACCATCTACCACTTTTTTTTCCCCCTCCTCTACCATGTGTTACACAGGTGTTCATTCAGAGTGAACAGGGCTGGCTGAGCTGTAGAACTAAACTACTGCTTTTAAAATTAGGTTTACTTTAGAAGTTCTCAAAATATATCACGCTTTCAGTCTAAGTGGCCCCTTACTGGACTGCTCCCAAGGACCTACTTTAGTAGGCGCTCACCTACTTTCCCCTCTTCCTCAGGTGACAGATTATTTTGGTTTGCTTGCAATGAATGCACGAAGAAATCTCTTCCTGCAACACAGCTGACAGCTGTGCACTCGTCCTAACATACAAACTGAAAAATAAGCATTAAGAGAACCCACTTCAAAATACTGCATCTTTTTCTTAACTCTGACACATATGGCTACCCTTTTGAACAGAAAGAGGTAAATTTATTTTCCATTTTGGAGATGGAAGTTTATAAATGCACCTGAACTTCTTCCCTTCATTTCTGGGTTCATCACGCCAGGTCCACCCAGGGATTCAAGAGGTCTCAACAGTACCTGCATCTCAGCATCTTACTAGAGTGTCTCATCACTGTCACTGCTGAAAGTCCCTTTTCGGCGTGTCCAGCTGTCACTCACAACACAGTGGTGAATTTTAAGTACATAAACAAAATGTTCACGATAATGGCATTTATACAACTGCGTACTTGGGATGCATTTGCCTTCTACTCAGACTGCAACTTTTCATTATCATTTGTCCTTCCAATCTGCCTCGCAGCATCTGAAGAGACACGAGCAGGAATTCCACAGCCAGTTTCATACAGCATGTATCTACCAGCTGAAGCAAGTCTAGACCTATTTGATTAATGAAAAAGCATGAAGTTTAGCTGCAAGCAGAACTACGGCCAGCTGCTCCGATGTGAGCTAGCAGGAAGAAGTGTTTTCAAAATACTAGGAGACAGACAGAAGTGAGAGATGTTTTAGTTACAATGACCACTGTTGAGCAAAATCTAAAATGATAACCTAAATGGTCGCTGTAGAACCATTCTCAGAGAGCTGCTTCTATATTCCACCTGTTAAGTAATGCAAAAAGAAGTATTTAGGTTTTATATCAATTGTAAAGTCAGGGTTATGAACAGAAATCAACTGACCACAAATGTAACATGCACACTGCCTTCGCAGAACAGCCGTACCAGAACAAACGCGTAGCGCACACCGGGACCCCACCCACCAGCCTAGAGTATTGAAGCTCGCAGTACCACACAGTCAAGGAAGAAAAACCTCTTTCAGAACTAATGCCAGACAGCTTTTGTTTTCTCTCAGACTTACAAGGAGATTACACATGTGACTCCGCATTACCGCTGGCTGCACGGAATTAGTTTACACTGGCTGGATGTATTTTAATATTACTTAATAGATACCGTAAGCCAGCGACGATCCTAGCCTTTGCTTCAACTTCAGTTCAATCTATTGACTGGTAGGAAGGCAAGCGCTGCTGTTCTAAACGTCAGCCTTTGTACAGGTTCTTTATTAACACCTTAGATACAGTTTAAGGGCAGAATTCTCTAGGATCAGCTAGAGAGTGTAATAGTTTTTGGTGTAATAGCTATTTTTCAAGAGTAAACCCTCTGATGCAAGAGTTCTAGTATTAAATTTAAGTCATTTTAAAACCTTGACGATAAAAGCAGATCCCATTGGTATCTTTCACATTTGAGAAAAACGGACAACTTCTGAGCTAGTTCAGAGTGTTAGACAGAACTTGCATTTTAAAAAAAATTTATTTAGACATCTGTTGCTCTTAAATTACAAAAGTTAAAAAGAGCACGCAGTGCACTGACACACTACTTATTACTTCTAAAGCTGTTTTAAGACTTAAGGTGGCTTCTTCAAGATAAGACAGCTCAGCATGATCCAAATTCAACTATCCATTTCTCATATTTTTCAATGTCCGCAGCAGATACAGATTTAGAAACTTTCTTCAAAGCTATTTCAAAGTCTTCCATAGTTGTCGGCATGTGCATTTCATCTCGGGAAAGATTTCTTATTTCTTCTGGCGTCAGGCCTTCAATACGCCTTCTCATAGCCATCAACGATGCATCTCTATTAATGATGCAAAAAAAAAAAAAAAGTTACTCAATACAGGATGGCAAGTCCAGTTGCCAACATAGCATTCCAGTTAAGCTGTTGCATTCAAAAAGATACAATAAAGAATTGTAAATTTTTACGGGAAGATCTCCAAATGCTTGTACAGCCTACGATACCATGCTAGCCGTACTTTTGAAACGGGAATTTATCCTCACCGGATCTTTGAATAGCTGCTATTCACAGGCTAGGCAAAAGAGGTAAAGATTAACTGATTCATCTAATGCCACTGCATGCCTACGATGTAGCTGCTGTTTATTGTATTTTTTAAACAGGAACAAGGCAAAGTAATGGTTTCACTCCTCTGACATATAAGAGAAGTGTCTGGAATGTTGTGAATGTCTCCTGGTCCAAATAGAAATCCTAATTCAAAGACAGAGGGGTCAACAGTATCTACCTCCAACCTATACATTAACAGCTAAATGTTAACTATAAAATCTGTTCAGCCTGTGGCTCCCCAAACTGCTGAGCTCTATAAGCATTAAGCGTCTTCACAGGTGTGTCTTTTTCTTGTTGCATTAAGTTTGATTGCATTTGGATTTCCAACAGTAATATCAGTAGCAGCAGGTGATGAGCTGGTGAGGTGATAAACAGGTAACACCAAAAGACTAAAGTTCCTGCTAATTCATTGTTATATAGCTCATAAGAAGAAGAAAATGCTACTTACTTTGTCTAACAGTAAAAAAGATGGAAGAGTAATCCTGGCAATATCACAACAGTATCATATCATATTAGTAGGTGAGAAACCAAAGAGAAAAACTGATACCTTATCTTCTAGGAGGATTTAGAAAGATAGTTTCAGCATATTCTGTTTCAGTTCCACCACTTCCCCCGAAAAGAAACCATAACTGATGGATTTGTGGATTTACTAAATAATTGCTAGCAATTAGAGTGCATAATACAATAACTAGAATTCCAGAACAACCCCAAAAAGTTGCCTTGTTGAACTCCACCTTAGTCAAATGTCACCATGCTTTGCTGTTATATCATCATTTGTAAACCAAAAACCAGTGTTACACAATCAGGGGTGGGGTGGCGAGGCAGGGACAGGGACGGGGGGAAGCATCCCGTGCATCTAATTTGCCTCCAGACAGCAGTTAAAAAAACCCAACCAAACAAACCAACCCAAACCAACAAAACCACAAACCAACAAAAACAACCCAACCAACCAACAACCACCCACCAATACCCCCACGCCCACAAAATTCAAGTCCAGCTGCCACCACTGTCTTCTGTAAAGTCATTTTACTGACAGTCACTCCAGCATCAACTCTCGGCGCTTTCTCAAATACCGCCTTAGTGCCTGGAGAGGCGCCAAAGCTACATTCAAAAAAATAAGCAGCCACCCACTGGAGCACACAGCAGGGGTCAGTTCTGTTCCAAAGGCCTTTCAGCCTCCACAGTCCACTCAAAACGACTCAAAGTCAGTTCATACTCACATCTAATATGCAATTTGGATGCATTTTACATTTCCTGAATGTCTTTTAAAAATAAAGTTTCAACTTCATTTTCCATGGTTATATGCTGACTGTTAGGAACTGTACTGTTATCTCTGACTGGCTTTCACTCTGCCTCAGCAAACTTTGGATTTCACCTCAAATTCTTTAAGGTAGGAGAGTAATTTGAGCAAACCAGTTTTCTTGGGTCACTTTTTCTTAAGTTTTGCTTGTGTCACTAGCAAGGACTGTTACAGTTTACAAGTTTGAACTTCGCTGTGCTTATATATATGTTATATATATGTTTGAACCATACAAAAGCACTTTTAAATCAGCCAAATGTCTTTTTGTCTCAATGTAAATGAACCAATCACATTTAGGATCGTTTTTTTCCTGACACCATTAGCAAAGTGCACACGCTAATATGAGTATTTTCTTACTAATTTCAAATCATGCACCAGTTTGTCTGGATTTCTGGTTGCTGCCACCTCAGTCATCTCTAATGAGACTGCCACAAATGAAAGACTGGGGTGTTCCTTTTGTGTTTGTTGTTTGGTTGGTTTTGCTTTTTTAATAGCATTTGTACAAGCGGACTTTGATTAAAAATAGAAAGCAACCGTGTGTGTGCATATATATAGATATGAAATTCACTCAAAAACATTACAAGTATTCTGATTTTTAAACAAGTGTATTGGTATCCAGTATAAAATAATTACAAATAATGAACACTGAACAAACCAGAGGAGACAAGCTGCAGCTAAAATGCACGAAGCAGCAGGCCAGATAAACTCTTTCATATAACATGAACCTACTAGCACAAACTCCTTTCAAAGCACAGCCAGCACGAAGACTGAGCAAAAGAACGCAAATTCATCTCACAAACCTACAAATGAAACAAATTTGCAAAACACTGATGCAGAGCAACTAACACACCATTCTTTTCCCAGACACTGCGTAAGGTTTGTTCAGGAAATAGTGAGCCTGAACTGAGCCTCCAGGCTCTTAGTTCAGCCTTCAGTGACCCTGCTGATAAGAGCCTTTGGGGGCAGTTCTGCGTACAGGCCGCCTGCGTTCACCCCTGCGGCACAGCATATTGTCCCCTCAGTTGTGCTGACAAGTGTTTGCAGAGCTGTATTAGGAATCAAGGCAAGAAATGGATCTGCATTTGGGGAAAGTAACGAGGAGATGGTTTTAATCCGGAACAGTTCTCTTACCCTGTTCAAAGTACAGCCCCACACCAGTTGTGTTGGCACAACTTGGAGCTGAAGCCTTGCACTGCCACACTTTAGTGCTACCTCGAAAGCCTGAAAGCGTAGCTACACAGGTGCTTATTAGATGACAACAGAAGTTTCAGTTCTTTGCCCCATACTGTTGATTCTGCAATTTGCCACCACCACAACTGTGACAGTGCAAGTCTCTAAATATAAGCCAGATGACTGATATTAGTCTCTTAAAAGAGCAATCCTTTCCTTCCCTTTTCAGTTTTTGAAAGAAAAAATTGGGGGAAGGGTTAGAAGGTATTTTTAGTCAATTATTTCAAGAATCTAGGTTATAGAATAGACCCACAAATAATTGCATGCAAACAGTATGGAGGAGAAGTGAAGATGGAGGAAGTAGAAGAAAAGGTATGGTATACCTTTTCTGTGTCATGAAGGAAGAACACTCCACATTTTTACTTCAGTTATTCTGGCTTCTGCTACTATCGCCTCTTACACATGGATGTTCTGTTGAAGTAGTAGAACCTCAGTGGAATGACTGCAACTCTACAAGTTAAAATCTACCACCATCCCGTGGATATTCCTCATGTAAGGAATTACGTGTACATGAAAGAACATGGAATTTTACCTAAATCATAGCTCATTTAGATTACTATGTTGCAACTGCTCTTTATCATTATTATATGAAAATATCAAATGGAAATCTAGGCAGATATTAATGCAGTATTTCACTTTTAGCCATACATAAAAGACAAGTTAAAGTTGCTGGATAAAAACAGACTGTAATCATGTAAATGAGTTACTTTACAAACAGTTTTCCCAGAGTTTGCAGCAGTAGCAACACAAATGATGCAATGTTAACATACCTGCATACGTTGGTAATGTCTGCACCTGAATAACCCTCCATTTTCTCAGCTATGTTTGCAAGGTCAACATCATCAGCCAGTTCCAGCTCTCGCAGATTTATTCTTAGGAGTTCCTCTCTACCTTTTGCTAATCAAAGAACAGAAAATTGAGTCTACGCAATTTACTTTCTGAAGATAAATAATGAATTGAAGAGGGGTGAGATGGAAGAATGAGAGAAGGACATTGTACTTGCTACAAAGGTAAACATTCAATGTTTAGATTTAGCCTGGTCCTGAATTCATAAATGAGTTTTCATACATGTTATCAGTTAGATTTTTAAACCAGGGGATCAAAACTAAAGGAATATTGATAAAGTTTAGATTTTAGTCTTTCCAACCACTCCTCTCCCTATGTCTTCATACCTGATGGTAAAGGAATGTAAATTCTCTTTTCTAGTCTCCGTCTTAGAGCTTCATCAATATCCCAAGGAAAATTAGTAGCAGCAAGTACCATGACCATCTTAGAAGGATCATCATTTTCAGTAGCCCCTCCAACACCTGCATTGGGGAAAATAGAAAGCAAAATGTACATGCGCTTTATGAACTGTTATGTATAGAGAGAACAATATCCACAATTCTGTAACATTAAAGGAGCTACTCTGTTGCACTTTAGTAAGTCCAAGTGCAATAGAACCATTAAGTGCAACAGAACCATTAAGTGCAGAGTTCATCTATACGACAGCCTGCAAGCAAAAACGGAGACTGTTTAATTAGAGGCAGCGGCAAAAGCCACTGCTCAGATCAGGAAGTTTCTCTCTACCATGGCTGGAATGCTTTTACAGCAGAATTGTTTGCATTTGTGCCATTACAGTGTTCGAATTTTCACATCAATGTCCTGAACGGCACGTGAGGAAAACCAAACCCACCCCCCAAAACCATCACCACGCCAAAAAACAGATGCCCCACCCCTGTTCTCCAACAGTACTCAGTGACAGCCGAGCAAAAGCAGCATTACTCCCCTACAAAGTTTCTTCACTTCTGAATTCACACCAAATGTTTCACATACTCAGGTGGATTCTTACAAACTGCTGAAGTGAATGTTGACATTTGGTGGACTGAATCACAACTTCTCAGAAGCAGAGAGAATACCTCAATCTCTAAAGGACTGTGAAACTGCTGCTATATGAAGAAGTTAATTTCATTAAACTTGATACCCTCTGTATTCATTGTTTTCGCTTATAATCATAGGATTGGGCTGTAGAATGCCATTGTACCTACTCTGCTTGAAAATTTGCATATAAGACACCCATTTATGAACGCTAAAGTAAAAGGACTTCAAATAGTTGTTACTAATAAAATTAGCTTATGTACATACTTGAGTTATGAGAACAGCATTACAGCTCTGCTACTATTTAAAGTCAAACATAAAAGGGTATCAACATCAGAGAACCAGAAATAAATATACAAATCTTTTGACTCATGGAATTCTGTCACAAATTACTCCACAGATTAGCACTTTTCAGTTGCTCCTTTCCTTCTCCCTGCTCACCAAAAAAGTATAAAAAGGATGCCTCTATAGCAACTTTGCAGAGTGTTACCTACTTCTAAATTTTGTTGATTTGCAAAGTATTAACCAAGCAGCTGTAACGAACTCAGCATTTTAAAAAGAAAGCTCTCCCAACCGCTTCTATAAAAAATTGCCTTAATTTTTTATTTATATCATTAGGAGAAAAAAAAGATAACCAAAGAAGTTAAGTGTAACAATTGCCTTTGAAGTTTAGATTGGAACAGGTGACAGTTATTTTCAACCTCTTTTTACTTGGTTTTGGAGAAGTAAGTGACATGCTAGGTAAAGACTGAAAGGAGCAACTAATACTTTTTTCTTCTGTAGTTTTGAAGTCTCGTATTCTCCACTGAATCTTCATTATTCTGGGTCAGTAATATAAGGTCGTTGCTCAGATGCTAAAAGACTGTTAAGTAATTGGTATCTTTCTTCCCTTCTACACTGACAGTTTGAATAGTGCATTTGTATCTTTTTACCCCAATTTTATGTAAGGCTTTCAAAACAAATTGCATCTTGAGAACGAAGCTTTGGTTGTTTTTTTTTTCTCCCTCAATTTTACTCCAGTCCAGCACTTCCCAGTGATCTGGTTATTTACCATCCATTTGAACTAGCAGCTCTGCCTTCACACGTCGGCTAGCTTCATGCTCCTCTGAAGTTCCCCTGCGACTACAGATAGAGTCTATCTCATCAATAAATATAGTTGTTGGGGCATAAAATCGAGCCTAAAGAAAGCAAAAGATAAAACAGAAACTGAAATGGCAGTCTACTCACACTTAAGAAATAGCAGCATACTCAGAGCTGGGTAATGACACATCTACCCCAATGAATCAATTCATAAGTACCAAACAATACCTAACCTTCCCTTCGACCATTGCACACAACTATAGAGCAGCTGTGCATTCATTAATAACATTTGAGTAGAACAGTTTTTGGCAAAGTCCCATAATTGTTAGGGCTATAAACAAATGTTTAACAAGCTAAAGGCAGTTTTATACATTAGGAGTAACATTTATAACTGTGAAAGTCATCACAGGAGGCTTGAATAAGAACTTTAACTAAGCTAGGACAAACATTAAGCTAGGACACCATGATATGGAACCTGTCCAAGACACAGGTCAACCGCAAAATAACTAACCTTTCTGAAAAGAAGAGAGGTCAAAGACAAGGATCTGCGATAATGAAAGCTATTGTCCTACAGCAGTTGAGATGCTGTCCAGTGTGTATGTGCCTTCAATTGACAGGCATGATACCAACTTATTTCATATGATAAAACTATATTGTAAAAAATCTTTTACTTCCTGACTTTCATGACTACTGTAATTGCAACTCTGCTGCCCCCTTCAGTACCGGGCACCCTAGCAAACACTGCATGCAAACCTGGTAACACATGAAAAAAAAAAAGACTACATAGTCTGAGGCAATTTCAAGTGTCATGTGCTCTGAAGCAAACTACAGTTTGGAAGCCCATTTATTTTGAGCACAAACAAACAAAAACCCCACCCACAACAACAAAACACGCACAACCTAAGTAGGGTTGTCACCCAGAAAGCAACTAGATTCCATCTCCAGTTTTAAATTCAAGTATGTTCTACAGCACTCATCAGCTTACAGAGAGCTGCCTCTAATGTAACAAGCTAACCCTGAAAATAAAGAGGACTCAATTTTTCAGTTTTTATAAAGCTAGTTAGGAATAATCAGATCTTGAATGCACATGGACAAATCAGAAGGTCCTGAAGTGTTTCAAGCTTGGAAAGCTGTTTATATATGCTGTGAGTTCTAAATCTTGGCAAGGTTTCACTATTCCAAAAGTAATTCTACTTCATTATCTCACTATTTATGTTCAGAAACTTCAATCACCATTTCAAACAGTAGACGAACAAGTTTCTCGGATTCTCCTCTGTATTTTGAGGTAAGTGTGGAAGAAGAAACATTGAAAAAAGTAGTCTTGCATTCAGTGGCTACAGCTTTTGCCAGGAGGGTTTTTCCAGTACCAGGAGGACCAACCATCAGCACACCCTATTAGAATGAAAAAGAACCACTTTTAGGACAAGAATCAAAACACAGCCAATTTCACAGTTTGTTTAACAGTGTAATATTAAAATACTAGATGTAAACTTTCCCTTAAAAAGTTACTTGCAACAATATAGCTGAAGACAGTCTATTTATCTGGCTGACGTCTTCATTTTGTTAGTACTATTTACCATAAGTTTCGTTACTAAAAAGTGGAAAGAATTTATATAAACTGTAAAACACCTGAAACTTCTTGTTCCGCCAAGATCCAATCTCAGAATCCTACTTATGATCACAGGATGAGATTTTTTCATACCTTCCACGGTCTTCTAATTCCCTTAAAAAACTCCGGCATCCACATCGGTAAAACTACAGCTTCCTTAAGCAGCTTCTTGGCTTCTACTAAATCAGCAATGTCATCCCTGACAAAAAAAAAAAAAAAAAAAAAGAGAAAGCTGTGTGACAGATTCAGATAGGCTGCAAAAGAATCAGTCTGCAGCTCAAAACAATATGCAATTAAACTTATGTAACAGCTCTTCCATAATTCAGGAAAATGCGTTGGATTTATTTACGTTCTAGTGGCAAAAGCCTACAACAACTACAGTTGGCATCAGGCTAGCAGACTCCAGCTGAATGCAAAAGCAAAAAGAGACACATTAAGTATTTCACTAGAGCACCGTTGTTCTTATTGACAGAAAGAATAAGCAGAATAAGGCAAGTTGATTAAACTTATGCTAGTTACAGATAATGCTTTCTTCTTTTGCCGAGAGGCTGGCTTCTCTGAAATTTGAATCCCGTCTCTCACCTTTACAAGAACAATTTACTGAAGACTAGTAAATGGAGCTGAACTAAAAAGAAAAGAATTCTTAGAATTCTTTTTCAGAGTTATAAATACACTAATTCTTAGATACTTTATAGGCTGGTCTTATTTTCTTGAGGCTAACTCTCAGAGAATTCTGCTTATCAGCACGTGCCCAAGTAATATTTTGGTTTCAAAACATACCTATATGGAGAACTAGTTTCAAATCTGAAGCTGTAATTTAAGATTCAGTATAAAAACTGAAACATATATTTACATACTAAACTGAAATACATGACAGCTGCAAGCATACAAAGTTGTTTGTGGGATTGTTCAAGTTTTTTTAAAGCCTACTTTATTTGCCAGAAGATTTTTGCTCATTTAATCCCTACAAAACCATCTAAGCTTGGAAACATTTGGAACACAAAACAACCTTTGTATAAGGTTTAATATTTAACACATTTATGTAAAGGTACTGGCACGTGGTTGTATTTTATACTGGCGGTCACATCATATCTAGCAAGATTTCAAAGGCTTCCTATATTGACATAATGTCTTTGTTAATTGGTTTTCTATCTTGGTACACCCCTAGGTAGCAGAACAGGTTTTTAAATGAAGAGACACAGGCAGACACTAGAATCTTATACATTGCAAAAGAGTATGTCAAAAATTGATCTCAGGACTCTTAGGAAAGTTTGAGAAGCTTTGTATGGTCAGGTTGGACGGGGCTTTGAGCAACCTGATCTAGGGAAAAGATGTCCCTGTCCACAGCAAGGGGTTGGACTAGATGATCTTTAAAGGTCCCTTCCAACCTAAACTATTCTATGAATCCATGGGTGGAAAAAAAAAAAAAAAAAAGAGTTCTGAAAACGTTCAACAACATAAGAAGTTTAGTTGCGTATTTAATGAGTAAAGAAAACTTGCAGGTACTTTTTTTATGTAAGCATATGCTAAAATACTTAATTCTTATCATATTGTATAAGAGGAAAATAAAAATAACAACTCAGAAAGACTGGCAGCAGTATTCAAACTTACCATCGAATGTTGGGGTTCTGAGAAATTATATCTCTTTCCAAAGCTTCTACTAAATCTTTATCATATCCAGTACTATCAAATTTCTTTGGTTCAGACTCTGAAATCTCAGATGTGGATTTGGTCTACACATAAAGGATATAACAACATAAATACATAACAATGGTTATGCTACTAATGGATTTTTATAACAAGCCCACAATAGCAGCATATTTCTAAAAGGCAGCAAAATAAACCATCATGAAAATTATGAAGCATCCATATTACTGCTGCACTGCAGGATCTGTGTGGTTCACCCAGACTTCTGTTCTGCCCTGGTCCCACTTCCTTCTCACCAAAGGCAGCATATTGTACTGATGCAGATTCTTTGCTTTAGCAGGTAATCAGAACTGCATACACCTATCCCAGTGTAACAGTGTTCGCCTCTTCTCCCACAGAAATCAAAAACTATCTGAGACAGTAGCTGGGTAGGGGGAATTATGTGTGAGGCTGGATCAGAAAGTGTCATGCTGAGCTAGAGTATCTCAAATCCTGTGTCATAAATATGCCATATATATGGGACACAAGAAAAATAAAGCAGGCCTTCCATATGTAGGGTGAGCAAAGGTGATCTGCAAGACCACAGAAGTAAAAAAGAGCTGATTAACTGATACAAAAGCACGGACAAGAACAGCAGAGAAGCAGCTCTGCAGTAGAGCAGAAGCAAAGAAGCTACACAGTTGAAAGGGCTCAAACAGCAGAGACCATGCAACTGAAAGGACATAAAATGCACTAGACATACCCCACTTTTTTTACACACTTAACAGCAAGCACTGGTGATGACAGAACAACTGTAAAAAAGAAAAAAGACCTATCCTGTCTCTGTGTATGTATATCCTGAGTGAGAGAGGTTTATCACTCAAAGACAATGTAATTTAGCTCCTAATAAAAGTAGTAGCTTACGTAGCTAAACAATTCCACCCTTGTAGTTTATACTATTTCCACAGGCCATGACACCTTGCCACAACAAAAGATTGCTGAAGCTAAAAAACTATTACATGGATATTTGATTTATTCAGACTAGAAAGCTATGAATTTAGCGTCTTCAGTATGATCTCTTACTCTGGTCATCAGTTAAATTTACAGAGACCAGAGCACAAGTAAAAATTGCAGCACTGATTGCAAAGAATAGATCACAGAGCATTCTCTCTCATAAAGTATGTTAGGCTTTTGTTTGTTTTAAACTGAGAAGAGTCTGCAGCTAATAACAGATCTCAACAAAAAAAATAGAGGTCTCCCATTAAGATTAAATAAATCTTGAAATGCTTTGGAACAGGCAAGTCAATCTCAGTCTAAAATGTCCGAAAGCAATTAAAGAACCCACAAGGACATCCCATTTGAATGAGCTCCATCAGGCTCCGTTTCAGTAATCCAGTGGTATAATTTTAACAACTATCTCCAAGTCGCAGTAAACAAGCCCATGTTTACCACATCACTTCCTCCAGATGAGGGTTCACTGTTTTTTTTTTTTAATTAATCCATAACCAAGACTGTCCATAAAGCAAAGATACCTTACAAGGTGAGATTCAAATCAGCACGCTGATATTTTATAGGCATCTAATTTTACAATACATTCAATATTAAGAAAGCAAGACTGCTTTCTCAATTTCATGAAGTTATTTGCAAGCTTACCTTCTCCTCCTTTCCTTTATTTTGCTGATCCTTTTTTTCCCGGCTGCGGACCGCCTTCCCTTTATCATTGGGATTTCGAGAGGATGGACGGTGAGGGCCTCTGACAGCTGCACTTATACGATTATTGTGACCTCTGCAATCACTGCACTGAGCAGACTGACGTTTTCTGGGTCCTGGTGAAGGTCTAATTAGTTGTAACATATGCAAAAAAGCCTCAGTGTAAAGTCACTGTTGAGCACTACATAACCAAATCAAGTAGTTACAAACCAGAAAGCCATTTTGCTCAAGATAAAAATCTGTACGTCAGAAGCAAGACAGACATTTTTAGATAGTCACTAAAAATCCATTTTCCCTTTGCCACAAGATCGGGGCTCATTTGCTTAAAACAAGCTCCTTGCTTTGTATATTTCATAAATAAAAGTAATCCTAGCATTATGGAGTTTAGATGAACACAACCCCGCCAAAAAAAAAACCAAAAACCAACCTAATCTATTTTCTCCTTATCACAGTGATCCTCACTCTCCTACCCAAAGAAATGTAAAGGTTTCTTGGGAATGACAGTTTTATTTTCACTTCATTTTCACTTCTCATGTATGTGAGGCCTCCAGTTGTTTGAAACTAGACTACTTTTAGAAGCACATATGAATAAACCAGTATCGTGATTGGTATTATGGATTTCTTCTTTAAAATTCAGGTTCTTCCTCATACAAATCCATTACTCTTGCAGATACACTTTTTTCATGAGCTTTCCTACAATTTCAGCATTAATAAACTATCAGTCAAATTTAAGTTCAGGTATATTTCTAGAGAACAAAAAATGGAAGACTGATCTGGAGAGCATTTACTTGGACTAATAGATGTGTTTTGACATATCATTCAAGATATATCAGGATCCAATACCTTCATAAAAGCTGTCTTTAATTGATTCACAGCAGCAAGTTTGTCAGACCTGTACATACCTCTTCAGGGTGAAATGCATATTAGGCAACACAAATATGCTAATATAAGATCCCATGTGTTAAAGTCTTTTCACTGTCCCAGTGGAGTATCTACCAACCTATACTTTAATTTATGAACACCTAGCCACCTCTGAATTCCACCCCAAAGCTCAAAATAAAGAAATAGTGTGATTAGACATCTAATTTCCACCTAAATTTGTAACTTCTGCTATCTCAGTATAGGAATTTGCTGTGGTTATTCCAATGCAACATGGTCCAAGTTTTCACTGTGGCTTTTTCATATTACCACAACTCATTACTTCACCAGCTGGCAAGATAAATGGAACAGAAACAGTTCTCTCAAGTCTTTCCCTTTTCAGAAACATGAGTCTGTGTATCTCTTCTCTAGAAAGCTTCAAAACATTATGAAAGTTCTACCTTCCAGAAGTTTTGAATGAAATTGGCTACCGGCGTTCCAAAGTTATTAAATGAGATAAACAGAAACAGTGTGATCACACAAGACCCATTTCTTTCAGAGAGCAGGCTCAAAATAAATCAGTTTTTTTAAAAATGTAAAAATGTCCCCATAAAGACTGAAGTTATCCATCTGCGAGAAATAGCTTGTCAATTCAAAGCCTCAAAGAACAGTTTGACAGTACAGCTAAGCTGATCTAAATAGTCACTTTCTGTCAAAACACACAGTTCCATGTCTGCTTCGCATGCACTCCTGTTCCCTCCTTCATGCTACCACTGGCACACATTAGAGCCTCCAATTAACCAGTTCAGATAGCTAATCTCAAGAAAACAAACAAACAAAACCACAACAAAATCCAAACTAACTAAAAGCCAAACAAAAAACACTAGCCCCACAAAACAGTGTCTTTTTTTACCAGTTTAGCATCCCAAACCAGCTAATCAAGGCCAACAAAGATAGAAGTGAAAAAAACCAACTCAGGCAACTGTGGAGGGTAGGGCGATCCTTTCAGCAGCAGCTACACTGTCAAACCACACCGCAAGGCCTTGCTTTCACAGACACTAACCCAGCATAATTCAAAACTACTTCTGAAATAAGCAGGCTTGCCTGCAGCTGCTTGTTCCCACCCCTTCCCTTGGGCTTATGCTAGCCTAACTGACCAGTTCATCAGGGAGATCAGGGAACCACTTTGCTACACAAAAGGAACTGAGCTTGGACACTTCTGGATTTTACTGTTACTCTGATAATACTTCTTCATCCTTTTCATATCAGCTACATGCAGAATCATTTCAAAGTTGATGAGAATATAAATTCAGAAATAGAGTTCAGCTTCCATGCATTGATAAACTTATCTTAAGTCACGGGAAAAAAAAATAAAAAAAAAAATCACAGAATGGTCAGGGTTGGAAGGGACCTTTGGAGATCATCTAGTCCAACCCCCTGCCAGAGCAGGTTCACCTACAGCAGGTTGGACAGGAATGCATCTGGGCAATGCATTTACCTTATATATTATCTTATCCTTTCTTATCTTATACAAGCTTGACTAATGTCAAGCTTATATAAGATAAAAGCCCCAGAAACCCCAGAACGACTAAGTGTTACACATCTATGTTCTAGAAAAATTACACAGGAACAGGCTGAAGTCAAGCACGCTTTGCCCTGATAAATGTTAGTTTAGGTCTTCAGTTTTCCTCTTACCTACGTTCAGCAGGTACTGGTAAAGACCAGACTTCTGCATCATGAGCTGGTAATTCTTGTTGTGAAGCTTTCAATGGAGTACTGTCTAGTTTAAAACTCTCTAGAGTTTTCATTATATCTTTCACATGCTTAGCTTCCACACTTATCTCCTGCCAAACCTGATAAAAAAAAAAAAAACAACCAAAACTAGATTAAGCACATTGCAAATAAGTTTGTAACAGTCCTCTGTTCAAGCCCACATAACGCTTGGATGGATTCCACAAGGTTTCACAAGCTACCAAATTCTGCTTTAATAGACAAGAATAACTCACATCAGATATCAAGAAGGTTTTTCTGCCTTCCTCAGCACATTTAAAGAATAAAAATAAAAAATAGATTTTGGATTTAACACCAAAGAGACTTTTAGCAAATTTCGCATATTAAACAACTACGACAGAAGAGAGCGCAACCTAATAGACTCAATGTCAATGAAAAAAATGATGGTTTGTGTTAAGGATAAATTAACATGGTAGTCACAACTCAGTTTCTACTAAGGATCTATAAGCCACACTACTAAAACACTGAGAGGGAAATAAAACTATTCCAAATTATTCCAGCCTAAAAAACTTCAGCATAACAGAGGCACTCATCAGCAAGAAGCTGGCAAGTCAGACAGCACGCTGGCTCCCCAGGGCTGTGTTCCATTGCCTGTTTTGTGATTGTCAGAGCAAGAAGTCATAAAGAAGACTTAAATAAGTCTATATAATAACAAAAAAGCATATCTATAACAGCACCATAACTTATCAGAGAATGTTGTATTTTTATACTTTTGTTTACTGTAAGACAAGTAATTTTTGCTACTTTAATGCTTTTCCCTCAAAATGTCCCAGAAAAGTGTTTACCTGTTGCCATTTCTGTTGCAGATATGTATCTCTGACAGAGTAGAGGTATTTATTCATTTGGTCAAGAACTCCCTGGTAGTAGACCATCGCAGAGTCATAATTTCCCAGTAAGGCATATTCACGGGCCAGCTTTACATTCTCACTGATCATAACAAGGCTCATGTTCAACATGAAGCTGAGAAAAATAGGAAATATTAAGGAAAAAAAATAATATTCCAGGACCAGAACAAATTTTTGCAACTGTTTTCATACGCTTATTACTTTATTTGGCATATCACAAGATAGAAGCTGGAAATACGCTGATTAGAAAAAGGTCCTAGAATCAATGTCATCCATATAAAAAGATAATTGTTTCTCTGTTACTAGAAATGAAACTCCTCACTTCTTAGAATTGTTTCATGCAATGAAGATTCTGTTGAAAAGCATATACAAGATATGCAGATTTAAATGCACCATTGCAAGCCACAACTGCATATGCTCCTTCCCTCTTTATTCTATTGTAAGATAAATTGGTATTTTACTGTTAGCACTATAACATTGTCCATACTATAATGGCCTGCGGTTTAAAAAAACCCAATAAACAATAAACCAAAGTGCTTCCTCCAGATGCATTGTTTTGTTAATTTTTTTGCCTTAACATTCCATGCATTCAAGTTTAGTGTTCTCCACAAGGCAAAAATCAGACTGTTATTTTTCCATTTGTTCGATTTCACAATTCTTCAGTTTTATTTAATATTTCTTGGAAACAAATATCCACCTTCCATACCCAGCTTGCACCTTCCTATCACCTTCATTTTCACACTGAAAAAGAGACTCTTGAAAAACTTTGAGGCTGCTAATTTTTCACTGAAAGGTAAGAAAAGGCCACAAAAACATTTAGTCTGTAGCTACCCACTTTCTTTAATGTATTGTTCAAACCATGCTACTTTTCCCCACCAGTAGTTTTTTTCTTTTGGAGCAAACATGGACTGTGACCACCTCCACTTTGTAGCATTAGTAGAATCTACGCTTTTAGATTAGAATAGCACAGAATTATTATTTATACAAATACAGTAATAAGTAGAAGCAGTAGACTTATTCTTTACGGTACAGCCACTGTCCATATAGCAGTCACCCTATGTTCTTACCCATTACCTACACATCCCATCCCCTTCTTCTCTAAGATACCTACACTGTCTCCACTTTTCCTGTCTCTTGCACACCAAGAATTTCCCCATTCTTCTCCTAATTTCCTAGAGCCAAGCACAGAAAACATTAAAATAAGCAAATAAACATGCCTGCAAGAGAGTTGTCTTGCTCTCCTTTCCATACCTGCACCCAAGACCAGTAAGAAGCAATTGCAGACAAGCAATTACGGCTAAGCCCTGGGATGAAGCATACTTGATACAGATCAACTATTTAAAGAATGTAAGAGGTACTAAACTCACATGCGCAATAAACAGACTTAAGACTGAACACATTTCGAGACCAGGTCATGGTCAAATTTGGACACATTCTCAGAGATTTCAGAAGCCACATTTTGATTGCTAAAATATTAGCTCCCCTTTGTAAAGAGGGGCTGCTCAGTACAAATAAAACATTTTAAGACTTCCACTCCTTTTTCTGTCCCCTTCCCAAATAGCTTTATGCACAGACACACAGCTGATCCATTCCTGAGCCAACACCCTCTTCTTTTTAATTCCTTGCTCTTCCTTGCCCAGTTTCCCTTGAAGCAGATAGCTGCTGTGAGAAGTTTCAGCCCAAAGAGCTAAACTCTGGCAGCAGCGGAGCTGAAGACAGGCCTCTGCTAGCCCACACCCCCATCCACGCAGAAGGGATCCGCAGGGTTGAGTCTGGAAACCTGCTATCATACAAGCTACACCATATAATCTCCCTCTAGCCAGAGACTCACTGAGCAGGCCACAACGATGTCTACAAGCTTGATAGTTAATGTGACCAGCAACTACAAAGACTACCATATCCCAGGCTAATTAGGCTTTGGAGACATTGTTTGTCTTGGGAGTTTTGTTGGTTTTTACCTCAGGAGAAAGAGCCTGAAGATGTTTGTCAACTGCTGTATGGATCATCACACAGATATTACCAAAGTTTTCCCTGCTATATTTAGGAGCAAGCTTTTCCACTCCTGCTCATCCTACCAGATACACCTGTTTGCCTGTCCTGAGAATTCAAACCGATGACTAACCCTACTGAAATCACAAGTTGAGCAAGTTGCTAATAAACATTTTTAAAATCAAGTAATAGCAAGTTACTAAAGCCAAACTAGACTTTCAAACACAGACAGAAGTCATAGATAACTTATTTTTTTTTTTTTCACTGAACACTGCAGAGCAATCCAAGCATAACAGCAATTCTGTTTAAATATCCGGGGGGGGGGGGGGGGGGGGGGGAGAAATAAGGTTGTAAGAGTAGTTTTCATCTGGAAATGTGAAAATAGCAAAAATCAAAGAATCAAAAAAAAAAAAAAAAAATAAAGAGGCTAAATCAGAAAGATCTGAAAGCTTGGGACCGAAATTACAGTATTGCACATAACAGAAGAGTACATGTGATTTTTCAGGTGAGAGAAGACAGAGAAAGGAAGGACAGAAAGGAGAAACAGACACAGAAGAATGACCTAACATCTCAGATCGGGGGGTGGGGGTGGGGGGAAGCTCACTTAAATTTGTAATGATTCCAACATAACCAAAAGTAGTAATTCCAACGAAAACCTAGGAATCCATCTGTTTCAGCAGTGGTACTGAAAATGCAAGAGAATTCAGTTTAAACTAGAAAACCAATTTAATTTGTTGCTTCACATTGAGTCATAAGAGCAGAAGAGCTTGAAGTGGCTTCCAAATACAAGGCTCTTATACACAAGTGCGGCAGAAAAAGCTGCTGATTTTGCTTATATGTCTGGACATGCCACTGCTGCTGCCACTTGAATACAGGCAGCGTCAGAGCTGATACATTAACGTGAGTTTATAGGTTTACTGCACCTGTAACCGAAGATGCTGAAGCAGTCCTAAGACTGGGGGGTGTGTGTGTGTGTGTGTGTGTGTGTGTGAAATGCAGTTAGAGTACCAATCTGAAACCAGATTAAGGTTTGCAGCAGAAAGTTACAGTGGACTGTGGCAGCTCAGAGTAGGGTGTAAGACACACATAGGAGAGGCGTAAACACGCATGAACCCAGAGTTAAACCAGACCTGAAGGAATTAAAAAATAAAAACACAAAAGCAGCTAATCCTGTACCACTTAATAATTTTTAAAGTGTTTACAAATACCTCGTACTATCATGCAACAGGATGTCAATGCAGCAAGGCTGCACTTATCAGCTATGACCTTTCCATGAATCATGCCCAGTGAAGTTATCTTAGTTCCAACAGCAACTGAAATAGGAACGAGCTCATAAAGTTTACGACGAACAGGATATAAGACAAATAACCTAAGCACTTTTGTCTTGCAAGTTTAATTCTACAGTGCATAAATAAACCACGTACACTTCTCAATAAGAATACTCTCTACACTGTGAGCATTTGTGGTTCCCTAAAATTAACACAATAGAAACCCATCAAATTAAGCTATTTCTAGTAACAGGATACATTTTATCATTTGCTCCAAGCCCCTAAAATACCTTCAGAGTTTGGAACAGCCAAGAGCACTGTGGGTTGAAACCTAACAAAGGTTCAAGATACCTACAACTTTTGAGAATGAGGTTTTGGAACTTATTTTTATATTTTATTTTAAATATAACAGTCTGACCACCATAAAGAAAACAGTGGGAAAAAAGTCATTGTGGATGTAAGAAATTATCATAAGGAATGACCATAAGTAATTTCTGCTCGCATTCATACATCAGAATTTGGGAAGCCAAAACCAAACACAGTATCAATCCTGTTTCACAAAGAAATCCCCCACAACTTTAAAAAAAAAAAAAAAAGAAATCAATAAGCAGATATTGGCAGGGAAGATTAAAGTTGGGGTCTATCAGTTACTATGGGGGACCCATCAACTACTCTCCTGACCCAGAGAACTGCACAATCCATACAAGAAAAATACCTCCAAAGAGTCCTTCAGTCCAACCTGAACATTTGGACTATGCCAGGGCCTGAATTTTGGCAAAGCATACATATTTCCATTATTTCAGCCTGCTATGCAGGCTCTGATATCAAAGCATCCATGTAAAATTCAGAAAGTTCTCTCAGCAAGCCAGAAGAGAGAAAAAAACCCACCAAAGTAATAGCTTTCAGGAATCAATTTTTACAGATGACATGGTGACCTGCGATTAGACTGCGTCATCTCCGAGTTCTGTTCCAGCTTTAATATCCTACTTCGTAACATCCACTCCCAGCAACATTTGGTATCAACAAGTGATTGTGCTAATTATTTGGGAAACGGTAGAGTTGCCAGATTTATTGGATACTAAACAAACTGGTCCTCATCCACTTATTGTATTTAACAGTAACGGTAGCGAAAGAAAAACCACCAGCAACCATGAACATACTTAGATGCCTGTGCAAAAAAAAAAAAAATTTAAAAATCATTAGATAGGTATACACTGTTGGCAAATTATTTTACGTTTTCAAGGCTAAACCTTTCAAAAGGCCTTAAAAACAAAACACAAACCATGTTACCTGCTCCCCATTTCACGGGGGCTGGCACTCTTTTAGGCGGCCAGCGCTAAATGAGCACGCTGCTCAGACCACTCAGAAGGGGGTCTGCAGCAGAACGGGCATCGAGAACCGATGCCTCCCGCTCCCTTCTGTCTGGAGAGAGAACTAGCGTAAGTACAAAAAGCTTAAAAAAAACACGGAAAGCAAAGCCGGTGGAGGGGGAAGGGAGCAGCACAGCCCCCAGCTCCGCGCCGGGAGGAGCGGGGATGGTGCCCGAAGCCTCCCGGCTGCGGCTGTCCCGGGGCGGGCTGCCGGGCAGCCGTACCCCCCGCCGGCACCCGCCTTTCGGGTGGCTTCGGGAACGATGCCCCGTGCGGCCCCCCCCCCACCCAGCACGTGCGGCGACATAAGACCGGCGCGACAGCATCGCGACAGCAACGACTCCCTTTCCAAAGCAGCCCCACCACCACCACCACCACCACCACCACCGCTCCCAGGGCGGCGGCGGGACGGAGGAGCCGAAACCCTGCTGCCGCCGGGGCGGAGGGGAGCCCGGCTCCCCTCAGGGCCGGCCCAGGCTACGCGGGGCGCGGGCGTCGCCCCTCGCCTCAGGCCGAGGCGGGACGGGGTGGGGTGGGGGGGAGGCGGGAAGACACCGCGAGTCTCTCTCACTTACTCCTCTCCAGAGCTCGGCCCCGCGGCGGCGGCCGCAGCAGCTCCCGACAGCCACAACTCCTCCGCTTCTTCCTCCCACAACGGCGCTTAACCCCACCCCCGGCACCACCGCCGCCACCGCCTCCTCCTCCCGCCGCCGCCCGCAGTTTAAAGGCAAATCCGGCTGCGTCACTTCCAGCCCCGGCGAGGCGGTGGGGCCGGGTAGGTCCGCGCCCACAACGCGGTGGTTTAGCCTGTTTTAGCAATTACGGCTGGCAGCGCTGAGGTTGTGTGTCTTGTTTTGCTTTAATTTTTAAGAAAGAAAAAGGCAGGGGAAGCAAAAAAAAAAAAAAAAAAAAAAAAGCGCAGCTGCATTGGCCGGGAATCGAACCCGGGCCTCCCGCGTGGCAGGCGAGAATTCTACCACTGAACCACCAATGCTGGTGCGGAAAGGGTTTCCCGCCTCCGTCAGTCGAAGGTGAGGGGGGGGCGCACTGCGCATGCGCCGCCGCGGGCTTTCAAACGGTCGCGGCGGGGCGGGCCCGCCCCGCCGCGACCGTTTGAAAGCCCGCGGCGGCGGTTGAGGGGAATCCCGGCATTGGCTCGTGAGGAATAATTTGCTGAAGCGGAGCGGTGCGGCGGTCTGTGTATTTTAATGGGAGGATCCAAAAAGAACCGACAAGTCAGGAGGATATTTATGGTACAAAAAAAAAAAAAAAAAAAAAAAAGACATACGTAAATATACACACACGGAATGTATCTATATAGGTATGTATAGATATATGGAGATCAGTAAACTCGAAGAGTGCCTTTGTCACGAGCGTCTTAAAGGCAGTCGAATGTTTTATTACGACACTTGACCCAATTTATTATCTTTTTTTTTTTTGCTTCGGTAAACAGATTGCAGGTCCAAGGTGAAATACCTGAAACCAAAGGTGACGCGTGTCTGGGGCGAGAGCGGCATCATCATCCAAGAATGGCCCCCAGCCCACCCCCCGCGCTGCCCCTGAGCCGAGCAATATTACAAGCGGCCTAAATACGCCATTCCCACTCACAGCTCCGCAACAGCAGATGACACCTCAGCCCCAAAAAGACCTTTTAGCCATGTATTTGACATAGTCTGTGACAAGCTGAGGACAGAAAAGGCACAGCCGGAGGGCCTGCCCTAGGGTGGAATGCCACGGAATATCCAATAGTATTTACAGCACAGTCATAGGACCATAGAACATTTTATAAATACAATTAATATGTGTACAAGGGCACATGAAAGAGAAATTTATTTTCGTGCTTTACAAAGCAAAAGTAACCTGAACTAAAGCTCACTGCGGCATTCCAGCGCTGCCGGTTAGGAGCCCCTCTTCTCAACAAACCCATCCCCGTCACAGGTCACCAGTGAAACACCCACACTTGGAAGCGGCAGCCAGGAAGAATCTCAACAGACTCGGAATTTATGTATGAAACGTGAAATTTCAAAACATGGGTAAAAGCATAGTGTGTTGGAGAGCTGTGGCAACATTTATGTGTAACTAACTTTCTCAGATAACTTGGGACTGTAACACACTGCATTTTTTGCCAGGAAATACATAATACTGCAGCATATAGGTGGCAAAATTCAAACAAGGCATATTACAACTTCTAACACGAGGTAACAGAAAACGGCAGAAGTGTCTACCAAATTCCAAAGATATGAGCTCTTCCCATATTTGTTTCAAAATGGTAAAATAATATTTAGTATTTCAGTACTTGCACATGTCCTTAAAAGACTCATTAATTTCCTTTAATGAAAGCAATTGGTTTTGCTCGGATAAAACCATGGTGCCTTTACAGGACTTTTTTTTTTTTTCTTTAAACACATTGGCCAGTTACAGTGTTAAACAGGGATATAACACAATATAATGCAAGCAGAGGAGAAACATACTCACATAAAAAGGCAATTTTAACAGTCAATTTAATGAATAATTGACATTATTTTCTCTGCACACATCACAAATGGTAAGGCAGGCTTGATTAAGTTACCTTTAACCAGTAATATATTATACTTTACTCCAAGACAAGTAGACCAGTTTTACTGGGATACTTACTATGAAGGAGATTAATCTTTAAAGGTTTATTTACATGGAAAACAATCTTTTTTACATAATATATAAAATGGAGTAGTTACACACTGCAGCCATTTTATAATATTTAAGCTCAATGAAATGAATCTTAAAAGCTATTCTATTTCACCAGCCGTGGAACAGGCAGACGGAACATGAACTGTTTTATTAAGCTACAAGCCCATTTTCATTACAGAAAGTAACTACCTACCTGCTTGAGAAAAGAAAATTACTTTTCATAACCATCCTCTAACCATGATAAGCACTTCACAGTAGAGGGGTGAACTTCCACAAATGTTTTCTTCCATGAAAAAGTCTGTTTAAGAAGTTTCCACGCTGCCAACCCTCTTTACTGCAGTTCACTCTTTCCTCATTTATGCCAATATAAATAATTTTTTGGACCCCACTAGAAACTGCATCACTCAAATGAACACGCTCCCAAGAAAAAAGCCTCCAAATGCTGAACATCAAGCAGTTTCTTCACTGATCCAGTATTTAGCCCAGGCCTGTAGACAGTTGCACTGGCACAAAGAGACACTGAACTGGAGCACAGAAAGGGAACGAATGGCCGGAAGCGCACAAGAATTTCTTAAACCATCTCGGTAAGAAAAGTAAATAGTAACTGGCATTTGCCGCGAGAACAGCCATGAACACCAATGTCATGATGTTTAGATAGTCAACAATGCCAGTGCAATGGCACAAATAATAATTTAAGAAAGCCGTAATGCTTACAGGCACGTTATTAGATTATCCGTTGGAATTCAATTCCAAGAAGGAGGAAATGTTTTAAAAGACATGAAGTTTACTAAAAATAGTGCATTTTCTTTACCATTGTGTTAGCTTCAGGAGAAAGGTGGAGAGAGAGATTAAAAAAAACATAATTCTTTCTGCCTCTCACCTGTAACTCCTGGTCTTGTCTCTGGGAAGCTACTTAGAGGGCTGCCCCCCTCCCTGCTCCCAGTAGCCTCAAGAGGCTCAGCACCCTCCCACTATGAGACCCAAGGGGATGCCTGCTCACCTGCTGCGGGAAATTACGAAAACAGTCATGCAGAAAGCAGCAGACACAGCCGCAAATTCCTAATTCTGTTCTGAATTGGGCTGCGAAAGACAGACCGCTGAAACTGTACTGACGGCTCAGATGGACTGGTGCATGACACTTCTCCTCACTGTCTGTGTGTGTAACTAGGAGGAAAACCATTAAAGCCAAGTGAAACGGGTCTCCACAACAGTCTTGATAGATATAATTTATAATCTTTTCCCATTACTAACTCAAACATATAATAAAGAAACTATTCTAAAATTTATTTTTCAAACTAAAAATTCCAACTAAAGCAGAACTGTACACACTTTACAGTTTGGTTGTAGTCAGAAAATTAAACTAGATTTCAGAAAGCGTTTTTCCTAAAGCTCTTTTCCTCTCATAACTATAAGAACTGATGACAGGAGACAACCAAGTTGTTTCCGAGTGAGCAGCCCTTCTGCTTTGAGAGTACCAGTCACATCCTACAGCATTACTAGTGTCAAATTCAATTACTATTCAATAAAATACTAGTTCTAATGCTTTATCACTTTACATTCATATTATAGCCAAGACCGACACTTTCTTATTCCAAAGCTGAGAACTATGCCGCTACCACAGCAGCTGCAAACATTTCACCAGAGAGATGGTTCAGTTTTTCCAACACTGTGAATAATTAGGCTAAATACAGTGAGAAGAGAGGGTACAGCAGCCTTTTTTTTTTTTCTCTTCAGAAATGTATCAGAGAGCTTTATTAATGTAAAGTAGTTCTTATATTTGGTCAATGCAATGAAAAACTGTCATTAAAAATTCTGGAGCAGAGCTTCCTTTTCTAAAATTATTCAGTATATGTACAAATAGATACCAGGCAACCTCTTAAGAAAAAAAAAAAAAAAAAAAAGATCACTATTTCCTATTTTGAGTACTTAGAGTACAGAGAACCGATAATAAAATTCAAGTGATTTTTTTTTCACCTAACATCAAATCTTTCCTAAATTAAACAATTAACAATGCTGGAATAAATTAATATTTGAGAAGGATTTCCCTGTATTCTGGGGAAACAAAATGTACAGAGAGGGAAAGAGGACACAATTTTCTTAGTGTTTAAAAAAAAAAGCGTGCATGTAATCACCCTAGCAACCTTCTCTCAGTTCTCTTAAGAGAAGAGACTTTTCAAAAATTGCAGCTACAAAATAAGTTTATTTAGTTTTTTAATCTTTATTCCTCTACTAAACATAAACCAGGTCACGATTCTGGACCCCTCTGCCTGCCTGTTCATCATCATCATCATCATCTGACTGCTGTTCTGAGTTTTGGGAACTACCATACTCATACTCAATGGGCTTTGGATTGTTGTACGGGTAGCCATTGTCATCAAAAAACCTTCGGAAGGTGAACTCATAAAAAGCATGTTCAGGATGTTTTCCATTTTTGTACCACCCATTAAGTGTATCATTTCTGTTCCCTTCCTTATCATCATCACTCCACAATTTATCTGGATCAACTGGATCAAAGTTTGACGTGTCCGTAGGATGAGCAATTTTGGGAATGTAGAAAGCAGACTGCCGCCGTAGATCGCTTGAAAAATCAATTGTTTTAAAAAACGGGTGAGCTTTTATTTCATCTGCACCATTTTTGCCTAAACGGTCTTCCGGCCCTCGGCAGAGTTTAATAATAAGGTCAGAGGCCTCTGGAGTCAATTTAGCTTGAGGTGGAATATGAAGTGCAGTTTGCCAGTTGATAACCTTTAAAGCAAAAAGAGGTGTTATTTTATTTACAATTTCATAAAAAGGAAAAACAACAATGAAAATTAAAACAACAAAACAAACAAAAAACCCAAACAGCCACAAAGCAATCAATTCAACACAGTAAGTGTTTTCACACTGGAGAGGGGAAAATGTGAAGCTGCTCTTTCAGAAACGCAAGGAATATTTTGTCTGGAAAACTGGCAAAATCCAGGTAAAGTTTATTCACATTCCAGATCTAAACTAGAGTCTGGCACTGAATACCCCTGCTATAAACCAACAAAGACACCATAAAAAACGGTGCTTGAAAACTGTTTGTAATATTAGAAAGAGGCTAAGGCAAACAAATTTTGATTTATTTGATGCACTGGGAAGAGTAACAGATTTGAAGTTACAAAAATCAATACTGCACTACATTTGAGCCAATTAGCATCTTGCAGGCTGAATGCAGTTTTGCAAAAATGGCACATGCCATTGATGACCCCAGCGGCTTCCCTGAGACAGCTGGGGCTCAGGAAGAAAGGGACCAGTGGCTCTGAGCTGCCAGCAACCCTGAGCAGCCAGTCATCTGCTGCACATCCACCTTTTCATGCTGAGCACCTGCAGACACATCACCAAAGGAAATCCTCTGCAGGTCAGCAGGCATAGAAACCAAGTGGTGGGAAAAGAACACCCAGATGCTGGAAGAGGAGAAGAAAAGAAAGTGGAAATAATAACCGGACAGGTGCAGGAAGTGAAAGGGAATGGCTGAGATCTGAAATGTGATTTCTAGTTGGCATGCTTACTGTATGACCAGATAAAAGATATGAACACGATCCTTGAAGTCCCTTTACAATTTAAGTGCGCTGACGCAGTAATGTAAAGTTTAAAATCTTGTTAGTTTATAACATGCCTGGATAGAGCAGTACTCTCAGAAGTCACCTTTGATTCCATTACAGATTAGAAAGACTATGTAAATTTCAAGCCTGCTTTTTCAGACTGTTAATGCGAGACTTTTAAAGTTACCTTCATTTGTGTTTCCAGTGGTGTTTGTGCCAGGAATGGAGGCTGCCCCACTAACATTTCAAAGAGAATTACTCCAACGCTCCACCAATCACACAACTGTGTGTAACCTGAAATGAAGTCAAAACAAGGTCGTCAAAGCCTCAGTATAAATTTTAATCTCGTATTTCTAAGAATAAAAAAGGTTCACAAGAGAATTCCATTCAAAATTTGTTTAAGATTTCCATATTAACAACCATTTATTTTTCGTCAAAACATTATATACTCGAAAGAAGCGGCAGCGTAAGAAAGGCGAAGCAAGCTACCTGAATATCAGTTACTTTGCAGCGAGATTACAGTACAAGAATGCGTTACCTGTTCGTAACAATACTTCTGGCGCAATATAATTGGGTGTGCCGACAAGGGAATGGGCCAGACAGCGCTGATGCTGACGTGCAGCCCTGCGTTCAAGTGGCTTCAGTCGATCTCCACATCTGCAATTTGCTGGGTCACCCCACTCATTGCTGAAATCCATACTGTCTTGACGTGCATGATCACCTATAATTGAGCAAGAAAGATGCCAAAATTGAGGACAATTACATTAGTTCTTAACTAGTATGAAACTTTCTTTATCTGTTAACATTTCTTGTTGTAAGACAGAATCTGTTTCAATTTCAACACTCAATTTGAGAGCTAAAAAGGCAATCAACACCACAAATTTGACTTTTTGCTTATGATATAAAATACCAGCTTTCGAGGACATTGGTTTTTTAAGTTAATTTTTGACATAACTATGAGGAAGTATCGAGTTTGACCCTTTCTCAATTTTTCCTTAACATAACCACATTGGGGATACAGGGTGTGAATTATTCTTGCTCTTATGTAAACAGAAAAAACCACAATATTTAAAGAATCAAAAAATAAGATCAGATTTTAAATCTTCACCTTCTCTCCAGAGACCGTGTAGTCTGGCCTAAGATACATGATATTGTCATAAAAACAAGTAAAAAGTAATTTAAAAATTGTTTTTGAAGGTACGTTTTTATTTTTGAAAATTAAAAATATGTTATTACGAAATCTGTATTCTATCACTCTCAGAACTGTGAAAATTTTTTTGATCTAACTTTTTCTAAACTGTTGTTTTAAGAAGTCAAGTAGGATTTTTGAAAGCCTACTTAAATATTTCACAGAAATCAACAGGTTATGCTAAAAGGAAGTACACGAGACGCTTAGAACAAGGTTTTCAAGAACAACTGAATTTAAAACATCAGTCCTATCTTCAAACCAGAGTTAGGGCTGTTGTCTATGCAATTATCTTCCTATGGTTGTGGTTTCCTCTCCAAATTTCAGAAGCCACTAATGGGACAAACCTACAGCAGCACAGCTCATTCCTTCTCCCTTAAGGAACCAATGTTCTCACTTACAAACTTTAACTAAACATTGCTTTTTATAATTTGAGTGATGTGCAGGCATATCGTTAGATGCATTATTGTTCAGAAAAGAAACAGCACAGTCATCTTTCTACTCATTTATTATTTAATTCCTTGCAAAGAATGACACATCAACAAAATAACAAAGAAACCTGTTATATTTCTCTTACCGCTCTGGTAGTATTTTGAATCGTGGGTCCATCGAAAACCTGTACAGAGCCCGAAGTCAGTCAATTTAATATGACCATCGCGGTCTATCAAGATATTATCGGGTTTAATATCTCTGTGGATGAAGCCCATTTTATGAACACTTTCAACTGCGCAGGTCAGTTCTGCTGTGTAGAACCGTGCCAGATTTTCTGGAAAGACACCCATTCTAATTAGGAGACTCATCATATCACCTCCTGGAATGTAGTCCATTACAAAGTACAAATTGTCCTTATCTTGGAATGAATAGTACAGGCGAACCACCCACTCATTATCAGCTTCTGCAAGGATATCCCGCTCAGCTTTAACATGAGCAACTTGATTTCTAAGCAATACATCTTTTTTTCTCAGAGTTTTTGTTGCATATAAAGCATTAGTATCCACTTTTCTTGCTAGGCAAACTTCTCCAAATGCACCAACTCCAAGGGTTTTAATTTTTACAAACATCGACTTGTCCATTTTAGCTCTTCTTAGCCGAATATAATTAGACTCTTTCTGGCACAACATTTTCCTCATTTGATCTCGGGCTTCCGGCGACAATCCAACCTGTGCAAACAGAATTAAATCTGAAGAGTGAACAGTACTCTTAATTTTTTGTGATCTTATAATTACAAGGCTAAGGCAAAGCAAACCAAATACTTATATACAGCATGGGAAAACTATTTTGTCTTGCTTTTTTTAAATTTACATATTAGGACTCTATGAAAACACGTAGGAGTGATACAAAACAAAACGTGATCACTTTCAACAGCAAAATGCATGAGGTGCCATGCACCAGAAAGTTCCTGAGAAGGGAGTATGTTCTCAAGGACAGAAAGGGTAATTTACAAACTACTGATAAAACCCACTCCAAATAATACTTATCTGAGGAACAGTGTGCATCAACTGCCTCCCTGATTCTCTTTGCAGAGCTAAAGGAAGCCAAGACGTGCCTAGGAGCGGTAAGTCACCAAGGGCTAAACTAAGGAGCTGCAGTGGGAAAGGCTTCCACTCTCTGGACGAGCTAGAGCAGAAAGTCACTACGCTTCCTGACCATGACAGTGGAATTTCAGTTGCAAAAGGGAGTATGCAACTCTCATGCTTCCCTGTGTAGCTACACAAACCAGATCCACACGGCGCTGCTTCCTACTGTCCACCCACACCAAGCACCTGCCTCTGCCGCAAGCCAAGACCTGATCTTCCCTCTTACCACATAACCCACCTCTTTCTAACAGGACTTCAGTCACACCCTCTCTACCCCTCTCCACACCAACAAGTCGAGCAGAGGTATTTTGTTGATGTGGCTCACTCCTCCCCGTGGTGCCTGTTCTTGGCTCCCATCTGTGTACGTATCCCTATCTCGAATGAACATCCCTGGTGCTCTGGCTAACACCACTGGCGTCCTGGCAGCTGAAACACTCACAAGCCACATGTAACTCATCACCTACAGCATGGAAGCCCTTATCTACAAGAACCACACTGAACATTCTCATGGTATTCCAACCTGGGTTTCTCCTCATGTATTTTTGCTGACTTCATAGAGTGAGTCCCTTTCAAGCGTCATTCAATTCCAGTGCCTTTCAGGCCCTGGAATCAGAATATCCCTTATTTTTTATTTAATGTGAGCAGAATATTTCTTCTTCTTTTTTTTTTTTAATATTCTTTTCTCTGTGACACTGCCCCCACATAGCTTTATGTTCATTCCTTCTTTTTTTTTTTTTCTGTCATCGTTTTCAAAGTCTTGTATATTCCATTTTTCATAGCATCTCAATTATTTTATCTGCCTACCTGGCTTGCAGTCACCATCCTACAGCAATGACCTCCAAGTTCAACCTACAGTATATTTCCTTATTTTTTTTCCTGGATGCTCTGATGACAAAATTGAACATGGCCAAGCTGAATCCCTGCAAACACCACAACTGTCACTCAAGCACTATTCTAGAAGTTTTCAATTTCTTATTGTTACATTTTATTGATTCTTGATACCAAATCTTACTGCTTCCATCTCCTTAGTGTTTCAAATGCTTAAGATACTGTCTGCATACCTAATCCTGGTGATGGTCCTGAGTATTGTTATCTGCTAGTCTAGGCCTGTATAAACTGCACGTCAATAGATGACTTCTACTTTTGCCTAACTTACAACATAACTTGAAACAAAATGTAACAGATGTGACTGAGAAAAAGGGCAAGATAAAAGATTAATTAGATATCAACCAGTATCTTAAAAATGCTTTCAGGATACTATACGTCACCTATTAAAGAAAATACTGTTAGAACACAGAAAATTTCTTACAGGCATCATAACAAAAATGGATCCAAAGGAGATGCAATTAGGAAAATGCATACAAAATGCTCATCTACTCAAACAAACTTCACAAGGAATATCAATTCAGTAAGATTTAAATGGGGAAGGCTGTCTCAAATTTGAGACAAAATTTTTTGTCTGCATCAGACAGACAGTAGTCAAGACAGGGTAGCAGTAGTTTCAAGACTGGATGTGGGAAATAGGTTCAACTCCCTACCCCAAATCAAGAAATTGTATTTCTCAACACATTACTGCAGGAAAACCCAGACACTGTCTTCCAGGACAAAAACATCTGAATTTTTCTGTGAATGAACATGCTTAAGGCACGTTCAGTGCAGAAGGAGGGATTTTTGAAGACTTAAAAATGTCAAGATGACATTTGAAGACCTGATTACCATAAATAATGAGCTAGTTTCCCTTTCTCCTTCTCATGAAGACCCAAAATATACTTCATCGTTGTGAGATTCTGCTTCTATACCCTGATGAAAAAGGAGAGGTCTGCTGCAGCATGCACCCTGTTTTCCACCCTGTAATTACACATCCTAGCTTTAAATTTAGCATAAATATTGTAAATTGCATTTCATATAAGAAAAGACATTTACTAGGGTCCTTCAAATGCACAAGAAAAATATCAAGAAAAGTTGTATCAGTATCATATAAGTTGTATCATATAAGTAATACTTATGCTTGCGACACTATGGAACACAACACAGTAGGAAGGGAAAGTGAAGTTTGCAAATCAACATTAATCTTACATTTAAGTACTCAAAAATAGTCAAAATAAATTCATGCTTAATTTTGATGCAGGATTGCATGCAAAGCCCTCTAAAAAAATGGATCATGCTATTCTTAATAAATACTGTTGCTCCAAAATCTTACTTGTCTACACAGGAATGGAGGCTACAGAGTTCAGGAAAGCTTCCCACACCTTAACAGTTTAAATCAGCTGTTAGTGGAAGTGAAAAGGAAAGAGAGAAGACTAAGAATAAAGATCTAGAAAGAGTTCCAGGAAGAAATCTTGCTAACATTTACATATTTGTGATTAAGCAAACACTTTCAATACACTACAGCTTACAGTAAGAATTTTCAAAGAGTAAGAAAACATGGATTTAAAAGACAGCACTTCAAGAAAGTGGCATAAGCCAAATACATTCTTTCATAGAATAAATTAAGAGGTACATCATACTTATGTCAAATTTTCAACTACAATTATTAAGTAATACGTCTTGAATTTCCATTTCTGCAAATCTTAATTTCACTGCTTCTCACTATTTTCTCTTTTGAAATTACATATGTATACATCAGCTCCAGTTTTTACCCTTTTGATTTGGTTTAGTATAACACTGAAATCCCCAAAATAGACCACTGTCTTCACATAGGCACAAAGAAGTTTATTCTACATGTTTTTGTTGATACCTGTTTTTTTATTATCCCATTCAATCACCCCTTGTTTACACAGATATTCTTACAGCCTGGATTATAAAATACTTAGGTGAAAGGCACCATGTCTCTCTCATTCTAAACATGCAAATTTTAAATACTGAAATTTTTTTTAATGCGAACTAAAAAACCCTATTGCTGTTGGAGACAAACTGCAGAATGTAAAAGATATTGCTGTTTGGGTGACTATACAAACACACTAATCAGCCTACCCCTTCTCCCTGCTTTGCTACTTGTATCTGCAGTGTTTATTTTTAAAAACTAAAAATATTTTAAAAAATCATTAAAATATTGCATATTACTCACTCAAAAATCAGGATTAAATAGAACTCATAACAAAAAGCTACGAGCCATATAGTTAAATCTCAGTTCATGCAACAATTATTTTGCTTCTGCTGCCTTATCATACATGAGCCAGATGAACTACATTTAGACACGCAAAAATCGTACTAAAAAAATTAATTTCTAAGAAGACAATGAAGTACATGAACAAAGCAATGAAGAATTTGCCACATCTCAAACACAAAAACTAAAAATAGACTTCAATACCACAATATACCACAATGTTCTATTTATCTGTACTATTCAAACATTGTACAATTAAGACATATCTATTAAAATTAATACAGGAACAGTTCTAGTCATAGATTTAGAAAGAAGAGAGAGTTTACCCGCATCATTTCATTCTCTAGCTGTTTTTTCCGATGTAAACGCTGCTGATGTGACTTGAGTATATTCTCCACGTGCTGCTCCATGAAAAATTTAAAGGCCTGAGGGGAATAGCTCTGAATGCGAGACTCTCTTCTTTCTTCATCTTTCTTGTTTTTTCTAACAGGAACAGGTGATGTTGTAATTTGTTTCTTTTCTTTATCTGTTGCATCAACACATTCATAATTCTTTTCATTCTCATCCTCCTTGGACAAAATAGGTGGTTCCTCCTTGTTGAGCTTGGGTCCTGTCTCATACAGATTGACAGAGGGATTCTGGTGTAACAAGTGTTTTGGGTAAGGTGGTGGGGGACCCTGGTAATTTGGAGCTTCTGCAACAGGAGACATAACTGCCATATTAGTAGATGGACTCTCAGAGAAGGGAATGGTCTGAACGGTTTGCACCGGTTGTGGCATCCAGGAAGGGTGAGTGGGTGCTAAGGCAGTCTGTAGCTCTGGTTTTAACACACGCATACTTTTTACCGGTTGCTGAATGGGAGCTGGCGTTATAGCTGTTACCGTTGTAGCTGAAGGCTGAGAGCTGCTAGAGTGACTCTGCCTGTTTCCATGATGGTTGTTGAAAGAATTTGACCGTACAGGAACACTGGGTTGCCATGTAGGCATGTCATGCCCATTGCCAGGTGATGACTGCGGTTGCACAGGGGAGGGCTGTGACCAGGACGCAGGTATTCCAGCTACATTTGTATTATAAAGTTCCATGTTGTGACTATTTCTATTCGGAACCATCATTGCTTGAGGAAGATTCCCATTGGTGTATGCTGAAGGAGGAGCAGATCCTCCTGCCTGCATCTGTAGTGCTGTGGGACTTTGCCTGTTAGTTGGATTCATGGGGTACGGGGGTGGCTGGCGACTCACTGAGTTCCCAGATACCACGTTCTGGTGAACTATGAATTCTGTCTGACAATTGCCATTTTGCATTCCAGCTCTTCCTGAGGGAAAGCTAAATTTGCTGTTGGCAGAACTCTGCATGATTATTGGTTGCCTGCCAATGGGGACAGCGCTCATGCCTCTCTGACCCTGCGTGGAAGAATTTATGGGTGGAGGATTCATAGGTGGAGGTGGATAACCATCCTGCCACGCTCCTGGTGGCACTGGAGAAATACGGGAGATCACATATTCCATGTTTCCAGAGTAACGCTTTGTTTGAGAGTTTGGTTCCCAGGAAGGAGGTGGAGGAGTAGTTCCCCTTGGCGGGGGTGTCTGTCCTCGAGGAGGTGGAGGAGGAGGAGTGACACTCCTTATCTGTGGTAGAGGCGGGGGATTCACTCTTTGTCCGTTGCCAGGATGAGCCTGAGCAAATGCTGCGATGCCAGATCCAGATAATGGCCTTCCTACGTCAGGCTGAGAGCTGGGACTTTCTGAACGATAAACTACGCCATCTCCCAAGGAAGGGCCATGCCGCTGGGGAACCAAGGACTCCTTAGAACCCTTCCAGCTCTGCTTGCGGTTAACAGATTGCTGTACAGTCCCTGCTTTTATAAGAAGAAAACATAGCATTTATATTATTAGAAATTATTTCTATTTACTGCTTCGAATATTTTATTCTTCTGCATAAATTACTACAAAAATAGGACAGGAATTCTCTGAGATAGCATAATCCACTGTACTTCACCTTAAAAATTCACCTCTATCTAGTAATACACGGCATGCTACGGTAATATGCTCAGTACACAGTAGAAGAGCAAAAAAAATGCAATGAAACTACACTATCACAATTTTTAGAAATCACTTTTCTGAAGATGCATTTTACATCAATTACAGATGCACTCTAATAATTAAAAAAATGGTAATATGCAAAATTATTAGGCACACTGTATTTTTAATCATGCATACAAGCAACTCTCAGAAAAGATGTTCAGTACAAATGCAAAATAGCAATAGCAAGGAAGAATACATTTAGTCATGTTGATATTGCTTCCAGTTTCACACTTTTAACACAATTAGTGTTCTTAAACTAAAATTCAACTGAATGCTGTAAAACCAAACCACTTACACCCTTGTATGCATACAGTTCATTCATACTTGTTATTTTCCTTGCATGCGACATTTGATTAAGTACTTTAATTTTAAAAGTTACGTATTTATGAGTAAAAGTGTCATATAGAGGCAAGAATTAAAACTGTATGAAAGCAAAACTCACAGAGCCAAACTCTACAATGTATTTACTTCATAGATGTTATTTTCCATCATATAAACAAAATAATATGCAAGGAACTGATAGTACATGCAGTCTTATTGTGCTTTTTACAATGTAATTACCGAGATACTTGCAAACGCATACAGTACTGTAACTGCTGAAAGTCACTGTATCTTCAGTAAAAGAACGTGTTAATTACTATATCTCTGCAAGTAACAATGAAAATTGTGGCTAAATGGTGGCATTTAGCTAGCAGCTTCATACAAGCACCGAGTAAGCTTGCTTCAGAAACTGAATGAAAATAATGCTGTACTTTGCCACTCTCGACTACTGATTTTTCCTTATACCTATATGGCCAATTTAATAAGTTAACTTTACGGTGCTAGCAGCTCAGCACTCAACTTTGGTCAAATAAAAGTTCAGTATTTCTGCTGCATTTGAAAGTTACCGTTTGTTCAGGTGTACGCTACTAAAACCTGTTTAAAAAAGAAAAGCATCAAGACATATTAAAAATGTACTTGCATGTGTTAAGAGACCAATAATAGCAAGTGGCAAAATTTTGACTCTGTTGCTACTAAAACTATAGTCTGCTCCCCAAAATCTATAAAAACCAGGAAGTCTGCCTTAAAAGCCATACAAACAAAACCTGGAACCAAGTAAAAACATTAAGCAGAGAGAGATATCTTGAAACAGGACATCCTAAAATACAAATATTGCAGCCATATGATATATAAATATATATAGACACACATACACATAATATACATACACACAAAAATACACATACATAGTGCTGCTGTGTGGGAAAGTGTGTGAAGAGAGAGACAAAAAATTAAATAAGAATTCAGTGCTCACCATTGACTTCTAAATGGCACGCAACACTGAGGACAAAATATGGGCATCACACACCAATGAGGGACAAAAATTACTAAAATGACATCCGAGTGTCATTGCTTGTATAAAATACTGACATACAATACTAGAACCGTGCAGTTATAAAAAGAAACATTTAAGAAATTCATATCAAATGCACCTTCATCTTTCAGAAGAATTACATTACATACTTCATATGCTGTTTTGAAAAGAAAAAAACCCTGTATCTCAACACCTCCTCTGTTCCATTGTGAGGAGGAATTTGCTATTTTGTATTTTTCACCTATAAGAACATATTCAGTGAGTTACTGAGTTACCATGGTCACACCTACCTGGTGGTTTCATACCTGCATTTACAGGTCTTGCTGCCGCTGCAACCATCTGTTCCCGACGAGGATCCTGGTAGCTCATTTTACTTATAAATTCGATGGCAGCTTCTATACTACGGTTGTTAGTTTGTCTAAGAGCTTGTATAACCATATCCTAAAGAGAAAATTATATACAAAAAATAATTTACAAGAAAATGGCAAAAATAGCAAAAATCATGGTCATTCAGCCAAATGCCCTCCAGTAATTTTACCAAAGTACACAACTGATTTCTGTCAATCGATTTAAAATTAATTTTAAAAATTACACAGATCCTCCAAACACTCCACAACAGATCCTCCGAAACACTAATACAATCTCGATCTTCAGGAAAAAAAAGTTAACTTGCTGAAGCACTATAGTTTGATGTAAATTGCATCATCTTGCTATTCATACAAACAGTTTGCTTACATAAGCATTTATTACTGATACACACTACCCAGTAACAGCTACTTACATGATGACCAGAGGTCCCTTCCAACCTAAGTTATTCTATGAAAGACCCCAATGTGAAATTCAGAACTTTGGGTTTTGCTCATTTTCCTTCAACTCAGCATGACTTTTTGTCAACAAATATCCATTAGTTTCTCCCTAAGATTTCTTCCTGATGAAGACAACATTATTGGCAGAAATCCTATTATTTTTGTGGTAGATTTAGTCTCTGTATTCCAAGAGATCCAAACACAAGTTTTGATCTGATGGCCAATCCCAGCTCTGTCAAAGGAAAATGTATTATGGACCAGTGTTTTTTTCCACTGGCTTGGATGAGATCAAGGTGAAGCAAGAGAGGCAGAATTCCTGAGATGGTTAAAAGTCAGGCACTGCTCTCACAGTTATATTGAACGGGATTTGTGCAGCTGACTCAACAAGTTTGAAACAAATCTACAGCATTAACTCCCTATAATTAAGCACACTGTCTTTAGTGATTTGTTATGGCCATACTTTGTCATATTGAAGCAATCATTTCAGTTCACGTTATGTTCCAACAGGTTACCTACATACAACAGCATTCACCTCCGACTAAAATCAATGGCACATCGAAGAGGGCTCAAAAGGGAAGTAATATCAATTTCAAATTCCAACCCTCATTTATACTTTCAGCATGCCTGTATACATTTTTAACACTACAAATATACAAAATTACATCCAAGCTTCAGAAACAATAAATTCAGTAAGCAAAGCAGAATCTTAAAAAAGGATTTTAAAATAAAAAATACATATAAGGTTGTCACAATCTTTACAGACCAGCTGACATTGTTGGAAAAAGCAGATACATCTTTTGATCTCATAGCTCCTTCACAAGACAGTAATGTCTGCAACACTTCTACTATTACAGACAAGACTGATCTGTTGCAAAGTATATTCTCAGCAGCAGTATGCTATTTGATCATTGTGCAAACAAAAGGTTAAGTTGTCCAGCTCATTTCATTTCCAATTTTAATATACTTTTATAGGACCACAGGATTCATTTCTACCTATTGACTTTGATTTTCTTCTTAATCAGTTTCAAAACCAAATTTACTGTCTTTTTAGGCAAGTAATTCTACAATATAGAAACCTAAATCTACATATACACATCACCAAGCCATGAAGACACACAGAATCTCAAAGTGCAGAACCAGCAATATCTTAAGAGATTAAATTTAGTTCCCTCTCCACTAACAAGAGGGAGTGAATAAGAGCCAAAGGATCTTTCTCCCCTCTAGCTGAAGAACAAAAAACTTGTTCACCTATGTGACATTAAGTAGTCAATGTCTTGAAGAGTATCAGTTTACACAGAACATATGATGACTGAACTTGAATCCTAATAAGCAAGGGAGATCTCCCGTAAGCTATTTAGGATATTAAAAAAAAAAAAAACCAACAACCAAACCCACAACACAATGAACTGCATTGTCCCATAATTACTACACATATATATATTATCTATATACACAGTATACATATATATACACCTGATACTGATAGGTATCTATCTATATGTTCAGCTTTAACCCTGATACTACCTACTACTTGAGGGGTGTGGAGAATAACCAGAATATTTGTGACATTCAATATATTATTAAGAAAAAAGTAAAAAAAAATTCATTATGTTTCCAATCTTCGAGTGGTGACTGAGTCACAAAGTAGCAACTCCACAATATGACAAAGAGACAAATTTGTATTGTTATTTTAAATCCATTGTCAACATCTTAATGAAATCTCATTAAAAGCTGATATGAGGAAACACTGCTTATATAGATAGGTCCCAATCAGAGCAAATTAAAACAAAAAATGGACTTGGTACCTAGTAGTTACAGTTAGCCTCTACTATGGACATATTAGGTAGGTTAGTCTCCACAGAAAGCCAGTAATGCACCTGAGATCATGAAATTAAGTAGTTCTTCTCATGATCTGCTCAATCACAAATATGCCTAATGGAAGTCAGAAACAGCCCAGACCAGGTGCTTACAGCTGACCAACATACCCCAGCTATGATCCAGCCCATAAAACAATCCCAGCTCAAAATACATTCTCATTTCATTCCTACTTGCTGTCTCAAATAACCCCCACCAAGAAAAACGCTTTCCTACTTCAGCTGTATTTGTTCCTGGTGGTGTTCACAGGCCAAAGCCATATGAACTGTTGTGGCAACACAACTGTGGCTTAACACATGGCAGAAATGGCTTATGCTGGCACTCTGCCTGAAAAAAGGTCCATATAATCAGAGGTGTCCCGGGAATTCTCAGTTGTATCCAAGAACAAAAGGTAGGAGCAAAAGGTTTCAAGATACAAAGGATACAACAAAAATGCCAATTCAAGATACCTTTTTAGTTTATTACCCAGCCACATACTATTACTCGGTTTGCAAAAATGACTGCAGGCTCAATGCGTAAAAATGGATCCGAGAACTGATCTACTTTTTAAAAAAACAAAACCAAACCAAACCACAAACCCACAAAAAAAAATGAACCTCAGCAACAAACCACAGAGCAGGAGGAAATTATTACGAAATCATTTATCATTATAAAATCCCTCCACATTCTTACTGAAAACACAGCCTGGACTGTGTATTTGAGCAAGCGAAAGGAACATGAAAAACCACTATCAGCACCTGACACTGGGACATTGTTGAGGAAAAACCAGTTGATAGTTTTGGAGTACCCTCTTGGGCAGAGGTGAGCTTCTGTAAATACCGAAGCATTACTTCTCTGTAAATACCGAAGCATCACAGCCAGCAGGACTCGTGAGCCGGTCAGTACTGCAAGCAGCGCACTCACTCCTGTAAAAGCAATCCCTGTTGTGGTACTGTGCCTTTTTCCTTTGGAAAGATGAGTGGTTTGCTAGCTTTTTTGTAAAATCTGCTTTTGTACTCAGGTTTACAAAGAAGGCATGAGAACAGGTGTAATTTACTTTGATGTGCAAGTCCCAGTAAAAACACAGGAGCTGTAAGTGTATATCCATTTTTTATTCCTGGAAACCACATTTCAGTCTCCTTTCACTTATTAAAATGAATAAATGGAAATAAGTTTAGTCAATAATTTAAAAAATAAATAAATCGAACAATTATTTAGTTCCCTGGTCTTACAATGAAAGCAACAGCAGAATAATTACTTATGTCCAAGATTTTCAAGAGACTTGACATTTTTGTCTTGAGAATATACTGCAGAGAAGACACCCTGCAACTAGCTTTGTCAGGTACCTCGTTATGTTACCTGTATTTGACAAAGTGTATAAATAAGGATAGCCAAATTTCTTTCTCCACAAAGTCTGAGTTTCTATTAGCCAGAGATGTAAAAAGCTCATTAAAATTAATTTCTGAAATATTTGGTACTGTCTTTCAATTTAGAATGGCCTTTTATCAACATATTTTAATTGAGCACAATCCAAAATTCCGTTGAGTATCAGAGGCAAAATCCATGTTCTAGCACACCCAGTCCTCTGCCTAAAATTACATAAATTATTAAAACAACCTACCCCTACCACATAAGAACAAACTCCCCAAGACGCTTAAAAAGGAAAAAAAAAAAGCCAAGTGCCTCTAAATCCTTTTATTCCTCTTCTTCGTTCCCCACTATTACCAGTTTCATGTCCTAATTAAAAACCTACCAGACTGAAGAAGCTCTTTTGCTTATCATACACTGTTCAAACATTCCATGATCAACACCCCCTCCAACATGCACTAATAGTTTATAGTTAGCAGAACACCGAATCTTGAAAATAAAACATTTCACCTCATCAAAGCCAGCAGCTTGTAAGTCTTGCAGCATTTGTCGATTAACTTCCGATGTTCCTTTGACAGCTGAGGTTGTTTCGTTTGCAAAAGGCAGAAGTGAGTTTCTAATCTCCTGCAAAACTTTATGATATGTTACAAATTTGGGGGGATTTCGGCCTTGTCTAGGATCTTCAGGTAACATTTTGCCCATGCTGTGATCAGCTTTAGCAGCATCTGAGGGTTTAGGTAAATTCCTGAGGCTCTCTCGTATCTCCTGTAGCATCTGCTGGCTGCTGCCAGTATAGTTACTGGCAGGAAAAGTCTTAGGCCTCATCTGTCTATAACCTTCTGGCTTCTCACTTCTCTTCATGAAAACATGTATATATGCAACCTCCACCAAGGACTCGCACACACCAAAATCCAAGGAAGACTGGTTGGTAGTTTCAGAACTTGTGAAAGCAGTGCCTCTTCACTGTGAAACTGTGGTTCGCGTAGTGCTGGAGTTTGTCAGAACCTAAAACAGCGATCCTGTTAACAACAACAAAATCCCGTTATACATACAGCAGTGAAAAAGCTCCCAATTTAGCACTGGTGGCAGTGGAATGTTCACCCGCAGCACTGCCTTCACAGTTATTAAAAGCATGCTAAGCAACTTCTTCAGGCAGTCTTTACTCAACCTAAATCACAAACTGTGCTGGGCTTCTAACAGTCCATTAACAAAAAAATAAATGTTTCAGGTGCCTCAAGTCCGAAGAGTCCTGAATCGCAAAGGATGCGGACAGAGTAAAGAGGAACTCAGTGTGGTGGACAAAGCTTTCAAGAGCAGGTATGAACCGCTGTGTGTGCTACCCCATCCCTGCTTCTTTGCCCCCCCTCTGCTGGGTGCTATCTCCCTTCATCACCCACATTCTCTCCATCAACACATTTATAGCTGAAGGTGCCGACTCTACTATCCAGTTAGTTAGGATACGGACCAGATATCCTAGCTCTTCAACAATTCTGACATCAAGCTCCACAAACAGAGGGAAGTGAGAAGTACAAAGTATACCGGGTGAGAGTATATAATTACCATGATTTTATCCACTCTGTAGCAGTCGCATACATAAAAAGTAAACACTTGCCTAGCTCATCGTATGCAACTTCATGATTTCTTGTACCATCTGCCATTTAATCCTGTTTAAGGGTTTGGTTTTCTAAGGCTGTCACAGTCTCTTAGCTCGAGTCTCCTTGAACCAGTCTTTGTCAATAGTTCAGTAATTTTTTAATTTATTTTACGTAAGGGAAGATGAGAGCAGGGGGGAAGAAAACAAAGAAAACTTAATCAAACTTTTTTACTGTAAAATGGTTTAACAACTCAGGCATCAAATTCACTGAGAGCATAGCTGTGACATTTGGTAAGGGAAACAGAACTTTCTGCCAAAAACAAATAAATAACATTTGCATTTTGAGGGAGCTGACTCATCAGGGAAAGAACCTTGTGTCTGCAGAGAACTCAAATCTCTGCATTTGTGCTGTGCACTAGCTAGTACTGTAACTGGTATGGTAAAGGGTATAGCAACTAAAGCGAAACACTGAAGAAGTTACAGAGCATTTGCCTCTTTAGAGTATCGTGAAATAAAACTTTTGCAGTCTCTACTGCTCCACAGAGGAAGATCAGTTATAAAGATAGCACAAGATACAAAAATTCCATATTTTAGCACTGTCTTTTCTTCACAGACAACCAGAAGAATGGTAAAGCTCAACTCACACTGTTGCTTTACTATAATGCGTCTAACAGTAGCAATACTGAAATGTTCTTATTTTCTTGTTTCCATTTCTCAAAGTGTTAAAAATTTGTGTTCCTAGTTTTCTGGGGGATTCTTTTTGAGGATCAGATGTCTGTAAGCAACTTCTGTCTCTTAAAGAAGTAGTGTGTAGATAAGTGTTTCTCACATTAGAGATAATTAACCAGGTGCCTAAAGTTTTATCCAGTCTACACAAAAGTGACGCTTTCTTCATCCAGGCTTCACTTCTACAACATTTGCAATTAATGATTCAGTGATCAAGGAAGACTATGACCAGAACTTAACAGGAAAAAGAACCCTGTAAAACACATGCAAATTATATGAATTAAATACACATGCTACCCATACATGAATAAAACCTGAAAGCTTGTAGTAATACATAAATAAGGACTGCGAAAAGAAACACAAGGGACACCCGCTTAATCCCATTCTCCTTGGAGAACCACTTAAGAAATAATATAATTTATCTAATGGAACTATCTAGATCTTACGTGCTTTCTTTGCCCTGTGATAGGTTTGAAACTTTAAATAAATATAATTTGGTAGTTATATTAAAGCTTTTTCCTGCAGTCTAGTAGCATACAATTCTTCAGTGCTCACTGAATAAGAAAAAGATCATTAGACTTGTAGACGAATTTTAATAATAATACTTTGAGCCAAACTTCACTGTTTAAGAAATCTAAATTCTGCAGAAAGTGCAGCATAAGAGCAATTAAAATGTAATTTAATTTTGGCCACTTTCAAAATCTTTTTCAAAACATGCCATATTTAAGACTACATTGAAAATACTTTGTAAAAAACACTATTTTCAAAGAAATGGAGTAACTATATTTAGACCATGTTATTGGTTTTGCTATGGATGTTCCTTTTCTTTCCAAGAGACCTGCTTCAAAAAAACACATGTTGGATACCCAAGTGTGAGGATGTATGCTAGTAACACTTGAAAGAATCACCACCTCCAGAAGCGAAACCTCTAGCATAAACTAATCCCAAAACGCAGGACAACAAGGCTAAATATCTTAGAAGCTTAGTAATCTAGATTACTTGTTCAAATTCAGTCATAATTATGAGTAATGACTAGTTCACCATTGGCAGGGTAGTCTAGATAAAACAGTTGGTATTGATCTTGCATCACGCATATACCAACGAGAGAAGTGTCCATACACGAGCTATTCCTGTTAAGAAGTTCCAAAGGCCTGGAATTCCAGAGAAAACAGTTGGTTTGCACCTATGTATTTTACCATAATTTAATTTGGTATTTCAATATTCACTTCACGATTACACCACAGGTAGCCGAGATAAGCAAAGGTAATACCCCTAAGAGAAATCAAGGTTAAATTAAGAGGACACTTAAACCATAAATCAGGACACCTAGAGACTACCACTGGGGGGGGGGGGGGGGGGGGGGGGGGGGAAATCACCTTGTGCTCCCATTTCTTTAGGTGCAAACCTGAGAGAATCATATTTCTTTCTGAAGTGCTTTGAGAACTTTAACACAATGGATGCTGTAAGTGTTTCATAGCTATTATTTTGCTGGCAACTGCAGCATAACAGGATATGGACTAAACAGTCTTGGAAAATAAAGCCGCACTTTCACAGAAGTTTGTAGCAGAAGAGCTTTACCAGTGTAAACCAGCCAGTCCACTTATCTCCCACCACTTACTAGCGCCAGCATAATTGTTTGCGAGGCCACACAGAGTGAATCAAGTTAAGGAACTTACCCAGACAAAGAGTAACTTTTTTTGGTGGGTTGTTTCTTTTGGCAGCAGTGATGGGTAATAGCAGTTTGATGTGTATGCGAAGCTGCAGTCTTAATTGCTCAGAAACCCAGTTAAATTGGTCCTCCAGTTTAATGAATTACAAGAAAGCAAGTATTACTACAGTGCACCTTGTTTTACATATGAACCTCAAAATTCAGACGTAACCTCCTCTTACAGACATTTGTATACATTTTAAAGCAAGAAAGTTCTGACTGCTCAGTAAGAAACCTGTCTCAATTTTGTAATTCTAACTAGCAAACGCTAACTGTATCCAAGGGAACTGGCATCTATTTCCCCTTACAGTTTTGTGTCATTAGATGTAAATGATAGATCTAGTTCTTAATGCAGCTGTTTCTACTGCTGAAGTTCTCCACCTCTCTAAAGGAGTTATATACAAATAATTTTTCATTTCTTTTCAAATTATAGGAATAAATTATTTTCCTCTACAGGTCAAACTGTAAGCAAAAAAAATACTTGTCCTTCTACAGTATGATCGTGAAAGACTGGACTTAAAAATAGGCATTTGAATGAAAACACAGAATGGTTGCATGCAACTGTCAATGATTTCCAAGTTTTTCCAGGGAAAAAATTACACAGCTTCATAATACATCTGTAACATTTCTCATCTCCAAAAGTTTTGAACACACTTTTAAACACTCATATTTCCAATTAAGTATTGAATACCACATATTAATCTATTTTGGTTCCCTCTATCACGTACCTATTCTAATAAATTATTTTACACACAATCACAACACTTAATTGCTAGGGGGGGGGAAAAAAAGAAAAACAAACAAGAATTCGGGAGACACAAAATTACATTTGATGGGGCTCGGTTCAAACCAATAAAAGGAAGCTGTTTGTCAGATAACAGGTCATTGAGCCATAAAGCGGTTTGCCAAAGGATGCATTTCCAAGGCTAAAAGTTTCCATAGGAGGAGAAGAAAACCGGACCCTGAAACTAGCAAATAAACACAACCACACACGGTGGGGGCAGAGGGAGCTGGAAATGACCAGAGGCTCGCTGAACACTGGCAACATCGTACATTCGCTCCGTTGTTTCCATTCTTACCCTCTGCCATCTCCTTTAACGGGATACAGCTCTTCTGACGGAGAAACGTACTCTTAATTACTCCCGGCAGCAGCAGCAGCAGTTATTTCGAGCGCGGGGAAGGGATATCTCTACGGCCACCAGCGGGACAGCCACCGCGGACCGAAGCAAAGCCGCACACACAGCTACGAGGCAATTCCCGCCCCGCAGCGGGACCAGGCGGGTTTCGGCGCCGGGATGAGCGCCGGGCACGCAACAGCCGCGAGTATCGCGACTCTATCCCACGACACCGGGGCACCTGCGCTCCTCCCGCCCGGCCAGCCCCAGGCCGTGGCCCCAGGTCGGTCCTGTCCAGCTCCCGCCGGTCCCCCCGCGCTGGCCGGCGGGACGACCGCGGCCAAACACCGCCGCGGGGGCGGCGGGACCCTCGCCCGGCGGCGGCGGCGCAACGGCCCAACCGGCCACGGAGCGGGCCCCGCCGCGCCTCCCGAGGAGCCGTTCCCCGGCGAGCGAGAAGCCGCCCACCACCGGCGGGGGAACCGGAGACGGCACCGTCTCCCGCGGCCGCGTCCCGCCCGCTCCCGGCGGGGCGAGAAGGGCCCAGGACTCCCCGGCCGGCCGTGCCGCAGAGAGCTCGTTATACGTCCCCGCGCTGCCGCCGCGCCTCGGCCTCCCGCCCCCAACCCGCCGCCGCTCCACAGACCCGCCGCCGCCCCCCGCCCCCTCCGCCACCGCGGCACAGCGGACCCACCTGCGGCGAGAAGGCGGCGGCGGCAGCGCCCCGGGCCCGGGCGTGGGCGTACGGAGCTCGGCGACGACCGCCGCGGCCCTCCGCGATGCCGACAAGCGGCTCCTCGGTCCCTCCGCCAGCGCCCACCGCCGCCGCCGCCGCCACGGGCCTCTTCAGTTCGGCGCCGCCATTTTGTCGGTGTCTCCGCCGCCGAGGGCTTCCCGGATATGGGCAGCTCCCGGCCTGCCTTGCGCGCCCGGCGCGCCCCCTCCGCAGCCCCGACCCGGATGGAGCGCGGCGGCGGCCGCTCGCCCGTCCCCGCCCCGGGCGGGGGGGAGCTCGGGGGGCCGGGCCCTGCGCCCGCCCCCGGGTAGGGCGGGAGGCTGCGGGCCTGTAGTGGGGGAAAACACGAAAAAAGAGCCATATCCCCCGCGCCGCTGCTTTTCCCTTCCGTGGCAGTACCGAGCTCGATGGAGAAACACCGAGTTCCTAACGGGGAGAAGAGTTTTGCCGAGCCGCCGTGATGCGGTTACCGCCTGAACGACAGAGAGGGACTCGTTACGGACCAACGCGCATCAGGAGAACCCATCAGTCACCACTCCGAGGTGCACCTCGGCCGGTTCTTTTCTGGCAGAGCATTGCGCTCCAAACACACTGAAATGAAACTGCCGAGGCTCCATCCAGCCTCCGGGCCGCGCCGTACGTGGCTGTACGGAGGGAGGACAGCCCCAGGCACCATCCGTCTCTTCCAGCCGGACACACACGGATGGTATTCTTACCGCAACAGATGAAGAAGGCTGTTCTTGCCGACGTGGAAGTATACTCTGAAGTGGTTTTGATGGAAAATGCCATGTAAAAACCTTATAACTTAATCTGCTGCTGCCCAAACCCTGAGGTTTCCCTCCATCCTTCAGATTGTGTGCCCAGGATCGCTCCAGATAACTTAGGGTCGTTTACCTTCCTGCAATGATGACTACAAGTACATCTATTTACTACTAATTTAGCAAGTCAGACCAGTACTCTTGTGCAAAACTTTTTATTAAAAAGAGAAAGGGTTCTCTGCAACAAAAGGTAGATAAAACACTAATCATGAAATTTAACTTTTCAAAGATTGCAACAGACCAAATGTGAAATTTTGATTGTGACAAAGACTATGTCTCAAGTTTAGAAAGTCTTATTCTCACACCTTAAAACATAGCCAACATATCCATCAATTATGACCTCTTAACTATAAAAAAACCCCACTTTTCTGTTGAGAGTTACCAGCGCATTATCAAGTTTTAACGTGCAACATCCATGATGAAGCTGTAAATAATCCAAAATAATACTACCAAAATGCTAGGATTCCTATAGAACCTTTCACATTTCACAGCTTTAGCAGTTTTCCTTTCCAATTCTCATGAACTAACATAAAAAAATTATGTTTCCCTAAATATATAAAAAAACCCAGTTTAAAAAAACCCATTTCTCTCAGTGACATAAAAAGAATTTCAAAGAACCCCACAGTTTGGCCTTGGAATTAATACTTGAAAAATATCTTTATAGGGGGAAAAAAAAAAAAATAAATCGGGGGTTTACCTTCTCTTCACTTTGTATGCGTGTGTGTATTATGGACATCAGTTTACAGCAAATATCTTGCCCTAGCGACTACCTTCCTGCTTACCAAAACCAAACAGGCACCAGGGAAGAAATGAGAGCAAGCTTACATGTAAACTTGTTCGGTTACCCATCCTGGAGCATCAATAACAAGTGACAGCTGTCAGAACCTGAGGTACCTTACATTTCTTCTGCAGTACCAGCAGCAAGCTGTAGGCCTCTCCCCCACACGCTGATAACAGACTAATGAGTCATTAAGAATGAATCTGACATTTCCCAGTAGTTCAAGGTGATCAGTACTTCAAAGAGATACTGGAGTGGTTTTCATGCAAAGAGTTGTCTGTTCACGTAAATAGCCTCTGCATCAGTACCATATACTAGGCATGGTCCTAAAATATCTAAACTATTCACAGACAAAGTCTGATTTGGAATTAAGTTGGTGATTTCCATGCGGTCTTTGGTAGGATCGTTGCTGAGCCAGGCACTTACTACAGACTGGTTAACGGTATTGTGGGAAAAATAGGTAGTACTTCTTCCTCCTGAAAGAAAGGAAGGGAAAGAAGTTCCAATTTAGTTTATACATTCTCAGAATTTGGAGAAACATAGTAGGTATGGGACAGACATAATGGGAATATCATTTCACACTGAAGTCAGTTTTCAGATTAGTTAACACATGTTGTCATCTCTCTGGTAAATGAAGGAAAAAATAGGTAAAAAAAAATATAATCAAGTACTTGAAGTGATTATAGAAACCTGCTACCAGCTCTGTCCTCAGCTGCATTTCAAACAAATTGGGAAGCAAAATTTAAGAGGCTCGTTAAAGCCTCTTAAATATACAGGTCAGTACAGCTACGAACTCATCTCACTGAACAGTGTAAACATCTACAAGTTTTTATAGGCAGAGACTAAAGCAAGGACAGACCTAAGAACAAAAGTCTGTTTAAACAGTGTCTTGCTATATTTGGGGCATCAGCTTTGCTTTAATAACACTTATTCCCAACCGTCCCTTTTCCCTAGTAACTCTGCAGCAAGTGATATACCTGGATTTTTGATTTTTTTTTTTCCATATAACATTGTACATTCAAAGTGAAGTCTCACACTTTGAGAACTATCATTCAGCATAAAATTAAACAAGTGGCTGAAGTGGTGCTAAAGCATTTATATTCAATATACCGGAAAACATGCAGGGTGCAACTTGAATCGGTTATCCTGTTGTTTCCCTGTATAGAACTGAGCTTTGAATGGCAACTTTGAGGCCAAAGGCAGCAGGTGACATTTGAAGGCATCCCCACTATTTACAGTCTGAAGGGGTAAGCAATTAAACAGTCGTTGTGACTAGAATGTGAACATGAGTGTTTACATTAAGTCAGTATATCTTTAATTAAAATCCAGCCATGATACAAAGGGATCCAGTTTCATTCATTGAAAGTTCCAATTATGACCTTGAATAGTAAATTCATAGTTCCACTATCCTGTTAACATATACAAAATGCTATAATACCAAAGTAATTTATATCTCCCTCAGAGACTCAGATAGTAACATGTCATTTAGGCTGCCTTCATGTCTTTTCTATATACAGGTGATTTTTAAGCGAACACGATGTATCTTTGAAAGACTAGATTTGCCCCTTCACACACTGGACAGAGTACAGCAGATTAAAAAACCCACAAAACAGACCACAAAAAACTCACACAACTCAACCTTATAAGTAGTTTTCCTGAAGTGCCTACTGGGGCTTTCTAATCAAGGAAACCAGCTTTTAATTTTCTGTATTAGAATTCTGTTATTAATTGGGTCATGTGAGAACACTGACTTTAATTATGCTGCCAACTGACAAATTCAGCGCAGACTGACTTCAAACATCCTTACCTTGATGAAGAAAAGACGGTTTTTCAGATATGTCTGTGGAAGTATCCCAGTGCCAAAGAGATCCATCTTCAGAACACGTAAATAAGTGATCGGGGTTGGAGGGATGGAAGTGGACTTCCCACACTGGAAGTATCAAACCAAAGCCAAATAAAACCACTTCAGAACATGTATCAAGTACTTTGCTCAGTGCACTTTGGCTAGTATGATGTGGAGATGCACCTACAAGAACCCAGGGCCCCACCAAAACCTTCTGTTCTTAAGTGTATGTGGGCAGGAGACCCAAAACCCCACCCTTAGTTATTTACTGCAGTTTCCCCTCCCCAGGAGAGAAAATAGAGACTCTATTTTGTTGCATTTTCAGTACTGTGAAAATTGTTAAGGGTTAAAATCTTATCTGAATTCAGGCATTCTGAATACTCTCTCATGCCATCTTCTCTACTATTAAGTTTAAATCTGCACACAGCATGCATTCCTTCCCAGCACACACATTATTATTTTGTGTCTAAATACCACAACTGTGAAAAAGATTAAGTTAGCAAAACTTAACATCTCAAGAAATATTTTTACCCCTTAAATATAATTGCAGTATCAAGTCAAGAAATTTTCAGCACAAACTGAATTGCCATCTTGCTCATACAAAGTTACCAGGAGAGTGAGCTGTTTCAGCATGGTGGAGGCACCAAATGGGTCTGTACTATCTTCAGCTTCCCCTCCTTCCTTATGTTTTCAAGTTTGTTAGTAACTGCATTCTTGCTTTACTATACCTGCATACCATAGCATCAATTTCTATGACTATATATACATACCCTTCTAGAAACATAGTCATTCTGATTAAATGCATCTAATGACTCATTAAAGAACTGCTTCCTGAGTCTAGTTTTAGTTTAGAGTTAGCTTTTAGATAAGAACAGTATCATGTACAGAGAAGGAACAAACTGAAGCCAACTGGATGGAAACACATTAAATAGCAATTATGTGATTGATTTTTATCATAGCTAAAGCACCTAATTTTTTTTTTTTAACATAAATTAAAAACTTTTCTAAAACATCACCTTTTCCTCTCCCCCATTTCAGATACTTACTTTCTGCTTCATGAGCATTCAGCAGGGACACTGGTATAGTACCCTGCCTGATGTCCCATATACTCAGCATGCCATCCTGGCCCCCCGTGGCCACAATATGCTGCTGATTGGGATGCCTGTCCACACAGTGCAGTGGAACTCGGTCACCTGTCCTGCAAAGGAGAAGAAAAAACACCCCAAACATGAATTCTTTATTCAGCTTCTATTTTCTCCTTAATCCATAGGAGTGTTGACAAACAACGTAACGGTATCGACTGCAGCTTCAATTCCTGTAGTGTTTGGTCACTACAGGCTGAAGCCACATGACATCTACTGGAAATTAGAGGTATGGCAGTAACATGAAGCTGCAATTCGGTAAGCATTGGGTTCTGTGCCCTATGGTACACAGGCATCTACCCGGTATCTGACAGCTTCACAGGAGTGAGATAACGTTGCGTACAGATAATACTCTAAGTATACCTGCAATAATAAGAAGGTTACTCTGAAATTCGTGTTTAATTACAGTTTCAACATTTACTAAGAGTTACAAAGGGAGACTGGGCACTAACAAAACCGAGTACCTCAACCACAGCCTATTAACAGCAATGGGAATTATTCCACAGACAACAAGAGGATTTGAACCTAGCTCAGCTTGTTTTCTCACAGTACCGTATAAGGCACAAAATTATCATTCAAATGCCAGAAACTTTGTATTCGGCCTATGGAGAAAAACAGATGTAAAGTATATTTAATTAGGGAAAGAGAAAAAGTTCTGGGTTGAGGGTTGGTTTTTGGTTGGGGTTTGGTTGGGGTTTTTTTTGTTAAAAAAGGGCAAGCATACAGGTGCAATAGCTCTTCAAGAGTTAAATCATAAAGCAGAGCACCTAACACAATGCTCAGCCACAACAGTAATTCAGCCATTAAGCAGAGTCTGCTTTTGATTATTTAAATACCAGAGGTTAAAAACCTTCTAAAATAAATAAATCATTTATCATCCCATTGTCAAGAAGGTATCGGGAAAGATTTAAATCAGATTATATAAAGCAGCACATGCTTCTCAGTAAATATGCAATAAAAAGAAGGTCTTACAAAGAAAATATTTGAGACGGCTCATTTCTTTGCTGTCTGAAGTCCCATATTTTTAACTGTCCAATTGAATTTACTGTCAAGATCTCAGTTGTGCGAAGGAAAGTCACTGCATGGAGCGTACTGCTGTCCGCATTGTCTGCAAGAGAGATGAGGAAACCATTCAGGCAAACCTACAGAATGCTCGTCTCTATTTATTTACAACAAAGTAACTCTCTTTAGAAAGTAATTCTCTATAGAAAACAGAACACAGCTGTTTAAACATGGTTACAACCTCTTTGCATTTTAGGGGCAGAGACAGACCAGCGAGATGCGAAATTTTAAGTGTTGCAAGGGTACCCTTTGAAAAAGGAGCCCTTGCTTCCTATGTCAAACACTACTGAGACAAATCTTAAGAAGCTATATTTAATTAGCTCTGGTGCTTATAGAACTGCCTGTTGATCCATAAGATTTCTTTCTATAGTTTCTAAGAAGAATCAATTTAGCCAGGTCTATGGTTTTCATAAAAGTTTTCCTTATATGCTCTGCATCTACTGACGCTAGGAAAGCTATGGAGCTTTTCATAATACAGTTCTTGTGAACACAAGAAACAGTAACTCTGGCTGAGGACATTAAGCAGTTGTATACAGAAGCACTTAATTCACCAGCTTTCTGTAGACCTTTTCCGAGAACTGTCAATGTGATACCCGTCCCTGTCCCTAAAGCCAAACCAGAATTATGCTTTCTTTGTTAATCTTAACTAAATGGCAAAGCTCCTTTTTCAGGTCCTTTTCTCCAGCACTTTTTTAGGTCAGAATAATTTACAATGTCAAACATTTCACAGCATTGAGGTGAAACTTTTGAGTCTTTAAGAGAGAATAAGATAGACACCATACTCTTCTATTTTGATTCTGTTACTACATATAGACTTTTCATCTTGATTATGATAGGGTAACATTGTTAAGTCTACTTTCACCTCAAGAGTTTTAAAATTCTTCATGCAAGTCCATACTGAAAATACAGGGGAATTTTTTTCTGCATAAGATGCAAACTTTTTCTCATATTGAGACAGACAAGCTACATTGATGCCTCGTTACAGATATGTGAGTGAGGTGGTTTTTTCTGCCTATGATTTGAATGAAAGCTGAGGGGAAAAAAACCCACACCACCAAAGCACCTTTCAAAAGAAATATTAGATTACTGAATACTGAAGTTCTAAATGATTTACAATTTTATGACAGAATAACAGTAAGTGATTTAGCAATGATACATCTTTTGGCTCCAGAAGATTTTTACATCATCTCTAACTTTGGAGATTTTTTTCCCACCACAATTGACTATATACATATCAACTTTATATTATACTCTTAAATCAAACAATAACAAAGATAGCAAGGTAGTCCTTTACAAATATTTCATGAGGTACAAGAGTTCTATTTCCACGTTATAACATGTTGAGGTTTCAGCTCAGTGCCTGGCAAATGTCAAGATGTCGTTGAATTGGGAACCAGTACAAAGGATTGCTTACGCTATAGAACTCCATCCTGAAGAAATTGAAAGCATCTTCCAAGATGTTCTCTCCCCCTCTCCAACTTTACTGTAAAATAATCTCTAGTCAATGAGTTCATGCTAGTCCCTTCCACATAACTCTAGGTAAGTTTCACTTACCAGATCATAGGTGTGATTGGCTTATTAATGAACCATTCCTATTTTAACATTCCCCTTCCCATTTCCAAAAGGAAATTTCTCCATTAATTCACATGTGATTTAAGTGTTTATGTGCCAGCAAATCTCAATGCAGTCTTACTGCCGCATAACACTAGCTGATGCTACCACTACAAAGCAAGCATTTTTACGTAGTACTATCAAGGGAGCACTAAGAAAACTAACAACTTGTATCCTGCACATTATTAAATCTGTGTATAAGCATCTGAGCAATTGCCCAGAGAAAAATATATATATTTTGTGGACAGCTGCTTCCTGTGAGTCAGCAAAACATTCTACTTTATTAAACTTGTATACAGATATTAACACAGAGTATTCCGGTACAACTAAAAATTTTAAAATAATCCTATTAAACTAGTTAATGTTCTCATCCCTCGAAGAGGAAATGACTGTGTTTTGTGGGCATGTGCAAATAAAGTGTGCTTCATGCCCTGCTACACCCCCCCCCCTTTTTTTTTTTTAAAGGATAGAAAGGTTTCCTACCTGAATTCTCAAGGAGCTTCAGTAAAGGACTGTATGCAGTTAATAGGATTTATCTTGTGTGTGTATATACAGCCATGCACACATAAGTACCCCCTCTAGAAATCCCAGAGCATTTCCTTCCTTAATTGGCTTATCATGGTGCAAATTCCTTCATCTCTTAGAGGCAAGATTTTGCTTGAGGAGAAACACAGGTGCTGTGTCAAACTGTTCTCATGGAGAAAGTCCCAGTTTAATAATGCCACTATCAAACATGGTGTTACTGTCCTTTAAATTATTTCTGCATTTCATTTCCAACACATGCTACAAACTTGTATTCCATTTCCACGAGACTAGCATGATAGTTGAGAATAACCAACTTTTGACACCTTTCAAAAACATCTTACTCTATCACATGATCTATTAGTCTAGGAAATATGGAGCTTTTTCACTACGGGAGAAACGATCACTGTGAGCCGTGATATCTGGCAGAAGAACAGGGCACAAACTGGTTTCTGGTTCTTGGTGTTCCTTTAGACACAGAGAAATAGATGTTTCTGAATATGGACACTACGAGGGTTAATCTTAATACAAATAGCGAATTGAAATGACCCTTTCACTGAGCTCCAGTTATGAAGAACTTGGCACACAATTCTTGAAATCTAACCTTATTTCATGCATACTGTTACAGCATTTAACAATTCCAGATGAAACAGAAGCCTACAGAGAATGTTAGACTTGAAACTTCTCCATCAGTTAAAACATTAACTTGCAAACATCTGAATTAATATAGAAATACATCTGAAATACACTTCAGGTATCTGAAGTCTGGAGGAATACTGGAGCAAACACATTCAACTTGGAGCATTTAATTCCATTCTCAACTGACTTCCTACTTTTTTTTGTTCGTTTGTTATCATTTGAGAAGCCAAAATCCAAACAAACTAAAATAATTTGAAGTTACTTGACATACCTATAGTTCTGACTGCATCCTTTTGGTCAGCTCTGAAAAGATTTATTCTACCATCTTCTCCAACAGAGACAATTTCTGGATTGTTGCAGACGACTCCAGTACATGCTGCTCCACCGCAAGAGGTGTCTTGATCCACATGATAATGGGCTTTCTCCCACCGCTGGTTGGCAGATAAAGTCTAAATAGTAACCAGACATGAAATTCTGCTGTTAAATAATGATCATGATAGACCAAAGCTTCCAGAATACTCACAAAACCAGAACCAAGCTCCAAGAAAGCCACACTACCTCACAGGAATTAGAATCTCCTATACAAATAAGAATCAGAGATCTAAATTTCCCACAACTCTTAAGCACACAACCCTTCAATGAAACATTGATTATTTCCTCTCTGAACCACTTTTTTCACATGAGCTAAAAATCAGAATGAACACAATCTATTTATGAACTATGAAATGTCTTTCCCCAGAACAAGGGAAAAGAGCTGAGGCCTTTACAAAATATAAGTTCAAATTTAGATTTTGATCGCAAGGTATTTATTTTATGTACCGCATGAAACTATTAACAGATATCAGTCTTTATTGTGTCACTGTGAATATATAAAAAAGTCATTACACATTTATTATCAGTGATTTATAATCAAAGCAAAAGACTTCAGAGTTTACACATCTTCCCTCAAGTGACACTTGTGAGAAGAAATTTAACATGAGTCATTTAGTTCAAGAATTCAAAAACTCTAAGGCAGGTACAAGTCCATTAATTCCCACTCCCCCTAAACAATCTAAACTCTTAAAGTATGTTTTCAGTGAATGGACTATTTGGTTATAGATATATACTAACAGATACCCCAGCCTATCCGGCTCTGGAATCTAATTCATGTAGTATGTGTGCAAAATACCTTCTTTCCTTGTATGTATAAAGCCAATGCTTTTTCTAACAGACTTCAAAAATGATTTTGGTATGCACATGTTTCTTGCTCTGGTAGTTTTGAGAAATCTTATGCTAAGATCAAGGTGACCCGTGTTACACAGAATAGCAGCTTAAAGCCAGTGCAAGTTAGTCACCTGGTTATTTTGATGATGACGGAATACAGTTACAGTTCCTGTTGATGAGGCAACCACAATTCTCTCTTGGTCCAAAAACTGAAAAGATATAATAAGCACGCTATTAGTTGATGTCAGTACCATTTTGATTTTAGAGTAATCTAAATTATTGATTGCATAGTAAAAAAACAACAACAACAACAAAGCCCCGAACACAACAAACCCATGAACTGATACTGTTTGGTTTTGCCCTTTTCCTTCGTAACAATTTTTTTTGGTCAATTTCTGCATTATAACAGCTGACCATCACTTAATTTCTCTTAACACGGATCTGTTCAACACAGCTATTTTACCTGCATGTCCATAACATCACCGTTGTGCCTGATGTCACACAGCAGCTGAGGCTCTCCTTGATATTCCCCATTGAGGCCCACATTTCCAAGGTCTCCAACAGACCAAATGGAGATCCTGTTATCCTGTACGGAAACGACACCACCAGTTTTACTCGAAAACGCTTATGAAAGTATCTAACAATAAGCCACCCTAGGTGTCACGGCCTTCTCCTTACAGCCGGGGAAAGCAACAGGCTGCAGGCCGCGCACCGCCCCGGGGGAAGCCGCCGCCGCCGGCCGGAGAGAGGGAAGGAAGCGCTCGCCGGGAGGGATAACCCCGCCGAGCAGCGGGGCGTCCCCCCGCCTTCCATCGGGACGCCTGCAAGGCACGGCCAAGCGCAGGCCAGGACGGCGAGCTCCGGCCCCGCTCTCCCGCGCCAAGCGGCGGAGGCTGAGGGAGCCGAGGGGGCGGAGGGCGCCGCCGCCGCTCCCACGCCCGGCCGGGAAAGACAGGACGCGCCGCGCCTCCGGGCCCGTCCGCTACCTCGTTGTCCCAGGAGCCGGTGGCGAAGAGGTCGGGGTGCTGGAGCGCGGCGGCGGGCAGGGGCCGCCAGCGGGTCTTGCTGATCTTCTGCGACACGAACTTGGCGCACACCTCCTCCATGGCCGCCCCCCGCCGCGCGCCGGCTCCCGCCCGCCCCGCGCCGCGCCTGCTGATTGGCTACGGCGCGACGGCGAGCGCGGAGGGACAGGCTTAGTGCACGGCGGCGAGCGTGATCGCGCACGGGCGGGCCGGGGCCGGACATGGCGGGGAGCGGGGCGGCGGCCCGGCCGGCACCGCCCTATGTAGCAGCCGCACGGCGCCAGCTGCCGGCGCTTACCGAGGCTCCGTCCGTCCCGGCCGTTCAGCTAAGCGGCAGCCGAGGCTGCCTCCCCCGTGCTGGGGTAAACCGGTGCGCATTGCTCGGGCGGTATTTGCAGAATCGCGTCCGGGAGAGGAAGAAATAAAGAAGCGAATTTGCCGGTGTGGTTACCTGTCTGCTCGGCTGGGCCGTCTTCCCCCCCCAGAACGTTACGTGTCTCTCTCATCTTTGCAAGGTCGCCGGCTTTTTATTTTCTCAAAATTAATTACTTTTACGGCAGCTAATCATCTCCGGTGTAGATTTGCTTTTAAATATCTGCGAGTGACACTCTCCTCCCTCTGTCAGCCTCCTACCTGTACAGAAAGAAGTACAACAGTAGGGTTTTTTTCTTGTAAATAACACATTAAACCAAACGAGAACACACATGTAGTTCCTTTATCGTATTTCACTTGAGACCTAAACAACTGTGCGATAAAAAGTTCAGAGGTTAGCTGTAAAGCGAGCTAAAGGCTGACATAGCTACGTTGTCATTTCGGAGGATTCAGTCACCGCAGTGCAGTCAGGGACTTTCTCACAAGCACCATCCTGCTTTCACAATCTGATTTTCTGCTGCATTTTTCCCAAAGCTGCCGCTGCCAGCTCTCTGACAGGTGGACTTACCAGCAGTAGCAGCAGTGGCTTCGTCAAACTTTCACCTGCGTTACTGCAGTTTGCCCGCCGGAGCCATCTGTCAGGTTTTTTCTATACAGCATTCTTGAGTTCCTCACCAAGTCCGCTGTGCCGTTTCGTAATCCTTCAGTCGTGATACCAAATCGGTGATATTTTATACACTTTATGCATCATTTGAATGTCAGTTGTGAGGAACTTTTATTTTCACGTACAGCAGAATCCAACACTGAATGTATTCAAAAAGCTGGATGCTATTGTAGTCTGCCATACTGCAAGCCTTAAACCAGCTTTGTTGCACGCCACAGCAGCATTATTATTGTACAGTAGCCAATACCTCTGGTGCCCTGTATTAAGCTGCTAACAGCAATCCTGCAAGTCACTGTCAACTCCAAGGGTATTTCCAGCTAATTCTCATAACGCTTGTGAGAAAGGTCAATAGGCAGCCTCAGAATACAGCTCAGCTACAGATCAGATAGCTAAAAGTGGAAGAGATAACACTTTGGGACTATTGAAATGTTTTATTAGGCAAATATTTTTGTTGGTTACTTTGTGATTTCTCTGTGTATTTTTTCTCTTGTGCTCTTGGATGCTTGCTTTCTTTGCTAAGGATTGCTTCTTCGAAAGCATTTGGGAAGCGTTAAGGGGAGTAGGTTGGACATAGAGGCTTATTTTCATTAAGAGGGAAAGAATCATCACAATTTTCCTTCCCTGTCTTACACTTTTTTACAGAAAATGTTGGCACATGTTATGTGATGGAGGTGAGAGCTGTGATGGATTTAGGGCTTCTCTGTAAAGCTGTGTATTCTCTGTGTTTGATCACTATGAAAGATGTGTACTGTGTTAGTATGTTGTTTCAGTGTAATAGCAGATTTAAATAAACAAATAAAAGGAGGAAACAAACACCGGGAGAAAATATGCCTCATCAGATATTTCTGAGGTTGTGAAAAAGGACGTTTAGTCCAGATGAAGCTGACTCTGGGCATTGGGTCCAAACATATTAGCTGAGAAAACAAGGAGCATCTATGGATTATCCTTAAATGTGGCTAAAGCTAGGAGTGTGAGTGAAAGGGAAGAAAACTGAAAGCATGCCTCTCCCTCTGCCAGAGGTTAGGGGGCCTGGGAATGAAGGCACTTCCTAGATCAGTGGATATACTAAGGCAGGATAAAGCTAACTCCGAACCCTGTTTGCTTATAATCTGCTTTCCTCCAATTACCATTGAACAATATTTTAAGAAAGTTATTTGGAGACACCATATTTACTGCTGGTCATAACTCCTGGAGCCATGCCCAGTTCCATCTCTTGAACAAGCGCAGTCACTATGCAGGATACTGCAGAGCAGATTTCAGAGCAGAGTGCCAGGGCCCCGGGTGCGTTCATAAGCCGTACTTGCCCTCACCTGGGGCTCCCACCAGGACTGGGGCACCCGCTCCTCGCCTGAACTGTGTTGTAGGAGGGCCTGTGCCCAGCCATGTCCCTGCCTCGGTGACCGGCTTGACTTGGGGCCTGACTTGTCACTTTGCTTTTGCTTGAGGGCAAAACCATTACCGTCCCCAGCCCTGCTCTGCTTGCCTCGGTGGGACAGCGTGGGATGGTGTCCTCCTGTGGGGCATTGTCATCCCTGGCTCCAGGCTCACCTTCTCTCACAGAGGGGTCTCAGTCCTGCTGCTCCCTAATGCAGAGAGTCACTGATGTGCCTGGGTCTTTCTCACCTCCTCTTTGAGTGCAGGGCTGGGAAAAGAGGGCTGCCAAGTTCAAAATAATGTGAACTTCTGAAATGGAAATAGAAACTGAAGGTACACAGCAAACTGGGTTGAGACTGCAGCAAAAGAAATGAGATGAGGGAGAGTGATTAAGTTAAAAACAGAGTGGAGGCAGGGAAAGGAGTGACTGTAGGTGTAGAAGCCAATTAGTGTGGGGTTTGGGATATAACTGCGGAAATGTTCAGCAGGAACATTTCACAAGGAAATTTCTGCTTGTGGTATGTATATGCAGAAGCAGATGGGATCAGACAGTGATGATCAACTTTTCATACGCTTTTTAAATTCAAAGAATTTAAAAAATCTAATGGGTTCATGAGGTGGGAGGAAAAGGATGAAACAGGAATAGTAGCATGGAGGGGTTTATATATAAATGTATGTAAGTACTGCTAAGGGATTGAGATGTGGGTGAATGTGTGGAAAAGGAGAGAGATCCGCCATGTGCTTAAAATTAGTGGGATCTCTGTGTCAGAACAATCAAGTGATGGCCCACTCTGGCTGCTGGCATTTCCATGCCTCTTCCCTAACAGGGCTGTCCATGCACCGGCATGGACCTGGAGAGTCTAGGGAGATGGCTGTACCTGTCTGTGGAAGATGGAGGTGCCTGCACTGGCAGTGGGCATCCGGGGACCAAGGCGCTCACGCTGGTTTGGACAAGTGAGGGGGAAGAGAAGAAGATACAGGAATGCTGAGTGTCAGAGCAGATGGAGTAGTTCCACGTGAATGCTGATGGCCAGAAAACACTTTAAAAAAAAAAAGAAAAAATTCTGCTTGTCTTTTACTCTAGTGTAGAATGTCTATGTTCCTTTCAGTCTTATCTTAATGGATATGCTCTTAATAAGTTTAAAAAATGCACTCATGGCCTGGGGTTACAGAGCAGAAAGAGCTAGGGACCCTCATGTTTGTTTACTGCACAAATGGGTGCATCCTGCCGCTATTGGTGTGTGTTAGTTTCTCAGGGCCTTTTGTGGCAACTTGGCTTGTCTTGAAGCTCCTGGAAACTTGCAGAGCCAAATGCTGTTTCCTTCACACATGCCTGGTATCCATCCAAGACACCCCAGATATCGCTTAGGAAGGCTCACACTTATGTTCTTGTCATTCTCTGAACAGTCATGCCAAGAATGTAGCCAAGAGATGGACAATAGGTACATTCAGTCCTACAGTGCCTGGGCAAGCCTGCAAGTTCCTAGGAGATAAAGGTGGGCTCTTTCTCTGTGCTCTGTGACAAGCTTAACCCTAATTCAAGCTGGTCCTGGTAAGCAGTGTCAGTTCCTTTGTAAATGGTTTCTCTTGTGTTTCTGGTCTCCCAAGGGGGTAAGTATCCCTGGAATGCTTTTAAACATGGGCCAGCTAGTTTCTTGCCAACAACCTCTCTATGTGAGAGCAATGCAGTTTGCTTGCATCCGACAACAGAAAATGTCTTTTGCATTTAAAACAATGGAGTATTTTTGCATGTGTATTTTTACAATGTCTGTCTGTTCTTTGTATTTGGTGCCCTTTCGGAATTCCTCTAACTCCATGGCTTCTTTCCTTCTCTCCCAGCCCACTGGATATAACAGGGAGACCTTTTATATTCTGGGGCAGGCTGGGAGTCTCTCACGGACTATAGAGCAGTTGTCAGATCATACTTAAGAGAAGTTCGATGGAGAATACAGAATGAAGCAGTGGATCTGTCTGTAGGACTAAAAGACCCGGATGGGAAAGGTCTGGGAAGTCTACGGATGGGACCTGGTGTATGCTTTGGGCAACTGCCAGATTTGCCCTGGACGGACTGCTAGCCAGAAAAGCAGATTCCCACCTTCACCTCATTTTCTTCACCTGAACCAGCAATGATGGGATGGAGTACATGTGTTGTGTGGAACTGGAACAGGCTCATCCCTCCCAGGTTGGGTTCTCACCCAGAAGACGATGTTATCTGTGTCTCCCATGGTGGTAGGTTAGGCTGTGTGTGTCCTTGTATCAGGAATGCTTTTAAGAAACAATATAATACTTGGATTTATATCTGCTGGATGATAGCTTGTTTTCTCTAATGTTTATACGATGTACTATTGATAGGGCCTATCCATTCATAGTTACGTATCACTATTCTCATGTTTCTAAAGAAAAGAACTGAAAACCATGCTGTCTGGTACCAAGTAGATGACATACCTGCACTGTTGCACCTGGTTAAGAGAGGAAGCGCTGTGGAATTGCAGCCGCGGGTGTGTGGAAGCCGTTCACAGGGACCAGAAGGGGACATAGATGCAAAAGTCACAGCACTGACGACAGGTTCCCCAAAATTGTCTTCAATAATGGAATCTGCTTTCCCTTAGAAACAATAGAAACACATATAAATGACAGGTGGCAAATGAATATTGGTGGCAAAATTAATCATTAGGGAGTACCCAGGAATACCACACGACTGCAGGAAATTAATTCTATGTTTTTCTGCATTACGCTGCAGGCTGTGGGAGGAACTGGAGCTGCTACTTTTCCCTTAAGATTGCTACTTCGTCGTGTAGCTAGGCTGCGACAGAGTAAGGGCCACATGGGAAGTATCAGTTTGGCATTTATCAAATTCTTAAAGTTACTGATTTTATGACCTAGACACCTTTTAAAAGGAATTTTAATTTGTAACGTCGTCCTGCAACAGCATCGCACTAGTAACAGATCGTTGGTACCCTGGCAGCGTTTAGCCATACACGCGGGTGCCAATTCTCACAACCTCCCGTCCTTCCCCGTTTTTTTTGGTATTGTTTTCCGCGGTTTCGGTCCCATCCTTCACCCCCCCCCCGCCCCGACTGCCGCCTGCGGGGCAGGGGCGCGGCACGGCCTCCGCCGCGCCCGCCCCAACTGACCAATGGCAGCCTCCGACACGTAGGCCTGGCCCGCGCGGGCTGGGCGCGGCCAATCGGCGCGCCCCATGCAAAACGCCGCGCCGCGGCACGGCGATAATTGGCTCCGTCGCAAGGGCGCGCGCTGGGCTGCTCAAGGGGTGGGGGGGTTTGGGCTCAGGGCGCCGCCGCGACCGGCCGGTCGCGGCCTGCCGGTCACGGCGGCGCCGTCAGCATTCCCGCCGCCCCCTCCTTCGGTACGCGGCGTCTGCCGGCTCGTTTCACAGGAGCGGCCACAGCCGAGCGGGGAAGGGGGTGGGGGGAAACAGTACCGACGTGCCGTTTCGCTAGCTCATTCATTAACGGAGGTCCTAAGCTGACAAACCCGCGCCCGCAGACCCGTCCCGCCCCTCCCTTCGCAAGCCCTGTGGCTTCTGGGGCTGCCGCAGCAGCGGAGGGGCGGCCCCACCGCGCTCCCGGGACAGACACCGGCGGGGCGGGAGGGCAGAAGCACGCATAGACACACGCACACCTCCGCAGACTCCGCCGCGCGCGCGGGGATCTCCCCACGCGCCCCCCCGGAGGGGGGGAGTTGGTGGGGGGGAGATGGGCGCGCATGCGCGGGGGCCAGCGCGGGCCGGCGGAGCGGCGGCGGCAGGGGCCGGAGCATGTCGGGCGCGCGGGGCGGTGGGCGCGTGGCCCCTCCCCTCGGCGGGCGCGCGGCCGCGGCGGCGGCGGCGGGGGGAGGCGGCGGCGGCGGCGAGGAGGCGGCGCCTGTGTCGGCGCTGGAGGTTGTGTCCTTCCTGGGGAAGCTGCTGTGCGCAGTCGCGGCGCTGAAGGCGGCTCTGTACCTGCTCCGCAGAGTGTGTCTAGCGATGGCCTGGAAGTCGGGAGGCGCCAGCCACTCCGAGCTCATCCACAACCTCCGCAGTGAGTCCGGGGGGGCGGTGTGAGCCGCCCGGGGGGGCCCCCTCTCGCCCCAGCCGCGCGGTGGTAGTGTGTGTGTGTGTGTGTGGGGAAGAACCGTTACCGGCCGCACGCACTTCGCGTTCCCGCGGCGCCCGCCAACTGTCAAGGAACAGCGCCGGCGGGGGGAGGAGGCGAAGGCGGCGCCCAGCCGGGGGTGGGGGGGTGTGTGCGCGTCTGTGTGTCCGTTCGGGTCCCTCCTGGCAGGGAGCGGCGAGCAGCGCCGCTGCCGTCCCGCAGCCGGGCGGAGGGCGGCGGCGACGGCCGCTGGCGCAGGGCGGGCCCGGGCTGTTGTTGCGGGAGGAGATGCGGCGGGAGGGGCGGCGCCGATGGCGGTCCCGAAGGGGAAGCGCTGTGCGGCGGCCGTGGCTGTTTGTCAGCCCGCCGGCCCCCCATCCTCCCCGGCCCCCTTCCCGCCGCCTCGTCCCCGCCTGCCTGTAACGCTGTTGTGCGAGCTGAGGTGGAGCCGCGGCGGCGGCAGCTCCGGAGGGCCCGTGATCCTCCGCACGCACCGGGCTCGGCGTCCTTCTGGCGCGGCTCCGGCCGCCTCTGCCGGGTCAGCGCGCCCGCCGGGGTGTGTGGGGGGGGCGGCCTCTGAGGCCCCTCGCAGGGCGGGCGGGGGAAGGGTGGTGTCGGCGGGCGCGCAGCCACCCTCCTCCGGTCCTTCAGGCCCCGGCTGAACGCGGTAGGAGCTGCCCGGGTTTGGGAAAAACGCGCCGAAGAGGCTGAGGTTGTTTTTGTTGGGCGAAAGGAGCGTGTGGCGGCAGTCCGCTCGTGAGGTGCGAAATGCTCGCTTTTGGCCCGGGTTGCTCCTTTCGAAGAGGGGGGCTAGGGAGCGATGGGAGAGGAGAGGAGCTGGCGAGGCTACCTACGGACTCGTGCTGTCGCCGAGCTTTCCGGTGGCTGCCCGGGGCTCGGCGTTCCTTGTCCCTACCGAAGGTTTGTGCTGTCCCCGTGCTGGATGTGGAGGGTGTTGGGCGGGTGCTCTTCGCTGATGTACATCAACCCAAGTCCGCAGGATCGTTTACGTGTGATCCAGGCTGAGAGGACAGGGTGGTAACACCTTCCCTGTTCAGAGCTTCCATTTTTCCGATTAGCCTCGGATTAATCTGTATTAGATACCCTTGTAGTGTCACTTCTTGTTACTTCTGGTCTTTCCCTTCCTCTTCTCAAGTCTGTGTCCTATACATAAAGGGATATAGATTTGGAGCCTGTATTATGGCAGGCGTCTCCTATTTTAATGATGCTGCAAGACCACAGACAACTTTACCTGTTTGGCCTCCTCGTTATTTTGGAGACATGGGAGAAACATCTTTGTTGTTTTCTCCGGTCTGCTTATGTTAGATCTTCTGATTCTGTGGTCTTTTCCAGTATTTTATTTTGCTGCTGTTTTGAAAACTCTTCCATCTAGTAGAGCAATATATGCTGAAGTGACTTTCAGTTTCACTGTAAAAACTGCCAGTTTAACAAATATATAATAACTTCTGTAGTTACGAGAGTTGCAGTGCATTTTTCTGTTTTGTTTTGCAACTGTAAAGGCTAGAAATACTGTGTTAGTGAAATTCTGTTCCCTTACACAGCAGGGGGAAACTTTTTGACGTAAAAATGAATGTCAAGCTGCAAAATATATCCAAAAAGTGATTATTGCCAGAATTGTCTATGGCTCTGAGAACCTGAAGGCAAAACTGATTTATTTGTTGAAGAAAACAATGACAGTGTATTTCAACACATGGAAACTGTTGAGGCTTTGCTAATAATAATAATAAAAAAGCTAAAACCTATTATAGTTAGTACACAACAATAGTAGTATAGGAAGAAGAAAGTAAACTGGAAATGTTTAATATTGTAATCTCAAAACGTACAGTGATGGTAATTACCTGGAAGATTTCAGTCTGTAATTTCCCCCCCTCTGTCTTGCATATGTATGCCAAAATGTTTTGAGGGTGTTAAATAGTGGATTAGAAATAAAATGTTGTGGAGGCACAGAGGCTTTTGGTCTTGCAGCAAGATTGTGTTGACCTCAGTGAGACTCCAGTGATGGCATAGAGCTTTATCAGCCTACCAGTTGCAGGATTGAGACCATAACTCTTAAATAAGAGTTTTCCAGATAAGATGATAGCAGGTTGCTAGAGTTGGGAACATGTTTAAAAGAAAGTACATTTTTACATGACATATAATTCTCTTGGATATGTTTTTAACAAACTTAAAAATTATGGGTTACAGAAAGACTAAAGTGTTCTAGAGAAATCCTTTTGAGTAGTAGATCCCTCAATGCATTTAACTTTTTTTTTTCTAGAATCAGCTAAGTAGCATAGGATTTCTAGGATTTTTATGCTCAAAGTAAGAATGCAAGGGAGATGAGGCTAATTTGATGTTGTCTGAGTGTGTATCTTGTGTGTAACTTAGTAACTGAGTGTGTAGTTTAGTATATAATTTGCATAACTTAGAGGAAATAATGCAGGTTGTAGTGACACAGTATGTTTTCTTCTGCAGCAAAGCCTGGTTGAGAGGTTCTTGCTCTGGCCCTTATGCCACAAGTCTTCACTGTGCTTATAGAGCTGCTTGTGAAGGAGGCTGTGTTATAAGACTGATCACTTTCTCATTACACCCCTTACGAAACATCGAGGTTTAAACTCCTCAGTATCTGTAAGCTGTTGTACTATTGTGGTTAGAGAAGCAGTGAACTTTGTTATGGGTATAAGTGGGCTGGGGAGAATGGGAGCGTCTTAAACTCATTTTTGCTTCCAAATAAACACATCGATGGAAAACTCCTGTAGGCTACGTATTCTTTTCCTTTAAAACAGCTATAAAGATTATTCTTCATTATATGTTGTTATTGACAGTTACTAACACTGCTATTTTGTGGCAATAAAGTGCTCTAATTTCATGAAACGATATTAACATATTCTCGTTGCTCATTTCTCTGTTGCCTTAACTATAGAATTAACTTTTCTATAAAGGAAATGATCATTGTGTTAGAGCAGTGGTAAGTGCTTCTGTGTATTTGCATGGAGGTTTAAGCAAGTATTATTTACAAGTCTTATCTTTGCTTTCACATCTTAAAAGGGACAAACTAATGAAGAGGACCCTGGAACTCTGCATATTTTTCAGTGCATACTTAGAGACAAGTGATTGAAGAACGTTGCATGACTCTCTGTTTTGTTGTTTTGATTTTTAGCTGCTTGTTGCATTGTAAACAAGTTCTTGCACCATTAATTTGAGGCATCATAGATGCACAATTTGTGACATATACAAAATAGACTTGCTTAAAATGCATTCTTTTATTCACAACAAAAAGGCTGTCCTTGAATGTGCTGTTTCCATGAGGGGTTCAGCTGCTTTGTTTTCTGGTGATTCTCAAAACTACTTCTAATTTTAAAAAAAGCCTTTTTTTTCCCTCTGAATGTTTGATTCTTGCAGCGTTAGAGGTATTATAAAAATATTTTTCACCTCTACAGAGTAATTATTTCAATCTTTGCTTCTTCCTAACTGAGAATAGTTGAGCACATGCCTTCAAACTTGAGCAAACTTCCCCCTAGAACATTTAAATGAAGAACTTTTAGCAGACAACACTTCCAGGAAGCTATCTAAATGCAGGTTACTGTAGGGTTAGAAATCACACTAAATGTAGAAATAATTGACGTTGAAATAATAGTTTCTTTTTGTTATAACTTACCATATAGGGATGCTGAGAAAGCAGGAAAAGACTGGGTAATTGGTGACTTATTTGCTGTTATCTTGCTTGGCTGGAGATCTTTGGATTCTAAATCTGTATCTTTTTTTTTCTCCCCTCTCTTTATCTTCAGTTATCCACTGTTCTCTCATCCCACAACTGGGTCATTTTGATCTCCTTCTGTCTTTCATACTTGGGCTCTTGCCAAGTCCTGGTACTTTACACACCAACATCTTAGAAATCAGCTTTTCTTCCACACCTGTAGAACTGAAAAATTGGTCCCTGTCCAATTCACAGTCCATCAAAGTTAATTAAATTTCCTTATCACACCACTTTCTTGCTCCTCCAATCAATATGGTACGCTGCCATATGACAATCTTTCTTTGCTTATTTCTCTGATCATGTTGTGCCAGTGGTGGTATAACCACATATACATGCTTTTGAATCCATGTTTCCAGGTGAATGTGAATTAACTTATTTGGCTGTGGCTAAAGTGCTGCATAATGTTGTTAACTATCTGTGGGCTTGTTTCCTGCTATGCTCTTTTCTTTTCCTCATCTAATAAACTTGTATCACAAAAGTTAGCAGCTGTAATTTACAAGATACCACAAATTCCATAGAATTTCATGCCTCACTTGAGACCAGATTCCACACTTTTCAGTGTGAATGGTGTTTCAAATCAGTGTATATTCAAATATTGTCAGGCTTTGTGGATTCTGTTCTTAGACATGATAAAGATAGTTTTCTGAGTGTTTTATTATTTAGATGTTAAATAATTAAAAATGACATCTTGACAAGTTTCATCATGGTGAAGGCTTATCTACAATGAATCTGCACCTTTATTGTGGGTTTCTGATTGCTGAGGACAAATCTCTTTGGGAATTGCCATGAATGTGAAGGCATTGAATATGGCATTGCTAAGCCTAAGCTAGGTTCAGCAAGAACTGAACGTTGTTTTTTGTTTTTGTGTTTTCTCCTGCATGTTATTTTCCTTGGTTTATCCAAATTGCTTCTGCATCTGGCTGATTTTGCTCAAGAAAGAGTAGTGTAGGTTGGAGGAACATGAAGGGGAATAACAATGGAAAATTACAGCAATAAAAATGGCTTAACCCAAATTTAATACATCCACTGTACAAGCAGTTATGCTGCCTGTTGTGTGCATTCAGTGAACACACTTTCCTTCAACATATATGTTGTATTGAGGCTTGAGTGATAAGCATTGTAACTCATGGCCAGATAGTGAAACAGTTGAAAATTGAACTATATTTTTTACTTAAAAATTAACACATCCATTAATATGTTAGTTTAAGAATATCTACAACTTCTTAAATTTAGTTAATGTCTCAGGTGGCATAGAGATGAAATCTGTGATGCTATTTTTTTTAAGCATTGAGGGTTTTTTTATTTTGTTAGCAAGTAATTCAAGTAATTGCATAAAAAAGTTGCCACAAGACTTTTTCGTTAGTGATTTAAGTATTAGTGATTTGCCCACGTCAGTGAAATGTTTTGAAGGAATTTCTACACCCTTGACCTTCTAAGACGGAGGCCTTCAAGTAAATAAAAACAACTTAACATCCCAGAAAATAAGAAATATTAACAGAAAGGAAAAATAACTTTAAAAACATTCATCATGTTTTATCTGTGTGTAAATTAGGATTGTGTTCCTAACTGGTTCTTTGTTGTTGTCATATTTGTTTTTCCCTTATTATTAGACAAGGTGTTGATGTAATGTTGCAAACGTAACCCATTCTTTCCCACAACTACCACAAAATTCAATGCAATGAAGCTCATGCCCTCAGTCATCCAGAAAAAAAATAGAGGGCATGCTTCTGGCTGCTTATTTATATCGTAACACTTTATAATCAGTCATTTTAATTTAAAAATGTTTAGTTCTTTCACTTGATTGAAGATTTAGGTTTCTTTTTTTGTCTCTGGTTGGGTTTAGTGGCATAATGCTATTTTTCTGGTAGGCTGAAGCTGCCTAATAATCCATAGCAAAATGCAAATAGTTTTCCAAATCTGTCCTTTACAGGTGATTACTGTTGCTTGTGGGCATATTAAAAACAGGGAATCTGGTGTGTTTTAGTTTCAATATAACTCCAAGCTTTTCTTTTAATGCTACTGTTTCTTTTATCCTGATACAGTACTAAGAGCTATTGGTGAGCTTGGAAAGAAATGCATAATGTTTGTGTTCTTTTGAATGAATGTTTCTATGAATATAATACCTCAAAGTCATGTGTGTTAGTGTTATGATACTTTTTTAAGTAAAAATTTTTCTGACAACTGTTACAAGATGAGGTTAACTTTATTAATTTTTAAAATTTTGATTTAAATTAGCAAATTTTGCCAAAACTGAAGTAAACTCTTTCAGAGCTTGAGACCAGTAAGACTTTGGAATGACAGGTTTCCTGGTCTCACTGACTTGTGAATTATGTTTTAAGACTTAAGAATCTGAATACTGCGACATTGGACTTCAGCACAGAATAGTTTTAAATGCTTGCACTGTTGAAATCTAAAAAAGATGGTCAGGCAAATATAACTTTAGAAATTCTTCCTTGTTTCTGCTAGTATGACAGCTGTCACTTTGTCCTAAGAGTCGGGGTCATGTTTTGCTGATCTTCTGATCTTCCTCAGCTTTTCCATAGTAGCAGTGCCGATTCTAGTGAAACCACTTTCACAGTAACAGGCTGTTCATGCGGTCTGGCTGCTGGTCTTGACAGCGTTGGCTTTTCTGAAAACAGATCAGCAAAGTGGTTGCATGGAATCTGCTCAGTAAGGTGCAAGATGTGCAGCATCTGCCTTTCTTCAGAGATCTGCTAAAGCTATTGAAGTAGTCTTGCCTCAAGCCTTACTGTGAGGAGAGTTGCTTATTTATCTGTCCTATCCAGCTAAGTATCTTAACCTCTGCAGCAGTTTTTAGTTATTATTGGTGGTTGTTGTCACTTTGTATTGAACCCTTCAGTTTTGATATTCCATGTGATTTGTTGAGTGAAGTTCAGCCCCCTCAAATGTGGAGGGATCAAGGTGTGCTCAGAGGTGAAGTCTTCCTTATCTGCACACAGGTGTTAAAAGCTTATTGGGAAGTGCAGTTCCTTGTTCTTTAAGGCTGAACCCAACCTTAAAGTCATTTTCTTCTTTCGCGTACTGCCAAAAGTTTCTTCACTCAGCTGTTGATACAGATTTAGATGAAATCAACATATTTCAATAAATGTAAGTTTGTTGTGGACAGCTTATGTGATAAAGATGTGCACTGTAGGACTATGAGCAAAGGACTAGCAAGCCTTTCTCCACCCCCAGGGAAGAAAATGGTTAATACCAACTTTGCAATATTGGCCTACAGTATGAGGGAGCAATACAGCTGTGGTTAAATATGTCTAAATTAGTTATCTGCAGACTTTCAGATCCATGGAAATGAATAGAGAGCTCTTACCCATTATACCAAAATGGACAGGTTGTTTTGGAAGATCATCGTTATTAAATAGGGAAGAAGTGCACCCATAAAGTAGAAGTGACATTTTGGAAGGTAAGTTTGTATTTAACTGTTTTTACTGGTTTGTTATGTTGAATCTAGCTTTTGCTTCCATGTGGGTTTACCTCTGCATGTTTTGAGTAGCATTTAGATGCTAATTTAATATTTTTCAATGATTTTTTTTTTAATTTCTACCTCTTTGGGATTTTCATGGGATTCAGTCTTTGTGTTTAATTTCTGGAGTCTATGATTAGTTCTGATGGGCCCTTACTTTCCTCAGTCTCTCTGTTGTGTCTCTGAACAACAGACTCTCAACTGATCCCTTCCAGTTAGCTGTATGTAACTTTCTGTTTGATTAATGTATTATTGTGAATCCAAATCATAATGATAACAGAAGTGCAGCTGAATGTTTGAGGCAGATACTCTTAAATTGTCAGGAAAGCACAAGAGGTTTGTATGAGTGGTTTAAAAAACACTTGTTCGCGAATACCTACCTTCAGTTTCTTTAGCACAAAGAACTTTGTATGTTTTGGGGTCAAGTGTCCTTTTTTGGATCTTGGGATGCTGATCCATCACTTCTTGTTCAAAGTACTTTCTTTGTGTTCATGGTTTACAGTGAATTCTTCCTATGCTTGTTACTTAAATAAAAGTCTAGTAACGGAATTGCTTTCTTTTCCATCTTTTTCCTTCCTCTCCCCACACAAAAAGACCCTGACCTTAAAAACATCAGTTGATCAGCTGCTTAAAACCAACTAAATTCGCATTGCTTGAAAACCAAGATGTGGTTCTGTTTCAGCCCACTTTCCTCTTGAAAGTTGCTGGCTGGTTTGCGTGGGTCAGATGGAGTCATCCAGCAACTGTTACTTGTCACTTCCTTTGTAATATACAGCTGTTGCATATGCTTTGCATCATGCTTTGAGACCTCTGTATGATTTAAAAATATCACTGTTTTGCTGAAAAGTCGTCTCCATAAGTGAAGTACTCTGCTGTGGTTATGGAGAAAGTAATCTGGGGAGAAACTGGACTGTGTGGATGCTGAAATAGTCCCACAGTAAATGGTGTTGGGATCTGCATGAGCATTTTGTTTATGTATAGCAAGCAACAGGAGGTGTTTGAGTAGCTGTTTATAGTTTGTATAGTAAGCTTGTGTGCTGGATTTTATCATGTGGCAATGAGACATCCTTTTTCTGATCTGGGAGCTAGTGTTGCTGTAAATGTTGCCTACCAGTATTCTATGGTTTGGTTGGAAACTTGTTTGGTCAACAGTCAGGATATCATCAGTGATGTGGGCAGCTCTTTGAAAGATAAGCACTTCAGTAATGTATTTGTTGCTAAATAAAAAGATAGATTGTTTACTTGTTGCAAGTCCATGTTGTCTTTTCAGACTTTAGCTCTTTTTTTTCCTTGCTCTGACAGCCAATTGCCGGGTTTTCCAGGTTGCATTTAACAGTGGTATATTTCCACCTTCAAATCCAAGGACTGCTCTGTGAGCTCTTTTCCTGTTTTCATGGTGTTATTTGTGGAAAAGAAGCAGACCAGAGTGAGTTTTCAAAACATGCTCCAATTATGTCAAGTTGTCATTGCCACAGTCTCTGCACAGAGTAACTCTTGAACTCCGCAGGCCATGCTCTACTCTTACGTGGCTACTTTTTAGCTTTAGCCCTTTGAAGCTTAGGAGTTGTGCTGATATAAACAGAGTTTACTTCTGATTTTAAGCTTTAAGCTAGTTTGTTTGTGTATTAGCCTTTGCTTGTAAACACTTTATCTGATTTGTTTGCACTACTGATTATCAGGGTCTTGAAACCCAGCAATCTCTTCAAGGAGAGTCTTCTGTGCATGTTATCATTGGAAATCAACTTATATATTGAATTGTGAATTATTTTCTCACAATATATAGCTTCCTTTTAAGATTTGGAAAACGTTTTCATTGGAATTTTATTAACAAGACAATCAACAGTAAATTATTTTTTTGGCACTAAGAGATGGCATGAAATTAGAATGTTGTCTTTGCAATGTAAACTTATTGCCTTTTTCAGGGGATATACTTGTTTTCTGGACCTCAGTTCAGAATCTGACAGATTTCTTCGAGACAGAATTAAGATCTTGGCAGTTGGTCATCTTGGGACTGACTGCTGCAGGAAGGAAAGGACTTTAATTGGCATTCAGTACCTTGTAGTTTCTGTGTTTCTCTATATTCAACCATGAGACTAAGAAAAATTCTTTTTTTTTAATCAATGCAGAAAAAATTACTTCAAAGTCAGTATTGACTCTATTGTTTAGGGCTTGATTGCCTTTCTTAATTCCCATCTAAAATTTGTTGGTTTTGCTTAGGACTGATTAGTACTAATATTCTAGGAGGTCATTTTTTTGGTCTCTGGTGTTCTCTATTGCATAACAAGCAAATTTGAAAAGCAGACTTAATCTATGGGGAGATCATGTGATGCCCTGTAATTCCACATTTATAGCTGAGGGGCTATATTTTTTATGAAGAAGGAGCATTATTCAGTAGCTGAAGTACGTGGCTGAGACATGAGATTCAGCTTCTCCCCCTGGTTGTGCTGGGGACTCTGAGTATGGCTAACTTGTTTAACTTCTTACTGATGAAAAAGATGACACTGATCAAAGACAGTACAACAGTCAGCAAATCTCCAGAGTGGTTTCTGAATGAGAGCATCGTGAATGCTCAGCATCTGTACAATATTAGTAGCTACTGTTCTCAGTTTTTTGGGGTCATTTGCCTGTCAGTGTAAGCATCACAATTGATAAAGGTATATGTACTTTGGCTGAAACAAAGTTTTGTGCTTTGTTTTGCACAGGCATCCACAATCTCTGCCGTGGAGATCTTGTACTCTGATTAAACAAGTTGAGGGAAGAATGGGTAAAATATATGAGTAATAGAATGGAGACAGAATAAAATTTGTAAATGTTGAGAGGTGAATTTGCTTACTCATGCTCTAAGTAGAAAGATCACAGGAGTAGATGAAAGAGTAGTGTGAAAGAAGAGGTTTGGAAGAAGCCTGCAGTCACAGCAGTACAGAGATGGTCACTTGAAAACTAGGGGAAGTTTTCAGCCTTACCGTAGGGCCCTGCAGTTGCTTTTTCAAGCTGGAAGCTTGATCTATGTATTCTCTGCCTGTTTTTTCCCCAGGGCACGAAAGGAAAGAGCAGATGGCTACCTGTAGCTTCTAGAATGTGTGCATCTATCTGCACAATACACGATCTCAAGGAATAAATCACTATTTTTAGATCTTTCCTAAGTACTTCTCAGCTGCTGCTTTTTGACTCCCCTTCTGACCCCGAGAACCTTTATCTTTTCACTCCTGTTGTAATCAGCTTTGCTTGTTCTCCTGCCTCTCTTTTTTTTAAGTACATTTATTTTAGAGATACTAATTTCTTGGTGATACCTAATAAGAGTCTAACAGTAAAACTTTGATTATTTTTTTGTTTGTTTGCTTCTATGCTTTGTTCACAGAACTGATATACAACTAATTCCAAGCGGTCAGGGAAAATGAATTTTTTTTTTAACTGTCCTATTTCTCAGTAAGTAAACTCGGGAACTGCTGCAAATGCCAACTGTCTCATCTTCAACTTGCATTGAAATGAGGAGTTTCCTCTAACTGGGTCTGTAGTACACAGTTCCAAATGAAGTCAAAGCACAGGATATGTGTAGTATGTGTGGTCTGTAAGGGGAGTATATGCGTTTTCTGGGACTTATCAGGTATAGAAATAATTCTAAAAAAGAATTTTAAAAAAAAATTGTTCTTTTTCCTAATAATTTGGTAGTATATTCCTATTGCTGTTCTATTTGATACTTTATCTTCAGACCAAAAAAAAAAATGTTTTGGAGGCTTATTTTGCTCTCTGAGTTCAAGTCTCTGTTATATAGGATAATTAAATCATTGAAACAGGTAGTAGGTAAGAAAAAAAAAAAAGAAAGAAAATCCCATGATTGATAAGGGTAGTTAGGAGCATACTGTAAAGAGTCAGGGAAGCCTCTGCAGAAGTTAGTCCAGGCCTGAACACAGGTGTGTTAGTGTTGGTAGTACTTTAAAAAAACACTGGTGCAATTTCAGTTAGGACAATCTTACAAAAGCTCCTAATCTTATTTTTATGTTACTGCATTTTGGGTTAGATTTTTAAAAGTAGTTGAATTATTTGGTTTTTTAAGTATAATTTTCAAAATAAATCTTCCGTGTTTAAAGTAAGTAGTCCAATGAAGCAATCCATTGTTGAAATTTCAGTTATTTGTAGTATACTGTATCTTTTAAAGCAAGCAATGAATTAATTTCTTCCATTTCTCTTTTTAAGTTTTCTGTTACTTATAAATGTCTCTTCAGAACTTTAAAAAAAGAATTATCAATGTTAAAAAAAAAAACCTTCAATAAAATTGCAAGGAAAAATGGCTGCACTGCACAGTGCTTCTGACATTTAACATACATGTGCATTTACATTCTCTTTCGAAAAGTGAACAAAGATTCAAAGTGTTTTGATATAAAAACTCTTTGGCCTCAGTCTGCTCCAGTATAAGAATTACGATTCTGTAGAAGTGTCTCTACAAAAGGATTTTTTTTCTCTTGCCAACACAAAAGAGAAACAGATCTTGAAAATAAAGTACTGAGCAAGGATGCTGCAGCTTCACATTTCTATCCTGCTTTTGTATATTTTTCAATAATTACTCACAGCTTCTTGGAAATATGAAGTGTATCTTGTTTGGTGTGTAGAGTAATACCAGTTTCTTAACGACTATGTTTTCAGGAATATCAAAGGTGTGCGTGAAGTTGAGTTTTTCTAGGGGATGGATCTTTGTAAATGGTCTCTACAGTTTCAGAAAAGCATCTGTAACTGCTGGGAAAGTCTTGTTCAAAGTTCACTGGCTTAAGCATTGTTTGATCTATGGACCACAGCTTAACTTCTAGTATGATGAGGGTTAGAGTGTTAGAGAGGGTAAGTAGCATGATTTCTCATAATAGTAGGAATGTATTCATGTATTTCATGTGCTCGTCAATTGCATTGCAGAAGAGAAATAATGCCTTCAATTTTATTTATTTAATTGTTTATTTATAGAAAATGGAATAATCAAATCGGACAAGGTATTTGAAGTAATGCTGGCCACAGACCGTTGCCACTATGCAAAATACAATCCTTATATGGATTCTCCACAGTCTATAGGTAAGAGCATCATGTAAAAATGATTGCAATTGTTCTAATTTGCATAACTATGACTGCTTTGTCACATATATGTTAAGAATGTGAACATAATTTTTAAAATTTGTGTTCTTTATCAGTTTTTTCAACACCTTTTAACTAAGTTTCAATTTGTTATGGAACGTGATTGGCATACTTGGATAAGTCAAGTCCTTTAGTTCTTATTAATACACGTAAATATGTATTTATTAAACCACAGCAATTTGTGGTGGTGCAGCTGATGTTTAAATAACTAAAAATTGTTTGTATCCAGTTTAAGTCAGAAACAGTCTCTATTTACAGAAATGATTCAGTTGAGATCAATGCGGAGTTCCTTAAACTTCTACATAAGAATTTTTTAAATATGAAAGTAAGGAAGATCTGCTGGTGGGGCAGTTGTTTAGGACAGTTGTTTCCCATCCAGATGCCAGTTTTATCTTTCGAAGGCAGGAGAATGAGTTATGCGAACATACTAATTTCTTCTTTTCTTGGTGTTTTTTTTTTTTTCTTAGTAGCGGGTGGTGAGAACTATGAATTGTAGTGGGTTTTTATTATTTGTATAGGAAAATCAAAAATTCTTTTAGGATACATACTCAAAAGCTTATATATCTCCACAGAAACAAATATAGGTTAGTGTTCCTCCATGTTTTCTCACAGGTATGTGCTGTTTGCGAAACAGATGAGGTTATTGTCTCCAGAAGTACTATGGTCCCCACCACATCAAACTCAAACTAACAAATCCAGGTTTTTACATAGTGATCAAGTGAAAAAGGCATTACATTATTCTGGGAGACATTACTCTTCTGAGTTCCACATAGTTGATCAAGCTAAGACAATATAGTGGCAAAACGGAGATTCTAATTAAGATCAAGGATAGAACCTTCCCCCGCCCCATCTAGAGTTGACAAGGCATAGCTTTCAGACGATGTACCTTAACTCACTTCTGAAGGAAGACTACCTATGTAACCGTTGCCGGGGGGGGGTGTGTGTAGTGCCCTGACTGAGGGTGACAGTTAAGGTATTGCATTTTACAGTCAAGGTAATAAAGATCGTAAGGTTGCTGTCTGAACGATGATCAACATATTCTTCCATTCTCTTGTTTTACAGGATTCCAAGCAACAATCAGTGCTCCACATATGGTAAGCTTTAAACTTATGTGATTAATATAGGTGATTTTATAAACATCCAAATGCTTCTGAAATAAAATATTTATCCTAGCAAATTTAATGAAGAGTTGATTGCAGTGATGCTGTTGTGAACTACCTAGTGGGAGGGCACAGAGAAGATTGAGCCAGACTTTTCTTGGAGATGCACAGTGATAGGATGAGTGGTAGTGGACAAAAAAATGCACCATGGGAAATTCTAATTAGTTGCTAGGGTGAAAATAAAAAATCCCATTGAGGGTAGTTAAGCACTGGAACGGGTTTCACAGATTGTGGAAATTATTTTCTTTGATGTACAAAGAAGCTGACTGGACAGGACTCTAATTTAAATTGCCCCTTTGTTGAAAGAGGGTCAGACCACAGGATTTCCAGAGATCCTTTCCAACCTAAATTACTCTGATTCTAACTTATAAAAATAATAAATATTCAGGAGTGAATAACAGTGATTTCTATAGTATGGTATTGCTGTAATGCCTTCAGTTCTTTGGACATGAAAAAGTAACCCACGTTGTACTAAGATGCAGGGTTTTTGTCAAGTGGTTTGAGACCAGGACATTCATTACTGAGCATTAAGAGGGGATTTCAATACATAGATCTAGCGCAGACCTAATTTTTCTATGTTTCTTTATTTGACATGAAGGATGAATAGAAGCGTATGTTTTGTCCTTGCAATATTTGGAAAGTGTCAAAACATAGTAAAAGTCTGCTCCTCTTCACTAAAAACTGCCTAGTTGGGTTAGAATTTACCTAGTTATCAATATATAAAAAATAAAATCAGGACTTTTGTATAGAAATGTTAACGATTTTATTTAAGGAAAGACAGAAAAATACTGTGGCTAAGGGAGAAAATACGTTTTCATTATGTTTTCAAAATTTTAACTCATCTAAGTAATTATCTTTGAATTATCCTATGCTTAGCAGTAGTAGTATATGAAGTGTTACAGCAAAAAGAAAATATATTCTCTAAGCAAATGTTAACAATAAACATTCTAATAATAAATGTTCTAATTATTTCTGTTTTCTGGGTGTGATGGATTAAGCTGTAAGAGTGTGGTAATGGCCAACTCTGAAACATTTAAGAATTAATTGTGTTTTAGTGTGCGACCTAAGCTTAGTTTGTGTACTGGTCCATCACATAGGAAAGCAAAACTGCTCATGAAGTCTGTCTGTAGACTACTGCATTTCATATATGAGCCTGGCTATCCACTTTTACAAAAGACGACTTATTTTTCCTACTCTTTGATTCAGTAAGTGTGCAGGTAATAGAAGAGGTAGTTTTAATAGCCGTTTTCCTTGATGCTCCAGAGCATCCTTCTTCCTAGCTAGCCTCTGTCCCAGCTTTTTCCAATGTATATAGTATAATGATAAGCTAAATTCTTGATGGGTCATATACTGCTAGAACAGTAAGAGCCATTAGACCTGAGGAGAATTAAATTGATTTACGGTGCCTTTCCCAATAACTATATATGAATTGAGTGTGTGCTGGAGGCTTGAATGGTCAGGTGAGTTTTTATATATATATATATAAAAATAATAGTAATAAATATATATACACACACAATTTGTTGAAGTCATGAAATAACAATGATTATATCATGTAGTTAACTCCCACAACACAAAAAGTAATTCTGAAATTTCTTACACAAATCCTTAGTGCATTGTCCAAAATCACTGAAGAAATGAACATATATTGAGTAAAATAGACACTTAAAATATTTTGAAATTTTCTGTCTTTGTCATCTTCTTTTAGCATGCATATGCTCTTGAACTTCTGTCTGATCAGTTACATGAAGGAGCCAAAGCACTTGATGTAGGATCTGGAAGTGGTATCCTTACAGCATGCTTTTCGCGAATGGTGAGATACTTAGTTTAATCACTTGACCATCAGAACTGTTTGAACTGTAGCATAACTCTGAGTTAAAGGGCGGGAAGAACACGTAATTCGTACAGTGGACTGATGTAGATTATACAGAAAATAATTTAGTCTCCTGGGTGTGATTAGTACCCATTTCTTACCCTGGCTAATACTAGATGGTTGACTTAAAGGGTCCAGTAAATCGTGTGGTGATGAAGAGACTGCCTAGAGGGGAAGTTTTTTTTCTTAGTGGTTGCATTTTAGTGGTCACCTTTTAAGCTTGAAGGAAGGAGGTGTTTGTCTTGTCCAGCCCAATTTTTACGTTATGTTGTGTGGCTATGAATGTTCTCATTGTGATCAATTTTCCCATCTTCCTGCTATGACGAGAGCTTAGACCTAAAAGAATCCTATTTTCACAGGAAAATACATTGTATTTATATAAATTGTCTTTGAATTTAACTTTTTTTTGTTGCTATATTGTGCGAGCATCACTACAAGTATCCATTTAATCTTTTCTAAGTTAGGTATTAATTTATATTTTTTTTACGTCTTCCCCAAGTAATTTAATCTCTGGGTTGTTCAGCCTGTACGTACAGAATTCTCCATGGTTCCACCCTATCTTACATTAAGAAAAAAAGATGAAAAAACTTGTTTTATGATGGCTGTAACTACAGTACTGTTAGACTAATTCACGTAGTGGAATATAATCAGTTCTTCTTTCTCTGTTCCAGGACTTTATCATTGCTTTATAATTAGCAGAGACCGTCATTAAACTGCCAATTAAATAACTTCTTTTGTCTTTCTGAGAAGTTAGTTTGGAATGTGGTGATGCATATGATAAATTGTCATATGAGTTTTTTGCTATTTAGTTTTCCGTTTTCAAACACTGATTTGTTGAGTCTGTGATCACTTCTGGTTTCCTGTGTTAAGAATTAGATAAGACTGTTTAGGACTGGGCAGTGCACTAGCAAAAGTATTCAGGTTTTTTAAGTGTTAGCTGCAAAATAAAAAAAAGAAAAATTGTGATTGAAATAAGTTAACCAAACTGCAGTTTTGAAGAAATCCTAAATGTCATTTATTCAACTTCCTACCTATTCTACCTATTTTTTTGGTCTAACTTTGTAGTCAGTAATCAAGTTCTAGTAGCATGCATGGGAACTCCAGTCTTACAAGCACTAAAACTTTTGCCAGTTATGTGTATTTCTCACTAAAAGTTATGAATGCACAGAGGAATAGCCATTTTCAATAAGACATGATAAGATGTGGTTGTGCCCTTTTTTCTTTTAAAACAGCTATATAAGAAAAGCTGAAACCATCAGCAGAGAAGTCAGAATTACCACAAAAAGGAAATCTCTTTCCAATTTTGCTGAGGTTAATCGCGCTATCTTTTTATTGCCATATGAATGTCATGTTCCTCTTCTGAATCCTCCTTGGCGGTGTGCTGTGGAATGCCTTACAGATGTGTTTTGTGAAACATTGGATAAATGCTTTTGTTCTGTTTGATAGCATTAGTACTGTGCAATATGGATCTTGCTTCATCCACTTGAATGAACGTAGATAAGACAATATGTACTGCTCTGACTTTTTCTCTGTAAAGTTCTTTCTAACAGTGACAAAAGCTTGAAAGAAGTATATTATGGGGGATGATGGTAAAGTGTTTTGGTATCAAAATTCAGTTGGGGATGTGCTTACTGGATCACGTGGATGTTGCTTCTTAGTCTACTTGAGATCTAGAATGAATAGCTCACATTTGTGGCACAAGCGCCTGAGTGCACATTGATATCATGACAGTTTTACTCCTATGCCAATAATCTCATTTGTGGTACAACTGGGAGAGCTTTGTTTCCTTAGACTAGTAAAGCATCTTTAAGATTTTTTGTTTGGGTTTTAATGTTAAACTGCTGTGATAAACTTATCGACGTAGCATACAAACTGAAATAAGTTTATTCACTTTTAAAGGTTGCTGGCAAGTGAAATTAATTGTAGTTTTCATCCTGTAAGTACTGGAATTATAAAAAGAGTGGGGTATATTTTTATGGCAAACAGACCATGGAGATCCCCAAAATTGTGCCATTTTGCTATTGTCTCAATTGCACACACTTCAAAGTTCCAGGTAAATAGACAGAGGTAATTGAGGACTCAGAAGTAGTGTAATGGACTGTGACATGTAGCCAGAGGTTCACTTAACTTTTATATCAGGTTATTTCATGCTATGACCATTTTGCTAAATTATAATTTCTGTGACATTACCCATTGTTGGACTGCACTGGATCTTTTGCCAGCTTCTGGTACAACTGACTGTTAGGCATTCTTCCAAATAGCAACCTGTGGTTGTCATAGTGAAAACTTGCCATGTTTCTTGCTCTTTCAAAGGCTAGGCTGGTGGTCTTCCACTTGTAAAAGAAGAGATAACACTGCTCTTTCGATGTTTTTCACATAGGACTTGTCCATAATAAACCAGAAAAAAATTGCCATGATATCGATAACCAGTTATTATTTTTCCGTGTCTTAGCAACATTAAAATGTAAGATACAGAAACATAACCGATGCATTCAAATGTGTCCAAAGACAAAGCTGTATGACAACATGGACTTGTAGGACATTATCTGCCATTGTGTTCTTTGAGCTGGATCCTGTTAAAAATGGTCAGATTTTAAGATCTGGATTCTTTCTGCTCTCTCCAAAACTGGAATATTTTTTTCTTGAATAAAGACACAATTCCAGAAGAAATACCTGTAATGGAGAAGTTTTTGTTAGTAGGTCTTTTTTCCCCCTTCAGAATACACAGATGTCTTGTGACCTTTTGTGAGTTACGAGCTCTTGAAAGTCCTACTCTTCCTGCGGAAGAGAGCTGTAAATCTGAAAGTAGATTCATGAATGCAAGAGTAGGTGGAAGGTAGTTTGTCCCTGACTGTTAATTGATGCATTTGCTTCCGAAAGAACAGGACTCTTGAGATAACTTAGAATAAATGCATGACTTGCTGTTTTCCTTGAAGTAAGGTCTTCTCTCGAAAAACCTTAATCTTTAAGTAAGTTTATTCAACATGAAAGGAGATTAGTTCTTGTCTTTGTCCTTGAAGTTGTTACTTTCTATTGCAGGTAATGCAAACACTTATGATCAAATTTAACTTCTAAAAATTCAGGGAAGAAATCTCCACTATTAGTATAACTTAACTGAATTACATCTCAAAAAGATGGCTCTAACAAGTGTTTATAAGACTGTACTGACAAACTTTAATTACCAGTTGCTTCTAGCAGTCAGGATGTGTCATTCCAAGCAGTAGTTCTAATAACATTGGGAAAATATGCTACCACTTTACTGGGTTTGTTTTTATTTTAGAGAAATGGGCTCAGGAGATAGAAATACTCATTCTATAAATAAATCAAAACTAGCAGAAATTATTCAACTGTATATTTTTATTCCAGGTGGGTCCCAAAGGACAAGTTGTAGGAATTGATCATATCAAAGAACTAGTAGATGACTCAATAAATAATGTCAAAAAAGATGATCCCACATTGCTGTCTTCAGGAAGAGTGAAACTGATTGGTGAGCATCAGACTGATATACTTACTAATTAAACTGATATTTTTTCTAGCAGCTGGTTGAAAATGACTGGAATTGGATGTGATTAAAAATTCTAATTTAACAAGTTAAACCAAAGAAATAAGAGCCAAATGAAAATTTTAAAATGCAAGTTGTCTTTAGGCCTTTGAAAAATATAATCTTCACACAGTTCTGAGAATAAAACTTCTGGTAATCTTCAAGAATATGTAATCATTCTGTTAGAGAAGCTTAACAGGGAAGTGTTTTCCAGTGAAAATACTTTACATGCTGAAGGTCTGTCGTGTTAAACTTGCTATTTAAAATTGGGTTTGAATGCACAACTTTTCTTGAATTAAATGTACTGGCATCTAAACTTGAGCATTTTAACAAAGCCTTTGTACTTCTGATATAGTAATTGAGAAAGCTGCACGCAAAGAGTCAAGTGGAAAAAGTACTAGATTGGCACTATGCATCACTGAAGTTTATTTTACTTGTTTCTAAAACTAACAGTGTTTGTATGTTAGGGAAGTGATTGACACCGAACTACTTTAATGCAATCAGAGTTACTGAGAGGAAATAATGCTAAAACTATACAAGGACAGTAAATTGGGTTTTTTTGATGAAAAAGAAGCTTTGCTTTTTTTTTTTTTTAGAAGATGCAAAACTGGCAGGAGGCAAGCATTCCCTTTATTATTCTATTTGTTAAGTTTAAAAAGAAGTTGAAGGTCTGGATTATTTTTTGAGATTTCTTACAAGAGTGCTTGGAAAAATGATTATTATATGATGTTTGGCTCTTACCTTAATTGCCATTTTGATTTTTGGTCTTTTTTTTGTAAATGAGGGAGTTCTCTAAACCTTTTTTTAAATAAACCGATCAACACATGTACAAGTGTATGAAATGCAGTGTCATTACTGAGAACGTTTATGCCTTAAGCTTTCTTGGAAAAGAAGTTATACTCAGACTGGGGCTGGAGGGGAGGAATGGGGAGATAACTTCCATTGTTGCTGTCCGAGAGCGATTTGGACGTATGCTTCTGGTTATACCTGAAACAAACTCTGGTCTTGGGAGTCTAGAATTCTAAGTAAACATCATTGCCTATATTATGCTTGACTGTGTAGTAGGGTGACTAGAGACTTCCGAATAGGGTTTTTTGTGAGGTACATTTTTAAAAAAGTACAGATGGATGAGTAGCATTTCTGTGAATTAGGTGGAGAAGAAGAATGTTTCAACTGTGGTGGATTCCTGTGAGATCTTTGATGTGGAGCTAGAATCCAGACAGAGCTGGGTTTTTTTGTTTGTTTGGGTTTTTTTTCCTAAAAACCAACCAAACAAAAAAAAACAAACAAAAACTCTAAACATCCCCCTCCCCAACACACAAACAAAAAACCCCTGAAAACCTAGGGCTGATTGGTGATGGGAACTGTATGACTTAGTCTAGGTCAGTCAGTTGCTGGCTTTTCACAAATACGCTTCAAACATTCTCCATTGCTTTGTCATACCTCAGATATCCCATAATTTCATTTCAGAAGCACCAATACTATTTTAGGGTGTCTCAGTAATAGACCTGCCCTAAGAATTTGGGAATAGGTATACTAAAGGTATGTCTATATTAGTTTGCGGGGGTTTTTGCCTTTTTTTGTTGTGTGTGATTTGTTTTGGTTTTTCTTAAAATCAGGACGGTGCCTTTGAGGTCAATCTCTCAACTGCTTCCGCTTACCCCACTTTGTCTCACATGAGAGTATTCCTGGAGAGCAAGAACTTTGATTCCTTTTGGATGAAACTGTACTGGATTATGTGCTCTGAGAATGAACCAAATATGTTTGATATGTTAGTGGATATTAAGCCAGAAAGACTAGAACTAGACCAGAGTGATCATTCTGAATTGCATATGTTGCATGGACATTAGGTTCTCGGCAAAAACTGTTTTGCTGTACAGATCTGCTTCTATTGTACTGCACTATTTGCTGATGCAGACATAGCCAGAGGGGATGAGGGTATTCTAACCACAGTGAACTAGTTTTCTTCTGTTTTCTGTGCTCATGGTACAACTCTGTGTGAAACACGTCTGCCTAGACACACTGAAGGCTTGAGCACCATGATCAGCAGATCAGGTCTAGGTTCAAAAACAAGCTACAAAACCCTTTTATGTCAGAAAGTCCTCACAATACTTCCTCCCTCATCACCACCTACTGCCATGATTACTTCAGTAACAGGCTGCATGTAACTGGAGATCTGAGTAGGATGAGTGATGTTATTCAGGGTGTAAGCACAAGCTCAAAATTTGGGCTGCTGTTTCCCCTTGGACATTGAATAAAATAATTTGTATCACATTGAATGTATGAATGCTGACTTAACTTTTTTCTTTAATCTTCTGGATATCTAAAAGCGTGTTCCTGTTGTGGGTGGGTATATACCTGACTGCTGTAGCCAGGAGAATTTTGGTGGATATTAAAAGGGAAGAGCCATGCTGTGCTCGATGCGTATAAAGGAGCATGATTTTTTTGTTTTTTTTTTTTTTGTGGGGGGTGCTGATTCTGAAAATGGTGGCTTCAGTTTGGACTATTGAGTCTAAGAGCAAAAGGTTTAGATGGTTTGTGTCCTTTTTACCACTGTCAGTGAAGTGATAAGATGTGCGGAAGTCACATTCAGACTTCTCTGGACAGCTCACAAGGTGCATTTAAGTCTCGGAATACATGCATTCTTCTTCAGAAGACAACAACAGTTTCTTTCACAGCTGTTCCTTTAACTTAGCAATCTCTTATTTGGTACTGGAGGTCATTGCTTCTAATGCCTATTGCTGCATCTTAGGGTATGAGAGTCTGTCTCCCTGTGTAACTAACATAATTCAAAGCAGTATCCGTATGGTTGAGCTAAAGAAGTCTTTCTCCATTGCCTTCTCTGATGAAACAGCAGCTTGATACAGTAACACATCACTACTTTGTCTTTAGAGGAGGTATATAGTGCTATGAAGATACATACTTGACTGCATTGAGATGATTGTTCCAGTAGAACCTACTTCGGCAGAGTCAGAGAGATTAAGCCCTGGAAATACTGGAACTTTCATCTTCATTACTGGCAACAGTAGCAAAAGCTGACTTAGTGGAATTGGTGATCGATAGGCGTGAATTATCTTGAAGCATTGGTAGTTCTTGCTTGGCAGCTTCTGCCTGTGGCCCTTGGTTGGAGCTTGTCCTGGTCAGAATTGATGATATGAGGAAATAAGTCACTGAGCTTTAACGGGGGTGCTTCTCAGCTGCTGGGGAAATGTGCTCTCTTATTGTCCTTAAGCTTTGGGTGTAGAAAGTCCTTGCAGGGACTTGTTTCAGGACCTAATATGAAAGATGTCGGACTCCCCAATTTCAGTCATTTCAAGGAGCTCTCCACATCTTCCTGTACACTTTTGGATTCTTAAGGGTGTTGTTACTGTCCAAGTCGCCCTCCCTATCACTGAGGTAAAAATGAAACCTGCTACAGCCACCATGTGTTTTTCCTTCCTTTCCTGAAAATATTTTTCCGTATTTTCACAAGAGTTGTTGGAAGGCAAAAAGTTGAAAAATTCTCAGCCTCTGGCAGGGGCTTAGAACTTCTTTTGATGCATTCAGCCTTTTAATTTACCTGTGATAATAGTGATTGCGCAGAAGTTGAAGCTCAGTCTGAAGACGAGAAACACCAAATGACTACTTGTGCTGAGCAGAGGATTATGTTCATTAGCTTCCTTGCTTTTTCTTCTTGACTGGTTACTGGGACTTCTACACTCACTGAGTATGAATTTATGGATGGTTTAGCCTCATTTACTACTTCTATTCCTAAATAACTCTAGAGAGTGCTTGCGTAACTTGCTCTGAATTTCCTGTTGGTTTCCTGTAAATATGGTGGATACCACATTCACATCGTCTTCTTTCACAACTTAACTCAAGGTCTAGTTTAGTTTGCTACATTTCAGTGGCTTAAGAAAAACCCCAACCCAATCTGCTCACCTTTCATTCTGCGTAACTGGGATGGTATGAGACATCTGTGATAGGGTGCTTCTCTACCAAAGCTGAAGCTGTATTGGTAGCCCTCTAAATAACTTAATTACCCTAACATCTTCCAAGGAGTCACCTGGAGCTTTAGTCCCAGGTCTGACCTGGCTATCCGTATTAGTCCAGCAGTTGACGGCTGGAAGGATAGTGAGACCGATCTGCTGGCAAAGGGCGATGTGTGGGAATCAGTGTGTATCAGAATTAATGTATGAATGTAGGTGTGGACTTTCATTCCAGCAGGCAGTGCAGTTATAGGTGTATAGTCCATGTGAATACTTGCTTTGTCTTTTCCTCACCTTTGGAGTCTTCTGATATGTGCTTCTGAGATTTAATGCTTTACACTTACGATTTGCATTATGTTTAGGAATGGTGTGCATGAAGGCAAGACAAAGCAAAGTGTATGTTCTGAGAGCATAAATGAGGGGGAAAAGTCACCTGCATTGGAATGGTAGGGCACATAAGTACTTAAGTATCTTTTCTGGGTGGACCAAGTGTCTCCAATAACTTTTTGTTATAAATCCATGCTTTGTAATTTCAGGTGCTTCAGTACTATTTCATATCTTTTATAAGTGTGTGTATGTATGTATGAGGGTGTTTTGTTGCATCTATTTTAAAATTGTGTTAATATTTTTAAACTGACTTCATCATGCTATTACTGCACAGCAGAATTTTAGCTGAAATCTGAAGATAGCCTTTTATCTACCTATAGATATGGCAGATCAACTGTTTTCTCCACTTCTTTTGAAAACATTAAAAAAAAAGTGTTTTCTTGCAGTGGGAGATGGAAGAATGGGATATGCAGAAGAAGCTCCCTATGATGCGATTCATGTAGGAGCTGCAGCACCAGTTGTGCCCCAAGCAGTAAGCCTTTATGTTTTGTGTGTGTGATTCAGTGATCTCTTAGCTGTAAAGAACGCTTTACATATGTATATGTGTAAAATACTTGGTAGACTTGCACTGCTGGGAGCGTCTGTGCACAGGGTGGTATTACTCTGTGGTGTGGGGTTTTTTGCTTCTGTTATGATTGGGCTTCCTGTTGGTTTGCAAAAGTTGTATGTTCTAATAACTCCTCTAAATAAACATTTTAAAATTATTTGTGCACAACCCTTTTCTATGACAATGAACTGGAGCATTTTATTTCATAAATGAATTTGGATTTATCAAATGTTGAATTCCAAAATTTAAGTATTTGTTTCCCAAAGGCATTGAGCCTGTTGGAAAAGTGGTATGCTCAGCTGGAAATACAGACAATGCCATATGTTCATGGCTTTCAGAGTAGATACAGGGCAGTTCTTACTAGAGAAGCTGAAGAATAATTAGGGACTTTAGAGTGTGCATACGTGAAGTGCATTCTTGCAGATAAGATATTTTTTCCTTCCTTTCATCAGGTGAATGGGAATATATAGCATGATTTTGATATGCTAGATAAGAGTAAAGTTTTTTAAAATCTGAATTTTAATGAGAGATAGTGAAGGACTGGAGGTTTAAGGTGCCATAGACAGGTTAGACATTTCCAGATGTTGGCTGGCTTATTTTTTTTAATTTTTTGGGGGAGTGGGGGTGTGCTCTTAGCAGAGGGTTGACAGATGACAATTAAAAAGATAAGTTAAAGCTCATTAGTGAGTGAAACAGTTCTTAATTATAACTTTTGTTAGTAACAGGGCTTAAGACTTTTTTCCACGGGGTCTGAGAAGTACTGAATTTTCCTTGAGGCTACTGTAATTAGCCGCCTTCTTCAATTATGAAAGCAAAAAGAATGAATCCAAGCATTTCTCTCACATACTGTTACTTGTGACTTATCTTACTCATATTCATATATTTTAGACTAGTTTCATAAAAAGCTGTACCATTCACAGAATGAAAGAGGAACTGTTGGGTAGTGAGTGAAATTATTCCAGAAAGAAAGTAAAAAAAAAAAAAAAGTCACAAATCTCAAATCTTACCCTGAGTGCTTAAGGGGAGAGTTACCCCAAAAATATTAGAAAATAGGCCTGTACTGATGCACAGTAAGTATCAAACCGTTAAAACTGGCAGTTTAAAAAGATTGAATCTACTGTAAAAATAAGTTGTGATTTTCATGTTGGGTTTTTTTCCCCTCTTATGTAGAAACTAAAACTGCAACCAACCCAGTTAATCCAATTACTATTTTACCTTCTTTTGGAATTATATGAAATTATTGTGAATGTTTCTGTAATACCAATTGCTGTACCATGTTGTTGTGATACTCTCATTTTCAGTGCATTTTTTATTTTTCCTAATCGAAGTAGTTATCTGCTCCATAATCACAGATAGATAAATTGTGGCAAATCTATTAATCTAATGTAACAAACTTTGGATCCAGCGTCTCTGAAGTGGCTGGTTACATTTTAATTTCTGTGTTGTGTTCTAGCTTATAGATCAGTTAAAACCTGGCGGAAGATTGATATTACCAGTTGGTCCTGCAGGGGGAAACCAGATGCTCGAACAGTATGACAAACTAGAAGATGGCAGTGTCAAAATGAAGCCTCTGATGGGAGTGATATATGTGCCTTTAACAGATAAAGAGAAGCAGTGGTCCAGGTGGAAGTGATTTTCTGTTCCACTTACTTCTTCCACACACAAGCAAGGTGAAAGGGTGTGAATTTTAAGCAGATAGCCTGCAAGGCCTGCCTTTGCTGCTGTCATTGCTTTCTGCTCCTCCATACCATGAAAAGTGACTCAGTCTGCATTACTACATCACCAAAAGGAGGTTATGCTAAGTTTGAGTTAATTTAAAAGCAGAAGAAAAATATTGCATGGGTTGCACTTTGTCTCTTCCAGACATGTTTTCTTTGGTCTTTGGTGTGTTGAAGTTTCTTATTTGTTGTTTTGAACACAGTATTTTCTAAATTTAAGCTTCCCTTCTAATGAACTTTTTATAACTAGCTTGCCCAGTAATTAGGGTAAAGTGTAAAATACTGCTTAAGAATAAATATAGTTTTGTCCTGTATGTTAGTGGTAATTGGGTGTAATTTTTTTTTATTTTTCTGAAGTGTCACAAATGAAGAAGAATCTTTGTAAAATCCTTTGTGGCAAATACAGATAATCTTGCAAGCACTTTTCTCTCAGCCTCCAAGTAGCAGAAAGTGGAGAAGGTAACTCCTTCTTCCCTAAAGTATAAACATAGTTGTGTAGTGTTCAGAAAATTCTCAGACATGTTATTAAAAGTCTGTCATCTGTCTCTGATGGGGACATATTTGTGTTTGCCAACACAGAAAACTCTAAAAGCCTTTCTAGAGGTAGTAAACCTTTCAGTTTGCTGAATTGAATGGCCAGTAACATAGACATAACACAGCTGTCAGCTTAAGCCACGCTAGGCATTAGTATGCCAATGAACAAAGCAGCAGTCCTGTTTTGCTTTCTGGCAGAAAATGCTTGTGAATGTATTATCTGCGTTAATTAAGTGCGTAGATGTGTATAGAGTTCTGAAAACAACTTTTGAGCTTTATAACTCCTAAATTTAGATTTTGGGGTTTTTTTCCCTTGATATTCTGGACTATAGATTGTGATTTGGATACATGAACACTTAGAGTTTAAGCTATTAAAATGTCCATAAGGAGTACAAATAAAGCAGTTCGCATTACTGTTGCTTACTGAAATCTTATTTCAGTGTTTCTTGGATTACTGTATAGCCACCATGTACAAATTACTTTTAGAACAACTTTAATGAGTTACTGCTTAGTTCAAAGCTTGTGAAGCATGCTCGCTATTCAGATGTTTTGTATTTGTTATGCAAATTAATACTCAGTCCACAAATATTGCCAGTATTCCCTCAATGTGGTACTCAAGGGTTTCCTGCCTCTTGTAAGGCTTTGGAAGTCTTGCTTTGTGATCAGTTTCCTCCCTGGCAAATGTGGTGGACTTATTCAGGTTTGCAGCCTGTACTCTCTTTACTCTCGAAAAGAGACGTATTCTTCTTAAGCCTTCCTTTTACTGTAGAGGTTTTATAGATTTTTCTGCATTTCCACCTGATCTGATTATAATAGCAATTGTGTTTTTTCGTAGCAGCAATGTGTGTTCTTATAAATAGTGTTTATTGAAGGCTTTCTGGAATGACAGTAGTTACCCTTTGCTGCTAGTGAAGGTGGTACAGAGTATTAAGGACTAGAATTCTAAGGTCTTTGCATTTCTTCCGTGCAGTTTGCAGCCTGTTTTCTCTGCTAGCTCAGGAAGAAGTAATAGTTTGTCTTTGGGCCTTCTTCAGTCATGAGTATTGTGGGGTTCTTTTCCCCAGAGTTTCTTACCAGTTTCTGTTCTTTTCTGAAATACTTCTTGATTTTATTTATTTATTTTTAATTTAAGTGTTAAGAATATACATTGGTGTTATCAAAAAAGGTAAGCGCTTAGCCTGAAGGGTTACCTTGTTCACTACAGTGGCATAGAAGCTGTTTCTTGCTACATACATTTAAATTTGGTTCAGACTTGGAAATCTCTGTTAAAGGAAATCTCAGAAGTCCACTTCTTGTAATGTTTGTTTTTTCTTTAATTGTCCTTTTTGTGATCTGAAAAAAAAATTCACATTCCCTTCTCAAGGATAACTGCCAATGGACTGCTGACCTTACAGGAGGTAACATCTGGTTTTTTTGTTGTTTTTCCTTATTGGTGATTCCAAAGTGTTTGGTCAACCAGCTGATGCTAAGGAAACTCCTAATTATGAATCAGCATTTGTTACCTATCATAGAATCATTATGGCTGGAAAAGACCTTTAAGATCATCAAGTCCAACCATTATCTAATTCTGTCAGGCCCCCTTCTAAACCACGTCCCTATGCCAGCATCAAAGATGAAAGAGAGATTTATTTTTTCTGCATGTCCTAAGTTTCAATTTCTTTCCTAAACTGTTGATGACCTGTGAGCACAGATCAATTAGAGACTTTCATGAAAGAGTGTCTTTAAGTCTTTCTGTAACAAAGAGCTGTAGTGTGTGAGAGACTCTAGTTGTTGTAAATCTAAAATTCGTTGGACAATCATCTTTTTTTTAGAGCAGCTCAAAAATCCTGTGTGTCTAGCTTGTCAGTCTCTTAGTTTGCATTATGTTATGCAATTTCATTCCTAATGCAGGTAACTGTTTCATCACATTAAGAATTGGTGTCCCTTCACAAAATACAATAGATAGGTCAGCGGCATTTTCCTAGGCTAGCAGACCTTCCAGTTGGCAAGAAAGAAGCCACTTGAATTTTTGCTTAGCCATTCACATATTGGAGAAGTTAGTACAGTTCCTTACTAGGGCTGTAAGGAGCTCTTTACAAAGCAGCACAACAGTGACTTGATCTGTAAGTGGTATTTGAGGTCAAACCTACTTTCAGACGCTTTGCATCATTCTTCACTATGTAAAACTGGAACTTTTAGCAAAAGACTAGTTGGAAGGAAAAGAACTCCTTGGATTTTGATAAGTTGGTATTGTGGTGCCAAATAAATAATCTTGTTTTCTGAATGTTCTTGGATTTCTTTAAATTTAGTCAATAATTTTCTATTTTGGATTCAGCTGCAGAAGTATTTTTAAGTTCCAAATATTAGTGGGAATCTTCTCAAGTGTGACTCTGTGGGACATTTGGAAGGAGAATATACACAAGAACCCTATCTCTGGTACAAAAATGAAATACATTAGTGTACCAGAGATGCAGCAGTACGTGCCCACGTATATCATTAAGCTGGTAATGATGTTTATCTTTTCATATAAAACTTCCCAATTATTGTTTTTTTTTCTTACTGATTAGTAAGGAGGGAGAGAAGTGCCACACAGTTGAGAACACAGGTTATTGGGTACCTTATTGGCAGTTCTTGTGTAAATTAGTATCTCTGGTTTTACTTTTCTGTGAGAGTTCACTTGCTGCTTACATGGAAAGACAATTTAAAGAGAATAACAAGAGAATAACAATGTAAGGAATGTTTAATAATAAGTCTCTTGCAATCATGGATTTTATTTCCAAACAGGCAGCTGCTTTAAAAAGTTAACAAATTATTTTTTTAAACTTAAAATATTGTATTAGTAGAAATTATTTAGAAATGTCATGCTAAATTCGTATTTGCTGGCAAAATACAAAATTACAATGACAGTATAACATTTCTGAGTAAAAAAACTGCAATGACTAGACTGGGGCTGTTACTGTATCCCACTTATTTGTACATACAAAGTGATTAAGCACCCTTTTGGAAAAAATATTTATTAGGAAATATTTTAATATCTTCTTAGAAACTCTTATTCAGTGTTTCAAATACCTCTGACAAGCTAGTTGCTCATTTCAATTGAAATTAGACAGGAATCATTTGCCCAGAATTCTTTAGGCTATGCAGACTAATGATTATGGTTAAAGTTTTTATTTCACTTTGGCAAAAAGAATCTTTGTACAAAAATTTTAGGTTAAATCTGAAATCTGTTTTATGCAAAAATGCATGTGATGTAACTGATATAATAGGTTCCAGAGAAAATTCCTGTTGTCATTTCAACCTACTCTCTCAATTTTATTTTTTTATAGCAAATATTAAATACTTTATAACAGCTCCTTTCCAGATAAAACTGCCACAAGTCCAAATTCTGCATCCAGTTACACTTAAAATTACAAAGAGAGAAATAATTGGCTGCTGAAACACTGAGTAGATACTGAAATTGAGTGTAGCCTAATATGAATTAGAAATACAGTAGCAGTAATGACAGCATATTTTTCATAGATGAATGCTGTCTAATGACAAGAAAATTTAAGTGTGTCAAAAAGAGTTACAGATTTCAGATAAACTTATAAGTGCTGATTCAAATATTTAATTTGAATGCCTTCCACCGAAGAGGTGGAGACAGATCGCAAACCTTCATGACTTACCTGTGTCCCAAACTTCTATTATTTTTTGTTGTTGATAGTATTTATGATATTTTTTTTCCTCCTAATACTGAACTCTGACATTTACCTGAAATGTTACCTGTTAGATTTTTCTGAAAATGTTTCTTAGTCTGTTGGATACTCCCAATAGGAAATGTGGAATGTGTTTTCCTTAGTAATAAGGCAACATTTTTCAAGCTTTCTTAAAGTTATTTTTAGACAATTTTGAGCTAATGACTTCTGACATTTGCTTTAACTTGAGCTTATAAAGTTGCTTTGATGCCTTAATTGTCAATATTAGATAAGTAATTCTCTTGCTAGAATTCCAAGGGCCTGAGAGGGACTATTGTGATGACCTAAAACCTAAATATATGTATTGCTTACTAAGCAGGAGCTAGTAAGCAGATTGGAAGGAGTGCATATATGAAGGTGGAAGAAATCACGTGAGTTGTGTGAGAAACACAGCAAATAGTCATGGCCAGAAAAAGGGGGGAAAATGCAAAATAATTAGATCTTTCCTGTGGCTCTAGAGGACAACAGGATGTTTTTGAGTCTCCTTTCAAGCTTTGTAGCAGCATAGATCTTTTAGGGCTGGGAGAATAGGAAGTATCCTGGTGTTTACCAGCAGTTGAAATCTGATAGATTTCATAGCTTGGCAGCTTCTGATCCATACAACAGAAGTTCAGATCAACTGAGGGAGTTTTGCAGTGTGTATTTCAGTCTGCAAGCTGTTTGCATTAGGTGGAAAGCTGAGAAGTGTTACCTACCTGATTTAAGACTTTTCTGTAACTTTCTAATATATATAATCCAATAGTGCACATATAGGCTCAGCTTCTCATAACAGTAGAAAATAAACACTGTGTATTTTTAACACATACATCATGGATTGTTTTGGGTTGGCGTGCTGTTGTTAGATTAATGAGTAGTGAAGAACAAGTGAAAAAACTCTTGAGGGAAGCTGATCCCCGTAATACAGTAGATGTTCTAATAAACAGAATATGAGAATCTTTATTTTGAAAGTGACAGCTAGGATATGCTTAACTTACAGGAACATATTTGCTCAGGAATAGCTTAAAGCAATGCAAAATACCAACAATTAAAATATTGGTGTGTTATTATCACTTGTTTGAATTCTAAGTATAAATACCATTTTGTAAAAGAAAAAAACCCCACATTTCAAATACATTAAGTGCCTCAGCAACGTTATGCAAAACTCTTGCCAACGTCTGTGGCTGGGTAAAACTATCATGTTCAATAGTTTCAGAGTAAATACGGAGTTTGTTTTAGGCTTACAATTTCTTGACAATCTAGCTTGGGTTTAAAGGATTAAGAATTACTTTTCACAGTAAAAGGCCGGGCTTTTGCAAAGCTATGAGAGTATATGGTAGGAATCAGGATGAAAATCACATCAGCAATTAGGCATATGAGACTATATCAGCAACAGCAGTAGTCGTTACTTACGTATGCTTTTTGAAGTTGTAAATATTAACTGATAATGCAGCTCCTAGAAGCATTAAGGATGAGTGAATTACTTGTCCTAAATCCATCAGCACTGCATTCTAAACTGAGTATCGGATGTTCATTTATTTTTATCTATTTAAAGTAAGCAAATACCCGTTCTGGAAATAGGCAGATATGGAGAACTTCCAAACCTTTGGCTATAAACATATATAAACATATTCTTTACCCCTGCCAAGATGTGTTCTTCCCCCTTCTGCTTTTTTCTGTTTTCTGTAATTACTGCAACACTCTGAAGCTGTATGATTAGTACTTCGCTATTAGAAGGCAGTGCAAAGTGCAAAGAATGCAAATATTTATCCGTAACAAATCACAAGGTTTGCCTCCCAGCTGCATTAGGCAAAAACTAGTCATTTAAGCACTAGTTGCAAAACCCTTTTCAGTTGCTTCTAAAATGTTTTGCATGCTGTCATTCCATGCTATGTGATTCCTGAAGGATGATGCCTTTGTAACTTTAAAGCTTTTGCTTGTGTGCACGTAGCACTATATTTTTGTGGGTTAGTTTGCATGATAGCTGGAAATACTATTGTGTATAGAGCCAGCAATCACATTAGTGAAGTTTTTCTTAATTCAAACAGTGTTTGCTTTGGCTAATAAGAGTGATGCACTTACTAAAAGAAAAACTGCAGCAGACTTCATTGTGAATTTATAGATCATTTGTGCCTTGGGGAAAAAAGCAAACACCTCTGTTTGAATTTTCCAACATTCGTAATGGCATGGTGCACAGCTTTCAGATTTGATGGACGTTTTGCATTAATGCTTTAGAAATATTTAAACAAATCACTCATATAGTGTAATTTCACTGTTGGAATATGGGTTCTATGGGTTTCCTGTTACAATGTATTTTAAATGTCCTGCAGGAACAAAATCCTACGTTTTCTAGATTCCTCGCAGTGATTTAGAGAGACTTATTGATGCATCCTTTCTCCTACCTGAATCTCCTTTTAACACACACACACACACACACACACCTGGCCCCCACCCTTTCCATGACCTAGTCCTGATTTAGCGTAGTTCCTTCAGGAGCTAATCGAGCTCCTCTGCGAAATAAATAAAATAGGTGGTACAAACTGCATGATGTTGAGGTGAGATTGTATTCCTAGCTTTCTTGAGAGACTGCAGCTGAAGCTAAACTTGCCTTTTTGGCAGCTGCAGAGAATGTTTCTTTGCCAATACTCTGTCTAGTAAGTTGGCTCAGTTTCTTGCCAGCACGTAGCTGACAGTCTGGATGACAGGTAGCTGTGTAGCTGTGTGGTGTGGGGGATGTTCATGAAATGAAACGATCCATTCAATGTAAAATAGAGGGACCCATATTTCACGATACATCACATATAGTATGAGATGATATGGGATTGCTGTTGTCTTTCCTTTTTTTTTTTTCTTAAATGCTTGAAGAGTTTTCTGAATTCTTGCTGATGTGCTCAAGCACTTAAATGTAATCTGATTCAGTATCAAAACTTTTCAAATATGATTTCCAAGGGGAGGAGAAACATAACTGCATGTGTTTTTCTTTCTACAGGGATGAATTGTAAAAGCTACATCATCTTGACCCAAACATAGTGTTACAGTGGACTGCTCATCTCCAGTTCTAAAAGCTTTTTGAAAACCAACAGCATTGCAGCTTGTTTTGGACTTCGTTATACTGTTGTTGTCAGCATGGAAAAGCGTGGTGTTTGTTTTATTTTTTTAGATGCTCAAGGCAAATCTGATAAAGAAATGGTGGAAAGTTTTATGTGGGCACTGTTTTATTTAACATGCCTTTATTTTACTTTCATCTGTTCGAAGTGAATTTCTGCAAAACTGCAGATAAAGACCTATAGCTTGTGAACTCTAATTTTGATGGGGGTACTTGAACACTCACTTCTCTCGGCTCCTGTGTCCCTTGGTAAAACTGCTTCTGTGCACCTTACGACACTACGTAGGTAATACCAGGTTTTCTGTGTTCCGATGTCTGCTAGATGCTACTAAAAGGAGATGAACTTCCTTTTTAAGCTTTTGACATGGTGTCATAGACTAGCATGTAGTAGATACAATCAGCTGCTTTATTACCTTAAAACCAGGCATTTGTATATATTAAACTTCAAGACATCAGAGGTGGGTGGCTGCTCTTATCAAACATTGCTGTTCAAGTTGGACATAACAGACATGGTTTTCCCTTTCCTTCTAAAATTAATTAGTGGAGTCTTGGAATTTTGTTTTGGTTTATAGCTCACTACTGATGTGATACACATGGATTTAACTCCGTAAATATGAGGTTAGCTGTGTCCCAATCACTGAAAAGTTTATGCAATGCTGCTCTGCCAAATAACGTTACAAGCAAAAGGGGGGGGTTGTGTGCTTGTGTGGAAGACTAGGATCAATATGTAGAAGACTACTGAGATATGGATTGCTGGATTCGTTAAAAGAAAATACCCAGTTTGCTTCTGAAAGAAAGTTGCTTTTGGCAAAGACACTTGCTGTATTAACCTTCTCATTTTTCTAACTGTGGGCACCCAGGAAAAATCCTAGCTTTATAGAAAGTGAAACTGCTGTATGAGGAAACATGATGCATACAAAAGGAATAATGAATCCTGGACTCCTAAGTGCAGTCAGATTCTGTTGTTCAATTTTCATATAGACAAGTAGTTAGAAGGCTATAAACCTTTTTTCTGCCCCAGGTTTTCTGTTTTGGTACTGTAAAATGTCAACAGCAAACTGTAAAGCTGTACAGTAAGGTGAGTTGCTTTGGGAAAGGAAGGAAGTGTGTCTTGAGCCATCTTGCTCAGATTTGAGCAACCAGGAATTGAAGTAAGCAGCATGTTGTCGTTATTTTCCTTTTTGTCATAAAAACGATTATAGAATAAAATAACTTGCATTAACCCAACCTACAGTGATCACTGCAAAAATATATTTGACTTTTCATGTGGAACAGCAATAATTTTGTGATAGGATTAATCCCTGAAAGCATAAAGGTTAAAATTCAAAGGCCTCTGAGTATGAAAAAGGAACATTTTAAATAATCTTCCTTTTGAAGGGCAGCCGCATCCTATTCGGGTCTGAGATATGTATCTCTTAATTTATTTAGATGTTTGGAAGTTAATGTACCACCTCCTGATCTGCCTGCAGCCTGGGAGCACATGCACAAAGATTAATCTTATAAAGGAATTAATATAGCGTGTATTCTAGAAAATACAATTCAGAAAAACCCACTTGAGTCTGACAAATTTCTACTAACCCACAATCAACTGTGAATCTAGTTCTTGGTGTTGAAGTGAAATATCTTAAATGATGCATGCTAATGTTCAACCTTTTGGTCACTGTATCATTCAATTTGAGTTCAGCTTTATTTACATCTTCTCACTAATTTAATCAGTTAAATGAAAGATACGAGCTCAACTGTATCCAAATTCTTGTCTCTGGACACAGTGTAATAAGCTAGCCTAACTTGGAAGAAATAATAAAGCTGAGACCCGGCAACAACTTTTTGGGGAAGAACCGCTTCAGGAGGTGTAAGACTTCAGGGACCAAGGCTGTTGGGATTAGTGCACCCATTCCACTGAAGGGCTTGGTGATAGTCAAGGTACTCGGACAGAAAGGAGTATCCGGGAGTAGCATTTAGGAATTGGAAAATGACAACCCCGCTGTGATGGAGCAATGGTTCTGAAGTAAAAACTTCTTGGAGAAGAAGACAAGTTGAAATGCAGAAGATCTGAAGAGCTTGAATAAGTGCTGTGTGAACTGTCTGAATTGCTACTTTGCCAAATAAAAAAAAAAATGAGAGGAAGCTGTATCTAGGTGTCTGTTGCTTTTGTGTTTGGTTTTGTTTGGGTTTTTTTTATTTAACCTTCACATGACTTCACACATCCAGAAAGAAAGAAAGCACGTGCAAATAGTGGTTTACTAAATGACCAGATCTATGTGTCTGTTTTCAGTTAATATATTGCAGCAGTTACCAAGCTTGGTAATACCATACGGAACATAAGCAGAGTTTTCCTTGGCTGTTTGGAATTTCTTTTAGTTCACATCTGTGTGTTTTGGGGAACAGGCTGTGTGCCCAGTGTGTGAATCCTGCCTGCTGCCTGTGGTTGAATCCAGCTAGCTAGGAGTGTATGATCTGCCACTTGCAAGGATTAAAGTTTATCTTTTTATAAGAGGTGCAGTGATGCTTCACTGGATTGTTACGATCACCTCTAAGCCAGAACAACTTGGGAGAACAGATTGGCTGAATCCGTGACAGTCACTTGTCGGGTTGTTTCTAGGGATCAGGCAGTAGAAGTCCTCCAGAGTCTGAGTAGATGAACTAAGAGCCCATATCTCTATCTTGAAAACCCACAAACGGCTGCGGGTGCTCCACGGAGAAGAGCAGTTTGGTGTGCTGTATGGATGCTTTCTGTTTATGTAGCAGGAATACCTGTTTATTTTCTATTTCCATTCAAACTAGCCACCTAACTTGAGGACATAGAGTGATGTGACTCTCTTTTGAGGGAAACTAGGGCACAGAGGGTGTGCAGCAGTGCTGCTGATTGAAGCCACCTGGATGATTCCTGAAATGTTTTGTAGTCAGTGAGTTTGAAATGGGCAATAACGCCTGGAGGAGGGGGGCTTTACGTGGTAGGCTCTGGAGTGTTCAGCTGGCAGCGGTTCTCTCCGCGCGTGCAGTGTTTTTGTGACAGGGTGACAAGCTCCAGGGTTTTCCAGTGTGGAGGGACTGTGGAAATAACCATCAGCACAATAAGGTAAACTAAAATGCCCAGAGGAAAATACTGAACTAATACCGTCGTTCCTGCCAGAAACAAGGGTGTTAACCCATTCTTACAACAGGGTTTTCTTCATTTTACTTGTTAATGTGGCCTGGGACATGCTGCATTTGATTTAAATGCAGTTCACAGAAAGAGGATATGATTGCAATTCCTTCTTGATTTTGACATGATGCACAGGATGAGTAATGCAAACTAAGCTCATGATTTGTATCTCTGCTTCCATTTAGCTGATTTTGAACATACTATCATGCAGTTAGAAAGATCAATAATACTAATTACCTTTGTGGAACTCTCGTTCTTTATCCCAAACGATGTGGAAGAGGTATTCTGCTGAAGTGAATTGGCAGTGGTCCCAGCTCAGCAAAAAGGCATGACGAGGTCCTGCAAGCGCATTGTGCCGAACAAAACAACAACAACCAAACAAAAAAACACGAGGAAGTGCTGCCCAGAAGGCAGCATGCGTGCAGGGGGGTGCAGGAGATGATGAGGTCCAAAATTGGGTTTTTTTGCATTTCAGGGCGTCCAGACTTTACACATGAGGAAGCATAAATTGGAGTTTAAACACCGTGGTGTGGGCTTTAAGTTGGTTTTGTGGGCTCATGCAGTTTGCCTTTGTTCGCTCTACTTTGAGGTTTTTGTCTGTCTACTTATAATTGTGAAAGGTTGAAGACCAACTGTGGGAAGTGCACAGACACTCTTCAGGTGTCATAAACCCTTTTGCCTTTACTGTAATCGATATGCACTTGTGTGCTCAGAGCACCCGGTGGCAAGGTTTGGGTTTCTGCGCCTCAGCCAGGCCTGAGGAAACCAGCCTGGACTAAAACTTGGCCTTTATGCAGGTAGAGATGCTATAAAATTCCCTCTAGCTGTCCTGTTTGCCTCCCACATTTCTCCTTGATGTGCAGGGCTGCTTTCTGTCCCAGGTGGTAGTTTTCTGTGCAGCTGATGTGTTCCGAGTTTTCCTGTGAAAGGCTGTTATTGTTCTCATGCTCTTGTCAGGGTGTTAATGAGATGCTCCGTAGAATGTGCTCAGGAACTAAAATCCTGTTTCTTTAAATTATGAATTGAATGGATGTGGCTATTGCTGAAATATGTATGGAGGAGCTCCAGCTGCCTGTTGAAAATTGCCTAAAAGCTTCAGGAAGGAGAAATGGAAAGAACTCACTTTGTGTCTCATCACATCAAACTTGAAAACTGGAGAGGTTTAATCCTGTGCCTTTCTAAAAAAGCTCTGTTTTAGCAACAACAGATTATTTTCTTAAAGACTGTTTAAAGAGTTTCTCTGACATCTTACTTCGGCCTTTTAATGTTTCTTGTAGTCCAGCCATTTTCATCGTATCCTTCTGAGGAACTGACCTGATGGATACTCTGGAAAATGTTCCCTGATGCTACTGAGGAGCTGAAGTAGTTTTTTCAGCCATGTTTAGGCACATGTTTGCATCTTGTGTGTCTTTATTATGAACAGATGAAGATGAAGTATCTTGTTTACCATGTTCTGCCAAATCCCCCTTTTTTTTTTTCTATAATGGAGAAGGGATGTCTGAGGTTAATAAGTAACTTTTATTCCAGGTGCCATATGGACTAGGAGGAGACTCTTAAAGGCCTTTGGTTAGGGAAATATGTGATTCAGAGCATCTGCCTAGGCTAATGCTCTGATCGGAGCTCTGGAGAAGCTTGTCTCTTCTGGCTATAGAGGCAGCCGCAGGAAAGTCATCTCTTGTGCACAGAATTAGATTTCAGGGACCTTCCCCCACAGTCCCCACTTTCTGTTGTGCTGCCCGCTTTCAAGTCCTTTCCAGTCCTGCACCCATTCAGGTTTCCTGCTCCCTCTGTATCTGTCTTGTTCAGTCATTTGTTTTGAATTTAGGTATCTTTAATGAGTCTCTTATGTGCGTTAGGAGCTGGTACTTGTGAAGAGCTATGTTAAAATTTCTTGCTCTGTCCTCTTTAAAATGGGATTAAACGTTTCTGTTGGCCGAACAGCCGAGGACGTCCTTGCAAGCTGTGACTCTCAGTCCTTCGTGGCACTGAACCCTTCTGCCTTGTCTGTTGTTTCTCAGCCTGCTCAAAATACACTTCCCATTGATTTAGGAGTGGTTTGTAACTGTCAGTCAGGAGCCTTACAAGTGCAAAAATTAAAATTCTAGTAGGTGTCTTTAAAAACTTGTTTCTGAATTGGCTTTTTGTGTTGATTCAGTCCTTCTAGACTTCTCTGTGTGTTTTGGAGCTCCAGTGCAGAGTGCCGTGTTCAGCAAGTGTTTCTGTTGTATTACAAATGTGTTTGTAGCCTTACATTCTCGCTTGCTGACTTGTTTTAAGTAACTATTAGTTGAAAAATATATAGCAAAGGTACTTCCACACATTTTTATTCCCTGTTTACAGCATGTTTTCCTTTTGTTACTCAGGTTCCATGGGCTCTTTTCTTTCGTACTAATTACTACATGTTTATTGCCTCTTGTCTGGTCTTTACGTCCATCAGCTCTCCCCGAATCTTTCCTAGCTTTTTCTCCTTTGTTTTTACTCTTTCAGCTTTTGTCGTTAGAAACTGAAAAATCCCAATTCCTGATGCTCACAAAAGCAGCAGGCGCAGACGTCAGTGATGCATGACCGTGAATTCTGTTGGGGCTTACTAGAAAGGCGCTCTCTTTGTTCGGGGTGGCGCGGTCGTGTTGCGATTGGTTCCTGCCGCTGACTTGCTCTGCGGAGTACGGGATCGAAACCCTTACGCTTTAGCTGGGATTTAAAAAGCAAATGGAGCATCACACTGACCTATTTCAGCCTTTTTGTTGTTTGCAAATGTGCTTTTGGAACTGCCCCTGCTATAATCCTGCAGTGCTACGGGAAGACTGCAGCAGGGATGTCCAGTCTAGCATCCCCGGCAAACGTGGGCTGCGAGCAACCCACATTATGGAAAAAAAATGACTTCTAATTGTGGATAAAACTCAGGTAAGTATTGCCTGTTACTGTGAAATAACTTGTACCCTTAAGTGTACGTAAGTTGGTCTGAGGGGCAAAACAATTGAAAATATAAAAAGCGATCTAACTGAAATACGTATCTTGATCAACATTAACATACACCAACAAAACAAATTGTAATGACCTCTCCTAATACACAGAGGAGTAATATCCACAGGCATACGCTATCAGAGCAATCAATATTCTCCGCTTACCTGTCTAAAGCGTGCTGGTGGAAAAAACAGGTGGACTGAGCATATTCTGAGATGTGTGGATAGACACATGTCAGCGTTCAGGACAGGAAACCAGATCTGACAGCCCTCAAATAGAGATGGTTTTCACACAGAGTATCTGACTTCCGCTGCAGTATAAACCCTGTACAGAACTCCCTAGCTCCTGAAGTCTGCGTGAGAAGCCATGGAAGCAGTTAGCGATGCCACCATGGAGATGGAGTAGAAGCTGTGCGTGCCCCAAGGGCTCCTTTGCCATCGGCGGGAGCACCCCAACCTTGGGAGCCGCAGGGAAGGGGCTCCAGGAGTGGTGTCAGCAGGAGGCAACGGCTGGGAGCAGCCTGGGGAGAAGGGGCAGCACCCCTACCACATCGACAAGGGTGTCTTGCCACAGCTTTTTCTGCAATGCCCAGAGGTGCTGTGGCTCAGCAGTTCAAGATCACTGATTTAAAGTCAAGCAGCATTAAAGCTATTCGATGAAAACACATGTTATCGAGACCGCTGTTTCTTAATTGCAGGAGCTGCCAAGCCAATCTGTTATTCTGCTGACTTTGTCTTGCTCTTCATCTAGCTGAAAGCTGCCCAGGCTTTCTGGTACGGTGGAACCTTTTCTAAATTTCAGCCCAGCTGTGGAGTTTGCAATTACCCAAGAAGTAACAGGCCTCAGGCTGGTGGTCTGCGCCGCAGCGACTGTCACCATCTCCCCTCCTAGACAGAAGAGTCCCTGGGAAGACTGTGGCAACTACAACACAGCGACAGCTACGCTCCTGTGCTGCGCTCGCCGTCTGCTGCTCTCGCTGCAGCTCTGCTTGGAGGTGTTTATTCTTGGCTGTCATACGTGAAATCCATGAAGGCTGATTCCACTTGCAGCAGCGCAGCAACACAGCCCGCTCTCCGGTAAAGCCACTGGAAAGCTGAGCAGCTGCTTACACCGTGGCCATACTGGCTGGCTTGTGCTCCGTGTGGGATCTCGCCGTTGTCCTGCCCAGAAGAACAAAAACAAACCTTTTGTTCTCCTGCTGGCTGCGTGCCGCACTAATGGGTTTCAGTAATAGGAGCACTACGGGCACAGTGAGAAAAGACTGCTTTTCTTGCTGCTGTATTAAGATGGTGAAGGAGAATCAGGTATTTAATTAAACCCCCCAAATTTCAGTGATGGGAAATAATACCCAAACCAGGCAAAGACAGTATGTCTTTGCTAGAAGGCTGTCTTTATAATGTGGTCCTTCGGGTCTTTTGCTAGTTGCCATGCCTGCTGTAGGCTGGGATGGAAGAGAGGCGGTGCTCCCAGGTTAGAAATGGGCAGCATCAGCAGAAGGTCTCCTGGACCCAATGTAACGCTGCAGTACGAACAACCAGACTTTGCCTAACGTGGCAGGAGGGCTCTTGAGCAAGCAGCGTGGGCAACCGCATTCCCCGAGAGGTGGCCACAGCCAGCTCTGCGACTGCTGTCCTGCTCGGCTCAAGTGCCGCTCGAGAGAGGTCACGGAGGGAGACACCCTGTTCTTCTCAGTCTTCCTACCACAAAATATCTCCACAACTCCCCCCACCATACGCATTCCAGCTTCTTTTAAGGCTGTTTCACAGAGAGGAGAAATGTACTTCTGTCTGCTCTCACGCTATGGTCTTGTAGCACAAAATTTAGCTGGTAGCTGAAAATCAAGGCAATGAAAGAAATATAAGAATAAAATAGGTTTATTAGAGCTATTTTACACAAAGTAATCAAGACCGAGCAACTTGAAGAACTATTTGTATACCATGTATTCTCGCTGACTTGAAGTTACTGAAGTACAAAAGACAACATACAAAAAGATGCATGCCTCATCTGCCTCTGTTTTTATTGGGACCCGAGATGAACGTGACACCCTTGGACAGTCAGACAAGATAGACAGCACGGTGTGTGCATATATATATGTAAATGTATATATAACATGTACTGTACACATTTTACTGTTTAACACATCTGAAGTTCACTCACACATATCAATTACTGGCTCTAGTTCTATGAGAATTTCGCTGGGGTGGGGGCAGGTTGCCGAAGCTGTCAAGCTTTGCAGGGAGCTACGGGATAACCAGCAGGAATCCTACGATCCGGCGTCTCGGGTAAAAGCCGCGGTGTGCTGCTGGCTCCCGCTGTGGGGGGCGAGGGGCCAGGGGTGGGCCAGGCTGGACAAGCCCTGAGCTCCGGGCAGAGACGTAGCTCTGGGATGGCGCACGACTGCTGTCGAGCACTGGGAAGTCCAAACCTCCTCTGTTTGAGGACTTGGTATTTTCTTCATTTTAGCATTTGGTAAGCGTGAGTCTCTGCGAGCTGCACAGAGGTTCAAACTATGAATGAAAACAAGATGCGTTGTTCCTTAAATCCCAAATTTCATTACAAAAGCTGGTGCTTAGATAGCGAGTGCTTTTAATTAACAAAGCAAGACAAATTCTGTAATGAAAATACTCCCAGTGCATCAGGTGGCAAGTACACAAATCGGTCTCTGCTGGACAGTGAAGTCCCGTGTTGGTCTGGAGCATCCCGGTCCCCCGAGCGGAGCACAGCGGTGGCAGCGCTGAGAAGAGCAGTGTGGCACAGGTCTCCCTCTACGCCTCGGCCAGCGCGGCTGGGGCTGCTGGGCCTCGGCTGCTCTGGTGGCCTGGCCCCGGGGCACCCTCTGCTGCCACCGGGACCCCGACTGCTGCGGGGAGGGCAAGGGCACCCCACATCCAGTTTGGGGTGCCCCCACCTTGCAGTGTCTTCTGCGCAAGAGCCAACTGGTCCTACTCTCTGGAGCCTGAACGCTTCTTATTTTCTGAGCACGGGCGTTTACCCATTTTTTTTTAATTTTATCACCGAAGGGGAAGAACATGTTCCTCACCTCATAGGCTTCTTCTAAACTTGAAACTTAACTAAAGGTTTTGGTCCTTTTATAGAGGCAGAGGTTCATGGACACAGCAGAAAGGGGAGAAAACAACTGACCTAAATCCAATTTTTAGAGATACATCCCATTGATGAGGTAATCGGACTCTTCAGATGTAATGGGTCGAGCTTTTTTAAGCTTCTGTCTCACTAAACGCAGTCGGCAAGCAACCATAAGCAGCAGTAAAGCAGTGATGGCCAAGCCTAAGGCTAAGGGTAACACAGCACCTACAACAAGGTTAAGAGAAATTACACTTTATTTAATACAGTGAGAAATTGGTAGAGAAAACCTGATTTTTTTTCTTTAAAAATACAGCTAGTCTATCACTTAGGTGCTAATATTTGCAGCAACTCATGCTGAGAGACTAAACTGTATGATCGCACAAGTTAGGAAGAGCTCAGAATATGGAAGTAGATTATTCAATTCTTGATCTGGATCAATATCTGGATCTATAGCACCTGACTGAAAAACTAACAGGATTCAAAATGAATTCACGTGGCTGGTCTTACCTGTTTCTGGGACTGGACGACCACCTCCAAGCTGATCTCTCTTTGGCACAATTATGCCATTCCCATTTTTATCATCTGTTCTTTTCCCTGAGGAACTGTTATCTGTACAAAGTCAAGCAAAATAAATGGATATCGAAGTTCAATGACTTGGGAAGTCTTATCCATAGGACACTAGAATTAAATAATGTGAAAGCACTTAAATTCAGAAAAAAACCCCAACAGTTTAAGAACTTCTGACTCCTATTGTATAACTTGAATTTTTGAAATAATGTGAAACTAAAGCTAAAATGTAAATTCAATTTTGCATCACAAACCACAATGCATCTCAACCAAACCCAAGTGGGTCATTTTCCCCTGAAAAAAAGATGGATACAAATTCTCTCCTACACACTTCCATAATGGTGTATAGACCAATCTGAGCTAAAGCATTACTAAAGCGGTTATATATAGGTGAAAATGAGGCCATTTCAAGTTATGTTGATCTCCGCCCTCGGAACTTGCAAAATGGGAAACGCATAGGTTGGTGACACAAATTGTCTTAATTTTGCCTGTTACCTGACACGTAGAGATGCAGAGCTTACGTACTTGGAAGATATAAAAATATGTGGGGAAAACATTTCAAAGAGGATGACTTGGAGTCACTTCAGCTTTGTGTAGTACGGAAGATACAGCAGAGCATTGTAACCACACAAGACGAGACAACGCATAGTTTGCTGCCAAGAAGCACTCATCCTGGGACTGCAGGCGGCAGCAGTTTTGCTTCACGGGAGTGAAGAGCCACTCAGCTGGGACTCCCTCCTCCTGCCCTCTTGCTGAAGTCCTATGCCAATAGCTGTGGGGGCACTTCGTGCAAGAGTGACAGCTTAATCCACCAACACACCCTTGCAAAAATCAGAAATCTGCCTCTGTTTTTAAATGCAATGACTATATTTGTTTTTTTACCGATAAATATTGAAGGACACTTTGACTGTGCTGCAATATATTTGCTGGCAGCCCTCGGAACTGTGGCAATGCCAGTGAAAACACACTACGCCGCAAGAGCTGTAAAATATGAATGTGAAATGTTGTAATTGGAATTACATATAGCGGTGGGCGTTAAGGAAGCGTTTGAGTCAATTAGCTTGGAACGTGCGGCACACGCAATCCCCCACCTGCCACCACCAGCTCCAATGCGCCGCACAACGCGCCCCTGTCAGTGGCAGCAGCAAATACACACAACCACAAATTAAGGCTTAAATTGTTTCACAGTATCACAGTATCGTCAGGGTTGGAAGGGACCTCTGGAGATCATCTAAGTCCAACCCCCCTGCCACAGCAGGGACACCTACAGCAGTTGCACAGGACGGCGTCCAGGCGGGTTTTGAGTGTCTCCAGTGTGGGAGACTCCACAACCTCTCCGGGCAGCCTGTTCTGGTGCTCCGCCACCCTCAGAGTAAAGAAGTTCCTCCTCATGTTAAGATGGAACTTCCTGTGCTCCAGTTTGTGCCCGTTACCTCATGTCCTATCACTGGGCACCACTGAAAAAAGACTCTTCTCATCTACCTGGCACCCTCCCCTTAAGTACTTATAAGTATTGATAAGATCCCCCCTGAGTCTTCTTTTTTCTAGACTAAAAAGCCCCAAGTCCCTGAGCCTTTCCTCATAAGAAAGATGCTCCAGTCCCCTAATCATCTTAGTAGCTCTTTGCTGGACCCTCTCCAGCAGTTCCCTGTCCTTCTTGAACCGGGGCACCCAGAACTGGACACAGTACTGCAGATGCGGCCTCACCAGGGCAGAGTAGAGGGGGAGGATGACCTCCCTCGACCTGCTGGCCACACTCTTCTTGAGGCACCCCAACATGCCATTGGCCTTCTTGGCCACCAGGGCACATTGCTGGCTCATGGTCATCCTGTTGTCCACCAGGACTCCCAGGTCCCTTTCCGCACAGCTGCTCTCCAGGAGGTCAGCCCCCAGCCTGTACTGATGCATGGGGTTATTCCTCCCCAGGTGCAGTACCCTACACTTGCCTTTATTGAACCTCATCAGGTTTTTTTCTGTTTCATTGACAGTGGCATGAGGTTAGTGCTAATGTCCCCACTCTATGGCACAACGCAGCCTTCCCAGCTCTGGCTTTATTGCCCTGCCATTACGGCTAGGGGTGCATAAACACTAACTTCACCTGCTAGGAAATGCCTCAGCAGCAACCTGCAGCCCTCCTCCTCATTTGGGCTCTTCAGGTTGCTCTGGCATGTAAAGGGGACTTCAGGCAATCCTAAAAGTGCAAACTGTGCTGGCTTTAAGGTACCTGTATGGTATCAGAGCTGTGCAAAATAACCTGAACGTAACTGAGACCAAAACCAGCAGCTGTTTTCTGCTCCTATCTTCCCCAAATGAAATTAAATGAATATTTGTCTTTATTTCGGAAATACCCAAAAGACATCGGCTCCTCTTAGAGCTGCTCCAGCCTGTATGACAAGGCTGGATCTGAAGGCCTGTTTTATAAGTTTATTTCCCTGCCATTTGAGTACAGGGAATATTTAAGTCAACTGCTTGTAAAGACATTTGGGAAATATATCTGAATGTGGAGAGAAGCTTAGCAGGAAAATTTTGGAAGGGTAGAAGAATAACAGAATCCTTTCCATAACGCTTGTAGGGTTTTGTTAGGGCTTGTGGCTGTTCATACAGGACTGGAGAGGCTATCAGTCAGAGTCAACGCTGCTCAACACCTTATCTGTTATTAACTAAAAAAACAAAGAGAGATTTCCCCAAACAGGTTTAGGAGCCTGGCATAAAGCATGTTATGTGTTTCGTTTTGTTTTCACTTTCTCTTCATTTTCTAGTCTGTGCCTAGGAAATTGCAATTTATAGCCCTTTCCAGTTAGCCCAAACTAGAGAGCTAGGTAATGGCTACCGCTGTTGATGCCTCTGCAGCAAAAAACACGACTAAAGCTCGGGCACTCGGTCAAACGTCATAATCCCAGCCCTGAACAGCACTGCCCAACAGCTGCCGCGGGCAGCCCGGGCAGAGGCAGAGACCCCATGCCAGGGGAATACGAAGCCGTTATGGTGATTTATACACTTGAGCTGGCCGTGCTGGGGAGTGCAAATCTTCAGGCTGCTGGTGAAGTCAACCCGTCCGCATGACCGTGGTTGCTGGACTGGCTACTGCTGCCGGGAAACCAGCCCACTGCTGACTCCAGCGTGCTTTGCTGCAACTGTATGTTTGCTATATTCATTTACAAGCGCTGCAGTGTGAGAATACGCAGCTGGGCTTGAGCGCTTCCCTGGAAAGGGGCACTTGGGGGACAGCCATGCAGAAACGCTGTGCTGGCCTTTGGAGGAGCCGCAGTCTGGATTACTTCACTCTGGAGATAACATCTGCAAAGGGAAAGGACTCTTTTATTCACATCGAGTGCCTCTTCCTGCATCTGCTCCCAACTACGGAAGAAAATGTTTGGCCTTCCAGCTTGGGCAAAAGTAAACCATGAGACTGCTGCAGAAGACTCCACGCCCTGAGTGCCGGAGGAGGTCTATCTCTATCTGGTTATCCAGATCTATATCTGGACTTGGTGTTCCCCTGGAGTCACCCTGCTGTACAGCAATCCCACTGGAAAGGCAGGAGTGCAGAACACGATTCTCCCAACAATGAATGACTTTTGGGGTTTGGTTTGGTTTTTTTTTTATTCCCCTTCTTTACTGCGACTGGATCCCCTGCTAGTTCAGGCAGAAATTTTAAACAGTCCTTACCCTGGACTTGCCTATTTTCACATTTTCATACTTAAGCGTAAATCCTTAAGAAGCTTGTATCAAGACAGAGCCAACATAAGGGGCTACTGGAGTAAAGAAAGCGGGTTAAGGGAAATTGGGAACAGAGAAACTATTAGGAGAAAATGGATTCTGGGAGAAATTTCCCCTAGTATTGCCTTCGTAGGCAGAAAGCTCATATTCCTGCTGTGAGGAACTATCTCACAGCACAAAACATTGCAGCTTAGCCCAGCTCCTTTTAAAATGGAGAAAAGATAAATATGGATCGATAGACAAGGAGGTCTCTTTATTGGACATCTTTATTGGATTCTCTGAGATGAAAGCTGCTTATGGGGAAGTAAGTAGCAGAAGGGACCGATCTTTATTGGTACTGTAACCACCACTGTAATAAAAACAAATGTAAAAAAAAAAAAAAAACAAAGAAACTCCCCAGTCCTGCAGCTTCTTAGGAAAAACTTCTGTTTTTTACAAGTCAGCTGAAAGCTCCTGTATCAAGCGTTGTGTCTAGCAGCCACCTAGAACGTGCCACATGCTCTCTCTGGTAGATAAATTACCCTTAATATTAACACCTTCTCTTGCTCTGCCTTGCAGTCACTGGATCTAAAAGCATCACGTTTTCCTTCCTGGCTTGTATTTCCATGACAATCTGCAAACGTCAACTAAGAAATAAGACAAATGTAGCCCTGAACGGAGCGCTCTCAAGCAAAAAGCTGGAACCTGTGCTGTCACATCCCTTAATAAGTATCTTAAGTAGACAGCTTTTCACCACGTTGACATTAAAATCATTAAAGCTTTATTTATATATAATAGTGTATCAGGAGCCCGGATGCTTGCAAAGTCAACTCTAAGCCCGCAAGCTATGTTATTGTCTTGGTGCAACAAAGACCTTTACAGCATGACTTGGAGGCACAGGTTCTGCCTGGGCACCAGCAGCCGGTCCAGCACTGTCTCAGGAGAGAGTCCATCCCAGAACAGGACTTCTGCCAGTGGATTTGCTGAACTTTTGAGGCCGCTGGTGTGGTTTCTGTTCAGAGCTGCTTACCTCTCCTCAAAAATGCATCCAGCAATTATTGCCCTCCTGAACACTTTTCCGGACAGGTTTCATGGAGCTGCTCCAGTGTTTCCATGTCTCTCATTTTTGTAGTACCTAATTATTAGATTTGGTCTGTAACCTCCTTGAGATGGGAGTGATGGAGAGAAATCTAATTAATGGATCTGGGTGGATTTTTAGGAATAGGTTAGATGCCTTTCTCCTCAACTCCGTAACGACTGTGGTGCTTGCCAGCGGGGCAGGACTTGAACCTCTCTGGACCTCTGGGAATCATTAATGTATATCGTGTGGCAGCATGTGTCTGCATGAGAAGACAGCAACTCAGAGCAGATTTTGGCAGTTGCCCTTTGGACCCAGGTACCTAGCACCTCTTCAGGTCCCACCACATACACCCTCGTTGGAACCGATCCGTAGGTGATTTAGGAACTGCCTGAGCTGTTTGCTGCTTTTTTTTGATTAAAAGTATCAGGCTCCTGGGTCAGTAAGGACTGGGTCCTTCTATTCTACAAGGAGATCCTTAGGTATCATTTAACTGAAATTAAATTCTGACTGAGCCTTGTCAAAAGAGCAATATTAAAACCAGACATGGTCAGCTGGAAATCTTGCCTGTTTAAAATTTAAAAGATTACAACAGCTTCTGGTAGTACCCTAATCACTCAAGCCCCATCACATTTTTTTAGTTTTATAATAATTTTTTTCTTTTATTGTCTACTACTGTGCAAAAGGCTACCTTGAGAGTGCCATGCTTTTATGTGCACTTCCAATTTTAACCTCTGATTACAGGTTGCCGAAGTTGGTGACCTCAATTCTGGCTTTACTTCTGGATGCACACGCCAAATGGTGTTTGAGACCTACTTAGTAGCTGACTTTCCATTAGAGCCTTCGATGCCCTCTGGCAATTTGATGTTTAGTTTGGGTGGCCCCATACCAGATGTCATTCAGGACTATGCCAGCGAGAGGGTTTGGGGCAGACTTCAGAATTGTTAAGTCATTCCAATAAGGAGCACTGAGGTCACCTACCCTGCCAGAAAAGGGGGAAACATTTGAGAGAGGGTTTTGCTATCAGTTCCTATACATTCACTGAGGCAGTAAAATTCTCGAAGAACATTGTTTTCACTCCCTCTGGGGTCTCATCCACAGATGCAATACAAAACACATCAAAGTGCCAACCAGGGAAGCGCCCTTTACAAGAGTCAGCAGCAGAGGGCACTGAGCACTGCTCTGCTGTAACGAGAAAAGCAAGCTGTCTATAATTAGCCGCATCTTGGGCAGCAGGAATCAGTCTGAACTCCGAAGAAATAAAAGTGGGAGGTCCTGCGCTCATTTTAGGCTCTGTGCACGCAGTTTTGCTTTCATTCAATTGCCATTGCAGATCATTTTAATTCACCAGCAAGAACCTTAAAAGACACACCAGTTTCACTGCAGCTTCTGGAGTTTTACCAAGGCAAGGGGTGGTGACTCTGCCTGTAACATCACTGCACACTGACTCACGACAGGCTTGCAGCCGCTACGGAGAATACTGCTGGGGACCTGGGCTTGCTTGTTACCAGAGACTGAGCCTTCTCTATAGTGATAAAAGATTTCTCCTGCCCTGGAGACACACTTCAGAAAAAAAGTGCCAATAATAATCAAGGTATGACTTTGGGGAAAAAAAAAGAAGTCATTGATTAGTACTAGGAGAGATGCAGTTACTGTCACCTGAGTTGAACACTAGTTTGTTGTTTTCTCCTGGAGGTACCTCCCTACAGATTTCAAGAGCCTTATATGTCAGCTTACACAGCTGAACCTGTGGTGGAATTTGTATTTAGCTCACTGCACATTTTGTTCCTTAAGACTGTACTCTTTTCCTAGCCTTTCTACATTTTAACTTTCTTTTTGCACCTGGCAAGAACCAGACTTGACTTTGTAAAGCAAGTTGTAACTTAATTATTACAAGCTTCTTTTGCATTTTGTACATTTGCAAATTTTTACTCTTAGCCAGGCACCAAAAGACAATTTAATTAAATTTAAGGTGCAAGACATTTTCTTTCTTTAAAGAGAATGATTTATTGAAACTGATTCGTTTCAATTCTTACCTGGCACAAATCCACTGATTTGTTTCTTTGGTCCCTGAGAAAGCGATTGGTTAGACACGTCTGCATCCACGGAGAGAAGCGGTTGATTTCTGGCAGTGGCTTTCAGGGTGTTTTCTGCAGAGAGGTTTTCATCTGTGTTTTCTGTCAGTCCTACAGTCCTTTGCGGGGTAGTGCCAAGGGCCGCGTGAGTCACCGTCTTCCGGCCTGGGCTGACTGTGTCAGCAGAAAAAAAAATTGTAATTTTTATACAGAATTGAAGGGAATGGGAGTGTTCTGATGGGAGACCCTGTGATACAGGCCTTGAGGCAGACTAAACAATTTCATCAGGCTCGGACATATGATGAAATGTGAGTTCCAGGTACGTAGCAAGTTAACAATTGCCCGCTGTCAGTTCTTAAGCAAGAGTGTACATATGAACCCGAAAGTGAAATCCAGCAACTGAAACATCAATGAAAGAGTGGTTAGCCATCGTGCCAATTCACCCTCTGATGATTTTTGTTCACTTAGCTGAGCGTGGCCACATACTGAGGGTGACTAACAAAAGCGAACAGAGCGATGGTGAATCAACCGGTTCCCCTACGTTCACACATTTCCAGCGTTTCAGAGCCTTGCCAGGTGCGTGACCGCACTTGGAAGCGAACCTCTGAGACACCCTTTCAGATCAAGACCAGGGCCCTCGTTCCCAGGCTCATCATGAAGGTAAAGAACTGATCTTTTAAATGTTGAGAACTCTTAACACAAAATCTGTCATCTGGGGAGCTTTGACAGTTTTGATATGCTTTGAAGAAAAGGGAGTTCATTTATGAGCACCTGCTGTATGCAGACATTAAACTTTCCCCTGCGCTATTTCCAACGAAAGGCTCTACAGTGGGCACGAGTGCTTGCTCATGGGGAGAGAGGCCACAGAAGGGGCATCATTTCCCTTTGGTCATTCCGACTGCAGTTACTTTTCATAACCTACGCTGTGGCCCGGTGCACTTACAGTTCTGGCAGAAAGTTTCATCTGATCCATCAGGGCACTGTCTCACGCCATCGCAGGCAAACGTGATGTCAATGCAGCAGCCGTCGTCGCAGATAAACTGGTAGCGAGAGCAAACCCCGACACAGGCTGTTGAGAAACAGTTCCCAAATTACCAAAAGAGAAATCCAAGCAGTAAATATGGAGTCAATGACTACAATCTGCAGCACCAAGGAAAAAGCAAAACAACGCTATGTCAAGAAGGACCACAAACAAGGCAGAAATTTGAATAAAGGCCAGGTTCAGCTATACGACACAATATTGACACAGAAGCTAATGCAGCCCATAGCTGTTCCTGGCACCCTCATCACTATTCTGGCAATCTTTTTTTACTACAGGAATACTCAACCTGGAGGCTGTTGCACCTTACACCTGCTGCAGCACCCCTACAGCACTTTAAACCCTGCTGGCTTGAGCTGAAAGGAGATCCTCCCCGGCTTAAAAGACCCAGGACAGTCCTGAAAATAAATAAATGAAACCTCTGTGGCTGCAACTGCATCTCTCCAATGCATAATTCCTACTACATACCCATTCTGTATTTCTGACAATATGTTATTTTACGTGCACACATATGGACTATATGGGACCTTTTATGGCACGTTTTCTGCAACCTAATCAAAATCCTAAAAGAATGCTCGTCATTTATTTACATCAGTAATGTATGTATATGCCAGAACAGGACTAAACACAAGGTCTCACAAGTGACCTTCACCGGAAAGAAATGATTGGTGCCTGCTTTAATATTTAGATTGCCCTGGAAATGGAGAGTGCCCCTGGACATTTCATTTTGCATACTCAAAGCTTTCCTGAAACCCACCTGACCTTGTAATTATCAAGTGTTGACATCCGTGCTTTTGTCTGTCCAACAGCGGTGTAGTTCATTGCTTTGTAAAGTGCTATCAAATTCAGTGTTTGGTTAATGCTGTAACAGCAAATCGATTTGCATAAGGAAGTCACAGCCTTTGGCTGTCATCCTGCTACGGACCAAAAAGCTGCGCAATGCTAAGGAAAGTACAGCAGGAACACAGACGCCTATTTAAAACCCCTAAAATCATACTTAGAAAATGCATCTCCTAAACTTCGTCACTAATAATAGCCCTGGTTTTGTATGCATTAAGGCACTGTGGACTGGTTTAACTATAGCAGTAGCACTTGAATTGCAAATGGACTTGGGGAATTAGAAGAAGAAAAAAGGCCGCAAATCCTCTATGTGCTCCTCCCAAAAGATACCGCAGATACCCACAGCAGCAAATAAATAAATCAGCAAACCTCTCTGGCTGCTTTAGCTGAACTAAACGTAAATGAACACAACTCTATCATCCATTACTGGAATACAGGCATTATTAAACAGACCCGTAACTGTTTTTTTGTAATCCAAATTTATTGCCACTGGGACTACCCTCTCACGCAGAGATATTGCACTGGTGCAGAGCAAAGTTTTTACTGGTTCAGCTGAACATAGCCATGATGTTAGTTTAAGCTTTACTTTGTGCCAGAGCAGCAGATCTCTATTAGCAACTCGCTGATTACAATGTAATTAGAAGTTTTTACATTCAATATTGCAGAATTGACAGCCACTGAAATCTAACTTTTACTTTCTACCTTTCATGCTTTTTACATGTTTTTCGAGCTCAGAGTTTTAAAATTATTTTAGTTCCAGTTTCAGTTTCCCCAGTAACATAAGGCTTCATTCGATAACAACCATTACACAGAAAAACTTAAACGCATGAAAACAAGAAACCATCCCATCGTTTAGACTATAGATGCAGGCCAATATTGTTATTAGTTTGTGTGTCACACCTACTATTAACTGCTTTTAACTGTGTCTTCCTTATCGCACAAGCCTTGTCACGTTCCATGCACAGTCTGGCTATACAATGAACCATTAGGATGTGCCCGATACATACGGTAGTATTTCATTTTTCCAGCCCTGCGTGCTTATTAGCAACACAAGGCTGAACATTTAAATGCTTGCAAGCATTATTGCTTTAACAAACGAGTGATGCTTGCTTGCTTCCTCAGTTTGAAACAGCAATTCAATACTGAAAGCAATGTCACTATGTAATGAATAAGGGCAAAATAATACACTAGAAATGGAGAATAAGATTTCTGCCTCCATCAAGACCCTTCTCGCTCTGAGTATCATACCCCCGGTGTCACACAGGCAATGGCTCCAGTCCTTTTCTCACCTACTGCAGAATGAACCATGGGCAGAACGGTCACAGAGACGTTGTCAGAGCTCCGCTGACCTGCGGTGTCTGTCACGGTTAGCTGGAATATATACCCGCCTTCCTGCACATGAGATAGTTTCAGTGTTCCTGGCTGTGGTACCTGATTAAAGAAATAGAGCAGAAAAAACAAAAATTGGTATAAAGGATCTGTCCATAAACTTCTATGAATAGGGAGCTCATTTCTGTACAATGCTTTTAACACAGGTTAAATAGTTCTCTTAAGTCTAGCCAGCCCAATCAAGCCTGTGTATCAACCTATAATGTTTTGGTCTTTTTTTTGCATCCATTTGTAAAAATAAACATGCTTGTCATTTACATACTGCTTTTGGTGGTAGACTCAACTACCCGTGGCTGTGGATCTTAGCACTGGAGAACAAATGGAACCGTAAGTTTAACTCAATTTTTCAGTAGTTAGAAATGTAATTTTAGAGGGTAGGCAGTAAAATATTTCGCTCTCTATCGAGTTAGTCTTTTGGCAATATACATGTATTCACAGAAGTTACTTTTGCTACACACCGATTTATGATAAGGTGACTGATAGTGTTGCTTTATTAATAAGACTGCCCACCTCTGTCCAGTATGACATTTAATGTAGTCCCTTGCAACTTTTACAAATTGCCAGACTGGATTTTTCCACACTCCACGCTGAATTTCCATGCCTTGCACTGAACTGCAAATAAGTTCATCTATAATGAGTGATCTAAACATTAGGTTTCAGAAAGTCACGTGAGAGAGATATAAGCAATTTAAATTGTGTTAGACAATTAAAAATTTAGCAGGATAACTTATTTTATCATATTTTAAAACAGGTGCTGGCATTACTACTACAATGGTCATTTAGAAATAAGTTTTTATAAAATGAGTATGCTATTTGTATCAAATGCTGAACTTTTTCTAACCTTGTGACAATTACTAGTCACAAATACCTCCAGCTGTCAGAGAATTCAGTAATACATACTTCAGTATGCTTCAGTAGCTCCAGCAGCTACAAAGAAGCTCTACAGGTTTATTGGATATGTAGTGTATTTTTACAAGCGAAGCATACAGTGCCAGCTTTGTAACTGAAAGGTACATTAAAAGCCCCTGTGACTATCTTAAATATTAAAACCAAAATTCAATAAAGACCTTTTGTTTTGCTTATTTAAAGTTGGTTTTCATGCCTAGAAGAAAATAGAAATTTTCGATAAATATAAGAATAGAGTCCTAGACCTAGCTTTATAGCAGGGTGTATTGATAAATTCATTTTTCTCATCTCGCAAGTGAATTTCCTAACTGAAATTTCTTTCCTGTTATATTTATTCAAATGCACTCAGTTATCTGATCTTGCTGTTGATTACCTCCTGATGGAGTATATGACACCTTAGAATTTTATTCTTTATTGTATTACAGAAGTAAACATGAATCATAGAATCACAGAATGGTTTGGGTTGGAAGGGACCTTTAAGACCACCTAGTTCCAACCCCCCTGCCCTGGGCAGGGACACCTCCCACTAGACCAGGTTGCTCAAAGCCCCATCCAACCTGGCCTTGAACACCTCTAGGGATGGGGCATCCACAGCTTCTCTGGGCAATTTGTTCCAGTGTCTCCCCACCCTCAGAGTGAAAAATTTCTTCCTAATATCTAATCTAAATCTACCTTTTTTCAGTTTAAAATCGTTACCCCTTGTCCTATCCCTACACTCCCTGATAAAGAGTTCCTTCCCATCTTTCCTGTAGGCCCCCTTTAGGTACTGGAAGGCTGCTATAAGGTCTCCCCAGAGCCTTCTCTTCTCCAGGATGAACAACCCCAGCTCTCGCAGCCTGTCTTCAGAGGAGAGGTGCTCCATCCTTCTGATCATCTTCGTGGCCCTCCTCTGGACTCAGTCCAACAGGTCCATGTCCTTCTTATGTTGGGGGCCCCAGAGCTGGACACAGTACTCCAAGTTGGGAGGTCTCACGAGAGCGGAGTAGAGAGGCAGAATCACCTCCCTCGCCCTGCTGGCCACGCTTCTTTTGATGCAGCCCAGGATGCAGCTGGCTTTCTGGGCTGCAAGCACGCATTGCCGGCTCATGTTGAGTTTCTTACCCACCAACACCCCCAAGTCCTTCTCCTCAGGGCTGCTCTCAGTCCATTCTCTGCCCAGCCTGTATTTGTGCTCTAAAAAACACCCGCTGCTGTTCACCGTGACTGCTGGGAGAGCAAATACGGTATTTAAAACTCATGAGCCATGGAGTCCAACTCTCTTCTCAGTGCAGAGCCAGAGAAACACCACTGACTTCTGAATAGGCCGCCATTCCTCCTGGTGACCTCTGTGCTTGCCTTTTTATCTCTGTCCTCCCCTGAAGAATGCCCGGCTGTACCTGCTTTCTTACAAACTTTGGCTCAAACTAGAAAGTAAATTTCCAGGTAATCAGCATTTTAAAATCCCAAGAATTGCCCACAAGTGTCACAGAGCTGCGCAGCTACAGCATGTGGGTACCAATCTGAGAAGCAAATTATCTAAGAAGCAATAATCAGGCACAATAGAAAAAAAAATTTCCACTGGCTTCCTTCTACAATATGATAAGATCTCTTTATAGCAGCCTTTCCCCCTCCTGCGCCTTCTATTTATTCTTTGGTACATAAGTGCACTACAACAGCTGCCTTTTATCTTATTTAAACACAGCCCCATTCTCCCTCGTAGCTCTGGATTCGTATACAGTTTTCTAAGAATAGATGACATTAAATCCAGTAACTTCAGGATAGCAACTAAAGCACTAAAGATAGCAACTGAAGATTGTACAAATAATCACAATCAACTCTAAAAATAAAATTATCATGGATAATCATCAGGGTACATATCTGTGACAGAAAACCCTACCCATTTGAACAAAATGGGAAAGTATCTACCTAAACATAAACCCATGTCAAGACTGTTTTCATTTATCAAATATAAAGAAATCACCAAGACTAATGTTAATTTTGCAGGTTTAAATAAATGTAACACTGGTGTCTATTTTATGGAGTGACTCTGAGTAAAAGTGAAAACGTGAACTTTAAGTTTTTTAATTAACTTCTAATTTATGTTACTCTAGGTATATTACTACATCACAGATAAATTTAAAGGGTATTTGATTGCTATTTACAGAAAATAATGCTGCACAGGGTCAGATTAACAAGTCTTGATACTAAAATGTTCATTTTATCCATACGACATCTAGCAACTATTCTTAAAGCTTCATTCAGGTCTTTTTTTATGTATTATGCTCTTTGCATTCCTTATGAAAGCCTTTTGACTTTGTTTTTAAGCCAATAAAATAATTAATGAAGATAAACAATCTCACAGTCATCTTTGACATCGTTTCAGGTTGCAATACAGCCTCAAGTAATTCAGAACTGGCTGACCGCAGTCACCTTTCCAACAGTTGCGGATCTTGCAGTAGAAGATAAAACTTGCAAAAGTACGTAGCATTGGCTTAACTAAGACTTTTGAATACCCCTGCTGTGTTTTCTGCAAGGCGTGTGCTTAAAAAAAATTACTTGTGCATAAATTTCAGTAACTATTCACCAGAGAAACCCACTGTCTTCTTAGGGTTCATCCAGCGGCATATTTCCTAACCACGACATGCTGATTTTCAATTACCTGCATGTTACCTACACTGCCCTCCAGGAGACTAAGGAATAACCAATTGCTACGTTGAGTTTTTCCATGGATAACAATTTTAGGTTTCAATGCATTTAGCTAGCTCTTTATGTTAGGCAAAACTCTGGTTTGCTCCATCATTACAATTCTTAAGTAACTTTGCTGATATTGGTAGTTTGTCCAACTTGTCTTTGATGTTACTGAGCAGACATAAGCAGCAACTGTCAGGTACTGCTCACGGTGACACTGGCACACATGGCCTCTTGGGGTTTGGACTGTCCCTGTTGCTCATCCTGTCCTGTTTAAACTCTTTGTATCCATCAGCAGCATCTCAGCAACAGCAAGGTTTATGGTCCACACCTTTTTCCCTTTACATGTCCCTCCTGCTCTAGGTGGAGTCCCTGCTGAGCCCTGAATGTTGTGGGCTATGAACAGACTGTGAGTACACTCTATGGGTTTGAGACATTTTTCCTTTCCTCTTCTGCTGCTTCGACAGCATTCACAAAGAAGGGCAGAATGGAGAATCCCTCTTTTGATGGTTAATTTTAAGTTGAAACCAAATTGCACAGGTGCACAGAAATTGTACAGATGCAATAAAACAGTACCTCAAGATACAAGGTGTACATCACACATTGCTTTGCAGTTTCTCCATAAGCATCGGCAGAAGACTGCTGGTGAAAATATCTCATTATTTTCAGTAACTGAATTTTTAAGGTGTCTCTACCTTGGATCACAGAAGCCAAAAGCCAAGTGCAGTGAGCACAAACAATGGCGAAAGAGAGCAGCGCTGAAATACAGTAGAGTATTAGTATCTATTGGTTTGCTACTGGCTGTCTCATGCCATCCTGGATACAGATGAACTGTAGAAAACACTAGAAATAATCACTGGAACAACCTCCCCAGGGACATGGTACAGTCCCCATCACTAGAGGTTTTCAAAATGTGACTGGACAGGGCACTAGATAATCTCATCTATGGATGTGGCTCCCTGGCCCACAAAAGGTTGGGCCAGATGATCTTTTGAGATCCCTTCCAACCTGGGCTGCTCTATGGTTCTATGAAATAAATGCTCAACTTGTACAGTCATCCTAACTTTGGTGTCTGGTAGACATACCCATTTGAATACATTTAATATTTTTAGTTCCACATTTAAAACTGTGCTGTAATGAACACAACAATCTGTGAATGACTGGCCATGTGCAAAGTGGCATGTGTACCTTCATTTCAACCGATGAGTCACCTTGCAGCAGCGTCCACTCGTACTGCACAATTCCACGGTCATCTGAGCTTTCTCGGCCATCCAAAAGCACCCAGTCGACAGGTGACTGCAGCACAATATCTTGTCCCGCCTTGCACCGTGGAGGCTCGTCGTATTCTTCTTCTTCAATAAAAAAAAAAAACCAAAAGGCAGCTCAGTTATTCATCAGGGGAAGCCGAGTGATTATTTATATAAAACATATTTTTTCTTGCTTAACGTATTGACTCACCGCTGTGCAACTTCCTGAAAGATAGGACATGTAGGACACGTTCATTAGTGCACATCGCATTAAGCAAAGCCGTAGCTACTTAAATTTTAGTTAACTCTTCCATATTCAGTCATGTCTTCAGGAAATAACTGCTACATTAGAAGCACGTGGCATAGAAAACCTCTCTATGTACACGGATGTTTCACTAATACAACCAAATAGGTTTTTTAATCTGAACTAAGGAAAATGGATTTAAATATGAATTGCATACATATTCAGACAGCAGTTACTGCACACCTTTTTTAGTGCTCTGCATAACTTAATACTCTTTTAGTCTCTTTTTATAATACATCACTACAGGAGTGAAAGACTTATTTAACATAAGCTGGCATCCTAATGAAGCAGTGCACAATAACATAATGATTAAAAATAATCAGAAATCACCACTGATTTTAAGTGCCTAATTTAAGGCATGCAAAGCTTGATCTTCAGGCTATTTAGGATTTGTAGCATTTTGCTATATTCAAAGTACAATTCCTTTTGATTAAAATTGCGAGTACTAAGTCCTTTTGCGGATCCGACCACGAGTTTTTCCAATCCAAGCTTCATTCCTTCTCTGGGCACGAGATGTCCGGCACCCTGAAATGCCAAGCTGCTTTCTGCTCTTCGACCTCTGCAAAGGTTATTGATGTTGCGCTCAGAAAAGCATCTACTGAGCACAAGGCTGTAACTTCACACTCAGCGTGGGCAGAGCTGCACAAGGGATGGAAAGGCGCTTCCCCATCAGTGGGGGGATTCTCCCTTCCACGTGCTCCGCTCCAGTTTCAAGAACTTGCTCGAAGGCACGGAGCTCATGGGAGCAATAGGAAAAATTTTTATCACTGACAACCCCCTGTGGCAGGGGGGTTGGAACTCGATGATCTTCAAGGTCCCTTCCAACCTAAACCATTCTATGATTCTATGATTCTATGAATGGTAAACTTTTTAGTTCTTGTTTTTCTCGGAAGTAGGTAAGGCATAGAAAATTTCAAGGCAAAGGCCTTACGTTAGGAAAACGTACAAATAACAGACAACAAGGTCTAATAATAGAAAGCATTAAATTGTTCTTGCTTATCCAGCTGGCACAGGAAGCTTTGCCTAATTTGTATACACTCAGTTCTCAAAACCAATGATGTTTAAAAAACACCATTTATGTGCAAAAAAAAAATATACTCATTGATAATAAACACCGTCATTATGGTGCCAGGGCAACTTTTCTTTGGTATATATGAGTTACGTACAGCCTTCACATGATTATTTAATTCACCGATCACTGTCAAAAAGGGAAAGACCTGGGTTTGAAACATCACAACCCATTCTTCCACTTCTGCCTTGGAAAGAGGTTCCATGTCACCTGTCTGGTTTAAATGACTCGATCAATGGTCTGCAGAGGCAGAGAGAAGCCCCACTTCCCCTGGGCCCTAAGCCATAAGGGTATTCTCTTCCTGGACTAACTTTATACTCCAGAAGCCTGAGTTGCAATGGCAGGACCACTTCACGTTGGGGAAGGTCACAAAATTTCACACCAGCTCTTTGCTAAAGATGAGTGAGGGACCACGCTCAGGCCTCTCGTCCCAAAAGATGGAGGCACCATGCCTTTGCTTGGAAGCCACCAGAACATCTTCAGGAAGGTAAATCGATGGCAAATTAGCTCATCTTTTGCTCTAGTAAAGAAAAAAACTGGCCTGAGACAGACATCTGGCATGGGAGGAGACAGCCTATTGAGCTAAGGACTCTCTTTCCACAGAGAAGTTTTAAGCAATGGAATACATTATCCTTAGCAAGTGAAAGACCTCCACATCTGGGGAATCTATGCTTCTAAGAAGTCAGCATAGAAAAGCAAGGAGGCATACTCGGGAGCCACTCATAACCACCGCTCACAGGAGTAAAGGACTATCAGCCACAGGTTAGAAGAAAAATCAAGCTCAGAAAGCAGCTTTTAAACATCGTGTTTCTAACTTTTATTGAGGTTGAATGTAAATAAGCAATATGAAACTGATACCCAGAGCAACACTCCGAGATGCTGGAGCTGGGTGCTTCCTAGAAAAGGGCCTGCAACTTTATGAGCAACACTTCTTTCTTAAGGGGACACACAACAGGCTTAATTTATTCTGCTTCCTCCATCCTTTATACAGAATTGGCCTGCTGATAATGAAACTGCCAGCTAGTGTCTGAATGAAGGCTTTGTTATAAAAGGTTCTTTCACTGCCAATTCCTGAATGTCTTTGCTATCAGTTTACCTTAATGTTGAATCCTCCCATTGCTCACCTCTAGTGAGCAGCACAGAAGCAAAGTCAGACATTTCTGGTGAGGCACTCAAGTCCTCTTGCTTTCTACACCAGAACTTTAAAAATTTGCCTAACAAAGGCAAAACCAATTACCTCTTCTTTCAGTATAGGCACATGGGGTTTCATTGTTAACATAGCACAAACTGCCTTGAAGTGCAAAGTAAATCCACAGCCAAACCAACACAAACTGGGTGTAAAGTGAACGACTCGGATTTACACTGAAATGTTCAGTCTCAAAAACTCATCCCATTGCTGACTGTTCTGGAATTACACAGAGATACACTTGATCTGAAAAATACATGTGTGTCATTAATTGGTCCCAGCACTAAATACGAAATTGGGTGATCCTTAACATAAATGAAACCACAACACCCTGGAAATCCCTGTATACTAACGCTCAGAAATATTTTGGAATTACGAAGACACCACCTTTATGGATAAATGTTGGTTTGGGATTATCAAAAAGAAAACAGAAGAAGACTCAACACCACAGTGCTCTAAAAAAAAAAAAAACCAAACAAACAACAGGTAAAACGTGATGCCCTCGTGAAAGAAAATCTTGAAATGCAAAGCTTTTTCCTAAATTCAATCAAGGGGTGACATAAGGGAAAAGAGATGTGCCTTCATTGTTCTGTGATGATGCACTGTTGTCCAGATTAATTCTTCAATGTAATTCAAGAACGCAGCCGTAACATAACATCAGACAGCAAAATAATTCAATCTTAATTTTATCTCTCCTGGTCTATGTCACAGCTGACAGATGTTTGAATAAAAGTTCATTCCCCTTCGTGGCTCTGCTTCAGCTCCAGTGTAATTGCATTAAGAAGTCACAATCCCCCGTTTCCGATACCACCATCACCCACAAGACAGACTTTTAAATAAACCCAACAGGACACAAAGCAATTTGCAGATTAGGAATTGAAATTGCCTTGCAAGCGCAGCACTGATAGTCATGAAAGCTACCTACAAGGCAAGGCATTCAAGAATTCAAGAGTTCAAGGAATTCAAGACTTCTAACAGGCAGAGTAACATTTGAACAGTACTATTATTTATATCATGCCATAACTGCACTCTGCATTGGGGGCAGGTTTGAACAGAATTAAGGAAGTTCAAAATGATGAAGGACATTTGAAGATATTTTCAAAGGTTTTCAAAGAAGCCTAATTCTCTGTGACTTTGATGCAAAATCTAGTCTCAAGCCTTCTGTCTTGCAAGCGCATACAGGGTTATAAAACATCATTACCCCAAAGCTGCTACATATATAGTACCGTGGATCTAATACGTCCCCAATGAAAACGTCACAATCATACCTCGGGTTTTTCTGACATCTTAAGATCATCTTTACTGCCGCAAGTTCCTCCCCATAGCTCTCTAGTTTCCCTGCCCACGCACTTTGCAAAAAATATGTAGGCATCGTAACTCCTGTAAAAATTGAGCCCCTGTCTTATCACCAGGGGATTCCCGTTGGCGTTCTCACAAAACAGGCAGGACGGGAGGGAGGATCGAGCCCTGAGGTCTCCCCTGCCAAGGGAGCAGCGATAGCAGGTGCCATCTGGCCACACTGCCTTCACTCACACCGCCACGAGGTTTCCTTCACGTTGCATGCACCGACTCATTTACTTAAGTTGAGACAGATCGCTGAAGAAGATGAAGAAGAGGACATTTAGGAAAGTATTGCCAACAGAAGGTAATGAAATTAAGACAACAGGAATTAACATGCAACTGTTTCAACAACAGGAGGTGGGGGAGTGCGAGGCAGTTCTTTGGATCAGATGCTAGGAAACAAGACTCCAAATTTAGGAAATCCAGACTTGTTTTCATCCGCAGCTGTTTGCTCTGGATTATGTTGTTCCTAAAGACGTTCCAGGGCTGAACAAACTGTGGCTTTTGCTGCGGCCCGGGCTCCAGAGGCGGTGACAGGGAGCCTCCGTGCCGCTTCTGCACTACCTGTGAGACACCCTTCTCTTCTTCAGCCTCGCTCCCCAGCTCTTAAGCAGGAAAAATCCGCAATTAAGTGAACGAGAAACCCGCCTTAGGTGCTAACAACATTCGGGCAGCACCCCCAGGGATGCAGGAAGGCTACGTGCCGGCTCCCAAGCCGCGCATCAGCCGCTGGCGTCGCTGACACCCCGCGGTCCGCTCTCTCCGGGGCGCCCCGGCACCCGCACGGCCCCGGGGGACGCGGATCCCTGCAGCGGGACCCCTCCGCTCCCCCCGCCGGGGGAGCTCATCCCATGCTCATCCCACCCACCGGCTGTCACCCACCCGGGTGACATCTTTTCCCCATCTCGCACGCCCCGCAGCGCCCTCGCACCCCCGGCCACGGCTGGGCCGCCTCTCCCCGGCTCGGGGCGGGGGGGGGGACCGCCCGCGGGCGATGCCTCAGGACCCGTTCCCGGCGCCGTGGAAGCCGCAAGGAGGGTTCCCCCCCCCCACCCCTCCACGTCCTCGCCGGCTCCCCCGCGGGGCGGCAAATGGCGGCGGCGCGGCGGCGAGCGGGGACCCGACCGCCCCCCCCCCCGCTCCAACGCCGCCTGCCGCCATCTTCCCTCCCGCCGCGGGGCCGCCGCTCCCCGGGCCCGGCGCGGCGCCCGCCCGGTGCCGCCCTCCCGCCGCGAAGCCATCTTGGCCCGGGCCCCCGCGCCCCTCTCCTCCCCCAGGCCGGCGGCGGCCCTTACCCGGCGGCGGGGCGAGGCCGGCGGGCCGGCGGCTGTAGGTGCTGTAGCCGCGGTGCGGGGCGAAGCGGCAGACGGGGCGGCCGCGGTGCGTGCAGTTGAAGAGGTAGCAGCCCAGCTCCGCCGCCGCCGCCGCCGCCCCCCCGCGGCCGGCCGGGCCCCTGCACCACGGCCAGCGTGCAGCGCGGCTCGGCGCAGCAGGCGTCCAGGCACTGCCGCCAGCCCGCCACGGCGGCGGGGGCCCGCAGGAAGGTGGCGCCGGCCGCGATGGAGTCCTTGGTGCGGATGATGGAGTCGGGCCTGGCGGAGAAGCTGCTGCTGCCGCCGCACCGCTCTCCGCCGCCTCCCGCCGCCGCCGCCGCCGCCGCCGTCGCTCCCGCCGGCGGTCCCGGCTCCTCCTGCTGCAGCTGCCGGCGAAACTCCTCCAGCAGCGACTCCACGCCCGAGATCTGCGAGCGAAGGTCGACCAACGGCGCCGCGCACCGCCCGCCCGGCAACACGGCCCGCCCGCCCAGCGCCGCCAGCAGCACCAGCACCAGCGCCGCCATGGCCCCCAGGCGGCGGCGGCGGCGGCGGAGGCGGCGGCGCGCAGGCGGGAGCGGCGGCGGGAGCGGCGGGAGCGGCTCCCCCCGCCGGCACCCGGGAGGGCGGCGCGGCGGCGCTCAGCACCCGCCGCGCTGAACAGCTCCGCCGGGCGGGGCCGCCCACGGGCCCCGCCCCCCCGCCATGGCCCCGCCCACTGGCCCCGCCCACTGGCCCCGCCCACTGGCCACGCCCCTCCGGCGGCCGCAGCGCCCGGCCCCGGGCAAGGGATGGGCGGGCGGGATGTGTCCCCGTCCCCTCCGCCCCGGCCTTTCCCAGCCCCTGAGAGAAGCGGGTTTCTCTCCAAACGCGCCCCAAAGGCGCCTCGCTGCCCTGGGAAACGCGTCACAGAAACTCCTGCGCACGTCGCCTGCCACTCGCGCGAGCCGCCGGGCGTAAATATTCATTTACAAATAAGGGGCTGCACGCCGCGGGGTAACACCTACGAATCGTTGGGGTGGGCGGTCACTGAAACCGCTGGTGGTTGTGTGGAACATGAGGAAACAAACAAAAAAAACAACCCCACGACTGGGGAGGGCGCCATCCCAGGTGCAGCATTTCTGCGCAGAAATTAAAAAAAAAAAATAAAAAAAAATTGAAGAAAAAGGGCCTCAGTAGACAAAAATGTCACGAGCAAAGCTGTGACTTCTTCGGTTTTAGCAAAAAATCCCAGATGGGATCTTCACCAGCCGAGATGGTGGTGAAGAACTGCTCACGCAAGCTTTTGAAGCAAAGGCTAAATGAGTTTTAGAGAAATGCTGCGCATTAAAAATCACCAGTTCTGCATCGGTCACAACCTTTAATTTTATTATGAAATTAAGGCTGATTCTGTGACACAAATTAATTACAGTCCGCCCTACCTGAAAACCAGCAACCCCCAAAACATCTGCCTCATTAGTTTTTTCATCAGATGGATGGAACCTGGAAGCGCTGGAATGGCACTTTGGGAACTATCCACCAGCATTAAGGAAGATAAACATGCCAGTAAATGTATGGAGATGGTGATGGGCTTTGCACTGCATACGAAGGGGTGGTGTATGTATTTTTAATTTAGTAATGAGAGGTCAAGGGGTAGCTCGGTGTTTCCATATTGGTTTGTTTCATCCTTGCGAGCATTTTTAAGTATAGACTCATACATTTCTTGAGTTACTGGAAAAGTCTTAATAGCCGCATCAAAAAAAGGATCATTATGGCAGGCTATTTTGAATAGCCTTCCTATTTTTGGTTTGCTTTAGGCCATGTTCCCAGCATAACTCAGAGTTGCCTCCAAAAAAAAAATGTACTTTAATATTCTGCCGTCACAGACCCTTAGGTGTTGCCCAGGAAATTTGCATGCAACTTACAGTTTGGATTATGATTTTTCCTCCTCTTTCCCCAAATCATGGGACTGTGGCCCAGTGATCCCTCGAAGTAGTTGGCCCGTCAGTAGTGAAGCTTTCAAAGATTGCTTTTCTCTGGCTATGTGCTCTAATTTTCTAGAAATTACATTTTTGAGATTTTCCATTTCCTATCAAATTGAGTTGAAACTGATCAGTGCATTCACAGGTTATAGGAGGATGGAGCAACTAGACAGTAAGATGATATAATCCCCATTTCCTTTGAAAATCAGGCTAAACTGCCATGATTCTATTGTCGGGGAAAATTTTGGAGAGGTGATCAATCTATTCATAACAGAGATAGTGACTGCTAAGCACTGATTTGCCAGCAGTGACACTGGTTTGCTACTGCTCTGCTGTTGTGCCCTCTGATACAACTGGTGCCGCCAGAATGTGAAAAATAAATAAAGCTCATAGCACCATTGTGGCGGCTGAAGGTGGCAGAGGGAGCAAATGCAGCAGGTCATCGCTTCCTCATAGTCACCAAAGATTCAGGGCTCCTCTGCTTGCGCAGAAGCTCCCAGTTCTGGATCAGTATACACCCAGTGCTGATTAGAGGCGGCCCATTTAAAGGGCATAGAGGGTCACTCATGCCACCACCCTTGATCTATCCAGTTCTACCAGAAAGGTGGTCCCGGATTGTCAGTGATGGTCACAGCACCCCTAGAGAGGCAGGTTGTTCTTGCAGAAACCACTGAGAGAAACGTCGACTTTCTCTTGCTTTGTAACGAGGAAGCCATGGTTGGAAGGTGTCCCCAAGGAGAGCAGACTCTTCTTCAAGCAGGTGGGCATTTAAGAGGTAAAGAAGGATATGGCCAAAGAGAAATAACTCCACTGCTGGTTTGCTTCAGTGGCATTTTTGCCAGTTTGATGGTTGGTAGATGTCAAAGCATTTTGCTGGGTCGGGATAAGGATGACATGCTTACATTTGTGCTCGGGAGTGTTGAGGCCACCTTCAGATTAACTTCTTGACCAAAAGCATGTAAGTGTAGTAGTTTTTTTTCTATTGATGCTGGAGCAGAACTTGTTGTGTTGCTTAGTTTTCGTGGCTCAGAACGCGTATCTCATGTTGCTTTGGCCTTGTGAGAAAGATGACATTCGTAGTCATGCTGAGGTTTTTTCAGAAGGTGGCAGCAGCTTCTTACTTATATAAAATAGATTGCTGCTAAATGTTAGTGTCTTCCTAAATGTGAATAAATACTTATACTTAATTTCACATTTCTTTACTGGTTCATTGTTGTGAGTGCCTTAGATTTTCTTTAGGTTGTGGAGCTGCAAATCTAAATTACTACTTAGTTTATACTAATACTTTATTTTAATTGATATTTTATTCCTGCCTATCATTGAAGTGAAATCTTGGGATGGTTTGCTTTTCAAGCAGAGAGCATTAGAGATTCATAATGATATTTGTCATGTTTTAGTTCTTTTTCCCTTTCCAAAGGACACACGCGTGTACCACAATTTGTTGTCCAAAGCATGTACTTCATAAGACATGGGACAGCTAAAGAGACTGCCAGCTTTCTTTTCCAAAAGTGGTGGTTAGACAACATGTATATTCTTTACATCTAAACAATACCTGGCAGAGTAATACAGGGATTCAGAATTCATGAATATTCATGTTGTCCAACCATCTGTTGATTAGTTTCACCCTCTATTCATATTCAAAATCCATAAATCACTGAAACTATGGGAGTAGGATATGAGTGCATCTGCTTTTCTCTCCCTTCAGATATATTTTTTCCAAAGTAAGAGAAGAACAGGGATAAAAAAAGCAGGGGACAGAAAGATAATGGAGTAGGATGGAAAGAAATGGAGAAGGTAGGAAGGGAGCAGGAAGAAAAGGCAAAGTTATATCCAGGCTTCCCTACCTGAAGTGTTTTTCTATGGACTTGTGTTCTCATTTTCATAGGAATATGTGCTCAGAAAAAGAAGCATGTCTTGCTTTTCATTTGGTGTCTTCCAGATGCTGTGCAAACAGTAAACACGTAATGCAAATGTTACCTGCAGAAAACGTGCCATCAGCATGATGGTGGCATTAGACTCATTTTCTCTGCTCCAGCTTGCTTGTGAGAATCTGTCGAGTAAACACCCATGATGGATACAAATTGGCTCGGATGCTGGAGTGGACTGTTGATTGACAGCTGAGTCGGAGCAATTTGCCCACGAATGAAGTGATAACCTTTTCTTTGCAGCTTGAAGATGCAGGTTTCTGACCGTGAGAGTGAGAGCCGAGGCGATCAGCAGAAATTACAGAGCGTCGGGTGGTAAATGCTAGCAGTGGAAGCCGAGGAATTACATGTATATAAGCCAGCTTTGGTGTTTTGTCAGTTTTTAATATTTCCTGTCCCTCCCAAGCAAAATTGTGTAATGCTGTGGCACTGTGTTATGAAAACAGCAGGAGGAATCATTTTTCAAACTCCTGAATGAAAAATGTAATGTAATCATGAAAATGGTTCATATCATTTTGATTACATGTACATCCCACGGTGATGCAAGTTAAAAAGGTACAACGAGTTACAGCTTGAGACAGTTTTAGTACAAGTATGGTAAACAGTTTTCCTTGCCCTCTTTAAGAAGAGAAAAATAGCCAAGCCCGATCTTGGCAGTGTGTGTGAGTGTGTATAATTTTGCTCATATTACTACTGCTATATTAAATATCAGTGTACAAAAATCGAGAGCTCTACTAGTTGATAAAGTGGAATATTACGAACAAACCCCTCTTCTTTCTGTATACCTGACTATCATTGTGCCTAACACAAAACCAGTATTTTACTAAAACAGGGAAGGAGACAGAAGATTAAAAAAAAAGCGTGAGATGATTGTTTTTTAGAGACCCTTTCCCACTAGCAGCAGTGGTAAGGATCAGCCTCAGAAAGAGACATCAGGTGATTACTTTAACATGACGTTCATACGTGCCGTGATTGCTTCTCTGCCCAGATACTGCATAATTGACTGCACAGCATTAGCCAGGCACCACGTGGTATGAGAACAGATACTCTGGCAGAAAAAGCACCGAGGCTCTGGTAACAAGATAAATCTTTTTTAAAAAAAACCCTCCCTTTAAAGAACGAGGATGGGTGGGGGTGAAAAAGGGGGAGCCATTTCTATAAAGTGAATTTATTAAGTGTGTTTATTAGCTGGTGTAAAGCAAGATTCACTGTGAGAGGAGAGGTCACATAATGATTGTGCCCATCGCTGCTAAGGCATAGGCACTACTAGCGTGAACTGACTCTTTCATCAAAATTAAAATCATGCATAGATGTCAGTGGGGGAAAAAAAAGAGGTAGGGTAAAGCTCAGCAAAGAAATCCTAATATAGCTGACAGAGTAGTACCACTCTTACCACATTTCTTCATTGGATCTTGGAAAAACGCAACATTTCTTTTCAACTTGGAATCCACCACATGCTACTTCAGCATCCTTCTGGTCAGTGCAGTAGTGGTGGCTGCTTCTTTGGGCAAGGAGGCTGTAAAGCTGCAGTCTGAGAGTTGAAGGACAGCTGTGATTTTATTAAAAAAAAATGATTAAAATACTTCTCTGGGAAAGGCGATATAAGAGCAGTAGATTTGTAACTGGAATTCAGCCAGTTCTGTGTAGATAAGTTACCACTGATTTACAAACAGTAAAAACTTAATTTAACAGCCAGAGCCCAGGTTAAGCTAGGAGTAGAAAAAGTCATTTTGCTTGTAAAGAGCACCATTAATAGGGGAATGGTTGAGAGAATGAAGATAGGTCAATACTATGCATTTCTTTACAGTCAGCATAATATAACCTTTGAAGACACTGACTCTGCCTGTATTTGCACTGGAGCAGAACAACTTGCGCTCCAAGGTGTTAGCTAAGCAAAGATTTGTATAACCTGTGTCCACCAGTCAATGAAAAAATTTCCTACTGCATATTGAAAACCTGGAAAACTATTTCATGTACTGGCTGAAAGTACATCACTGACAGCCTAAATCCTTTATGCTTGGGTTTTTTTTGAAATACACGAAGCTTTGATATTACGCATAAAACTACAAAGGATCACTTCCCCGAAGGAAACTATCTAGCTGAAAAATTTACTCATTGCTATTTCAGCCATGCGTTGTTCTGTGGTATGGTATGTTGATAAAAATCAATTGGGTAATAAGCTCATGAATAGTGAGTCAATGGAAGCTGGTGGCAGCCTTGATATTGATCAATAATGTCAAGATTTTGTAACAGGTTGCAAAATAATAGCAGGGTCTGCAGATGCTGCTGAATTAGCAAATCAACTGGACGTGACCACCAACACTCCTTTTTCTGTTAGTACCCCTTGTGATTTTTCATACAAAGGGCAAAACGGAGCCAATTAGTTTGTCATTGGGAGCATTTTTTTACAGAATTCTTCATTTATACCCTCTAAATTTAGTATGCTGCTCTTAAATGAATAGTTTTGAACTTCTCAGCACTTCTTTCTCTTTGGCAGTTTCCAAACTCTTCAGAAAATACAGGGCTTCAAGAATCTTGCAAGGACAGCAGACCCTTCACGTTTTTACTGATTCTACAAGAAAACAGAAATATAATGATGATAATGTTTAACTTACTGGAAACAGCAGAAATCATGAGCTGACTGGACAGCTGGGTCTGCAATGGAAGATGTCAGTCTTCCTCACTCCGTTCCTTTTAAGGCTTCCTTTTAACCTCCATTGCAAAATAGAAAACTCATTGTAAACTCAAATCTACATCCATTTTTTTCCCAGATCTTTCTGTTCTGTTTTTTTTTTGTTGTTGTTGTTGTTGTTTTTTGGGTGGGTTTTTTTTTGTTTTGTTTTGTTTTGTTTTGTTAGTTTTCTTTTTTTCCTGGGGATGTTAAAGAATAGAAATGAGTGTAGCAACCATTATGGATAATTTTAACCCATTGTGTTAAAGCTGATAGAGCTCCTAGTGATTTTTCTAAAGTGATTTCTTGGATAAAGCTTTGTCTCTCGATGCATTGGCTAGTTAAATAAATCAGCTAGTGTGGGGAAAAGATGCAGTTTGGTTCAGTTCAGTCAGCTGCTTTCATATTCTTCTCCTGTCTCAAGTGCATGCAGCCATGATTAGGTGGAAAGACAGTGAAATTCCTGTAAAGGATTGTTTTAATTCTGAACCTTGATGTTCAGAAATAGCCAAAGATTGTTCTTAGGTCTTCGTGTGCTTTTTAATAATAAAAGTGATAGCTTATGGCTTTGCTGCATTGGTTGGCCTAGCTATTATTTTGTCAGAGAAGTAGGACCTGATGTATTTTTCTGTTGCAGGCATGAAAAATGAACCCACGGTAGCTGGAAGCACAGCATTTTTTCTTAGTCTGAAGGTGTACAAACAAGATTGGTAGGTCCTCTCTGTGTCTTGCAGAGCAGATCACGTAGCTTGCCCTTCTAGCTCTGAGAAAAGACTTCTGCTGGCTTTAGTAGTAGGCTTTGGGTCAGATTCATGATCTGCATCTCTTATTTGCAAATTGGAAATACTAATAGATATCTACAAAAGGAGAGCTGCAATAGAAAAATCAATTCATGTTAATAACACACTTTGAGGTCATTGCATTGAATAATTAAATGATGCAATTAAAAATATTCTTGTCTGTTTTTTCACCCAGTAGAGTCCAATTCCTCTTCTGCATGTTCAGCTGACTGTGTTTGCCTTAGATTATTATATTTACATTTGTGTGGGTTTTTTAGAACCACTCTGGCTGTACAATTCTAGCAGTCCCCTTGTATTTTTGGCCACTGGCATGTTAGAACTGCTGCCACTGTTGCATCGCAGGTCACACACACAAATCTCTGCAGGTGAAATCAGTGGTGTGGCTTAGTGGTGTTCCTGCTTTGCTAGTGGTGAAGAAATGGGATTTAGGCGTGTCGTAACTGGCCTCTTAATTTGAGATCTTATGTGAGTTTTATCCCAAGCATTTTACTTCTAGCCTCATTAAAAAAGTCTTTCTGAACTTCAAAGCATGGGGGCTGTTAAATTAACTTAGACGGATGAGAGAGTGGGATTTTCTTTAAATTGGGCTGCAAATCACACATTTTGTAGTGAAGCTTGAGGCAAAATGACTTGAATGCAGATAATCCTCCAATGTTCTTCCCAATGTTCTCCCATATGTGTCTCAGAGGACGCATATGTTTCCTCACAGGTGACAAACTTGGCTAAGCAAATACCACAGAGGGTGTGAGCTTAAGGAATCCCAGCCATTGTGTCTCAGTCACCTATAATTTAAACGCTGTCACAGTATACAAATTGTGATGGGAGAATATCTGGATTTTGGTTAGGCTCAGATACAGATTACCCAGGGTAACCGTGCAACAAAGATGCACTGGTTGCATTAACCAAAAAAGGTCCTAAATATGAGACTGTTTCAGGGAGTGTAAGTTTCCAATTTTTCCCAACACTTCACATTGCATTATTATTTAATAAGCACACAGAGCTTGAATATGTATTCGAGCTATTGCATATTATGAATTTCCAGAACTGGCTAATAATGTTCTTTAAAAATACTTTTAAAATGAAATACATTTTTTTCTTCCTTCAAATGTTGTGATAATAACCATTTTCTTGGTGTTTCTGCACTTCTTATCTGAGCTAATCTGGAAACTAGCGGTGAAAACCCATTTATTTCAGACCCTTAGAAGCAACACCCCGGGACCTCAGTTCTGGCAGGAGGTGAAGATTCCAGCAGGTTCATGGTTTGACCAAACCAGTTTGTCCCTTCTTGTGTTTCTTTTTGAGCGAGAGAAAGAAAATGCTTGGACTTGAGCAATACTGACTTTTTTAATATATATTTGATCAAGATACTGTATTCCTACTTAACCAGACAGTGCTTCAGTCAGTATAAAGGGTTGGGAATGAATGCAGTTTATATGCATTATGCAGTATACTTTTCACTCAGGTGGTTTTCTTGTTGTTAATATTGTACAGAAGTTATTTGTATGTGCATTTTAGAAACTGTGATAAGAAGCAGTGCAATTCGTAATAAGAGTGCGTTCGATTTGTATCATGAAGCCATTTTAAAAGGCTTTCCCTGCACAGTCAGGTTATTGTGTAGTGCATATGTGCTTGGCAATTCTGGTGTTGAAAGCCTCCTCATATTTTTACATCTCCAGCAGCTACAGAAAAGCCAAAGGACCAGTCCTGAGACCATATCAGCAGTGTAGTAAGTTAGCTCTCTGAGTGAGATGTGTGCGGCTGGTGACTCATATTCCTCACTGGAAGTCAGATCGTATCCAGAAGAGTTACTGAGGTGTTGCTATAGGATATTATGGAGCTACTTGATTGTAGGACATTATTGCTGTTATTGCTTGACTATAAAGCATGCATACAGTGTGATAACTCATTTCGATAAACCTACTGAATTTATTTGTTCTTCTAATCTAAGTAAGTCTTGTAGTACAGGTCTCTGGATCTCCTCCAGCAGGGCCAGATTTCAACCTCCTGCTCTCTGCCGATATCTAGTCTGCAAGTGTTCAGGTTCCTAATACTTGAATAAATGCTTGAATGCTTCTCCATTCTCTCAGTAAAAACTGAATGTCTTCTCCAAGAGCCAAGAAATTTGTCTATGCGTGGGACAAGTATCCAAATGTATTGCTTAGTTAGATCAACCTCACCAATCACACTACTAGGTCCATCCAGACTGGAATCAGAGGAATTTTCTCGGGTTCTGTATAAACTTCCTGCCAGATGGTATGGAAAGTTTGGATAGTGTGTGGGATTGACAGTTTACTTGAGAGGTAGATTAAAGTGATAATGGTATGTGCTATAGGGTTTTCTGGTATCTTTGAACAGCTCTTAGTAAAGCTTATGTGCTTTGTTTAACGTTGTTAAAAAAAAAGTCTCCTCTCATTCCTTAGCTTTTTCATTTCTGCCAGCAATTTTTTTAATACAGAGGAGGCAAGAATGTGTTTACCCTTTCTTTTTTTGCAAGAAAAGGGGCAGGAGAGTCATATAACTTAATGGTCATGTGAATTAGTAATTTAACTGTACTATAATAACATTTTATTTGTACAACTGTTACTCGGCTCCTATTTTCAGGAAGAAAATAGGTGAAATATATTAAGCTAATTTTCATGCAGAAAATTCTCTCAGCTCCTGCAGCAAAACTCTCCTCTTACTAGTGGAAATATCATTTTTATGAGTGCACATCCTCCAGGAAAATATTAATGTAATATTTTTTCAAGAATCATGCCATTAGCCAGTTCATGTTTTAGTTACAGCACACATGACAAAGAGGGAAAGACTTAACTGTTGTTTTGTCAGCTATGATATTAATAGGGCACTTCAGCTTTGCTTACTCACTCTTCATGAGCTGTTGCTGAAATTTCAAGTCTGAGGATCATTTCACTGGTATTACTCACTCTTCAGTATGTCCTGAGGTGGAGTATTGTCTCAAGGTAAAGACTTTTTAAAATTTGGTATTTGACTCCACGATGTCTGGGTCTTCCATGGCCTCCTGCAGCGCTCCGGATATTTGCCCTTTGTCTCTCCAGTGGTCTGACACAGAAAAGAATGGCAGATGTATTATATGTTTAAGTATTGCTTAAGCATTTGTAGGTTGTTCAGTGAAAATAACACACCTACCCGTAGGTTGGCATTGCATTTGGTCAAGATGCCACTTAGTCACACACCTATTCTTAATGGAGCTTGGGATCCTGCCATATTTTGCATCATTTGTTACTTGATTACGATAAACTTATCCTCCTATTCCTTTAAGCTATTTAAATTATTTACTAATCTCTGTATTGCTTTAAACAGCTTAGCATGAATACCCAGTATAATTTTCTCCTGTAACAAAGCTGCCAAATCCCGGCAATGGGTTGCCCAACTGACACCCTGCAGTGCCCCAGCTCGCTCGTGGCCTTTCAACACCCAGCCAGCCGCGCTAATCCAGGTTGCCTTTCCAAACCCAGAGGCACTGTGTAAACACCTGCACAGCCCTTCAGCTTTAGAATTGAAGAAATAACATATTGGGGTTTTGTTTATTTATCTTATAGGTTTTTTTTAGTTACAGGGTTTTGCACTTATTATACAGTAAACATAAAGGGAACATCTGCTTAGACAACTTCTACATTCGGTAGTTTAATGGCATGAATTTTTCTCTAAGTGAATTCCTCGATACCTTTCACACCCCTAATGAAATCCTCAGTGCAGTTGTTGCAATTATTCCCCTAGGATATCCCAGTTCCCGATCAGGACGCTGTGTAAGCGGAGCCTGATCAGTTGGAAGAGTCTGGCCCTGCGCTTTGAGGTGTAGCTTTAATTTATACTAGAAATAAATTTGTATTCCCCACACCCCAAGTCTGCATATTGCACAATCGTTGTGTTCTTTTCCCCCTCCCTAGCTGCATGCCCCATCTCTCTTAAACAGGACACAACCCTTCTGCACCTTCTCTCGTTTCCTACCCTGGGCAGTATCACACCTCACCTCTCCCAAGCAGGACACAACTATTATCTTCCCTTTTCACCCTGCCCTCCCTTCCACTGTCTCCCGCAGCACACTCTACCTCTCCCAAAGAGGACAGAGCCCTTGCGCCCCTTTTCCTCTGCCTTCCCCTGCGTATTGGGACCACCTCCTTCAACCAGACCACCACACCTGTGTGCCTCTGCTCCTCCTTTCAAGCCCATGCCTTTCTCCCAGCTAAATGCAATCTGGGTTTAATTATTTATTTATTTTTAAACTGATTTGATTTATTCTGGTTATGCAAAAAGAGGAGAGAGACTTTCTGAATGTAAAGCCTTTATTATATACAGTACAGTGGTAGGTAAGGGAGTGCATTAACATACTCATGAATGTCCTGAAAAGACTGATTTTTTGCTTCATTTCCCCACCAAGGTTCCAGGGGTGTTGTGCTACTTGTTGTTTAGCTAAAAAAAAGTTCCTGTATCCTTCTTAACTTTGATTACATTAAAACAATGGGATAAGAATTTAGTAATGTCATTTGATAATTTGTGATAACTTCTATACTATTCCATCTACAACTCTCTGAATCATTTGGGGAAGGACAACATGGCACTTTTATCCTGGTCTGATCTGGAGAGAGGGGAACTCACAATCTGCTGAACAGACATTATAGATTGAGACCAGAGTTTTCTGCATCCCTTCTCCCGAACTGCATGTGGGTCAGGCATGCCATGGTGTGGTGAGCTGAAAAGACTTTAGTTAAGCCTGACCATCCTCAGCTCATTCAAGGTGAAGGAAAAGGGGCTGAAGCAGCTAGCCAGGTCTTGAGTCTTTGTGCCCCAAATTCCCTTTTTTGCACCAATCCATTTGCACACCAACTCTGTCACTTAGCCTGCACCTCATAGTCCCCTAAAAATATGAGCAGCTCCACCAGCAAACTTCTACATGGAAACCTGCACATTGCCCCCCAGATGCCATCTAGCAGTACCTCCACACAAAGCCACCCTGTCCTCCAGGCACCCAAACCAGTCCAAGAGCTGGGGCAGGGTTACGGTTGCCTGCACAGCACAGTTGTCTTGGCATGAGTTAAAGTTGAGTTGGGTTTGAAGGCTGGATGTGAGTGTGACATTTTACAAAGCAATCAGGTCCTTGCTGAGAGAAGAGCAGGTAGAGGACCTTATTACAGACGCAGAGAGAGGCTGCCCCTCTGTACGCCAAAGATGAGGGAAATGAGTGGACTCTGTACTGGTGGGTAAAATCTTGTGGTCTCCGTGCTTCCTCCTCAGTTTGAGTGCTGCAAAAACCCTACAGGTTTGGGACAGGGTTAAGCACCACGTAACTGTTACCCCATCCCATGGTTCCCTGAAGCCTGCAGGCAGCCTGGAAGTCTAGCTCGGAGTTGTGCCAACCTCTTCCTTCTTAGGAGGGTGTCCTCTTCTCTATGGCCGGTGGCTCTGGCACACAGAGAGCGAGTGCTCCATTATGCTCGATGCGGCTTTTCATTTTACTTTCTTCATAGTAATACCCAAGCACAAGCCTGAAGTGATGGATCTGCTCTTTGCCACTAACAGCTCAGCCTCATCACTCTCTTGGGGAAAACTGTGCGTTTGGAGTAATGCTTTGTTTTAAAAGGGTTTAGTTTTTCCTTTAATAAGGTCTTGGTTTTGTTTTATATATATATATATATAAACCAAACATACATATATTTGTATGTATAAATCCATGTAAATGTACTTACATATTTATATTTTTTTTTTCGGAGAAGGCCAGGCTCAAGAGGGATGTCTTTTTTGAAAGGTGGAGGATAGTAATATTTAAGGTGGTTCTTGGTGGATGCAAGAGTTCATTCTTTAGCCTCAAGCTCTGTCCTGAAAATGATATTAACAGTTGGGCTTTATCCTCACAGTAGAAACTGTCACTTTATCTCAGGAATGGAGCTGTTAACTGCAGTCTTTATGTCTAATACAAATGCATGACAAACTATGCTGTCCCTTCCACCTGCTTTGCAAGAACAACAAAAAACCTGGAATTATTGTTAAAAAGTCCAGGCCCTTGATAGCAATCATCAGCTGGGAAGCTGCCAGCGGTCACAAAGTTATCAGCTAGCTCAATCAGTAGACTGACTTTTGACTTCAATATTGGTTGAATGAGTTCCTAAAAAAGAAGGCAGGTTTGCATTTGAGGCGTAAACTACCCAAGTGAGAAAAGATTACTGTAATATTTTAAAAGAAGTGTTTCCTATCTGCCCCCAGACATCGTAATTAACCTGTATGAAGCCAGAACTATGCATTATAAATGGGTGGAGCGCATCCAAGCTATTTGTAGACTACGCAACTTATCTACTTTACAAGCAGTGAGGCAGCACCTAGTGCAGCACCTCTTAAGTATAGACTTTAAAGCCCTTCATTTTACACAATAGCGTGATCTGTAATTGCAATATCTGCTGTAAACTATCTTTACTATACCCTGTATTACCTCTGTGACTGCCGGTTCCTCAGTGGGCTCTGAAAGAATAATTCAAACAAGTTTCATTTATTGTTGCTTCACACTTCTTCAGCACAATAATATGCCTTGTTACCAGGTTAGCAAGCACTCCCCGCTCCCTTTCTTTTTATAGGAAAAGATTGAACAGGTCCTAGAAAGTGCTTTCCAAATTGTATAGTAGTCCCTGCATCTTCTGATATTAATAACGTTCCCTATTCATTTCCAATTTTTTTTCTCTGTCAATCTCTAGCTTTGCAATCATGCTCAGAGACCTTTTCCTAACTCCTGACTTGGGCACTGCTTTCAATCCACTCCCTCTGGAAGTTATATTGTGTGTGTATGATTCTGGGATACAATATGTACACGTAATACTTTTATCTCCACTGGAGGTGAAGCTGCAGATCTGACCCAGACTGTGTGCACTAACTATAATGTTGAAATTGCTTATCATTATCTACAAATGGAAGTGTGAATTACAGAATTCATAATTTGCATGACACTGGAAGAACACATAAAGTGAGTGCAAGTGTAATGAGAAATAATCAATAGGGTTTTTTCCTTTATGCGTAAGGAATATGTTTTAGAAACACTTTTACTTTTAGGTAAGCCATTTTGTAGACTGTGTTTTGAACAAGTGAATGAAAATCAAAAGGTGGCATCTGTACATCTCCAAAGTTCTAGAGAGAAATGATATGCAGAAAGCTCTGCTAGCTTGGGGAAGTGTCACCATTGCCTAGATACTCAGTCTTGATAGGAATTAAAATGCAATCTGGTGTGTAAGAAACATGCAGTGTGCCTTTGTATCTGCTTATCTATCCTTCTGTAGAATCCTTTTCCTGATACTACCTGCCTGCTCACAAGCTCCAAGTGAATCTGTTGCCAAACTGCGTACTGCCCCATGGCTGATATGTTTCGGGAAGGGGAGGTTGCAGCCAGAGCCAGCTGGCTGACTCGTACAATGACACACGGATAATTTTTTTAAAAACTAATAAATGTGCAGTTTTTTCTGGTTCTACCTATCCATTGCTAGTGAAGACAAGCTGTATGGTAGTGAATAAAGAAGGACTAAATTCATTGAGGTAGATCACAGGACCACAGAATGGTCAGGGTTGGAAGGGACCTTCGGAGATCATCTAGTCCAAGCCCCTGCCAAAGCAGGTTCACCTAGAGCAGGTTGCACAGGAATGCATCCAGGCGGGTTTTGAATATCTCCAGAGAAGGAGACTCCACCACCTCTCTGGGCAGCCTGTGCCAGTGCTCTGTCACCCTCAAAGTAAAGAAGTTTTTCCTCATGTTGAGGTGGAATTTGCTGTGCTCCAGTTTGTTCCCATTGCCCCTTGTCCTGTCGTTGGGCACCACTGAAAAGAGTCTGGCCCCATTCTCTTGACACCTGCCCTTGAGATATTAATAAGCACTGATGAGATCCCCTCTCGATCTTCTCTTCTCCAGGCTAAACAGACGCAGGTCTCTCAGCCTTTCCTCACAAGAGAGATGCTCCATTCCCTTGATCATCTTTGTGGCCCTCTACTGGACTCTCTCCAGCAGTTCCCTGTCCTTCTTGAACTGGGGAGCCCAGAACTGGGCACAGTACTCCAGATGTGACCTCACCAGGGCAGAGTAGGAGAGGATGACCTCCCCTGACCTGCTGGCCACACTCTTGAGGGTGAGATGAGGGTGTATACAGAACAGGGAGCAGATGAGTGGTAAAGCCGTTTCATACATAGGGATGAATGTCCTCAGACCCACAAATTCCAGATTGGGCAGTGGCACGCTGGGGTCTGAGGCTGACTTCAGCTTCCTGTTTTATGTAAATGGGCAGCCGTGATTGTGTGGGATGAGGTGGCGGTGTCCCCACCTGGGCATGTGTGTGTGTGCAGGGTGAGAGGCCCTGAGTGTGCAGAGGGGGGTTTGGGCTGTGCGCACTGAAGGGGCAGGCACAGCACTGGTTCCTGCGTGAGCAGGTGGCAGGGAATCCTAATGTTTTTAGGGGTGCATGTAGGGACAGACAGGGGCCGTGCAGCCCCTGACTAGCCCAGAACACGCTTGCGTTAGGGATGGGCAGGGCTGCCGTGGGGCAGGGGAGAGCAGAGCTTGCTGGAGGTGCTTAGCGACTCTTCCAGAATGCTTCTGTGATTTTAACAAATCTGATTGCCCCCAGCACAGCCCTGCTGCATACAGCTGTACATTTGCATGCCAGCCCACAGCAAGATGCACCCCATTTGTACATTTTTCTTGAGTTATCTGGTCTCATGAATCCCACTTGGATTTTTGAAGAGGACATGGACTTCCTGGAGATCTAGGGTAAGGAAACAGCTCAATTATGCCTTAACCACAGACTTTTCATAACTGCAAAACACTCAGGTGTAGATCAAAGGCAGCAATGGGGAGGCACTAGACATGTGCCAGTGCCAAAACAAAGGGGGAAAAAGCCTTACAGACAAAAACTGAAGGAGATCAACATCGCCTCTGTCAGTGCATCTCCTATCAGTACCTGTCATCACAAGCTGGGCAGTTTCTCCTCTACGAACCACCTCAGCTGCTTCATGGCTGGCTCTGAGGGTGCCTCCCCGGCTCAGTCAGCCATGTCTCCGCCGTCCGGGGTGCCAGGCAAAAACACAGAGGGCCTCCCCCATGGAAAGGCACATGGCTTTGCTTCCAGGCAGCACTCAAAGGGAAAAACACAAGACGGGGCAGGCACTGACTCCTGGTTTGCAAAAAACAGCCAAGGAAACAATGAGCAGGAGGCTCAGCATCTTCCAGCAGTGGGTCCCAAAGGAAAAGGTAAGCCAAAGTTAAATTAGGATGCCTGATGCAGATGGGTGTGTGTTTGCATCTGCCTGGTAAATGATGCCCTGGATATGGAGGATGAAGTCAGAGACCCCTCTGTTTTCTCCCCCTGGTTTGTGAAAGTGAGGAGTTCATCACAGCATATCAAGTGGCTGAGTCATGAATCAGAAGACTTTAGCAGCAGATTATAGCAATAAAAAATAAAATTAAGCACTTCGAGACTGTTGCCATCTCTGAAACAGGGACTTTCCAGAATGGCTGGGAGTCTTCTTTACTTATGCTGCACAATTAAATATTCAATATTTCCTGCTAAATTTAGGCTTATTGAAGTAAACAATGATGCATAAGGGCAGAACTGGACAATTCCATTTTTAGGTATTAATAATTCAGAACCATATTTGAAAACAACAGAGGGATGTGTACAATACATCATAGAGGTTTTTATTATATCCACCCACCGCCTATCCACCCACACAGAGATCTGGATACTGTTTCTACTTGGAAACAATATAGCATCATCATATCTTAGGCTTGTTTAAGTATACAGATATACAGGATACATTTACAAGAATGCAGTGTTTTATGTGCAGCCGGATGAGTCATTCTCTTTTTTCCTGCAACCAAATCATCCTCTTATTACTTAAAGTTGGTATTGACAAACATTCATGCTTAGGATAACAGAAACTATGTTTATCAGATAACACAAAAATAGAGAAAACTGCATTTTACAATGTGGAAAATATTATTCTAGGATAAAGCTCTGTCTCTGAGCTCTCCATTCTAGTATTATGTTTAAAATATGGATACTTTTGTTTATTACATTGTCATTATTTACCTTGCTGTCACTTTAGGGCATGTAAAAAGTTTTTTGCTTTGGGACCCACCTGATAAGTTCCTTGTGAATACTGGGTGTTACCTGTGTGTCCCTGTCACCGCCTCTGACACCAAAGCAGGCACAGCACAAAAAACTACACGGGGTACTTGGAAAGCGCAAGAGAAGAAAAGGAGAGACAGTGGATGTGTCTGATAGGGACATATTTCTACTGCAGTCTAGTGCTGTGGTTTTATTTAAGGACTGATACCTTAGCTGGCTTTCAACAACTACAAGATTGATTCAGCTCAAGTGAAAGAGGTTTCAGGGTTTTTTGCTTGCCCATGATGCTGAGCAATGCCTGCAGAGACATAAGTGTCACTCCTGCCCCGCCGCCCCAGGACCTCTTCACCCCAGCTGCCACCCCCAAGATGCGCAGGGCTGAGGAGAGGTGTATGTAAGACTGATTTTGTCCTTCCGGAGATCAGTCTAAATGCTGCTCCATAGACACGGTATAAGAGATTCAACAAGAGAGTTAATAACATAAGGAGCCAAATTGAGCCTGGAGGAAGGAGATGAATTTCCAGCACATAAATTCCAGCAAGGGTCCAAATTAGGCAAAAATCTAAGATATACCTCAATGAAAGAGGTAAACAACTCAGTCCCTTCAATGAAATTGTTTCAGGTTTATCCCAGTGAAATGAAGATCAGAACTTGCCTGGAGGGAGCTTGCTTTATTTTATAGCTATCTAGTTATTTTTTCTGCTGCCCGAACCATCTGTTCCATTGGTGGGTATGTCATCATTCGCACACCCACTGAATACCAAATTAATCCAAGTCACACAGCTTACACCTCCCTTCTGACTTAGACCAAACTATATTTTATTCCAGCATAAAATAGACAACAGAGCTAAGTTCTCCTCACTCGCTTCCGAGGAGGAAAGGGCGAGCTTTGGGGCTGACTCAGGTCCCCTAAGGGGACAGCCTTTAAACACCAGAACTTTTGTAGTGGGTCCCACCACAGTTCGTCAGCACTGGGCAATAATGGATGCCCAGCAGGAAAAGGGATGCTGAAACAGAGCAAGGACACAACCACACTGCCAGGTCCCTTTCTCACACTCCCAAGATCTGCATTTTTGGGAAACTCTGAGTCTTTGTATGCAGTAACTGTCAAATGGATTCCCTTTCCATGAATCTTTTAAGCCCACAGAGAATTTTCGTGTCCGCAGCCTCCTGTGGTAAGGAGTTACACAGCTGAACTGCAATTTGAAGAATTACCTCCTTTTGCTTTCTTTGAAACTATCACTATTGATTTCATTTGATGTTATATTGGAAGACAGTGAACAGTTATGCACCATTTGCATCTTTCTAGCCATTTAAGATTGCTTAGACTTTTATCCTGTGCCCTCCCTGGTTTTCTGTTCTCTCAGACAAATGCTCCTGGTCTTGTTGACCATTTCTCACATCAAAACTATTCCAGACTTTGGAGCATCTTTGGTTTTTCCCACCCACTTTTTTGATCTGGGAGGATGGGCACTCACTATTCAAATGCAGTCGCACTGTGAATCTCTACAGTGACATCATGATATCTTCTGGTTTGGTCTCAATCTCTTTCCTAACATTTGATTTGCTTTTTAAAATGCTACTGAGCACTGAGCTGACATTTTCGTAGACCTCTCTATAATAACCTCAAGATTGGTTTCCACAGTGGTAACAACTATTTTGGAGCCTATCATTGCATATGTATAGTTGGGCTTTTTTCTCCCATGTGCATTACTTTGCATTTATCAATATTGAATTCATCTGCCTTTTTATTTCCAAGTCATTCTGTGTTATGACATCCCTCTGCAGCTCTTAGCAGTTGGCTTTAAATTTACTTCTCTGAATAACTTAGTATTGTCAGGAAACTTTGTTACTTCATCTTGTCCCACTTTCCAGGTCACTTAGGACTAGATCAATCAGTGTATTCCTGTGGAACTCCACTGGCAATCTTCCTCCACTGACTTTTATCCTTTGTGTCCTATCTTTTAACCATTTATTTCGCTGTGAGAATACCTTCTTTTTATTCCATTGCAGCTTAGCTTCTTTAGCTTCAGGTTAGCTTTGTCCCACTGAAAATGCAGCTGAATGACTTTGAGAGGAATTTGAACACTGGTTGTATCTGAAAGCAGCGGAGTGGGACACTGTGGAGATAGGACCAAATGGACTCTTTTTTTGTCACGGTTCAAAAAATGCCATCTCTCCCGATGATCATGAAAGGATGCCGGAGACAAACTGTTGCTGCACAAGCATGCCCCAAGGAAGTCCATACTCAAACTGAAGATGCACACAGACATCTACAGTAACAAAGAGCACACCTTTTTACTAAGATCTAGGTTTGCTCCCCATTTGATTTGGGATTCACTGGGACATGCTGGAGCTTCCTGGCAGTAGAGCGATATAATTAGCTGTGCTTTGGGAGTGGATTTGTTCATCTGAGTTGATGTCAAGTTTGAGGGAGACTGTGGCCTGCAGAGATGATGTCACTGAAACGTGCGGTGGGGAGAAAACAGTGGGAGCCCCTGGCAGATTTGCAGACCTGGGAGGAAAACAGTAACGATGGCCTTGGGAAGAAAGGGCAGTGGAGGCAATTACCGAGTGAGACATTTCACAAGGCAGTTCTGCACTGAATGCCAGAGCAGCAGTGATTTAGTGTTAGGGGCGGTCAAACTAATAGCAACAAAAGATATTTAAAAATACTGAATTGTGAAACTAAAGGGTAAATGCATAACTGCCGCATAGGATTCATTGTTGCAAGATATTGCTGAAACAACGATTTCATCAGAGCTCAGATTTAGCATGGGCTAAATCAGCTTGCTTGGTGACAAGTCTGTCTTTTCAACTCTGCTACTGATGTTGTGAAACAGCTTTATCTAGTGATCATTCCTATCCATCCCCTGTGTCACCCTGCCTAGCCCTGATATCCTTTTTGAGATGCCTGTTCACCCACTGAAGTCTATATCCCTTTCTGCTGTTTTTTTTCCCTTTCTTGAGAAAAAAAAGAAAAAAAGTTCTATATAAGTTTTCATCTTTTACTTTAAAAACTGTGGAGCATTGTGAGCATTCAATTCTTCGAGATCCTCAGCTGAACAGGCTTCATCTCGTAGTTCCCCGGGTTTATCAAAGTTGGCCTTTTTGCAGGGAAGAAGCTCAGTTCCACCTCTCTTTCTAACTTAAAAGTAGGTCACTCTGCTGAAAATATGAATGCATTTAAAATAAAATGCCGCCAGAACACAACAGGAGTGAACTCCCTGAACTAGAGCGTGAGTCAGGGAGTGTTAGCAGTGAGTAAGGCAGGTGAAGGCTAACTCATTACTTGTAAATGAGCGGGCAGCTGGCAAGAAGCCGTTGTAACCTGTAGTAGAAAGCTTTGAAAAAAGCTCGATGGCTGAAAGGTGGGTTATAAGGCAGAGACACTGCCAGTGCCGAGGCAGGGAGCCATGGCACGGGTGTGAAATAGCCTCCTGGGGCATGGTAGCTCAGGGGCGGCTGTAGCCAAGACCATGGAGGGTAGACAAGGAGACACAGAAATGGTCCCTCGGGTGCAGCTCAGAAAGGTGGAGCGGTGATTACTTCTTCTGAGCCCAGGAAATGGGGATTTTTTTTCTGATTCAGAGAGTCTGCGGGTGACAAGGGAGGTAGTCAGAAGAAAGCTGGAAACCCGGAGGTGGGGAAAGGCAGGCAATTCCTATTACTGGAGCTGCTGGCGGGTGTGATGCAGCGCAACACTTCACTGCGGCACTCACCTCTCCGACAGCAGGGCTGGGTGGCTGTGCAGTAAGGGAGCAAAACATGTGAGGGGTCTAGAGCACAAGTCTTATGGCGAGTGGATTGGAGAACTGGGGTTGTTTAGCCTGGAGAAAAGGAGGCTGAGGGGAGACCTTATCACTCTCTACAACTACCTGAAAAGAGGTTGTAGAGAGGTGGAGGTCGACCTCTTCTCCCAAGTCACAAGTGAAAGAACAAGAGCAAATGGCCTCAAGCTACACCAGAGGAGGTTTAGGATGGATATTAGGAAAAATTTCTTCACAGAAAGGGTTGTTAAACATTGGAACAGGCTGCCCTGGGAAGTGGTGGAATCACCATCCCTGGAGATATTTAAAAGACGGGTAGACGTGGTGCTTAGGGACATGGTTTAGTAGTGGTTTTGACAGTGTTAGGTTAATGGTTGGACTCAATGATCTTAAAGGTCACCTCCAACATGGACAATTCTATGATTCTGTGATTCTATGATTCTATGTGTGTCTCGGGAAGGTGGCTGCTTTAGTGCCATGGGTGATTGAGCATGATCCACAGTGCACAAGTATGACCAAACACAGTCACGGGGTGCTGAGGGAGATGCAGCAAAAGACCATCAACATGTCCAGATGAGAGAAAAATCAGTCTCTGAGAACAGCAGTTGGATACAAAAAAACCTGATGCCAGGGCCCCGGGGGCACCACCAGCCCTGACTGTCCCTGCCCAGCCCTCCAGGCGTCCCCCACAGCCCAGGACCCCATGTCAGCCCCCGGGGCTGTCAGCCCCTGCCCCAGCGATGCTGCATCAGGGCCGGTCTCCAGCTCCCCACAGCCCTGCCCGGTCATGGGCCCCACAGAGCTGGGCCCACCCGTGGGCTCATGTCCTGTCCCCATCCTCAAGGAAGTGCCCGGGGCTGGGGCTGCCCTGGTGCTTCCGGCTGCCTTCTCCTGGCCCGGGGTGGGACAGGCTCTGGCTGACAGGCCCTGCCCCGAGGGACCCCCATGGGGAGCTCCTGGCCAGGAGTTTGCTGAAGGAGTATTCACTTCTGGTCAATCGGCTGTCTCAGGACACTGCATCTGGGGCCAGGAGACTGATTTTGTAGCACCTGGGTATTGAGGCCATGGCGATGCTGATGTGTTGCCTGTATCACATTTCTCAAGCAGGAGATAGAAGAGGTTTTGTACTAGGCAAAAAAACCCTTGGATTGATTCCTGCCAGCACGAAAGCATATGGCTGCACCTGTGTATCCCACCTCCCTGTTGCCCCTGAGCAGGACCCTTCCTGCTCCCCTCCCCACCACGGCTCCCGTCTGGTGACTGCTGGTGACTCCAGGCTTGGGGAGTTTGGTAGGTGTCGGTGGGGAGTCATGGGGATACACAAGGTGCCATCTCACTCTGTAAGAGCTGCAGGGATAAGCAGCCATCCCTGATATCTGTATGTTGTGCAGGCAAAGCCACAGAGCTCTCCTGGAGCCTATGGAGCTGGGATAACAGTGCACGCATGGTGCTCCAGCCTGAGGAGCTGATTCCAAGATGCCGGAGTACAGTCACAGGATGATACTTCCAGAGCAATCTAACAGCTGGCTGTCTCCAGTACAAATACTAGACCGAACAGACTTTTTTGTCAATAAAAAGACAGGTGTTCAAATATCTAAGTCTTTCATATAAGGCTGACTAAAACTTTTTGAACAAAAATATTTGCAATTATTTCACACTTAAAGTATTTTTGTCCCTTTGGTTTAGCTAGCAAGATGTGTAAGACAGAAGGCAGACAAGTTTCCTGCGGTAGACTTTTTGTCAGACCTTTCTGAGCAAAAGACAGTATGAAATAATTCCCCATTGCAAAATGGCCCTGAGCATTTTTTTGTGAGCTTTTTTTTTGTTCCTGCTCAGGTATCACCAGTGTTCCTCGCTGGCTGAAAGGATTTGAGAAGCAGATTGACTCAGTGGAAATTCGGTCAAGCCAGATGCACGTGCCTGCAAGAGAGGTGATGAATCCTGTGTTGCAGGAATAAACAAGGTCAGGATTCACAAAAGAGAACCAGGTACCGCTGAGACATGGACATGCTGGTCCTGTTGCACTCTCCTTTAGCCTGGAGATGGTCTTATAGTTTTCTCTAGCCTTGACCAACTGCCTCTGGATGTTTCTGGGAGTATGGGGAGGGGGGGAAACCTGTATTGATGTGGGTACTTGTTCTTGGAAACCTGTTCACATATTCTCATTTTCTTAATTTCATTGAATTTGGATGCCTCTTAAGAGTTAGTAATCTCTATTGCCCTATTGAGAAGCTAGACGCTTTTTGTTGAATAACACCCTCACTTCCTAAAGAACAAAGCAGCGTGGATGGTGAATATCGCTCCAGCATGAATTCTGTGGTTTGAGAGAGGAATTTGCAGACATGTTGGAGAACATGCAAAAAGGGATCAAGGCTGTCTTATGATCAGTGCTGCAACCTAAGCATTAGGCAGCCAATTCAGGAAGCTGATCCACAATGCTGCAGGCAGAAGGCTTGTGTATCCTTGAGGAAGACATTTCTATATATCAGGGATTATTTGGGGGGAAAAAAAAGACAAAATGCCTGTGGACAGAGAAGTCTAAGTCAGGGGTCCTCAAAGTCTTACTGAGTGTGCAGCCTTTGTGTTCGATAGATGTAACATTGAAAATGGACCTTGGGAAAGTTTGCATGTAAAATCTCCCAGGGGTGTATGGTTCTAAGGGTTAATAAAGTCTCTTTAATGATGTTTACGTGCTTCAAAATGGGTAACTGTGGGTTTCATCCTAGACCACTGAAAGCAAGCAGTCCTTTTGCAAGTCTTACATTACCAGCACTCTTGTGCTTTTGGACAGACTAAAAATGGAATGAGAATTGCAAATTTTTTTTGGTAATAATTGTTTCAGGGCTCTGCAAGTTGATTCTCAGTGGGTGGAAACAGGTAGCAGTGCAGAAAATAATCTCTTGCTGGTAAACTGAACAAATATAAATGTAGATGCAGAGTATAAAGGGATTCTAGTAAATGTAGACCTGATACCTGAGATAGAAATGGTGGCACAGCAGAGCAGTGCTGAACTCCATTCATGCAGGTGTGCCATCCCTGACAGAAGCCCAGTATCAGCAAATTCATCTGTAGAAAGCAAACAGAAGAGCTTTCTGTCCCTACTTCAGTTTGTGTGGGGGCTAATAAGACTGAAGGGGAAATTATGCGATTCAGGCACAATATGGGGCTGCCTGACAGATTGCGGACAGATGTAAGCTTGCTTTGCCTGTGCTTTGCACTGACTGAAGCTCAGCTAATATATTCTGTTTCTCCGTCAGGCTTATTGCATCAAGCTCAGCATTGTGCTGATAATGCAGTCACGTGGCTTCTGCATCCGAACTGTCTTCCTTCCTACCAGCTTGAAGTAAACTTGCATCTGTCTTCAAAATATGAAGTAGACGTAACCTTCTAACAGGCCAGCACTTCCCAGCCTGCATAACGTGGAGCTGGGACATGCTCAAAGCAGGAGGGAAGGGATCAGAGGCTGGCTCAAACTCTTTGGAGTAGAAGGGATTTGAAGATACGTGGTAGTACATAGGCAACCTGGAAGGGGTTACAGTGAGTGGGAGCAGATGGTAGCTCGACTGACAAGTGGGGATGCTGAGCATCTAAGTGTACTAAACTAACTGGGTCCCTGGAAGCAGAAAATTGAACAGTGTGTATTTCACACAGCCTTGTTACTATGGCTATTCCCTGACTAGCAGATTACACCTGCGTGTGACCGTCTTGCTTTATTCCTGTGATGTGTTCCCTACTTGTGATATAGAGCAACCAAGCAATTTGATTACTGCCATGCTGATACGGGTGCTTTGAGAGCTTTCATTTGGACACAAGATGTCATTTTGTCATAAAAATGGAGATATTGATTGCTCCATAAATTATACTGATTATATATGCCAGAGCATAGCAGGGACCAGTGAGATGGCTAGAGAATGTCAGGAAGAATATACCTACTTAATTCTGAGCAGGAGAAAATGTAACTCTTTCATTTACAGTATTAGTCAATATTCCTATATGCACCCACAGTTAACTCTTAAATGCTTTTTGCTTTAAATTTTAGACTTCAGGTAAGAGCTCTTTATTTTAAACTCTTTTTTTTTTTAAACTGAAATAGAGAGTAAGATTCTAATGTTCTTTCATGCCCTAAGTGCCCTATTCCGCTATAAACCCCATTATTTAGAAGAACTACCCATACAGCACAGTTACCACAAAGACAAAAATTTTGGGCAGACTCAAATTTCCCCTTTTTCCTAAACAGTACACACCATTCCTATAAAATGCGAATGGATTTTTCCACATTAGCCTTGTCCTAATATGTAAATATGTATTCTCTCCTGTACAATGGAGATGCTTTGCTAAGCTTAAGCAGATTTTGTTCAGTGTCAAAATGTGTATGTCCGCCACTTCCAGCTCATTTTCCAGAGAAAAGGATGTAATAAGTGCAAACATTTATAATCCTAACAATTGATGGACATGAAAACAGCAATTCTTGCTACAATAGAAGTGTGTGTGTAGAACATAACCACCGGTGAGAATATTAAATTACTAACTCAAATTTGTACAGTAACAAAGATTGACACAATTTAGCAATCATTTTATTTTTATAATGTAAATATAAAGTTGCAAATGTATTTATTTATGAGGCCTTATGTTTAGTCTTGTGTTTAGTTTACCATTTACTGTTTAAAATGAATACCTTCCGTGCCTCACAAAGCTTATACAGCTTCTCTAGGACCTTCACTCATTGACCAAAATGGCCCTGTCCTGGTTTCCACTGTGGCAGGATCAGCTCCTACGCTTTTCTGAGATTTCTAGTATAGAGATGCTGAATGTTTTTACCTCTGGGTGACACTTGCAACCTAATGTGTTGCTTAAACTAAAGGACGTTTTCAATGAATAAAAGACTATAGTGTATGAGACTTCTGTGAAGTTAACACAGGTGGTTTGGGACCAAGGAGAGCATTCTAGACCCCTTCATAGAAGGGGTTACAGTGGCAGTGGACAAGGGAAGATCTGCTGATGTCCTCTACCTGGACTTGTGCAAAGCGTTTGACACTGTCCCACACGATATCCTGGTCTCTAAATTGAAGAGACATGGATTCGATAAACGGACCACTCGGTGGATAAAGAACTGGCTGGATGGTCGCACTCAAAGGGTTGCGGTCAACGGCTCGGTGTCCAAGTGGAGAGCAGTGACGAGTGGCGTTCCTCAGGGGTCGGTACTGGGACCCGTACTGTTCAACATCTTTGTTAGCGACATGGACAGTGGGGTAGAGTGCACCCTCAGCAAGTTTGCTGATGATACCAAGCTGTTTGGCGAGGCAGACACGCTGGAGGGGAGGGATGCCATCCAGAGGGACCTGGACAGGCTGGAGAGGTGGGCCCACGCCAACCTCATGCAGTTCAACAAGGCCAAGTGCAAGGTCCTACATCTGGGTCGGGGCAATCCCAAGCACAAATACAGGCTCGGCGGGGAATGGCTGGAGAGCAGCCCTGTGGAGAAGGACCTGGGGGTGCTGATTGATGAGAAGCTCGACATGAGCAAGCAGTGTGCGATCGCAGCCCAGAAGGCCAACCGTATCCTGGGCTGTATCAGAAGAAGTGTGGCCAGCAGGTCAAGGGAGGTGATTCTGCCCCTCTACTCTGCTCTCGTGAGACCCCACCTGGAGTACTGCATCCAGCTCTGGAGTCCCCAACATAAGAAGGACATGGACCTGCTGGAGCGCGTCCAGAGGAGAGCCACGAGGATGATCCGAGGGCTGGAGCACCTCTCCTATGAGGAGAGGCTGAGAGAGTTGGGGCTGTTCAGCCTGGGGAAGAGAAGGCTCCGGGGAGATCTTATTGCGGCCTTCCAGTACCTAAAGGGGGCCTACAGGAGAGCTGGGGAAGGACTTTTTACTAGGGTATGTAGTGATAGGACGAGGGGGAACGGCTTTAAGCTGGAAGAGGGCAGATTTAGATTAAACATTAGGAAGAAGTTTTTCACTTTAAGGGTGGTGAGGCACTGGAACAGGTTGCCCAGAGAGGTTGTTGAAGCCCCGTCCCTGGAGGTGTTCAAGGCCAGGCTGGACGTGGCCTTGGGCAACCTGGTCTAGTGGGAGGTGTCCCTGCCTGTGGCAGGGGGGTTGGAACTCGACGATCTTCAAGGTCCCTTCCAACCTAAACCATTCGATGATTCTATGATTCTATGATTCAGGTAGTATAACTCCTGGGTGCTCTGCCAGATTGCTTATTACATTAAACTTTTTTCTTATTTCAATTTTTATGAAACTCTTGAAGATAAAGATCTAACTCGAGATAACTTCTCTGAAAACCCAGAAGGACTTCTGAAGACTCTGATGATTTTGCATGTGATTTATAAAGCAAAAACTTGCTTTTCATTTTTGTTTTAATTTCCTCAAGCCTCTGTTGTGGTGTCTCAGGCATAGTAGTGCAAATTTATGGTTTCAGGACTTCAAAACCACAGCATAATTAGCAGTGTTTACTAACCAGCTGAACAAGTCACTTGCCGCCTGAATACTGGAATGATTGTTTTTCCACTTAAGAGAAAGAGTGAAGGGTCCACAGTTTTGTCGCACACAATTTTTATCAGCCAGTAAATGGAACGACAGCCTCACGTGTTGCAGCAAAGCAGACTGCAGGAGCAACATTTCTCTGTGCTGAAGATAAGCTCCTGCTTCTCCCTAGCAAGTTGCCATCTACAGACAGATGCCTTTCCGAGTGGCAAGAGATGGATAGTCTGGAGAAACACATTTAAACTTTTAGTAATCTTATGTCAAGACCACTGTAAAAGCAGTGGATTTATCCCCTGTTACTTCAGTTAAGGAATGCACTCCATCCCCAGTGGATACTCCAGTGTTTAACTACCATTAACCATCAGAAAGGTTTTCCTAAAGGTCATCTTAAATCTCTCATGCTGTAGCATAAATCCATTACATTTTCCCCCTGTCTTCAGTCACAGGGAAATTAATTCATTCAGGTTATTTTGCAATAAAATTTAAATATTGAAAAACTTCTCATAGCCCCCATTTTCTAGACTAACCAACCCCATTTTCCCATTTTTCTCATAACTCCTCCTCTTGCCTTCCTTAGACTTACTCCAGGTGGTCTCCATCTTTCCTAAAGCATGTGATACGCACAGCTGTACATAGTATTCCAGTGGAGCGCTTATATACATCACTTCTGTCTCTATGATACTGTCTTTATTCCCGAGATATTCAGCTCTGAAGCTACATCAGCAACATACATACCTACATGGCATAATATAATACATAATACACAGTACATAATAATATATACATTGGACTGCAAAGTAAAGTTCCCTAGAAATCTTCTTTGTGGTTTTTTTTTAGGTAATTTTTTTTTTAAGGGAGTGTAGATACACAACTGAGATCTTCCAAACCAAAATGTCAGTAACTGATGAGATATATGGGAATGGATGATGTGTATAGAAAAGGTGAAAGGTACAAACTGGCTTTGGTGGAAGAAAGTACTGAGCAAAACGTGGCAGTGTGTGTGGGGAGTTATAATGTGTTTTGTAAGACCCTGGGGCAGGTATAAGGAAGTAGAATCTGATGTGGAAACGGAAATGAACCTAATTAAAGGACCTGGAGAATTAATATGCCTACCTATTTAGTACTCAACCCTTTCAGAGCTCTTCTGATGATTACACCCTACAGCACGAAGAATTAAATCCTTTAGTCTTATTCTAAACAAAACTAAAACAGGTATCAGTGCATTGGCTGTATTTTCATTTTCTTCAAAGGGGGAATATCTAAGTAATCAAGACCCCAACCTTGGTTGCTGGAAAATAGCGGAGCTGAGGTGTAGAGAATAAGCCTTATATTGCCTTGCAGTGAGTGTTTACTCCTTGAGCCATGTTTTAGAATAAGTGGAGATCCCTATAGGTTCAAATGCTTCCTTGCACTTCATTTGGATGTATGCTAGGAGGCCCTAAACTCAAGCTTTCTGGAGTCCAAGTCAGGAGGGCAGATTCCTGTCTCTGTCACCGAACACTTGAAAAGAACCAGTAAATCTCAAGCACTTCTCTTCTTAGCCAAGGGAGTGAAATTTGAGGAATTACACAAGTGACGAGAGCGTGCGAGAGAAAGTGATAATGGCGCTCAGGAACGGGAAAACAGTGGTAAAAGCAAGATGTAGTAATTTCCCTTTTCCTGTTTTCTTGAATGCATAGCTATTTGTGGAACAGGGAAACATAGTCTAGAGGGACAGACTCTGACGCAGCAATAGTTTGCCCGAAAGGAATCCACTGCTTGCTTTCCCCAGTGCCCTTTTCTCGTGCTTTCCTGCCAGTTCACAGATTAGTTCACTGCCATAAGAAATGGGTCATCTCAGCAGCACCGTAGCATATGGGTCATCTCAGCAGTACCACAGCAAATGCGGCAGAGCAGAGCGAGGACTCGGGCTTCTGAGCCTCCCCAGCTCACTCCGGGCGCCAACGGGCAGCCAGCTTTTCTCCTGACACAGTTCAGTACCCATCATTTTGGGGGCAGTGGTGGTCAGGGTGGCTATCACTACAGAGATTAATCCCTCCCTGTGTTTAAATGTCACAGATCGGGAACCCTTTCTGATTTTACTCCAGCTGCCTGTACTCCCCTTTGATTCACACTGGAGTTTGACTTTTTTTACCTCCTCAAAATGGAAGCTTTAATTGTCCTTGTGTTACATCTCATTGCGGTTACAATACATGTAATTAGATGACCTCAGGCAAAAACTGAGTCTTACAATAAATTGGCATTGCTATTGGCTGCTGGTCTACTGACCCACTGCTTCTCATCTCTTGCATTTACTCCAAAAACTAAGCGGTTTCGTGTTTCAAAGAAGTATGTATGCCAAAGAAGTTTATGTAGGCTTCTACCTACTGCCCTATAATACTTGTCTTTATTGCACATATCCAGTAGGCATATAGTAGAGCAGCCATTAAATGTAATGTTCAATACATATGGCCAAAGGAAGTGTGTTTGGAAAGCATGGCTAATAGTGTAGGGACAAATTCCATTTTGTTTCCCGCAGATACTAAGGCTGACAGACTGTTAGTTGCATGATCATTAGCTAAAGTAAGCTCCACAGCAATGCTTGAGGCAAAATAATAATAATATGATGGCAGATGCAGCAGGAACAGCACAAGTCAGCAGCACCAGTTAGCGATTCTTTTGCTTATTAGCAGAACATTCAGATTCCAGCCAGAATCTTTAGGTTGTTGGGTTTTTTTTTCTTAAATTTTCTTTCTGAATCCTTCCTATATTCAGGTCTTACTCCTTTATTGACATCAGTTTTTCAAAGCAATATCTAGAGACTGTAAATTCTGTTTTCTTTGATCAAGCATGTGGGTAAGGGGGTTCTTTATGGCCTAAGAGAGGCTGTTTGTTTTATAACAGCATGCAGTGTTCAGGTTCCTAATTACTGTTGTACTTTTAAAATAATTTATGCACATTTATTATTAGTACTCCAAAATTATGAAGTACAAATCTGTGTCCTGATGCCTATCCCTAGGACTGGAATACAATAATATTACACCAAAAATCTGCCTGTAAATGTAAATCACCCTGCTCTTTATCATCTTTCTCCTTGATAGCCTGAAAAAAAGAGGAAGATAATAAGGATTTAAATACATACTTCATGATCTGTATTACACTGACTGTGGCAACAGTAATAGATTTTATAGGTTTGCCTAAACTCAACCAAATGTGAATCAATCTATGCAGAGTTGTTTGGACTCTGAGGGGCACATCCATGAAGAACCACAAAGACATATTTCATAATGACATATCTGCAATGCATGGTTCAATCTTAAAATTTCACAGGTGCAACAAGTTATTAGAGTTTAATTCTTTTACTTCAGTTCCCAACTGAAATCAGCCGCTTTGCCACTTTATTTTAAATTTCTTCAGATACTGGCTTGTTTCCGGCTGCTCTCTCAAGAGTGAGTCAGTTCAGCAGCATTGCTGTGACCATCTCAGTGTTGCGTTGCACTGGGAGGGACTTTAAGCCACCCTTCAGAGCATGGTTGAAATAGAACTACAGTGTCCAGAAAACTATTCCAGGAGGTGGGTGTGTGCATTTAAATCAGACTTTCCCTTCAACAAAACAACTAGCCAAGGCATTAGGAGTTACCTCATTTTTTACTACTACATAGAGGTCATAGATGTTGAGGAATTTTCTCCACTTTTCTCTTTTAAGAATGTGTCGGAAGTCCTTTATATTCTGCTGTGAACCAGGGTGCCTGCAGTCTGGTCTAAAAGGGCTTGATCACATGAAAAAAAACCCAAGTGCTAGACTGGTCTGATTTTAAAGTGATGTTTGACAGAACTGACTAAATAATGGAGTCTCCGTAATTGTGGGACATCTACAAGCACTTGTGATTTCTCTCAAGACATATTATTAGAAATTTCTCAGCCACTCCTGTTTATGTTTTTTTTTAAAGTTTCTGGGCAATAGCAAGGTGTCAGCTATTTATGCTTATTAGTCAGTAAGTCATATGGCACCCAGTCTCCGCCTCCCCCAGTCTCATTACAGCTTCAGTTCTGGGGTCCGGCATGTCAACAGACAAATTTAGAACTGTGCCTGGAGGAAGTCTTTGGGATACAAGTAGACACTTCAATACTGCCCACAATAGAGACAGATCTAGGCGGACACCTACCTGCTCTCCTAAACTCAGAATTGTGAGAGCATTTCTAGCAAGAATAACGGCTAATGCTAATGCAAAGCTCATTAATCATGAATACTTGCATATGCCACTTCATAAGAAATGAGGTGTAAACACTACTGTCAATCAATATTTTAATTGCCCAAATGTTTGTGGAAAGCCAATTCAAGATGATATGAACATGTTAAAAGTGAATTCACCCTGAAATTTCGGCACTTTGTTGTGAAAGTACTCGCAGTGGTGACCAATCTCCACCTGGATTGCTTTAAAACACTCTGGAGTTTTATCACTGCTATGATTTTTTTTTCTGGTTCTAAAATTGGTCTTGTAATAACAGAAACATGAAATTTGCTGACAGATTTCCCAGTGAGCTCGGATGGGCTAAAGCTGCTATTTTAAGCACCTTGTGAGAAAAGTGATTGGTAGTGTATGCACTGAGCCCTGATTCAGCAAGAGTCGGTGCAGGATCCCCACTTCATGTTCAAGCTACAAGAAATACTGAAGAGGAACTCTACATAAATGAATGGAGAGAAACATTGCAAGGTGTTTGGAAAAGCAAATTAGTAATTTTGTCAGTAATAGAGAGCTGAAGATTTCTCAGAAGAGTTCAGCTCTAGTCAGAGCTTCAGCTGATGAAAATGGGCAGAAATTCAATGAATTCAACAGGGTTATAATGATTTTACACTTACTCAGGATTTGATCTGACATCTGAATGTGAATTTATTTTAATCGCAATTTAATCACAACTGCTGTCAGTTGAATACCCTTATATCTCGTTGTTCTGCAACAAAGACAAAGCTGTTTTCCATCTCTGTTTGATCCTTGAACAAGCTGGGAAAGCAGTGGAACAGGCGGCTGAAAAGGCAGCCTAAACATGGCAGGATAGCCATGTTCAGACAATCTAAACCTATGGTAGACGAGAGACCTCTGAAAAAGATTTTTTTTTTAATTTAATAAGTCAACCGCACCTGGAAGTTGAAATCAGTTTTGAGGGTGATTGTCCAGATTAGCTTCCTAAAATGGCCTGGGAAAAGAGGAGGTTTTAAGAGCATTTAGTAGTTGTAGTTACTGCGATGTTGAGATCTGAAGTATGTTGAGCTGAATTGGTTCCATACTTCTTTTCATTCGACGCTGGTTTTAGCTGGAGATTATCTGCTGGCACGGCATAAAGCTAAATATGATTCAGAAGGACATCATTGTCTATAATAACTTCAGTGGTTTTGCGCTTACTTAATTTTATTTTGTCAAGATCAAATTAAGCGAATTCTAGCCATTAGGAAGGTGTGTGCACGATAAGCCTGGGGATGTAGAAGGGGGAACCAGCCTTTGGACCGCGTGGATGCCAGCCCTGACAGCTTTCATACTCTCTTCCCGGCAGGGATGGAAAGAATGATGTAGCACAGCAGATTTTATCTGCGTGTGATACTTACTGTTATTATAAGGGAATTTCAGGGTGTGGAGTTAACCCTCAAAAGTCTGTGTAACTACCTGCCTGTCATGTAGTATATATCACGTAAAATACATTCAGCATTCCCTGGTGAGTCTTCCTCTTTGTCCTCTCCTATAATTGCCTTGATCCATCATTGATCTCCCCAGTGCTATCGCAAATGAAGCAGCTTAGGCCCTCTCGACACCCCCAGGCTTTTCTCTGGCCCTCAAGCAGCATCTCCTTCAGCACCTTTCTGCTACTGTGATGTTCCTGGCTAACTGCTAGTTCTTTCCAAATCCTGACTTACACAGAAGCTGTGTACCGCGTACTCCTCAGTGTTTCATGATCTAAAGGAGGGAAGGAATGCTTTTCGGCATGCAGGCTTCATAGAAAACCACAGTAAGCTGGGATGGAAGAGTTTAAAATGAGCAACATCCAGTCCAACACAGGGCTTGTTTGTTTGGGGTTTTTTTTTTGCTTAAAAGTGGTGTATTTTAACACCTTGGGGTACCTCACATGAATGAAGTCTCCTGAGGTTAAAAAAACAAAAACAATGTGTGGATAATACCTGCAGGGTGTTAGGTTTTAGTACAGAATAAATGAGTTCAGCCTGAAAGGGTGTTTGGAGAGAAGAGGAAGAGGCAGAGTTTAGCACTTTAGCTCACTGAGTTTTTCTTGCAGTAAAACTGCCATGGTCAGTCTCTCCTGCAAATTTATCACATGCCCATTATTTGCTCCAAAGTAAAGAAAACATCGTTTTTCCTCGGGAAGTGTTAAAGACAAAGCCTTAGTCTCCCTTTCCAAGCCTGCCTGCCTTTCTGGGCAGCCTGCCCGCAGTTCAGGGTCCCTGTTTATCCCAAGGAGGGCAAAAAAAAGTGCAAAAAGGCTTTTCTAACATCCGCAGCTTTCCAGGCACCAGAGGCAAGGCTGCACCTGAGCGAGGGGGGACAGTGGGAGCCATGGCACGGGGTCGCTGCTGAGCCCACCTCCCACAGCTGACAGAGGGGGTCCCCGGTGAAGCTGCAGGCAGAGAAAGTCACACCAGGCGTGTAGAAAGCCGGGGAGCAAAGTGCACCCCTGCCCAGCTGTGTGAAACAGCCCACGGTGGGAAAAAAACATGTTGTGTCCTGCCTTTAACAGGGCAGCAGAGCCCGGGGTTTCCCTGCGGCCACCTCGGGAAGCATCCCTTCCCGGGGTTTTGCTGGGACTTGGTAAGTCCACGCAGCCTCTTCTTGAAGGCTGTGGCTTGCCATCTTAGCTGGCTCCTAACTATATGTTTGACTCTGCGCGTTGCCTTGCATGCCAGAACATAAAAATCAAACCTCCTTTTCTTTGCGGCTTATTCTTTTTTTGATCTCTGGAAACTGTAGCCCTGGACTGTGTTTTCAGTAATTGCAAGATTTATTTTTATGCTTCTGTACATTAATCACATTGGAATGGGAGGAAAGCAAAAATAGAGAGGGAAGTGCATAATTCTTGAACAGGAAGAATAAAATCAAAACATTCATATCTAATTTTCTAAGACTTTTGAAAACAATGGTGCAGTTTGGGGGGAAAAAAAGTAGAAAGAGCAAGCTGCCAAAAAAGTACATAAAAGCTAGTCAAAACTGCACAAAAAGGCACGATGTTCCTTTAAAAAGCTACGTGTAATCACCAGGGTACCTGACTAACTGGTACATAACATGTTCATCTAAGCATAGTAACTCTCCCACTGAGAGAAACACCGTGAACAGAACAAGAAAATACATGCTTTGGAAATACTTATCCAGAATCATGACGCTTGTTCTATTAGTCAATCTGGTGCACTTTCAATGGGTAGAAGACTGTCGAGCCTTAAGTGAAACAATCACACAGAAAATACAGAGAGAAACTGGGGAGCTCAGTTTTAGAAAATTAAACTTCTGCAGAGAAGAAAATACGAGGACAAGATATGATCCTGTTGGAGTCTGCCTTAGAGGCCCTCAACATGCTACAGTAGTCCAAGCCACTGAAATGCCCACCATTTATTTATTAAGCAAAGATAAAGCTACACTAATCTTGCAAAGAAAAGAACCAAGAAGAATAAAGAAAGAACTGAAAGCTGTAGCAGTCTTGCAAAGAAATAAGTTTTCATATCTTTCTAAAAGTCTTTGAGTCTGTTATGCGTGACTTACTTCTGCCTTTGTCTTTTCTGAAAATGAAGTCCATTTTTCTGGATAATGTTTTGTGTCTTTGAGGTGAAAAATAAATCAGCAACATAAAAGCCAGCCCTGAGGAAAGGAGGGATTCCCAGTAAAGACTCTGAATTTTTGCTCTACTGATGGTCAGTGCCACTTGTAAGCAGGGTGAGGGCAGAAGGGCAAGAACTTTGGCTCAAAGTCTCTGAGAGAGGCTGAAATCGCCCGCTCCCTCCATCCTGCCACATTGGCAGGGCTCATTGCCACCTTAAGTATGGCATTGTACACGGGGCTGATGGGCTGGGTGGCAGCAAGGGGCAGTGGGAGCATCTGGCACCGTGACCTCCTCGAGGCTTTGGTTTTGCTGAACGGGACTGGCTCTGCTTCAAAGCCGCAAACTGAGCAAAATTTCTAACCCCTTTCTGAATAAAATTGAATGCGTTGTTGATGGGGCCTGAAATATTGATGAACCATCAAGATTTTTGCTTCCCGCACTCTGATTGATTTCTGGTGCCCAGTAAATGTAAGAAAAGCCCTGCACACGTGAAATGGTTCCCAGCTAAATAAATGGGAAAAAAATAATCTCAAAAGGATAGTCAATAAAGACCTGATACTTCCTTGACCTAGCTGGCTATAAAGGCTAAATTTGCTCCAAATGAAACCTGTTCTGTTATTAACGAGAGCAGATGAAGCAGACCTGAGAAGTGAACAAGTGTTATGGAAATCCAAACATCTGTTTCCAATGGTTGTCAGAGGTCATGGTGCGCAAGGGAAGACATGAGTGACCGACTCCCAAGGGACCATACCGCCACAAATGGAGTAGTTGTGATGGACTTACCCTAAAGCTGTCCTTGAACTGGGGTCTCAGTTAGAGATTTCAGTAAATGCTAAGTGTTCGGGAGAGAAAGAACAACGATTTCAGGTTTTTCTGATGCGTGGTAGGTTGGACTAGGCAGCTGCTTTCACTCTACACGGTGCTCAGTGCTGGCCAGGTCTTGAACACACGGGATGTCCCCAGTGAAACACGGGGATGAAACTGTAGCTATTGAAGAACATATTGATGGCTTTGATGCTTTCTTTGGCTGAGATGCATATGATATATTTGAATGCATTTTGGTTTTGAAATTGTTTTAGAATACCTTGACAATGGTTTTTTTCGTGGAATCACAGAAAAGGGGATCTGGGAAGCAGGGAGGCACCTCATCCATGTTTGTCCTGTTCTTAAATAGCCACAAAGGGAGATGCTCCACTTCCTTGGAGCAATCAATTTGAGTGCCTCATTACCCTTATGAATTTCATAGTGAATCTTGTATATGAGTACTGGAATTGATATTGTACTGGCTAATAATATATTACAGTATGATCTATAACCTCATTTTGGTGAGGTCCAGCATTATGTTCAGCACCAGCTGAACGTCGTCCACTCAAGCGGAGTTTTGCTGTTGACTTTGGTGGGGCTGGCTTTCATCCTGAGGCTTTACGCCAGGCCTGGAGAAGAGGGGCGGGGTTAGGATGGACATCTGAAGAACAGGCAGCAGGAAGACTTCTGCCAGCCACACTGTGGCCTGTGTGTGTCCCTGTGGACTCCAGGAATGCCAGTGTGCAGTGGGTATGGTTGTAGCACTGCGGGGAAATAGACGTGCTTTGCACAACCGAAGCTGCCATGTGGCTCTGCAGACAGCACTGACATGACCTGCCCCAGCACAGCGCCACTCTGAGCCTGCCCGCATCTGTGCTGGGAGAGTAGGACCTTTTGGACATCTGCAGAAACGAGTCAGGAATGAGTTATAAATGGAACTGCTCTGGGATTATTTCCCAAATTTCAGGGCCTATTTCTTGTTTGGGGCTGGTTGGTTGGTTGGTTTTTTTTTCCTTTCACTCAAGTTTTTATTTCAACTTGAGTTTTTAGCTCAACTTTTTGCCCCATTCTCTCCAGGCCTAGCTTGGGGCAATCTCCAGATCAAACGGGTGATGGTGCAGCTTTTCCCCCCTGAGCAGTAAGGTCCCCTCTGCCGAGGGGAAGACCAGGAAAAAACTTTCTAAGAGACAGAGTTGTACTGTTAAATGCAAAGGCAGGTGACAAGCACAGACATGGATGAACACTGCAGAACTTCTGCCACAAAATCACCATAAAGGTTGCCAAAAAAAAAACAGCAAGAGAAAATGGCCAGTCTGCAAGGCAAACCACAGCAGGCAAGTTTAATTGCCTAATTTAAAGTCCCCTAGTAAATAAAGATAGCTCTGTAGTTCTCTCTCATCACTGCAAAAGGCTCAGAAACACACAAAGAAAGATCTGTGTGGGGAAAGGACTGTGGGAGAAAAAGTCCTAGGAGTAATCACAGAAATTATGAAATCAGTATTTTTCCCACTCAGGAGGTAAAATTAGAAGTAATAACAATAATAATAGTAATAATGGTAATAACACTTTGCTGTATTTACTGAAATAACACCAACCTGGGTAAGAGATGCAGCTCCTTAGATGTTGTGCTGAGCGACGACACGGGCCATGCTTTGCAGCCAGCGCGGCCTGGGTCGCGGAGTGGCTTCAGGGAGCCCCCTGACACCAGGCAGGGTCCTCCTGTTGCATCAGTGCCGTAAATCTGCTTTTGTCTTCCTCCCTGCTCTGCCCTCTGGGAAGCAAAACACAGTGTACAGTTCCAAACTCTGAAGCGTATTAATGAAAACTGTGCTTTTATAATGATTCTCAGGACTTTTCTGGCATTTTTCTAAATTGGATGGGTACGTTACCTCAGTATGGCTATTAATGACAGTTAAATATAAATTGAGAATTAGCATCTGCCAACTTGATATGATGTAGCCCTAGCAGCCTTTTTAAGATGTTTCCTACGGAAATCATTATTCTTCAATTACACTGTTTCAGCTTTGTCAGCTAGTGTATAACATGTGTATGTTGTTTTTCAAATTAAAGAAAAGCTTGGCGTTGTAACAGCGAAGAAGCATGGCATCTGCAATAGAAATGCCAAAATCCTGGAAGCTGCTCCACAAGCATGAGTATTATGTGCAAAGCAGATGGTAGGAAACTTAAGCACATAAGGAAATACAAAAGTTTGTTTTGTGTAACTGTATTGCTACATTTTATTTAAGGTAAGTTTTTTTCAATGTATGCAATATACAGGAACACATATTAAAGCACTGGCAATGCTCTGTAGAAAAGGCACCATTCTTAGCATTTGTGCAACAATATAAAGCTGCAGAATGAGAGAGAAGACCGTTGTGAATCATAAGGATGATTTGGAAAGAACACGAAAAATGCTGCCTGTTCAGCAATCAAGAAAAGCTCCAGCCACTTCACAGGATGCAGCTTCCAACCATCACCCTGTGTAATGAAGTGAGCCAGGTTACACATGTGACCAAACGCTTATTTAATAAATGTTACCATAGATTTTCCAAGTGCATTAGTAATCCAATAAAATAATTCCCATGCCTCAATTTGATACGTGTGCATTTCTTTCCCCCTATCTAATAAGGACAAGCTGAATTACCTCAGACGGGGCCATGATGCCTCCTTAGGCACGGACTGGCTGTTGTACGATAGCAGAGCACAGCTTACGCTCTCCAGGCAGCAGACGTTCCCATTGCAGGCAGAGGATTAGAACCTGTCGAGTCAAAGTCTTAATCTCTTCTGAGTCATGAGTCAGTGTTGAAATGGCAGTCAGAGCATGCACAGGCAGCGAGAGAAAGATTTGTTGTGGCTAATGGGAACGCTAACGGAGAAAACACTTCAGCTGACTTTACTGAAAATATAGAGGACTCCGCTATGAGGACCAAAATTTAATGAGAGTACTTATAAGAATATTAGAAATAAACAACCGGGTCATGCTATGAAGAGAGGGGCTTATTTAAAACCTTCTGTTAATTTTGATAAATATAATGTAAATGTTTTGACATAAAAAGAAACATGTCATGTCATAGTAATCTATGAACCAAGAGGATTCATGAATCCCATAGCTAATGCAGGAAAGATGGACATCAGCCGAGTAAAACCACTATTAAACAAACAGCTGGTTATTGCTAAATTACTTAATGGTAAAATCATCACTGCCATAAATATCATATCTCTTATAGTAATAATATTGTACCGTCTAATATATTCATCCAGGCACGGTACAATATAGAGTACTATTAATTCAGAATAAATTCAGAATTAATTTCTCCACCTCCCTTCAGCCAATAAGGAACATCTGTTTTTATTTTTTTTTCTTTTTTTTTTTAAAAGAGATTCCTGAAAATGTAACTAACTCAGACAAGCACTGAGCTGCCTTCTTTTGAATGAAGCAGGGATGTGCTCCTGCAAGCAGGTATGTCAGACCAGAGATGAAGTCAGGCATGTGTCTTTTCATGGAAGCGTCTTTTTTTCTTTTCACTAACAGACCATAGACCAAAATTCTAAGGCCAAATCCTATGGCCCAAATCCTAGGGAAGAGAACTGAGAAAGACCGGCAGGAGACACTGGCTCCAGCCATGAAAGAGCGCAGTACTTCTATTCACTTAAAAACCTGTGGAAAGGCTGTTCAATAGTATTGTTCAAGACAATTGTTGGCAAAAAGAAGTGTTTCAGGGTGTGATGGGGGTACAAACCGCTAAGGTGATGTAGCGAGTAAACGTTTGTTTTCCGCCATCTAAATAGCAACTCCGTAGTTAGAGATTTCATGCAGAACGCTGGAGAGGTTGATTCTAGGATCGCTTCAGAGTCACCCTGAAAAAATGCCTCCTCCCAGGAGACTGCTGTAGCCACCCCAGTGCCCACCAACGCAGCCCCCACAGCCTCAGCTGAAGCCCCGCTGTGAGAAGCGGGGTATGCAAACCCAAACACAGTGCTGTAATGACACTGCTACGCTGCCTATAGCTCTCACTCAGCATCAGCCAAGGCAATTCTGAACCAGGCTCACCGCCTGGACTCGATTCAGGCATCTTCTGCAAAAGCAGGAGGTTTTTTTGGAATGCTCTTCTGAAGTGGCTCCTGCACTGTGTAGAAATGGAGCTACTTAACCACGAGCTTGGGAGTCAGCTCTGAAAGGGGAGGGCAGTCAAGGTGGATTTATTAACTCTACCTATAATTACCTCATTTCCTAGTGCTACGGAGCTGTACTATATATCATGCCAGGAATAATTTAGATGGATGAATATAAACACGCTGGTCCTATAACAACTGTGAGTGCGAAGTGCACTTATATATCAAAAAATAGGCATAGATAGGTAATTCAACAACAGCATGCCTGAGCTGAAAGACCATTCCACATAGCACCAAACATTTTTTCAATCCTTTTCATATGCTCTGCCTCTCTAGTTTTTTCACAGTCACCTTACATTTTCTGGAACAGCTGCTTTAGATCCAGCCTCGTCATCAGAAAACACACAATTTAGCAGGTGTATCTTATCAAATTCAATTTCTGCCTGTTTTTTTCTTTGATTCGTTAAGCTCCTTCTCCCGTTCTCAGGATGATCCATGGCAGATTGCAATCATTTCCCATTTGCAACATACCGTGGACATTTTATTGTCTGTTCTTGAAAGATGAATTACCAATGTACTAACCCACAGAAGCTAGCATATAACTACATTTGATTTCTTCAAATGCCAAGGGTTCTTTTTGAGGTCAATCTAGTGAGTTTTGGAGAATCAATACAGTGGGGCTTAAGAATAGGAATCATTAGAAATGCCCTAAATGATTAATTTAACATTATCTAGGATACCATATTTAAAACTAGTAACCCACTACCACTTTTTAATTGCAAAATATTACCAACATACCTCAACACCATGCCTTTCACATTGCACAGGACCAAAACATAAATAGAATTAATAACTTTACGTTTTCACAACTCAACTTTTTACGCAGTAGTGTGTGTTGCAGGGGCGTTTGCAGGCTGTGGGGCAGATGGTGATTGAGCTATGTAATAAAATTCATGCATAAATTACTAACGGTACAGTATCTAAGGCTAATATATTGACCAACGCTCCTGTGAACATCAAACAGGTCAGTGCACTAAGCGGTTACGAACTAGCTGATGCCTTTGGTGTTTTGGTTTTTTTGGTCTTCTGATGTAGATGGTATTGTCACTACTGCAAGAAATATATGAGCCCATTTTGCAACACTTCTCTGAATTTCACTTTAGGAAACAGTTTTATGAAGTACTGATACCCAGACTCTCAGTGGTGCTTAGAAACATTCAAGGCCTGAGTGACAGAATACCTTTAAAGTTGACTACAGCTGAAAAAGAGTAATGTGTTTATTGAACCTGACAGTGTTTCACTCTCCTCCCATTACAATTAGAAATTTAAATATAGGACAATACCCGTAGGTAAAAGCTCCTAAATCATCTCTGCACTATCCAGTTCTTTGAAGCTTATTAATTAGGGGCAATATATACAGGCATTTAACAGATTCACTAATATGTATATTCATAAAAGAAAATTAAATTTTGAAGTATTTTGAAGCATCATTGTATAAAGCTTCCTGAGCTGAACCTCCTGGAAAATGACTTAAGCCTCAGTGGGGGAGGAAATACTAAATTGTGGCTTATACTGAAAATTACTATAGACAATCTCATTTTTACACTTAAAAACATGTCCTTGATATAACCAAATGTCGTACATGACCATGTGTTTTTAACCTCTGCTCTGTTGTCTCAAACCATACTGTGCAAAGTTTGGGACAGGGAGTGTCTCTTGCTGTGGATTTGTAAAAGTACTTAGGATAATGGGATTTGCATCTTGGTAATATTGCAATGAATTATTATAACTATTTTGTATTTATGAACATCTTATGCTCACACATGGACTATTTCTTTTCATGTTATTTATACGGAGCTGCTAAGTGCAGCAAAATTGCATGAATGCCCCAGAGCTGGATGGTTGTTGTGCACATAAAAGCTTATTCATTTAAATTGCACATGTTTAGAGAGGGCTTTTGGATTCTCCTTGTTAAAAATAGCTTGGTACAGAAATACTCACATAAATTAGGACTGGAGGGCACTTTTAAGCTCTGTCTTTACAAGAAACAGGGCCATGACCTCTTCTTTCACCCTGAGGGCAAATACCATGGTGCAGTTGAATACTTTTCCCCCTGAATGTGATACCCTTGTTCATAGTGGCCGTTGGGGACAATCTTTGGAGATTAGGACAGCGACCAATGCAGGGCTGAGCTCCAATGGGGATGCAACTGGTAGCTTAGCCAGTAGCTGGGTACCAGTTCTTGAGCCTGCTCCTGGCCCTGGAGATTACAAGGATAGGTGTAGCCTGAGAGGCTCCTCGTTCATCTCCTTGCCTTTGGGCTGGATAAACTCTCCCTGTAGAGAAATACATAAATAACAAATATTTGCCTTTTTCTTTCTGAAAAACCTCTGAAGAAGTGGATTCCACAGCCTCCCCAGACAGCGCATTTTGCCATTTCTCTGTCCCTACTGTTGGAAATTTTTCCATCACGTTTAATCAAAATCTCCTTTGCTTCAGTTTAAGCTCATTATTCCCTGTGCTCGCCACATGATATCGAGAGCACATTATTTCCCTCAGCTTTATTGACACTTCTGCATTTTATAAACTAAATATTTCTGGTTCTTTTAGTCTTTCCCGGTAGGTTATTACAGAAGGGGCATGTCTTTTAGACCTCCAGTCATTCCAGTTGCTTCTCTCCGATTTCTGCCAAATTGGTCCAATCTCTTCTGGAGTCTCACACTCTTAAGAGGGGCCTTACCCACAGAATCTCGCACAGTAAAGTTACGCCATGTCTCATATGCGTGACACTCTTTATACATCCCACTGCAATGTAGGTTTTTTCACCACAACATGTTTCTGACTCATGTTTAGTCTGTGATTCAGATACCCTTGGTTCTTGTTGGTAGAACTGCTGTCAAGTTCGCATTTTCCAATCATGTATTTGCACAGCTGACTACGCCAGTCGAATATGGAGTGTTTGCATTTCTTTTATTGAATTGCATCCTGTGATATACATACAAAACTGATTAACTATTTTTTTTGCTGCTCTACATTTTGCTGATCTCCTTTCTTCAATGCCTGCATCCTCCATGTTCTTCGTTTACTAGATTTTGAGTGGCAACTTGGAATATCCTTAAGGTTTGAAAAGTTTGTTCAGCACTCTTGTAAAAATCTTAGAATCCTAGAATCATAGAATTGTCTAGGTCGGAAGGGACCTTTAAGATCATCAAGTCCATCTTCTGAAAAGGCACCTGAGTAGTAGAGCTTGTTCTACTTTTGCTCCTCATTTTGTTCTCTATTCAAACCATCACTGATAGCTTTCACCAACTAGCCCTCTTGATTGTTTATGCTTCCTTCATCAAAACAGCTTTTAGCTTTAAAGAATATGCACTGGAATGGCATCAATTACTCAATGCTTTTAACAGTTCTGTGCTTTTGACGTTTCTTGTTATAGCCAGAGAGACCACAGGCTCTTTCCGTGCTAAACAGCCCAGTATTGTTCCTGCTTTCCCAAAGGAGGTAACTAAGGACTCGGGAAGTTCAGCATATTTTTCTTGTACAGCAACAAAGAACAGCACCAGGTTTTAGCTATACATCCATGCTGGTTTTTAGACAGCCCTGGGTTCAGTCTGCGTACAGCCTTCTGCAGAATGCTTTGAGGTGCAGGAATGACGGGACGTGAGGCAAAGAAGGACTATTGGCACCCAAATTGCTAAGTGATTGCTTTCCGTCTAGCTTTCAGTTTTTTCAGGGTTTTTTTTCTTCCCCCTCCGCCTCCACCCCAATCCAAGCACCTGAATGACAAAACTTGCCACTAATTGCCAAGCAAAACGGGTAAAACACATTATGTCCCTCCTCTACAGGCTGGCCAAGCTATGCACAATAACTTCTTGTCCTTCTTCATTATTTCTTGAGCAGAAGTGAAATGGACTGTGGAGCATAGGTGACAGGTGCCAGTTTGGGAGATGACTGATCCAGAATACTGATCCAGATATTGTGAGTGCCTCACTCTCTAACACATACTTTCTTTTAATGTGTTTGTTTGTCTAGTTCTATGGACTAATACAAATATTTTATCTGTGTCACTCATTTTCTCCCTTTGTATTTTACCAAAGGGTTAATATTTGTATGTAAGCAGAGTGGGATTCAAGGGCAAAACAACGATCAATATTACTAGAGGCTGTGGGATGTTAATTGTCCAGCCCTGCTTCATGGTTTGTTTTGCTGTTGTTTTTTTTTTTCAAATCTTTTCCTTTATTGATTCCCTACCTCCCCATTAATCCCTTCCAGAAAAAAGGAAGGCTGTCCACATCTTTCTAAATAAAAGTGACAGCTTGGGTGGTAGCTCTCAGATGAACAATCATCGGCTATTTGTGCCAGGAATTGCTCGTGTTATTGAGGGCAAGTGCAAGTAAACAGAGGTTACCTACTACTTCTTTAGTTGCTACCTATCCTCAACACAAAGTACCACGACAGCACAGCCTGTGTATCCTAACATGACACAACAGCATGTACCAGAGATGCTCAGAGATGTTGTACTTGATACTTGGGAGTTCTCTGAATTCCTGGCTGCTTTCTGAGACGCAATAGTGGGCACCCAGACTGCCTGCCTTTACAAACTGGAGCCCTTCCAGCGACACCTTCTGCTCTAAAGGACCTGGCATCCTCTCTCACCCCTGCCGCTGCAAGAGCAGCTGGGAGAGCCAGAGCCGAACGGTGCCTGGGTCCCATGCAAACTGCCAAGATGTGCATCCAGGAGGAGCCCAAAGGGTAGGTTTCTCCCTGGCTGGGAGGTTTCACTGGCTGGGCAGCCAGAGGCAGGACTGGGGGAAGGAGAAGGGGCTCTTACGGTCAGCTAGTAAGGAGGGGTCCTAATTAACCTTCTTGTCCTGGAGCGGCTACATAGATGTATCATGTGATTCTACACTATGTGTGTAAGGTGAGAGTTTGGAGGGATTTCACCGCAGAGGAATGGCCACTGCTGGCAGACTTTAGAGCATCGCAATCTCCAGCCACTACTGGTATAGGGGAGAAACCAGGCTACAGTCACATCCCATGCCTGGATCTCTGCTCTGGGACAGAGGTTGTCATTGTGCACGCTTGCTTTGTAGGAAACAATGGGTGTATGCATACAAATTCATGTTTCCTTCTATTTTTTCTCCCTCCTCATGTAGTGTTTATCTTGTACCTGAATGTAGCCTGGCCTGTGTAACTCATTAGTACTCGATGATCTCTTGAAACGCAAGAGTCTTCTGAAGTTTAATTATCAGAGAGTCTCAAGCTATAAACAGACTATATCATACCCAAGGGGGACCAGAGCAAACACTCCAATGTAACAAATATTTGCCTTGTGCCATTACTTTATCAGCGACTACTATTGGAATTACTGCTTTGACCACAGGTATTACACGTGGGGGTTGAGCAGTGAGCCAGCAGTCTCTCCTTTACAAGAAAGGACAAAGAGGAAAAGGCAGCCCTTGGTGACAAACACTTGCAAGAGGCAGATTCTGAGGAGCTTTTTAGTAAAGGCAAAACAAACTAAAAAAGTAGGGTTTCAGAGCATCAAAAGCATGGCTGCAAGAACAAAAAGTTGGCGGTGCTGAGAATGATAGATCGACACAAACACAGCGTCTTTGGAGTATGGAACATCAATATCACAAACAGATGAAAAGCGATTGAAAATGAAAACAAAATCATAATACGTCTGGGGAGACAAGGAAGTTACCAGTCAGAGGGAGGGGCATTAATTAGGACATGCAAAGTAGAAAATCACTTAGAGACACAGAACCCATTAACAGCTCATAGCCCCAAGCTAAATTCAAATAGGAGACACAAAAATGGCACTTACACACTGTCTGACACACATGGGCTACCGCTGTGATGAAAGCAAAGCTCAGTTCTGCAGTGGTTTATGAACTATGGCAGTATCCCCCTGAACCGCTTTTGCTTATTGATGGGGAGGATGGCAATACTCATCCAGACAAAGCAATGCACGAGCGTGACCCCAGTGCCCACACCACAGGGGTGAAAGTTCCTCCGAGCTGAGTGGGGTGTTGAGGCTCATCATTGATGAAAAACTTCTCTTGCACAGAAATAACATTAAATAGCTCAGGACAGTGTCATCACACTCCTTAGATGCAGTCATCAGGCGCAAGACAATCTGGTTGACGGAAATTTCCAATAATTGCACAAAAGAGAAGCCCTGTGACAGTGAATTTCACGAGTGTGCCTGGAGCGAAGTCTCACAGCTCACCGAGGTGCCATGCACAGCTCTTAAATGGTAGAGTAGTCAGTAGACAAAGACTGTCTAGCACAGACAAAAATAATGGAGTCTGTCATTACACACGTAGGAGATTCCCTGGCAACTCCTAACTCAAGTAATTTGTTAGCAAGCCAAGGAATACAAACATGAAACAACTCCTATGATTCTGAGAACATGTAAAGGCTAATGTGCACTTCAATAAGGAAATAAAATCACCAACTGGTATATACTTTGCAGTTTTAAACAATTCTGGGATGCTGAAAATCTCCAGCTATGAGTCTTCCACTCAACTCTAATTTCTTCCTGAGCACATCATCATGTGAAGCAGAAACCACCAAAATTACATACACGTGAATCTCTTAAAGAGCAAATGCCTCAGGAAAATAACAGATACTAGACTGAATGAAATTTCACGATGCATACTGGTTTATTTCAGAGTCCAGCAACTTCTTATTTCCAAAGGTGTTCAGAAAAGAGCATGGAAACATCTAAGAGAAGCTGCTATGAAACAGTGGAAAACCACGGAGAAGAGGCAAGTTGCGGGGGTCCTTCCTTCAAGCAGTCTCTGGGGAAGGAAAACTTGAGGAGAGCAGCATAGGAAAGGGGTCTTGGCTTTGGCCAGTCTAGTATTTGACAGCATAGGAAAATGGGGGTTTAGACTATCACTGAGGGTGACAAGCCCAAACTTTGTTTCCTAAATAGCAAGCTTGCCTAGGGAAGAACCATTTAGCCTCAAAAATGAGTCAACGCTGACATTTGTGGTCAGCACTGACAGAAGTGTCAATTGTTTAGGAAGAAACTATACTTGCTGTCAAACAGGGTTACTAAAGGTAAGCAGGCAATTAATGCTCAGGACCTTGAACCCTCAAGGGTCACTGCGTAAGCCTCCTGAAAAATTAGTCCAAATACTCTTTAATATTTTCTTTGACTGGAAAAGTTAGGACCATGCTATACGTGCATGGGAAGTGGATACAACTTCATGTTACTTACGTTCACAAGAGATTCCCACATCCACTGTTTGGGAAAGAAACACAGGGAAGTGCAGGTGATGCAAGTGTTCCTCTGCCTTTGGTGTTTCCTAATTCATGTTGTCTGTTCTTCACTTATCCTGTCACAACGTTCTTGCGAGGCAGACCTGGACATGATCACATTGAGAGAGTACAGTCTTTCAGTGGTGGTGTATTTTATCTCCCCTTTGGTTTTATTGATCAACCATTAGCTTTAGATGAAACGCAGTGCTGTGATTTTGATTTAGCTGCTGGAAGACCCTCACCTATGAAGCTTGATCTCTTATGCCCTGAATTCATTCCTCAAGGTAGGTCTGAAACTGGGGCTGAGGGGTTGGGAAGTATTGTTCCTCCCTCTGCCGCGTTAAGTCTTGTCTTTGTTACGGGTGTAACCATTAATGGGTCCGTTGTGGTATGGCGAATTATTTGCGAGGAAACTTCTCACTCCAAGAAATGCGCTCGTACGCCTCCAGCCACTCAGGAGTAAAGTACAGATTGTGCCCACACAGGGCTGCATTGCTCATTCCCAGGATGTTAGGAGATCTAAACGTTTTTGCTCAACTTTGACTTTTAAACAACTAGATCTTTCTTTCAAATGAAGCAAAATTGTTGCAGGAAAGATTCTTGGCAGCACGTTTTGCCCTGGCTTCCTGAGGAATGCACTTGCTTTAAAAACTGAATGAAAAACCAATGGCACATAAAACTGCCTTATGACAATGCTGGCAGTTCTACCAGTTTCTCATCCACCCACGTTTACCAACCACTATGCATTATGTTAGAATTGTAACTTTGAAATGATAACCTCTGAGGACATGCTTTTTAATCCCCTGTACCTCATTTTCTACTTTAAGAGTATTGCGGAAGTGCTATTTGAATAGCGGGTGCCAGCCTTTAAATGTCTGCGGTGATTATAATATTCTATTAATAATAGTGTTGAAAAAGTCCTGGATTCTCACACTCAGAACCAATGAGAATATTTTAGCCACCTGTACACCTGATATTTGCTCCAGCAGGGAACAAAAATCTCAGTATTTTCCAGCCAGCTTAGGTCCAGCATGGAACAAGTCAGTGTTCTTTTGGCTTCAGAAAATACTCTGTTACAGTGACAGTTTGGGTATTGCTGCTTTATATCCCATGGAACAGCAAGTATGATGTACAGTATGGCTTTAAAAATCCTCTCGTGCAATATTTACCTTCTTTTGCATTAATCCTTTTTTTTCTTAGCAACCGAAAACAAAACCAGTCGATAAAGATGAAAATGTTCCTGCTCTAAACAGGAAAGTTTCAAGTTTTGTGGTTGAGAATGTCAGCACCAGACTTCCAACATGACATGCCGAGCCGAAGACCCAAATTATAGACCACTCCAAACATAAAAGTTTAAAAGACAGCCACTCCCCGCTCTCAAAAACTCCTCTGCATCTTTTTGGTTTCTTTAAGAACACATTGTTGATGATGATGTCTTCCTACTGTATTTACCCAAGCCCAGATTTATAAAAGCCAGGCACTACCCAGCTGCAGCTGGAAGTCGAGATTTGCTTGGGTGATGGCAGAGAAGACTGCCCAGCGGCTAGGACGGGCTCCTCGCATAAACTCAGGCTCATGGGATGTGGCTTTCTCTCAGGCTCTGCCTGCAGCCCAGGATCCAAGTGTGATCTGGACTGATCCCCAGTTGCAGTTGCTCACTATCTCTGACAATCACGGGGTCCCTACCTACGGATAAGGAGCTTAACTTTATATGCTTTGCTTTGAAGAACTGGCGCTTTTTTAGATGAAAATCTAAAAGCTATCATAGCATTTAAGACCAATAATAAGATTTTATGTCTTGATCATATTAGATTATGATCTTTGCAGTGACACAAGCTGAGTTTTACCTAAATAGCTTGATGAGGCTCAAATGCCTCATGCTAGCTTCTCGTTCAGTGGTGCATCAAATGCAGGGAGCAGAAGAGGCTGAGATGCCACCGCAACCACGCGGGCATGCCAAACAGCACCAAAAGATTTGACTGAAGCAGATATGCCCAGGTAATTATGACTGGTGATCCATGCCCCCTTCCCCTCTGCCCCTTGCTGACTTAAGACATCCTGCCGCAGGTCAGTGTGTGCAGGGGACGGTTCCCACAGCTGTACCTGAGATTGGGACACCAACACTTCCACTCCCAGGTCTGCACGCACAGGAGGTTGGCTTCTGCCCCTTGTCACTGGCAAACCTCTTTACCAACGGGGACAGTCCGGGCCCCCTAACCAACTCCTGGATTACGCTGGCTGCTTACTTGCAGTCATGGGTACATTTTGGTGCGTGCGATGGACCGCTGGTGATTCCAGCCAGTGCTTCCCAAGAGACTCAAAGCTGCTGAAAACACTAATGCTAACCGGTGCCTTTTAGAAAGACAGCCATCTCCGAATGGCTAATTGTTACCCTAACTGCTGATCGCTCGAAATATTTGCTTTCTATTTGGGTTCACTGCCCTGAAATCATTCATCATCCCCCCGGAGAGAAGAAAACGATCGCGCTCAGCGTTTTAATGCCGCAGATATACAATATTTATAAAGGTAGCGGGCATGACGGGGCAATACTGCATTTCCTTCAAAACACCCCGAAACAAACAAACAAGAAAAGCCCCAAAGCAACCCAGCAAAGCCGAACCCCCCGCGGAGCCGCGGGCACACGCCGCTCCGGCTCCGCCCGACGGTCCGACGGCGATGAGAAGCGGCCGCCCTCCGCCGCGCTGGCACCGGGGCGGCCCAGAGGCTCCCCCCGGGGGTCTCCCCGCTCCGCTCCGCGCCGCTGCGGGGCCGGGACGCGGTGCCCGGCGCGGAGGTGGCGGCGGGCCGGGCCGGGCCGTGCCGTACCGTACCGTGCCGCCCCTCCCGGCTGTCCCCGCCCCCCGCCGGTTTGGGCCCAGCCCTCCCGGCGGCGGGGCCGCCTGCGCCGCGGTGCCATGAGAGGCTTTAAACGGCAGGTGCGGGGGAGCCAGGCAGACGCGCAAGCGGCGGCTGCTGCGGCCCGGCGGTAGCGGCGGGCGGGCGCCCTTTCGGCTCGGCGGGAGCCGCGGCGGAGCGGAGCATGTCGGTGGTGACCGGGGGCAGCGAGGCGGCAGCGGGCGGCGGCGGCGGGAACCGCGTTTTCTTCCAGAGCCCCCGCGGCGGCGGTGGGAGCGGCGGCGGCGGCGGCTCCTCCGGCGGCTCCTCCCGGGAGGACTCGGTGTCGGCGGCGGCGGCGGTGGTGCAGGTCCAGCAGCGGCGCCAGCAGCAGGGGAAAGTGACGGTGAAATACGATCGGAAGGAGCTGCGGAAGCGGCTGGTGCTGGAGGAGTGGATCGTGGAGCAGCTGGGGCAGCTCTACGGCTGCGAGGTGCGGCGCCGGGGCCGGGCTGGGGTGGAGGGGGGGGGGGGGTCCCCGGTGCGGCCGCCGCCGCAGTCCCTCCTTCCCCGCCCGCCGCTGCCTCCCTCGCCGCCGGCATCCTCCTGCCGGCCCGAGTCGCCGTTCGGCTGCGGGCAGGGGAGAGCTGTCACCGCCACCTCCAAATGACATTCCGGCCCGCCGCCACCTCCCTCCCTTCGCGCTGCCCCGCCGCGGGGAAGGTGTCCCCCGGTCCCCCCCCCACCCCATCCCCGGAGGGGACCGCCCTTTGGGGACAGGCGGCGGCTACCACGGAGCGGCCCCTCTCCTCCCGGGGGGGCCTGGGCGGCTGCGGCAGGTCCGGGGGTGCCGGCTGTGCGCCCCGGGGGGGTGTGTGTGTGCTGGGCTGGGAGCCACTGTCCCTGCAGCCCCCCCCGCCCCCGCGGGCCGGGGCGCGGAGGTGCCTTCCCCGGGCTGGGGGGTTGTCGGTCCCCGTTAGAGGCGCCCGCCGGGCCGGAGGGGAGAGCGCTGTGCCCCCGGGGAGGAGAAGGAGGAGGAGGAGGAGGGAGGCGGCTGTTGCGGAGGCGGCTGCTGCGGAGGAAGGACCCCGGCGCGGGTACGGTCCCCGCTAGACCATGGTTTTGTGTTACTCCGGCTTCCAGGAGCGGGGTAGATACTAGCCAGGAAATTTCGATGAGCGGTTGGAAGATCGTTGGGATGAGAATCGGAAATACTGGGGGGGTGGTGCGTGCGTGTGTTGCGTCTAATTTGTAGGTATCGAACCCGTTCTTTATGTTACTCTGTGTAAAAAGTGAGTGCTGCCAGGCACATTCGCCTCTGTAGAGGACAGGTGAACAGGAGGATTTTGCAATATTGTTCACAGGAATAGTAACTGTTATGTTCCATATAGAGATGACAATGTCGTAAGTAAAGAAAGTACCAGTATTTTGTTTTGTCAAAGCTTCATTAGAAATACAGACCTTCTAATCCCCAGGGCATCCTACCTCTCTACTACCCTGAGTATTTACTGTTAGAAATGATCAAAATGTTAAACCTAAACTGAGGTTTGCACATACTTTTCCCATCAGTAGTCTAATTCACTTCTATTGGAGACTTCTGAAGTGAGATTTTTTTTTTTTGAAGCCACATGTGAATTTTGCAGCAAACGTCTCTGGAGCCAGTGGCTGGATGGGGCTGTGAGCACCCTGGTCTGGTGGGAGGTGTCCCTGCCCATGGCAGCGGGGTTGGAACTAGATGGTCTTTAAGGTCCCTTCCAACCCAAACCATTCTGTGATCTCGCCCCAGGGCTCCCGGGTGTTCTGGAGCTAGGAAGGCAAGAGCTTGACAGTCCCTGAGGTGTGGATGTGAGGGCCTAAATAACCAGGCCTGAATATCTAGCACGTACATAATACAAATGTTTAAAGAAACCTCCTTTCATCTCAAAAACCAGTTTATCAGCAAATTTGTTGTAAGGACTTGCCCTCATAAAAAATGTGCATGTGACAAGTTAAACCTCCTTAACTATTCACATCCATGAACTAAGTGAAGGAAAGATATAAATGGAAACTCTGGTTAAAAATAAGCAGTAGTTGCTCTTCATCTTGGTGTGACTTGCCTCTCCAGCCTCGTGATTTGTTAGGCCACCTAGCCTGTAGGCTGCAAGGATTTCTTTGAGGTCAGAAGTGCTTATAACTGTTTGCATGACCTGATGATTTTGTCTGCATGAGCTGATAATGTAGTTAGTAGCTGGCCTACTGGATCTTTTGCCTCTGGTTTGACTCTCATGGTTCAAAACCACAAGGCCTATTTGGGCTGTGTGCTTCTGACATACAGGCATAGTTGTTCTGTGTGTAAGAAAGGAGGTAATACATGGGACCAAACCAAGGTCCAGAGGAATTATTGCTGCTCTTCACAGTATTTAAATAATTGGCTTGCTGGAGGAAAAAAAATCTGTCATTCTTTGCCTTACTGTGGTTGCCACCTCCGACTGAAATGAGGCCTGTGTTAGAAGGAGTGCTCTCCATTAAGATGGGGACCATATATGGCCGCATAAAAAGAACTTTTTTGACGATTTGGTTTCTAAGGTGTCTTTTAGGGTTAAAAAATGGTTTGACACAACAGAAGAAAATGGTTTTAGCTTTGAAGATTGAGGGCAAAATATTTAATTCTTCTGGTCTTATGTGCTGTTACATGTGAACTGTCTCCAGTGTCAGCACAGATGACAGTAGTGAAAAGGTCAAGCACTTAATATGCTATCAGAATAATGTGGAAGGTGCATGATGAGTGTAGTGATTAAAGACAATAGCAGTTTAATGCAAGATGCTTTGCTTGAATCTGCTTGAATTACTTTTAGGCTTACAGACGTAGCTCTCAGGCTGAAACTTAATCACCTATGCAGACAGTTAATAACCCTGTCTGAAGGCAGGTTGGGGGGGGTTGGGAACTGCTTGCTTTAACTTCTGTGGAAGATCTATCATAACTTCCTCGTGCGATGACGTTAAGCTCTGAAACAACCTGAAATCTTCCAGAAAATGTCAGAAATAGCCATCGAATTGCTAATCCTGGAGGAGCTAACCAGGGTCAGTGTTTCATCTCTATTCTGATTTGGAGCTCTCTTTCTAAGGGGCAGTGCACTCCGTTCCTGGGATGAGCAGAAGTAAGAAAGTAGAGGGCGCTTGCAGTGTGGCGCGCGTGAAGACCTGGGTGTCTCTTTGTGGGACTGCATAAATGTAGGGCCTGCCCACTTCTTGTGGCTTAACCCAGCAGGCAGCCAAACACCACAAAGCTGCTTGCTCACTAACAACCACCGCCCCTGGCCCTCTAGGGGGGGAGGGAGAATCAGGAAAAAGTGAAATTCATGGGTTGAGATAAAGTTTAAAAAGAGATGGAAGGAAGAGAAAATAATACCAATAATAGTGATAATATACAAGTGATGCACAATGCAATTGCTCACCACCTGCTGACTGATGCCCAGCCCATTCCCGAGCAGGGATTGCCACGCCTCAGCCAACTCCCCCAGTTCATATACTGGAGCATGACATCATATGGTATGGAATACCCCTTTGGCCAGTTTGGGTCAGCTGTCCTGGCTGTGCTCCCTCCCAGCTTGTGCACCTCCTCACTGGCAGAGCATGGGAAGCTGAAAAGTCCTTGACTTAGTTGTTGTTAAGTAATGCTTATACTAAAACCATCAGTGTGTTATCAACATCATTCCCATACTAAACCAAAACACGCCACTGTACCAGCTACTAGGAAGAAAATTAACTCTCTCCCAGCCAAAACCAGGACACCACTGTTTGCCATTTAAATAGTGTTTTCTATTAAATTATGCTGAGATTCATTAGTAAGTGGGCACTTGCGGGAAGACTCCCTTTATTCAAAGCTAAATGTGTATTCATAGTCTCTCAAGTACTTGCAAATTAAGTCAGCTATAAGCTTGGCTTGTCTTAGTGGCAAAGTTTTGGAGGTGAGATTGGGAAATAAGGAGGCGGGTTTGTTTGTGTTCTTTTTGTAGTGGATCTTGTCTATAGCGGTGCGGTTTTAGTTTTAAAAATTGGATGCCAAGCAGGATAATGGAGTTGGGGGTCAGCTTTAGAAAGGTTACTTCCACATGATGCAGACTTTAGGGATAAAAACCTGATCTGAATGACCACAGTCAAACTTCAACAGGACCAGACACTCTTAAGCAGGATTTGTTTGCCACCAGAACCTGTCAGGCTAATGTAGTCAGGTCAAGTGCTTCAGGTGAACATCAGTCTGGCTGTTTGCTCCTGGGGCTGCTTCATTTAAAAAAAAAATATGAAGTTCTATAACCTGATTGTGTTGATTTCTATGAATGCTGAAACTGAGACTGTAGTCACAGATTACTGCATTGAAAATGCAGTGCCTTAACTGCAGGGCTTGAACTGACTTCAGTGTTGACCTTTACTAGGTATCTTGTTTCTAAAAATAGTTTCTCTGCAGATGCTTCATGGTTTGGGCTAAATCCATTATTGGTTAAGAATTGCTAAATAATGCCGTACAGAACAACTTACATCATCACTATTGATTCCCTAATGGTTTGCAACTTGTAGTTCAGCATGAAAGTGATGACAGTCTAGTTTTCCAGATGCATGATCTACATTGTGTGCACCTGCCAAACTTGTACAACTTTATATATGGGAAAAAAACACCACTGGATTTGTCCCCAGAAACCATTCAACTTTACAGGTGAATTACTGTGCTCGGGGGTCCTGTCTGGCCATAATTACAGCATTTGCTATAAATTGCAGAATGCTGATGGAATAAGTGTGTTGAGGGCACACAGATTTTGCACAGCATTAGTGAACGAGGGAAGATTTTTACTTGCACTATGGGTCTGTTGCTGAGTATGTTTTTAATGTAGAGACCTGTATGTACAAATCAGATGAGCCCTTGGATTTTGCACTTTAAAAGATGAATATGACTTACCTTCTGATATGAGATACTGATGAGCTTAGTTGTATAGTGAACTATTTTATTAGAGTGTATGTCTAATCATGTGTGGAAATCCGTGCTTGGCAAAGGATGTGATGTTGGTCTGGAAGTAACAGGGAATGATGTCTAGGCTTACCCCTTTCCTGTTGCAGGGCAAAATACCCTGGAATTCTGGTTAAAAATTCAACATATGAGAAAACATAACTAAAAGAGCTGCCCATAAAAGCCCCTCAAGCATTTCCTTTAAGAGTACAAAGCCATGCCAGACTGACAATTGTCATATGTAGGATTCTCTTTCACCTCCTGATGTGGGTACTGCAATGACAAGAATGGCATGAAGCTCCAAAATGGATAAGGGATTTCATGTTGGCAGGGCCAATCTGTGGCCATTAGTTAAAAAAAAAAAAAGTACTGGTGGGGTATGGGAGGGAAGGGAGCAATCTAACTTGGTCCTGCACGGACTGAGCTCCCTTCCCCTGGGTGCTCTGTGACTGCAGTGTTGGAGAACAGCCTCTTTGGCCATCTTCCTGAAGCTGCTGGGGTATGCTAACAGTGACAGCTTGTCCCTAATATAGCATCAGAGAGTCTGTTGGTCTGTACGCACTTCAACTTGACCAGGTTGGTGCTAGACAGGAGACAAGAGGAAGGCCTTTATCTAGGCTGGAGAGCTAGGTCACCAAAGTAGAAACTTCCTAGCCCTCCCTTTCCTCTCTTGCTGCACAAGTGTGCTGGCTGTAGTGGTAAAGCTAGTGACAAGGTGTGAAAGGTGGACTGAGGGTTGTGGGGAAGCTCTGAACAAATGAGCTGCCTTGACTATATTTCCAGAGTATTTTTTCAGTACTGAATTCAGTTGCAGACTGCGTATTGATGGTCTACCAAGAGCAGTGCTGCGTACGCTGAAGTAGATGCTGTACAGGGTGTCAGTTCCTCTGTGCATTTGCATCCCAACAGGTCTTGTGTTCTGATGCGCTCAGTTACAGCTGTTTCTCTCCCTACTATTCATAACTGTATTTATATGGGGTGCTGACCTTCTGCACAGTATGGCCCACCTTCTCCAGCCCACTCTCTCATGGGTCAGGGGCTCTGCACACTCCACAGATCTTGTAGGTCTGAGGCAGTTGCCATGGTTACCAGTTATCTGTTTTGCTCTGGGTTTGGAAGCATTCAGAATAAAATGGTGCAAGGACTTCAGGGCCAAACACTTCCCCCCTTCCCCCCTTCCCGCACCCCCCCCCCCCCCCCCAAACATCCCATCCTTTCCAAAACAGCCTGGTCAGCATGCTGTTAGGGCTGCCATGTAGTGATGTGGACCTGATGATATGGTCAGGTATTACTTATTCCTCAAGCTATGGTGAGGTAATGTTTGAAATTCATTATTTGTTTATCAGAAAGATGTTTGTAGTGTTTTATTCAGTGGCCTTCCTTACCAGAAGCCAACTTTTGCTGACTGTTTGACTCCTTGAATAGACTTCCTCTAACTTGGACCGAGATCTCGTAATTGTGTGTGGACTCCTTTCTAAATGGATCACAAGTGGAAAGAGAGTGAGAGGGGTCTGAGAATTAAACTGTGCCTCTGTAAAAGGATGCAAGTCAGTAGGAAGTGTAATAAGGGATTTCTTTCTTCAGGAAATTGAGTATTACAGGCTAGATGCATTGGAGTAAAGTACTTAGAGGTCCATCAAAATGCTTAGGAATGTATTTGGGTTATTTCTCTTAGACAGGTATCACTGATGTCAGATCTCCACGTTGTACAGCACGAACTTTGGAGCACTCTTGAGGGCAGGGATGCTGCTCATCATACCCGCGTTGGTTGAAGGGTTACTGTGATCAAAGACCTATAAAGGACCCAGGCAACACTGATGTAGCAAAGGCTTCTTATATCATGTAGCAACCAAAGAAAGGCATTTGAGTCCCAAGAGCAGAAAATAGGAATGGCCTATAAAATGCTTGTTGCTGTAAAACAACTTTCATAACATGCATGCTGCTGCTTGCAGAGGAGAAGTGGGATTAAGTACCTGTGAAGGTGCCAAGCACCTGACGGCTGTGAGGCCAGAGCCTTTTGTCTCTAAATGGGCTGCTTAAACTCTGATCTTAGGTTCTAAAGACCTTAATCTAGTAGGAAATGTACCACTGTTATACTACTCTCCTCCTTTTTACATGCAAAATATGCACTACATCTCAAAGGAGTTCAAGAAAATTATTTTTCTCCTACTTGAGCTTTGTATAGTCTGGATGTCATTTCTTCACTGGTCGTGGTTCATTGTTTTATCTTAAGCAGCAGCAATATTCTTGTCTTCTATTTCACGTTGCAAAGCTTCTAAATCTTCATTTTCCATCAGCTATTCCATAGCAAATCTTTTGTCCTTTCCCTCTCTGTTCAAGATTCAACTGGTCTCTTTGCTGAAGCGGTAGGTGTGGTTGTTTTATAACGAGGCAAAGAAATAATTGATTGATTACATCACTTAATTTTTTATAATTGTACTTGTTATAAACAGTAGCTTTCAACCGTTGTGGCTACAAAGACTCCTCTGCCTTTAGGCAAATTGCTTTACATAGAGCCAGTGCCTGATTATGCAGGATAACAAGGGTGGGGAGGGGGTGGAAGAGAGAACATGGATACAATGGATAAAAACATGGATTAAAAGAAAAAATTGTAAACTATGCTGCAAATCACGCAGTGAACATACAGCTGCAGGGGGAAGAGGGGGAATTGATCATTAATCTACCCCTTTCTCCCACTCACACAGACTCATCTACATTGCTTTTGGACTTGAGTCTAGCTTGGATGTGTCTGTACTTGTCGCACAACTAAACTACACCATGGATGATCCATCAAGAGATAGGTGAGAGCTGGTTGTGTTCTGCTTAGTTGAAGACACTGGGCTGACTCGTGCGCTGTTGGTCCCTTATCCCCCTGTATTCTGACAAAGTAAGTCAGAGTGGGGTCTCTCCCATTATTCTCACAGCTTTGCATTAGCTGATCTAAACTATGGATTCTACTGAAGCAAATGCCTGAAACAAATAACCCTGTTTAAATGAGGAAAATGCATATTTCATGGCACACCTGCCTCCCCTTAAAAGGCATAGGGAATATTTCTGAATAGGTGTTGTTTCTAAATAAAAAGATGCTCCACTTGAAGTAAGACTTCGTTTCACAAGTAGTGTGATAGTTTAGGGTTATCATGAGACCAAACTAATTCTGTTGACCCATGCCTTGCGAAGTCTTGCTGAACTCTTGTTTGCATTCTCATAGCTCTCCCTTTAGCTTATGTTCAGCCACTTAAAAGGCACTGTACTGGGCCCCAGATCCAACCAAGGACACCTGAACAGTTTTGTAATGCATACTACTGTGTACATGTGTGTGAAACAGCTCTCAGAGTACAGGAGATGCTGATGAAAAAAAATACTCTATCCTGTCTCTAACCTGATTCAGTCTGAATTATGATCACCTTGTCTCTTGTCACCAGAGGTGATAAAGCAGCAGCAATATCAATCCATTCTTCCAGCAGCCTTGTGTCTTGCCTGCAGTATAAGAAAGCTAAGTTCTCATTTTTCGCTTCCCTTTTTATTTCCCTTCCCTCCATCTAGCTCCAGAAACTTCTATTTGACAGCACAAATTGAGTAGGTTAGACATGGCCATCCATCTGTGTCACTGCAACTTTTGGCTGTCTGTCATAAAACATTGGCAGTTTCTTTTGCTGTCCCCTCGTGTGACACATGGAATTATGGAAGTCAAGATTTCTAGAAGTTATTAATGTTGGAGAAGGGGGGGGGATAAAATCTTAATTGTATGCACTCCATACAGCAGCAGTATGACTGTATTTCAAAGGTAGAATAAATTTACCCTCTCAAAGATCTTGGAACAAGGAATTGCTTGGGCAGAGGTACACACTGAAACAAATCAAATCATCTTTGAAGTGATAAGTATTTAATTCTGAGGATCACATTTGAATAGCAGAACTGTTACCTCCCCCCCACCTCCCCTAGGGAGCATGATATGTATTCTAGGAACCAGTTCAACATGTATCTTAAACTATTTTTGGGGAACACATAGATCACAGCCCCAGAAGGCATCTTGTATCTTTTCAATCCACGTGATATTTATCAGCCGCACAGATCTAGTGGATCTAAACCTAGAGAAAAATCATAATGTGTACTATAGGTCTTTAATTATTAGAATGCTGGTAGCTTAATTAATTCAATGTAATACTGTTTTGCATGTGGAGCAAAGCTAGTACAAAAGATAGCATTAATTTAAAGTGGCCTAATGGTAAGTAAGTAAATGGCTAGCTTGTGCGGTGATGCTTCCAGTGGTGACTGAGAAGAGCTCACCATTCTGAGTGTGCTGCCAACAAGGGGATCACACGCTTTGGTTCTGTGTGTTGGACTTCATAAATGCAAATAATGGCACAATCAATGCCTAATGAAAATCCTCTTACCAGACTGTCTTAATAGGATTACTTTCCAGAACACAGAATTGGGAAGGATCTCCTAGGTCACAGGGTCTGCTTTCTCATTTGTAATAAGCTCTTTGCATTTGATATAATTTTTAATGGAGTAACTCAGTTATATGATGTTTATTTCCACATTATTTCATAGATTTAAGTATACTTTTAGACACTAGGCTCTTTCCCACCCCCTTCATAAAATATGAAAGACACAGACAAAAGACCAGTGCTGGCTTGGGATGGCCTTGCCTGGACTTTCACTCTGTGTTGAAGTTTAAATAGACTGTAAAGGCATTTTACTGTCTGCCCTTACTCTGGCATCATCGGGCTCAAGGGATGACCACAGTAGAGGGGCACTAGTATCAAGACAGTGATTGTGCTGTAGGTCACTTACTACCTTATAACAAAATCTGTCTTTTGAGTAGATGCCTGCAGACTCTGGGAGAAATGTGCTCACTAATATTTCATGGAATTAATTTAGCAGTACTTGGAAAATATATGATGTTGGCTGCTCAAGATCCTAACTTATTTTAGCACTTGAATGATAAATTCTTTGAAGTAGATATCTAAATTAACTCTAGCATGATACAAATGATTTGTTCTACTTTAGGTGACTGATGTTTAACATTTTGACACATTTACTTTAAACACAAAGAATGCCTTGAGCTTTTACAATTGGTTGCTTTACATCTTAAAAGATCATACCTGAAGCACATGTTAAAAGTAGTTCAGATTTTTTAGAATGAATTTGTGGGACTTTTAAAAATTATGCTGGTAGTAATAATGCCATTTTAGGCTTACTGTCTAACTCTGTATTCCTGTTTCAGGTGCAGTGAGGCAAAACTGCTTAGTCGTCTTTCTAAGAAATTTAAAACTCCCTAAATTTGGATTATGGCTGAATTCCTCCTCTTAATATTGAAAACAGAGTCCTCTGAGTGCAGAAATTCAATGTGGGGAGGAGCGCTGGTGGGAACTAGCTTACTGGCAGCTAGAAACATCTCAGCTCTTACTTTGGCTGTCACTGTAGTACTAGTTTAAATCTTTAGCTACGCAGACTAGTAATCAACTTGCTTATAAGTATCCAGCTGCTATTTGTTTATCAAGACCAAACTCTTAAACAGAAGATTTGCATTAGTGTCTTGAAGTAATTCTGATAACCAAAGAATGCATTTATACAAGGAAGCAAGATACCAATCCTTCATAATCTGGAGGCTCTTGTTTCTGGTTGCCTGCAGTGGAGACTTCCAGGACTATGTCTGTAAAACCAAGCACCCAAACAACCTCTCCTCTCTGTCTTCTTTTTCAGTAGGACTCTGAACACTTTTTCCTGGTTTTTTTTTTTCCAAATGTTTGATTTCACATTAAAATGTGTAATGACTACACTTGATATTGGAATCATTAGCTCTTACTCTGGGTTCGTAGTTTGCAGTGCATTGGATGTAGCAAGGGGAAGTATGCAGGACTGTGTGCCAAAATATGTTTTTGGTAATATGATAGCGAAGAGGAGCATTGGAATCAAACAGGGGTCTCATACAGCCTTTAGCTTGCTTCTCCCAGGGTTTGTCGTCCTCAGTGGGATAGTCCCACTAGCAGATTACCCCACTTCCTAGATCTGGAGCTGTTTGAATTAATTTTAAAGATCGCTCAGGCACTCTTCTATCTTTCACAGTCCAGGGACTTGCCTGGGGAGTGAAGTGGTGTCTCTGGCCCTGGGAAAGAGGAGTGTCTGCTTTAGTGTGTTAGAACTCCTGCTGATATTTCTTGACACCAGTGGACCAGAGCCAAAATGCATTGAGTACAGTCCCTGGCCTGCCTGCTGCTCAAAATTAGCATTTTGGGGGAGGGAGCGGTCTAGCAATCATCGCTGTGTAGAGCACACTGCTATGCCCAGGCACCACTTGAAGGAATCACTTGCTACAAACTATGAGAAGCTCTCCAGATTTCTTACAGACCAGTCTTCTTCAACAAGAAAATTATGTTGCTCTTAGATTCTGCAGGATGCAAAAGCACTTGTTTAGGTATCACTGAATAAAGTATTTTTTTTTCCACCTCCACAGAAGGCAGTCGTCTTGCCTCCCATGTCAAATCTGACAGGACCTAATACTTCTGACCAGAGAAATACTTGGCATTAGAAAATTGTTATTCCAACCAATAATGCTTTAATTGCCTGCTAAGACAAAAATGTAGTGAGAAGACCATGAGTGTGTCAGACACTTAATGTACCCTTACTGTATGACTCTTACTGCAGAAGTCAATTTACACACAGCTTCTCAGCGTAGAGAAAATCAATATTGGAGACTAACAGATTATTTTTACAGGGCTGCTGAAGCTGAGGTGAGGAGAGCTGTTTAGAGGCCTCATTATCTCATGTGCTCTTTCCTTGTGTTCTTTCAAGTGCTCTGATTGGAGTAATTAATCCTTGAAGTGCCCCAAGAGGCAAACCTACTTAATTGCACTGCTGTTTAGCCTAAATTCCCAGAGTGCAGGGGGCCTGATGTTGATGCTGTTTGGTTGAAATGTTTTCTTAAAGTGTATTCCTTGGGCCTCTTTCACTTTCACTCTTAAAAGAAAGCAGTCAATCTGTCAAATTTGACCTAGCATGGGATGGTCCCAGTCATCAGGGGTCATGCTAGGAGAATGTGGTGCTGCCATGGTGTAAGTGAAGGAGAAAACTGATGAATCTCAGGACTCCTCTGAAGTGCTAGGTTGGCACTTAGGAATCTTAAGCTAGGGCTGTGTGAGCTTTATTCCTTTCTGAAAGGGAATTGAATCTTTCCAGAGGCTAGAAAGTCGGTTCCAAGCATGGTATGTGTTTTCCAAGTAAAGCCATATTAGCATGAAAATGCAAGGATGCGGTGCAGTAACCTATAACTGTGGAAAATGCTCTGCATGTTCCTACTGTGTTGTCTAGCTGCGGAGCTCAGAGCACACTCAAACTTTGTTTCCATGTATTACAGCTTGTTCTTACAAGCACTTGTTTTCTTAGACAAAAGTCCTCTCTTCAGCTTCCCTGGTTCACCACTGCCCTCTGTGTGGTGGAACAACACAGTATGGGCGTAGCTGTTATCAAACGGTTGCATTCTTCCCAGATGCAGAATTATGTACAAACTGCTGGAAAGCAGTCAACTGGGCTTCTGTTATTTGGAGTTGGAGAGTGACCTGCTACTGTGAGTCAGGCAGATGTACTGGCATAATTCTCAAAGTACCGCCATTTAGAAAGCTCCTGGTGGCTTAACTTCCTGTGCCTCTCGAGGATGACTCTGTAACAGTGATTTAGCGTACAACATGTGTGTGCTAATACCAAACTATTTCTGGCCTGTGTGAAAGTGGATGATGACAAAAACCATGATGTGTCCTCCCTATCTGCTTTGGAGTGTTTTGTTTAACAGAAGTGACAACCAAGCGTAGACTTAGAATGTCCTATTCTTGTATCGAGAACACAATGCATTTGCTTTGGAGATGGCACTTGATTTTTAGCAAATGTTTTGCTGAGATTGGATCCATGTCATGGGTATGGTTAGGAAGTGCTGAATGCTTCTCTTCCTCTGCTCGGTGTAGTTTGTGATCAATGCCTCTTCATTTAGCAATTTCACACTCTAGTGATTCCTTTAGACTTCTGTAGAGATGCACAAATTAGACAACAATTCTTTAATCAGCATGTTATGGATATTTTAGGGTAAGCTGAAGTTGTTTTGACAGTTCAGTTACGAAAACAGTAAAAATACCAGTGTTAGTACTAAGGAAGGCTGAATGAAGTCTAAACCTTACTGTGACTGGATGTCAGTTATGCTTTTCTATGCTTATTAATGACAAGGCAGTTGTAGAGTGAAAGATTCTTTACTTTCTGTGCATAATGAGCAGAGGTGTGTTTTTGTGGGGTGTTTATTATTTATTTTTAAACTAAGCTTATGGCTGAATGGAATGCCTAATGTGCTGTATTGTTATTGCCAGTTCTTTTGGGGGAAACAGGTATTTTGCTATCATAGAATGGTTTAGGTTGGAAGCGACCTTCAAGATCATCTAGTTCCAACCCCACTGCCATGGCCAGGGACACCTCCCACTAGACCTGGTTGCTCAAAGCCCCATCCAGCCTGGCCTTGAACACTTCCAGGGATGGGGATTCCACAACTTCCCAGTGCCTCACCACCCTCAGAATAAAGACTTTGTTCCTAATATCTAATCTAAATCTACCTTCTTCCAGTTTGAAGCCATTACCCCTTTCCCTATCCCTACATGCCCTTGTAAAAAGTCCCTCTCCAGCTTTCTTGTAGGCAGCCTTCAGACACCAGGAAGCTGCTATAAGGTTTCCCTGGAGCCTTCTCTTCTCCAGGCTGACCAACCCCAACTCTCTCAGCCTGTCTTCAGAGGAGAGGTGCTCTAATCCTCTGATCATCTTCATGTCCTAAAATTTTTTCCTATAATCACGTTCTCACCTATTGATTTTATTTTGTGTTGTGATAAAGATGATAGAGCTGCAGCAATTGTAATAGGAAAATGACTTTGATAATAAAAGTTATGGGCACCATGAGGTGTAGAGTTTTCAAACTTCAGAATCTCATGGCATTTGGTCTTGTATTTCTTGTGGTGCTTGTTTTCCATAATTTAGTAGCAATGGCATGGATCCCAGAGAATTTGCTGCTCCACCTTGTGTCTTGCTCACACCTCCACCTGCTGGCTATGTTCCTGCTTTTACTGACTGTGGCTCTAGGGTAATTTACCCTCTTAAGATGCATACTACAAGGACACATCTCCTGCCTTCAGAACTGCTCTGAAATTTAAGTGCTTGAGAGGATGGAGTGGTTGGGAACTCTTTTGGGAACCCTGTTCCTAGAAAGTGCGAAGGCTGCAGTTGTTGATAGGGGTCTGAGGAGATGAGTATTTTTCCCACCCTTCCTCTACCTATTTCTCCACTGCCATCGAGTGGAGAATAAGTTCTGTGCCAGCAAATTCTGTGCTGTCCTGAACACCATGTCTTTGATTAGTGGAGAACAAATATTCTTCTTTCCTTTGGAGCTTGTTTCTGTCCATCTCAGATCTGGAGAAGAGAAGGGTCCGGGGAGATCTTATTGCGGCCTTCCAGTAGCTAAAGGGGGCCTACAGGAGAGCTGGGGAAGGACTTTTTACTAGGGCATGTAGTGATAGGACGAGGGGGAACGGCTTTAAGCTGGAAGAGGGCAGGTTTAGATTAAACATTAGGAAGAAGTTTTTCACTTTAAAGGTGGTGAGGCACTGGAACAGGTTGCCCAGAGAAGTTGTTGAAGCCCCGTCCCTGGAGGTGTTCAAGGCCAGGCTGGACGTGGCCTTGGGCAACCTGGTCTAGTGAGAGGTATCCCTGCCTGTGGTAGGGGGGTTGGAACTCGACGATCTTCAAGGTCCCTTCCAACCTAAACCATTCTATGATCTCTGTAGTAGGCAGTAGGAGGATATCTACTGCCTCTGAACCAATGGCAAGTGTTGGGTTATCAGGGCCAGGAAGGAAGAGATTAGAGAAGCAAAGGAGAAAATGGAAAGTTGTGTGAACCTGGAGAGGCAGAAGTAAAGTAGAGGTGGTAGAATACATATAGAAAGCCTATGGCAGGCTGCCTGCCTTGTGTCTATCTTTTTCCATGTTATTTCTTTCATTAGTGGGTAAGTCTGATCCAGGTATGTGGGTATATGTCTCCTTGCCTAAACTCTGCTGGCTTTCTTCTGGCAGGAGGAGTATGAGCAGTAGAAGGTGCCAGTTTGATAAATGTAACTAATTACTCAGTAGCCTGCTTTCTTCCTATGCCCCCAAGTTGCTGATTCAGTTTGTCCCCTTCTGATTTTTGCTTTGTTAGACTTTAAAGGCTCAGAGAAATATTCACAGTAGTGGAGAAAACTGCAGAAGTCAGGGGTTTTAGGGACAATGAGATTGACAGCAGTTATGTTATAAGTTTGCTTCTCTTGCTCTAGAGACTGCTTTTGGGACAAGTGGGTACTGGGATTTTGTATTTTAGGAAAACTTCTTTCAATAATGTTGAAAGCAATGCCAGTATTGGAGAGTCTGCTGGAAGTGGATTAGAGGGAGAAGTAATACAATCGCTATCAACAACTACTGGTGTTTCTGTAATGAAGTGAGGTCTGTACATTTAGCTCGGAAGGCACATGGTGTACCCAAATGCTTCTAAAAATTTTCCAATGTTTTTTTGTAACTTGTGCGTCAGATCTGGGCAAGTGTCTTCAGGTACACTTGTGGAGTTGCCGCCTCACTCCAACCCTATTGCTAATGGGTGAAATGGTCTTTGTAAGTGGCTTTTCCTCAGACTTTTCTGGGCTGACAGGTGTTCAGTAAGATAAATTGTTGACAGCCATAAGGAGTTTCTCATGGAACAGGAACCATCAGGTCCTGATATAGGGTACAGGCTATAGCAAAAATGAAATAGACAGTTTTGAGCTGATTTTCTGCACTCTGTGCCTCTTATAGGCATGTTATGAGGCAAATTTTTAATAGAAGCAATTTTCTGCTCAGCGAGCCCAGTTTAACACTTATTTAAGTACTCCAGCTATGGTACAAACAGTTAGTGTTTGAGACTGATGTTGAAAGACCATCATTTTCTAAGTGACCTGTTCACCCTGTCACATTATGGCATCTGCTGTTATTCCAGACTAGCACTATTTTTTCATCCTCTTGACTTTTTTTTTTAAAAATCTTTACAGAAAGACAAAAACTGAACTATACATGCGATTATTTCTACAGTGCTGAACAGGAGCACTAGGGATGTGGTTCTGAAACACTGCAGCAGACAGGCTGGCTATGCCTTGAAAAAGCAGGTTTCTTCCCTTCTGATTTTCACAGCTGCAGTGTTAAGCATAAAAGCAGTGAAGTTAGAGTATGTCTGACTATCCTCCCACACTGGCGTGTTTCTCATGTTGACTCCATCTTGTACGATTGTTTCTTTTAGCAGTCATCCAGGTTTCTGATTTTATTTTCTTTTTTCACTTTTCAAGCGCTCAGCAAATCGATGGGAAGAAAGTTGTATTAAAACCTAGCCTGGGAATTTCTTGCCCCAAAAGACAAAATACACAGACAAGGCAAAAAGAAGGGAAGCCATGCATGTGTTAGCAAAGACCGGCTTGCAGAGGAGCTGGGTGCAGAGCAGTTGGCTTTCAGCTCTGCTGCTATAGATGAGGAGCCTTTGCTTGCTGTAGGGTAAGGAGAAGGGGTAGAATAATAGCAAGTGGAGGGTGTGTGTTACAGGAGGGGAATTAATATGTGCAAAGGCATTCTCGTTTGGCATTACTGTGACTTAGGGTTTGAGGCGCTGCAGGAAATGAGACGTGGAGTGGAAGCTGGGGGAAAAAATCATAAAATCGTAGAATGGTTTAGGTTGGAAGGGACCTTGAAGATCATAGAGTTCCAACCCCCCTGCCATAGGCAGGGACACCTCCCACTAGACCAGGTTGCCCAAGGCCACATCCAGCCTGGCCTTGGACGGGGCTTCAACAACCTCTCTGGGCAACCTGTTCCAGTGCCTTACCACCCTTAAAGTGAAAAACTTCTTCCTAATGTTTAATCTAAATCTGCCCTCTTCCAGCTTAACGCCATTCCCCCTCGTCCAAAAGGAGCGTGATCTCTTCTCTCTCCTAATTTATGATGCTTCCCCTCTCAAATCTTGTAATGCTCAGTGTGGGGCAGCAGCAATGCTGAAGTTGGCTTCTGGTGCCAGCATGGCTGCGGAGCCATGGTACTTGCTGCCACATGTCCATGGTGCTCATATTGCAGCTGTACCATGCAGGTTGCCTGGGCAGGGCCAGCCCCAGGCATCGGGCACCTCCCTGGGGATGGGCCGAGGCCACGCTGGGATGTGGGGCCCATGGCCGGGCAGGGCTGTGGGGAGCTGGAGACCGGCCCTGCTGTGGCGTCGCTGGGGCAGGGGCTGGTGTGGGGTGCTGGGCTGTGGGGGACCCCTGGGGGGCTGGGCAGGGACAGTCGGGGCTGGTGGTGCCCGCAGGGCCCCGGCACTGTAGTGAGCTTGGCTTCTGGGACTGGCTTGACTGTGAGCAGAGCTTGCTTTAGGATACATCCTTATGTAAAGCCTTTAGTCCTGGGTGTTTCTTACAGCTGTCGGGGCAAATGTGGGAAGTTTGGCCTTGCGGGGAGAGCTCCAGGTCTGAAAAACAGGCTGTAACACGGGGGTGTGAGGTATATTAAGGTGTGTGTTGGAGACTGAGTGTTTGAAGATGTTGGTGCAGACCCAGCTGTGTTGTTATAACCAGAGTGGCTGTATGGACCCTGGTGAGATGGTGTGGGTTGTGCCATTAACTTAGTTTTTATGTAAAGACTCATTTTTTTTGAGATGCTTTTGTTCAGCCATGAAACCCATTTAGATGTCAGTTTCTGGAATGATGTTTCTTACCCAATTTTCTCATATCACAACAGTTCGGTATGCTGAAAGATTCTGCTTGCCACGGGCTCCCAGTGCTGAGGATGAAATAGCCGTACAAGGGAGAGGAGGGGGCAGGCAAAGCCCAGAGCTGACAAATGCTGTGCGTAGGGACTGCAGTCCTGTTGGGGACTGGAGGTGTTAAAAGGAGGAAAGACGGTAAGAGCCCAAGTACTATTTCTGATGCAGTATTCTTCCAGAAGTCAGCCGTGCAGCCCCCTCGTGTCACTTGGTCATGGAAGTACAGTGACAGACAACACACAATAAAAGGAAGTACAGGAGCTGATAACTTTTCTGGTTGTACCTTTGTAACATTCGGAGTACTGCCTGACTGCAAAGATTTCTTCAAAGGCTTATTTGAGTAAGGGAAAAAGGATTGAACTCGTTGGTTAATAGTTTATTTACAGCAATGTAAGCCAGTCTTGGCTGCTGCTGTGTTAATGGTGCCTTAAAGAAAACTATCAGCAGGCTAATGGCAGCTTTGAAAACAGAAACTTGCCCTGCTCCATCCGATTCATCTCCGGAGATGAACATTTCCAATTCTAATGATCCATTTAACTGCTGGTATTAAACACACATCTCAAGAAAAATTATATGCAGTTAAAAAGGAAGAAGCCTGTTAAATGTAACATTGAGGCTGTGCGATTGAGGACAGTCAAGTAACTGGAAGACAGATTTTTAAAACTGAGGTTAGTTTTAATTTGACTCCTAGCCACAGAATTTTATTCTTCGCATTTCCCAGATAAATATTTACATTGCTTTAATTCTGAAGCACAGTCAGTCTCAAGTGCTCAAAGGTTAATGAACAAAGGTTCAGAACTATGGGCTACCTAAGTATTTCTTCCATGTCAGAGATAGAAACAATCACTTTGTGTGTGACATTGGGCAAGTCACATACTTTATGGTAAGATCCTACTGTAAGGTTGTTGGACTCATTTATCTAGTTTAATTGCAGGACTACCTTCATTCACTATCTGCAATTCCTGTTTCCTAAATGTGGAGCTCTTCGTTCTTTTTGAGAACACACTTCCTTGTCAATTGTAAACTTCTGCAAGTCCTGGGTAGCAGTCTTGTAGCATACAAATGAGTCCGATGTTCAGTTGGCATGTTTCTTCTGTGTGCAAGACAGCCTTGCGTGTAAAACACTGCCAGATGCGGAGCAGGTGAACTAATTTGGGCTCCCAGGCCCAGTGTGCTCGTAAACTGAATGGACCACTGTGTACCGAGGCACTTCAGTCCCATATGCCCGTTGCTAGGACTGCCGTTGTCTTATTCCCACAGATTTTTTTTCTGTGGTAAACTGAGCTGCGCTTTATTTCCCGGTGAATTGTGGGAACTTGTCTGTCCTTGAGGCATGTTTTGAGGGGGAAGGGAGGAAGATATTGTGGGAAAGTATCAAATGACTGGAACTGCTTTAGGGCTGTAATCAAAGGGCTGTAATCATCAAAAGGTGGAAGAGTACCAGCCCACAAGTAAGCAGCAGTGGGGCTTTTGCCTGTAGCTCCAAATAGGCCAGGGCGGCTGGGAGTAGAGCGCCAAGTACATGGTAGACTACTTGTGTGGGTAGGAACTCATTAGAAGGAATGCATAAAGGCCAAAGCTGACTTGCTGTAAAACAAAGTGTTAAAATAAGGCCAGAGTAGTTTCTTATGAATAAAAAAAAAGTCGAACAAGACAGATACCACTGGCTTGGCTGCTAGGGCAATGTGAAGATGCTTTGATGTAAAACTTTGGCCCGGTGCTCAAAACTACTCTTATCAGCTAAGCCAGATTGCCAGGTTGAATTTGTATACAGCATAAGCCAAGGAGCTGTGCTTACCACGGGATGAGTAATTTTTAACTGCAACTTTAATTTACCCTCACTTGTTCCTCTGTGTACTTGGAATCTTCTTTGTAGGTTGGAAGCTCAACCAGCTGTTATTTTTCCTTTTGTTTCTGAAGTATTTCAGGATTTCACATGAATATTCCCTATTTGAGTGCATACTTCCTGGATTCCCTTCAATTATAAAATGTAGTTCTTTTTTTCCCTCCGTGTGTACTTTTTGTTTATTTGTTAAGTTCCTATGTGGGGATGTTTTTAATATTAACCTGCTTTCCTTACTGTCTTTGCATACATAGTCATCCAGAGCTACATCTGAAACCACAGCAGGAAATGAGTTCTGGTCTGCCTTGAAACAAGGTGAAACCAATGTCCTAATTTCTCCTAATTAAGGACATAATTGTTTAATTCCTTTGGATTGGAAAATGGTGTTGCAAGTTTGTAACACAAAAATATTCAAAACCAAATACAAAGTGTGTTATGACTTGGCTTGTCTTTATTCAGTGATAGATGCCACAGGCATTATATGAAGGATCTTCAGCATTTTTAAGGTGGAATACAAGTAAGAGTACTCTTGGCACAGCTTGTCTCCTGCTTGCAGCTGTAAGTAATGGAGATTTTAAACAAAGGAATATTGAATATGTTTGATTTCAGTGAGTGGCGATGGATTCTGCCACCTTCTTTTAACTCTCTATTCCATAGGCCAGTTAAAAAGCTTGGGTTAGACTCTTTCCTAGTCATAAAATGCTCCCTGGCTGCCTGTATTTTGCTGTGCTGAAATGACCAGGCGATGGCTGCTGCATCTGTTCCATCTTCAGCAGATTTTATCCTGTGAACTCTTGTTATGGAAGGTAGCACTGCTATGAATGTAGGATTTATTAGGGTCCTGACTCCTGTGCTTGTCAACATGTGTGCAGAACTGGACCCTTTGTACTTTAGCTAAGCTGCCTGCTTGTGGGAGGAATATGGGTACATTGCCTTTTACATGTACCTTCTACAAGCTGTGAGGATGGGTTTGAGGGGGTTGCTCCATCTTCTCTTACAAACCATCTGGATTTGGAAGAATTTAAGGAAGATTGAAAGTAGCTGTTTGTAGCTTTGGGCAATAATGAGGAAATGGGGTCCTCAAACAGTGTCCAGATGTAGCTACTTTAGAAACATCTCAACATTTTTCTCATCTTTATTTGTGGAAAACAGCTCTCCCATCCCCAATCCTTTGTTGTCTTTGAGCCAGCAGATAGAGACCTCTTAAATGTCCCAAGCTGTCTAAGCCCTCTGTCACAGGATGGAGTCAGACATTTCTTAAGCTGTTGCTCTGACAGTGAAGCTCAGTAAACGGGTGTGGAGGGGTGGAAAGTGTGGTTGCTGCCGTTCCTGGAGGAATCTGTAATGTCTAACCACGTGCTCATTCTGGAGACATCCTGCAAGTGGTAAGGTGAACTTTAAACTCTACTTTCACTGGCCATTTGAATGATTAAGAAGGCTAGCACCAAGTGAAGTCTAGTGGGAAGGAAGGAGCTGATGATACCACCTTGTGCTGACTGGTATGACCCTTGCCAGCCAGTGCCCCTTCTGAGCTAGGTTGATAAAGCTTTGGCTTGGGTTTGGTGGAGCAAGGCTTGCCTTTGGAGGTTGCATATGTGTGCAGCCCAGCTCCCCTTAGCTGGAGGAAAAAGTCTATCCAGTAGGTTGGGTTCAAGCCAATTACTGCATGAGAAAATTCTCATGCTGCTCCTGTATTTTGGCATGATCCCTCTCCCTGACCAGCTCTTGGAAAAGCACTAGTGTTTCTTTAGCATTTGAGGGTGTCAGACTACTCATCCAAACTTTTAATTTGAAATTGGGTATTCTATTATTAGCTGTAGCCTGAAGTGATTTTCAAAATCCACCTGTCACTTTGATTATGCTGACTCTTTCCTTGTTTTGTTTCCTTATTCTTTGATAAGAGAAAATATTACAGAAATGTGCATCCCTTGCAGCTTGTGGCTAATGTGGTATGCTAGCATGTTTTAGAACGCCTAAAAAGAGTTTTAAAGAAATCTGGTAATGTAGGTTGGACGAAGTACTTGCATGGAATCGTGATGCTGCATGGGGAGTCCTCTAAAGTTCAGGCTTTCAATGTGGGGGGAAAAAGGATTTTGGGGCTATCTGAGAACTGAATTACCACTATTAATTTTAAGAGGGTCCTCTTCCACTGCAGAAAGTCTTCTGCGCTGGTGCAGTACAAGGTACTTAAAAGCTGATCAGGGGCATGTTATTTTTATGGGCATAAATGCTTTTTTTTCCAAGCTCAGAACAGCTTGCTGAACCCATTTGAACACAAATCCTGAAACTGCTTCTCTGGCCAGTACCAGTTTGGACTGCCATTAGAACAGGGTTGGTTGTGTTGTAAAGGCACTGAGTGTATTTGTTTCCATTATTAAGCTAAAATGGCAGGCTAAAAGTGTTTGGCAGGAAATCCATGTGTGTCTTCTGCCATGTTTACTCTTGTAGTACTAGCTTGAAATTAGTCAGAGGGATAATGATATCCTAGCATGATAACTGTAGGATTTAGCTGCCCATTTTCACAAAACTTAAAGATCCCATGAGTATCTTCACCAAAGGGAAGGTCTTCATCCTTTATTAGGTAGTAGTGAATCCACACAGGTAGGGTGTTATAGAATCATAGAATGGTTTGAGTTGGAAGGCACCTTCAGGATCATCCAGTTCCAACCCCCCTGCCATGGCAGGAACACCTTCCAGTAGATCGGATTACTCAAAGCCCCATCCAACCCGAACACCTTCAAGGATGGGGCATCCGTAACTTCTCTGGGCCATTTGTTCCAGTGTCTCACCACCCTCAGAGTAAAGAATTTCTTCCTAATGTCTAATCTAAATCTACCCTCTTTCAATTTAAAACCATTACCCCTCATCCTATTGCTATACTCTGATAAAGAGTCCCTCCCCGTCTTTCCTGTAGGCCCCCTTTAGGTACTGGAAGGCTGCTATAAGGTCTCCCTGGAGCCTTCTCTTCTCTAGGCTGAACAACCCCAGCTTAACCTGTCTTCATAAGGAGAGGTGCTCCAACCCTCTGACCATCTTCCTGGCCCTCCTCTGGTCTTGCTCCAGCAGGTCCATATCCTTTTTATGTTGGGGCTCCAGAGCTGGACACAGTATTCCAGATGGGGTCTCCTGAGAGCAGAGGGGCAGAGTCACCTCCCTCACCCTGCTGGCCACGCTTCTTTTGGTGGAGCCCAGGATGCAGTTGGCTTTCTGGGCTGAGAGCACATATTGCCAGCTCATGTTGAGCTTGTCATCCACTAACACCTCCAGGTCCTTCTCAGGGCTGCTCTCAATCCATTCTCCACCCAGCCTGTATTTGTGCTTGGGATTGCCCTGACCCAGGTGCAGGGCCTCGCACTTGAACTTCATGATGTTGGCATGGGCCCATCTCTCAAGCCTGTCCAGGTCCCTTTGGATGACATCCCTTCCTTCCAGCATGTCAGCTGCTCCAAACAGCTTGATGTCGTCAGCAAACTTGCTGAGGATGCACTCAATTCCACTGTCCATGTCACTGACAGATGTTAAACAGCACCTGTCCCAATACTGACTCTGGAGGAATGCTGCTTCCTGTATAGCCTTAAGGGAAGAGCTTTATTTGTGCACCTGAGAAGCAAGACATGAATTACAGGAAATCCACTCCTCCCCAGCTCCCGTGCTTCTAACCTGTGCCATTGCTTGTGCTCTGTGTAAGAACAGACATGAGGACTACAACCACAAATGTGGTACATAGCCTTCTTTTGAGTAGCTCCTATGTTGGTCTCTGACATACCAGACATGAATCTGCTATTCATAGCAGATCGTAGTGCTGTCTTTAATTTTTTAGTTTATGGGAGACAAAGTTCACTTTAAAGTGGGTGTTGTCTTAAAGAAAATTACTTGTTAGTAACAAGTCAGACTTCGATGTGAAATTTATTTTTAAGCTACTCATCCTCTGAATCTACTTTGATGTGCCATTTCATGGGCAGTCTTTGCTCTTTAGTGTGCCGCAGTGTAAAATAACAAACAGAACAAAACAACTCACCTCAAAATACCCCCCAGGCTCTAGTGGTCCTGTACCTTATGCTGTGAGCTAGGTGAACATGCTAGTTACTTCTACAAGAAGTCTTGTGGAAGTCAACTGTTTCAGGATGTATTGGATGTAGTTTGTGCTGAAAACTATTGATGACTGAAAGCTTTTAAAGTGGGAAGCAACAGAAATGAGACCAGAGCAGCGTGGAACTTCCTTTCTTATCTTTTTTTCCTAAGGAGGGAAAGGGAGTGCCTGACTTTGATCTTATTCCCTCCCTTCCACCTGCTTCTGCATGCATGTTCATGCAGCTTCATGTCTGAAGACTTGGTTATTGTCTCTGGTGTTCCTGGAATATCTTCCATTTGAGAAAATCTGTAGGTGGAAATAGAAACAGGCCTGTGAGAATGTAGAGGAGCAAAGATCATAGAAGTCTTCCTCATGAACATGTTTGTGTCCAGGTTGATCTCTACAAGGGCCTCAAATGTTAGACTTCATGTTTGTAAGAAAAATAGGCAGTTGTTAAAAATAACTTGTTTGTTTAACACAGTATGATACTTTGAATTCAAATTTGCTTTGAATTGGCTGTTCTGTATTAAAGAGACTAGCACAAAACTGGTACTTTAAAGATGTGCAGGAGTGCTTCTGGATTGCTTCTGATGGCGTCAGTTCTGTACTGTGTCTGTGAGGTCAGTCTCAATGGGATTTCTGTTTGCAGAAAGTGTGTGATTACTTAGTTATCATTTTGTCCCTAGAATGGAAATAGGCTGCTGCAGGTATTTGGTTTATATGCAGGTGTTTTGCAGGCCTGGGTCATCTGAGAAGGAGCTCCACTGAAGGACTTTATTTTGGATTCCTTGGAGTTAGTTCCTGATCTATGCCCTATGGAATAATGACATTATGTTTCTTATACATACTTCACTGCCACCCAAAGACTCTGGGTTTGAATCTACATGTTAAGTACAGTGTGTCAGTGAGAACACTGTTGTTCTTTACATAGAATCATAAAATACCTGGTTGGAAGGAACCTCAAGAATCACCTAGTCCAACCTTGATTGGCGAAAGCACAGTCTAGACAAGATACACACAACAGCTGGACAACAGCACCCTGTCCAGCTGAATCTTAAGTGTCCAATGCTGGGGAATCCACCACTTCCCTGGGGAGACTATTCCGATGGCTGATTGTTCTCATGGTGAAAAAATTTCCTCTCGTGTCCCATCACAATGTCCCTTGAATTAACTTGTACCTATTACCCCTCGTCTTTTCCACGTGACGCCTTATAAAAAGGGAGTCCCCATCTTCTTTGTGGCCACCTTTTAAATACTGGAACATGATGATAAGGTCTCCCCTAAGCCTTCTTTTCTGAAGACTGAACAAGCCCAATTCTCTCAGCCTTTACCCATATGGCAGGCTTCCCAGTCCTTTGATCAGCTTTTTGGTCCTTCTCTGGACCCTCTCCAGCCTGTCTACATCTCTTTTTGTATAACAGGCACCAAAACTGAACATGCTATTCCAGGTGTGGCCTGACAAGCACTGAGTAGAGTGGGATAATGACTTCTTTGTATCATATACCACTTTATTTTAAATTGTAATGTTTAACTGCTTGAAATTTCCTTTTCTTGCATTTCCAATTCTATCTTTTATTTCAAAGATGGAGTAATTTGAGAAGAATGCAAAATATTCTAACTAATGTGTGTTAATGAGAAAAGCTAAATTTATGTTTAAGAACTGGAGCTGAAAGGATGCTCAGATTGTATTACTTTTTCTTGGTATCTGGAAGTAGAAAATAATTTTCTACAGAAAAGACTACTGCTCTATATTGAGTAAATTAATTAGAATCTGTTCAAGTGAAATGTTTAACTTGAGGCAGGCTAGGGTTTGTTTGGGATTTTGTTTGGCATGGAAATTAACATTTGTTGGGTGGTCAAAGTAGCCAGCTGGTAGTGCCCATCTTTAAAACTTTTGATGTGTTTTATTTGATCTGGTAGTAAAAAGTTTAGTCTTAAAATACAGTGTAACAGATGGAGAAACTAAATTACATTAATTGTGATTTGTAGCATGTCTGTTTTGGTGAAGCAGTATGAGTAACACAATCAGCCAGACTTTAAGACAGTCTGTCCTTAGTCTCATGTCCTGACTCAACCTTTACCAAGGTACACCGGTTGACTTTATTAAGATCTGAAGAAGGGCATTGGCTCCAGCTCTCCTGGACTAGGATAAAGCTGTAGTCAAAAATAGTAATCAAAAATAGTAGCAGTGAACTTCAGCTGCTCCTGTAACAGGTGGATACAGGTCTTCCATGCAGGTATATGAGAGATACCACTAGTAAGAATCATCTGCCATGAGACAGACCTCTATGCTATAATTGCTTGATGATACCTTTATAGTCTTCTGTTGTTTACTGTGGATGGATGGTAGACATAGAATTTCTCTCATCTGGTTTTCTAACTTGTGAGTCCTAGGCCTTGTTGGAAAAAAAAGTTATTTTTGTAGCTTTGCTTTAAAATGTTGCTCAACAAATGATTTTGATCAGGTACAGGTCTCATTCTGGAAGATGGCTGTTCTTAAGTTAGATATGACTGTTTACATACTAAGCAGCTTCATGTGCATGAATTTTGGTTGTCATGGGATCAATGTGTTTGAAAGCAGGGAAGATGAAGGAAGGAGAAGGCTAACCTCCAAGTGCTTCCAAGATACAAGATAGTGGAAGGAAAGTGAAACTCACAGGACTGAGTAACTGAAGTGTGAATCCAGGTAAATTCTTTGAATGGTTCCTTGGAAGTCTGCCAGAGGCTAGAAACTATCCAATGTTGTCCAGAAGGAGGAAACCCATGCTGTTACAGCCTCACATGATCCTTGCTCAAGCTGGTCTGGCTCCTTACTGTAAATATACTTGATTAGCTGAGTTCAGGACTTAAAAATTTTGAACACACATTCTACAAATAATGAGATAATTTGGACAAACAACATTGTCTCTTGACTCCTTAATTTCTCTTGCCAGCAGCTTCTGAATGATGCCAGTGAACTTATGATTAAAATGACTTTGGCGGCTGTTGCAGAAGCTTTTGCTAGGCCAAGCAACTAACATTAGAGCCCTACTGTGATAAGCACTTATTTGCAAACACAAATGAGAGATAGTACTGCCTGAAAAATGTGATGCTGAGGGATCTGGTGATGGTGACTGTAATGCACCCAGGTGACCTAGTATAGGATTCATCCTAAAGCTCTCATCTGAGGTGACTGGCCTCAACGTAGCATGCTAAAGATGAGGGCCATTTTGGACTCTGAAAAGGTCCTAGGTAGCAGAATGCTTAACTGATATTTTGCTTGTGAACACAAAGGTGGCTTTCTAGAAGGACACTTCAAGAACTTACCCTTCATGAGCTCACAGACATGGGGGCATCAACTCATTGGACACCCTCTCAAGACTCTAGCAAAGTTCACAGTTTGTCTGTTAAGGGACCCTTTCAGCTACTGTAAATATAAATGTTAAAATGCAATAAGAAATAGTATGATTAAACTGACTTCTAACAACAGTATTTTTGAGACACCATTCCATGTATTCTGGGGCTTGAAAGACTTGTTTAAGCTTCTAGCCTCTCCTCATGGGTGTTTACAGAGAACTGGGATCAAAACTTTTCAATCCTAAACAAACTTTAGCTACTGTAGCTAGGCTTAGTGCTAAAGCAGAAAGCACGTCTTGCACTTGGCCACTATATGGCCAAGGAGCAGTACACATAGGGATTACCTTGGGTTCCTTATGGCCCTGGGAGTAAAACATGCTGGCATTGTGATAATCAGTATGATAATGTATGTACGTGGGACTGAAGCCTATGGATATAGATGCATGAGCCTTTGAATGGTCAAAGTTTGCCTTAAAATGTGATAAAACTTCACTTTTACCTTGTGGTAAGCAAACACATTCATTATTTGGTTGGCTCTAAGATCTTGGTCTGTTGTACTAGAGACTAATAAGTTAGTTGTTCTTGGTCTTAGTAGAGGTTCAGCTGCTTTTATTTGGGAAAGCAGAACTTCCCATCTTCAGGTAAACCACAACATACCTTACCTGGGCTCTACAGAAATACCAGTATCCTTATTTGATGTTTCATTTCAGAAGAGCTCTGTGGATCCCCTGGGCTGCATGGAAGAGTTGGATTTTAGGAGAACAAAAGAAGGTGTAGCTGTGCACCCTGCCAGAAACCTTCTCCTCTAACCTGGCAAAGCCTGTGCTGTTTGCTGAACCAGACCTGGACTCTGCTTGGTTACTTGTTCAGATCGTCTGTCTTTGTTGTAAGGATCAAAGTACTCTCTGGAAGTACATGTGAGGTAAAGCATCTGAGATTGTTTCCAGAGTTTAAGTGTGAAAACAACTTTTTTGGTGAAAAGCAGGAAATATTTTGAAATTTGGCTTGTTAACCAATTTGTCCTTTTAAGTAAGACTTATGGTGTGGTGGCTTCCCTGTTTGGAATTCAAAGGTTGAGTTGTTAATATTTGACTTCAATCCTAGCTTTCCTGACTTAAGTGCTATGCTTACTTATTTTTTTAAGATGCAAAATAGCTGACTTCACAAGTCAGTGTAGCTAGTGTAATGCAAATGATACTGGCTATTCTCACATTTTTGCACCTTTTAACGAACTTGAGCATCTTTTAGGATGGGGCCTGGTGTGCTCTAAACTTCAGGATTGGAGCCTTAGGAAAGTTATTAGTTTAATCTTGATTCTTTCATGCCAGCTTTTCTAGGAGGAGGAACTGAACTGGCGTTGCTGAGATTTAGCTTAAAAATTTTGGAATTAGCAGAGAACTGTTTTGTCTCTTCATAATCACTGGCCCTGACAGTTTAACAGAGCTTATTGACCATCTGCTTTGTCTAGTTTGCCACATGGCAGGGTAACAACTAAGCCAAAATACTGGCTGCACAGTGTATTAATTAAATGACTTGCTTGTGAACACTATCAGGATACTAAAATGATTGATTGATGTTATACATTTAACTTGAAGAGTTTTGTCCTTTCCTTTGCTGCAGTCGCTGAATATTGAGCCAAAGAACATAAGATAGGTGATGTGAAAGGAGCTGTTCGACTGTATGTTGGAGTCCCTGTTTGTCTCCTTGCCCTCTGTCTTCTGTTACCCGTTCTCAACAGATGGGACCCGGAGTATATTACAGTCTTGTTCCCCTGCTGCTACTTCTGACTGCTGCTCTTTGCCTCTCACAAAGCTGGCAAAAGCAACAGCTGTTTCATAATTTCTCTGTTTGAAGGGAGAAACATAGCAAGGGGAGGGAGAGACTGAAAGACTAGTCATCTTGCTTGCAAGGGTCTGGAGAGAAATGTTGCTCTTGTCTCTTTCAAGAGCCGGCGTCTATTCTGAGAACAGATTTCATGTTCTTCAGTGTTCGTGTTCCTGGAAATACAATTCGTCTTTCTCCACGGTGAGAGGAGAAGTGGAGAGCTTTAAGCAAATAGCGTTGGTTATGTCTGCATATCTCTAGCTGGAGGAACCTGACTCTGGGCTGCTTGTTAGTGTGACTAATTCTGCTCAAAGGCACAGCCTCCTGGGAAAGCAGTTTTTAAATCCAGACTCTGCTGGTGGCAGATACATATAACATGTTCTCTGAAAAGGATGTGGCAAGACTTTAGCAATATCCATCAACTGTCTGCTTGATCAAGGGACATGCTATAGGTAGCATCTCTGCAGCTAGAAGCCGAATCCTGTTGAGCTTGTTATAAGGAACAGATGGCTTGTTAATATGCTCTTCTGTGCTACAGCAAGCCGTGCTTCTTCAAGGCCTTGCTACCTATACTTTGGTTACAGAAATCTGCGTACGGTTTCTCTTTCTCCTGGTAGCTTTTTGTAACAACAGGTAACTGTTGATACACATGTGTATGTAGGTGCATATTTGTGGTCTACTAACATGCCTCTGAAGGGTTAGTGTATATATACGCATACACTGTGTGTATGGTATGCTGTTGGGTGGTGTAATGTGACATAGTATTGCAATTCAGTATAACATCAAACTGAATGAAGCTACTGTTTGGCTGTATTTTTAATACACTTAAGCTGCTGGAAATGTTTTGCATAGTAGGTAAATAACTTCAGAAGAAAACTGGAAGACTGCTGTTCTCATTTGGATTCTGTCTGAAAAGCTGTGCCTAGTTGGCAGCAGACAAAGCCCCTGCTAACACCTCCTTGTTTTGGCCTCTGGAAACTCAATGCTAACCAGAAGCATCGCTCTGTGTTCTGGACTTCCAGGAGTTGCAGAGGATTTCTGTTTTACACCAAAGTGCTTTGGATCCCAGGTAGTCCTGGTGTGTGCGGTCCTACAGAACCAGGAAACTATTTAAGAAGTGGAATCTTGAGTATGCATGCAAGTTCTCCTTTCTGGGAAGCTTTGGTATCCCTGATAATTAAAGGTGGCTCCTTCCGGCATTTAAAGGATACTTGAGAAAATTGCACTCCCCTTAAAACCTTCTTCCCCTCACCACTTTTTTTTTGCCTGCTGTGTTAATTAACATACTTAAGACATACTTAAGAGTAGTCTATCACCCTTGCTAACAGGGTTATAGCCCTTCTGCCAGGACTCCAACCCAGTAAGGAAGGGCTAGTCTTGATGTAGCTTTTCAAAAATAGTCCTTTCCCAGAGCTGTATTTCAGTCATAGGAAATTAGTTTAAGAACTTGGTTTGTTTTTTTTTTAGCAAGTACATGGGACTTGTGCTGTTAAGAAGGGGGGAGGGGGGAGTTAGTGTTCCTCCTTCAGCAGGCTGTTGGTGTTCTTTCCCTTTAGTTCAGCCCAACTGTAGTTTCACTGTTCTTGATATTGCCGGTCTGTAAGTTCATCTCATTTAAGGGCCCTCATCAGTCTTGGACTTGCTCTGTTTGCCTGCATCATCTTTCAGCTACAGTGATTTGTGAGGGCTAGCAGCTGTTGCAATGAGCATCTGGAATTTTTACGGTTGTGCTGGAAAGTATTGCCTGTTTGTGTATCTGAGGAGCAGCACACCTCAGCGCTTTGGCCCCATTCTGTTTTGGGCTTGCTAACACTGTCATGATTATGTAGCCCACCACAAGTTTTCATTATACAATGTGAAAAGGTCTGTCACGTGTTTGTTGCTGGCACGATAGCATGTCCTGGAAGATGATGTGCTCTTTAGTATTTAAAAAGTAAAGCTGTGAGTAAATTAGATGCTTCAGAATTACTTCTTTTTTTTACTTTTATACCAAGCCAAGACAACAAATATCTTGCCTTATATTATACTTTTCTCCTTCAATATGTCTTAAATGACCCTGTGGTTATGGAACCACAAAGCTTTTATTCTTTAAAAAAAATAAAATCTATCCATATCATCCATAACTCTTTAATTCTTCTGGAATGCCACTGGGAAGAGAAACACATTTTTCTTCAGCTTGTGACCATTTCCAACAATGCAGATGATTAGAGATCACTGACAAATCCCAACTTTGCATGTTTGTGTGTCTGTAAATGGTGGAAAATATTTTGACATATATTTATGACATCTGCTTAAGAAAGTTAAATCTTGATGTTCAAGGAGGAGAACAAGTTTTAGGCTGACCACAGCAAAGTGAGAATTCAATTGAAAAAGTGCACTGTTTAAGGATCCTGGGAGCTGAAATGGGAGGTCCTGATGCTGCAGGCTACCTTGGAAGGCAGTTAGGCTGGTATATATTCTTAAAACAGTTGTTGCAGATCATCTGCAGACTGTCAAATGATACTTGCACAGTTTGCCTTTTCAAGATGGCAACACCCTTTATAAGGTTGGCTGGCTCTTTAGAGTGCAATTCTTTGGCAGTGAGCAAAGGTTCGCCTCTCTTGGGATAGATGAATGTGCCCGTAGGGATGTAGGGGTCTTCACAGGAAAAACATGTGAGGAGTTGGGACTCAGAAGGGTTTGCTGGAAGCTTTTCTTTTAGTGGTGCTTTGGACTTCTTTGCAATGAACTCTTTCGCATTCAGTGCTCTGGTTACAAGGATGTGGAAATATAGTGCCCCCTTACAACCTGTTTTTTGGAGACTGTCAGGAAAGAGTGAATATGTATACTTGAAATTAAATGAATGGGAAGACATTTTTGCCAGACTTCTTAGAGCTTTTAAATGAAGGTGTCCTGAAATGAAGCCTAAAGCCTAAATTCCTTTCAAACGTGCTACATTTGGATATAATAAAAGGATTTTGTAAAAAGAGTGGGCTAAAACTTGCTGGCAATTAGATGTTAATTAAAACAGGATGAGACGACATATAGGATCTGTGAGAACATATATCAGGTAGTGAAATGATGCTTTTGCAAGTGTGAAGGAGGGGTGATGCTGCAAGACAGAAACCCCAGTTAACAAACCATCTGGGAAGACTGCGCTTCAATGCAAGGAAGAGAATTAAATGTTTCCATTGAAAATCTCCATTTTGAAAGGAGTTAATACACCCATACCAATGGCGGAGAATATAGTCTGAACTTTATGTTCAACTCTCTGACCTTCCATCACTTACTCGTTTCCTCCATCTTCCATTGATACAAACTTTTCAGATGAGATTTATTAAATTATCAAGTGGTAGAGAAATGGAGCTTTCCTTGTGTGTTTCTTACTGGCTTCTGCTATTTTATCTGTAGAGAAATGCTGGGGAAAGATGCCAGTTGTGGTTTAACCCCAGCCAGCAGCTAGGACTGGACCACACAGCTGATCACACAGTGCTCCCCCTTCCCCCTAGCCTTCCCCCTAGAAGGGCAGGGAGAAGAGGAGGGGAAAGGGGGGAAAACAAGCCCAACTTGTGAGTCGAGATAAAGACAGTTTAATAGCACAATAACAGAAAATAATAAAATAATCACAAATCACTTTCACCACCTGTTGAATTGGTACCTTCCTGAGTGGTGGCTGTTGGATTCCTCCCCTGGCCCCCTGCTGGCCAATCCCATTTATATACTGAATGTGACCTCTATGGTATGGAATACAGTAGAATTCCTTCCAGTACCTAAAGGGGACCTACAGGAGGGCTGGAGAAGGACTTTTTACAAGGGCATGTAGTGATAGGATGAGGGGGAATGGCTTTAAACTGGAAGAGGGGAGACTTGGATTAGATATTAGGAAGAAATTTTTCACTACAAAGGTGGTGAGGCACTGGAACAGGTTGCCCAGAGAAGTTGTGGAGGCCCCATCCCTGGAGGTGTTCAAGGCCAGGCTGGATGGGGCTTTAAGCAATTAGGTCTAGTGGGAGGTGTCCCTGCCATAGGCAGGGGGATTGGAACTAGATGATCTTGAAGGTGCTTTCCAATCTAAACCATTCTATGAATATTCCATTGGCCATTCCATCTTGTGGTCTGTGCTTCTCAGGTTCTAGGGAAAGCTGGAAAGAGTCCTTAAAGTATAAACATTGCTTAGCAACAACTAAAACAATATACATTGTTGACATTCCTGTCACAGCAATCACTAGAAAGAAAACTAACTCTTTCCTGGCTGAAACCAGGACAATGCCTTTTTCAAACTCAGCAGCTACATCTGCATTGGCATCGTGATGACTCTTGTAGACTAGGCAAGGATTTCCCAGACAGAAGAGGAAAGCAGAGAGAGATGTTCTGCTTATTCAAGAGAAGCGGCTGTGTTTCTGTTGTACTGGGCAGCTGCACCAGTGTCATAGTTAAATAATCTGATTTTTAAGGGCTGTCAAATATCCATATGGTAAAATAAGAGTAAGTTGCGTGTGGCTCTCAACTTCCATTTCCCAAATGAACCAATGGAAGTATTTAAATAAATGATGGGGCCACAAACCAAGCAAGGCTTGCTAAACTGTGTTTTTTTGGCCAGCATGGGATTCCTAGAAGCGGTTCTGTTTCAACTAAGAGCCTATTTTGGTTTCTCACTGTTGGATGTTTTGTGGCAGGAGATCTGAGCAAGTGCTTCCTAAACAGCTGCTCATACAAGAACTACTGTGTATGGACAGACTGGAGTCAACACTGCAAGTGTGTGACCCCTGACTAGTGTTTCAGTCATCCATTCAAGCAACAGATAAATGCCAAACTAAAAATAGCAAGCCCAGGATAAGTATTTTCAGTCAACTACATAATAGGCTCTTTTGAAAACTTGTTAAAACATGGGATACCAAGAAATAAACTTGCTAAAAAGAAAACCAAAAACCCACAACCAAACCCCTAAGTAGTGTGTGTATACATTTTTTTTATTTTTATAGAAGCTCATTTAGCAGCTAATTAGAGGAAAAGTTACTCCTGTTGCTGCTGTGCAAATAACTCGCTTGCATATAATTAAAAAAAAAAAGCTGGGGGGGAAATTCTTGAACAGAAGCAGGGACAAGAAAAATAAAAGGATCTGTTATTTATCTTTATTGGCCGAGGCGCCTGCACAAGCCTTCAGTGCTGTTTATGGAGTTGCAGGCTGTGTCCACATGTACAGAGTGACCTCTCTGCTGCTGATGGGAGAATGCAGCCAGTGAAATGTGGCAGCCAGCCTGTGCTGCTTCAAAGGGTGTCTAAGTAAAAAGGCACGGCCTTCTGAAAGAGCATAGAAAGTCTTCCTTCAAGCCAAGAAAACTTGATGGGTGTGTTGGTGACCAACAGTAGGCAGTGTGTCTGCTAGGCAAGCCCAGCTTCAACTGATTTGGCAGGGTTTGAAGTGCAGGAGACCTCCAGTTTAAATCTCCTAGCGTGTTATTCTTTCAATTATAGCTTTGTGGCCCTGCTAGCAAGCAGAACAGAGTACTGTGGAAAGAGAGGACCAAGGTTTCTTATGCAGAGCCAGTTTTAGAGCATTTGACTGAGGTCACCACGTCATTCGCTCATACAGTCTATATAAACACAGAGGTGTCTCTGACAGTAGTGGCCACATTGATGCAGATGTATCCAGTGAATTTTAATGGCTGGTTAGCTTTTACTGATTAAAAAGAGCCCCTAACCTCCTTTTGACAACTCTGTTACCATCACTCTTGGGTGTAGGTAGGTCAGAATCTACATTGATAACAGCTCATGGAAACTTTGATGCTTTGTCTGTTAAAAGCTGTTACTGTTATAAAGTGCTAGCTTCAAGTAAATATATCAACAGTTTTTCAACAATTTCCTCTTTTGTTGTATGCTAAGTGGTACCATATTTTATTCCAAGCCTTGTGTTGGCATAACTGTGTGGCAAAAAGGTAGTTTAGATGTGATGTGCAGCATCTGTCCACAGTGCATCAGAACACAGTAGCAGGAGAGCGGTCCAGACTTTCTGTTGCTCCAATTCCAAAAACTTTTAGCTGCATAGCCTCTGTATATTAAGTTGTTCTCTGAAATTGGCCCTGCCTCCCTTTCCCTGAGTAACTTCACTTCAGTGGGTGGTTTGGCAGTACTTGTACCTGTCTCACTGTGCTTTAACTTAACCTTCTCTTTCTCCTCTTCCAGCTGACTTTTGACACAGTTGGCCATCTTTACCTTTCCCCTACCCCTTACACAGGCTAAAATGTTACATGTGCTAACGATGTTCTGAAGTAGGAACTAAGCAGCTGACTTAAATTTAGCATTTGGGCAGCCTATAGCTGTAAGGATTTTTTTTTTCCAGAGGAAATCATGGTGTTGCCATTGTCTTTCTGCTCTTTAGCCCTCTAATTGAAGGAGAGGCAAAACTGCAGTGGCATCTGCAAAGACGGCAGCTGCCTCTGTGTCACGTGTCAACGCAGGCAGGCCTGTGTTCTGGGGGAGGGTGAAGATGTTCAGGGAAGCTGAGTGGGGACCCTTGCTTTGGATGTGGAGGTCCTTTCCCTGTCCTCTTTCAGAAAGGCTTACCCATAAAGGGAACTTTCATAGGAATTGCATAGAGGGATGATACTCTCACCTCTACCCATAACCCTGATCCCTCCATGCTGGCAGAGGCACCCCGACTGAAATAAGGGCACAACAGAGTTGCTTCTTTCTGAATCACTGAAGTGCCAGGATTGTGCTGTTGCTATTTTGGTGTACTTGTGTGCTATTTTGTAATAAAAACTTGGGCTGCGTTTTACTGCTTTCGAGGGGCTGACTCTTTGAATGGAACTTGTAATTGGAATAGCATCTGTCCACTTCATCTGCTCTGCAGTCGCTTGAGAGCCAAGAGGGGAGGCCGATCTGTGGCACTGCCAGCTTGAAACAAACAACGGTTTACAGTGACTGAGGAAGAGAAAGAGCCAGCTTGGGTAATGAGATGGAAGAACTTGGCTTGAGTGGGTGCTCCTCCCTTGCTTATTGAAAATATCAGTTGTTGTTAATTGCTTTAATGAGGTTCATAACTAGAATTTTAAGTGTTTTGTGTGTGCTGTATAGTCAATGCCCTGTTAGTGTATTTTTCATTTCCATTTGAATCCTGAAGCTGCAGATGTACCTAACTCCTGGCACATACATGAACATTAAGATGCCTTTATACTTCAGTGATTCCCAGAAGCTGATTTAAATTTGTTTTGCACCATATTTTTTTTTTTCTTTATAATTGTTTTTGGGTAAGGAAGCTTGAGCTGTTCTTGGCTAGTGATAAGTAACACTAACTTACCAGATTAGTGTCCCAGTTTGCCTAGGGTGATATCCTTACACAGAAATTGTCCTGCCTGACGTTATTCTGTCCTGAATTCCTCCTTCCCTCCCACCACCCAAAACCAAATTCCAAAACCTGTGACCCTCATGACTTAGGCTTTCCAGGGAGCTTGCAAGAGTGTTGGTTGACAAGTTATGTTGTCAGATAGTATAACTCACAGAGGGAGCATGTTCCTGTTTGATTTGCATCCCTTTAAATTTTAAAAATCTCTAAACTTGTAACTATGGAGGCTAGTTAAATCCAAACTTTGGGTCCCTCTCTTGCCTGTAAGGGACATATTGCTCAAACTGGTCTGCTACCTGTATAACAGGAAGTGATAATGGGGATGGTGGTGGGTATGGAGGAGGCCAAGCTACTTAGAGGCTGCCCTTATACTTCAGCTGTGTGTCCCTTTCTGTGTCTTTCTTGGCTAACTTCACCCCCTTTCATAGTCTTCAGAAAGGAATAAGTGATCCTGAATATTCAAAACTCAGAGTCCCAGATGTTAAGGAGACATTCTCACAGGATCCCTCTTTTGACTGTCTGTTTTTTGTGTTTTGGCCAAGGAAACCACTTGCTTCCGATGCACCATGGGCTAGTGTGTTTGTTTTTTTTTTTTTAAATAGAGTTAACTTTAGAACATCTTATCAAGCCTATAAAAAGGAATTGTATTTTTTGCCAAAACACTTGCGAATAGCTTGTATGACGTGTGTAAAAGCCCTTCTCACACCTAGTCTCATTTTCCCTTTGACTCTACGTTGCTGTCTGTTGGAGAGCATACTCAACTTTGTTCACCTAGTTGAGTGTGTTAGACCAACAGGTTAGCGTCACCTTGTGACAGTACAGTTTTGCAAACCTGTGTGCTTTTTTCAAATATTTGCAGTTGACAATACTGTGAAAGCTACAGAGTTCTTCACCAGGAATAATGAATGAGCTGTTGATTTAATTCTAGAGAAGGAGCTTTAGTCTTCTCTTTTTAACTTGCTCATTAGTGGTCAAGAGTGAGTTCCCCGCTCCTTGAAGCTTCAGCTCACAGGACTTATGTTTTCATGAGTGACTTGCTGATCAGCTGCTTAAAGTGATGTGTATGGACTTACTGATATATTAAAGGTATGTCTTGTACAGAAAGTACTAGCCTGGAAAATGCAACGGGTAATGATATGACAGTCACTGTCATATCCTCCACCCAGTCAGTGTTGTCCTTCCAGACTTTACTGACTTCATGTAAATAATGTTATTTCTGCAAATCTGCCTCTGTATTTTGAAGTGGCTGTGTTAGAAGGGTGTGTTTGCTTGTGCTGGGATACGTGGAGGAAGGAGGAGGAAGAATTCCTAACCATGCTGTTTCAGTGAAGGCTGGCTAGGTGGTGGCGTGGGCACACTCTTCCAATTGTCCAAGGAGCATGATGGTGTCCTTTTTAACATGTAATCCTGTGCTTTTTCTTATGGTGTGTCTCTGGTTGGGGGCAACACACACCTAAGTTGCATACTGATGTGGATCTGGGATGCTATTCGGTTCCACTTCAGACCTAGCAGCTTGAGAGTGCTCCCTGTCCCCTGGGTTTAGACATGAAGAAGAGACCTGTTGGAGATTCAGGATTTCCTTGGAATAAGATGGGCTCTTCCTAATATAAGCATCAGTCTGTTTGACTACTTATCTACTAACCAACATAGGGTGAACTGGCAGATGCAGACAGGCTTTCGCTAGTGCTCTCTTCTCTGAGCCAGGTGGACGTGGGTAAGCTTTGGTCTGGAAGTCTGATTGCTGTGTTAATAAACTATGGCACGTGAATGTAAATGTTCTGCCAACAGGGTTTATTCTCTTGGTCTGAAAGGTATGCTAATGCAGCTGTGGTTTCTGGACCATGCAGTTTGTGCATACTAGCTGAGCAAGCTAAGGTCCAGCTGTACCTGCCTGTATAGACACTATCATTGTGTGTGTATTATCTATCTGTCCCATCTTCCTCATCTAGCTTAATAACCTTTACTTACAGCTTTGTTACATCCTCTTTATTGCCAGGCACTGGTGATTCCTAGGTAAGCTCCCCCTCTGCTTCACAGCAAGGTGTGTATTCCTCCGTGCAGAGCCCCATAATCATTGTTTGTGGCATTACCCTTGATTTAATAACTGGAAAACACACTTTTTAAATGTTGAACTTGTCCAAATTGAAATAACCTGAGCTGAAGAGATTTGCAGTAGGTGCCTGTCTTAGCTGGAATATCTTGGAAAGATTTTTAGGTAAGAGTTCAGTTATTTCTGATGTTGAGACTAAAATTAGGAGGAAAAAACCTGTTTTTCCACGTTGCATGAGGACTTTCAACAGCTTAGTTGAAGTATGTCTGATCTTGGAAATTTAGGAGGGAGAGGGCTTGCTTTGTGTCAGAGGTGCCTGTGAAAAAAAGTTTTATGAAAGTGTTCTTAGTTTAATCAAGCATGTCCCCTCCTCTTTCACTTGTGCTTGCCCTGTGCCCAAACTTGTTAAAGTTTGGCAATAAGGTCAAAGATTGTCTTATGTGAACAAGCCTCCTCTATAGGGATCTAGGAGGGGCTGGGCTCTTGCAGTTCGTCTTGGCAGGGAGCCCTGGTCACAGTGCCCAGGAGCTGAGAGTTGCTCCTTTCTCTGCTTGCAGTGGTCCTTCCTCTGGCGCTCAGCTGTGGAGAAAGGGCGCATAGGAAGGAGGTAGAAGCAATACCCCCAAAAGTAGGAGCAAAGGAGGTAGGATTTTGCAGGAACCAAGGTGTGTGAGTAGCAGCTGAGGACTAATTTTTTAAGAACGGGAGCAGAGGGAAATGGGTACCTGAGGACAAAAGTCAGACTGCTGTTCTCCAGACCTGAGAACTGAATCTAGGTCTCAGACTCTTCTGTGCTCTACTAGCAACTTCAGGGGCCCTTGCTGTGTTTGTAAAGTGTTACCTCCCTCTAGTGGAGGGTGTGCAAGGGCACGGTCCCCTGCTAGCTCCACTGGTGAGGGTAGGTCAGGCCTAGACCATATAGATAAAACATGGTGTCCGTGACTTTTATCCAGCCATTCATACCATGTTATGTAGACATAGATGCACTTGGTGTTCCTGTGAGATACTGGCCAACTTGTGTAAGCCATTCTGTTGACAGGTGGACACTTAAATACCCAGAAAGGGAAGGACACTAACTGGATCCACATGAGGTCAGGCTTGAAGATAGGCTCAGTACAGGAGAAAGATTTCTGTAAATAGCCACAATGCCACAGATAAATTACCATTATTCGGAAACAGTAGCAGCATTGACTGAAAATGAATGGACAAATCTGGTAACTTTGCCTTTAATGTCTCTGCACTTTTATTTAATGAGCAAGAGTGATGAAGAAAGGTAGACCTGGTGTTGGTGGAAGAGGCTGCTGCTCTGGTTAGAACAGCCTGGGTGCAACACAGGCATTTCTAACTTAGTTGGAGCCAAGACTATATGGCATGTGCTCAGGGGTCTGGAGCCTCGCTCTCTGTGTTGCCTTTGAGATTTCATTCAGCTGACTGGTTGCTAATGAGATAAGTGTCTGATGGGCAAGAAAATGGTATGTAACTGCATGATAAGGATTGTATTGTACTGGGAGCAGCATCTTAAATGTGTTCACTGATTATCAGCTTTGCAAACTAATATCCACTGTTGCATGAACTACTTCACCTGAACCAACAGAAATGAGAGAGAATTTTTTTGCATGTCTAACATTAGATCATCATGGCTCCTATGGCATTACTGCTGTTAATATTTTTAGGATTGGAGAAAACATATGGTCATTTAGTAATTGGGTTGTACCACTGAGGATTCTTATTCCTACTGCAAGTGTTCCCAACCCTGGCACTTCTGAGTCTTTTCTTGCTGTCTTTAGGAAAGGATGTTAATCTTCTGTTCCTCATAGCAATCAATAGACATTAGCTGCCTTTTTGTGTTGCAAACAGCTTTATTTCAGCTGTTATATTTTGACTCTCCACTTAACTAGGATTAGCTTTAAGTCAAAAAGAGCTTTCTTTGATTCTGGATTCATGATTTTTGATTACTTAAACTACTCTTTTTATTCTTATTTTTATCTACTTTTGCCCTGACCCATAAGTCCCCCAAAACAACTGAATGTTTTGAAATGAGAAATGCAGGGGTTTTTCCTATGTGTTTCATACAAATGACTGGTAGTATTCTTTTACTTGTACTAAATGCAAACCATTCATAATCCCACCAGATTACATACACAACCAATTTCTAGTCCTGGTAATTTATGGTGCTTTTATTTATCATCCTGAGACTTAAACCATTGTCTTGCATTGGGGCACTGCCATTCCTATCTGCAGATGAACTTGTTCAGAGCTAACTGTTAGATGTCCAGCAGATGTCTCTTTAAAAATAAATATTTTCATATATTAAATGGGTACTTCTAGAAGAACTGGTTCTATTTTCTACTTTGGTTTTGATCACTTATACTGGTCATCTTCCAGGACTTTGAAAGAAATCCTTGATTCATACAGTCTGAAACTTTTGTACATCTGAATTGTATGGTAATCTTTCCCTCCTCTTTCCCTCCCTTCCCTTCATCTTTCTCTTGCTGTCATAGGATCATAGAATCGTTTAGGTTCTTTCCGATTGCTTCCAAACTCTCTATACAAATGATGGCTTTAACTTTCCTTGCTGCACTTAACTTCTCCTTTCTCTTCCAAACTTAAAATCTAAAGTAAAAACCAAACAAACCTATTTCTCTATTTCCCAGCACTGCAAATGAGATGATGCATAGTGAGTGGGGCAGTGAGGGATAGCAGTGTAATTTGGGGGTTGGGTTTATAGTGGGAAGTCTATCCACAAGGCAGCTATAAACAGCCCTTTAAATTTTAAAGCCTCAGATAAATGTTTAATTAGTAAACACTTGTAACGATGTCAGACCTGCTCTTGTTGTGCTGGAGGTGCTGTCCTCAGGGTCAGCAGACTGGAGTGTACAAGTGTTCTTCAGCTGCCCTGCAAAATCCAGCCCTGTGGCTTCAGCTGCTCTGGGAGGTGGCTTCAGAGGCTGTCAGACCTTTTCCCTGGTCTCACTCAGGGATGCTCACCTATTTCTGTTCCATTCACTGTTCGGGCTGTGATCACTTCTGCCAGAGGCTAAATAGCAAACAGTTGGAGAGGCTGTAAATAGCTGTAGCAGTTTAAAACATTACTACTTAATGCGTGACTGTGCCCCAAGGCCTTTTGCCAGTAGCCTGCAAAGAATTCATGCAACCTAAATAACCACGGGGCTGCCTTCCTATGCAAGGTTGAATTTAAGCTGCATTGAATAGCAGGAAAGCAAACTTTGGTGATCTTTTTGGACTTTTATATACTTAAGCAGAAATCAGCTCGGGTCCTGCCTACATTTTTAATGCAAACCGGAAAAGGTGCTTAAAAGGAGAGTGTCCATCCTACTGTGCCTCAGCTGTTTCAATTGATGGGAGTTCCAGGTGCAAACACCCGTCACCTCTTCTATTTTAGCTTTTCTGGGGGCTGCTCCCTGTCAGCATGCTTTCTGTGGTTTCTTCACCCCACCATCTGCTATTTGCGATGCCTTGTCTCCCTGTCACTGGAGCAGAACATGGCAGTACTTTGTTTTTCTTGCACAGCCTCATGGCACGAGCAAGACCCTTGAAATACCACCCTTCAGCTATGCACAGCACCTCTCAGGCTTGCCCCAGCCTAATCTGGATTTAGCTGCTTGATTGTAGTAGGATCAATCACACTTATTTCACCAGTAAAACCAGGCAAACAGAAGCCATGACTGTTTCTTCCTTCCCTGTCATTATAACTGTTGTGGAGTTGTCAGGCTCCTGACTTCGGCACGTGTTTTTCACACTTAACATAAAACTCTTGAGATCATGCAGGCACAGTAGTTCAAATGGGGGAAAAAAAAGGTTTGATAATGTTTGTTCATTCAGCCAAAAATGAGTTACCTTTTTGGGCTTCCCCCCTCCATTTGTGTTGTGTATTAGAGTTCAAATCTGCTGTCAAGTGATGATGATATGCATGAATTTTTACAGAAGATGTAACTTAATTGAATGCCACTATGTCAGACACAACTATAGTCCCTCGTTTCTGAAGTATTCCTATTTTTTTATGGTTTTCCTTGATGTAGAGGAGCTGTATTGCCTCTTGTACCAAAGCTTTAGTGAGCTACTGGTACAGTTGCTCTCTGGACTGATAGCGTGAATCTTGAAGATGTAGGAGAAAGTTGGTTTGAAGAAAAGTGAAGAGGGGTAGCAGCAAGGATTTCTCCCATGTGACTGGCACCAATCAGAGTAAAACTAATCTTTCAGGTGCGCTCAGCTTCAATGAAGTGTGATCACAAAAAAGCATTATATACCTTCTAGGGAGCTCCCCCTTACTGTTGCCTTTCAACATCATTTCAGGTTGCCAGAATGCCACCCTGACAGGCAAGAGTTCAAAATGTGTATCTGACAAAATAATCAGTGGTCTGAACAGCACTTCTGAGCACAAACAGATGCACAATTGGCATTTACACAGGTCCGTGGATGCATATTCTGATAAGTTTACGGTGTTAATGGTAACTCCAGGCACCCTATCTTAACAGTATTTATAATAAGCTGCTTAGATAAAATGTTCAGGAGATTTACTGTCTATTTGGGGAATTTCTGGTTCTTACTGTGATATGTGATTTAGTGTAGAGTTAGGATAGTAAGCTACTAATACTAAGTAAGTGTACCATGTTATGGATTAATCTTTATCCTTTCCAGTTTTGGTGGCTTTTACTGAATATTGTTACAGTCTGTGGAAGGCTTTTCTCTCCTCTTCCCTCTGTTGTTTAAATTGCTAATGAGTCTATAGCATTAGGTTGGAAACTCCCTTATTGCTAGATTGTGATACAGTAACTAGTATTGTTATGATTCATCTTAGCAAATGCCCACACTTCCTTTCTGACTAAAATGCATGCTGAAAGAGTGAACCTGCTAATTGGGCAAAGGATGTGCTTAATGTATTTTTATTCATTGGGTCTAACAGCCTGCACGGCTGTGCTAGCGTGTTCCTGCACGCTTTCCTTCAGAGGTGGGGAATGGGCAACTTAATCATCCTACTTCTGTCCTTCTTCTACACACCCAAATAAATGTTGAACAGTTGGCATTTTAGCTGGTGCTTCTGATATAGGAAGTTGTTTGGAACTTTGGTGCTTAATTTTCATTAGATTTAACTTGAGCTAATTGATCTTCCTTACCAATGTTTGGATTCTTCTTTTATCCAGTAGAAGGGTAATTTTGGTGTTCCCTGTGGCAGTTGCTATTGGAGCTGTTAAATTATTTCAGTTGTTGAAACTTATGCAAATCACTGGAACCACCACATTTTTGCCAAAATGTTTCGTTAAAGGATCTTCAAAAGTGTTGGTGGGGTACAAGAAGACAGCTGCTGCTGGGGATAGAGGTCTTGTTGCTTCATCCTGACTCGCAAATCCACCCTCCTGTTTGGACACTTTCAGGTCCCTGCTTTCATTCAGGAGGTGCTGAGGTGATGCAGCACCAGTGAGCTGATCCATGATAGTGTACTTGTGGGAGAGGACAGACTCGCAGTGCCCATGCATTGGCTTGGATGGATGGGACTTGGCATGGGGGAGAGGCTGAAACCAGGGTGTGTTTTGTATGTACAGTGAAGTGCTGCTTTACCATTTTGAAGTGCCTTTTATGATGAGAAAATGCAAAAAATGGCCAGCAGGATACTTTTTTGCAAAATTGTAAATGCAATAAATAGTGATATCTGTGGTGGTTGAATTCTCACTGGGATTCTAGAGCTTAGGGGTTCTTCAAAATGTGTGGACTGCTGCTCTGACTCAGGGAACAACATGTCTGATGTGCTGCTGATGCAAAGGGAGAAGTGTATGGGTGGAGGAGGTTTAAAAAAATTCTCTAAAATGCTCTATGCCTTTGACTTCGTGCTTCACTGCAGGCACTGGAAATCTAAGTTTTTTTTAGTGGGGCATGTATTTCATCTTTGTAAGCCAACTTTAAGCAAAGGAGATCTTCCATAGTCCAACAGAATAAGCACTCCAGTCAAGAATGTTTTCAAAGCAATTTTGTGGCTTGCTACAGCTTTTATCTAGTTCCTCTTCTTCATCCTCTTGCCCGGTACTGTGAGAATAGCATGATTTATGCTGCTGGGCATGGGTTAGTAACACAACTCACAGCTGTGAGGGAAGGATTGCTTAAGAGCTGTCACCTCCTGTGTGGCTGGGACATGACCTTCTGCTGGCCTGGGAGCAAGGACTCAAGCTACTGTCTCTTACTGATTTCCTTCTTTTCTGGGGTTGTGTGTGCTGTCACTAGCGGCTTCTGAGGTTAGTTAAAGGATATCTCGATGGACTAAGTGGGAATTTTTGCTTCTCAGGAAGAAGAGATGCCGGATGTAGAAATTGACATTGATGACCTTCTTGATGCAGCCAATGAAGAGGAGAGAGCTCTCAAATTACAGGTAATATTATTTTCTAATTTTAAATTTGAACGTGGCTGAATTAATGCATCTTGTGTTTGATTGAATCCACTGTAAGCGTAGAATTAGAACTGAGAGACAGCTTCCTAGATCTGAGTTTAGCATAATCTACTGAACTGTACAAAGGTAATCAAAATCCTTTAGGATAAAAAAATTTTGGAAGGTAGGTGATAACAGGAGTAAATAAAAGCTCCAAGAATCCAGTAATATAGGGAGATATGCTAAGACAGACTAGACTTATTCTAATTTTTACAGGTATATAAAATAAAGAACAGAAAGCATAAAAAAATAGTCACATTAAAAAATTATGTGTCTCAGAGTCAGTTATGATGACCAGCTAGTTTCTGTGATTCGCTGTAGCAGAAATATACATGTGTGCATATATAGACCAGAAATCCTTCCTTGTCCTTAGGATACTGGAAACTTTTTCTCTGTACTAGCTAGAAATTGGAACCCATTGAGTTACCATGGAGTAAGTTGTCTAAAAGCTTGACAAAAGGATAAGATGGTCAGCAACAGGAATTAGTGGGGAAATTCAGAAGCTGTCTGCTGAAATTATACAATTCAAACTAGCTGTCTAATTTGCTTAATTTTGCTTGAGGTAAAAGTTAATGAATGGAAGAATGAGGGTGAGAAGAACAGAAACAATATTGTCCTGATTTAGATATATGTATCTCTATTAAGATACAAAACCACTATAAGGGTCTCTGTTATCTTTTCAGATGCACTAAAGGAAGGAAACCTTTCCCAGAGCAGCTGTTTGCCCTCAGCTGACTTCTGGGAGGTGACTAACATGCATTGGATTTGCAGTGCCTGTTGGCACCCTTTTCGTGGTGCCCACTGCCCAGCCACAGAGACATGGGGCATGGCCCCAGGCTGTTTACTCAGCGTTCATAAATAGCTTTGCTGCTTGTGCTTAAACTAGCTGCTGCAGCTCCCCTGCTAGGAATGCCTGACCTAGCTAATGTCTGTGTTTCTGCATTGCAAAGACTGTGGTGCCCTCACAGAAAGCTAGCTTTCACATGTGTATTGCTGGGAGAAATGTTCTTGGATTCTCAGTTTTTCTTGGAGAGGGCGATTTTGTAACTTCTAACCTGGAGGAAGAAGCCATCATTTCTGTCCTGTTGCAGATCATTCTGATCCACCTAGGGAGTAAAGGTGACTTACTATAACACTTGGTTTTCAGTAGCATCTTCATCCAGTGATTCCTGGTTCTTGCTCCCTTTCTTTCCCCACTCCCTTGCCAGGTTTCATACTGTAGACTTGTTTATGTTCACTGTTATTCTGTATTGGAACTGACACTTTCATATTTTGCTTCTAGGAAACTCTTGTAGATTGCTACAAACCAACAGAGGTAAAAAGACTTTTCTTAAATACTACTCGTGTTGAAAGTGTAGCTATGTTGAAGCTAAAGTAACTTCTTTTTTTATATTTATGATAAAGTAGATATAGGAATGTTAATGAGGAGCTGATGGGCTTGGGGATTTACATCCTGGGAATGTTTGGGCCTGTCACTTGACTACAGTAGGAACAGGACTGGGCCCTGTGGAGGAACTGGTGATCATTCCAGCTGAAGTATCAATATTTTCTGTAATGTCCTTATTGACTTTACTGATGCTTAAAGCTGTCGTGTTGCAAGAGAACTAAACATAACTCTCATCAGATAGTTAAAACCCTACTATATTTGCATGAAATATCAACTTGAGAGATGGACTGTGTGATCTTCAATGTGAAGCCATTTAATTTTATCTCTGACAGTAAAATTATTCATTCTGGGAACTGTTATGTAGATATGCAGCTCAACTAATTGTTTTTGTGAATGGACTTGAATACAATCGTCAGACAACCTGAACTAGCAGGATTTAGTTAAGAGTACTCAACTTTCAGCTTGAATATCCATTAACGTGTCCAGTGCCAACATAGCCTACTTCTCATATAGTAATGTGTGCTTACTAGGAAGAGTAAATATTGTAACAAAAGGCTTGGACTCATTGCAAAAATTGGCTCAATTTTGTCAGTGCTTTCCTACCAGTGGCTGCTGTGCAGTATTTAGCAGAGTGGGTCGCTTGCAGGATTCCCCTGGTCAGGGACCTTTCAGCTGTGCATGACTAGAAGCCAGGCATTTGGTTTTTGAAACAAGCCTGTGTATAGCTTGGTTCTTCTGTAACGTCTGTAGTTGTAGCCACTTAAATTACTGGGACTTAAAGATACTCAGGCTGTCAGGAAGAACCACTGGTACAGTTAAATTGACACTTCCCTGTCTATCAGATACTTTCTTCAGGGCTCTTCCATTTTTATTGATCCCTGTGGTAGATTGGGAGAATTCTCCAGAATGGCTATTACAGTTGCTGGTACTAACTTTTTGACAGTGCAGGGAATTGACCCAGAAAGACTTGCATGGTAACACTTGTACAGCTTGGTCTGTGTTGTACGTTGTTTTTTTTACAGCAGATAACAAACATCTCCCATTATGGAGCTGCCAGGCCAAAAAAACCATCAAGTCTTCAGCTGTCTCACTGTAGTAATGCTACGCTACAGATGAGCCCTGTCAGCCTCCTCCAGCCTTCTCTCAGCAAGTGCCATTGAACCTTAGTTGTTCTTTGTAAGATCGGTCTGAAGACTGCTACAGCATGTGGAGCCTGACATGGTTCTTGTCACAGGCTAGCGAGAGAAGGTTGGGGAGGAGGAACAGATTGGCAAGAGTTTAGCAGCCACTCATGTACTGACCTCATATCTGTGTTATCCGAAGGTGGATGAGGAAAGCAGAGAATCAAATAATTACTCTTCCTCCTCCTTCATTGAACATGTAACGTGAATTATTTTTCTTAGCTCTGAAGCTTGATGCTTAATGCAAAGACAAATTTCAGAGCTCTGATAATGGTACGTGACAGATGTTAGTGAGTTTTCCACTGGAAACCTTGGTCATAGAACTGCAGGAAATATTTGTGCCATGCTGGTAAATTAAGTTGGTATGGCAGCTTGCAGGAAACAATGTCCTGGACACGTGTGCTTGATTGCCCTCAAGGTACTTGGATCAAGGTGAGATTTTAATACTGAACTTGTGACCTGTCTCTTCAGTCCTCTGCTGGTGGAGTGGAGGCAGCTCCTTTACCTGGGAGAATATCCATTTTCCTTGACAATCTTTTGAGATAGCTGAGTTCAGAGGAGTACTTAATCCACTCTTCTGTGAGTATAGTTGCCAAAATGGGAGTCACTTCCCAGGACTGTTTTCACAACAGCAGCTTTTCTTCATCTGTAGCATAATAAGCCCTGTAACACTGAGTGACTGCTACCTTGGGCCAGTTAAAAGCAGTGACTTGTAACCTGTCATTTGTGGACTAAGAGCCTTTAAATTGGCTTAAACTTGCTATATGAGGATCCACACCTCATGTAGAAAATCTGCAATCCTTTCATATTTGCAAACCATTCAACACTATTGAGTTAATTGGTTTGTGAAAGGATTTCTGGAAGATTTGTGGAGAATGGATGTGAGCTGGTGGAATTTATCCTGACCAATCAAATACAGTCAATCAAATGAACTAGGGATTTTAGCATCAAGAGTTATACAGTTTGCAAAAGGCAGTAATCCCTAACTGGGGAAAAATGTATGGAATATGATGTCCCCAGTATTCAGAACATGAGGAAAAATAGTACAGGCAGAAATCTTAGTAACTTGAAGCTCTTATCCCATCTGTTTAAAACAAACAACAAAACCAACAAACACCAAACCAAAAAAAAAACCAAACCAAAAAACTCAAAACCCAAACATGTATCTTACGTCAGTTTTGCGTAGTGTCTTCCACTTAGACTAAAGGTTAAGGAAAGACTGATTTTTTTGCATGTATTGTGGGTTGACTTTTCATCAGAAGAAGCAGAGTTATCCAGGACACTTGAAAGGTGGAAGGAATTCTTAGCCTCTTTAATAAATTGGCTCAAGATAGTAGCTGACAGTAACTTATGAGGAACTGCTATGAAACCTTTCTTCTAAGGGAGATATCGCTAATATGCTCTAAAATTTTAAAAGCTTTTCTAAGATAGCAGTTATGGCTGTTTTAATTTGTATGGAAATATGCTTAATGTAGGAACCTTGTTGTAAAGAGTCATGTAGTTTACCCAAACAAGGCAACTAAAGGTTAATCAGGAAAGTGCACACAGTCAGTATGGTTTTTTGGGTACTATTTAAGTTTACGTTAATGATTCTTAAATTGAAATGTTGATTTGCTAATCAAGATTCATATGCAATATGACTTGATGTGTCATTCAGTCATTAAAAGTTAATTTTGTAAAGTGTGTCAGAAACTAAAAATAATTTCTGGGCACAATTTGCCAACTTGGCTATTTCTACAAACATGAAAAATAAAAACCAAAAAACAACCAGTGGCTAAGAAATGCAATTGGTAACTAGCAAACTGTAAAGTATACATTTTTATTGTTGTTAATCACTGCAATATGTGACTTGTACTTATACCTTACATCCTTTTACTTGAGTCACAATCTCCTTGCTCAGTGTAGTTAAGTTTCACTTCTTAAAGAGAAGTTGAGTAGCTGCCTGACTCCAAACATAATAGGCTTTGGAATCCCAAATGTGGACAGTGCTTTATAGAGTCATAGAATGGTTTGGGTTGGAAGGGACCTTCAAGATCATCTAGTTCCAACCCCCCCTGCCATGGGCAGGGACACCTCCCACTAGAACAGGCTGCTCAAAGCCCCATCCAGCCTGGCCTTGAACACTTCCAGGAATGGGGCTTCCACAACTTCTCTGGGCCATTTGTTCCAGTGCCTCACCACCCTCAGAATAAAGAATTTCTTCCTAATATCTTATGTAAATCTACCCTCTTCCAGTTTGAAGCCATTACCCCTCATACGATCCCTACTTGCCCTTATAAAAAGTTCCTCTCCAGCTTTCTTGTAGGTGCCCTTCAGATACTGGGAAGCTGCTATAAGGTCTCCCCAGAGCCTTTTCTTCTCCAGGCTGAACAACCCCAGCTGTCTCAGCCTGTCTTCAGAGGAGAGGTGCTCCAGCCCTCTGATCATCTTTGTGGCCCTCCTTTGGACCTGCTCCAACAGGTCTTCTGTCCTTCTTATGTTGCAAGCTCCAGAGGTGGACACAATATTCCAGATGGGGTCTCACCAGAGCAGAGTAGGGGGGCAGAATCATCTCCCTCAACCTGCTGGTCACACTTTTTTTGATGCAGATGAGGATACAGTTGGCTTCATGGGCTGAGGGCACACATTGCCAGCTCACGTTGAGCTTCTCATCCACCAATGCCCCCAAGTCCCTCTCCTCAGGGCTATTCTCAATCTATTCTCCGCCCAGCCTGTATTTGTGTTTGGGACTTCCCTGACCCACGTGCAGGGCCTTGCACTTGAACTTCATGACATTGGCATGGGCCCACCTCTCAAGCCTGTCCAGGTCCCTCTGGACGGCATCCCTTTCCTTCAGTGTGTTGACCGTTCCATGCAGCTTGGTGTCATCAGCAAACTTGCTGAGGGTGCACTCAATCCCAATATCCCTGTTGCCAACAAAGATGTTAAATAGTACCGGTCCCAGTACTGACCCCTGGGGAACACCACTCATCACTGCTTGCCACTTGGACATTGAGCTGTTGATGCAACTCTGTACGTGCAGCCATCCAGCCAGTTCCTTATCCACTGTGTGGTTCATCTATCAAATCCATGTGTCTCCAGTTTAGAGACAAGGATGTCATGTGGGACAGTGTCAAATGCTTTGCACAAGTCCAGGTAGATGGTGTCTGTTGCTTTCCCCTTATCCACCAATGCTGTAATGCTGTCACAGAAGGCCACCAAATTTGTCAGGCATGATTTGCCCTTAGTGAAGCCATGTTGGCTACCACCAATCACCTCCTTATTTTCCATGTGCCTTAGCAGAGTTTCCAGGAGGATCTGCTCCATGATCCTGCCAGGGACAGAGGTGACATTGACTGGCCTGTAGCTCCCCAGATCTTTTTTTTTTTTCCTTTTTAAAAATGGGGGTTATGTTTCCCCTGTTCCAGTCAGTGGGAACTTCACCAAACTGCCAGGACTTGTCAAATATGATGGATAGCAGCTTGACAACTTCATCTGCCAGTTCCCTCAGGACCCACGGATTAATCTCATTGGGTCCCATGATGATGGTCTTCCCACCACGCAAAATTAAACAGTGCTGGAAGTGTTCTTCAGACAGTTTGCGCTTTTTCTGCTTCCCCTTTTCTCTTCTGTTACTGTCATACCTAGTTCAAAAACAGTACATCTTATGTAGCCTTGACATTAGACAAAGCTTGACATGAGAGAACAGCAACAAAGAGGACTGCACAAAGTTAAAGGGTATGCTATATGCAAAATCAGTGCCATAGCCAAATCTTGGATCTAAATTTTTGTGTTTGAAAAGGAACAGGGAGCAGCTACATCCTCCTGTATGATCCATGTGCCAGAGCAGCTGGTATTTCACTAAGTGCCATGTGTCACCTGTGGAAAATCCCACTCAGACCTTTGTCAAGTTGCTCTCTTGATTCTGTCTATGCAATGGAGAATTGTAGTGTAGGTCACAGGGAATTTTGAGTCTCATGTTAGCAGTGAATGTAACAAAGAAACTTAAATATATTGTAATCTTGACGATAGAGTTTTGATACTTGACAATAGACTCTTATTTAGAATAGGAAGACTGTTGTGGGCATGAAATCAATGAGGTTTTGTCAAGACATACTTTGAAGGAGGCTGGCTAAATGTGTGTTATTGCATCCCTTCTATTGGTAGCGGCAAGACCACCCATTTAGACTGGGCTTTGGAAAAAACCTGAAATATTTATAGCTGATGGGAATTAGAGCTTCCACTGGTGGCACTGCTGAAGTGATGACAGGAGAAATTACAAGAAGACTCTTAAACTACTAAGAGAGATAAATCCAATGAGTGGGCAATTTTTGTGTTTACTGTCTCTGAAAGATGCAGTTGAGCTACACAATGTCCGCAGATAACTAATCTTTGAAGAAAAATGGATAAATTAGATTTGGGGTTTCTTTGCTTCTTTCTTTTCTCAGAAATATACAAAGCTTCAGGGGAATTGGCTTGAGATCTCTCCCACGCAGGATTAAATCTATCCACACCATCGTGCTAGTATAATTCTTCACTCGGTGCAAAATGGGGAAAAAAAGGAGATGAAGTTGCATCATAAAAGAAAGTTGTTCTGCTGGGAACTTTTAATAACAATTTTCAATATAATTTCTAATCAAACAATGTTAAATTGTTGTGCATGCTCTCTGGAGAATTTGGGCAGAGATTTAAGTCACTAAGTTACTTCAGTGTCTGGACTATTTAAACAGCTTTTAACACTTAATTTTGAGAAAGGTGGAGATGCATTTGCTTAACTGTATGTTTCCCCAAGTTTAATTCCTAGTTGGAGCAAATGACAGGCTCGTGTTGCAGCTTTTTAGAGTGGTCCAGGCACTGTGGTTTTTAAAACGATTTTGGGTATGTCCTCAGATAATGTATGTATTTAGTATGCAGACAGGAATAGAAAGCTCAACCCTTCTGAAACAGAACCTCTGAACTTTTGAAGGATCATATTTTTTTTGGTCCTACTGTGTTATGAACTATTTCAAGGTAATGTTACTATGTTCTTTTTAATATAATTGCAAGACAGCAATATGTAGGATACCCATTTGAAGCAATAGTAACTAAAGAGGTGTCCTAAAGCCTCAGCGCTTGCCTTACATCTGGGTGAGCCTAGGAACTCATATACATTTATTGCAGCTCAGCTGATGGGTGGTAAATTATGAAGCCACAGTAACTGTATTATGTGTCCACATTACTTGAAATCAAATAGGACATTTTGTAGAGAAAAAAGTTAAGAAACATCCATATTTAAAAGCAATGCAGACATAGGCATTTCTAGAAAAACATGATTGCATGTTCATCCATTTGACTACTCTGAATTCAGTAAAGTAAAGCTGTCTAGATGCCTGCTGAGATCTGCCCTATTTTGTCCTACAGTGTTGGAGACAATAAGGCTTGCCTGTTTTAATTTCTGTAAGTACTCATGAATACAACTTACAAATAGCAATATTATAAGAATGGAGGAGCAAATGGTGATTTGACAAGAATAAGCTCTGCTTGTTTACATGCCGCCGAATTGGAGAATAACTGGGCTGTAAGTCTTGATCATAGCTAAGCTTTGTGGTATGTAGTCAATGCCTTGGACAGGGCTCACCGAGAAGCTAAACTGCTGTATATTGTCCTCCTCTGGGCACTGATGGTGCTGTGTCCTCACTGGAGAGGCTGTGTGGATGGGGTTGTTCAGCGAGGCTACAGAGATGCTGCACCAGTTCTTGCTAATAGAAGGCAGCTTCTGGTCCTGTTCTCCCAAAGCGTGTGTGCCTCATCAGTTCCCTTTTTTCCAGACTATCAGCTTCAGGCTTGAGCCTGTGTGGAAGGGAAGGCATTTAGCAGTAGGGTTCCCTCTTTGTCTGTCTTCTTTTTGGTAAAAAAAAAAAAAAAAATAATTTTTCTTTCCCATTCAGATAGGATTTTTGAGCTTTTTTTTTTTAGTTTCTTCCCCGAGTAGCTGTGGGGATTGCTCTCCAGGCTGACTTTACTTTTTACATCCAACCAATCAGGCTCTCTCCAGGAAATAGCCTTGGGCAAACAGTCAAGGAAATCTTGATTTTTTTTTTAATTTTTTTAATTTTTTTTTTACTCGTCTGCAGGGAATTAAAACTGTGTAGGAAAGCTGGTTTAGGATTCATTTCATGCTCTAGTGAAGCAAGAGGACTAGAAACCCTAAATTTTGGTTTAAGAACTAGTCTTACTACATGCATACTGTTTGTGGAAGAGGCATCTGGAGAGACAGAATCCAATTAGTCTCCAGAATCAATTGGAAGGCTTGAATAGGAAGCCTGGAATTCATTGTCTGTCAAATGACCTCATTAAAACAATGAATCACACCTCCAAAGCAGAGAGGTGAAGTGGTTTCCTCCCTGCTCCTGAATTATCATTTCACCTTTGTTTTGTAGTCTTTATTGCTTTTTATTTTGTTAGATGAATGCTTTTGCTGAACTGAATGCCTTTGATTCAAGGGAAAGCACTGGAGAAGGGAGAATGCCTAAGGCTGACTATAGATGAGTTCAAATGAACTATAGATTTAGTCTCTGTCTCTCATTTAAATTTGCCTTTACAATTAGAAAAATGTCTTCTGGAAACAATGATTTTGTATTACAAATTAACAAGACTCTCAATACTTGTAACAAAACTGTATTGAAAGGTTATCTCCTTGCAGAAAATCTGTAAAAAGAATTTCAACTGTTTGTGTACGTTTTATGTTGGTGGTTTTTTTTCATTTACCAAGGCCCAAAGTGGTACGAGATTTTTCTTCTACTAAAAGTAGATGTCTTGTGTATTTCTGGCTGTAGCCCTCCAAAGAATAATTCACAAGTTCTTGAGTCTTTAGCTGAATTATTGTTAAATGTCTTCCAACTCTGTGAATTAAATAAGTATTATATAAGTAGATAATCCAACCTGTGTTACAGAACTACTTTTAACATAGATTGGTACATGATCAGCTTTCAAATGCATGATGTTAAACTTCAGCATATCTCCTAGAGGGGATTTCAGTAAAACGCTCTGTGTAAAAATGATGTTTGTGTGTGAGGTTGAGCTAGGTGTGGATATTAAGCCTCGACTCAAATGTCCACAAGGAATAAAACTGCAATTTTTGAGTGATGTTTAAAGAAAACAAATGGGTATTACTGTCAAAAAGCTGAGCTGGTTAGTTATAAAATGAAGGCTTATTGAAATGCTGTGAAGTCTCCTTTCCTACCTCCAAGAGGGAAAATGTGCATCTTTTCTGGAATGCTGCCTTTCCTTGATGGGGAGCTGCAAAACAAGAAAGGCACAAGCACCGGAGCACAGCTGTGTTAATCACAGCCAGGTCCATGCAGGTGTCAGATGCAAAATGATACTTAAATCAGAAATGTACTGAACCAATGCTGTGGTTTGCACACCCGTGGGATGTGCACAACAGCCCTACTGCATTATGTAAAATGTCTGCCTCGTACAAAATGCTCCTTGGGTTTTACTCTTTGGTACTGCAGACCCATATTTCAAGAAAAATAGTTCCTGAGGGGTAAAGCATTTTCAATTATTGTATGTACTTAAAGTGAATACAATTCCCGTCTTCCTTAAGAATAGCCTCAATTACCTCAGGTCTGCCTGGGGGGTTTCCCCTACGTTTTGGTTTATTTTGGCAGTACTAAGAAGTTTCTAGGTGGTGGGAAACTTGCTTGATAACTTCAAGCGAATATCTTGTTTTGGAAAACAAGGTGCTTGTGGTACCTCTTCAGCGTATAAAGGGAGGAACTCCTCTCCCTTGCTGTAGTGTTGTATTGAAAAGCAACTGACCCCAGTCTGTGTTTTATACCCAAGGGAAACTTGCTTCAAACTTTGAGTTGCAGGAGAAAACGGGCAGAGAAATGGCAGAGGCGCCTCACAAACAGGGATGTCCCAAATGAGTACAGTCAGAGTACTGTAGATCTCCCTGTCTACTCTACAAATGCCCCTTCCTGCAAGGCTCTTACTTCCAACTTCTGTGAAGCAGTTAGACGGTTTCCAGTTGCCATGTCTTGTTGCTGCTTTGATGGTGAGTGAAGGTGGTGTAGGGTATTTGTGGCTTTAACAGATGACTAATAAAGTCTTCCAAAGGGAAGAACTGAACTTCAGTCTGTTCCTTCCCAAAAGGTGTCTTAATCTGATGTTTTGGTGTGAGAGTATAGCTTTTTATGGAAAGAGCTGTTGAAAGGCAATACTAATTGCATTAATCTCCAGTAAAAATCTTTTAAGATTACTTTAGAGAGTTTATTTCTATAACGATTTCACTGCAGGGCTTCATTTAAGTTTGATAGTAAAAAAAATCCTAAAGTGTATTTATGTTTCAGACAGCACTGTGCCACATTAGTCTTGCATTATCTAGCAGGTCTTTACAACGATGAAAGGTTATAACACAGAACCAATGCATAGTGCATTGAAAGCTGTGAATTTTTAGAGTAAGCCTGCCTCCCTCCTTTTTCTGACCTGAATGGATAAGTGCTTAAAGTTATCTAAAGTTACCAGTTTAGATAATGTTGCAGTGGCTTGTGCCTATGTGGAAAAAGACAGCTTCTAGAGGATGGAAGGGGAGGATTTGGGGTCTTAAATCTGCTTTTCTGATCATCTCTTTAGGCTCTCTATCTATCCAGATGGGAAGCACAATGTTGGTATGCATAGATGCATTCCTGTACTGGCCTTGATCTAGTTAGTTCTGTAGTGGAGGCCAAAACACAAAAGGTTCTCCGTGTTTTTAGCCCGTGTAGACATTGTGTGCTGCTCTGCTTTTGCTGCTGTTAGTTGAAGCCACAGCTAGTGTTGGTGCAGCAGTAACCATGGCGCAACAGTACATACCGTACAGTATAGACGTGCGTAAACTGTCAGGAAGGGAAACTGCTCCGTTGGGGTGCTACCTGCCAGGGCTGTGGTCCCACCAGAAAAATCTGACATCTTTCTCAAGTTAAAATACACATTTACAGAGACTTTCCTTACGCACAGCGTAGCACCTGGATAATATGTTTCAATGTGATTTTGTTTGAAAGGTACTGTGGTGTCATTTAGGTGGTGACCTTGTTCACTGGAATTTTTAGCCTCAAGCATTCAGCTAGGAAGTCACACTTTTTGTCCTTTCACATCAACCTGACTGACTAAATCCGTAATTACATTCCATAGCTAAATGATTTCATAAGAACCTTTTTTTTAGATGTATACATAGTACTGTGGGTAAACATTATTCTCCCAATGTGACAGTAAGGGGTCGATCTAGCTTTTAATGCATCTGCAGTTATTATAAGAAATGGTGTACCAAAAGGATTTCAGATAATGCTGCAACTCTGTAAGCTTCTGTTCTCCCACAATTTAAAAAGAGTAAATGTGCTGCAACTGGGGAAAATATCACTGTGACTAAAGACTTGGTCCACGAATATATTTATTTTTCTCAGAATAGTGTCATTCACCGAGCTCCACAACCAGTTTCACCCAGCGTAAGCCAGTGGTGCTACCTCTGGCTCCCTGTTCCTGCCTTGCTTCAGACTGTCATGAATGTTGGTGTGGTGCTGAGTGGTGAGCCTGGTTGGAGAGCTGAGCCAGCTTGGAAGGTAGTGGGGCAAGAGGAAAAACAGCTGAGTTTTTAGCCAGATCAACTTTCTGTTCCAGCTGAGCATGCAGCCCACCAAAATGCTCGTGCTGGCACGGAGAGTGGTGAAAGAAACACTTCTTTTGGCAGGAGTGCTGGTTTCTGTGCAGGCTTAAACTGTGAAAGTCTACTTTGACTATTTGCATTGTATCCAGCCGTAGAGTTTGCTCGATTCAACAGTTGGTAGAAGGCCCTGTGTAGCAAAAGCCTGAAAGACAGCTAGCAACTGAGCCTGAACACTCATGCAGAGGAAAAGCTAGTTGTTCACACCTCCAGTGTATGATTAGAGTATGCGTATAAGGTTCCTGGAGATCAGGCCAGAGAAAAATTCCAGCTTAACAGTAAAAGCTTAAATAAAAATGTATAGTTTGCTTTGATTTTTTTTTAAACTCAAAATCATGGTATTATGGGATCATAAAAATTACTCATATTTTCTAATCTTTTTTCCTAGGAATTTATCAAAGAGCTGCTAACTCGGATAAGAGGAATGAGGAAACTCAGTCCCCCTCAAAAGAAGAGTATATAAATAACTTGAAGTAGTAGCACTCTGTAAAAGACATGGCAAGGGAAATGGGACTTTGAATACAAGACCTTTATTAAAATAGTTGTCTTTCTCCACAACTTTTTTGATTTCATTCAGTTTTGACTCAAGGAATTTCTTTTGTGTGTTTTAAGGGTTCTTTTTTAAGTGTCAAATTTTTTTTAATCAAGAATATCAACAATTCGGATGCTGCTCAGCTTTCACTTGAGGATTACTGAAGCAAGTGAAGAATCCAAGAGTTAGTGATGAGGGGCAGCAAGCCTACATGGTGAACCAGAAGACCTTGTAAATTTACAGAGCTAGGAGACTTCTTGCAACTAGTTGGATAACGTTTTTTTAAGTTGGTTGTACATTTAACTCATGGATGTCAAGTTTCTTGTGCTTGTCTGTACATAAATTATAAAGTGGGTTGTGAATACTGTTTCACATGGATGGAAGGAAAAGTTTGTTACAGTAAATTATTTAAATGGTGGTTATTGCAAATTTGCTACCAGAAGGTACCAATTTAGATTATTAAAATGAGTGCTGCCATTTTTCTAAGTACTGTTAAAGCAGCCCAGTGAAGAATTTCATCATATCTCCTTATTTAGACTGCAGCATATGAGAATTGGGAATTTTAAGGGCTTAATTTTAGACTTAAAGTTATTTGATTGACTTTGATGCTTTGCCAGATCATTTCCTCTCCACCTCATGGTGTCTTGGAACTCTGCTAACCTATACTGAATAAGGGCCTGCAGTGATATCTAGAGAAATGTCCATCACCATTTAAAAGCTGCTTCACTGTGGAGGAAATGCAGTGCTTCCAAAATGAATTACAAGCACTGTCTTGCATTTAGTGATGTGGTCTTAATCGAATGCAGATTCCTTTCCTGTTAAGGCAGGCAAAGAATATTATAGTCTTTGTTTATGGCTCTGCCCTGAGAAGCAGGGAGACTTCTTAACTTGGGCTCTCTTACTTGTAAAAGCAAGAACAGAAGAGAGATCCCTGCTCCCTCCTAGAAAATGTCCTAACTGAAATGTTCAATAAGCTACCATATGCTGGTAGGTGACACTAGTCAGGCATTTTATATCAAGGGTGCTCTGAACATATTTTATTTTTCAAAAGAAGTACATGTTTGTGAATTTTATGTATACTGGCAAGCTTTTTTAATGTATTTAATTTTGTAATGTTTACCGATGATTTTATTTACCAGATATTACTCAAATAAATGGAACAACTTGTGACTTGTTACATGTACACTTTACAAGACTACTGTTGCTGAGTAGGTTGGTAAATGGAATTGCTCATCAAAAAGAGAAGCCTGTGAGGTGGTAAGTACATGAGAACCCAACTATACAGACCCTAACTGGCTTTTAATGTGCCTAGTATCACTCAGCCCTTGCCTAATATCACTCAGCCAAACTCCTGTAACCTGATGCACTCAAAAGCCTCACTTTTGAAAGTCTTTTGCAGATGAGGCCTTCCTTCCCCATGCCCTGGGGGGATTTAAAAATGAACAACAAAAAAAGCTTGGAAATTCTTCAGGTAAAAGCTGCTGCTACTTCCTTCTTTCCTTCTACCAGAAGAGAGTAGGGGAGGGCTTACACTGGGTAACTCTCAGTTCTCTACTGAAGGTGTGGCAGAAGGAGGTCTTTCAGCAGCAGGCACTTTACCATTCTTCCCTTCTGCACCTCTGAATTCTCATCAAGAAATTCCAGCAGCCCTAAGAAAAGACTTTATTTGTTTGCCTGCAGCATTTTAAATTTAAATCTTGTACCTTGCTGAAGTTGCAATTCAGCTCTGGTTTCCTAAGGTGTCTTTCAGCATTATTTTTTTTTAAGTTGTGAAGTGAAATCTGTGCTCCAGGGAAGTCGGGGGGAACTTGTGATTTCATCTTTTTTTTGTGTTGGAATCTCCCACTATCATTGTCAGCATTATTTGTGGGATGTCATTTATTCTGAAAGAGGCCCATATGAATGATCTGTCTTGCCACAAGGAGGTTATCTCTCCTTGGTCTGTGTTGTTTGCAGAGAGGATCTGATGTAGCTAGATCTAAATGACCAGGTTTGTATTAATATCACGCTTTAAAGGAGAGTGAGTTACAGGAAAAGCTTGGTTAACTCCTGAGGTAAGGAACCTTTGGTTAGATTTTTCACTTAACTCTGGAAGCAGGAATCAGTGGTGTTAGTAAAGATGTCTTAGTTACTAGCAAACTTCTGGTGTTTGGCTGGGCAGGTACTTTCACAGGCCTTAAAAAGCCTTTTGGTTTGTAAACCATTGAGAGCCTTTTGTGAGCACCAAGTTTATTATGTCCAAAATGTAAAATAACCTTTTGATTTGAGACTTGTTAGCAATGTTTAGAGTTTTGAGCTGGTGTCTGAGATGCTGTCTGCTCATGGGTACTGTTTCCTGACTCATAAACTTATTCATATGCATTAACATATGGGCTGAAACAACTGAGAGCATGCAATACACCTTTTCAGCTGCTGAGATTGTTACAGCTGCCTACATTTTGCAGGTGATATTTAGAAACAACCCCAAGTCTGAACACTAAAGGTTCTAGTAATTTTCATGTCTATAGATGCATTTTGTGACTTCACTTACGATTTCAAATATATTTTTTTCCTTCCTTTATAATAATGGTGTACAAAATCAGAAATGTCAAGTAATGGCAACTGAGCCAGTTCTGTCACCTCTTGCAGCAAAATGCTACTCCACAAATATTTTTTCCCCTCATATTACTTGGATAAAAAGTGCCCACCCAACTGTGCACATCGCACACTTGTGCCTTTTGTCCTATTCATCTTGCACTGAAGTAGCTGTGAAAAATAGCAGTCTACCCCTTTTAAAACCAATTGGTTTGGTGATACACTTAAAAATCATGAAGACTGGGACAGTCCTTACTATTTTTTTATCTTATATGGATGGGAGTGTCACTTCTGTGAAGGGCTTCCTCTCCTCTAGCTCTACATGTTTTGCTGTCTTACAAGCATCAATGAGCAAACCCAAACTCTAAATAGCTTTTTTTTGCAGCTGGCCTGATTTGTCTGGAGACTTACAGGGTCTCATTCTTGCTACATTTTACTTAATGGAGATACTCTTGGCCTTGGTGTAAGTGGGGGTAGAATCGACCCATTCACTTAAGATTTCATTGTGCTTTATGTCTTTATACTGTGTGGGTGTTCTTGGCTCTGGGTAATATTCAAGGGGCATATCAATAGCACACTGTTACTGAAACAACTTGAAATTAAATCTTACAGCCCAGGCTCTTCACTGCCTTGGCCTGGACGGCTTTCAATGAGAAGGGCCAACTCCGGCTGTAATGAGAGCTTCCTCTGGGCTTTTTAAGTGACTAATGAAAAGAACTGAAGTTCCCTCTTATAAATATGTAGTGAAGCTGAGGTTTTTGTTTTGGTATTGAAGAGCCTCTCCAGTGTACAAAGATTGCAAGAGCGTGTGTTTCTGGGGTCTGCTTCATGGCATAATTAGCCTTTGCATGTTTTACAGCAGGAGCTGACAGTGTGATGTCCCCCGTGGTTGCTCTTCCAGTTGGCTTAGAAAGAGGAGGGAAGTGCTTGTAATCATATTTAGTGTGCCTCGGGAGGCTGCAGTGACAAGATAGTATATTCCTGTGGTACAGAAGAAAGGAGATGAGTCATTCTTCTGCCAGTCTTGGTTTTGTGCTTTCTGCTATTATTCCTATGGTGGGTTTTACTCCTAAAGTTGCCATTCATGCCGGGACCATGTGGGGAAAATGTGGGAGGGAAGCTTTCCCTGTTCTCCGAGAACATGACAAAAAAAAAGCAGGAGCAAAGTATCTGCTGCTTTTGTGCACTTCAAACTCTTTGACACTGAGTCTTGGTAAGGGTCTTTAACACTTTACCCTGGTAGGTATAATAGTGTACATGAAACTGGAATTACTCAGCAGTCTATTTCTATGAAGGTTTTGCTGATTTAAGACAGCCTTAATGTAAACATGCACATCCAGGGTAAGAAAATCATGTGGGCCACATCAACAGAGCTTGTTGCTTGGAAAATCGAAGATACAGGCCTTGTTCTGAACAAACAGTTGAACTTAAACTCTTGGTGAAGTGCTGCAACAAAAGGATTAATTGCTTCTTGGCTACATCAAGCTTGTCATTGCCAGCATCATGCACAGGTGTTAAGCAGGTACTGAATAGCTGCATGCATTGCTTTTTTTTAAAGGATGTTGAGATTTATGGAGGGACTCAGAAAAGAAATCAAGTGCTGGGAATTCTAGAAAAAAAATCACTAAGAAAATTACCCATTACATGTGTAGCTATTGAGAAAACTGAGAAGAGTCTTGCTTTGCTGCGTATGTTTCTGTGTGGGAAGAAAAAGAGAGACGTAAGGGTTTTCATGTATTGGAGAAAAGTATAAGAAGGAGGAATCCCTGGAAGATGAAGGAAACTTGAAGTGTGGAAGAAGACAGAGCACCTCGATGGTGAGGGTGAGGAGCCCTTTGAGCCTGCTACTGAGGGAATAGGTGAGATCACCATCTATTAGTATCCCCAAATTGCAATTGGATGCTTTTCAGATAAGTTCTCATTAAATGAGTTATTCAGTTCAGTGAAGATAATCAAAGGCCTTAAAACTCCAGGCATCTACTTCAATTTTAAAATTTTTTTTTTAGAATTTTATAAAGCAGAGGAAGCAAGAAAGAAACTGATTTGTGTATTTATGTATTGTGGCCATGTCACTACATGCCTATGTAGTGGTCAAATTAGATTATCAGTACCAGCTATGTATAATATATACAACTCTGCTACTTTATACTTGACTTCCATGTTATTACGACTTTTTTTTCTGTCAGTAAGCAAATAGTAAGTGTGAATGTAATTAAAGTTGCTATTGAAAACTAGAGAGAAAATGAAGAAGAGAAAATATGCCTAGAAAGTACCTAGTGTTGCACAATTATTTTTGCCACTCTAGGATTCTGCCATCAGGGTAAATACAGAGTGTTTCTGAAGTTTTGAAATCGCTATTTATAATAATCTTTGCTAGTGCTGATGGGATATTTGCTTTATTTTTTTTCAGTAGAATTAATGACCAAATTTTCTGAGGGTATTGGCTTACACAACTTACTTTTCTGTTTTCCAACAATAATAATTGACATTAGCTATTTAAAATTAAAGAAACTGAGCTATTGAAAAACTTAGTATTTAAAATGTGTCTAGACTGAATCTTCTTTTGGAGGTGCAGTTAACAGGTTTTGTGTGGGAGTAAACTCGTATCTTCTCACTGCATTGGTATTTTAGTTGAACTTTTTTTTTCCCTCTAAGTTCAAAATCAAAATTGTCCTGGGACAGCCCTTAGCAGAGGTTTGTCTGATTGACTAACTATGTAATATTGGGTTGGACTTGAAGCACATAACTAATTACCGAAAAATGTAGGAGCCAATCCACTTCAAGGACAGAGACTTGGCTGACCACCCCTTCTAGGGGGCGGGCAGAGGGGGACAAGAGCACAAGAAACTTTCCTGCCTTCTAAAGGGAGGATCCTGCATCAGTGTCAGCAAGGCTTTGACTCTTGCCCTGGCTTTGTGGATGGGTGTGTGTGCCCTCATGTAGCCCATAGTCATACTGGGGCTTGTGGGGCTTGGAGCGGTATTACCAGATATATGAAGAACTGGAGCGTGTGGTCTATGACAGGATTGTGCTTATCCAGGATCGGTGTTTCCCTTCATGTTTCTTGACCTGAGGCAAAAACATATTGGAAAAACTCGTATTTAATATATGGATCAATAGCAAAGAGGGAATCCCAGCAGGGATAATATGTTGAAACTCCCACCAATATCTGCTGTTTCCCAGTAAGAGAAGCCAATTTGTGACAGTGGTCACTGCAGACCCTGCAGGCAGGTCTCCCCACAGCTTGCTCTGAACCTGGCTGTGGGTTGGGGCTTGGCTTCTTATTTGTGCAGCCTCTACTACTGCAGTAAATAGCAGGTAGCTCCATGAAGCAAATGAAAAGGCTTCAATGGATGCCTCAGGCCTGTCCAGCAGCCAGGACCGAGTCAGAGCCGTGTCAAGACTACAAACAGTGTGCCATGGTGGTGTGCTTGAGACAAAGGCACTAGAATTGACTTAGTGAACTACCACTGTGGTAGGCTAGATAGGTAGGCTTCAGGTGTGTCCTAAGAGTTGCCACAACAGAGAGGACTTATGGATGCTGCTTGTGCGCTTCTTCCAGTGTACCTGGACAGCACTGTGGGCAGAGGGGGCCAGTGCATTGCCTAATGCCAGTAGAAATGTAACGGATCACATGTGCTGATTGACTACCACACCATACCAAAACTGTAGTTGGACTCAACCTGTGCTAAAGTGGGCCGTTGGGTGGCTTCATACCTTGTTCTTGCAACTAATGATCTTCAACAGAAAACTTGCAGTTCATTGTGTCTCTCCAGTCTTAACTTCAAGCCTACTGAAGCAGTAGTTACTAAATCAGTTTCAGCATCCGTTGCCTCCAGTACTGTCATGGTGTGTTTGTCTACAGTCTGCATTAATTTTCCCCATTCCTTCAATTTACAGCTTGATTATTTCTTTTAAGGACCTTTTACTACTCAGTGGAAATGGGAATGTGTCATCTGGTGCTATTTCTGCCACAGAGGCTCTGCTGCCAATATCAAATCAATCCAAAAGACTAGAAAGGACACTGTAAACTCTAGTGCTTCCTGAATTATGGCTTCATGCTGCTGGAGCTTACTCACTTTTTTGCCTTATTACTCACTTATTTATGTCAATCTCATGAAGTTCAACCAGGCCAAGTGCAAGGCCCTGCACGTGGGTCGGGGTAATCCCAAGCACAAATACAGGCTGGGCGGAGAATGAATTGAGAGCAGCCCCAAGGAGAAGGACCTGGGGTGTTGATGGATGAGAAGCTCAACATGAGCCAGTAATGTGTGCTCGCAGCCCAGAAAGCCAACTGCATCCTGGGCTGCATCAAAAGAAGCATGGCCAGCAGGTCGAGGGAGGTGATTCTATCCCTCTACTCTGCTCTGGTGAGATCCCACCTGGAGTACTGCGTCCAGCTTTGGCATCCTCAGCACAAGAAGGACACGGACCTGTTGGAGTGAGTCCAGAGGCAGGCCATGAAGATAATCAGAGGGCTGGAGCACCTCTTCTATGGAGACAGGCTGAGAGAGTTGGGATTGTTCAGCCTGGAGAAGAGAAGGCTCCGGGGAGACCTTATAGCAGCTTCCCAGTATCTGAAATGGGCCTACAAGAAAGCTGGAGAGGAACATTTTACAAAGGCATGTAGGGATAGGGAGAGGGGTAATGGTTTCAAACTGGAAGAAGGTAGATTTAGATTAGATATACTAGATTTTAGGAAGAAATTCTTTACTCTGAGGGTGGTGAGACACTGGAACAGGTTGCCATGGGAAGTTGTGGAAGCCCCATCCCTGGAAGTGTTCAAGGCCAGGCTGGATGGGGCTTTGAGCAACCTGGTCTAGTGGGAGGTGTCCCTGCCTATGGCAGGGGGTTTGAAACTAGATTATCTTGAACGTCCCTTCCAACCTAAACCATTCTAAGATTTCTTCACTTTGCTTTCCCGGGTAAGTCTTTATCAGTACATGAATGCAACTCAGCTACATGTTATAAGGAGAGAACAAAGATCCTGGGGCTAATCAAACAATTTCTCTTACATTCGGGGGGAGGGGGGGGGAAGTGGCCACTGTTTTTTTTTTTTTTCCCCAAGTATCTGGAAGACACTCCATTAGCATGTGCAGGGCTGCAGAAATGTTCTTGTTTAGAAACCTGAGGGTGTGGTGCAACTAACAAAACAATGAGTAGCTGATGGCAGACACACAAACTCACCAAACAGAGATCATCTTTGTGTCCTTTGCAAAAAAAAAACCAACACTAAACCATCCATGTCTCCTGAGCTCAGCGCTTGCAGAGATTAATTTCCCCTCATCAGGCTCCACTGGGCTTTGCACTGGATTGAGGCAGCGGCGCTGTGGAAAGGTGAGTACTGGTTCTTCAGGAGTAACGCAGATGTTGGCACACTTGTGTAATCATGTACCAGCTAACTTGCTCAACCCTGAATGCAATGTTTGGGCTACAAATAAGCCAGTGTGCCAGGCAGAGCATTGGTAGGATGTGTCATCACACTTTTCCATTTTGCAGTGGCTGTGATGTGTGTAGTCTCTGCTGCTGCTGCCAGTAAGGAATACTGCAGCTTTTCAGCTTTGAAATTAGGAAGAAGCATGTTTTTCGTTTGGGAGGGACAGGAGTTTGTTGCCAAGTCAAACATAAAAATAACTCTGTTCCTCTGATACATGTACCTAAAAAGCAAGTCTTTCAAATAAGTATAGCTGTACATATGCTATTACCAACTGACAACGTCTGTTTTTGAGAGAAAATGAAGCTGTTTAATGTTCTTTTATCTGGACCCATTTAATTCATGCCTCCTAAACTCCAGCTGTCCTTTTAATATAGCTTTCACAGTCATCAGAAATACTTTAACATATTTCTTTGGGGAATTTTTCTGGTGCTGGTTTAGACTTAAAACAAGCACAAAACGATCCCATATTGGAAAAAGGCTTTGTAAGTGATAACTTGTTTGCAAGATGCCCCTCTTTATTCTTGTCTCAAAGGTATTTCTGTTTCCATATCAACAATGTACCACAGTAATGCATGTTTTATAATGGTAAATCCTTGGAATTTTAATAGTCTACCTCAAGTGCCTGCTCTTTCTTTTGTCCTCTGGTGTGGCTTGGTCAAGAGCTGCCACTTAGCATATCGTATTGATTATTTCTTCATCTATGAAGCTGTACATTCAGCTCAGCATTTAATCACTCCGAGGCTGGGTTTTCTGTCCTTGGCACAAGGACAGTATGTTTAAAAATACATGTCAACTCTTCGAAAATTAGAAGTTTTAATGCCAGCGTTGAATGAAGTGATAATTGTTTAACTTTTCCCCTTCAGGTTACCTCTTGCATATGAAAATCTGAACACTTCCTGAAATTAGTACGACTTCTTCAGTTCTGATCTTGTTAACTGCTTCCTAATTCATTTAGTACTTGTATTTCTTACAGTTTTTATTTATGGTTGCAGTTGGTATCTGCTCTAACAACTGTTCCTCCTCCCTCAGAATTCCTCTCTAGTGCTCTCATCCCTTTTGCAAGAGAAATTCAAGTATGTCAAAATTACGCCACCTCTGCAGCACCAGCAAAGATAACTAGGCAGGATTCAAGAGAGATCATATAAATCAGATTAACCCACAGTATTGCTGTGTTTTCTTTGCTGAAGAAAGTTAGGCTATCATGCCCAGCCCCAGCCCTGAGTTTCACATTTTCTCTTTTTCATAAAAGCAGCATCTTCCCTAGGAGAATGGGTTTATTTTTCTAGGTAGGAATGACCTGAAAGAAAGTACTTTAAAATCTGGCAGTTGGCTCAAATAGCTCAGATCAGGCTCATGTATGAGGTTGGCTTTTTTAAAAAAAATAAGGTTGGGACTGTTCAGAGCCTTTGTATCCAACCACTTACTCTTGTTAACTGGAAATTGAGGAGCAGCTGTCAAATATGCATCTGGGCTGGGAACCCAGATCAAATAGCAGGTATGGTACAGGAATATGCTGACCTTCTACTTCTTTCAAAGTTTCCTTCTTGTCTGAACCTTGCTAGTCTCAAATGCTCAAAAATCATGAGGTAAGTAATGTAGGCACCACAAGACTACGGAGTCCTGGATCTTTTATAATGCATATTGAATTGTTTGGTTGTTTCTTGAGGTGCTTTCTCAGGGGCCACTTCTAAGTTGTTAGCTCTTTTGATGGAGAACTAAAACTTCCTTTCCCATGTCCAGCAATTTCAGGAACAGAAATCCTAGGAAGGATGCTGGGCTTGTGATAAAAACATTAAGGTCAGGAATAATCAGGAAAATAACACTTGTAGATGCTGGAGCTGACCATGCTCCTGTTCTGCTACAGTGCTCTTCTTGGTGCATCCCATGTAGCCTGTGGAGCTGCCCCCTGTGCTGGTAGGACCCCAGGTCTACTTGTGCACAGAAACCCATGAGGTAGACAAGCTAGATAAAATTGAAATATGCTGGTATCAGTTGGGTTTAGAGCTGGTGTAGCTTACCCTCTATCAAGTTAAATGCAGGCTACTAATTTCATTAACTAGAAAGCAATCTTCCTTTAAATTGGGTTAGTGATAGGGGGGGCTTTCATACATCACTTCCGTGCTTTGCTGCAGTGCATAGGGACCCTGGTAGAAAAAACAGTTCTTGGGTGGGTGCTAGAAACAAACAGTAGAAACAAGCAGCTTTTTTTTAGTCAATAGTTGAGGACAGAGAGAAACATGCTGGTCTTTAAAGTGTGTTTAGATTGAAAGTGTTGCAGCGGAGCCTAGCTAACATGTCAACCAATTACTCTTCCGAATTTTGCCCTTTGGGGATAGGAAGAGGCTGTCACATGCTGGGCTGTCTGCAAATCATGGAAGTCTTTTGAGTTCCTCTCATTGTTAAAAGGGTCACTTACTGAAAGCAAAGAACTCCAGTAAATGAATGGTAGTTGATGCTCAAAATTTGGCAGGTTTCAGAGCTGTGTAATGGCATTTGGAGACGGATCCACAGCTTTCTATGCCACCTGTTCGTAGGGTAGGGGGAGCAAACTGAAATGGCATTTTCATTATATCCTTTTTCTGTGACAGATTAGGTGTGTGGTTCAGTTACCCACACATCTTTCCCATGCAATCTGGGACTGTTATACTGCTGAGGGAAAAGCAGAGGGATAACCAGTGGTTGCTTTCTGTGCAGAGCTTTGGATGTGGATTATCTTACAAAACCAGTGTGTGACTGCTGCTGGCAGTTATTAAAAACAAACAGTATCTTATTCTCCAGTGCATGGGACCCCCCGCCTTAGGGTAACACAGGGAATCGGGATGGTTCCTGGAGAAGGAACAGGGCTGTGTGGAAGGGCAGGTAGTCCTGCCTGTTCATCATGTCAGGCAACTTGGAGCCGAGCAGAGGTAAGTGCCTGTAACTCATTTTCACAGGAGTGCGCAGAAGGCTTGAAGTCACTTACTTAGTGAGGGATAGCAAATGAGTTAACTCTTACATTCAAAATAAGTACCACAAAATATTTTTCCCCTATTTGTTGGCATTAATTAGAATCGAGTTCTCTACTTTGTCTGTTGTTCTGGTACCCACTCAGTTTGTCGCAGCCTGAGGTTTCTGTCCCATCCATCCTGTTCTGACCTAAGTATCTCTTACTGTCTGCTGTTTTGTTGTCTGACGGTCTTCTGCTTTGCACATCTTGGAGAAATGTTTTCCACAAGAAGGTATAAGACAGCGCTTTGCATTAACACACTGCCATGACAGAAACTGGCTGTTTAATTCCTACTTTTTGCACTATGCCTGCTTGGATCATGACAGTGTACTATCCGTCACTGCTTAGGGAAAGAGAAGAGTTCTGGTGAGTGCAACCTGCCTCCTTGTTCCTGTTGGGACTTGGGTAAGACACACAGATCATCACACGCCCATGCAGAGGCTGCCTAAAGTGGTGTCAGCAAGTCCCACAGCTGAAAGCCCAGGCACGGTTGTGCCCCCTCCTTGTACACATCTCGGATGGGCACGTCACCAGTGCTTAGTCAACAGCAGTGTCAAAAAGCAAGGAGCTTCCTCTCCTCTTCACAGAGCTCTTAGCAGTCAATGTACCGAAAGCTTTGTATATTAGACAGTCTGCTGCCTGTAGGAGAACAAACATGTGAACTCTCCTGCATCTAATATTGGGTCACATTGTCAAAACAGATTGTGGTGATCCTCTCTGAAGAAGGAAAGGAAAAGTCTTCATCTTGAGTCCCGGTGCCCTTCACAGCTTTGACAGCAGAGCTTCCATGACAGCAGTTTCCTAAACAAGATGCCGCTAGTATCTAATGGTGTATCAGTATTTTTTCCTTCCTTATTCCCTTATTTCTAGTTTCCTAAAAGAGTGGAGTTGGTCCTTTTAGCAGCTGACATGTCAAAAGCATCCAGGAGGAGACTACGGGAAGCTGGCAGTGACTTGGAAAAATGAAGCAAATCTGCAGGGAGTCTCTTGGCTGATTCAGTGGCTTTCTAACATTTTTTTCCCCTACCAGCTGGACCTGCCTCCTGGCAGCAAAGGCTTTGTCTAGGTTGAACACTTCAGAGGCAGAAGCAGCACACTGACCTCTTTAATTTCTGAGAATTAATGCATTTTACTGTTTAAGGCGAACACCTAAATGAATGCTGAAGAGCCTTGCTCATGTTTCTTTATCTCTTTCTCTCGTCCATCACCTCTCAGTTCCTCACTGGCAGGAGTAATAACTAATGTAGTGTTTTAAAATACCTTTGAAAAAATTAAAATAATTGTTGTGAACTGTGTTGTATAAGATCACCTGTGAGGAGCTATGGAACACGTAACAAGTGGGAATCCTGCTGAGGGACTGTTGTTGTTTGGGTATATTTCAAAAGTTTAAATAGGATTAAGGTATTTATTATTATTAAAGGGAAAAGAATCTTTATCCCTCCAGAACATTAGTGATGCACCACTTCTTATGCCACAGAGTACTCCTCTATGGGCAAATATAAAGTTCCTGTAGTCTAAATAATCTAGTTTGAAGCTTGCCCAGCCTAACTGAGGATTTTCTTACTGGCAACACACACTGCTTGTTCTACTGCAAGCTTGTTAAGGCCAATAGCTGACACATTCATAATTAACTGCTGGTTTGAAGGGCCTTGATTTCTCAGGGTTCCAACATGGGGCACTTTAAAAGGATCTTTGTTTAAACAATAATGACTCTCTTCACAATGTTTCTCACCTGGAGTGCTGTGGATTTGATGCTCCCAATCTCATCGGTCATTCTTGAAAATATTCTGGGTGTTGACAAGATGAGCGAATAGTCTACACCTATCTAGGCAGTGCCTGTGACTGCTTTGTGCTGTAGCAATAAATAAAAAATAATAATAATAAAAAGCCAGGCTTTATGGTTACATAGACTGCCTTTTTCTGACAGGATAATGTTAACATCTGATTTATATAGCAGGGAGTATATTATAAAAATAATAGGTTAAATTAAAAAAAACAACACAAAACCTTCCAAACCACCTTCTGTTACCCTGACAACTCTCTTTAAAATGCAGTAGGTAACATTAGGTCTTCGTTTAACACTGACCACTGCTTCCTCCTTTGTCCCTACTGTGTATGCAGCGCTTTCTGCTATTTGAAGTGGGGAGAGGTGTTTCAGTGTGTTAGCGTGCCTCGGTTCAGGGCATATGTGATTCTTTGCTGCAGAGCATGGCCTTCCCAGCGTGTGGAGCAGAGCAAGGTCATCTGCAGCAGGCTGAGGAAGGGAATAAATCAATGAACCAAGCAGAGGCAGTCACTGGTAACTAGCTAAGGATAAAGAGAAGGGCTCGGATATGCAATGTTCACTGTCAGCAAATGGAGCTTGAAATCCTCAAGCCAAATGGTGCATTTCTAAGCTTGGGGTGAGGCTCGGAGGAAGCTGGAGTTGTTATTGGATCTCGGGGTGCTGTGGCCTGAGTGAAGGTCAGCTTCAAACAGCGTTTGCTGACAAGTGCAATAGATGAGTTGCTGTGTGAGCTGGCTTTAATGGACTTGAATGAAATAAGAAACGTTGGACCCTGAGTGTTGTTAAAGGGTTTCATGCATGAAGCCATTAACTCTTGGTTTTGTACCCCCGCTGGTTTTGGCTGGCTGGGAGGTGGCAGAAAACCTCAGGGGCGCTCTTTCTGAGCCAGCTGGGAGGGAAGAAGAAACCTTGAGTGTCTGACTGCAAGGTTTCCAGCCCAGTGGACAGCCTGAAAAGCGCTGGATGATTCAAATGCGCTATTAAAACACTACAGCTGCTCTGGGAAGGAAGTAGCACGTGTGGGGTTTCTTGGGTGCTTAATCTGTTTTTAGTTTCTTGCATTGCTCTTTTTTTAAACTGGCTGCTCTGGCTATGTAACGCTGCCTTGGCACACTCCTTTCAGGTGTTGCCAGTCTACATTGGACCAGGGCTTGATCCAGGTCAGTAGAAAGGCCAGATAAAATATTCCTGACCTGGTCTAGAGCAAGCCCCGCACTGATCCTCCTGTGCTTGTCCCCTCAGGGAACTCTCCTCTGCTTGCCCCCATCTCCCCCAGGGCTCTGGAGGCTGTCCTTGCCTTCCCTCACCTACACACCGACCCCTCCTGCTTGGGCAGCCCTTCTCTGCCCCAGAGGGAAGGGCAGCATGACCTGCCTCCGAACTCCCCTCTCCTCCTCCCCAGGCCTCTGTTCAGCTGCAGCATCTCCGTGCTGTTCCACAGCGCACGGGAGACGCACAGGTCCCGGGTTGAGCTGAGGGCTGGTACTCACAGCCAAGCGGCTGCACGGCATCACCCCGCAAGAAATTACAGGGATCTCCCAAGCTATTACTGCTGTGGTGAGTACATAGGTTTTTTTCTGAGTTTTTCACCTGATTGGAAGGGAGGCAGTCACAATACAAATGAGCTTGGTTGCAATGGAGGAAAAAATGTGTTCAGCAAGGGATCATCTGGGCTCCGCACATTGGGATATGTTTCCTGTTCTGCCAGCAGCCGCCTGTGTGGCTTTGAGAAAGTCGCCTCTGCACATCAGCTCCCCTTGCAGCGATGGTCCAGGGCTGGTGGTGTCACGGGGGTATTGTCAGGAGAAATGAAGCTGAGCCAGGAAAGCATCACGGTGACACGAGCCACTTGACTGTCTTGTATCGAATGCAATAAGCAGGGTGTGTAACTCGCCCATGTAGTTTCATGTTGGTGAAGTAATTTTTCTCAGCTTGCCTCCAAACTGTTTGATGTTTTAAAGTGGAAAACAAAACCAACCCCGAAGTCCAGTGTATAGAGACAAGAAAGGTTATTTTTAACAGTGTGGGAAGTGCTGTACTTACAAGGCTAATGCTACCCGCAGTACGTGCCTTGCATTTTGCTCAACGGTAGTAGAGCCCTCTCAGGTTACAGAACTGAAGGGGAATAGCAAGCTGGTGTGCTAATAATTCCCATGTTACTATTTTTAAACTTCTGCCTGTGTTGTTTTTAGCATTGTTACTGAGCAGTGCCTCCTGATGCCGGGTTACTTAAGGCGAAGTTGGTGTTTCCACTTAAGTCTGTATTAACTTTCTGGTTTTTTGTTTGCTTCCCCCCCCGCCTCTTGTACATAGTCTTATGGTCTTGTATGTAAAAAAAAAAAAAGTTAATAATAATCTTGTAGCCGGAAACTTGAATTTGACAAAGCTTTTGTTGTCTGGTTCAAATACTCAGAGTTGTATTTGCAGAATCCCAGCACCCTCTGCCTGCCTTTGACTTTAGTTGTGGGTACACAAAATGGCTTCTGTGATAGATTTTTTTTTTTTTTTCCCCCTGATGACTTGATCCTTTCCTAGTCAGCTTGTTTGTGCAAACACCATTGAAAATGTACAGGTAAGCTGACAGGTCAAACAACTATAGGCAGAACGCTCCTTTTTGTGTGAGTGCCCTGATCCCTGGCGGAGGCTCACAGGGAGGCACAACCTGCTGGTGTGGGGCTTGGTGAGGCCTCTGCACTGCTGGTGGAGCTGTCTCTGAAATCTGGCTCCTTGCAAGGGCGCCTGTGGTACCTACAGATGACTGTGAGGATGCCTGTGGAAGAAGAGCTGCTGAAGGAGTAAACAAGACGGTTATTTGCAATGAAAGGTGAAACATTAATGAGAATTCCCTTAAAAAAAAAAGGAAGTTTTCTGTAGGAGCGGGGAAGGTCAACCTACAGTTTGCCCTCTGCGGTAAGTCTCTCTCTTACCCCTCCAATGTTCAGGGAGACGCCCATGTGTCTGATGCCACTCAGCCTGTGGCACCGTGATAAAGCACTGCTTACCTGGAGGCGGCACGACTGCCTGTCTGCTGCTGCGTTCCCGGGGTGACAAGCAGCCTTCCCGGGTGCGTGGAGTGAAGAAGGAAGCAAGAGAGCTGAAGGAGGCACCTAATCTTCGGAGTTACGGGTGCAGGTCTGGCTGACCTCCATGGGGGCAGAAGGTGTGAGAGGGAGAGGAGGGAGGTGTGAACGGGGAGGTCCTTACATGTCAAGCTGTCTCACCGCAGCCTCAGAAGCCCCTTGCTGTGGCTGCGCACCGAGGTATAATATAAAGGTTATACCAATGCACTGTTCTAGGCTTCATTTTTATTCTGGGTGGGGGGAGTGTGTGTGTGTTAAATTATTAATGTGTAGTACAGCAACAACTGAACCTGCTGTACCTCATAAGACCTTTTAAAATATTTAGTACTTACTAGCAGAATGAAGCAAATAAACACAAGTAGCTAAAGGGATAAGGATGCACTTAATTTTTAAACAGCTAAAAACAAATTAGGCAACACTTCAGAAGACAAGCGCACAAAGGCCATTTGCCTTGTACCGAGTGATCTGCACAGCGATAGGGGACCGTCTGGCTGATCTGGATTTCAGTGTGGGGCTGATGGAGCAGTTCAATGGACAGTGCTGTTAAACAATGATCCTGTAGACTCAGCTGCTTGGCGGTTCCTGGATTTATCTTTTTGGTCAGCCACCAAAGAACTGGGCACTTTCCTTTCTTGAGATGCATCTGCTGTGGGCAAATCTCGCTGTGGTATGTCCTTGTAGACCTGAACTGGAGCTCTTGCTCTGCCAGCTTCCCTCTATTTTCCCTTCTGCGTGGGTGGATGTTGCCAAAGCGAGTGGATAGCAATCACACTTCCCCCAGGCAAAGAAAATAGAAAACATTCCCCAGCAGCTTTCTTAAACAGGACTTTGGAATAAGGAATCATCTTATCAATATTCATGGTGTTCTATATATTTTCAGGGTATCTGACAGGCCAGTGGGAGACAAAGTAGGTTCAGGAAAGTGCTGTTCTTGTTAGGGATTGCGAAGTAACTGAACAACTTGCCCAAGATCATGCAGAAAGTGCAGGGCGGGTGCTTTGCCTCCCAGTTTGCTGGATTAATTGTTCCCCCTGGCTGCTGCTGCTGGCGCTCGGCACAGTGTGCCTCCCACTGTTGCTGATGGCATCCAGAAACAGCGAGGGGCAGGTGTCTGCGCTGACTGACAGCAGCGGGGTGGGAGGACTGGGTATGACTTCCTGACCTCAGTCCTTCAGGAAAAGCTGGTGACTTTTGTAGCAGGTAGAACGCTAATCTTGGGTCCTTACCAAGAAGAAGGAAAAAAAAAAACCCCAAACCCAACATCTGTCTCAGGCCTGGCTGCAGGAGCAGCTCTGCTTAGAGCATCTCCCATCTGTCTACTGAAGCTAAGGGGCAGGAACAGCTCTCCCAAAGCCCCAAAAGGCTGGTGGCTCTGCAGGTGGACTGAGGACATGTCTGCAAGTGGGGCTGGACTGCCAAGTGCAGGCTGCCTGGGACAGCTGCTGGCCCTGGGGACGAGCGGTGAGGTTAGCGCAGAGGGCGAGGGAGCGAACGTGCCCGAGGGAAATGCCAAACTGGAGCCTGGTCTCTCCTCACGGCAGGAGGGAAGGTAACACGCGACACTGAATTGCGCTGGAATAAAATGGGTATGACGGATGAGAGCTTGATTCAAGCTAGAAGAGCTGTGTCTGAGAAGAAGATGGGAACTGATTGTGTGTGAGAGAGAGGTGCAGGGGAGCAGTGTGTGTGCGAGGTAGAGGAGGGGAAATAAAGGGAGAGGGAGCTTGAGAGGCAGGGAACAGCTGGAGGTCAAATGAAAAAAAGTGGAACAGAGTACAGGCAAGTGATATTAGATATAATAAAAATCCAAACAGAAAAGTCAGCGAGGGCCAGAGTGCATAAAATGAGGTGTGGCTGGGGGAGAGGATTAAAATCATGGAAATAAAGGAGAAAAGGCTAGGGTTGCAGAAATAGTGGAGGATAATACAACAACATTAAACAGAGCAAGTGTGCACTCATACTAGGATAAATCAATACTGTATTTATTTGGGTAACACAAATACACTTCAGGGTTGCTTAAAAGGATTACATGGCTCTGGCAGGAGCGTAGTGAGTGCTGGCTGTAATATGTGACAGTAAATAATTATAGGTGGGAAGGCTAGAGTTACTAATTATTAAAATTTCCTGACCTTGCTCATTATAAGATCATCGATTCAGTTACTTATAACTCTAAGAAACTATGACTGGGCTGTAACTTTCCATACCAACTGTCTGCCTCAGGCTGAATGTCTTTGAAAAATAACATTTCAAGACGACTGGGAGCATGCAGGAGATGGAAGTGGGAGAGAGACAACAGAAGAGTATAAAAGTGTCACTGGTGTGCCTAAGGACAGAATCAAGAAGACAAAAGCCCAGCTGAAGCAAAGACTTGAGACAGACTTTAAGGGTAACAAGGAGGAATCCTGCAGGTATACTAGCTGCTAGAAGAAATTCAGGGTAAATATGGATCTGCTCACACACGGGGGAGGCAGCCTAGCAATGGTTGACACAGAAAAGACTGAGGAGCTCAAGTACTTGAAAAATAGTCACAAAGATAAAGGACCCAATTTTCCCTCAGTAGTGCCAAGCAGTATATCAAGGGTCAGTGGCCATGGACTGCACCCTGGGGTGTTTGGGTTGGACCTGAGGAAAAAGGAGAGTGGTGCTGCACAGGAAAGGGTACCCAGAAGGCCCTTGGAGCTTTTTGGGACTGAGCTAGAAAAAGTTGTGACTGAGTTGATGTGGCTTTGCTGATAGTCCTGCTGTGAGTGGGGGATGGATTGCCTCCCAGCCAGCATCTCCTTGATGCCACGGTGGAAACCGTTGCTGTGACTATGCCAGATAGAGGTCCAGTGACTTTTTATTTGAGAAGCTTTGGTGTCTCTGTAGTTTAGTTTTGAGAGGCAAAAGAGGTGAGGTTTTAGGTCACAGGTGGAGCACCCAAAGTACTGTCCACCAAAGCAGTCTTTACTCCTAAGTCCATAATGACAACCCAAGCTTTTCTCTTTTCCTTTTCCTCTCCTGTCAGGAGGCATGTGGGAAAGCCTTGGGCAAAATGTCGCATCTTCCCTGGTGCCGCGGATGATAAAAGAAGCAAACCAAGCTTGACTCTCAGTTGTGCTTCTCTTTCGAGTGGCAGCAGTCAGCTGCATGTCTAAACTCTGGCAGGGTTTGCACATATTTTTCCCTATTTGACATCTGAATGTTTCTGACATGCTTGGAGATCTGATAGGGATGACAGCCTTGAAAAACACAGGAGGAAGTGACTAATTCTTTCTCCAGAGCAGGCATTAAATTATGCCTCACGCAGAAAAATAAAGGGGAAAACAAAATATTGAATAACTGCTAAGTGAAACACAACTATTTTGTGCAGTAAATAAGGGAATAGTCCTGTGGAAAAAAGATGGGGTCACATCATAAAGATTGTATGGTAAATGAAAACAACTGTCAGAAGTGATGCCTGTTTTCTCAGGTTTCGACGACCTGTGTAGTGCTTAGTGTCACGCAGTCAGGTTTAAGCAGGAAAGACAATTGCAGTAGTCTTTCACATCAGGCTGTGGTTTGCTGTGAACCCAGGAGAACAGCATCTGGCTAAAACTCCACTGGTGTATCTGTAGAGCCCCTTTTAACTTAGCAGGCAGTTGGTACGTGAGAAATGAGTGTAGGCAAATGGGCGGTGTATCTGTATATCTGGTGTCTGCAGGGCAGAAATCTTACTGGTGTAGTTACAGGAATCCAGAGATGTGGTTTTGAATGTAACGTGTGAGAGACAGAGCCCAGCTGCACAAACTGAAGACCTGAAGCTTAGACAGAATAGGGGATGTTCACTTGCTGCCTCCCAGAATATCATTCTTGGCCATCCCACAGGAGGGAAAATTCTTACGTGGGTTTAAAGTCAGAAACTAGGGCAGGAGAAAATGCACGGTTCTTGCAGCGGTTGAGAAATCACCAGAGGAGCTCCTGGGGGTCTGTGCAGTTCAGCAGATTTCTATGTGACCTGGAGAAAGGGGTCAGCTGTGAGCTGCCAAAAATTGCTCATGGCATTAAATTGTTCAGATTAGTAAGAAGCAGGGCCAACTGTCAAGACGTGTAGAAGAACCTCATCAGACTGGCTGACAGAGCAAAAAAATTACACATGAAATTCAGTATAGATGCACATTAAGGGATGCACATAAGAACAATCCAATTATAACTCCACATGTGAAATGATAGCCCAGATAAGAGCTGAGGGAGCAGGACAATATAATTCAGGAGCTTGATCTGGTGTTATATCAAATACCTGACAACACTGGTAGTGGTTAGTACCCTGTGATGGTTAAAAATAGTCAACATATCAAATGTTAGAAGTTATTAACATGATGGGGAACAAAAAAGACTGTTGTGCCACTGTATACATTTTTTTTGTACCTCCTCCTTGAATTTTTCTGTGCAGTTCTGATCCTCTCATCTCAAACAGGTTATGGTAGACCTGGAAAAGGTTCAAAAAAGGGCAACAAGGATGATCCAAGGTGTGGCAAGCCTTTTGTACGGAAAGAAAGAGGCTAGACTAGAGAAGAGGTGTGTAAGGGTGGATAGGCTAGAAGTGTACAAAAACGTGGGGAGGGTAGATATGGACAGAACTCAGCTAATAGGAGGTAGATCATAAGGGTGGATCTAAGAGGCATCAAATGAAGATAATCCACCCAGATTCAGAACAAACAAAAACATGGGGTTCTCTAAACAACAAGTGGCTGACCCGAAGAGCCAAGTCTTTACCACAGAGTTCAAGGGAGATTGAATGATTAGTAGTAAGAGAGAGTCATTGGTTACTATAAAAAGGTAAACCCTCATAACTCTCATACATATCTGATTCAGAGCAAGCCTGAGCTGGAACTAGGGAAAAGGTGGGACAGTCTTAGGGAGAAGAATCATACAAGCTTGTCTTATTCCTGTTTTTTCCCTAGACATTTTCTTATGGTGACTGCTTGGAGAGGGGTTCCTGGGCCAGGTGGCTGTTGGGGTCTGATGCAGTTGGTCTGATCTTATCTCTTGGAGAGAGAAGTTCAAAAGGCAGGCCCTAGGCTTGTTACCACTTGCCATCTCAAAGGAATAGATGAATTTCTCATGCAAACTGACAAATGTGTTGAAGAATTATACTACTTATTTTTATAATTATGTTTTAGATTGGTATTTTGAAATGTCTTAACTAGCTCTAAATGTTCCTGACTCTTTTAAAAGCACATCTGCGTTAAACACTCATTTCATGACAAATCAAGCTGCATGGCCCTCATTCCAGTGTTATGTAGGCAGCAAATATGGTACTTTTAGAGCAAATACTAGTTTTGGTAAAACACCACTTCCTGCTCTGACCTTCACTAGACTGGTTTCCAAGGCTTTTTCTTGGGGGCTGGATGACGAGTGCACACAGCCTTTTTGTCATTCCCTGGTTTGAGAGTGAGAATAGGGAGTTCTACTAAAGGAGGGGCTTCTTCCCCCAGTATGTCCTGTCAATTTTCCTCTGATATGGAGAATAACTTGTTCCTCTGTCAAAAGAGGCCGATTTTGCACCGTGCGAAGGAACAACGTGAGCCCTCTAACTGCTGTGGAGGGGAACTCAACAGTCCCTACTTTAGTTTGTCTCCCCCCAAAGACTGTCAGGATCCCTGTTAATTGCAGTAAGGACAATACAGGTGAGAGCTGACCTCACTTGACAGGTGAGACAGGTGAGAGAGACCTGAGGGTGAGCTTATAGCTCAGGATGAGCTTAGAGAAGGGTGTGAATCTTCAGTAAGTTTTTGTGATGGATGTAGAACTCATGTGGGACAACTAGAAATGGTTAGATGCAATAAGGAGCTATTGGAAAGATAGAGTTGATTAGCTGTATTGGAAGGAATACTTGGAGGTCATTTAATCAAACTGCTTGCCAAAACCAGAGTTAACCTCAGTGTCAGATGGGGTTGGTCAGGGCCTATTCGTGATTCAGTGACTGCTTTGTGCAGTTTCTCTTTCGGTGCTCAGCCATAGGCTAGTCCCAGTGCAATGGTTACTATGTGGATCACGGTCTTGGTCAAAGTTGTGAAGAAGCAATGAATCTTTCGATGTTAGATTTTTTTTTTTCTTGTATCCACTCACATTACCTGCTTTTCATTGGGGCTGTGATGTTGGCAGTTCATGCAAGACATTGGGATAAAAGGACAATTAAGCTGCCTGCCTGAGCTGGGAAAGTCAATGGCGGATACGTGCTACAAGCAGAGTATTTCTGACACTTGGGCTTGTCCTGCTGGAGAATCGATTGGGTAAGACTGACCCCCAAATGCACTGTATGGAGCTGAAGAAAATGAGCAGATTTTTCTGCCCATGAGAGCTAGTCTTTTCTCAGCTGTTTAGAGGAACAAGGACCCTGACTGGATCCAGACTGTCTGTCTTGAGTGTTTTCTCTTGTTGCCTTGAAAGTATTTTCCCCAATAGACACAGCCTCTGGGCCTTGCTGTCTCCCAAAGCAGCTCACCAGTATGTGGATTGTAGGTGAAACTTCTTACTGGGTTGGAAAAACTAGCTTTTGTCATTTATTATCAGCCTCCATTGCTGTTGTGGTGGCCACTGGTTCCAAAGGTAGGTTTGTCTAGGGTGAGAGGGACAGTGTGTGTGTGGGAATTGAGTGGGTGTTCAAAGACAGTAGACACACAATTGTATCTTAAATACTTATTTTGGGTGCTTTCTGCATGGTTTGTTGAACAGGACAAAGAAGCACAAATGAAATCCAAGTACCCTGTTCCTGATGTGTCCCTTCGTAGTCCCCGCAGCTCAGCCTCCTAGCCTAGTTCCTGCAGCTTCTTGCTGGTGAGCCCTGGTCTTATAATCCTGGGTGTTAGCGGACCAGTGAGCTTGTATGGCAAGGTCATGGCTGTGGATGACCTGTGGCTGAGGGCTGTGGCAGGATGGTGTCCCAGGAAGCTGAGCATGGGGGAGAGCCTGCTGCTCCCCAGCTTCACGTTCTACTGTGGCTCAGGCAAGAGTGTGAGGGCTGGCATTAATATCTGCAAGCCTTCTGCCACCTGCTCGCAGAATAAAAAATTAATATGCTTAGGCACAGTCTAAATTATGCTGTACTCTAATTCCTGAAGAAAATGTTGATAAGAGTGCTTTTGAGAAAGGCTTTTTAATATCCTTTCCAAGTGACTAAAGGAATTCCAATTAGACCTTACATGTCATTTTCATTTCCCTTGTCATTGCTGTCTAATTCTGAGAAATGCTTCCATCTCTACTGCTTTCGTGTATCATCTGGTCTTCTTATTTGTCCACCCGGCCATAATCCTGGTGGGTGACATGACAACTATTTCCATGGCAAGAGCATTACAAATGCTAATAATATCTTTCACTGAAGTAGCACTTTTATCCCTGGTGGAGCTGTGCAAAATGAAGTTTTATATACATACTTTCACCGCTTCATATGGTTTTCTAATCTCGCATTGTGCAGCTTCTGGTTAGCACATTTCATGTAACTTGGAGAAAAACCCCACAACCCTCTCTTTTTCCTTTATGCTTTTAATTAAAAAAAAAATCTTTCTGGCTTGAAAGTAGGGTTTAGTAGGGCTTTGGATTGGAAACAAGACTATTCACCATTTAAAAATAATAAGGAAGTGTCCCTATGTGCTAAAGTAGGCTTATTTTGGTTTGTGTAATGGAAAGTAAAACTCAATCCAACCCCTCTGAGATTTAGCTGGTCAGCTTTGCATTTTGTTACAGCTATCCCATGCATCTTTACTCTGAAAAGGTCAAAAATATATTTTTCTGCTGAAGCTTTTGTATTAAATATTTGTTTCATCTGCTGTTGAAATACAACTATTTTTTGAAAGGGATGTGGCCAGTGCTTAATGCTGGGCTGCAACATTGCGCAGTAGTTTATGGGCTGCGGTGAAGGGAGTACAATGCCCAAGCGTAACGGCAGCGAGGATTTGTGTGGGCGGAATGTTAATGACTCCAACTGCAATTTTCCCAAGGCACAAGGGTTAATGTCTCTCAGCATGGAGGACAACAAACAAGAGATCTTCCTGGCCAAGTGTCATGGCTTCAGTTCAGCATAGATGCGAAGGGAAGGTTGCTGCTGAACCATTAGCACTAGGCTCTTTTTGCAGTACCTGCAATTTCTTTGTCGTTGCTAATGAAAAATATGTCTGTGAAATGAAGGACTGATGAGAAAATATTCAATTACTTCTTTGTGTGTTGGCTTAGGGCAAAAATTATATTTCCTGGACACTTCTAATAGTTCTGTTCAGTGCCTGAGAACATGCGTTGTTTAAATTGGATAGCCACTGCTGCGGCCTCCTATCAAGGCTAGAGTTCACTTGTTGAAAGTTGTCTCTGCTACGTTTGTTGTCATACAATACAGGGCCCACCCTTGGCTGGATTCTTATTTAGTTGATGTTGATCAGGAGTAATTTCACAGAATGAAAAAGACTGACACTGCACAATAGTCCCAAGGAGTACTTGGTCTCCTTGTGCATTACTTTATTAATTATAATATGCATGAGAACTAAGGATATAATTTGAGTCAGTAAAATGTGCAGTGAGTGATTGCTTCATAGCCCCATCAACTTTCCAGGGGTGGCTGTGCAATCTATATTTTGTCCCTGGAGAATTTGTGAGCTCAACCGTGTCCAAATCAGAAGTACTTTGTAATTAGTCCATATTTAAGTTCATTTTTGTTAATTTGTATTTAAGTGTGAATTGCCCTGTATTCTGTGGTATTACATCATTTGAAGGAAAACTTTTACTTTTAGTTGTCTCAGATTTTGCAATGTGTAGCTCTGAATATCCCATGAAGGGGCTACTTCACATGCAATAAGTACCTGCTTCTTTGTAAAGACACCCACAGAAGACACCAGCAAATGACGTCTTAAATCACTGAAATGTGAAGTGAATGCTCCATGAATTTCTGGGAGAAATCCCAGCAGGACCTATCTGCTGCTCTCACTGGCTTTGGAGCTAGACTCCAAAGAAAAAGCATGTGCAATGGTTTAATGGAAAATTAATTATACAATATATGAGAGAATGGTGCAATGTCCTGTGGCACCAGACAATGTCCTTGGTCATGCAGAAGAGCATTTTTGTAGGAGGGAAATCGACACATTTTAAAATTTATATTGTATTTGGAAGGGACGTACAGAAACTGTAGCTGTATGAAAAAGCAAAGCATATTACATCACATGTTCTTCAGCAAGATTGCCTTCCTTTGATGCTTTTGTGTAGATGTTGAACGCCTCCAAAAGCATAGAAGTTATCCTATAAAGCCCTCAATCACTGTACATTGAAATTTAAGGGTTTGAAGTAGATATCACTGATACTCTGTTTGAGAACCCTTGTTTCATGCTTAAACTTATGATACAAAAGTGACTACAAATCTCATGGCAAAGAATTTGTGGCTAATAACAAAATGTGTAACATGTAACATCCTCGAGTTCAGGGATATAAAACCTGCTGGAAAGGGAACTCTAATCAGAACTCTAATGTCAAACCTCAGAGCATTCTCAGCTTGACCTAGGGTTTGGGGACTTCTTCCCCGTTTTCCTGCCCTGCTTAGAATAGCTGACTCCTGCCAGGAGGTGTGTACTAGGGGTAGCCCAAAAGAAAGCATAAAGCCCAGAACCTTCTGGCTGCTTTTTCACTGCTATTTACATTTTCACTGCTATTGTAGGACAATTATATATTATTTATTTAGCGTCCTCATATAGAATCAAGTTGGATCAAGTTGAATATCTATGCTCTGAAAAAATTGATCTTTAATTCTTTCTTATTCTTCCTTACTTTCCTCAGAGGAAGCAACATCTATTGTATACTATAACTAGCTGTGCCAAAACCTCTGTGTTTCCAGTTTGGGATCCTTTCTCTGCTTTTCCAGGGCAAATCTCACATCCATAAGGAGCTCAGTTCAGCTGCCTAAACAACAGCCGTCTAGTGCTGCTCGAGTGCGTTAGGGTTTCTGACAGGTCTTGCAGCATCAGCAGATGTAAGGAGGAGACCACCAGTGGCCCATACCCTACCAAGGGGCAGCTGGAGCAGGGTGGGGTAAGCTCTCAGCTATCTCAAGGGGCCTGAGGCCCCTATGCTGAGACAGCAGAACTGGACCCAACCTGTTCTGGGGTATCCAGCTGTGCAGGTGTGACAGTGAGCACCAGACAGATGCATAAGGCTTAGAATTTTGTCAGTATCCTTGCCTTGCAATTTCCATAGGCAAGAGGTCTTGCTGTCCTACCATGCCTCGATAATGAACAGAGGAGAGCAAACAGGACTGTGTGTGGGGCAGTTTTGCTAGGGAAGGGGGGAGGATGAAGAGGAAAAGAGGGGTTGGGTCCTGGAAAGCAAATAAGCTTGTTGAATTTCTGCCTTGTGTGATCAGTGGGTATCCTTTGGGAGTGTGTGTGAGCTTCAAGTGGGTATTTGGGAGGGTGCTGGGGCCTGTGCTGGCTGGATGCTCCCTGGGGGAGTGAGCAGGCCCTGGAAAGTGGTCTCTTGGGTGATGAAAAAGGGAGGCAGCACCTGGGCCTGGAGAGGGTAAAAACAGTAGCCAAGCAGCTGGGGAGTGCAGTGATTAAGGCAGTTGGCGCTGGTGAGGACTCAGTTTTGAGTTTCTTGGGTTAGCATGGACCCTCGTACTTGGGTGCATTTTGCCTGTTGCTACCTAGCTTACCATGGGCATTGTAAAGCACAGGGAGAGTGCATTAATTGAAGGGGAGGAACTAAATTTCTACAAGCGTTCAAAACTGAGCAGACCTTCCTGCGCAAGGTGCAGGAAAAAAGCCAGAAAAAATAGTGGTGGCCTCCCAAAGGATTTGCACAGGCTGCACTATGGGTGATCATCTTTTGGGGCAGCTTTTTTTGGTGTGGGAAGCCCATGGCCCTCGAAAGGCAGTTTCCATCTCCAAAGTCTGGGCTGGAGCAGCTGGGAGTGATGGGGAACTTCCTAGCTGAGGACTAACCCCATAAAGAAGACCAGCCCTCTGGTTGTCATCACTGTGTGCTCCTGTACCAAGCGTGCTCCTGCAACCCAGGGGGCCCTCTAAGGCTAACAAAAGGCAGGTGATGGGAATAAAGACTGTAATATTAGGCAAAATGGCAACTGGATGTGTGATGTCTGAGTGAAGTGCATCGTAACCTGCCTGCTGTGCAGAAAGGTAGGGGACTTCATGAGAGGCCTGAATTGTTCACTTGAGACTACTGGGTTGAGGCTAGTGGTTGTGGCCCCTGTTGGTACTGATAAAGGGATGTTCTGGAAGCTGTCTTCAGGCTGGGAGCCAGGAGACTGGTATCCCAGACCTCTGCCGTAGCACTGTCTGAAATATTGTCAGGGCTATAAATAAGGCTTAGGAGGCAGGCAAAGCGCCTGCACAGAGGAGGTGATGGGGCAGAAAGCTAGGATTTTAAAGCGTTTTGGGAAATGAGGAAGTGTCTGGGACAAGAGGGACCTGTGGAGACTATCATTAAAATGAGGCCAGGCTGTGCACCTCTGAAAAGGTTGGGAGGGAAATAAACCACCCAATTGTAATGAAGAAGGAAAACGAGACTGCCTGCGGTCTCCCTTGGCCAGCAATGCTGAGCAACGGAGCTAGGGCAAAACATATCTGTGCTTTTACAGCAGCGCTTGGTGTTTAAAAAAAGTAGGATGAAGAAATGAGAATTCCTGGGCTCAAACGGCAACCCTGATGGGACAGTCATCCCAGGGACGCGGTGGGTGGAGGATAATCAGTAGGATACGGTGTTGCCAAGCTACCAACCTCACAGGGTGAGAAAGCAAGACGTATTGGCAGGGGACTGACATCGTATTTGAAGAGTAATAAGAAGTGTAACGACAGAAAAATGTTCCAAGGAAAAGAGGTGTGCAGTAGAACCCCTAATAACACGGTGTCATGGTAGGATCGTACTAATGATCCCGTGCTTGGGACGGGGGACTGATCATCATGATATGACCAGGAAATGTTACCGCAAGATGAGAGGAAATGCAGTTGTAAAATAGACAGTAAAGTCAGTAGTGGTAATGTCCCTCTATAGACTGGATTGATGCCTTGGCAGGGCGAGGTGTAGACAAAAAATTTTGACATGCTGTGTGACTAGTTCCTAGAACAACCTGCAAGAGAAGATGCTGATCTGTGTTTGGTCCCAAGTTGTGCTTCAAGACATAGCTGTGAGAGACCTGCTCTGCAACAGGTGTCTCAACATGATTAGATTTCAGCAAAAGCAAGCCAAATGAATCCAGAACATGAATATTCAATTTCAAGAAAGGAAACTTTGTGGAAATGAGGCAATTTGTCAAAAACCAAAATAAAGCAACCTTGAAAGCAGTAGTCTAGGAAGTGAGAAAACTGGAGGTTTTCAAAATTACTGTGTTAAAAGTTTAGGTAAATTTTGTGTTGCAATTAAAGAAAACATAAATCCAGTAAAATCCCTTCAAGGCTTAATAGAGAAGTCAACGCTATCACAAGGAGAGGATCAATACTAAAAAAAAGATGGGAAAATTGTCCAAATGAAGAAAGCCCATAAATTATGACAGGTAAATAGGCGATTAGGACAACTACAAAAAAAACCCTAAAACTTGGAGAGCCTTGCAAAGGATGCTTGAGATGCTAGTGAAGAGTTCTTTGAATGCATCAGAATTGGGAAGCCAGACATAGGACCACTTGCTAGCTGAAGGTGAAAGATGGTCTCAGAGCAACTATACACTCAATGCATCATACCTGAGAAGCTCAGTGTGTTTGTGTTGGTCTTTGCTGCTGGTGAGATTCCTACACCCAACACTCTTCCCAGCAGCAAGGTCATAGGAGCCAGATCGGGTTTGACCAAGCAGGTAAGTTAATAAATCCCTGGGACTAGATGGCATCTAGCCTGGGTTTTGGAAGGATCTCCAACGTAAAGTTGGTGAACTTTTGCCTGCGCAACGCGTTGTTACAAGCAGCCACTGTGGCAGCAGACTGGATTGCCCATGTAATTCCTACCTACGAAATGGGTGTGGAGAGGATCTAGGGATGTACAGAGCAGCGAGTCTTGTTTCCACCTTTGGCCAGTTAGTGTGGGAAAGAGCAAGGTCACTGGAAGTATAAATAAATGCAGCTGGCTTAGAAAGTCTCCATCACTATAGTGAGATCCTGCCTTGCTCTTCTGCTCAAGTTTTATATGTGCATCAAAGAACATGAATGAGGAAGCTCTAGTTGACACACTAGAAGTTGGATCTTCCAGATTCAGCATGCCAACCTAGATGGACCATTGTTCTAACCCAATGGGGCATTTCTTATGCTCTCAGACACAAGATTTAAACTGTTGTGAATCTCTGCAAACAGAATGAGTTCTATGGTTCAGGGCACTCTGCAAAGCAAAGAGCTGCTGTGGGTTGGTGATATGACACTGCAGTCTTTCTCCTCTTGGAGTCTAACTGCTCATAATGCAGATACGTGTTCATTCTTCCTTTCTTCTATTTTGTCGGGACACTAGACAGAGGGAAAAATAGATCTGATCCCTGAGAAATTACAGCTAATTTCCCCAGACTGAAAAATCACCAAATGTAATTTGCTTGCTGCTAAGGGTCGGCAGAGATGTCCCACCAAAAATGAACTCACAGAATCCTTCAGAGCAGGATGTGTTGTTAAAGGGGGTTTTAATTGCTCAGGCATTTGTTGAAAAAGAGATTACATGACACAGATTGTTCATCCAGTTTTTAGTGTGCTGGTGGAGAGTTTTGATACAGAGGGTGGTGAAAGCAACTGGGAGGGAAAGTCCTTAAAGACTTATTTCTTATTAGTAGGAAGAGTTGAGAATTTTATTGGAGAGCGATTTATATGATAGTGATCATAAAATGACACAGTCTATTGACCTCTGGAAGAGAAGAAGTGACAGAACAGTCAGGGTGCTGGGCAACAAGAAAATGACAAGTGTGATACTGATAATTAAAAAAAGGGGAGGCAGGAGGAGAATTATTTTTAATTTATGACTTCAGTTCTCTGAAAAAATCTGAAACAAATAGTTAAGCAGTGTTTTGTAGGCACACAAGAATGTAAGCAGTATTCATTACTAATTTGTCAAGAACAAAGTGTGTTAAGCTAGTCCAAATTCTTTTTATAAAATGGTAGCATATTTTACAGGTAGGAAAGAATCAGCAGGAGCTAGCATTTGACACTATTTCATATGTCCTTATGAGTAAGCTACAGAAAAATGGTCAAAATTAAATTGTTGTAACGTAGGATCAAAACTTGTTGAGTACTTGTTCTCTCGGGTGGTGTCAAAGGTTTGTAGTCAAAGCTAAAGGACAGATCAAGTGGAGACTTGGGTAGTGTATGTTGGGTTTTCGTCCTTTTGGATCCAAAATAATTTTGATAAATTGCAGAAGATGCTGGGAAATAAAAAGACACAGTTCAATAGGAACAAGTGCAAGGTACTCTACCCAGAGGTAGTTAATAAGTGGAAGCAGTCAATATCTGCCCTGAGGCAGTCAGTCAACACTGCAGTCATTGATGCAGGTATGAGAAGGGAAGCGAGTGCCAAGGTAGCAGCCTGCCAGAAGAGGGTTTGAGGCTTACAGAGAAGCACAGGCTGAACAGGATCAGTAGCTCTGTGTGAAGAAGGCCAACCTTGCAGCTGGTGGGGGAAGCAAGGCGAAACACCAGGATCAGCCGGACCCTTGCTGCCTTTTTCTGAAAAGGCCAGGCCAGGGTTAGAGCTCTGCACCTCATTTTGGGCGGTAAGCTTAAAGAAAAATGAGGACTGCCTGGAAGGATGAATGTGAAGAAACTGTGAGAATGTTTAGAGGGCTAGAAAACATCACCTACTGAGATGAAAGAATGAGGTCGGTTAATCTGAAGCAGAGGGATGGAGGAGAACAAAGGAGCAGTCTTTCAGTATGTGAAAGGTTGTTGCAAGGAGGAGGGGGAGAATAAAATATTTCCACAGTTATGGTAGCTAGGGTAAGAGGTAGGTAGTGATTTTGAGCCTACAGGAAGTGCAGCTGGGATGATTCAAATTAGACATTAGGTGAATGTTTCTAAAACAAGTAGAGCAAAGGATTGGAATAGAGTCCAGAGTGGCAATATTGGTGATGCTTAATCACTGGAAGTGTTTGTTAAGGACTGGTTAGCCAAATCTGTCCTGGAAAAGATAAAGATACAAGGTGATTCTGCTGTGGGACAAAATTATTCTGAGACTCCATTTTCCTCCTATCCCATGTTGTTCTGATTCACTATTTTTAAATTCAAAGCCTTTTCTGAACTGTTTTCCCTTCTTCTGTGCTCTATTTTGTGTTCTCTTTGATGTAATACTTTGTTTGAATGGTGCCACTGATACTTTTCTGCTTATCTGTTTTACCCAATTCAAAATCTTAGAAATTGTTTGCATGACACATTCTTAGTTTGCCAAAACAATCTGATACTTGATGTAATAATCAGAGGAGAACAATTGCCTCGATGAAAAGCTCAAAATAGTTAAGGAATTAGGAATATTTTTCTATGTTTGTTTTCTGAGTACCCCTTGGCTTTTTTAGGATTCCGCCTTTCATGTATTTTATTCTTCATCTCTTCTACCTGCTCCTGTTGTATTCCGTTCTCCAAAGCCAGTAAGTTTATTAGCAAGGCATTTCTCATTTCCTGTACTTGCACAGTCCTGTTACCTCTCTGCAAGCATACCGCTTCCCTCAGTGTTGCCTGGGCTAAGTAATGGAGGAACCCCATGTATTTATTTAGGGAAGTTGGGAAGATCATTATGTCATTAGTAACTTGGACTAGCTTAGGTGTTTGTCACGTTTATGTCTGAGCAGAAGGAAAGTTAGGTGGATAAAAGGCTGCTGTTTGGTCTCCTGTGTGCATCATTTTACTCCCAAGATACTATATTTTCCTTTGCTAACCAGCATGTGCCTACCCACTCTACCTGTCCCTCTTATTAGGAGCAGACAGAGCAGTGAGTCAACATGTTTGCCTTCTGTGGGTAGGTATTGAGCTTTTCACAAGGCTTCTGTAGCTCTTTCCATCACCATAACCTGGAAACTTTGCCTGGAAGAGTTGCTTCCAAATCCGTTCAGCCATTTGGTTCTGCTGGGACTTAAAAAAAAAAGTTTTCAGCTGTGAGACGCAGGGAACTTGTGTTAGAGCCATCTGTTCAATGCAGACTATCAAAAAGCCATTGGAGGGTATCTCACTGCATCTGCACCTCAGATGGTGCAGCTACCTGCCTGGATACTTGTGCAGGTGTTGCAGAGCGTGGGTGAGAATATCTGAGTTGCTGCCATCTCTCGTCACCTTGGCAGCCTTGGGGATGGCCAACTCAAGCTGCACTTCTGTGCTGATGAGGACTATAGAAGACAAAATAAGTTTGCTGAAGGAGAGATGAGGAGATTATAGTCCTAAACTGTTTGCTTTGCCCTTCTATTGGGGTTTCTTGCCTCTGGAAGCAAGCGGGACATCCTTATGAGATTTGGCATAACTTGTTTGTGAGAGCGAGTGTGGGTTAAGTCACCTCGTGCTCTCTGTAGTCTCCAACACAGGGGCAGCAGCTCCAAGGGAGGATGAGCACACAGCTGGGCATAGTATAGCCAGAAGCAATTTTTGAACTGCTGAGGTCATGGAAAATCTTCCCTCTGTCCTGAATGTTAAGTTTACCGGTGATCAGGCAACTTTCTGGTGAATCTCTCCTCTGGGGCTATTGCAGGCAGCCTTTGGTTTGGAGTGGCTGGTCAGACTTGGCACCATCGTCCTGGCAAGGCAGCTTTTTAAAAAGGTGCACGTAGGCTGGAAAGCGGTTGTATTCTCTGCTCGGTCTGTTTGTTGCAGAGCTACGCAGAAGGCAGGCCAACAAAAGATCCAGCAGAGTGGCTTTGAATGGAGAACGGGCTCTGGTGTAGATGTATGGTTGCATCTGTTTAGTCTTCATGCTGCAGTGGTAATGTTCATCAGGGAATACGAACCAGCTCAGCAGATGCCGTTGTCTTGGAGAGAGAGTTATCATTGATGCCCTCCTTATTGCTAGTTTTGATCAATGATTTCAGTAATAAAGGAGGAATCAGTGCTTACCTATTAAGATTCTGCTGTAGCGAGAAGTATGAAAGATGATAGACCTTGATGGGTAGTGACATTTAGTTTCCGCAATAAATGCAAATCAATTGTATTCCTCATCCAAAGGCAAACTAACAGATAGCTACCAAAGGAAAGGACTTGTATCCTTGCACCCCAGGGTGTGCAGAAAACAGGTTGTAGAGAGAACACGAGCACCCAGGTGGTTGCTGGTGGGAATGGGGAACCGTGGTGTGAGGCCATGGTGAGGTGAGCCCATTGATTGTGCTGCCAAGATGGGAGCACAGAGGCCAAATTGGTACAATCTTTTCTGGAGAGAGGGGGATTTTTGAGCACCTCTTTTCTGTGGGTTGGCTCTTCTGACTGTTTCTGGCTCTGGTGGGGAGGATGGCAGCCAGTGGCAGCAGAGGTTAAATTACTGCAACCTGGGATAACAAAGTAGCATTTGACATGAATTCTGAGGCTGAAATTCTTATAGAGATCGCAGCTGGCATCAAAATGTCTGAGCTTGGGGAAATGAATATTATTTCTGTGTTGCTGAGCTCTTTGTGACAGGGAGTTTACTTCCTTACATGCTAAAAATAGACAAGACCTCCCCCCCACTTCAAACAGCGTCATTTTAACATATTTCCCTCCACACAATCCTATTTCTCAATGAATGCGTCTTCTTTTATAGACGGCATTTTACCGTACAAGAGGGGAAAATGTCAAGGCATTTTCCCCTCTCACATTCATTATTAAATATGATTTAAATTGACTTGAGAAACCATTCAGTGAGCTCTTTAGCACTGAAGCCTCCTGTTTCTCTCTCACTTTTTTTTTTGAGGGGAAATACCCCGGGTCATTCATGTGTTATAACAAGACGTTCATTCAATGATTTCAGGCAAGCAAGTGCCCCCATTCTGTGGTTTTGCTTTGATTAGCACCCATTACAATACTTCTGTACATGAATGCATTATATCTTCCTTCAGCCCTCGGGAGTCTAACGCTGTTCAGGCAGTGCTGTAAGAAAGAAATGGACCTTTTCTCTCAGTGTGTGCATTGAACTAGATGGCAGTGATTTACAGCATGCCTTAGAAAAAGCCAGAAGTCGGGGGACTCTGTGGACTGCATTCATAAAACCACTGGACTGGCACTTTGCAACGCTCTCTGCTGGGTGACCCACTGCAGTTCCAGGCATAATCCCTCCTGCTACCGATGCCACCCTGCGTGATTTAAGCAGCTCTGCTCCTACGCAAGGCTTGCTTCCGTCTGTGTTGGAAAGGAACCAGGTGTCAGGGTTCAGATTTCAGTCTCTGGAGAGAAGGGGGCTGGTGCGGGGTATGGGGTTCAGCCTGTGCCGTAAGGCAGGGCCCTGGGGCGAGCAGCAAGCCGCTGCTGGGATCCCAGAGGGATAGGGAAGGGGGGCATGTGTGCGCATGCGGGTGGATGTGTAGGAAACATGGACAGCCAGTGATTTTGTTCGAGGACTGATGCATATTCAGAACTCACCGTACGTTGACCTTGAGACGTGCAGAAGAGTCTGGAGGCTTTTCCTTCAGAAGAGATAACGCAGCCAAATAAAAGAACAGTATGCTTGCTGTATATATTTCATTGCATTCAGACAGATGAACGGGTGAGGCGTACTCAAACCTCTGCAGCAAGTTCTGCCAGCTTAATGCACAAAAAATGATACAGAGCTTGTATCACCTTGTTAGTGGCCTTTAGCTTCTCCTGTTTAAGTTGCTGTATCTTGTTTCTGTATTAAATATGATACGGCATTTTGCAACCGTGTTGTCTGAACAGTGCTTAAATATCTGCGCTGAATTAATTTGAGATTTATATTGAGTCGATGAGTGCTAAATAACTGAGACTGTAGTTTCCTTCACAGTAAGTGTGAGTTATTCCAAATTCTGCACGACCATCTGTATGCCGGGCATCAAGCTGAACTTGGTGCAGAATATGTTTAATAGACAACAGTATTATTAGATAAATAGACAACAGTATTATTAGATAAATTAAACTCTAGCAATAGGCTGTCAGGTTAATTATGGTAGTTGGCTGCTCTTAAAAAAAAAAAAATACAGTGAACTATTTTGGATGGAAATGTCTGCGTGATAACCCTTCCTAACTTCTTGCAGTTCTTAAAGTCAGTGCTGCAAGACAGGAAAATGCCTGTGGCAGAGCCCTGCTCAGATGCCTGATTTATAGGTTCCTATTGGCATTTTCTGTTTTGGCATGTGGAACAACCACTGACTGGAGCCACGGGATGAGCTCCACCACTCCTGTGCCGCAGGTTTCTGACAGGGCACTTGAATATGCTCTGTTATTCAGTTTGCTTGGCTGTTAGGTTTTCGTTTTCTTTTTATCAGCCAGCTCCTATTAGATGCTCTGTGTGTGAATGAGGCTTGAGTGGAAGAAAGGAAGACTTGCATGAAGCTTCCTGAAGATGGCTTGTGCTCTCTGGGGGTACTTGCAAAATATACCTGTTCAAAAGCCAGCATGCGGTTGTTTCATCGACTAGTGCCCTGGAATTCACTAGCTCCTGCGTTCAGTTGCATCCCAGTCAAATTCTCCTACTTCTGTATGGTTTCTTTCCTTGCCTTCTTCAAGGACCTGAGATGGAGATTAGCCTTCTGGCAGGAATAACTGGCCTCTGCAGTGAAGGCCATCCACCACACTGGGTTTCTCAATATGGCTTGTGGTAGAATTGTATTACACAAGAGCGTATATTCTAAAGCAATTATTATCGCTCTATTTTTAAACAATCTTTGCATAAGTTCACCTATTGCATTTCAAGACTTCAGTTAAAGTAATAGCCGGGAGTCACAAAACGTGACTGAAATAGGGTGCTGTGCTCTGGAGACCAGGAAAGGCATTGGAGGCTCCTTCAGACAAAGCTCTGCCGAGTCTGAACAGGAGCGACCTTGTGCTGGCTGCAGGACTGGCTACATGACTACATGACCAAGTTTTTTTCCCCTGCTAAACTCTCCTGACAAACTTTTATTCACTGGCAGTGAGCTGTATGGGCTCTCCCAAAAAGCTTTGAATGAAACCTCTGTGTCCTTGCCTCTTCTTCATCCCTTTTGCCTATTTACATGAAAACATTGGATTTCCTGTGGCATTAGATTTCTCCCTCTTTCACTAATGTTAGTTACTATGGGAACTGCTAATGGGAGAAAAATCCGTGCTTTCCCCAAATACAATATGAAGTCTTTTCAAATGTTATGTTCATGTTATGCATTAAATATCTAGGCTCCTGAACGATGGGTATATGTGAGGATTGTTGTGTGAACAGCTTGCAAATGCTATGTATGTGGGGTGTTGTTCTTGCCTTCAGTATATCTGACTATCATCATAAAAGAACTGTTCCAGTGCTTTTCTTTCTGTGTGCTGTGTGCCATATAGTAAAGGGATTTGTATATAAAATCACGTTTTACCTCAGATTCAAATACTTGATTAGTGCATATGTATCATTTAATTAGCCATGGCAGGCATTTTTAGGGTACACTAACAAATCCTACTAAATTTCAAAGAGATTTGAGCAACTGTATAGTAGTATTTTAAGAAAGTTTCTACCACCATAAACAAAAATCTTTGAACAGAAAACAGCCCACTACTATACATCCCTCCTCCCAAGCATATTCAGACCATAACCAATGACTTGTTTTGACCTGAAGCGAGGCAAGAGACAGATTCCCAACACATCCCTCCAGTATGGTGTCAAACACTTTTACGTGGAGGACACTCACGGAACGGCACCAGGCAGCCGTCCAGAAGTCTGAATTATTATTATTTTTTTAAAGTAGAAGTTGCAGATGATTGAAAGAGATTTCAATTGTGAAGCTCCCACTTCTGATTGGTGCATAAAACTTTCTTCCCAGGTAGTGGTTTTACTATAGAGGGCAAGAAAAATAGTGCAAAGAAACTACTAGGATGAGTTTTCACAACAGCCCAGCACCGAAGTTTTGGTGTTTGGCTGACACTGCCAGTAACTGTTCAAAGAACTGCAGTTTCCAGGTAGCCACTGCCCTGTGAGATGTGCTGAAGAGGAGTGGATGTGGCTCTGCAGCTTGCCGCCTGCCTCCCGCAGACCTGTGCCACGCAGCCATGAAGCAAGGTTGAATACCACCCTCTGTCTTGGTGCCAAGTTTGTTCAGGTTTGGGCATTGAGTTTGAAATATGGTACAGATTTCATGCGTGCAGAGGTGAGTTGAGGAGAAAGAAAAGGAGCATGTTTTGAAGTATTCCGGTTCAACCTTCAGCTTGCCCTTGGGATGCCTTAGATGTGGGTTTCTGGTCTAAATTCAGCAAACGATACTTACATGGCTAAAAAAATATCCCCCCAACATCTCCCAGAAAATACACGCACACAGAGAAAGGAGGGTGGAGTGAAGGAATTTGCACAAAAACCTTCCCCTCCCCCCCCTACAACACCTGTACCAAAAATTGGGATTTAGAGCTCTGTTCTTTTCCAGCCAAGCAGAAAATGCATGTAAGCTTTACCTGCTCAGCACTGTTTCAATTCTATATAGGATTTCTCCTTGCTGACCTTTCCCAAGTTTGCATTTAGGTTTTAGCAGAGGTTTTATATCTCCTTGAATCCCTCACCTCTATCCTGTCTCTTTCTGTCACTCGCATCACAGAGAGATGCCATGTGTTGGAGTTAAGCCAACATGGAGTGCTTTTTCCTCCTCAGACTAACCAGGAAGGAGAAGCTGTTACCCAGTTTGACACTTAGTGAAGACAAGGCCCCCCCACAGAACAATATGTGTGGGGAACAATGACTAACCAAGCTGCAGTGGAGAGCAGTCCAGCCTGAAAGCCCGAGTTCACCACCATGTGGAGCAGGAGGCTGGAGGAGCCCAGGGAGCTCCTGGGCAGGCGAAAGGCAGCCCCACTCCACCTCTGGCACAGCGAATATCCAACTGCTTCCTGAAAACTTGAGCAAAAAAGTAAATTTAGAGTCCTGTCCTCCTAGAAACCCCTGAGGTGATGGTGCTCTTCTGGGATGTAAAAGGTATGGGTTTCACTCTCCTTGTGCGCAGGAAGGAATCCAAGCGTTGCTGAAATCACCCATCTACAGGATCGAAGAAAAGAGACTGCATTTTGAAAGAAGGGGAATGGTCAATGGTCTGTTAAGAAAATATGGAGCAAAGGTTTGGGATGTTGGTGTGACTTGAGCAGAAAGAAATCTGAAGGCCAGGAGAAGGGCAGGGTTTCCAGGTGAAAAACCTTCTCAATCTGCCTGCTTTTTCAGGGGTCCCTGGCAGCTGAGGCTGCAGTGGTACTGCTGTGGCTGTCATCACTGATGCAGGATCGTGGGGTCCACCTAGGGCACCTCTCAGGGTTTTGAAGACTACAGTGAGATTCAGACCTTTGGGCGTAAAAGCCTGCTCCATTCATAAGGAGTGAGCATAGCCCAGACCCTGTATCTCATTTTCTACTAATAAAAAGAAATCTGCCAAATCACCCTTGTATTATACATGAGCAGGTCCCCTTCCCTAATCCCTTGGCAAAGGTTTCCAACCACAGGTGTCAGCATGGGGAATTTTCTCATCCAAAGACAGTCACCCCAAAGCAGTGAAATCTTGAAGAAATATTTCATCTGCCCCTTTTATAGTAGTAGTAGGAAAGTTGTTCTTTGTGGGTTTTTTTTCCTAGTGTGAGTGGTGATGGTGCATATTCTGAGGCAAGAGCACTTTTATGACCCCAACTTTGCCCAAATGTAGCTAGCTTGAAGGGCTTTTTCAAAAGAACTATGAGATGTTTGTGTTTTTGGTTTGTTTTTTTTTTTTTTTCTTTTTAATTGCGACTAATGCAGAGAAACTTCCTGTTGCTTGCCTTTGTTATTGATATAAAGCTCCACTAAGGTTTTCTAAGTATACTGTCTGTCATTTTTTATATCGTACGAATTAATTCTCATTGAGTACTTTGCTTCAGTGAACTGCAGACAAGATGAATGGGGAACTGCTGGATAAGAAAGGGCTCTCTCAATGTGTTTTAGACCTCCGTGTCCCTGAGCACTTGATCTATTGATGGGTTTTGTAATGCTGTTATCCTGCTGATCTAGTTGCAGGACTTTACCTCATGCTGCAGGGTTCCTGCAGAAGAAAAAAGGGAGGAAGGAGTAGTGGTGACCCAGTTTTTCTCACGTGTGTACACATGGTGTGTCCTGGATGCCCTCCAAATTGTTTTGGTGGCCAGTGTTCTTCACACTGGGGCTGGTCTTGGTTTGTTGCTCCTTACTGGTGTCCCCAAGGAGAAGGCAGCAGGACAGAGGGGATAGTATGCTCTGTGTTTGAGGCATATCACAAAAGATTTTATTTGGAAATGTCTACAGCGTGGCCTTCCTACTACCTTGTCAGGAGTTGAAGCTGGGTTTTCAGCACTGCTTTGGGAACATCCTCAGACATGTCTCTTGAGGCTTAATGCTCTGGTGGGAGCTGTGCAAAGTGAGGGAGAGAATCAACCATCCTCTTTAAAAAATACAGTGTCTAACCCTCAAAAGCCTAGTGCTGGAAATGCATTTAGCTTCTTCCAAATGCTTTCTCAAAGCTTAATATTTGCTTGGAAGGATACCAGAGATATTTTTAACTGGAAGAAACCGGGCTGCAGGGAAGGGATGTTTAGCCCAGGACTACGAGCACTTACTGCTACTTCTTGGCTCCAGCCTCCCTAAAGGGAACAAAAGGCAAATTATTTGCCTTGTGCTTGTACCAGTAACAACCCTATTACTTCCTAGAGTTCTTTCAGACTAAATATTTCTTTAAAACAGAGATCTACAGGGCCAGGTTCCAAGTAATGTGCCGCTTCTTATTAGATGTACACCCATATGGATCATTTACGTTTCAGGCTTTCTTATTATAAGTCTTTATTATATGCTATTCTTCATGAAACAACTGAAAGAAGATCCAAAATGTTAACTGCTAGCATGATAGGCAAAATCTGTACAAATAACGAATGTTTTGGTCTTAAGAGAAATCTGGCCCCATTTCATAGGCAGGGACTATTCTGAATCTGACTCCGCTGTACAACCTGTGTGGGAAATTACCCATGACTGGCCCAAAGTAAGATCCTGTTCAGGTTCATGACAATCTTGCCGCTGATGCCAGTAGGGGCAAAGTTGCAGGGCTGAGGTGTAGCTTTCAGCATCTGTTAAAATTATTGGTTGGTTTTGGGTTTTTGGTTGGTTTTTTTTTTGTCAGATATAAAATGCAGTTGATACTTACCCCAATGCCTTCAACAAGTTTTCACAGCTGGCATGTGAGTGCACGTATATAAATCCTTTCTGGTAACTCTGGCTGGCTGCCAAAATTGCTGAATACAGCTACAGCCCTGCTTGAATTTGAACACACGTCTTGACTCCTTTGAGATGCTGCGAAATAAGCAATGAGCAATTGCAAGAGTCAAACTGGTATTTATCCACCCTCTTGAAAGCAACGCTTGGAGTTCTTCAAGACTTCCCAGCACACTTCTTGTGGGTTTTCTGTAGGGCTTCTTGGTGAAATGTTTTTGCAGGGGGCAGAAAATCTCTATGCAGCGGAATTCTGAGGTAGTGCTGTGAGAGACAATTATCTTCACAAAATATTTTATAGTAGTAGCACTGCTTTGGTTGCAAAGCCGCACTTTGGGTTTGGTTTTTTTTTTCTGCCACAACAGATGGACATTATCTGGACTTAAGGTAGATGGCAAACAAGAGAATCATTGGCCTGCCCAACTTTCCCTTCAGCAGCAGTTGGCTGGAATATCCAGCTTTATTGGGTCAGGACATTGGAAGAATAATATGAACTGCTTGACTGATCTCTGCATTTTAGGCAGAAATACTTGCAACTGAAGTCAGAGGGTGAGGATCACCTGGATAAGTCTCTCTCATTGGTGTTACATTTACATGTAGTAGCTTGTTTTATTCCAGAGAATATGGATGTATAATAACACAAAACCAGATATTTGTGAATATATTTCAAAGCTGATGCTTGCCGATATACAAGTTCTTTTCTGATCTAGACAGCAGCCTTTGAAATTAAAGAGAGAGCTGAGCGAGGTTTTCTTGTAAGTGGGGCATTTTTTAGCTCCTTTCCAGAGGGCTTCCCTAGTTCCTAATCATATGCATATTCAGCTAGAGCAACAAAATGCGTCCTTTTCTTTGTGGCTATCTAGTGTGGCTATCTATTTTCAAGCAACTTGAAATAGCTGAAAATTACTGAGCCTGCTTAAGGGCATTTTGCTCTTTTGTCAAATTTGGTTGAATTTGGCCTGTGGGTTTAAGGAACCTCTAACACACACACACACAATTCAACCACACAGAGTGCGAATGCACTAGCCATGTTTCCACAAAATATTGGGCTAAGAAGGTCAAGCTATGTTTAGCCCTGAGGTCAAACATCACAGACTGGAAAATGAGCCTCTGTTCGTGGCTTAGTTCTAAATGAAAAATGTTTGTTTCTAACTTCTAACAATTCTTAGCACTGCAGTGTTTCCCTACTTTATTTAAGAATTTCTGCAATTAGAAGAAAATGAATAATGCAAAAATGGATTTGCAAATTAATGGGCTGACTTTATTATGGTGCTAAAAATGAGGCTGCATTATGAATTATTCATGCATACCTAGATGAACACTAACTTTTCTTAAAATGTTTGTGAGGTCCAGAAGATTCAGGGTTTCTCTCCTCACCAAAATAGGCTTGTTTGGTAGTCAAAAATAACAGCAGGAAAATTGCACGAGAATAACAAAAAACCCCAGATGAAATAGGTTATATGAGTCACAGTCATTAAATATGTAGAAACACAATGATCTGTTTTAAATACAAACTAAATTTGAAGGAAAAAGATCATCTAAATATTATACGAATCAGCATGAATGTTAGTCTTTGTAGAAGGGAAAAGTTGTTAAATGGTGTCGTGAGTTATTTGTTCATTATTTGGTCTTTAAAATGATTTTATAAAAGGGCAAAAACCATATTCCTGACTTAAGCAGCTAGGGATTTGCCACTGAGAAATTTAAAGTAGGTTATGTCTTACTTGGTGAACAATTCCCATGTTGAAGATGCATTTGCCTGAAGAGAGCGTGGCCAATATGAAGCATGACAATTTTCAGGAAAGTAAGGATTGTTTGGAAGTAACTAAGGGATAGAAAGAAATACGATATGACCAGTCAAACATAACTATGCCATAATGAAGAGCGCAACTAGTTATATGTAGCAGATAGGGTTGGGATTCAAGTGCCCTGTGAACATCTACTCAGTACTCAACTTCTGCAGCTCTTCACACTGTTGTCTTTGGCTGGAGGCTCCTGACATGGCAAGAGGCAAGGAGGCTCACAGCAAGACCTGACAGAGGTGACATATTGAGTCTTGACTCTTATCCTTCAAATTTGAAAGGGAAAATATTTAGCACCCCAGGAATGTGACACATGAATGCAGATTTACTGACAGACCACCTTTACATTTATACGTACCAGGTACATCCTGTTAATTAGTCATCAGCTGATCCAGAGGCCCCTACCTGAGGTGCCACTCTCACTAGCGCTCTATTTCAGGGCTCTGGACCTGAGTGACATGGTGGTATTATGTCTGTGAACTGCTGGAGGAGGCAAAAGGCCTAGAAGTTTCTCCTGTTTTGCTTTGCATGCGCACGGAGGATTCTTGAGTGTATTCGTAGAGAGGAAAATGAGCTCAAGTCCTATTGCCTTCCAAGCCACCCTTTAGGTTGCTCCTATTTAAGACCAGATCAGTCCTTAGGGTCCTTTGGGTAACCTCTGTGCATGCTGGGCTTGTTCAAACCAGCTTCCTGAGAAGCTGAAAGCCCCAAACTTACTATGAGTTTTCTTTCCGGTAAGTAAGTGTCCCCACCTTCATCTCATCTAATCCCTTCCTCTGGGGCAAAGTGATTTGCAGCTGCTACTGCTAGTGGTAATGAGCAGACCATTTTGACCGAGAATCACTTCACCCTGATTTGAGGCTGGAATAAAGAGCACAGACAACTCTCAAGGTGCAGGCTAAAAATGTGCTTCACCTGAGCCTCTTTCTTCACTCTGGTAAAGGAAGAGGAAAAAGAAAGGGTGTGGGGTTAAATGGTGTTCTACTTTCAGGTCCTATTGTTTAAATACATCTTTTTCATTCGTAAATGTCGTACTATTTCACCAGTTGTCTATACAGTTATAGCACCCCAGGCTTCTGTCAGTGCTGAAGTCCCAGTTTGCCAGGTGCTGAGCAGTAGATATGCCAAATTGTTTATGGCCTAATGAAGCCAAGATACTATGAATGGACATAGAAAATTGCTGAAAAGAAATGAGAAGCACGAATGGAAAAAGTAGCCATGGGAACAGATGTACACTTGCAGGCCAGAAGCAAATGCAACTAAGTGGCTTTGAATGATTTGTAGTACTTGCATACAAATAAGATTTCTCTAACTTGCTTTACTCACTTTCTCTCTAGATGTCAGCATGTGGCACATTGGATGGACACCTTTTGTATAAAAGGACTTAGAGAGAATTAAATATTATAATTTGGTTACCCCTGGGAGACTCTTTACATCTGTTTTCGGAAATACTTATTGACAGAAGGTTGTTTTCCAAGTGGAGAGAATTTGGTTGATGCCGAGTTCTTGCTTTGTCAACATTGTGGGGATTTGAACAGCAGCTGCTGGTTCTATTTGAGACTGGAAGGAGGGGGAGAGGAGCGGTGTTCACTCTGGACTGGGAACTGCTGAGAAAAGCAATCATTTCTAAATCACTCTTTTTCCAAAATGTGATGGCTTTGCATTAGAGACACTGACTCTTTCTGAAACATCTCTGCCTTTTTTCCCTTTTGTAATACTAACCCATTTCTGAAACACTGGGCACAGCTTCCTCCTCTCTCTCTCCCCCGTGATGTTTGTCAGTGCTTTTGTAGCCTTTGGCAGCTTCCCAGCCAGAGCAGATTCCCTGCCAACAGACTGCCCTCATGGCTCTTTTCATAAAGGGCTGATTGCTTTGATGGATGGTAAGGCTAAGGAGAATGAAGGAACAAGGGATTTCTTTTTTTTTTTTTTTTTTGGAAAAAAAAGCCCTCTTCCTTGCTTCCGAAAGACATGTTGTAAATAGAGTCTGTCCAACCCCTGCAAGTTTTTATCATGAGGGAGCCCATCAGGGGCGAAAGCTGTTTCTGTGGTGCTCTGTGTGTGATACTGGAGGTAGGAGGTGGAAACATCAAGGCAGGAAAGGTTAGGAAGTGAAAAGGAAAACAAAGTAAAATCTTAGGCTATGAGAGAAAAATATAGCGAGTAGAGAGAAGAGGAAAATAATCAGTCAAAGGGCAGGACTGGAACAAAGAAGGAAAGAAGTTGGAAAGAAGAGATGGAGCAAGAGAGGTAAACAAAAATGGACTGAAAGCAGAAGAAAGAAGCTGAAGAGAAGTACTGGAGGAAAGCAAGGCTGGTAGATATACAGCCCTGTGCACGCTTGATAGAGTAAGAGGGAAGAGCTGAAACAAGGCTGAAAAAAAATCATTAGAAAAGACAAAAAAAAAATCTTAAAATCAGGCAATAAGAGTGAATCCAATATGAAATGAAACATCAGCTGAGACAGGAAAGGTCAAGGTTTCTGCACCTTGTTCAGTAAAACTTTTTCCTTTTCTTGTCTTTTCTTTCCCCCCCCCCCACCCAAGAATGCTCTGACTGCATCCGATGATGATTTGCATGTGCCTCTCAAGAGATTTATTATAGAGAATTGGTGCTGTTTGCTGACCTCCCTTCCCATCAGTCCGGCTTGTACCCTAGGAACCGAGCTGGTACCTCTCAACATTGAATTTAATATTGATGTTTAGCTCTGTGCAGGTATCTGCTTGAGCCTTAAAGGCCACGATTATATCTGTCTTGTGGAAATTTGCCTTAGTGCTCATAATTATTGCAGACACAGAAGAAAATACACGTTTTGAATCAGTCCAGTGTTTCCTTCATTTTGTGTGTCTTGGCTGGACTCTGATGTCGGCAACTAGTCAAGCTTTGCTTACCTTAACAGTTATGTTGTTTATCAGCTATTCACATCTTAAGAACTCCAGTGCAATGTGAACATCTCCTGTGGACTGTTTTTCACATCCTCTGGCTGTATAGGGTAGAAACATAAAATGACATATCCCCTCAGTGTACCTATGATCTTTCAGCAGCATCAATATGTCACCTCATTTCCTTGTTCATCCCAACAAAACTACCCATACGAGTGCGATTACTCGGGAGCAAGTGTCAACTTAAGGGAGGGACCTCTACAGATGGCTGTGCAGGAGCAAACCTGTCTTGTATGCTTGTGTAAAGCTCTCTTGGGTCCCAGTGTAGACTTGCTCATTATGTACACCGCATTCACACTGCATTTTCCAGAGGCAATGTACAGTGTATTAATGGTTACTTTGTTAAGCGCTTTTGTTTTGGTGTTTTTTTTTTCCCCCAGTGGATGAGGACTGCAGGACTCTCGTTAATTCAGGATAACTCCAAGTGCCTAGTAATAGAGGTAATTCTGCCTTCTGGACACCTTTTTCCTCTACACCGGTAGCTCTTGGTGGCATTCCCATCCCATTCACATTTACTGCAATAGCACAGACACGAACTCTCTAAAAATGATGCATAAAGTCTTCTCTATTTCACGGTAAATCTTCTCTCTTTCTTTGATACTGCCTGTTGTGCTCTCTATTTCCACGCAGAGTCAGTGGCGTTGCCTATCTGCCTGCTGCAGGCTGTGCTGTCGAGGTTGGCGCTGGCTCTGCTGCTTGTCTGCGGCCAGCAGGAACGGCTGTGGGCCCTGCTTTGCTGGAGACAGCTGCGGCACCAGAAGGAGCAATTTCAGAAGAGAGGGATGTGGACATGGATGCGCTCTGGGTGACCGGAGGCTAGCCTGGAAAAGGAGTTTTCTACAAAAGAAGAAACACAAGGTGTTTTCTCTCCCTTCCCAAAAGTGGGTTGAAACAAGGTGTGCTTTTAATGTATAGTGGCATGCTCACTTCTTGTGCTGAATCTGGAAAAATCTCGCATTTGGGTTTTTTCTTGGCTACTGATTGCACTATTACAGTGACAAGATAATGTGTTTATAGCTCAGCCTGGTTTGACTCTCTTTACCCTCTACCCTCAGGGTTTAGTCCCTGCTTTTTTTGTTGATCTACCCAACTTTACAAATCAGTTTCTTAAGGATATAGAGGGGAGTTTTGAGGTTTAAGAGGAAGTTATCTGCTTAGCTGCCATTGAGGTTTTGTGGGACATAGGCATGGACCTGGGCTTCGGGCTTTTCAAAACAAGCCCCTGGTTTCTGGTGAAGATGGCAGGTGATCACGCTTTCAGGCTGAAGGGTGGGTGTTCCAAACTGTTGTCTGGGTTGCGTATGCATGCAAATCATTCCCACCACTGCCTGGGTGCAGTAAGAATTGTGTCTTCTGGGACTTTGTAGGCTTCAATTTCAAAAGGGCTTGATGTAACCGTCTAGTCTGACCTCCTATACTTCAGGCTTACTCCTTACAAAGTAAGTCTGAAGGTCATGAAAATAATATAAATGAGTTTAAAAGAAACCAGGAGTAAAAGTGAAATTCATTGCATTTTGCTTGTGCCTATTTTGTTGATCTTTGCTTCCTCTATCAATCAAAAAGAGATTAAGCTTCCTCACTTGCTTAATACTTGGTTAAACATTATACAGCCCATTGGCTCCAGCTAAATGTGTCCCCAATTACATGGGACTTCTACTAATACTACTCAAGTTAAGCAGTAGTCATTGGAGTAAATCAGACATCCCAGTGAAGTGGCCTTCAGCTGAAGTTAGGTGCAGTGTAATCATGGCCTTAAGGGCATTTGGCTTGATTGCTTACAGCTTTGCATGTTTCTTTCTATTAAGTGTCATTTTCCTAAATGAAAAATGTCTGGTTTTTTTTCTATAGGTCCTTTCAATTCATAATAAAGGACCTCAAGTATTTCTTGAAGCCTCCTTGAGGGACTTCTATTTTTACTGGGATTTTTAAAAGGGAGATAAATGGGAAAACAGGGAGAATGATTTTATTTTCTCTTGCTTACGAAAAATCTAACCTTGTCTGAACTCAGCAGTCAGAATATATTCAAGCATCAGAGAAGCAGAAAGTATTCAAGTTTGTGGAATAATAGCCTTAAAAAATTCACAGAGTGCTAAATATTGGATGAGCAGCTGAATGAATTCTCCAGACCTAGAGGGTGGGAACATTAGCCAAACTTCCCAAAGGAAATAAAGCTTGTGCAGCTACGCCGTCTTTCTAGGCTGTCTATCCCTCCTCCCCGATGTGTAATTTTTGAGCCTACTGGTCATTTGAGCAAATCTGATGGAGGTGTGTTGTTTCAAAAGACACGGAGTTGCTCCAAGCTTTGTGAAGGTGGTTGGTCGGAGGGGAGGAACAAAGGCTCTGCAGGAGCACAGTGGCTTCCGCATGCAGCGCACAGGGCTCAACCCCCTCGAAGCAGGCGCTGCCCTTGGTTCAGCTGCCTGAGGGGAGCAAGATGAGGTGGGGGGACATGGAAACTACCAGGAGGGTGTGTGGAGGCTCCAGGAGGTCACTGTGGTAGGGGACCACAGGCGGTGGTGTGCTGGGACCAAGAGGTTGCTAGGGCTGTAGACATCAACAAGAAGGAAACCAGCTATGTTAATCTTGGGAACGGGTGAACTTGTCAATGCTGTGTGAAGGAAGGGAGATGGGGAATGAATCTCTGTGCACTTATGGAGACAATTTTAATGCGTGGTTCAACACTCAGGAATGCAAAATAATACTTTGGTCCCACTCAGTCAGTTCCCCTGGTTCTGCTAATAAGGCACGTGAGGAAGAAAGAGGGTTGTTAGAGCAGTGCAGGCAGGACTGGGAAGGCATGACTGGGACTGTGCAGGGGCACCCCAGGAAGGTCTGGGCACTGTGGCTCTCCTGCATCTTGGTGCAATGTTCCTCGGACACTATGCCTGTGCTGTGCTGGCCCTGTGGCTGCCACCAGTTTTGTCCTCTGGTTACAGGGGCCACCTGGTCCCACAATCATGACCTGTCCGGATTATTTTTAATCTTTTTTATTCTTTTTTGTTTGTTTGTGGATTTTTTTTTCTCCAGGGGAAGAAGGTGGGATGCTGCTGCTCAGCAGGAACAAGATGTCTTCCAATTACAGCTGCTCCTGCAGAAGCTCTGCCCGGTGCTGTTTTGTTTGTTATCTTCCCTGTGAAGGTTTTGAGGATGGAACCAAAAATACCAAGTGAGTTCTGCTTTAAGGGATAACCTCTATGGTATCTCTCCTTTTGCATCACAAATGTACAAATAAAAAATGACAGCCTTCGTTTCCTTTTCTTCTTTTCTTGCTGCAGTACGGCTTCTCCCCTGCCTGGCATACTGATTCGCTGGAGAATCCAGACAGCAATTCAGTGGAAAAAAATCATTAAGATTAAGTACAAACAGGCCTTGCTCAGCACTATGTCATGACCGGACTCCTACTGCCATTTCTTTTTTTCTTTTTTTCCCCCAGATCTCAAACCACTTCTTGTGTAAAATAGTGTCACATTTCAATAGTGTTTCTTCCTCTTTTCAACCTTTAGTCGAGGAGAATGACTGAAATAGAGCTCAAAAATCATCTCTTGGATGTCTTAGAGATCTTCCTTGTCCTTATGTGTGCCACACAGTTCTTTCTCAGAGCATTTTTGCATCCTTGAGACAGCGTGTCGCAGTGCCAGGGTTTTCTGGTTGTAAGGCCTTGTTTAATTTAAACTGAACGGTGCATAGAGCTTTATTGCTGCTGCCAAGCCTTAAAATCATCAGGAGAGTAGCCTAGAAGTTGTGAGTAAAGTTAAAATTGTGCTTGTGCTCTTTTGGTTTTGGGATTTTATTTCTGAACCTGGGAGGTGCAGCCAAGCTTGCTTCTGCTATGAAAAGAGCTATGAACTTTTTAAAAATGTGCAACTTAGACAGAATTATAAAACGTTTGGGGAAGGAGCTAAGGAAAATGGCAGATTTAACACAAAACACCAGAGGTGACAATGCGTAAAGATGTTGAAAGCTTATTGTAGGAGAGATTTTAGTGCTTTTAGAAGATAACATTGGTGATCCAGAACCTGACCCAGGGTTCACCTAGCCCAGAGTGTTGCTCCTAATGGTGTCCATAGGTGAAGACCTAGAAAAGAGTCTGAGCAAGACAAGTATGTGCACCTTTTTGAGCTCAGAGACTTCATGGCCAGATGTGGTCACTGGCGAGTTGTCCTCTGTGAGAATATGTCCAGCCTTCCTTTGAAGCCACAGAAAATTATATCATCTGCAATGCCTTTTGTTGAGGGGTTGCTGCTGCCCTTTATTGTTGTTTTGAACTTGGCTCCTACAAGCTTCAGTTGATGCTCCCCTAGCACTGGTACCGTTAGAGAAGTGCACAACCAGTCTTTAGCCACCCTCTCTACACCCACTCAGTTTTGCACACTTTTTTTGTATACCCAGAAGTCACCTCTTTCACAGACTGCTGTGTCCTACCTCACTGGCTTGTTCCTTGTACAGCAGCTTTCTCTACCTTTGGTCTCCTGTCCTGCTTTTCTCTGAACATTTGGCAGTTCTGCTGTAAATCTTTTGAGGGATTTTCTTGCTCAGTTGCGTATGATTCCTCTGCAGTTCTTCATGGTTGGTGCTAGTCCTTACTACCCTGAATAACTTTGTATTCCTTGTAAGCTTTCTAACTTCACCCTTTTCTAAATTGCCTGTAAATACGCTGAACAGTGCAGGTCCCAGCACAGACCCCTCTTGAACTGTTACTCTTCATTGAGAAAATGCTGCTACTGTATTTTCCAATTGTGCTAGGACCTTCCATGGATGCTTGGTTTCTTCTAACCCTTTGGCAGACATTTTTGAAAATTAAGGCACTCTGTGTCGACCAGAGCACCCTTATTCACAGGTTTGTTGATCCCTATGCAGATCTCCAAGGAAAGCAAGGCAGACCTTCTCGTTATAAAAGCCATGCTAACTCTTTCTGGCGTGATCATCCCAAGTAGATTGTACTTCTCCAGATGCACACTAATTTTAGTCTTTATTACAACTTCTCCTAATTGTCTTGGTTCAAAGGTCAGGCTATCTTTCCCATATCTCTTTTGCTGTTTTTCTAAAAATTGGCATCACTTGCACCCATAGCCATGACTGAATGTTGCAATGCATCCTGAAGCTGAGGAGATGGTGTCCAGGAACTTGGCACCCTGCTGGTGTCCTGGCCCCTTCTCTTGCCCCTCTATGGGGACACATCGCACTGCTCTCAAGTGAAAAACTGTGTGCTCAGAGGGAAGGGCTTTACAGGCACATTGTGCAGCATCTTTTATCTTAAAGCACAGACAGGAAGCATAGGTTGGGTGTTCACACGGGAGGAGAAGTGTTCAGTCCCTACTGTGCCACAGTTTGGTCTCTCTCTGCCTCTCTCCCCTGCATGTGCTGTAGGCGTAGTGGCATTTTCCTAGCTCACAGTGTTAGGTTTGGATAAATAGACTGCAAACAGTGAGGACCTTATTTACTACGGGAATTGGTGCCATAGTAGAGCCAAAAATAGGTGGGAGAGTGTACATACAGCGCCAGTGAAGCATCGCTAACCTTGTGTGACAGAGCAAGGGCTAACGCGCAAGGAATGTGTTGCGGGGAGGGAGTCGGAAAGCCCTGGCTGAGCACAGCAGGGTCAGCCTCTCCTCATGCAAAAGGTGCTGGTTTCCCTGTCAAAACATTGCCTTAGGCAGTACTTTGCAAACAGGGCAATTTTTGTCTGACTTGACCCCTTGCCTGTGAACTTTTGGGCCCTGCTTAGGACCCATGCCTTCAGATACATCGGTGATCAGGAGGAAGTTCTTCATGGCCAGGCCTTGTGAAACACAGACCAGCAGGTCTGGGCTGTCACAGAGGTGCATGTTGGCTGCAAGTCTGTAAACAGTACTTAAAACTGGCTGGAGTGCAATTATTCCTTATGTTGAACTACACCTTTAATTTCAACTTCCACGTGGAAATTACTTTCAGCAGGTAGTGATTTGCAGAAAAAAAATAACTGTTTTAGTATTATGAAAGATATCACAGACTGTCCAAGGAAAATCGGAGTGTGTGCTCTCTCCTACTGTGTGGGTTGTGCATTAGTCCAGCCACACCTAACAGAGGCATTTGCATGAATAATTAACTGTCATTTCCTGCAAATCAAATTACTTTGAATTAGAATTTAAAATGACTTTACAATTACTGAACCATACTTGTTAGTGAGAGAGCGCAATGTTTTTACTGTGCTGCATTTAGAAAGGGGCAGAGGCTTTTAACTCTTTCAAGAGAGCAATTATTTCTGAAATGCATACTCTGAGAAGCACAGTGTGTGCAGGGATCCTAACCTTATCTGCTTTACACTGCTAACTACCACTGGAGCTGGCGATACTGCTCTCACATGTAAGATACAGTAATTTGCTTCTTAAACTTTATGAGTAGAAGAACATAAAATGTCGTGTATTACTGTCATATTTCAAGAACTGTTGTATGGGCTTCTGTATAGAGTTGGGTTTGGTTTTAAAATATCCAGCGAGGTGGTTAAGTTTCTTTTTGTGATAGGCTGTAAAATTGCATGTGCAACTGTGAATATAACTGTAAATGAAGATGTCCCTATTATCACTTATAGCATCCATTTAAATTGCCAATGGGAATGTTCCACTTGTATTGTAGAACTGTATTTCCTAAAAATATTCTCTGAAAATTGACAGAACCCGAATTTCCTCATGTCTTCTGTCAGAGGATGATCAAAGAGAATGTCTGTCTTTCTATCTACGTGAAACACAACCAAATAATAAAAGGGATTATATGAAAGTGATGAAGCTAAGGACATCACATTTTAAAGTTACGCTATGGGGACTTTGGCTGGTATTCCACATCAATGCATTGAAGAAAATAAATGTATTCATGTTTCTTAGTTCCTGCAAACCAGATCTTGCGTGTAACTTAAATGACTTCCTGGCTATCTAGCATGATTTCACAGAGTCAAAGCCTTATTATGAATGTCTGCTTGAAGACCACAGTGCCCTGTCAACTGTTAATAGGAGTCAATGAATCCTGATTGATTCAGCAACCACGGAATATTTGATGTTCAAGATCATAAAATATTATGAGAACAGACATTAATTTTACTATCTGTTGCCTAGAAAAGGAATGGATTTACTTGAAAGGAATAATAAAAGAATAATTTGTTTTTTCCATATTATATAAAAATATGATGACATTGTGTAGCTAACTTGAACTGACGAGCAATGACATGTAAGGTTAAGATTCTTACCACCTTTAATCTCACTGTGGTACTACTCTGGAGGTAGTGCAATGCACTAAGCAATAATGCTGTGGAAATAATGAGACCAACATAACTGTAAACTGGCGGGCTGGACAAAGGAGAGCGTGACATGTTTCTTGTGAGATTTATTGGCAGAATGTTAGAATAATGTTAGAATAATCCCTCCTGAAACCAAGAGACCCCCAAATTAACAGCAACGAGAGAATTTGCCTTACATTTGCCTCATCACACCCTGAATGTCACTGTTAATTTACCCTATTGAGTTATGAGATGAGTTTAATGGGGGACTGATGACAGGAGAGGCATTTCATTAGTGCTGTCTTCCTCCTTTTGCTCGGAGAAGGTCTCCTGCCAGGCGGTGCAGCTCTGGGGAACCTGCAGTGCTTCCTGGAAGGCATCCGTGGTGTGATGTGGGTGGTGACTGCTGAAGGCGAGCTCCTCTGCTAGCACCCAGACAGCTCAGGTTAGGATTTCACTGATTCTCATGTCCTAATTGGAAGGGAAGGCACTATTTGTGCTGTTAAAGAGTTTTTGGATGTGTGATGGAGGCTGAAAAGGCAAATGTGTTACAGAGTTGGATGGCAGAGAATAAAAGGAGAGGGGAGAGGCGGAGAGTTGAAGCAAGAGGAAGATGGAGAAGCAGGATAGCTTCAGGGGGAGGGAGCTGATGAACAGGCAGACAGTAAATGAGCAGAGCTGTTTGCTGCCATGCAGCTCCCAGAAGATGACGCTGGGGGAGAGAAACTTGTCTCTGGGAGGCCTGAACTCACTACCTTTCCTTGGGCTATGAGTGCTATTGTCTGCTCTTGTCAGTGTGTTGTCACTGTACCCCCAGGAGGGTTTGATACAAGTGTAATGAACAGTGTGGAAAAGCAACCTTTTCTTATGCCACCTACTAGCACAAGAAGCTCATCACCGAAAAGCTCATAGTAATTCAAGCCTTTACCTTCTGAAGGGAAGACTAACATATTTTCAGAGATCAGTTACCTGCAGGAACCACTGCTATGAAAGGACCTGTTTTTGAAGGACATGAGGATTTAGCATAATCTGAGGCATTTTGTGCCACCATTGCCAGGATGTCGGAATAGCTGGACCATTGCTTGGCTCTGTCAGTCTGGTGTCTGTTCAGAGGCTCATCACACGGTTTTGCTGGATGATTAGCTCCCTGATCCTTCTCTAATAGGAATAATGCCAGGCAGAAACGAGACAGGACAGTGCTGTACAATATGTTTAGACCGTTAAATGGTTAATATCAGAGCTCCTGTTGTGATTCAGTCATGCCAGTAGCATAATGCCAGCTTCTGTCCTCATCTGACACTTTTGTGCTGCTCAGAAGGAACCGCTGGGGAAATATGCTTTCACAGATTGTTGGTTGTACATCCACATCCCTCAGAGCCTTGCATAATAAGGCAACAGCTGAGGAAGGGGAAATAACCAAGTGCTGGTCACATACCAGCTCTGTTTTTGCTGTCAGCACAACCTCAAAGGCAGCTGACACTGGGTGTGAGGTAAAGCTACTCAGGGGTCACCTCAATTAACAGCAGGGCTAGGACAGGACCCCTGCCAGCTTCATAGATAAAGCTCTGCTACTTTTTCATTTACTGAGAAGAACCTGACTAAAATGAGCAATTGGGTTCTTAAGCTACAAAAATCCACTGGCAAACCGCTAAGGCAGGATGCTCTGTGTGTGTGTGCCTGATAGGAAAGCACGTTACACGATGACAGACTACCTCACGGTTAGCAGGGGAGGGGGGGAATCTGTGGCACAGAGAAAGAAGTATATGGGTCCTAATTATTTTTTAATTTTGGAGTGAAAGCACACTGAAAAACGAACAGTTGCAGGCAATATTGAAAAATGAGCTTACTTATCTTTTTGGACACAGAAGATGCTCCAGTATTGATTAACAGTAATAGACTGCAGTGCACTGATTGCAAGGTAAGATATGATTGATCACTGGTGGGAAGACACTTGGTCTTGGGGCAGCACCTTGGTGATCTTTAAAAGAGTGTCAGCCATCCGTGCAGAGCTGTCCCAAACTGAACTTACCATGCAGTGAACAGGGACTCTGTTGTTGCTCGAGATAATCTGGGAGCATCAGGGAGGGCAGCAGCCTGTTCTGTCACTATATTGGTGACACGGCAAGGTGAGGGTAAGGATGCTGGCAGAATGCCCAGATCTATGAGCTTACTCAGTTATGGTGCACATCACATTTTTTTAGAAATACCCATTCATAAATTTTTAAGTAAAATAACCTCTGTTGAGTCTGAGCCTCGTACCGGTGGCTAGCCATAATATATCTGCAGTGGGGCAACATGAGATCCTCCAGATGTTTCAGATAACGCTGATCATCATTTCCCTTTGAGAACTTTTCCTCCTGTGTCAAGGATCATGTTCCTGTTTTAGAAGGAATGAGAGAATATTTTTTTCAGTCAGAAAACAGGTCTTTTCAAATGGCTGTCATGGCCTGAGCTTTTATATTGTTTTAATGAGACAACAAAGGGAAGAGTTTCACAGTGGGATGCAGAATGGATTTTGCCTATATATAATTAGTCTGAGCTTTTAAAAGAATTTAAATCCCAAGGAAAAATTTCAGCTGAGCCCATTTCCAAGCTCTGTATGCTTAAATCAGATCTAAGCCCACTGGAGAAATCATACGTAAAGTCCACTGGCTGGTGGAATAGCAAACCTCAAACAGTTTAATTGTGCCACATAGTTGAATTTTTCAAACAGTCCACAAATACCCAGTTTCATTTCAGAGAGTCACTGTCTATAATGAAGTGTTAGCTGAGTAAAGTGAATTGTTTGAACAGTGCTGGGATTTTCAACTAAGTGTCATTGTGAGAAATGCTGCCTTTTTGTGGATGAGCCAGGGAAAGCTGCAGCTTTTTTCTCCAAGAGGAAGATGGTAGATGTTAATCACCCCTTGGCAACCTGTCAGGTGGACTGCAACCTGAGAGGAGCAATTTGCTGATTAGCTGATGTGACATGTTATGAAATAAATATTTACACACAGGGTAAAACTAACAGTAGAGTTGAGCAAGAGATCTGCATCTCTTGAAGTCTTAGATCAGTGGTTCAGGGGGGGAAAAATGTTTTCCTTTCTGGCCACAGGGAAAAGGGTAAAAATATCTTTGTCAGGTTCTTTGTGGGGGTCCTTTAAATTCTCTGTGTTCTTGGAATTGCCCTTTAAAAGGGCGACTCGAGATGGAAAGGAGATTTGTAATCCTGGGTCCCTTGGCATGTGGCTTTCCAGCTTCAGGGCCCCTGTGGAGCATACTGACCCGACCACCCAGCTGTCTCGCCCTCCCCAGATACCAAGACATTTCGCATTATCAGACACTCTAAAAACATCTCCCACATTGTCTGATGCCTCTGTGGTTTACCTGAGAGCTGGGTCAGCATGTGTGCTGATCCGGACTCTATATGCATGGGCACGGCCATCTTCACGTCCCAGCTTCCCTTTGCAAACAACAAATGTTGGCGCAAGAGAGAGAGGGAAATACTGGAACAGCATCATCCTTGATGCGGCTTGAACAGAGTGATGGTGACAGTTAATGCTTGGCTACTGATCAGAAGGGAGGAAGGATTTTGCTTTGAGGCATTTCCAGGGGGCTGAAAAGGCCCCTTAAGGAGAGCAAAGAAGGGGACACGCTCGCTGTTAGGCTGGGCAAGGAGTCTGTGTGGCCAATCTGCTGTCCAAGCAATGCTGTAGACAGCAAGGTAGCCCCTGTGAAGGAGAGAAGTTGGAGAGGGATTGGAGTTAGGAATGGGCAGACTAACACCATGGAAGACAGGAGGCTGTGGGTGCCCTCTGTGGTAAGGACAAGACTTCAGCCTTGTGATGGATTTCCTCAGGAGGCTGGAAGATGAAACTCATTCAAAGCATGTAAAGAAGAAAAAAAAAGAAAAGAAAAAACAAACCACCACCACAAAAAACCCAAACCCTTTGAACATTACTGTTTATTATTACATAGAAATTCGAGGCTTCCTTTCGCGTTCATAGCTAGAAACTGTTTTCCTAGATGAAGTTTTTAGAGGCTCAGATGTAATCAGCTAAGAAACTCTTCAAATAAGCTAGCCGTGTTTTGATTTCGTGCAAATAAGAAGTGAAGTAATAGAAATAGCTATTCTAGGAATAGCTGAAGCTTTGAAATGCTGATTTTAAATGCTGCATGCTGCCATTCAGCTGTCTTGTCATAACAGTATGGAACGAAAGACAATTTCCCTCTCTGTAAGCACACACAAAAAAAAGTATATTAGCAATTGGAAATAAAAATCCACCTCTGAAAAGTAGGGTTTTTTGAATTTATTTTTTTTACTTTTTTAAAAAAAATCCCCCCCCACCCCCACCCCCGGTATTTCTTCTTTACATCAAAAAGACGATAGCAATGTTTCTTACATCAGCTACAAAGGATATACAGTTATCGTTTCTCTCCTGCTAACAGTTACTTGACTTCACACCGTGATTTGAAAAGCCTGATCATACGGGGCAGTGCTATAAATTCACTGTAAACACTCATCCTCCTGTGCCATGAACTGACGAGGAAGCGAGATCTGGGCTGGTGCCTGTGCTGCAGTCGGAAGCCCAGGCAGAGCGTGCGTAGGCTCTGTGTGCCTGGGGGTGAAGGCTGGAGAGCTGCAGGGGCACTGGCATGGGGACATGCTTGAGTGTGCGCCCATGGGTCATGGCTAAGCTGGTACCTCATTCCTTTGGCATCATGATAGCTATGTGTCTCCGATAATGGAGCTGGTTCAGATCTAGCTATACACATGCTTTGGCCCCACACCTCGGGCAGTATGGACATACATAACCTGCCTTTTGAATTTCTGCCTCTGCATTTCACCTTTGCCTTCCCCTCTTTGGCCTGGTGGGAAGAGAATTATTTTCTGTGATATTTTGTCTGGAAGAGGCTGCTCTCAATTTGCTGGCTACTGGGATAGGGCCATTGCGAGCCCCCCTTCCTCTTCCCTAAACACCCCTACTCTAAAGACGTTATAACAGCCTATGTTAGGCTGTGCTCTCCCACCTACCACATGGCTATTCAGAAATGACCATTTATTTTTTGTTGCTTTTCAAAGGTAACCCAGCAGTACTCACAGAATCAAACAGGTTTTAACATAGCCTATTATGAGTCTGTGCCTAAAAGTGATTATGGAAAAATATTATTTTGTCTTTATGTGTTTAGGTATCCCCACAGTTTGGGCAAATAACTTTCAAGATCTGTGTTATATTCATGTAAGTTCAGTGATGTTTTCAGGATCTCTGTTTAGAGAGCTGGAAGTTTTAGTGAGTTTCTGCAAACTCACCCATGCGGCTTTACCTCAATGAGTAGTAGTGTTAACGTTCACCAGATTCCTCTTATGGGTAAACTCACTCCTACGGGTTCATGGTGGTAACATTGGTACAGCAGAAGCAGTACAGCATATCTTCTGGTATGAATCTAGAGGTAAATTAGTCTCTGCGTTAAAATTTGTTTTCTGAAATCAGAAATATTTTTAGGACCACTATTGTCCCGTTGAGCATGAGTAATGGTTTGTTTGGAGCCACAGATCCTAATAAATGGATTATTCTATTTAGAAAGATATTAATGAATTGTGTTGTCTATTTCTAGGTTATTTTGTCTGCCCTGTAATATATAAATAAAGGGAGCTTGCAACTGAAGGGCGGTATACTGAGGACAAATGGAAAGAATTACCCTATTGCTTTGTGCGTGGCTGTCCCGTGCGTTCATTGCTATGGGATGTAATTGTATTACCCACTGCACTGTTAGATTTCAGAAGGCTAGTTCATAAGCAGTAATAACATTTGTGGCAATCTGAGCTAAGTTAATGAAAAAGATAATCAAATCTAGTGCTACAGGGCAAGATATCTGATATCGCCAGGGGTCATAAAGAGATCGTACAGCTGACTTGGGGGAAGGGAAGGAAAGGAAAGGAGGTGGTTGTATCTGTGGAGTGTGGAAGAGGTAAGAGACAGCAGAAAAGTGAGGGTCACCTTGCTTGGAAGCACTGCGTGCTGGTCACCAACAGAGGCAGGAAGGTATGCGCTAGATGTACCACAGAGATGAAGACGCTTATCAAGCTAATCATATTTTTAGTAATGCCAATATCTGATGATGTATAAGTTCCAGCTGATCCCAGACATTTGTCTCTGTGTTGATTGGGAAATTGGATTAAGTAGTTCGTGTGTGCTTCTGCCTTGCCCATAGCAGACATATACTGAGCTGGGAGCTGATCGTGGATGGCACTGGAAATAGCCTTTTTTTTGGTTGTTTTTCAGGAAACACCAGCTCAATCTGAAACTCACTTCTGTCCCTGATGCCAGTGTAATATTTTATTGTGTCTCCAGACAATACCCAACAGCGACTTTTTCCTGCTTCTAACTATAAGCACAGCAAGGTTTTTGTGTGGACACTTTCACCACCACGTATTGGTATATCACTTGAAGGTCTCGACAGTGGCTTATGTGTTGAAATAGTGCACGTGTTCCTTGTAGGTGTGTAACTGATAATGTTCAGCAAGAGACATGTGCTATAGTAACTGTAGTCAGCACTCAAAAATGTGTTTTCTCTCCCAGACTTGTGCTATATTTATTGCAATTACCTCCTTCATCCTACTCTGCTCTTTTGTACACTCCCTGTTAGAATTCTTCTTTTTTTTGTTACTGCTCTCCTTTACACAGACCTGCTTTTAACTAAAGTAAGAATTCTCATACCAAGTCCTAGCCATCTGAGGCCATCTAGTGCTATAGCCTATGTCTGTACATGGCCAAGGGTAGACGACTAGGAAAAACAAGAAGGCTAAGGGCTGCATGAAAGGGTCACTCCATCCATATATCTTCCCAAGTCTTAGAGACTTCCTAAATCAGGTGTTCTAACTACCATACTGTGCACTTGATATTTATTCCAATCTGAATAGATGTATTGAATCCCGTTTTGAAGTCTAGACATTATTGCTTCCTATAGCATCCAATAAGAAATCTTAAGAGTTCTCCAATAAAGTACTGATAGAAAAACATAGGTAGGAAAGATTGTGGGGGCTGATGGTTTTGGTTCTGCCTAGCCATTCACAGCCTCTTTTCCTTCTACCTCTGTCCATTTATGTAGCTCACATTCACCCTATGCAGATAACATGTTAATTGATAATTTGTGCATTTGGAGGCTCTCCTATAATTTACATCTTTTGTGTAACTCTTCTGTTAAACCTCATATGCATGTAAGAACTTGTCAAGAGACTTGCCCCAGCTTAGCCATGAGGCAATCTCACAGTAGTGCCATAAGACTCCTCCAAGTAGGATGAGAGGGGTATGCTGAGGTCATGGGGATGATGGGAAGAACCAGTGGGGAATATCCAAAGCAGAGATGGAGCTGCATAACTTAGAGCTCGTGGCTGGGTGTTGAAAGGTGGCTTTGCATCTAGAGTAGGATGGTAAAACAGGAGTGGTAGCAAGTTGGTCCTGCAACCCTCAGCAGCAGAGCTAACAAACTGCACGGTACCATCTAAATATGTCCTTGTAGCCCATAAATGATATTTGGTCATCACACATTTTTGCTTTAAGAAAAATAAAGGGCTATACCGACTACTACCCTTTATTGGTTTTTCAGTTGGGTAATGATGAAATGCCAGTAAGGAGTCTGAGGGCGATAAAGAGAGACTTCAGGGCCCTGGGACGGCTGGTCAGGGGATCAGGAGCGCAAATAGTGTTTGCTTCTATCCCAACAATTGCAAAGATGGATACGAAGATTATCAGGAAATGCCAGCTAATCAATGCCTGGCTCAGAGACTGGTGTCGTCGGCAAGATTTTGGGTTCTTTGACCATGGGCTGCTTTTCAGGACACCAGGCCTGCTGGCAACAGACACCAAAAGCCTGTCTCAGAGGGGGAAAAGGGTTTTAGGGCAGCAGTTGGCGGGGCTCATTGACAGGGCTTTAAACTAGGTTCGAAGGGGGATGGGGATAGATCCAAGGTTGCTAGCAAAAATCCTGAAATTGGTGGGCTGGCACTAGACTTGGAAAAGACAGGGGGTGTAACCGGGCTCCTTAGGAAGATGTCTGGGGATAGCAGAACTTTAGCTCCCTCTAGTAAAAAGGAGAAAGGACCTATAGCCCACCTGAAGTGCTTATACACTAATGCACGTAGCATGGGCAACAAACAAGAGGAGCTAGAAGCCATCGTGCACCAGGGTAATTATGATGTAGTTGCCATCACAGAAACATGGTGGGATGACTCTCATGACTATAATGTTGCCATGGATGGCTATAGACTCTTCAGGAAGGATAGGCGAGCAAGAAGAGGCGGGGGTGTGGCCCTATATATCAGGGAGTGTTATGAATGCTTTGAATTAGAAGATGGTGATAATGGGATTGAGTGTTTATGGGTAAAGATCAGGGGGAGGGCTAACAAGGCAGATATTGTAGTAGGAGTCTGTTATAGACCGCCCAACCAGGATGAGGAGGCAGATGAAATATTCTATAAACGGCTGGGAGAAGTCTCAAGGTCACGAGCTCTAGTCCTCGTGGGTGACTTCAATTTGCCGGACATCTGCTGGGAATACAATACAGCAGGGAGGGAACAGTCTAGAAAGTTCCTGGAAGGTACTGGGGATAACTTCTTAACACAGTTAGTGAAAGAGCCAACTAGGGAAAGTGCCCTGCTGGATCTGCTGTTTGTCAACAGGGAAGGTCTTGTGGGGGATGTGATGGTCGGAGGCCGTCTTGGCAACAGTGATCACGAAATGATAGAGTTCTCAATTCTGGGAGAAGCAAGGAAGGGGGTCAGCAGAACTGCCACCTTGGACTTCCGGAGGGCGGACTTTGGGCTCTTCAGGAGCCTGGTTGAAAAAGTCCCCTGGGAGGCAGTCCTCCAGGGCAAAGGACCCCAGGAAGCCTGGATGTTTTTCAAGAAGGAAGTCCTAAAGGCGCAGGAGCAGGCTGTCCCCATGTGCCGGAAGACAAGCCGTCGGGGAAAAAGACCGGCCTGGCTAAGCAGGGAGCTAGTGTTGCAGCTTAGGGAAAAAAAGAGGATATATGGCCTTTGGAAAGAAGGGCAGGCCACTCAGGAGGACTACAAAGAGGTAGTGAAGCTATGTAGGGAAAAAATTAGGAAGGCCAAAGCCCAGCTAGAACTAAACCTGGCTTCTGTTGTCAAGGACAACAAAAAAAGTTTCTATAAATATATTGGCAATAAAAAGAGGACTAAGGATAATCTCTGTCCTCTAGTAGACCAGGCTGGTAACGTATTGACTAAGGACAAGGATAAGGCTGAGGTACTTAATGCCGTCTTTGCCTCAGTCTTCAGCAGTAGGACCAGTTGTTCCTTGAGTTCCCTAACCCCTGAGCTAGAATACAGGGATGGGGAGCAGAATGAAGCCCCTGTAATCCAAAGGGAAATGGTGAGGGACCTGCTTCAGCACCAGGAGGTGCACAAATCTATGGGGCTGGATGGGATCCATCCAAGGGTACTGAAGGAGCTGGTGGAAGTGCTCACCAGGCCACTCTGCATCATTTATGAACAGTCCTGGATAACCGGGGAGGTCCCAGCTGACTGGAGGTTGGCAAATGTGACACCCATCCATAAGAAGGGCCGGAAGGAGGATCCGGGGAACTACAGGCCAGTCAGTCTGACATCGGTGCCTGGGAAGGTCATGGAACAGATCATCCTCAGTGCCATCACACGGCACATGCAGGAGAACAAGGTGATCAGGCCCAGTCAGCATGGGTTTGTGAAAGGCAGGTCATGCCTGTCAAACCTGATCTCCTTCTATGATGAGGTGACCCGCTTAGTGGATGAAGGAAAAGCTGTGGATGTTGTCTACCTGGACTTTTGCAAGGCTTTTGACACCGTTTCCCATAGCATTCTACTGGAGAAACTGGCTGCTCGTGGCCTGGACAGGTGTACCCTTCGCTGGGTAAAAAACTGGTTGGATGGCCGTACCCAGAGAGTGGTGATAAATGGAGTTAAATCCAGTTGGTGTCCAGTGACAAGTGGTGTCCCCCAGGGATCGGTGCTGGGACCGGTTCTCTTTAATATCTTTATTAATGATCTGGATGAGGGGATTGAGTGCACCCTCAGTAAGTTCGCAGACGACACTAAACTGGGGGGGCGTGTTGATCTGCTTGAGGGTAGATTGGCTCTGCAGAGAGATCTGGACAGGCTGGACAGATGGGCTGAGGCCAATGGTATGAGGTTCAACAAGGCCAAGTGTCGGGTCCTGCACTTGGGTCACAACAACCCCATGCAGTGCTACAGACTGGGGGCGGAGTGGCTCGAAAGCTGCCTGGCAGAGAAGGATCTGGGGGTGTTGGTGGACAGCCGGCTGAGTATGAGCCAGCAGTGTGCCCAGGCAGCCAAGAGGGCCAACAACATCCTGGCCTGCATCAGGAATAGTGTAGTGAGCCGGAGTAGGGAAGTAATCATCCCCCTGTACTCGGCACTGGTGAGGCCTCACCTCGAGTACTGTGTTCAGTTTTGGGCCCCTCACTACAAGAAGGACATTGAGGTGCTGGAGCGTGTCCAGAGAAGGGCTACCAGGCTGGTGAGGGGTCTGGAGGACAAGCCTTATGAGGAACGACTGAGGGAGCTGGGGTTGTTTAGCCTGGAGAAGAGGAGGCTGAGGGGTGACCTTATCACCCTCTACAACTACCTGAAGGGAGGTTTTAGAGAGATGGGGGCTGACCTCTTCTCCCACGTGGCAAGTGATAGGACAAGAGGAAACGGGTTCAAGTTATGTCAGGGCAGGTTTAGATTGGATATTAGGAAGCATTTTTTCACTCAAAGGGTTATTAAACATTGGAATGGGCTGCCCAGAGAGGTGGTGGATTCACCATCCCTGGAGGTGTTTAAGAAAAGGGTAGATGAGGTGCTTAGGGACATGGTTTAGAAGTGGGTGTTTTTTAAATCAGGGTAGGTTAACGGTTGGACTTGATGATCTTAATGGTCCCTTCCAACCTCACTTATTCTATGATTCTATGATATTTGATACTTGAGTACATTTTTTTTTCTTCAAAACAACTACTGCACACAGAATTTAATGGGAAATACTAAAGAAAGAACTTTTGGTCCAAAAGCTTTTAGTGTGATGGTCTGTATCTTTTAAGAGTGTCTACATGGATTTCATGTAGTAACATTTGAGTATTTTGGTGTTCTCTAGCTGTATTTCTATCAAAATTTTCTAGCTTCTTTCCACATCCATCAGAAAAGCTTCATTAATTCCTAGGAGTAGGGTTATTTGTAATGTTTCTCCTGCCTATTTTTGAAACTGAAAAAAACCCCATCCACCTGCTAGGCTTTGGGGTTTACAGTAAAACAGAGAAATAATGGTAATAAATTTGCTTGAACTTGTCATGATGATAATAATAATATTTCTATAAAGCTTGGATTGAAGAAAATCCAACAGAAAACCTGATTAAAATCTGCCATATAAAAATTGGCTGCTTCCACCCACTCCTTCCCACAGTTCCTCCGATCATCACTGTGTTTATATTTTGAATGTCTACGATATGGAGTTATTGAAACTAAATCAGGTTTTAATAAAACAAGGTATTGTGGGATTTCTGTGGGGCTGAAGTTCAAGCTAACAGTCTTGAATATATAACACCAAATATAGATTCTGCTTAAGTTAATACCAAAGGGACTTTTATTTAGCTTTCTTTCTTTCTCTGTGCTACTACAGAAAAATTAATATCTCATCACCTCTAAGAAAGTCAAAGTTATTCCAGAAGAGCGAGAGATTACAAAGTTCCCAGCATTGCAAATAGAGGTAGTTATTTTAAACAACAGCATTGAACCTTCTATATTGCTTCTCGCTCTTTCAGCACAGACCTGTCTCTCCGTAGGATGGATTCTCAGCTGCAAAGCATCCAGATCCTAATTTATGTGTATGTGAATATTCAAGGTTAACAAGAATATATTCCCTGAGGGAGAAACAGTCAGTGCCATTCAGACAGCATTCTTTTTTCCTTCCTTGCCATAGAGTAGACTGTTGAAAATGTGTCTGATGAAACCGCAAATTCCGATTGTACTCACATGAACAAATGTAATGTTTCTAATTGGGATTAGGTGAAGTATCTCTCCCCAGGACTGGATGGCCAGCAGGCAGGAAAAATGAGTTTAAATATCACCTCTAAATCAAGGAGATGGAGGATAAATTTAACTCTTTCCCACATGTTAATTGTTGTCCTTTCTGTTCCTGTACAATGTATGGGTTTTGGGGCTTTTTTACATGCAGCCCAAGATAAATGACCCAAGCAGGTGTCCCAGGTCACAACTTGACTGGAGAGGAGGGAGGAGAAGATTCATGGCTCAAGTTTTCAAGTAGGTTGCCCTCTTAGCCAGAGGCAGGTGCCTGTCTCTTGCCAACTTCACCGGATTAGATTAGAAACCTAAGCACAATTTTTGCATGTCCTCTTTATTTCATCTCTGATGGACTTATGAAGGCATTTGGCTGGTCCTGGGGGTACCCTTCTCGCACAGACCCCATACATTGCCTGGAAGGACCAGGATCTATGGGGACCTGAGGACTGTGCGTTGGAGTAGGATGTACGGCAACAGCAGTGAAGTAGTTCTGTATCTGTGCTGGGCAGCTAGGAAAGCCCAGCCTGGGTACAAGTTGTGAGGCAGTTTCATTTTGCCTCTAGGCACATCTAGACAATATGTGCATAGCTGAGCAATTTGCTTGTCCCTTTTAATATAAGGAGCCTTTATTAAAAGAGGATACATGACCAGACTGTCAGCCAGACTATCCTAGTGCGTGGCCAACCAGTATGGCCACATGTTCCTCTTCCTGTGCAGCAGCCCGTTCGTTAATCTGTGCTTCCTAACACACAGACCCTTCCTCAAGGCAGCCGGCAGTATTTGCTGAAGCATGGGAAGGGAGGGAGCCTTTGGAGCGGCAGTGTCATATGGGACCAGCAAGGGTGCACCCAGTGCTGCAGAACCAGTGGGGTGAGAGGCACGAGTGGCTAGGGTATGGACTGAGAATCTGTCAGGGTGCAACCTGTGCATGCCCGAAATTCTTCTCTCTCCCCTGCGTGCCCTGGTTGCCACATCAAGGAAACGTGGGGTGCCCTAAGCAGGACCTGCGATGTGCCCCAGCAGGTGCCCGTTGCAGTGCATGATGTGCCAGGGCCCTGGGATGCACTATCTCCTGGAATGGTTACAGCCACGACTGCTCCCACTTCTTTTGGGTGGGCTTATCCAAAATGCAGATTAACTTGCCATGGATGCAGAGATCTCAAAGCTGGCCCTGTGCAGCATGAGATCAGGCTTGGCAGGGCTGGTGCTTAGCCGGCGCTAAAAAGGGCTGATGGGTGCTGGTGGCTGCATGTGTTTGGTACCCCGTACCCTGGTCTCTAGCACACATGTCGGCACCCATTGCCATCCAGCATTTCGTTATCCAGTATGTCCCGACAGTCCCCAGTAAAGACATTGATTCACTGCTGCTGTGCTGATTCAGTTCCCAAGCAGCTGGCTGGGGTAAAAAATGGGTTAATAATTTAGACATTGACCGCTCTTGGATTAGAGCAGGATCCTATCACTTTTTAATCTTTCCTTTGATAAGATAGCTGAATCACAGTTTTAAAATTCACTGCAGCATAGATATGCAGCCCTCAAATATTTCTTACTTTGATTCCCTCAATTCTTCTTTTTTCTTCCCCCAAAACATCCAGGATGAATACAGGGTTCTGTGAATCATCTCATTCATGCTTCATATGGAGGTAATGCTGCCACTTTACTTATCTGTTTTATTGAGCCATTTGCATAGCCACGGGTGGCGCTGCAAGCTGATATTCAATTGGTGATACGCTGGTTTCCTGGGATACACGCAACATGACTAATTTTGAGTTAAACATTGAAAAGATGCCATCAGTTTTTAAAAGTCACATTCTGGCTTGGCTCTGTCTCATAATCGTTGCTACAAGCAAGATTACTGGGATCACTATAACAATAAAAATAAGGTGGAAGAGGGGGGTGGTCGTGTTTTGCCTTAGACCGGGGTTTTGGAAGAACTTTTTAAAAAATTTTGCACCGGACAGCATTTATGCATTTGTTTATGGTCAGTGCCTCTGCTTGCAGTTTATAAGCAGTTTCTTGTCAGTCTGGGACTGATTAACAGGAGGAACACTTCACAGATGAGATTGTGGGGGCGGTGGCTGAAAAGTAGAAGCGGGATAGGGTCGAGGACTGAACCTTGGGTCCACCCCTTTCTGCTTACTGCTGTTCTGCTCTTCCCTTTTCATCCTCTCTTTTTCAGGAGAAACTACTGAACTTGAAGGAAGGCTCCACATTTCCATAGCCATGGCACTCTTTTCTTCCCTAACCCCGGTCTTTATAGCTATTATATGTGTTTTGATTGGGGTAATACTGAAGAAGACTAATGGAGAGAAGGAAAAAAGTGAAACTAAAAGCAAACCTTTATCTCGCCCGTGGGTAGATGAAGATTTAAAAGATGGCACTGACCACCACTTAGAGGAAGAAGGTAAGAAAACTTTTATCTGTCTGAGCGCTTCTGTTGTTTGAATTTTATCTGGTGATATGAATAAAGGAGATATGATCTTCTGGACTTCTTCGCAGTGATAGCAATGCATAGTGCTACACTGCTGCTGTGCCCTCGGCTTGTCAGCTCCCTGGGAGGAGGCTGTCCTCATGTCATGTCACTCTTGGTGTAAATCTCTGTTTCCTCCAGATCCCACAGGTCAGAGTGCAAAAGGAAAATGCATTTTCAAAGACCCTTGTCTGTCCCTCTGCACAGTGGATCTCAGACCTTTGAGACACTCTATGGGCAATGTAGGCAAAGAAAGGGGAGACTGCTGAAGTCCCCCCAGCCTCTTCCCAGGGCTCATTAGTGTGAGCAAAGGGAAGACATGAGCAGAAAGTTTCTATCTGCAAGCTGACTTTGCAGACCTCTCAGCTCACTTTACCATCCAGTGCTACATATTTGGTATCAGCACCCCCAGAAAAGTTGGAAATAGGCTTATTACAGTTATTACAGGAGTCCTCCATTTGTGACTTCTGGGAATGTCCATGAGAACTTTAGCTGGATTAGCAGCGGGATCATTTGGGAGATACGTTGATCAAACATTTAAGAAAAAAATATGGTGATGGTGCTAATCTCTGTTCACTCAACTTCATATTTGAACCTGTTCGGAATGCCTCTTTTTTTTTCCTTTTTTTTTTCCCAGTAATGATTTCTGGTGCACAGTTTGGACAGAGGTCTGACCACAAAATATGCCCTTCCTTCTTTTTGCTTCCTGACTATCCTCCATAAGTTCCCTTCATTTCCTTGTCTAATAAAAACGTGCTGAGTTTTGTTCCTATGAAGTTTTTAAACTTGCAGTTAATATAGCTTTTTTTTTTCTCAAACTGGTTTCAGAGGCTTTTTGTGTGTGTTTTGTCTCATAATGACACATTCCCCGAGTCCCCTTCTAGCAATCTTGAAACTTATGTTGTTTTTCTGCACATATACCTATTTCTAAGAACCATTATTTCTCTTTATTTCTCAGTATCTGATGTACTTTGAGTTAAAGTTGTGTATCAATTTCCAGAAATAGCTGATACATGGAAAATTTTAAACCATATTGACTATTTCCCAAATATACAAAACTTCTTTAAAAATTAGTTCATATGTGGCATCCTCCTTTGTTCAATGCAAAATAGATTGGTATAAAATTATCCTGTATTTCCTTTGTCACTAATGGTTTACTAGTTCAGTTAAATTGCTGCAAATTAGAACTTCTGTGGGTAGTTCAAGTGATAATCTATGAATTATCAGTGACATCTGTGACTACAGCTGTTTCTATCAGTTTAAAAATTTAGATCCTTTAAATAAACAAACCTATTAGCTTTTAACAAGAAGCCTTGCTGCTACAGCTCCATATATAAAATGTTATTCATTTGTATCTTAGTTGTTTTCCCTTTTATTCAGGTACTAAATCCAAAACTGTACTAGTTTAAAATTGCTTACAAAAAGTTGACAGGTAAATAGATACATTTGTGCTGTTGCTAAAATGAGATTTATTTGTTTTTAAATAAAACCTCTCTCAATATACCCTGTCATCCAACATTAAATTAGGTTTTCTTGCTACGTGGCTTTTAACAACAAATAATCATCTTTCCCTTAATGGTGCATGATTCAAACCAACATCTTTGCAAAACAGGCATGTCTTTTATCTCCAGAAAAATTGAAATAATTGCATCATGATTCGGGAAATTTTACTTCAGCAAGGGAAAGCCCAGGCAAAGTGAGAAGAGAATATGGCCACCTTGGTAAGGATATGCTACTCTGCTAATGCTGCAATTAAGGATCAAAACATATTCACCTTGTTGTCAGTGTTAGAATTTTCACTGACTGTACTAGATGCTGAAATGGAAACATGGACATAAAAAGAGATGTTCTTAATAATAAAGAATATTTTACTGGCCGTGTAACTTCTGCTTCTTTACTAATGTGTCTTACTTCATCGGCAAAGCTTATTTCTACTTAAATGTCTCAAGCTGGCTTGTGTTTAAAGACAAAGTTCCTCTGAAGAGAACTTGAGTTAGGTGAGATGAAACATTTTGAAGGCCTTGCCTAAAGCTAGAATCTAGCGCTCCTGAATTTTGAACAGCCCCCTTCCAGGAAGAGGCAGCTGAAGCCCACATCTTTGAATACCTGGCCAGGACCAAAGTGAAGGGGCTTTGCCAAAAGAGTGAACTGCTCCCTAAGAGGAGCACTGAACTTACTCGGGTGACACCAGCCCCATGAACTTTCCCTGAAGTGGCACCAGCAAGGATGTTTCCCTGAGAGGGGCACACTTTTGAGCAGCAAAGCATTCGGTGTAATTGGCTGAACTGCTTGGGCAGACTCAGTAGAGTCACTTATTGTCAGTGAAGGGTAGAAGGGGGGGGGGGGGGGGCGGAGTGCTCCCAAGCTTGTCTGTGTTATGATTTCGGCAGCTGAAGAGCAGGATGTTATTCAGAGCAGCCAGAAACCCAGTTCTTTGGTTAAGTGAAAAGCATTCACTCTGTCCGTTTGTTTAATGCCTTAGCTGGCAGTACTTCAGATTTGTTTGCATACCCATCTGTCCTGTAACTTTTTCCTTCATTTATGAGATCCAGAATGAGAGATTGTTGTGCTGTGGATTGGCAAGAATGGTCTGTATGTGTGTATGTCTGGTTGTGTCTTGCATTAGGTCTTGTGTGATTACCAATTAAATACAGATGAAAAAGGCATTTCTTCAGCCTTGTCTTGAAGGATCAGTCACAAGGGCTCTACTAGTGCTAGGCATCTGATCCCACAACGGTGGTACCTCGACTTCCAGTGCTTCAGGTTGACACAGTTAGATCTTGCAAAGATAATTTCTGGCAAATGAAACAGGGAACTCAGCCTATATTGGTACTGAAATCATGTCCTTCCCCAGTTAATTATTACTATACACCTGTTAAGCTCAAATTGAGAACAAACAAAAGTCACTTTCTTGGTCATATATTCAGATCAATACAATTGATGGTTAAGGTAAATACAGACCCAATTTACAGTGGTGTGGAGGATGAGAATGAATTTTGTTTGTATCCTTATTATTCTAGGGATCAGTTGCAGAGGTTATTAGGAAAGGCATTTTATTACTCTGTATTTGATTGTGGCGACTTTGTTTGGTGATGTACTCTACTTAAGGACTATAAAGCAATGTGCTAAGGCCTAAATGTTCCATCTCTTCTGAAAATGCAGTGGTCATTGCTTGTGATAATTCTTATAATAGGCCTCTCCCACTTAGAAGTATTTCTTCTCTACCCAAGTTCAAAGGCTTCCCGTATCTTTTAATAATACTACCGACATCAATGGGGCAGTAACAGTTTAATTTTCCAATTCAAAGACAGTTCATGCTTTGTGCCATTTAGGAATACAGGACTTACATCGACAAGGCGCATCTTATCTCCCTGCTGCTGCAGACACCTCCAGCCTTTGTCACCAACTGAACAAACTTGAAAAATGGCCTCTTTTGACCTCATTTCTTTCACCTTGCTGGGAGGCTATTCTAGAACTTTATGCTATGAGTTAAAAATCTTCACCTGCCTGCTCAAACTTATTTAATACTAGTCTATACCCATTTTTTCTGTTCCATCCTCCTGTTAGTTTAAAGGATACTTTTCCAGCCCTGGTGTGTACCCTCCTGTGGTTTACAGACTGCAATCAGATCACCTCTCAGCTTTCCTTTTACTAGGTAAACCAGTAAACCTTTTCTTTATAAAACAGCCACTCCACTCCTCTGAAGACCTTAAGAAATGTTCTGCAACTATATTCCAGTTTAAGGTAATTTTCACAATATTTGGACGCTGGCTGCTTTCTTCCAGAGTCTGCCTCTCCCACTTGATACTTTGCTTAAGATCCCTGACCAACTCTCGGGGTTTCTAGGATCAGCCTGCTAACTGCTATTTATAACCCACTAGTGAGGCACTCCATCTCTTTTAGTTCCCTATCAGCCACACACTCCGTTCAGGATTGGATTCACTGCTGGGATTCCTGTAGTGGCAGATGATGTAGCACTCTGCCACTAATCAAGCAGAAAGCACAGGGTCAGTTTCCCAGCATTTTAAGTCCAAAGATCTGAAAGCTTTCTTTACATACATTTAATTGTTTTCCTATGCATTTTATGTTTACACCGGAAAAGAGGATTGGAGAGGAATTCTATGCTTAGAAAACAATTCCTCAGAGAAGAAACCAAAAGAGCTGGTCTGGAAAGCAAACACGTTGGTCTAGACTGAGGTTACTAGTGAGGTTTCTCAAGGATCACCCTCAGGACCAATTGTTAGCATTATCTTGTGGTCTATCCATAAAACTGAGGAGCGTAGAAGTGAAACTTTTTAATGACATAAGACTGGGAACCAACAACACAGGGAAGTATCGGTGCAGGTAAAATAAATGACCAACAGAAATGAAATTATAAATCATTGTACTCAGTGTGAGTTTGTCATTAGGAACTCACGGTAATAATTTTTGCTACAAACTAAGGCAAAATTTATTACATGATTTGTAGGCTGACTGTAACCTCCCATATGAACTGCTGGGAAGAACACAAACATTGTCTTAAAACGGATCCAGAGAGGAATTTCTGATAGAGTTATAGTACTTTTAAAATGAGATTTCGCTTGGGATATTTGAGCCAAAACCATTTCAGATTTGCTTAAAAAAGAGAAAGCCTGATGACTATTGAAAATGTACAACAGAATTGATGGCAATCTTGAGAATGTGGCTAACAAAATAATAGGCTGACTAGCAGGATGTCTGTTGTCCATCAAATGATGGAATACACAGAGATGTAAACAAGACATTTGTAGTATTGTGTAACGTGACTGTACAAACAGGAGTATGTCCAAACACAGCAATTAAGGATATAGAGAGCATGCACTAAACAGATGGTGCTGATAATGATTTTAGCTTAGCATATGGATAATGTTAACTGCTAAGAACGAATGGCAGACACGTGGTGGAAGAGAATAAATAATAGATGAATTTATTATACCAAAAAAAAAGACTTGCCAGGAGAGTTTTGGTTTTGTGTGTCAGTTCTGTCACTTCTGGGTGGTTCTTTTGCCTCAACCAGTATTACCGTTCTGGGTACATTAAGGTTTTTAAGTTTTGCTTGCAAAACTTAAGCCCAGATATGGTGATTCTCATACTTTCTTTCTCACTAGTCACCTCATCTTTGTCCCATGTCCAAGATCTTTGAAAGTGCATTTCTTGTTTCATCATGTTATTATTAAGTTGAACCATCCAGACCACACAGCACCTTCACTTCTCTTCTCTTCTACTTACGTAGAAAAAAATCAAACAACCCAAACAAGCAAGCAAACCTCACAAAATTTAATGTGCTTGGCCTTAAGTAATACTGCAAGTTTTATACCTTCTGACTTGCAAGGCCTAGTTTCTGTGCTAACTAATCCATTTCTTCCATTCCTAGTTGCCTATGGATCATTGAATTGAGGTGTTTATTCAACCAATTACATCTAGGTTTATTTTCATACCTCTGATTTAAAGAAATGCCAAATCTCTCTGCTTCCTGATCCATGAATTCTTCAATCTGAGTTCTCCAACTTAATTTTTCTTAATCCCTTATTTTCCCCAAGATTCTTCCCTTAAAAATTGGGAGTCAGAGTTATACACTTACTTTTCCTTAGCCTTTGATTTAGTCAATTAAATTGAATGAACTGATAATCCCAGTTTAGAGGTGGTACTTTTTTTTTGTTTTATAATGTCCTCCCCTCTCACTCAAACCAAAGCTAAGAGAGTCACTGCACAAGAGAAGAACAGTCATTTTATTAAGGTATTGGATGCTTCAGCTGGGAAGCCTGGTTTCTAGTATTATCCTATGTCCTCTTTGGTCTTGACCTGAAAAGCTATGCTTCTGCCACTTACTTCATAACAATGATGTGTCTCTCTTAAAGATGTGTCTTGATCTAGATGTGACCTTGGGTGCCCTTGTAAGCTTAAGACTGTCCCAGAAGACAGTGAGACAGTGCATCTCAAAAAGCAACCCTTTTTTTAGCCATGCTACTTTTTTATTTCTTTACAATCAATTTCTTTACATCTTTACATTTTTTATTGATATGCTTCCTGTACAAGTCAAAGCAGGTACTACTGTTGTTAATGCGTCTTCATTCTACCCTCCCTGTCATGTTTTGCTTCATGTCCTGCACAGGCACTGATAGCTTGTCCAGTTTGCTGCCTAGGCCTCTGCACTCAACTGGCCACAAGCAATGTCTTCTTTGGATTAAGTACTTCATCTGAGTCAGCTCTTTGACTACTGTCCTCCTCCACATAAGTAATTTAATCTTGCTCTTCAGCTTTCTGTCCTTCAACATTCATGTATGTATTGATGTTTTATCACCCACCTTACTTTTCTTTCCTTGTGTTTCAAAACCAAGTACAGAGATTACACACATTTCCTCCAGCCTTTGCTCCCGTTTGGCAAACCTTCTTTGTAAAGATTTTCAGTATTTTGTAGACTAGTGTTGGTATGTCTAACTCAAAATGCTTGTTGATAATTTCGCAATAATACTGGAAAAATAGATGACCAAGCAGGGCTTCGATTTGCTTAGAGCCCAAAGTTAGACCATCAAGTCTCCTCTATCAGTGGCTGAATAAAAGCTATGGTGCATTGAATGTATGCTATTTCCTACTTTCTGAACTTTGATAAAAACCTCATCCTAAGAAAGTAAATAGTGAGAGCACATAAGAACTCTTGGGTCCTGGAGTTACTTTTACTGGACTGTTTCTAAGCTAGAAATAGTCTATTTCTATTTCCCAGGACACTCAACATTGTAAACTTATGAACTGGATAGGGATTATCACTACAGCACATTGATATAAGCACAAATAGTATAGTCTGACCTGAAACTTTCACCAAGACACTAATCCAATACCTACTTTCAGTATAGTTTTCTGGTCAGATTCTGCCTTCTGATAGACAATGGACAACTTCAGCTGGTTTCAGGAAGTTTTTTGTCATCATAAGGAAAATATTTCTCCCACTTAGAAACTCCTCTTACTTGAGTGCCTATGGATAAAATTAAGATGTGCCTCATTCTGTGTAACTGTTAAATCTCGGTTCAGCAATGAGTATCTTTGTTGTAGTTTCAGTACTGCTATACACTAGATGGATTTGGAGAGGGAGAATTAATTTTACTGGACCAATCAAGATAGTTGCAGGAGGCCAGCCAGCTTCCAGGCCTGTAAGTCATTCAAGATGAGCGTGCAGGAGAGGTTACGTGCCCAAAGCTTGCATGATTTTCTGTCCTGTCTGTATCAGTGGACACCTTTTGAATTTCTCTCCTGACCAGACAGACCTCAGTGAAGTCACAAATGGTTGCTGAGTTGCAGTGTCCCGACTCCCTGTTTTTTTCCCTTAGGGTTTTATATGGTTTTGAGTCATCACTTTTTCTCTCAAATCCTTTGGCCATCACTGTCTCAACTTCGGTCTGTGGAAGGTTTTTTACTTTTCCTTTTAATGTGTTGGTTTGTTTTTTTTTCTCATCCAGTATGGCTTTAGCTCATGTTCTTTCTCACATCTTCACAGCAACTGTCTCAGTAAAGCTGAACTAAGGTCACTGTGCCTCTGATTACATGGGCCCTACCCAATGGGCTGAGGGTTACACCTTCTTCCAAACTTCCAGACAGAGATGGAAGAGGCAGTGATATGCATCCTGCAAACTATTCGACAACTGCATTCCATGTGAATCTTCAAGGAGAGGTTGTATGTTGGCTTTTACCAGCTTAACATAGTGATCCTTGAAAACGGCACCCTATAGTACCATGCCTAGCGTAGAAGAGGTGGGAAGGATGCAGAGCTCTGTCTCCCTGCCTCCTCCCCCCAGCTACCCTACCACTCTAAAACAAGTAGGATGTTGAGCACTGGGTCCCCAGCAGAAGCTCTTTCCCTCAACATCCTATCCCACCACACTACTTGTTACTGTAAATACAACCTTTGTAACCCCATGGTGTTCCCTTCACTGAGTGTGGAGGAGGAACAGCAAAAAAGGGGGTGTGAAAGTTTCTGAAAGAGAAGATCACCAGAATCCTAGCAAAGGGCAAGTTCTAGTCAGCTGGTTGCTATTGAATAGTAAATAATCTACTGTACTAAGTGTAAACCACAAAGGGAACACTGGGAAGAGGCATGCTCTTACTTTTTCAGTTTGAGAGAGCAAGATGCCCACAAAAATAATTTTTACAAGTCACTGCTTAGCCTGGAGCCAGGTCCTTGCAGACTGTGACCAAGAGTGCTTAACACAGGCATGAAATGTTAAAACAAACAAACTTTCTGGGTGACTTCTTTGTATGCAAAATGAAATGTATGTTGTTTGGGGACTAGAATAATTCTGTTTAGATTCAACATATGAAACTGCATATATTGCAGCCTCTTGCACATGCTGAGCCACACTTGTGAATATTTCACTGCTGTTTATAAAATAAACCAAAAATCAGCTTGGTCTCTAAGGCAACTGTGTACTACTAAAACACAGAAATAATTTCTGTTTGACTTTGTACTGAAGATGATTGTTATGATTTTGGAATAATAACCTAATGGCAACTGAAAAGAACTGTAATATTTTTTCCTGACTCAGCTCTCTGTAGCAGATTGCTCAGTAATCTTGACTAGTTGAAATGCAAAATTTAAATGGCTTTAACTTCCACATTATAGTTGCAAAAAATGCTATCCCTGCTGATTCTAGCAATGTACGGGAGAAAGAAGAGATCTCAGACAACAGAAGATGCAATTTTTAGTGTAAAAAAAACCCAAAGAAAGAAACAAACAAAAAAACCCCAAAACCCCAAAGAGAGATTTAAGTGAAATGAGGAACCATTTTGAGTTCTTAAATTAAAGACAAGAAACACAAAATTGTAAATTTGATATAGTATAGATGCTGTCACCTGTTTGCCTTTATGCTGAAAGTGTTGTGAAACCAAAGAACTTAACCACAAAGACACATTTGTGCAGAGCCTAGACTCGTAATGCTCCTTCTGTGAAACATGAATATGGGAAGAAGCTGACGTTCAGCTCTTCAGAGGAGGTTTTACACATCTTGGTAGTTAAGCCCTCTCCTTAACTTCAATAATTTGATTGATATTTTTCTTATTAGACTGCTCAGGAAGGAGTACACATGTTCACATTTACTTACTGAGAGAAGTGGGCTGAAAGGTTGGCCACCTTTCAACTGCTGTTTCAGCTTCTAACCCATTTTTACAGGCAGGCTTGCAGGCTGAAGTGGAGAAGGCCGTAACTTCTTCATGGATCACGATTGCTACAGCCAGCCAGACTTTCCTGCCTCTCAGTGTTTAAACAAGATGTTTGTTCAGTAGCTGGAGCTAGGGATCAATGTGTCGTGTCAACTGGAACCTCAGACTTTGCCTTTCCAGTGGTGCAGAAGCACAGTGTATGCCAATGCAGGCCAAAGTGCATTACAGTGGTGAATGCCAAAGATACAAACAGCATTCTCCAGCAAAAAACCCCCCCGTAACCTCTTTTATTTTCTTGCAGAGGTTGATGAAGAGTGGCAAGGACTTGATGAAAATGTTGCCCATGTCCCCTTCTTCGCGGAGCGCTACTCTGAAGCTGAAATGATTAAACGGTCACAGACGTTTTACGAGCTTCTTAATAAGAGGCGATCTGTCAGGTTTCTCAGTGATGAGCCGGTCCCCAGGGAGGTTATCGATAATGTCATCAGAACAGCAGGTATGGTACTGAGTGGTTCAAGGTCTGAAAAAAGAATTAATAAAAGCATCAGCATTGCTGTTCAACTGTGTAGAAGTGATGTGGAAAAGCCAAGGGAATTGGCATTCGGCTTCTGGTTTTCCTAGATTCACCTGTAGCCATAATGAATGAGCACCCATTGATTGACTGGAAATTACTCAGCTTGAATAACTATATGTTGGGGACTGGTTTGGAGCATTCCCAATTCCTTTGTATTTGCAGTGAAAAAAAGGGAAAAAGAGCATTTCAACAGCATGAAAAAAACCCATTTCATTTTCAAGCTTTAAAAGTTGTTATTTAAAAGAGAATTAATGGACAGTTTAGTAAAACATCTTTCAAATAGAAATATTGAAGTGTTTTCTCTCAAAAATGTCAAACCACGTGTACTTCACATGCTTTAAAATTTCATTCATTACGATGATATTTATCATGTGTGGGCTTTGTTTGTTGTTTTTTTTCTCCAAACAAATTGATGAAATTTTCCCAGCCATGTGAAATATTTCAGCTGACATCAATGATTGGGGTTTATTATGGGGGAAAAAGTTTCAGTCTAGAACAAAAAAATGTTTCCAGTCCTTTCAGCATCAGTGTCAGCTCCCTGTTTTATATCACTGGAGAGTTATGCTGAGGACCCTGATCGAGGTTATTTGACTGAGTGTCAGAAAACAATTTTCCTTTTCTTTTTTCTTTTTTTTTTTTGAGAACTTATGTGTTTCAGATCATTACTGTAATGTCCTGGCCTAATATCCTCTCTGCTTTGGTAACATTAACTTCAGGCAGGAGTGGTTTTGACCCTCATTATTTCTCCTCTATGAACCAGTTGCTGTTAGTATAAAAAATATTCACAAGCTGCCTTAGAGAAAAGTTCAGTAGCCTCTAGCAGGATTAATAATATAGAGATTCTGAGCAATTGACATGCATTGTTTTCCCTTTAAAAGCTGTAAGCAGCTTTGTTACTGCACTGTAACGAGTCTCCATCTTCCTCTAATTAGCTGGGAGTCATTAAAACGCTGAGCATGTTTTGGCAAATGCAGCAAAGCGAACAAGCCTGGAGTGCAGATGAAGTACTTAGTAACCCTGAAAGCTTTGGACTGTGTGGAGGAAAAGAAAACAAAGCAAACCATAAATGTCATCAGTTCCTCCCCAAACCTGACGAGAAGCAAGGTTCACGGTATAAACACATTTTAATATAAAAGATAGTTCAAGCTGCTTATTCAGTGTTTCTTAAACTGAAATCAGTGTCTAGATAAGGAAATACAGTATGTGTTCAAGACCTTCAAATATTTTCAAAATGTGTATGAGGGGCTAAAGAGACCTGAACAGTGTCCTTAACCTATTTCTCTGTGAGCTTGTACACATAACTATATTCTTCAGCTTCTGTCTTTCATCTGCTAGGCAGTTAAAATACTCTCCAGTGGTGCTGGTGTGGAATAATCAAGGCTAAATAAGCAAGAGCAGACTTAATGTGTGCATACCTACATATACCAGCTGTCTTTGGGACAACAAACTCAAACTTGTATGCTATATGGCAGATGTCTGCATTGTGCAGCTCCTCATCTTTGTCAGTCGGGGACAGATTCCTGCAGGTGTTTGCTTCGCCTTGTTTCCCTGAAAGCCACTAGCTTTGCCCTTCAGATAAAACCATGTCTCAGAGCTGGTTGCGTATTCAGACAGTGTGTTGGTTTGGGTATAATGCTTTGCATTAACATTACTGTGTGCATTTATTGCACCATAATACTGCCTTGTCATAAGAACCACAAAAGAATTTTGACAAATCCGTAACTTTGGTTTCCTGTAAGGTGGCTGTATTAAAGGACTAACCTCTGTAGTTGAATAGGACTTCACATTTTTCAAGAAAGAAAATAACAGGATTGTCTGCCAGAACTTATCTCAGACCTTTTCTTTCCATGCCATAATCTTGTTTTGCCATTGCTCTGTTGGTCAGCCTGAAAGCCAACAAGGAAGAGCTGATACCTCTTACTGCGCAACTTCCCTCAGCATTGTGCCAACCGGGCTTTCGTCTTTCCCTGTTTTTGTACTAAGGTACTTCACCCAGTGGAGCGCACACTGAGCCCTGGACGTTTGTGGTAGTGCAAGATCCATATTTAAAACACAAGATTCGTGAGATCGTAGAAGAAGAAGAAGAAATCAACTACAAAAAAAGGATGGGAGACAGATGGGTTAATGACCTGAAAAGGCTGAGGTATGAAAAAGTCAACTGGCTAAGGGGTATGCAAGGACCTGTGTTTTGGTCTAGGAAAGATTATCCTGGGAAGTTTTAGTCATGCTTCTTTCTTTCTTTTTTTTTTTTCTTTTTATTTTTTTTTTTTTTCATTTTTTCCCCCTTATTTTCAGGAATAAAAAACAAAACAAACTGAAAATATTCAGTTCAATTTTAAAAACCTTGCTTTTAAAAATGTCCTTTAAAGTCCATGCTCCTTAAACTCTCCACAGTTTTCTGGTGCTGCTCAGAAGGGCAGCTGTAAATATTTCCCACTTTCTGATCACAGGAAAAGAAGGAAGGTGGGGTCAGAGACTGCCCCAGCTGGAGAGTTGCTAGAGTCACTATATAGTAGTCCTTTTGCTAATTTACAGCTGGGAAGAAGAAACTCCTATCTGAGGGAAGTGGAGTACCCACTCTGCAGGAGCTGAAAAAAAAAATCACTGTCTGTACATGTTAATTTTGGCTACCTTGTTCTAAGCGCCGTTAGATGCAGCACCCGACAGACACACACAAAAGAAAAACTCACTATGCCCGTGTGTTTCAATCTTACCAGAAGTAGTATGAAATAAGTGACTCTGATGTTCAGCACACCCTTTCCTGTTTTATGGTTTTGTCTTGATTCTGGAAATCTTACTGAAAGCATCACAGTTATGAAAAATGAAGTGATAAAAGAAGCTCGTCTTGAATTATTCCAGTATCTTTTTCTTCCTCCTTCTCACTTTTAATATATTTCTAAGATTCGTGTCTGGAAAGAGAAACTTAAAAATATGTGTAGAATTGTGCCTTGGTGACTGGTTCATAAAATCACCTCCAGTAAAAGGGATTATACACTATCCATCTTGAAACTTTTCCAAGCATTTGGCCTCATCATTATTTTTTTTTTCTATGTAACCTCTGTTGCCGTTACTCTTGTACCATTTTTTTCCTGTTGTTTGCCAAACACTGAAGCTCCCAAAGCCATTGGGAGTTTTGCTGCTGACTGAGGTATCCCTGACATTTGTCCCTATGCAAGTGCTGAATTATGCAATATTTAATTGTTCCAAATGCCCTCCAAAATCTGTCTGACTTCACACAACGAGATGTCTACTGAGTCTTGGCTTGTCAAATGAAGCATATGCGCAAAGCTATATGGGCTTGATTTACCCTACTTGTTTCATAATGTTGTTATTTTTCAGGTGCTTATGTGCTATGTAAACTTATGTGCTATGTAAACAACTAAAATACAGTATTTTTTTGTATTTTGAGTGAGAACAGTAGAAAGAACACATTTTTTTAATCTAAATCCTGCATCATAATTGTACACATTGTCATGAAAAAAATTGGGAACCAAGTTAATTCTAACAGGTCTGAAATACCCAGAAACAAAATAACATTTTTTGCTGTGAGAATATATTTAGGTTTACACCATAGACCAAGACATTTTGAACCCTTTTGCCAGCAGTTTTCCGTGCAATCACAAAAACATTGGCACTGCTGGTAACAGGTGGAGCTGCAAGTCTGCAAAATTCCAGGAATTAAGTAATCTCAAGGGCAAATGCTCATGAGGCCAGTTCACAGATAAGAGGTCAAGAACTACCTCATATTTTTGTTCAGTTGCACTCTTCAGAGTGAGCGCATCAACTCCTCAGCCAAATCTGTTAAAGTTGAGAACTCTAATCAAGCTGCTTTTCTTTTTTTTTTCAGAAATGTTTCTATTTAAGCTGATAATACTTAATCCTTTGCAGTGAATGTCCTAAGCTTTAGTCTACTGCTATAATTGTCACAAACCTTTAGTGGCTCTTTGCAGACAGTAAATGTGACTTACGGGAAAGTGAAAAGCTTGCAAAATAAATGTCTTGAACATTATTCTTTTGCAGGACAAACTGGATCAAAGAGTACTTGGACACTGCTCCATATCTGATCCTCATTTTCAAGCAGGTGTATGGACGGCTTCCAAATGGCAAAAAGAAGACCCACTATTACAATGAAATCAGTGTTTCTATTGCCTGTGGTATCCTGCTGGCTGCACTGCAGGTACGTTGACAGAACTGACATACTGGAAGTAGATATATAGATACCAAGACTGTTCTGCCCAAATGAAGGTGGAACCCAATTTCAATTTTAACATTATCAGTCCTCTGGATTACTCCAATTCCTGGCAATATGTCTTAGTTTTGAGTTTTAAGGTTATTCTGCACAGGCCCACATTTGAGATGGTGATTCCTGCCCACAGTACTGTTTAACAAAGAGAAAAATGTAGTGTAGCTTACTTCCAGAGTAGTCACTCTTCTCCCGGCACAGCCTTCAGCCCCTGTGGTTTCTGCCATGTGCTAACCGGGCTGACAGGGCCTGCAGGCTACCCGAGCGCAGCTGTGCAGTGCCACACCAGCCCCTTCTTTTCAGTAATCCCCAAAAAACGGTTTGACCCCAAATCATTTTTAGTACACGATGCTGGGAAAAAAAATCAGGGGTGTATTTCGCAGAACAAGCTGTACTATTTCAATCATTCTTTCCAAGGCATTTGTGAAAGGGAACTGGTTTCTAAAGCTCAGCATGTTTGACACCAGCCAGTCAGATTTTCTCGGTGGTTTCTCAGTGCTCAGTTCTGCTTGTTGTATCTGATGTACTCAAACAAGTGTTTAAATGCTGAACCTATTCCAATAGTTAACTTGGCCTGTCAGCAGGATAACAGCAAGGTGCCACCTCTTATATTAAGCCAATTTCCTACCAGGAACTGCCATTTCTCCTCCATTCTGTTTTGAGTGACACTTCCCTTCTCGCATTGCTGCTCCTCAGGAGGATCTTCAGGGTAGGAAATCTGAGAAGTGAGCAGTGAAGAAGGACATTGCTGGGGTGTTGCTGCTCTGCAGCTGCACGGGGCTCTGTATTTTCCCTCCATGGAGCTGAGAGTGAAGGGGGTGCACAGGAACAGGGCAGAACCAGCACTGTGTCACCAGCGCCTTAGTCAGAAGCAGTGGGAATGACAAGGTTCCACTTTCCCCTGAGTCAACCCACCATCAGGTGGGATTTCTGAGTCTCCTTACCAACTGTTAGGGTCCTTAGTGCTGTCTCTTTCCCAGCTCCTAGAAATTAATTGACAACATTAAAGGACGCAATGCCATGGACTCATAACATTCAGCACCACCACTATTAGCTCTTCCCCTCTTCAGAAGATCGTAGAAAATGCTTAACATGAGAGACCTGAGCACCTCTCCCCGGCTGACTTTTGTATCTCAAAGCCTCCCAAAATGCTTGCCTTATGTAGAGGGAGAGACTGAAATCCAGATGTGCAACTCTGTCTGGGTGTATCTTGGATAATGTCAGCTCTTTACTATTTGTCAGATTGTTTAGCTTTTTTTGTGAGATTTCATATGACAGGAGGAGTGATACACAGACTTCTTTTGCAGTTCTGATGTGTGCCAGAACACTGGCCATTGTGAGAGATGGCAACAGACTCCTGCGACAAGTCCTGAGGCAGAGCCTGTGCCCCCTGTCCCCGCGAGGTACAGCTCTTGGGCAGGAACCAATGTTCACAAAGCTGTAAGGCCTCTTCCTGCCAGCTGTGCGGAGGCAAGAACCGAAACATGACTCTGTATGAGCCAGATGAGCCCCGTGGGATGATATTCCCTTGATACCTCCTCAACTGCCTCTCGACTTCACTGTGGCCATGGGTGGCCCGTTACAGAGGCAGGGTCCTGCGGCGCAGCATACAGACACGTCAGGCAGAATGCGCTGTTGCTGCGCTGGAGAAACGCTGTACATCTCTGTAAGCAAAGCAGGCATCTTTTATGGTACCGTTGAGGCTATTAGTAAATCAGATGTTCTAAAGCCTGCAGCAGAGTCTAACAAAGCAGCGTTTCTGGGCCAGTCAATAGGAGAATGTGTACAGGTCTGGTGGGAATAACGGGCACCAATACAGAGCACAGACCTCTGTCTCACCCTGCTGCTGTCTGTCTTGCTGCAGAACGCGGGTCTGTACACAGTGACCTCCACACCCCTCAACTGCGGCCCCCAACTCCGGGCGCTGCTCCAGCGTCCAGCAAACGAGAAGCTACTCTTGCTGCTCCCCGTTGGCTATCCCAAGAAAGATGCTACTGTGCCTGCGCTGACCCGAAAGCCACTGGAAGACATCATGGTGGTCATGTGAGCCCAGTGCCATGAGGAAGGAGCACATCCCTGCTGCCAGCTAGTAAGCAGCAGCCCGCTGAAGTTGTCACTGCTGTTTCTGTGTATCGTTCTCCTACGTCACTGCTGCCCTGGCTGTTTACACCTGTATTTCTTTTAGTGCCAGTAATCACAGTGGCTGCTTCTACTCATAGCAGGGAGCAGTCAAGCACTGTGCATTTGACAGGTGCTGTTACCAGTGAGCCCAGGCAGTTGTTCCAGGGGATGCATTCGATGGCATTTAAATGACCTTCATCACTCGATTTTTCTTACGCATTGTAGGGACAAATCGTTCCTTGAATTGGAATGTGTATTCTCCTTATGCTTTTGTGATTAGCATTACACAGTTATTTTAACTTCAGAATTTTAATGAACGTTATATTAAAAGATATAGAGGTCAAACTCAGCTGTCTTATCTTGATCAGTGCGTACTACTTAAATGCCCTTTCCTTTTCATTGTGTTCAGTTCTGCACAGGAGGAAGCTATTTTTCTCATACACAGTAGCATTTGCTCTACTTGATTGATCTCACAAACCTTGTCCACACCAGGCTTTCCGAAACTATTGCTGGTTCAAGTGTTTTTGGCTGGGGAAAATCTAGTAGGAACATGGCATCCAAGTAATTTCCGTGTTACCATTTATTTATACATGTTTCAGACACAGTTAGATCATATGGCAGCTATCAATTGTGTCCCCTATATTTGCTGCTTCCGCTGGAAGCAGCCCAAAGGGGAACTACTATTCTGGTGATTCTGCTTATACATACAACTATTCCAGTTTAACACCCTGAAATTTAAACTGCTTTAGAGACCCTGACATGGGAGAGATGCTTTTATGTCACACCAAGTCAGGTGTATTTTGATTTATTTTAAGGCTGCTCGCCACAAAAGCAACGCTCCCTGCTAAAAGCCTTGTGTACGGGCAAGATGCGAATGGGCACCAGTGGGAGTCGCTCACTGGAAGGGTTGATGCTGCTATGCCTGCGCTGGCAGAGCCCTCTCGTGGGGTTGCGGTTCCTGCCGGCTTCACCGACAGCGCAAGAGGAAAACGCTGACAGAGACAAGTCCTTCCCCGAAGCTGTCTATATTCTGTTAAATACTTTCCCACCCTGCTCTCTGCTGTATGTATCTTTGGGCAAATTCAGCCAAATTGGCGTCAGCCTTCCTCCTGTGTTGCTCGAGTTAACTCGCTGCACCTTCTCTGAAGTCAGAGGACTCTGTTACGCTGGTATATATGCCCATCTCCTCTGTAGCTTAGAACTAACTCACCTATGTGACCAAGCGCAAGATTCCCACAAGCTAGCCGGGCTGTAGTAAGTGCACTGCTCTCAGCTTGAAGAAAATAGCAGGTTGTTGCTATTCAGCTTCTTTGCAAATAGTTTGAAGCTAAGCACTGCTATCTTGCATTTGATGGAGATAACTGTGCCCAAGAACAGCTACTGGGTCTGAGCTGGTGCACAGGGATGTATTAAGCTGGAGTTTATCAGCTGTGTATTTAAGCACTTCTCACTGTATGAATTTATGCTAGTACGATGAAAGCAAAGCAGCTTCTGGGTGTAAGGAGGTCGTTAACGTGGGGCTGTGTATCCTGGATGAACATGGAATGCAAGCCATAACCTCAGGTTGTGGTTTTGCTCTGACTAAACTGTGGCACCTCAAAGACCTTCAAGCAAGTGGATGTGCAGCCAGCATGTGATTGGTTTTCTTCTTTAATTGCTACGTAGATCTCTTGGACTCATGAAAAATGAATCTGGAGAAAGCATCCAGCTCATGCTCTAAGGCAGCAGGATCAGCTGTACCTGAATGCCAGGTACTGTCAGAACACAAATCCACCACACTAATCCACTGCTCCCAACTAAAAACTTGAAAGAAATAAAACATTAAAAGCTAGTTCTGCCAGCACATACAAGTGCTAGGAATTTTTTTTTCCAGAGGGGCTCAGCCTTGGCTTCATATTACTGTCACTGATCGGACCTCCGTGGACATCATTAGGAAGAGGTTGGCTGCTGTATTGTTTTTGAAGATTTCCACCCACCTGAGCTTAGTCATCTGTTCTGCTTTTGCAGAACAGACATTGTATTAATGACTCATAACTCTCAAGGTATTTCATTATTTCTTTGGCTAACATTACTTATATCAGACATCTAAGAGAGCTATAAACCCCCAGCCAAGCCATTGCCCATGTAGATGGAACTCCTCTACGCTTGTGGAGTGTAAATAATGAGAACACTTAATGGCATGAAAGCTGGACAAGAAGTCTATTGAAATTTAAGATGGAAGAGAGTCCTTGAAGCTTGAATCAGCACAGCAGCAAGTTACCAGTTAAACATCACATCCTGTTGCAGGTTGTGTGGATGCGTATGTAATCACTGTTAACCTTAACTACAAGACTGGAACTGTGTTGAACTAGTTCTGGTAGAAACACAGACAACAAAGGCAGTCCAAGACCCAGGTAACATAGTCTAAGACATGGGAAAACAATACTGATCAGTGAGACAGGTAATCACCGTAGCCTCAAGGCATCAGTTACCAAGTTTTTTGAGACATAGCGTTGATGAAGGACATGTTTGAAGGATTTTTAAGAGGAGAACTATGGGGTACTTGGAGTTATTTATGAGGAGCTGTCCTGAGGTTGAGGGTAAGTTCTTGTCTCTTACTCAAGGGTAAGATCTTGTAACTGAGATCACTAGTGACTCAGCATGAATGGGTGAGACCACAGTTAGTTGGATAGTTTTGGCCAAGTATGTGACAGCGTTGGTGGACTTGTCCTGAGGAACACCTCCCGCAAATACCAAGTTCAAGGTACGTATATTGAGAGTAGGGTAGACACAAGCACGGCTGTGGAGATCCATGACAGCCACAGATGTGCTTCAAAGAGAGGATCTGCTTTAACAGCCTGACTTATTTTCTGTTGGGTATGCAGTAGGGACACTGGTCTGTAGATTATGCACTGGATTTTAATGAAGCTTTTGTGTCATTGCTTTGTAGTGCAAATGGTCCAAACGTTACAAGGCTTTTTTAGCCTTTTCAAACTATTCCTTTAGCTTATTCACAGGATGGCAACAATTCATGCAGTTTGCAGAAGGCTGTCATAGCCAGTTCTTGGTGGGACCAATGCCAAGGTACCACTCTTTGGCAAAGAGAAATATGTTCCCTAGCAGCTTGCTGTGAAGGACCACTCTATGAAAGTAGTATTACCAGGTGGAAGGGGTAACAAAAGCTTTCTGGTTTTGCCCTCCAGGGACAAATAAGTATGAGATGTGATGTAAGTCTTATGCAGGAACTGTTCCTGGTGATGCGAGGTAATCCATAAAGCTGTTGTGACTTCTGGTTTTGCATAAGCAATGTACTTGATGTACATGTGAGCTGCTTCTCATCTACATGGTGACCTAAAATAATAGCTTTGGAAAGACAGAACTATAGCTTGGTAGCCAGGAAAAAAAAGAGGGAGGGAAAAAAATACTGAATTACATTTTGTTAAACCTGCAGGAGCCTCTAAGAGTGTTGTCCTTGCAACAGGCTTGCATGTCCTGCTGCAATCCCAAGGTCTAGCCAGGGTTAACGATACACAGCACCTGCCTGCATGAAGTTAATGAGGACCTAATAGATTCCGTGTGGAAGGCTTTTTGTGGTGGAGGGGAGTCTGGGGGAGTGGTCTGAAAGGTTTTAGCAAGGGTACTTTTGGCCACGTAGCATTAAGTAGTAATACTTCATACTGTTGTGATCACCCCTTTTTCAGTCTGAGGATCTTAAGCAGCTTTCAATAACAGTGTAACCTCTGTGCACCAACAAACTCCTTCTTTGGGTTTTATGACTGAGGAAAAAAGAAACAGAGAGAGATGAGCAGCAACTACTAGGCAATGTGTAAGTATGTTTGTAAAGAGGTGAAAGAGCTGTGCAGCTTTCCTATGCTGCCGTAGCCATGTGGGGATGAGATTGGCCATTCTGTTTGTTCCTGTTTATGAGCTGGGATGCATGAAATTTAGAGCTGACTTCATTTGAGGAGGTTATGCAGCTATTGAAAAATCTGTGTGATTCCTGAGATTGTGTGTAAAGGCTACTAATAAGTGATGACTTAGGTGCTGCCAGGCAGGACAGTTGTGGTACCACTCCTGTTTGGTATAGGGCCTTTTATTTCTCAGTGTGCTTCTTAGACTTAATACGATGCAGCAGCTTGTTCTCTGATTTTGGTCTCCATTTGCCTTTTTTGCTGGAAAATGGAGATGAGGCATACAGAGGGAGAAGTATCATTTTAAATTCAGGGAAATTCAAACATTGGCCAAAGCAAAAAGGTGGTATAATCAATAAGCAGAGTGTTGGACAGTTATACATGGCTTTATAAATTTAAATATTAAGTAATCATGTATTTTACACAGTTTTGCAAAATGTTATAAAGTAAGAACATCCTCAAGTTTAAACTAGGGTGAATTATCAATTAACTTTAGTAGTAGCTGGTCCTGCAAAGGGAAGAAAAACAAACTTCAAAAGGAAACATTGAAATATTTATACATACACTATCTATTTAGAAATCAAAAGCCACTGGAGATACTGACTCATTTCGATTAACTGCATTTTTGAGAAAGCATGAAAGAACTGTGATTATTTCCTTTTACAGTTTTGGAGACCAAAGCAGCATGTGCAAGTGTAATCACTTGAAAGAGATTTAGGCTCTGTTTCATGCTGAACTGTATTTCAGACTGCCCTTGAAATGAGAAATTGTATTACCAAGCTGTCTGCTAGATAAGATGTCAAGCCAACAACTGATCATTGGTATGTAGGATTCCAGAATGTGTTTCAGCTTAAGGGTATGTTTTGAGTTGAACCGGGCTCGGTAGCTCATTTCTGTAGCTCAGTGAGATGGAGAGACAAATGTGATGCACAAACCTGAAGTACATTATGTCTTGAAGGTCTCGCTTTGCTGCAATAACATCATAAAGGAAAGGTGGTCAATGGACGGTACCAGACAGGGAGATTTCTTCTTGTGACTGCTAACTCTGGCTGTGCAAGTATGTGTAAATGTGTGCGTGTAAAAGGTATATGTGTACATATAAAGCACAGGTGAAGTATGTGGCACAGCAGAATCACTCTTGCCCCATCTGATATGGATTGGTGCTTCATAAGTGGCTGTAGTTTTGCCACTTTCCCAGGAAGGAAATCTTAGGAAAACATCAAAAACATCACTGCTTTTGGAACGTACAAAATTAAGTCTAGGAAAAAACTCGAAGGGAAGAAGGAATCTTATAAAATGTCTTGTTTCCTACCAGAAGATAGGAATGTTTTATATAAGGTCACCTTTAACTACTGCTTCTCCCTGCTAACTTGTGCACCTTGAATGCATTCGTGATGAATGAACAGTGGCAAAATAAGAGCTGCTTCTTGTTTATTCATTTTCTAGTGTTATCTACCTCAACACCTTTTATGTCCTTCATTTCCCATCTGTCACTTTATACTATATTTTTGCTATAGATACTGTTTGAGCTTTAAGCATGGTGTTCCTTTTCTTTAATAGAAACACAAAATGATGCAGTAGCATTAGATATTAACCAAATGGTACTGAACTCCTCGTGAGTTCAATTACTTTAAGGTTTTGGAAGCTCTGAGGCTACTTATACTCTGTCTTCAGTAACTGGATTTCAACTTGGCATCCCAGAGCAACTATCTTGATATGGTTGCATAGATTTTGTTTGTATGCTCGCAGACCTGACTTTCCCCTGCCCAAAGATCATGTTGTCTTGTTACTGACTAGATTCAGAACAAGAGCTGTCATGTAAGCAATACGGGTAGGTATTTTCATTCTAACCTTCAAGCCTGTGTCTCTCTATATATTGCTGTTCTGTAATATTGAACAATACCTGACGGAGTATTTGGTGTGAAGAGGACCAGAGCTATAGCATGATTCTCGGGTTTCACATGCGGGTTCTGGACACAGATCTTAGCCCTTTTGCATTACATAGAGTAGCACTTCACATCTTATCAGCCTTTACTATGCAGCAGTCTGCCATGTGTGGTTTCAATAATAGAGTAGAAATATCAACTTTTCAAGGCTATGGTCAGCCCACAGAGGTAAATGACTTGGCCTTCCCATACTTAATAGCACCAAGGTGTAAGCCTTTTCTGGATATATCAGCTCCATTAGCAAAGCTGGTAAAATGAGAGTTTCCCACATGTAACTTATTTCTGTTTAAAGGGTATATAACTTTACACATGATGAACATGTGCAAAAATATTTGACGGAAACAAGTATGAGTACTACGCAAAGTGTGTTGAATTGGCAGAAGACCTAGGAAAACAGCAAGCACAGGTCAGTAGCAAGATCTCGGGTTTTGTGTGCTTATTTTTGCTGAGATTTTTCTTATGTCGGCACAGCACCTGGACTCCGTTCATGTGTGTAACAAAAAGCAATCCTCACCCTGAAGTTTGTGTCTTCCTTTCAGCTGAATTTTGTTATATTATCTGTTTATAATTAGATGACAAAACACAAGCAGAAGTATGCATGAGGTACTAAACAAAGGTTAAGCAAGCTGCTGTCGACTGTTGTCTATTTTGACTGCCAGCAGGAAATCTGGCAGGTACCCCAAAATCCAAGTGAGTAACTCTCTCTGTGAACATCACCTTCCCGTTTTATTTAGTAAATTGTTGATGAACAAATTGCAAAGTTCAAGAATGTAATTATTTGGAATTAAGTGAATTTCTTTAGCACATAATTGATATTCTGTGGATCATTTGATTAGCAGCTGAAAACAGTTTGTAATTGATGCTGTAATTAGCTAGCACAGTGCTCACTCCAAATGAGACTGCAGTGTTATAAATTTGGGTAGACCTAATTATCCAACTAGAATACAGAGCCAATGCAGCTTGACTTCTAACTAACTTACGCTGAACAAATGTCTTGTAATAGAAGACTACATGCAGGAATCAAACATGGAAGGCCTGCAACCAGGCCTGGATCAAAAATTGCCTCAGAATTCACTTCCTTTTAATTCTGCGCCGACGTCGGATGTCTGTGGGTTCCCATTTCATGGTTTCACATCTCACTGGGGGGGTCAGGGCAGAGTGGACTAAATGTGATTGATGGATGAAAATCATCAGAGAGAGTAGCTGTGAAGAGTGGAAGACCCTCTGGACAAATGCTTGTTATCTGTGGGATGTTCCTTCAGAGCATGAAGTCCCTCTTGTCTGAAGGCTGCGCATTTTCATCTGCATAATCATGCCGCAGACCTATCTTGTGGGAGGGACATGTGTTTTCTCCTGCCCCTTAGATGTAGGAAAACAGAGTCCTCCTGTGAGCAGCTGAATGGGGAAATAATATTCTCTGCATGGATTAGTCAGTCAGTTGATGTGATAAGAGACTGTGTTCCCTGCAGGCCAGTATCCCTGACCAGAGTTAAAATATGTTTTCTAAGAAAAAGTAAATAATGTTTTAAATAACCTTTTTTTTTTCTTCAGTTAATTTATGAACTGCGTAACTACCCTGGCATGTCTGTTATGCTCTCCAAGGGCTGAATATATAAATAATAATAATAAAAAGTATTTTTAATTGTATTATTTAGCTTCTCAGAATAAGTCTAGTCATATGGAATAGGGTTTCCCTTGACCTTTTGTAGATACAATAATCTTTCTACCTCCATCTGCTTCTAGTTCGCAAGAGAATAAATAAAACGCTCCACATTTACTGCCATTTTCCGAAGACCACTAGATGGCACAAGAAGACTATGTAGGAACAGAGAACTTTTGCCTGCAAATGAGTCGGCTCGTTAGTTCACTTACTCCTGTTACCTTTTGCCATATTCTGTTACCCAAATCACAGATCTGGGAATATGCATCTGCGACTAAAACCCTACAGCTTTGTCTGTGATCAAAAAGGGACCGCAGAGAAAGCACAAAATTTGGCGAGCAGTTAAATACCTTAGAAGTTGACTGTAAATGCAAAAGGTGAGATTTGCCTTATTCAAGCTCTGATAAGCTTAGACAGGTGGGGTTTCTCTTCGCTGTAGAAGGGTCCCAGCTTTATCTAGTCACCTAGTCCCATATTGCCATATGCTTTGTAGCGATACAGGCCCAGAAGGCTTCATGTTAGTCATCCAGCAGACCATCATGTTCACTGGGAGTCTTTTAAATAAGAAAACGGTCACTGATTTCCAGCCATTTCCTTTCACTGAATTCGTTCTCCATGTCTTTCCCTTACTCCACTGTGCGTCTTCTTACTTGTGTCCAGACCTCTGCAATCCCGGCCAGCCAGCAGCTCAGGCATGGCATGCAGGAACTTTTCTCCCAAGGAGTAGATCCAATTCCAGTCCACTTGAAGGCAAGTAAGACTTGCTCATGTGAAGCACAAGGCATGGTTTATCCTCTGGGCAAAACACGTAGGTGTTTAATTGCTGCTCTTTGCCTGAGAGAAGGTAACCACAAAGAGGGAGATCGCTCCAAAGGTGTTTCTTTCTCTTCAGACATTGATAAGTCGTGAGTGAATTATGCAACAGAAGGCTGAGAAGAGCTCTGGAGAAAAAGCTTTCCCCCCACTTTCACCATCTTGACTCTGAAGTAAATCTTTCTTTACTCTCTACTTAAGGGATTTTGGAATAAGCTGTGTATGAAAACTAGAACACTCTCTATTTCCACAAGCGGCGTGAGAATTAAGCCTGGGGTTTTAAATAACTTGGGAAGTAAGTACAAGTCACCTTATAATATGGACTGTGGTGGTCTTAGAAGCCTAATAAGAGCATAGAAGTGCAAAAAGTCCTGGGAGCAAAACACAGATTTGAAGGCATGCCTGTAATGCTGTGTTCAGGCTAGCTCTACTGTTGTGTTACAACAAAGAAATTGCATACTGGGAGAAGGTAGGCTTGAATTTGCCTGCAGGTGCAGAGGAGTTACTTGGTTGCCCAAGCAGCAAGTCAGATGCCAACATCAAATGAAGGAGCATCTGGTGCGTTCCCTTTAGTGAAGATTCAGCCAGGAAGTTCAGGCACAAGACTGGCACCCCTGCCCATATAATATTGGACAAATCACTTAGCATATTTTTTTCTCCTTATCTGTCAGTGCATGAACAGTGGATTTGTGATGATAATCTACAAAGGAAATGAAGGGGAAAAATTACTGGAGCAGTCCGTGATAATCTTGATCTGATAATCTCAAATTTGCTGCCTACCTCAGTTTTCCAGATTTCATATTCATCTTATCTGTGATTAAACCTATCTGTATTTGATCGTTAATCATTAATGTATTCTTCCCATAATAGTCATGGATGTTGAAAGGATACCGGGAAAGTAGGAGACTGAGAAAGAATAGATAAACACTGCAGAAATATTTTAACAGTGGACAGACTGGCAGCAGTGAAGTCTGTGCACTTGGGAAAGCAAAGAACGTAGGCTTGAACTTCAAATCCATCTTGGCTGATGCTTTCAGTGTTTCCGTTCCTCCTGAGGAGGATGTCGGGTGTCTAGTTGAAAATAGAAAGTATTCCCAGGCAGGGTTTTCTGTCTGTATTCTGTGCTCCTGTATTCACAAAGAAGAAAAATAGCTCCTTACAAAGACCAGGCACTAGATGGAATACACAGTATGCTTTTTTTTTTTTTAAAGATGGATTCATACTTGTTAAAAGAAAGGCTGCTTACTGTGTTTTTTGCGTCATGCTTAGACGAATATGACCGAAGTTTCTCCCATTAATGTGATTAATTTATACTTCCTTGCTGTGCAACCTAATGTACACTGCTACGCACTTCTGTCGCTAGAGGCAATACAGAGCAGTTGATGAAGACTTACACAAAGAGTAACGCACCTTTCTTTTTTACCTTGAAAGAGTTGCTGAAGGGAAAAATTGGAGCAGAGGGAGCACTGAGATCTAGACAGGGAAAGGGTCTTGTGAATCCATGGCATATGTGGGAGAGAGCAGTTACTCTTTTGCAGATCTGCATTACTTGAGAGAAACGGTTCCGCAGCAACCTTACCGGCTGTTCTTTGGCGTTCTTGTAAATCACAGCAATATGAAATTATTAGCTGCACGGCCCCAGTACAGAAGCTCCCCATGAATAACTTTCAGTTTGGAATTTGGTGGTTTCCAGGAAGCCTTGAACAGGCTGGGACCACGGGGGCCTGCGTGTGTTCCCAGCAGCCAGCGCAGTGCGGCTCCCTGGGCAGCCAGGGCACCCACCGGAGCGTCCTCTCCCAGCAGCGTCCTCTCAGTGCCCTTGGGGCAGCCCCTCTGCCCGCTGCCCCTTCCTGACTGCACCTGGAGCTGGGGAGCAAGCCCGCCTTGGCTGGCGTGGCTATGCCTGAAGCGGTTAAAATAAAGGAGGAGAAATCAGAGCGATGCTGAGGACTGCAGGGCTGACCACTGCCTCCCCCAGACCAGCCCGCGGCTCGCAGTGAGCTCGCGTGTGCTGGGTGTGAGGCACCCTGTCAAAGCCAGTGGTGGTGCAAGGCAGAAGGAACGGGTTCTGCCACCTGAAGAAAGAAAAGTGTGCGGCTGAAAGAGGAAATAAAGCACCGATCCCACAGTCTGAAGGCTAAACTCCCATGAAAGGCTGAAGCGTTGATTATTTTTAGCAGGGGAGAGCCTAGGGGGAGGGCTTGTCAAATAGATTAAACCATTGTTAGGAGCAGACCAGAATTCTCCTGCAACACTTTCCTTTCCATCACACCTGCATCCTGATGTGAAATAAAAAGGTGGTGGTGGGGGGGGTGTTGATGTGGAGGAGGCAAAAGCTGTGCTTGGAGAGCTGAAGTGGTAGCAGTCAGCGATGGGAGTCGCTCTTTCCTGTCACTGCTTTTACCCTATTAGCTTCTCTCATGCTGATTTCTTTCTGTTAATCCCCAGGATAGCCTCTGAGAGTTGTTTATCATCCCGAGGCAAAAATGTTCCAGCCTCCTCTCACCACCCTTGCTTCCTGCACACAGTGGTGCTGATATGTCTAAGTGTCCAGAAGAGCCTGAGGACAGAGTGGGAGGATGTTTTCTCCTTTTTCTAAGCTCTCTGGGCCCATTACTCTTGCTCAGCCGGGAGAGCTGCTCCAGTTCCCCCTGCTTTCTCCCAGGCATCCAGGCTGTGAGAAGCAGCACTGTCATGCTGCAGCAAACAAGATGCCGCGCAGCTGCCGGGGGATTCATCCATGCCGGGCCAGGTGCTGCCTAACCTCCCCTTTTGGAGAACGTGTTTGAACGTTGTTCAAAGCAGTCTGGTCACTGTGGGATGGCATGGGTGGGTTGGGCAGGACGCAGTATTCAAGGCTGCCCTTTGCCAGCTACATTTTCACGAATTCCTTGGCTCTGGTGCATGACTTATCTCCCAGACAGAAGGAAAAGAAGGCTGAGAGAGCATGTTTGCCCCAGAGAGAAAAGGTGTTTGGGAGGGCAGCTGGAGCTTCAGCCAGCTAGGTGTTGTGGCAACAGAAGCTGGCTCTTGATATCTGGAGCAAGCATGAATATGAGAGGGGCCTGCAGAGACAGAAAGGATCATCAGAGACTGGGAATTATGGCCTGACCCAGTTTGAGTCTCTCTTCTCTTCTGCCCTTCTGTTCAATTGTTTAGGTCACAGCCATCTACAGAAAAAAAAAAAAGTGTTTTATGTGGCAATCCTTCACAGAAGATTCCCATGATTCTTTAGTCCTGGGACCATGCCCTGGTTTTGTATTGCCCTACAGGTTCTCTAGCTTAGGGTCTTTGAGTCTAGAAGTGGAGGCTTGTCCATAAAACAGCACTCTATATTTCCTAAGAACTAAACTTTGCAAGGACAGACATGTACTGAAGAAATATAAAAGCAGACAATCCACATACAGACCTGTTGTCTTCAGAAGCTCAAAAATGGAGGCCACTGGGACCCTCAACTGTGAGTGAAGGCAAGGTAGGACTGAAGCCTGTCTCCCTTAACAGTCTTTCTGAATGCTTTAGGAACTGTTCCTTTAAACCTACTCAGATGGTCTGTCGTCCACAAGTTTTTCCTTCTTGCGTAGCAGATTAGCCTGACTTCAGGAAGCTCTCATACAATCACACGAAAACCTGTCTTGCCTTGTCCTAGAGTATTCCCACACCTACTTATCATCGGAAAGGAGGGATGAGACCCCTCTGGAGCCTCTGAAGTGCCTCCTGAAGGGCCCAGTGGTCCTAAGCACAAAAACCCTCTCCAGAAGGGGTGGGTAAATGGCTGAGCTGTATGAAACTCTACTGTGTTCTTCCCTGCCAGATGCAGGCAGCCTGTTTTTCAGTTTAACCTTGTGTTTTTGTACAGAAATTGCCTTCCAGTAATCAAACAAACATTTAAAAGATTATATGTACAATTACAGGCATCTCCAAATCCATCACAGATGTCCTTGGGGTTCTGTATGCCTAAAGGAAAGCCCGGGCTTTTAAAGACGGAAGAAGCAGGAGAGATGAAAGGGAAAAGGCTTTCTGCTTCCACAGAAATATGGGAATTGTCAGACTGAGCCAGACTTAGACTGTGTAGTCTGGTTTGGATACACTGAGCATAGAAGGGGGCTTTAATTATCACCGTTTGCAGCCACTGGTGGAGTGTGTGCATTTGGTCATGTAGGCTGCTGGTGTCTGCACGGTCGAACTGTCTCCCTTTGGAGCTGGGATCCCTGCAAGCACAAGGAGAGCTTAATTACTCTGGCTGTTCCCTCCTGGGAAGGGATCCACACGCTGACGTCTGGTATCAGCCTGCACTAAAGGAGGAGCAGGGAAAGAGGAGCTGCTGCATTGCTGTGGAACAGCTGCATTTTGGGATCAGTGCCAGAAGTGGGGGAGGAAAACTTCTGGAGGCCTGAAGAGATAGAGAAAGGCAGATCCCTCCAGGTCTGAGACCAACGCCGTGTGTGGGCAGGAGCTGGGACGCTGTGTGGGAAAGATTTGCTGTTTCAGTAGAAGGGGAGTTCCCTCCTGGGTCTTCATGCAAACCGCTTCCCCTAAATCCCAGGCTTTATCACAGATCTACGCTAGTGCCATGGGATGGGCTGCAGAGCTGCAGCCTCCACCCCTTTCCACCCCCTGGCACCAGATACTGGTAACCTCTGGATTTAAAGATGCGCTGCTTTTGCCACAGAGGATCAGGGAGCCAAAACCAGCAGTGGGGCTGTACGAGCCCCTCCTCGGCAGTGTGAGACAGCACCGTATGGGAAGCTTATGCTCCAGGCGCAGAACTTGGCGATGCTGCCGCAGCTCTCAACCTTGCACGGCTTACTCTTGGTTGGGCATGAGACGAGGACGCTCCAGCCGGGCAGACAAACGTAGGGTTCAGTAATACTGACAGCCAGGATTTTTTTCTCAGAGAACTGGCTGCTTAATAAGAAGTGTTGAGCATAAAGACAGTGTATTTTTTATTTTTTATTTTTTTTACCTCCTGGGTTTTGATCCCAGCAAAGCACTTTGCAGCTCTGCAGACGTGCCCGTACTTCCAGTGACTTCATTTGGAAGCGTCCAGCCACACCTGGGGGGAGCTGCGAAGTGCAAGTCGGGATGACAGCATCTTTTGTAAATACAACAGGATTTCCTGGGATTATGTTTGAATGCTCAGCCCTCTTGGGTAGGGGGAGAACGTATTTGGTCTCTGACAAAGCCATGAGAAGGCTTTCTATATTATGTAATTTATAAGGCTACAGGCTATAGTCTGGCCAGCAACACGCTTCAAATTGAATTATTTGAGGATGTCCATGTGGCTCTGTTCAATAAATCCAAATTGCATGGGATATGGTTACATTAAAATATTTAGCCAGTTTAAACTATGTTTCTGCCAATCTCTTTTTGCAAGCACTAAAAAAATGTAATGCAAACCAGCTACTTATGTGCTTACTTGCAGGAATATGTCACAGCATTACTGTGTGACCTATCTAAGTGCTTTTCCAATGGCTCACAGCTCTCTGGTATGTTCTCCATAAAGTTTTCTTCCTTTTTTATGTGTTTAAAATTTGTTATGATTATCTGAACAGGGGAGAATAAATACATCCTAATGAACAGTATAATGAATAAGAAGCTACTTTGGCAAACCAATTTCATTTTCATGAATCTCACTGTTAGATGAATATATTAAATAATTAGTGTGTGTCCTCTTTGAGGACAAATGCTTCTTCTGAAATTAAAGTCATATTTTTTGAGCATAATGCTTAGCTCTTGTTGAGTGGCAGTGGACTAGGTAAACCATGCTGCTCTAGCCCTATTTGGTGGTATGTATAAGCTTTCTAACACACCTAAGGCGTAATATCTGCAAATAATGTGTGTAGCTTTAAAATAAGCTTTGGTAAGCGGTCAATCTGGCAGCATGTGAGTGGACTGTCAGTGAAGTGCAAGCAGGAAAGGACATGCCATTTTGAATTTGCCCTGTCTGTTGGTGGGAATAGTCTTTGTGGTGTTTGTCCAGTTGTGTGACTGAATCCAATCACTGCAACAACTCGCAGACGTTTCCATTAGTTGGGATCAATGTGTATTATTTCTGAAATTCTGAGAAGGGCTTTCAGGAAAAATGTGTTTTCAAGAATAAATCTGACTTGCACCAGTGACTGTGGTTCCAGTGCATTGTGGCATAGCTGTTAGTACCACGCTGCAGTCTGTGCTGTTAGGGATCAGGAACTGGGAGGCAATCGGTATCTGTAGCATTTCCTATTATGTTATTGGAAATCTGTCTTCCCTAGCATATGCACTATCCAAGTCGAAGCAAGGCAATCGGTTTTGATCTCCTGAGGTTATTCTGCTTATAAAGTGGAAGGACTGAAGTGTCCCAAGGATGGTGTTCAAGTGGTTCTTTTAAACAGCCATTGGATTTCAGCAAACATCAGAGAATTTCGGGGTAGCAGACATCTCCTTTTCTGTCTGAACTGTATTTTTTCTGGCATGCGATGCTATACATAAAATCTTCTTTTCCAATGTAGTGAAAGGAAGTATATCTTGGTCAGGATTAGTATTAGGAGGAGATAACATTTGCTTGAGAAGGAAGGTATATTGTTATAGCACGATATACTGTAATCTAAATCATTCACAATGCAATCTCTTCTGTGGGTCCAGCCTGTAAACTAAACTAGAAACTGGCATTTTAGCTGGGTGCATTCAGTTTCAAAGTGCTGAATACTGCACATAACATCAGCAAGAATTATAATTTTCTTGCATCATGTAATTTTCATAAGTAGTGGCTCTACACCCCTTTCCTTCTCCATCTGAATAACATCTCTGACCTTTTTTTTTGTCACTCTGGAAAAATACTGTAACGCTGTCAGTTCAATACACTTGTCTCAGCTTTCCTGGTTTCACTATGCTGTTGCTAGGTGGATGAATGAGTTAGTTTCATCATCTTCTGAGATAAAGTTGTCTGAGGGTACTTGAAGCCCACTGCTGCAGATTGTGAAGAAAGGTGAATGAGCTGCTTCTGAGGACTGTGCCCGCAGCCTCCATTGAACACTGGAGTAAGGATCAAGAGGACACGAAGAGCAGAAGGCATGAAAAAAGGGGGTTCAGAAGAAAACTGAATGAGGTGGTGTTTGCCAGAGGCGCGGTGATGGTCAGACCTCCTTCCTCTCTTTGCTAAAGGACACTGTAGGAAATGTCTCACGCTGACAAAGGCACATGACGGAATGGTGATAAACAGCCTTTGCTTCTGTACCTAGATGTTCACTGAAGGGTAGTTTTCTTCTCTGCATGCATCTTGTTTAGCTGTAGCAGATTAATCGTTGTCAGCCTCGCATTAAGAGGTTATGCCCTTCCTCATTCTAGGTTTAAACTTGTCTTGGGTGTGGGGATAGGATAGCAGAGTACTGTGAATTTGAAGCACACCTGTGATGTGCAGAAGTAGCCATCTGAATGTGGGCTTCAGAGTCAGCAGAAGACGTGCCGCATGGGGAAGCTGGCCGGGATCCCTGCTTTTACTCCTGCCTGGGAACAGCTGACCTCACTGCAGAGAAAAGGACTGTTTGTCTCCCTTCAGGTAAGGTGACTGCCGCTCAGTCCTGCCTTCCCGGCATGGGACCGTGGAGGCCAACTTCTCTTTCAGCCTGTGCAAGTAATGATTCTGCTTGTTTGCTTCACCAACCCATCCTGGCAGAAACGGAGTAGAAAAGGAGTAAAATAGGCTAAAGACAGTAGTGTAAAGTGAAAACAACTGCAAATGTGTAGTTTTAATGTGAATTTTAATAAAAATCTGTGCCTTTCCTAGCATTTAAGAGTAGCATTTGCTAATATTTTAGTTTTCATGAACAGCCTGCAGTACATGACTGTTATGTCTCCTTGTGTATTTCTCAAATGAAAATAGCTCTTTTGAGGGAAGTGTTGCAGGTTCCTTCAGTGTGAGACAATGAACAGTCCTGTTTGCAAAAGGAACTTTCTGTCCATGTTTTTTTTTTTTCTCCTTCTCCTCCAAGTTTTTCATGTGTAGGTTTCTCTTTCGCCCCCATCTGCTGCCCGTATACCTCTTCCACTATCTCTTCCAATGCGTTCTTAGTGCAATGCTGTTTGGATCAGGTGATTCACATATGCACTTCCCCTGCTGAATAACCAACACGAGGCAGGAAAGTCTACCCCCTGACTAGTGACTGCTTGTTTCCTGCTCTGCCTTTTTTAAAGTGGGTTTAGGTCCCGTTTTTAATGGACAGAACGGAGAGGGGTTATGCAGCGCCACCAGACTGAATGCCGCCTGCACTCAGGTTTTGTGCAGGCTTCTAAGAGTGTTGGAAAACAATATGAGGAGACAGAAGCCTAGTGTGTTTAGCCATATTTAGAGGTTTTCTTTTAGATCTGTATATCACTATTATAGCCCACATTAACAGACTGCAAACTCGGGTCTGCCTTTTTTTGAACCAAGGCTCAGCAGTGTTTTGTGTGTGTCCTGCGGTGACATTTGCGGCATTTGTTACATACGGCTGCACCACCTGAAAAAGATGCCAAGGCTAAAATGGACTTCATGTGTCACGAAGTCCACAGGCATCTGTGTAATGTGGGTTGTCCCACACATCACTGTTCCACTCAGTGCGTGGTACAATGGATTTTCCAAGTAACAATTTTGTGACAGTATAAGCCAAAATTGGATAAACCAAAATTGGAGGACTGGGGGGTGATTCCCAGGACTCGTGTAAAGCACTGTGCCCAAGCTGTGTCCTGACTCCATTCATGAACCAGCTGCCACCTTTTCCTCCCCACCCTCAGGCTCCAAAGCTTCCAGAAATAAGAAACCCAAGCGCATAGGCCCGAACAAGGTTTTGCTGTGTTGCATTCAGAGAGTCAGGAAATTGTTTGATGTTTGAATGTTACAAGACTACAGGACATGCCGAGGGAAGCATGCACCCCACAGGCTAGATGTAGAAGCTATGTCTTTTTTGCAAGAGGAGTTGACCCTCTAAGTAATTCTTTATTCCAGAAATCAGAAACCTCATGTGCCTTCTGACTGGCACTCAGCAGGGTTTGGGCAGAGTCAAAACATGGGAGCTGCTGTGCCTTCAGGGAGATGTCTGTGACTCCCAGGGATTCTCTGCTCCCTCCTATGTCTTCAGTGGAGGTGCCTGTTGTGCGCACAGGCAATGTACAGCTTTGTGCATATGGGAGTCGGGAGCATTTTGCCTCTTTGAGAAGCAGAATGTAGTTTATCTCTAGTTCAGTAGGGGGAAAAAAAAAATTCTGGCATGCCTTTCTGGAAAGGTTGCTTGGCCCTGACCTCCTCTGACCTGATTTAATTGAGGATTTTGCCAAGCTTGTTACATGGGATGGTCTTCGGCAGCACTGAGTGAACAAAGCTGGCTGATCGCAGATCATCATTTATACATGCACAGAATGAAACATAAAAATAGCTCCTTAAAAAAAAATTTCCTTTTCAGTGGCATATAATAACCCTTTAGTATCCTGTCATAGACCTCAAGATCTATATGACAAGTCATTTCAGCTTCCTCAATTTTATCTGTCTTCCCAGACACATTACTAATGTGAGATCAAATAATGCAAAAAACTCACATCCAAATATTAATTTGGTTTTTTCAAGTCATCACTGGTTGTATGGACATGCCCATTTTGTGTCTGCCTACCAAGAACGTCAGCCAATATTTACTGATGCACCTACTTGTCAAAAACACCTTTTACATATTCCCACATAAATATTTCAGGCAAAAGATATCAGTTACATACGCGAAGTGTTTGCTTTGGAAGTGCTTATATATTCGTCAAATCAGGAGTGAAAATGGAGAGCAGAAGATAAAACTTACTTGACCAATGATGCTGAAACACTGCAGCTTGGATTTCAAACGTCTCTTCCGACTCCATAAAATATTTTTTTTAAATATAATTGAATAACTCTGGGCAGGAATCAGGCTGAAGAAGTTTAATTTTTTTATCCTGTTCAGAAGTGAATGTGCAGTTGATGAATGTAAACCGTTTGAAACCACAGCCAACGGGAGCCAGTGGGTATGTAATGGTGTTCCAGCAGCAGCACTGCCACTGATGGTGAGAAACAGCTGGATGCAACATATACCAAATGCACCATCAAATTGGCTATAAATAGTGTCTATAGGACTGATTCTAGGGCATGCTGGGGGAACATCTATTACGTACAAAGCTGTCTGTGAGTATTAAAACTCAGGTTGTTGGCCTGACATCTGCTTGCAGTACAGCACATTTCATGGTGTGAATAAGTGAGACAACAGCATAGGTTAAAAAGGAATGACAGGAGAATTTACAACGTTTCCTTACAGTTTCTAGGCAAAATGTCATTTTTTCAGAACTTTATTCATTAAGTGAAAAAGGTTGTTCCACACTCTGAGAAGTAATATTTCAAACTTCTCAATGAAAAAGAAAAACTGTGTTACACTGTAACAGACCTTGGTTTTGTTTGAAGAAGCAGTCCAGAAATTCTCCTGCTGTAGCTCATCACCTCCTTGATGACAGGTATAGGTCTGGGCTTAGGACAGTCAATAAGAAAGCAAGTTCCTTGGGTGACATTGTTCATGAGTAATTTTTATTGTCCTTATAAAAATCAAGAGGTGATAAAGTCTCCCAATGACTCCCCTGCCATTAACAGTCTCCATTTCTTTGTCCTCACAAGGTTACAGCAAACTTGTTGTCATTGAGTTGTATTCTTTTTGTCAGCTTTTACTTAGAAGCTGCGAAAATAGGACAATAGGAAGAATGTGAAGTTTTACAGCTAGAATAGCAATAACAGTCACTATTTTACAAACTAAATTTAAAGAAACATTCTTGTCCTCTATTCTAAGATACCCATCTTTCATGACTGAAGAGCTCTGAGTTAAGACAAAGGATTTTAATTTTTTTTTTTTTTTAAAAGTAAAACATGGTGGAAAAATCTGCCAAAGATCCTGTCTTTTAATTAGTTACAGGCCAGCTGCAAAATACAGGCCCGAGCAGTAACCTTCATATTACTATGCAGCTATTGACTTTCAAACCTGAGAGGAGGTGGGAGGAAGGGAAGCATCAAAGAAGAGTTATTTTCTGTGTTTGAAAGCTAACGAGACTACAGATTTTCACCTTTAGAAAATGTTATTAGTTACCAGACTGAATAACTTGCCAAATCTGTGGAAGAAAAAACACTGATGACTTAACAGCTCTTGAGTCTTAGGGCTCATTCCAGGATTGGCTTTGGTTTTGTTATTTAGGAGGTGTCTACATCTGACCTACTGTAACTGCAGTGCTGTATGTTGACATCAGTGACATTCCTCAGTGTCAGGAAAGGAAACTAAACAATAATTAATGGGCTGCCAAAATTACTAAAGACTGATATGGGAGTTGGCTGCTTTTCCTTTACATCTCCTCCTTTTTTCTGCCCTCTCCTGTTTTCTGTTTGGCTGTTTCACGTGCATGTTATAGAAAGAAACGGGTAAAAAAATCACTTATCTGGGAACGATGCAAGATCCAAGAGGGATATGGAAACAGCAATCTTCCTGGAGTACAAGGCTTATGCATTGCCTGTCAATCTCTGCAATTTCACCAATAAATTCTAGATTTTAACTAAATTGATTGGAAGCAGAAGTTTCAAAGATGATAAGATCCTAAAAATTTCATGAAAATTCGTTGTGAGAATGAAGACAAAGGGAAAGTTTGCCTTCAGTCCTTATCTTACCTGTACGATCTGCAAGCTTTGCTGTCAGCACTCATGTTCTGAATCAGCCATGACCTGTGCTGCCTCTTGCCCAATCAAACAGGTAACGTGTATGGGAGGGAAATGTAAGTATTGTGAAAGTCAAGGCAGGCGCAGGGAATAGGGGATGGTGAAAAAACAGGGTGATTACAGTGGAAGAGATCTGGGGAACGTAAGAGCAACCTGGTGGTGCACTGGGAGATTTTAGTATGACGGATGTGGAGGTAAAAGTCTTTTAGTGGGTATGAGGATATGTGGAAGACGTGAGGGCATTGTGGTAGCAGGGTTCATGGATAAACAATTCCTTTCTGTCAGTGCTGTCTGGAGAGCAGCTTAAATCTGCAATACAATTTACTTTTTTGCATGTTTTCCCCCCTTAGCCACCCTGTCCCCTTTTCTTTACTCTGCCCCCTCTGCTTGACAAGCTTCCTTGCTTACATCACTGCCAAGGTAGTCATAAGTCAGCTGAGAAACGAGGAATGACTAACTTCCTTCCCCTTGGAGCACTAGCATGCTGCTGCTATGAAACACTTAGGTCACCTGTCTTCCCAGCAAGAGAGCAGCAAGTACACAGTGTAATCCAACAACTTCAGTGCATTGCTTTCCTTTGGAGGAGCTACTACAGCGGCTACAGGGTTGAGTTGTTTTATACTCTTGGGTCCCACTGATTTTTACCTGTAGGAATTCTTTTTCAAGTAAAGTTTTCTCAAAAGCTTCACATTTTCAGATATGTCTATAGAACCCTACGTTGTTTCTGAAACACTGCAACACTTCTGAGCTGACAATTGCAAAGAAATTAGGTATCAGCAGCTCTAAAACGAAACGATATGAAATTATAGAAAAAAATAAAAGGTGGAATCACAAGGTAATTCTAAAGAAAAGCAAAAAGAAAGTTCAAAACAGAGCACAGGACCACAGCAAGGCTGGTAAATTTGAGAAATGTAGGTTGCAGAGCAAGACTGGCCATGAAATTTCATGGCCCAATTTCACGTAGTTAGGAAAGAGGCTAGTAGTCTTGACTTCAGAAATGCAGTGTTGCTGATTTAGCTCATCTTTTCAGAGCATTTTGTGACACACAGCTAGAAGGCACTGCAGAAATGTAAATGACTGTTTGGGAAGTAGTATGGTTCTGTTATGATCCGCTCAGCTCCTGGGAAGGAGTGCACTGAGGTGTCTAACAGAAAATGGAATTCATCTCAGCAGTTGGATGAAACAAACAAAGATGATGATGGCAAAGATGGATGAGAAGAGGGAAGCATGAAAGATATAAAGCAAAATATGGGTGACCTGCCTGAGAAAAAGAAGTTTGAGAGGAATCAGGTAGGGCAGTACACAAATGGAAGGGGTTGATGCCAGGTAGAGAGTGAGGTTAGAGGGTGAAAAGACCTGAGGCAACGTTAGACCACAAGGAGAAGGAAGTAAAAGCAAAGGGAAAATCAACTAGAAAATATGAGACTAATTAGAGAAGGAGATTGTGCCAGATCAGGGAGGATATATGGGGAACAGACTTCATGAAAGAAAGATCTGGGAGTGTATGAGTGGGAAAAAGTACTGTGATAAAAGAAAACAGAAAAGGTGATGGGAAGAGACATGGTAGTTGATGCGGTTATGGCGATTTTAGTGGAAAATGAGAAAAAGCAGAACAACATCAATGTCTGCTGCACGGTAGAAAACAAGGGGAAAAAAAGGAGGTGAAGGCATGACTGAATGGTGATAGTCCTTGTAGGGTGGGTTTTGAGTCCTGAGCAAGTTAAATATAAGCTCATATGTTCATATAAGCTACTGCACATGTATTATTATACAGTGTCAGCAGAAGGACCATTGAGTTCTAGAAAATGATTATCACTAAAATACCAGCCTATTGATAACCTGTAGGCAACTAAAATATGCAGAATACATTATAATGTGCAATGTATTTTCTTCCTTTTCCTTTACCCCAGCAGTGCTTTCTTGCGCCCCCGTGCCCAGCAGTACTGTCTACCTGTCGTTGCTGGAATGCAAAGGGGAAGCTGCATCTGAATGCAGATGGTGCCAGCCCTTGTCAGAGAGAGAGGATTCAAAGTTCATCAGCCATTGGCACCATGTGTGCTCCTCGGCTGACATGCAGCTGATTTGCTCTGAAACAGAAGCAAATTGTTTTACAGCCTTAGGCTGCTCCTATAACACAGTGAACTTGACGCAACACAGTGAACTTGACGCAACTCTGTGATGGCATTGCCAAGCTGGAGCAAATAAGTAATAGCACTTGTTTTCCTGCCTCTGTAAACTCATCCTGCTTTCCTTCTCCAACTTCCCCAGTAGAAACAAGATAATTGAAAAAAACGGGCCTAAACTGCAGCCATTGAATTCATGTCAGACCTCAAGAAAATTTCCTGAGTGTAAGCCTGGGTGATTTAGAGAGATCACCTTTCCTTGACTGGAGGTGTTTTAAGAACATGTTAACAGCATATAAATTAAAAAGGGATTGAAGGCTGGGGCTTTAACACCAATGCCACAGGAGGACAAGCCAGTACAAGATCAGGCAGGTGTTGAAGCAAAATCAAAGGGATGTCAGACTGATTAAGAATAAACCACATCATAAGTGCAACTGGTGAGAGACTTAGTCAGAGTCAAATAAGGTAGGGAATACGGTATTCCTTTATGCTGTCTCTTGGGGAGATCATTGTGACCAGGTTAAGAATGGAAGAAGGTCCAGTATGGTAGGCTGTGGTGATCAGAGAAAAGGTGAAGATTGGACTTATCTGTGCTAAATGGGAACAGATACAGGAATGTCTAGTGGCCAGGGATCTGTACCTCACTCTTCTATAACATACATTCTTTTTTTTTTAATTTCTCCTTTGCCTCTGCTGCGGCAAGTGTCTTAACTATAGCAGTGGACTAGCTTATATTTGTATTATCTTTGTTTCATTATATTCCATAGAGGCTTGTGTTGTCAAGGAGCTCTAAAACCTGTGCTCCACATTTTTCAGTATGGAGAACACTTCTATTTGCTGGGCTGGCAGCTGCTGTGTAAGCTTTTCAGTTCTTTTTAATCACTCTGCCTTCTGTAGCAAGCTACTGTGAATTAGTTCTTCGGGGCTTATTATCCAGGCTCCTTTACCACGCTCAAGAAGGAACAAGAGGTACCAAAGAAGGCCCCAGGGGATATCCCCTGCCTAATGAAACTCTGCTGCGCCTGTAGAGCCACAAGGCCAAGAGGAGGATGGAGGGGTCACGGCTGGGGTTTGTTGTGTTCTGGCTGATAGCACATGAGAATGGATCAGAGCAGCCATGAAACTGCTTTGCGTGGCACTGGAAGTCAAGTCAGCTCTGAATGATACCAGGAAACAGAAGGATAAGGAGGCTGAAAGCTTCCTTTACCCATGTCCTTCTCACTTACGCAGTCTGCGGTGCTGAAGTTACTGACAACCAAAGGAGCAGTTAACCGGAAAGAGGAAGGAACAAGTTTGATATCTCTGCTTTTGGTTGGGTTTTCCTCTGATTCCAGGGAATTTGACCTTAAGAAGCATGCCAGGACAGAGAGGTAGGGCTCTTCGCAAGCAGCCAGTGTCCCTGATTGACAGAAGGAAATGAGATTTTATGCCCTTGTATCCCAGTAGATGGAAGTAATTTGCGCAGATACTGCAGATTTAGAGTGAAAAGGTGTCTGACACAGATTTTGAATCAGGCTATCTTTACCTGCCTTGCTCAGCAGATGTGGGAGCAGCAAAGATCCTCACTTTCACAACAGAAAAATAATTCTTCCCTGTTCTGCTTTGTGGTTGTTGCATGCTGACCGGGAACCTGCTCACAAGTGATACAATATAAGGCTCTTTTGTCCTCCCTCATTAACTGGATCATCTTAGTTAAGTGCAGGAATAGTAGGAAACAAACAGTTATAATAAATGCTGAAGCTTCAAACCCAACCCAGACCTCTCCATACACTGGAGACACATGCTACTGTACCAGGTTTCTACTTCAATAAAACTCCAGGGATTTGGACACATTAAACATGCTAATCCCAGGATTACTTTTTAGTTGCCATTTTTAACTCAGCTGTTCTGCTACCTGCTGTTCTATCAAAGTCAGCCTTGCAGGTAAAAGCATGAGGAAAGGAACCAAGGGAGATTTGTTTCTGTGGTCTCAGGGTGTGGTGCAGCTGCTGCCTGGAGCTTTCTCACTGGTTTAAGTATCTTCTGAAAGCGTGACTCTGCACTGAACCAGTTTCATCTGAGCAGCCTAGGATGTGAACATCTTTATGAAGATACAGGTACAGTGTGCTCTTGCAGCTAGCTGTATCAGTATGAAGCATGCAGAGAGGCACACCAGCTGTGCACAGCTGCACCATTTTCAGCAGCAAAGCATTTGAATATGAGCAAGGTTTTCACTTTGGTCTCAGCCGCTTCCCTCTCTCCTTGGTGAATGAATAAATCTACAGCGTTGCTATTTATGTGATGCAAGTGGGTGAGAATTAGCAGTTTGGGATTACTGGTTTGGGTTATTAACTTTGGTTCATGAATAAGCAGAATTACTAGTGCCAGGGAATCGTGCACTAATTACCCTTGAGCTGTGCTGATGAAAGAATGGTAGAGAAACAGCAAATATACCAACAGCTTTTGACTATTGTTTTATTATTAATAGTATTGCTAAAAGGAGCCAAAGTGGAAAAAAACTGCTTTTCCTGTCTGACTCTGGACTGTGCGTGGGACTGCAGTTCAGGCTACCTCCTCTAGAGAGTGAATGGCAGATGTGGTGTAGTAGTTATTTTTTGTCATGGTCATTGCTAGCTACTCAAAAGGTACTTCTGGTTCCCCTGAGAGGGAATGGATCCCACTCTGAAACCTTTTGCCCTGGACATCCACTTGGCTTCCACAAAACTGGTAACTGCGAAGGTTCATCTGGATGCCAGTTCTGGTAATGAAGCAGTTAAGTGAGACCTGCAGAAAACCCAAGAGAAATGCACTGATTAAACACTTTAGTTATCTTCTACTGTTCTTCTTGCCTGCTCTTTTTCACCTTCTTCCGGCCTTGGCAGTGCGTGCTCTTGTGTTTTTTTGAAAAAGTTGGATGGGAAATTAGTAAACACTTTATTTGGTTCAACATATGTTAAGGAAGTGGAAACAGCTGGGGGCCAAAGGGAGAATGTGGCTGGCAAGGCAGGTTGTTATTTTTATACAGAGCTGTTCAGTTAGGTCTCTTTGTGTAGAGATGACACTCAACTTGGCCCAGTTCTATCCCAATGCCTCCTATTAATCTTCTCCCCTTCAAGCATTTTGCTTTAGCAGTTAGCACACCTGCATGTTTACGCCCTGTGCTCCATTGCACAACAGCTTCTCCTTATCTCTCCCTTTCCTCAGCGCCTTTCTCTTCCTTTTCCTTTCCTACAGCTGTTGCCTTTGGTGCACACCCCTACAGATACCAGGGGAGATGGGAGAGGTCTGGCCTGGCTTTGCTGCCTTCCCAGCCCTTCCTCTTTCAGAGAACAAGAAAACCTAGGGTGAAAGCTGGTCTGAAGGAAAAGAGCCAGCCAACTTCTGCCAAGTTTGAAGAGACAAAGAAAGTGTGACTTCAGAGGAAGTTGTTAGGTGGGGGAGAGGATGGGATGTCCGTGGTCCCCAGTAAAATGGTCTCACTCAAGTGATTTGCATGACATCATAATGAGAAAGGACTGAAAACTTAATTTTTATGCATATATGTATTATACTCTACATTACTATATATAATTATATTTATATATTACATTATTATGTATTCTGGAGTGATAGGTGATAGAGCAGAAACTCATAATTACCTTTCTTTTGGCAGGAGAGAGCCCTAAGTTATTGCATTAGGAATAACTTAATAGGCACTGGAACAGGTTGCCCAGAGAGGTTGTTGAGGCCCCGTCCCTGGAGGTGTTCAAGGCCAGGCTGGACGTGGTCTTGGGCAACCTGGTCTGGTGGGAGGTGTCCCTGCCTATGGCAGGGGGTTGGAACTAGATGATCTTCAAGGTCCCTTCCAACCTAAACCATTCTATGATTCTATGAAAACAGAGATGTTAGCCTATTAAATGAGAAAAAAAGTGATGTAGTAAGTGATGCTGTGTCAAGGCAAAGAATAAAACGATCTCCTCTCTTTTTCCTATCCTTTCCATGTATGTTTTAAAAATTACCTTCAACTCTATTGTGACCTATTTCCAGTAATGAATTCAGCCGAGCAGACCGGCACATTTTTGCCTGTCACATGGAGGTCTCGCATAATGTAGGTTAAACAAACAGATATTTTTGGGCCTTGATTATACTAAGGCCGCTTAATATGGCTAGAGGAATTGATCTTGGTGTTTTTATTCAAACATCAAAGACGAAGGCCACTCTGTTATTTCTTCCTGGTTTGCTAAGGAAAGTGATTTATCTGCAGAACTCTTATTGCTGTTTTATTACTGTCGTGTATGAACCCTTATAAATTCCTGGGAGCTGAAAAGCACTTCCAAGCAAAACACAGTTTTGATTTTTGGCTTCTGGGAGCAGACTTTGTAGCCTAATTCCTATGTCAAAGATCACATAAGACTTATCCAGAGACTTATGAGAGTCAGCATGGCAAGACTCAACTTTTTTTTTTGCAGCATTGACTCTGAAACTGGAGCCTAGCAGCCTTGTGTAGAGAGGAGAAACAAGGCCCAGAGACACCTCATTGACTCTTGCCACAGAAGTCTTTAAAACAGCCTTAATTCTGATGACCTCCCCCTCCCTGACATAATTTCAAACTGTTTCATTAAGTGTATCACTAATAATCTTTCTCAAAATCCATTTTAATGGCTTTTAATGGTGTATTTGTTGTAAGATGTTTACTATGTTCTGTGGCCCAGGAATAACAATATTATTTTTATGTATTTTATGTGCAAGACAGGGTGTCCTCCTGGTTATGCAGTACCATTAAATGAATGCAGGATCATTAAGCCTAAGAGACATAGCAGTTACTTTACCTGATTATTTCATTTTTTTAAAAAAAACTTTTGAAGTGTTTACTTGTTATGTAATTGTTAAGTGCAATAAAATTTTCCAAGTGCAAAGAGCAAATATATTGAACTAATGTAATAAGTAAAGCTAGTATCAGCCATTGCTTTCTCCCATTAAGCTGGCATGGATCTTAGCCTCGGTTGGTATGCATTTATTTTTTTTTGCAATGTTCTATTTAAGGATCCTATGTTGCAGACATGCTTTTGTCAGTAATAATAAACTGTTGTTATTGATGCCAACTAATTGCTTCATTCCTACAATCAGATGTTTTCCATTTTATAATTCTTTGATTTCCTATCAGTCAGATGGTAAAAAGAGAAGAGAGGTTCTGTAATAAAACTTTCAGAGAACAAACAGAAAAAAAAATCTATTTAAAGTCTAACAATGTAATTCTTGCCTTCTTTCTAGTTCAAAAGGGCAAATTACCAGCGGCCTCTGAAAAACCAGAGCATGTACAAGACTTCATTACAGCCAAAGATTTCAGGAAATATTGACAGATCTACTTCTGAGGCAGAATTTCCTGCTTCCTGCCTTGATGGATAAAATACTGACACACACAGATTCATCTGTTCTCTTTGAATATGTGCTGACAGAAGCAGTCTGACTTTCAGAGCAGTATACACTCCAGGTGTACACACTCGGGATGTCCCTGACTACACAGAGCAAGACTCTTGCGTCCTGTTTGGCATCCCTGGGGACTTAGAAGAGGAAATCATAAGCTGTCATGGACTCAAGGCGGCAGGAGTAGGAAGGTGACACCCAGCTTTGTGTGCTTGCAGGAGAAGGAGCATTGCCTCCTGCCAGACTTCAGACCATTTCTGCCTGGATGAAGACAAGGTGGCTTGGTGGCTAAGCTTTAAAAGGGGTGGTTCAAAGTGGTGTCTGTCACTTTCTTCACATTTTTGGTCATTTGTTGCTAACTGTCTGCATCATCTTGGTCCTCTTTCTCGAGGACTAGTTCTGACCATATGAAAAGCCTTTCTAAGAAAAATTTCAACGTGGCTTGACTGTGGCAGCATAATATACCTAAAAAGTAACTCTTTTTTTTTTTTTTTTAATCCAAATGGTTTCATCTACTCTTAAAAATATTAGCTGACTTCTTAGTACCAGAAGATTTGGGGTTTTCATAAATTTGGCATCAGTAGCATTGGTCGCACTTAGCAGACTGTCTCATCCCAGGCTGTAACAGCTCCCAGCAGTTACTCCACGATGGAATCATGGACGTGTTGGTGGAAACCAATAGTTAAAGCTGAAGTGAACAGGCAAGGAGAGAGATCCCGCGGGAACAATTTCTGTCTGTAAGCCTTTAGAAAAGCTTAATTTATAGGAAACAATACATTGGCATTTAAGCTGTCTAGACATGGGTGCCTACTTTGAATTAATTTTGATGAGAGTTAGGCCCTGGGGTGCTTTCTGAGTGCCTAAATACCATTAAAAAAACCCCATTATTATCTTTTGGGGGCCGTTAAAATAAATAGCCTGTTCAGATACTGTGCTGACAAAGACAGTATAAAAAAAAGCCCTAGACAGACTTTATCAAAAGTAATATACAGTAAATGTAGTTGCATACAGCAGGTGATTTTATACTAGCGGAGTATGGTTCTGGTCATGAGCGTGGTGGGAGTGGAAATTTCTGAGGGACGATAACATTAAAGAAGCAGCGAAAATTTGGGGTATGCCTATGGCTGTTGATCCTTAAAGCACATCTAAGCTATGCATCTGAAAGCCATTCAAAATGCCTAACTTGGATAAGAGTGCCAAGAAACACTACTTTATTTGTAGACATCCTGGGTAGCTGTCGGCAGACTCTAAAGAAGAAGCAGAGAAAGCGAAAAAAGGGAAAAGCTTGGATGCAGTGTATCTGTTGGGAGTGACAATTTTGTACTCCTCTGCTGCTGAAACATTGCAAGCTTAAGGAGACTTCAAATAGCTAAAAAGCTGTAATTAGAGCCACCTTCTGAAACATGCATTTGCTTCCCTGACGCTATTCAGGAGAGTTCCTGTTTTCCTGTTGTTTCCTGTGTCATAAACATTTATTTTAAATTTCTTTTGTCATCTGGATAGATGCTGTCTGGAGCAGACGTGCTTTCATGTGACACTCTTCCTTCCCGCTGCTGTTTTTGGGGCCTCAAAGGCAAATGCAGGATATTCCTCTTCCAGTTCCTTCAATGCCTCTCCTTATTCCAGTATCTCTGATCAATCAATCTGCAGTGATGTCAGTGTTTCCAAAGAACTGATGTAATTAGCTGAAAGAAACGTAGAATAGGCTGGCCCTGAATTTCTTAGATAGGGTGGAAACATTCTTCAAGCTTGTATAGCTTGCAGAGAATTTGGACAGTTATGTAAGTGAAGTATTGTAAGTACTATAATGTAAGTATTGTTTGGGAGATAGTAAAATGAGATGAGGATGAACATTGGATTGACTTATCTGGTTCCCTTGGGGTCAAGAACAAGCTTAGCAAAATCCTCCGAAGGGTTTTTATTGATTGGGACAGTCTAAATAAAATTGATCCTCCCTCTATGCAGGGACCTCGGCTGTACAATCTCCTAAGGTCCCTTCCTTGCTGTGTTTTGGTGACACTAAACTGTATGACTCTAGCGGCTGAGCAGGTGGTACCCTGTATCAACACTAAGAATGGGAAAGATGAGAGAACTTCAATTACCTGCTGGTGTGCACTGATAATCATATTTAAGGTTGTAAGTTGCCTTCACCACATCATTTCTCTTCACAGAAAACAGCACTGATCTGTACTGAGCAATCCAGTGGGTAAGTTGTGCTTGCAAAGTATTAATGGGAAATGTCTCATAGGTTCATAAATTGAGAACTGCAGAGACCCCATTTTAAAATTAGCATGCAGGTGTATTCCTACAAGAAGTGCTTGGCCTTGATTTACCACATGACCTAATGACTCATGACCACACGGTTGAGCACTGCTGGATAACCTAGTTTAACTTTTTAATAGTTGCAGTAAAGGATTTCAGTAAACCTTCAAAAAACATAGGAGATCGACATGAGGAATCCTGTCTTTTGGGATGACTGGTAAAGCCCACTTTATTCAGGATTAACAAGGGAAGTGCTTTCTGAGGGCTGTTACTATTGAAAGCACTGAATTTTCTGTTCATCAGGACAGAAAAAGGAAGTGGGGGGTGGGCTGACTTACACTGAAGACATGGTCAGGGATCATACTTAAAGTCATACAGCTTTATCTTCTAGCAGGAATTTCATGGCATTAGTTGACCTTAGCCTTCATTCAGTAATGCTCTTTTTCTGTAATCTTGTGGATGACTCTAAAACTGGTTTACTTCAGCCTCCTGTGAAAGAGAGAAGGTAGTGACAGAAAGGGAATGTGGATGGTCAGATCAGTGTAACGAACAGAAAATAGGCAGGACAGGCTTTAGATAGATGTACCCATGATCAATTCAAAGGCATATAATAGGAGGGCCAGTGACTTGTTGTAAATTAATTAACCCCTATGGGTAATTAACAGAAAGAATGACGGTCCCTCCTCTGTATGAAGATGTATATTTCAAGAGCAAGAGATGCAGTGTGCAAAATAGACAGTGGATTTTGTTTGCCATGCAGTTATCTTGCAACTGTTTACTCCACAATTCCATGAAGACTGTGATTAGGATGAAAGGTTTTATCTGATTTCAGTCAAGGTTTCAGTATATAGCTCCACGCTGTCCTTACTTGCATGGCTTTGGTTGTCAACAAACCAGTCTGGGTGATACCTGAGAAATTTTTGTTTATTTTAGGAAACGTGGCTTCTCCTTTACTCAAGCAGGCTCCACCATATTCTCTTTCTCCTTCTGACCAGAGTATTGTCAGCGTGTTAGCCTGCCTTCCGAACTGCGAATGGAGGTCTTCTTTGTGTCTGTCCCCACATACTGAATTTCCTGTACTGGTTAAGGGACTGTGAGTGATAACCCCCATTACTATCTCTGCACCAGCACAGTGAGATGCTTCCATTTCACCAGGGCCAGATTGTAATAGCCGACATAGAGGCAAACCAACCATAAATGTTAAGACCTTTTCTTAGGCTCTGGCATTCCCATAGAGTTTGTAGCAACTGGCACGGGCTTCTGGTCTTTTGGTAGGGTCTGTTTTGGGAGGGGGTGGACATGGGGCTCTGGCAGAGGCAGGCAGGGATTTGGGGGTGTGAAGAGTGAGTGGTGGGGAGGAAAGGGCTGCCTGCCCGTCTGCAGGTTGGTGCTACAGCTCAGGGGAGAAGAGGCAGCAGAGGCTGAACTGGTTTGGGTGGTTGGGATGTCAGTGGGCTGTTTGACCAAAGGATGCCACAGCATCTCCAAGTGAGGCCCCTTCAGTTGGACAAGGTCTGAGTATTGATGGGTAAAGTAAGACATGAATTTACAGCGTGGGTGTCAGCTGCTCCTTAGTACCTGCCTGGGTACGTGTTCTTACTACATGATAAATTTTATCTCTGTTTCAGTGATGATTCACTCTCCCTGAAGGGTAATGTACCTCGTGTTTACCACAGAGAAGTGGCATGTAAATAGGCAATTAATGCAAAGTAGCTGGCCCTTCTTTGCCAGGTTTTCTTTACTCATAACCTGAGAAATATGACTGTTCTGGTGAAAGAATTAACTCAGTGTATTTTTCAGTGCCATATTGGTTGAAAGGTGCCTGTTCCCTTCCTTATGAGACTTCTTTACCAGAAGCAGTAGGGTATGGTTTTGCAGTGTAGAAGACGAAGATGAGTAAGGAGGTTTAATAGATAGCAATAAAATTCAGAGTAGGAAGGAAAAAGTCAACCTGAAAGAATTTTTCTCTGTTGCTTCTTGACACTTGCTGTTGAGTGTGCCATGAAGCCATCAGGTGGCAGGTTCAAAACAAACAGGAGACGTCTTCAAAGGCTGCTGTATGTTTAAGCTGTGCAACCCTTGGCCACAGCATGTTGTGGGGTCCAGAAGTTCTCAGAGCTTCAGAAATGAGCTGTGAAAGTTCATGGATGGAAAATGCCCTGAGAGTTAACAGGCACAAAGATACCTGCTGCAGTTCAAGTTGTCTGTCATACACAAATCCCTGAAAACTGGGTATGAATTCTTGCAGAATGACAGTCTGAGCTTTCCATGCTTTTACTCCTCCCTGGTATCCATTGCTGGCCTTTGTCAGGCACAGGACATGCTGCTAAATGCCATATTTTGATCCACTGTGGCTTTTATCATGTTCTTAACCTTGCTGTTATATGGCATATTTGTACTACTACTACTGCATCTATACTTGGAGAAGATGGGAATATCTTGTACTATTTTAACTGCTGCTAAAGGGACCTAGTTTTTCTGTGTGGATGAGGCTGCAAGAGGCATTTCAGTACCAGCACATGGGGTGGGAATAGAGCAACAGGCTGAATCAACAGTCCCTCCTAAGCTCTGAAAACAGAGATGTAGTGGGAAACATTTTAAGTACAATCTTTAATAACAAAATAAAAGTCTTATGTTTGAAGTCTGTATGACAAATAATACCTCTTAGGTAGAATTGCCGTTTTGAGAGTTCAATGACTCATTTTGAGTAAAAAAAATCATTGTTTGGATTTTCAACATATGAGGAAAACCGGAGACAGTAAAATTTCTTATAAGGAAATTTTTAGTAGTCTGTAGATACTAGCTAAGTTAATTTAACTGGGACTTCATTTCCTGTTGTCACAGTTATGTGAATAGGAAAATGACACTTCTGTTTCTAAAGACTGACTGGAAATGTTATCATTTTGGCAGGAGGTCCTAATGATTTGCGCACTGCAGGCGTCAGGCTGGAAGAAACTTGGATGAAGCTGCTTGCAGACAGAGAAGAGGAGGCCTTTCAGTCATTTTAATCACAGAGTAACTAGGATGAAGTAAGAGATTATCCTTCCTCTGATAGTTAATGGGCTATGGGTCATTTGTTGCGCACAAGGAGATGGTAAAGTGGATAGTTGCTCAGACTCAGCTTCTTGAGTCCTCTGTTGTGATGCAAGCAAGCAAAGTGGCAGATAAAGCCTTACCCATGTGGTTGTCAGGTGGAGTCAGTTGCCTGCTACATCTGCCTTCAGGATGGGCAGCAGGACACGTGTAAACTGCAGACAGGAAGTTTCTAAGACAGGTTATCAAATACCTATGTCCATGCTATAAATCAGCTAGGGAGAAAGAAGCGAGGGACGTTCTCCTGGGGCTCTAGAGCCCTCCCTACCTCTTGCTCAAGACCTGCACAAACACCTTGCTGCCCCTCCACCTGGTACTGAGGTGTCCTGCATCCTAATGAGGAACCTATGGAGGAGCTTTAGCCCCATTGGCAAACCTGCACTCAGTACCTTCCATGGTATCCCCGTCCCTCTTCTCTGAACAGCTTCTATAAATGACTTTGAGGCCCCTGAGTGCCAAGACCCTAGGATGGGGTGTCCCAGGAACAACTTCTAACAACAAAGAAAAGCCCCCCTGTCTCAGACCAGTGCTGTTGCTGGTCCCTCTTTGTAGCAGGATGGTGGGGGTAAGGTTCCACTGCTTTTCCCTGAGTAGGCAGTAGAGACAAATGAAGCTGCCAGAAAGGAGGCTGTGAATGCAGCAGTGATAAGTGAGACAGGGAGTTCAAGTGTCTCATTAGAATGGGAGGGCAATAGGAAGGAGAAGACTGTACCATGGCCTGTTCAGCTTTCAGTCTTCCCAGAGGCAGCAGCCTAGTTTGAAGCTGATCACACCTGAACCTATTTGCTCCTGGGCAACACCCACCTCAGCTTAGTGTCCTACCTGTGACTCTCCGGATGCTACTGTTGTTCCAGGAGCCCTGGATACAAGTATAAGAAGCAGGAGGACTGGGGACAGGACAGGGTTGAGGGCTGACAGTGCAGGGAACTGTGAGAGCGAGGGGAGGGTGACATGTTCTCAACTTCCCTAAATGCAAGGGTGCTAATATAGTCTTTGTGCTATGACGGGATTTTAAAACCTTAACGTCTTTCTATCTCTTTCTGGCTCAGTACATGGATAGATTTAGCACACAAGTATCTGCATTAACCTTGGGACCATACACTTAGAGCTGTAGAGTGGTGAGGGAAGGCAAAACAGAACAGCACAAGGCAATATGATAACCCACAATTGGAAAGGTTCTTGTGTGCCGTTCATTATCATGGTTCAAAGGAACCTTGATGAGAAATGTGCAGGTTTGGTAAACAAGCCAATTGCACTAAGAAAATACCTGACTACATGTCACCAATCCCAGGGGAAACCCACTTCCAAAACATTGTCATTCAGCACAACTCTGAGAGGCTGAGCTGGTTTTGCTTAGTAAACATTCCCTTACTTAACAAAACCTATTACCAGCGCGGAAAGGAAAGGCCAAGTATACTCTTGCTGTGAAGTGAAAGCCTGCGGGCAGAATAGCTGACGTTCACTTAAAACCCTATAATTCTGTGAGTGAAGAAAAGAAAAAGCACTGAACTGGCAGATGAAATGTACTGTTTTCCTTGTCTTCATGTAAAAGGTCAAGCAGAAAAAAAATCAGGAGGTCAGAAATAAATCAGGAACAATAAAAATAGTCCTTAAGACACTGTGGTGTTAACACAGTGCTTTTCTTCCTGTAGCCTGATCTCACTGCACAGGCAGGAGAAAAAACACCAGGAACATGCCAGAACATTAAAAGCAATACAATTGCATTTTGAAGGGCAAGGAAGCAGACTTTGTGGCACTGTCTTTCACCTTTCATCTCTCTGGTGGTCACCCAAGGATCTCCTTTGCGATTATAAAGGGTGCCATTTTAAGACCATTTGTGTTGCTTGGAAGAGTTATTTGAACAGTTTCTATGCATTGCTGAGGTAACTTTAATTGGGTTGCTGTTTATGTGATGCAATTAAACTATTGGCCTTCTGATAGCAAACTATCCAAATGAAATAGTCTTGTTTGGGTAAGGGCTGTTAAAATGTAAAGTGGCTTATTGATATACTTCAGGTTTATTGACCTAACCTTCTGAAGTTACCTTTTGTAATGCAGAAAAGTCCCTCTGTGCCTTGTATTCATTTCATAGACTCTTTTTCCCTGGTTTGTCAGGGGGAAGAGATCAGAGTATCCTTTGCTCCTTATTTAGTGAGGGAGTATTTCCCCTGTAATTGTGCATCTCCAAAGAGATTCTGCTCTTTGGTTGAACCATGCCATAGGATTTCAGTTTTGGATTGCAGAGCAAGCTTTCAGCCAACCCTTCTAGGAGGAAGCCCAAGTCAAACATATGGCACCTGACTCTCGCTTTTATGTAAAGAGTTAACAGCAGCTGTGTTTTTTCCATGTATTAGACACGCATAATTAGAATAGCTTCTGATGCCACCTTGCTAATTTATTAACACAGAAGGATTTGTGCATTTACTTGGATGGTCTTAACAGACACAGATTATTTTGTAGTGGTTTTCTGTTTGGAGCTAAGCTCCAGGAATGAGGAATAGAAGGCTGAGACCTGGAAGGTGGCATCATTGTGAAGAAGGTCTGTCCCTTCATAGCCGTGACTGGCAGAGATTAAGACAAGCTAAATGAACTGACCTGTTCCTCCCCGACATCCATGTGCTACTCTGTATTCTCTGAATTTTGATTATTTTTTTTTATCACCACCCTGCAGATGATGTCTGTGGGTCTGAAAGACACTACACAATCCAGTCCACTTTTGACATCTCTCTGCCTGCACCAGGTTCTCCAAGCAGTTCATATCTGTTAGCACTCTGATGGAGAGACTTGTCCTTGAGGTCTTGTCTCTGCTAGAGCTGTTTATTCTTTGTGATTTAACCCTTTTCCTTTCTCAAATCGTTGTGGGTTTTGTTTGTTTGGTTTTGTTTTTTTGTTTTTGTTTCGTGGTGACAGATCGCAGTGGTTTTCTATCCTTCAGATGCTGGGCATTTCTCTGGACCTGGCCAGTCAGTTTGTTTCTTCCCGTCTTCCCTGCCACACCCCAAAACAACATTTCTTGGTAATTCAGGATGCCTTCTGGCTTCCTGATCATGCCTATTCCTTTCCCTGCAGGGCAATGAAAGTTTGTCCTACCCAGCCACTGTGAGCAGACAGGACATAGTTTTAAGTCCCACTCTGAAGAGCTCAATCACAGGAACTATTTTTTTCCCTCCTCCACCTCCAAGCTTTAGCTCAAGCCAGAAGGCAAATTAATCTGATGGCTCTTAAAACAAATTTGTAATTTTTTTATCATATTCTTACCACAACAGTGTTTCAAATCTGTTGTTATCAAAATGTATGGAAGTTTTCCAGTGGAACCAGGCCTGAGGTTAGTGTCTTTTAGAATCCGAAACCAAAATGTAGTACGAGCTAGAAGCACACATCTTCGTAACTGTTTTCTTCCTGGTTTCTTCTCAGACAGTAAGTACTATTGTCCCACATGTGAAAACTTGTATGGCTGTTTTCCTATAGAAAGTCTGGATGTGCAGCAGCTTAGCACTTACTCTGCCCTTTAAATTCATGTTTTATCAAACCATTACTTGTGAATAAAGTAAAAATAGTGTACTTTTACAACGCTAGTTTCCTGCAAAACCACCTGAACTCAAGGCACATCTTCATAGTGACATGTCCAGAGGCCCAAAGTGGTCTCCATGCTGGAAGATTCAGTTGGGAGACTATGGACTATGTGATTAGAAAGACATTTGACTTGAAAACATATCTAATTTTCTCTAAAAGGCTAAACTATGGGATAGCACCCATAGCTTGTTAGAATTATTCATCTCTTATAGTCATCTTTTTGCTTAACCTATGAAAGTATTTAGTGTCTGGAATACATATAATATATACAACGTGGTATTGGGACTCCAGGGAAAGGTACTACTGTTCAAAGAAGAAAGGGAAAGTGGGACATTTTGCTGAAATCAGATGAGGAAGACCAGAACATAAGTTGGTAGAATTGCCACAAGTTTTATCTTGCAAGAATGGCGAAGGTGAGCTCGTGGCATTCTTTTTATCATTTATTTTACGTGTCCGATTATGTTTGCCTTTGCATATATCTATGGTGGGTCTCTGTGGGGAGAGATGAGGCACAGACTGAAAAACATAGTTTTGAATGCCTTTCATACTCCCTTTATACAGGCCTAGCCAGCACTGCCTGTCCGCTTGGGGGTCAGACAGTTGCCTGCAGCAGGAGCAACAGAGGGGCAGTGCAGGACCCGCCACTCAGAAAGGAAGGAATTAAAATAATTTCCATATAACATTTCATACGAGAGTTTGACCATCGCCAAAATGGGATTAATCGATTTTCGACAGCCCTGGAGAATTACACGTGCCTGGGGCCTGACCGGTGTAACCACGGAACCGTGTCAGCACAGTGGAAAGGCCAGAACTTTAATACTCAGACTCAAACAGCTCCGGCTGCGAGCGCCACCATTCCCAGGCGCTCAGCCTGCTCGGAGGCAGGCGCGTGGAGCCTACCCTGTGGGTAACGCTGGACTCCATCAGCGTTCCCCAGCAAAGCACACCCTTAGGAGGGCTTGCCATCGATCGTACAGTCAGAGAGGGGTCTTCCCTGCCCTGGCAGAGAGCCGGAGGGTCAGGCGCTGTGCAGCGGGCCTGCAGGCCCCTGGACCAGGCCCAGGCTGTGGGCTGCGTGCGACCCCGCTGGCTCCCCTGCCAGAGCAGGGCTTTGCGGTATGCGCTTTGGGAGTCCGGGGGCTGTTTGGCACCGGCAGCAAGCTAATGCAAAACACAGTCAAAGCACTTTCATGTGAGCTCCTGAGGAGAGGCCACGGCGGCTTATAAAGAATACACACGGCCTTGGGTTTGTTTACGAGGAGGGAGAAAGGGCTGCTGTGGGAAATGGCCACGTCACTGTTCCTATGGTGTTCTGTACCTTTGTTTATAGGGTAGCGCCAAGTGGCGAGCACAAACACACTCGTGATGGTGCATCTCGGGAACTGCAGAGCCTCCTTTTGATCTTGTTCAAAACCTAAAAGGGAGAGAGTTGTTTAATTTTGTACTACTGTCACTGCTATTCAATTTTTTGAACCTTTTTTTCTGCCACTAATGTTTGCTTCTGTCAGCACTGCTGAGTTTCTAGAGCACATTAGAAACATTAGAGGCCATATCAATGTTTGAAATCCATGCTTGTATGCTCGTGGGTGGATGTTTTACCGCAGAAGCTCTGGGTAGTGTGATCGTAGGTGTATCTGTAGCAACCTCTGTTCTCTGTGATTTTCTCCTCTTCTAACAGTTCATAAGTACTATTCCAGATTCAAATAAAAAGTATTTCTGTTCTTGTTTCATAAGAGCTTAGTACATTGTGTGAGCGCGGGAGTGTAAGAACTGCTGGCTTCGCTATCCATACTTTATGGAATTCATTTACATTTTCAGATTAGTTTTATTCCCTGTAGGTATGTCCTGGACTCCTCTGTAGTAATTATTTTTGATGACTCCACTAACGCCTACTGCTGAAGGCAGAGATGATCTATTTCAGACTCCTCCGCCGAATGAATTTAGCCAACAATCCACTCATGACTCTGGCAGATGTTTCGGCTTTCTTTCTTTCCTTCAGGCCAGTAAAAACTTTATAAATCTTCCCTCTACCATTCCAGAAATGTGAGAACTTTCCCCCTCGACACCTAAAACATCTCACTGACCTTGTCTGAGTAAGCAGAACACGTTTGTAGATACTGCAGACACCTGAGTTTAAATGAACAAAAAAACATTTGCTCTTATAAAAGGTTGATTCAGATTAGACTAGGTTCCACAAAACTGCATTTTTCATAAGAATATTTACTTCTGGTGCTCCTATACCTACAATTCAAAAGCTGATAATTTGATTACTGTACTGTAACAAGTCCAAAAGTTTATATTGGTTGCTTCTGCTGTTTGTATAATAACATGGTGCCTCCTGTCCTTAGTGTGCACACTAGTAGCCATGAAGTCAATAGACTATTTCTGTTGATCTCAGGGGATGTCTATAGAAATGCCAAAGGCCTATAGAAAATGTGTGAGATTTTGCTCCAAAGCAAGCCTGAGGCATGTTCATTGCAATCCTTCCTTTGTCTCCATGACAAGATGCTAACATGCTCCTTGGTCTGCTCTCCCATTGAAGAAGACCAGAGAGTTCAAAGAAGCTACTGCAGACTCCCTTTTCAAAAGTTCTTTAAGGCTTGTCCTGTTTGGTTGGAACTGGAAACCATTCAAATATGTTGATTATTTCCAGGCAAAGAGTGAGGTGAACTGGTTATTGGAGTCCAGCTCTCTCTAGACTAGCGGACACATTATTTTTGGAACTAGGTTTTGCTAAGAAGCCAAAGATTAATTGGTTATGGAGACTAAATTATCCTTTCACTTTATAATTTATTAGAAAACATCATGGTGTTGTAACCAGAGGCTGTTAGAAGCCTTCATGAAGATGAATAATTATGACATGATGAGACATGGCTGAGGAGGAATTTCTGAAATTGCTCTAATGCGAATAAATAAAATAGAGATTAGTATTCTAGGAAAAATATGTAAGCTCAAAAAACTGCAAATGAAGACTGGCATAAGCTTTTTTTTTTTCCTATTTATTGAGAAGTTGTTGGAGTTTTTCCAAAGCAGTAGCGTAAGGGGTTTTTTGTATCATATTAGCTGTGTGCTAATTGTACCTTTATGACAACCATTAAAAAAGAAAATTCCTGTCAGGGTAATTCTCTCTTTCTGTTGTCTTCATAAAGTGGTGAGATGGTGATCTCTCTCTTGTCACCCTTATCTCAGTAACATTATTTTTCTTCTGCTCCTTAATAAGCCTGCAAGTTGTTTACGTAGAATTTGCAATATTTGACTCCGAGAATTTGTGTTGTACTTCTTGGATGTCTTAGTATCTCACGCCTACCTGGGTATTTTGTGCTTTCTGTGCATGCTCTGCAACCATAAATCCCAAAGGTTGTATCAATTAAAGGTTAACGTTAGTGGACCTATGGGATGGATTCACTCAGGTTCTGTGCTGTGCTAATTGAGGAACAGCCATTAGTGGAAAGCTCACAGAAATGAGAAAGGTGAGGAACACTTTTTCCAAAAAAACCCACTTCACAACAAAAAAGGAAGAATAACTTGGTTAGAACTGTAGAGTTTGCTCTTCCCTGCAGCCACAATAGTAAAACTTAATCAAAATAAAAAATTACCCCCCCACACCTTTTCTCCTTTTACCCTCTTTGAAAGAAACGGTTTAGGCCTGTGACTTTGCTACAGGTTTACTGATAATTCGTGTACACCAAAGTAACATCTAGCTGGAGATGTCTGGGATCTGACTTTTGGATGGATTGAGTACCTGGAACTCAAGTTTTAGTTTGCAGCAAGTATGGGAAATCCCTGCTCCTGAACAGGAGGTAGTCTAAGTCAGGAGCTTTGAAAACCAGCATTATTGTCCCAGCAATGATGAAAACAGTAGTAATTCAGGGGACAGATGGAATGAGAGTGCCATTTGCTTCTACAGTGCCAAAAGATGGAAATAATTATTGCTAACATGCAAACAAAACTATAATTGGATCAAATAGCTGTGTGTGCTTATTGCCCCATAGCACCTATTTCATTATTAAAATTGCTGTGAGCATTGTGTTTAAACTATCATCAATCCTCTGTTCAGCCTAAAAGCAGACAACCAAAGCTGTGATGGTCTCTTGTGTCTTGTAAGACACATTCTGCAGGACACTATGTCCACTGGGGGACACCTGGGCAGCTAATAACCTCCAAATTATCTACTCTCAGCCATCTATCCCCATGTCATGATTGCCTTAAGTTACCTCTTCAGCAACAGCATGACCACTTCCACCTGTAGCAGGTTTTCCTAGGAATGACTTTCTGAACTTGAACAGTTTGATCCCATGTTGGATTAATGGGAGTTTTATCTCTGACACCTGTGAGGCAGAGTTGAGGTTTTGATGCTGTATGAGAAACAGCAGCCTAGCTGTACTGATCATCCTGGGCTTTTTGGAACAATTACCTATAGAAGTCATGGGTGCCCTGAATGCAGAGGTGCATAACATGAAAAGGTTCTGCTTCTTTGCATCTACTCTGCTGAGAAGACAACTTCTTTAACCATTTCATAATTAGAAAAAAGGTGTTTACCGGCACTAGAAACATGGCCAAAGCTTTAATAGCTACTCAGGTTTTAGGCCGAGTGTTTGTGAATCACCTAAGCTTCTACAATTTTTTTTGTGTCTGTCTGGCATAAGTAGCTAGTATTATTCTAACATTAATATTGTTACTGTAATCCTGTATTATTTGTCCATGTTTTACACAGTCCTGTTCTGCTCCCTAAGGTTTAGACTTTGGCTAGTGTTACATTTTCATCAGTGAGGGATGGCTTGTGCATCTGGGTTTTACATTGGGAACACACACTCTCGTTCATGTGAAACTCATTCAGAAAATTCACTGACCTGTTTTTCAAAAGTGGGACAGTGTATTTTTATATCAGTGGAGTGCCAAAGGATTTAAGTTCATATGTCCTTGTTTCTGGTTGCTGGAAAAGATATTAATACAGCGCACATGTGAAATTCTGTCTGTGTAATGAAGAAAATACTTGGACTACACTGTTTTCACTGTAAACTACTAAACTTGCAAATACCACGTTGGATGAGAGATAAGCCAAGGTGATGAAGTATAGGCAAGATGAGGAAGCACAGAGATGGTAAACACGTTATCTTCTTTTAAAGGAAATGTGGTGTAAGGATAGAGAGTCTTGTCTTCTTTTATTTTGGTAAGAATAAGCTTAGGTTTTTCTAAGACAGGTGGCAAATTCACCAGGGAAAACATCCGCAAGAGAGCAGAGGTAGGCCAAAGTATTTAACAAAAGCCTCATTATCTATTGTTCTGTATGGTAGATAACTAAATACTGGCCCTCTTGAAGTCAGTGGCAAAACAGTTTTTTTTCAATGGCCCAGGAGTTTATCCCAGGTGTTTTGCTACCATAGTGATGGTCTTATCCACATATGTAGAGAGCAGTTTGGTTTAAATTAAGAACTGCTGTTGTCAGACAGTACTTTTGGAACCAAAGGACAGTTATAGATAAATGAATTAAATGTAATTATTATAATTAAGCAAAATGGTTTCTTAGTACACTTTCTAGATGTAGTCTAACACTTGACAGGATACTGCAGGCATCATTGCAATACTTACAAATCACAGTAAATACAGCAGAAAGTAAGTTTTATCCTCAGGAATTCATGTCGCCTGAGAACATAGAGCTCAATCAGTACATCAATAGAAACCAAACTAAAGGTGTAAATTCACATACCTATACCAACTGGGAGTAGGGTAAATGCTGAATAAACACACTGTTAGTACAGTCCATTTGTTATAAAGCTATGCCAGGTATCATCCATGGTAGATTTTCCTGTAGTTTCCTTCACAAAGAGACTGCCTGCAAAAGGGAAATGTTTGTTTCAACTTCCTTTATATTGCCTCTGTTCTCATTTCTTTGTGTGTCAATTTGACAAGTACTAGTGATCTGCATTTGTCTTTTTTTTTTACTACTTTTCAAAACAAGGATGTCCTGAACTAATTCATGCTCTTCATTTGGAACATTGGTGGCTGGCACTGACAGAAAATCAAGGAAGCAGGGAAAATTTGAGGGCTACTGATGTCTCTGATAAGTTTCTAGCAATGCCTTTCATGTTTTTGTGATATTTGAGACTTTTAGATCTTTATTAATGTCCTTTATTGATAACTTGCAAATACAAAGTCTTAATAATATATCTAGGCTACATTCAAGTTCGTCCTCACTTAAAAGCAGTTAAAGAAAACAGGACATGACAGGGCTCTCGTTCCTTCCTGACTCAACCATGCAGAACACTAGGACTGTTACCCTAAAATGATCAAGTCATCTCATGCTTCTGGCACTGCTCCTTTTTCTCCAGTTGTTTATAACATTGGTTTCAGCATGAATTGTTGTCCTGTCCCTGCTGCGATTTATCACAGTAGATGGAAAAGAGTCTGGGATACTTCAAATGTGTAAAGAAATTCAGTGGGGGCCTGGGAAGACGGAAGAGAGAGAGGAAATAATTCAGAAAATATTTTGGATTTCATCGTCAGTTTCAAAACACAAATCTAGTTTTAGTGTAGATCTTCATTGATTTGAAAATAGGGATGATAAACCAGGTAAGTCTAGTGAAAACTTTAAATCAGAATGAAAATTTTAGTTTAGTTTTGAGATGACCATTTAGAGTAATATATTTTAAGCTATTATATTATTTCAGATTTTATTTTCATGTCTAGCTCTCATTAACAATACGTAATACAGCATCAGCATCAACTTGTAAAGCCTTTGGAAACTGGAATTTGCACTGGTGTTCAGTTCAGTGCATGCAAGCTACAGACTCTTCTTTTGCATCTCATTTGTTTTTACTACAGTCATAGGCATAAACTGGGAAATTATTTTTTGGAGGTGCAGTTTTTGTGAGGCAAATGACTTATTGACAGATCTGATGCCATATGAGTTTGATTCATAGGGACCTTGCACATGCCACTTCTGGCTTTCCATTGCAGTTACCAGGAACTGATTTTCAATTCTCAGTTGCTTTTTGAGACAAAGGTAGTTATATTTGTTTCAATTTTAGACTATACCTGAGGTGTTTATAGCTTTGAATGTGTTTCACCGCATCAGCTGTGAAGTCACTTAAATGGCAACAGTGCTAGGAAGCATAGAGGACTGCCAGGCAAAAATAAAAGAATCATTTGAAAGATCAATAGAGTTTTTTAAGCTCAAAAGCATCTATTTAATTCAAACCACACAATGTGTGATTGTGATATCATTAAAACAAATATTCCAAATGAGCCATCCCTCACCCTCCATATCAAAGGGCTGACATCATTTCTGCATAGTGTATTGATAGTTTGCGGTATTCGGTACAAAGGTCAGACAAGTAATCAGGGAAAGCAAGCTGTGTTCCAAAACGCCACACCAAGTCCCAGCATGAGCTTTTTATTTTCTTTTAATATAAGATCATAAGAAGTGAACTTTTAATCTGTTTTGTCCACCTGTGTTTACTGTAGCTAGGGGCCCTATTGCTTTCCTATTGCTATTTTATTTATTTAAAGGCAAAATGAGAGAAGAAAAGAGAATATGGGAAAAGTCCTAATAAGGCAGATTGGGCAAAAGGAGTCTGTACATTGCTGTCCCACACTGTGGTAGCTTCCAAGGAGAATGATGGTTGTTTGCCTGGCTAATTTTATACTGTGCTTCTCACTTTAGGGTATGGCTCCTACAGCGTTGGCCTCATACTCTACATACTGTAGATGTTGTGGAAAATGGCATTTGCATTGAAGTCAGTGACAGTTGAGTGCAGACACTGCATAATATAAACACAAGCATTGCTTTCATTGTCTTTGCCTTCCTCTATTATGTATGCTAAACTTTTGCTATTGTTGTTTTTTGCTCACAGAGATACTGGGAATATTGTTGGAAATTCTGTCTTCCAGATCTTTGAAGGAAGGACAAGGAATCAGTTTTTTATTTTTATGTTTTTAATAGTGGAAGAATAACAAGTCACTACTCTGAAACTTGTTCCACTATGAAAATAGCCCTGCAGAGAACATAGCATGGCTTTGTTTTGCCATTCCACAGAAAAAATCAATAAGCTGATGAGCAAAGGGAAAGGCATGTTGACAAAAAAGGGGGGTTTCTTCTTACACATGCTTATGCTTAAGAAAAAATTGGGTAAGATAGGTGTCTTTTGTTGAGGTATGTCCTAAAATACACCATTTACTGAACAATAAATAACAGTTGAGATAAATGCTGTCTGCTTTTTTTCACAGTAGCAGCAGAATGCATCTGACACTGCTTGTAGTACTATTTGCAAAGAAGTGTATGCAAATTCAGGCTCGTACTGCCTGCCAGATACAGAAAGTTTTCTTTATGGTGGGGTAAATTAGTTTCCATTTTTATGTAAATTTTTCTGCTTATTGGTTGTAGAGATCTTCTGTTGTATTTGGAGGCACTGCCTCTTAAGCCCTGGAGAGGCTTTGCATTATTTCCAGAAATCCCACTGAGATACGTGGGCGTGTATAAAGCAGTCAGAGACATAAATTAATGCCATTTCTTTTTGTCTTCTCTCTTTTTCTTCATTGATTCAAGAAACAATGGGGAAAAGAGATCCTGGCATCTTTAATTGCACTAGTATATTTCTCAGACCACTGTTGTTCATGCATCTTTGTATGTAAATGTGTTCATCATTGTGTATACCAGCCACGAAAACTCCAGCAGAGCCATCTCAGATTGCTCTGTTGTGATACAGACCATCACAGAAAGATGAAGGAGAGCTGCTGTGTTCAACATAGAATGAGTAGCTCACTGTTGGAATATTGTATTTTAGGAAGGTGGTAGAAGAGAGCAGAGGGAAAGAGGAGAGGAATAGAAAGTCTGGCTTTAAAAAGTCCATCTGCAGGATTGCCTCTTTCATAGCTCATCTGCTGGAATACTGTCCTGGGATGCGAGTTCATGTTTCTAGTCCTACCAAAGGGGTTTGAGTCCCACCTTCTCAGAGATGCCATCCCCTCCTAATGGTTCAGAGATGAGAGTCCTTCCCAGCCTGTAGCAGATTCCTGGGTCCTGCATGCTGGAACTGCCCCATCAGCGAGAGGGACCTCAGCCTTTGCCCTCTCCCGTGGGAAGCGGGACTGTCATGTTCCAGTTGCACTTCTTACTTTGGATAGAGTATAGACCAAAAATTCAGATAACCATATACATCTGCGGTCTGAGCATTTTCTTGAAAGTTAGAAATACTTGTTCAAGTTGTCTCAAGCAGAGGAGGGAACGAGACTGAGGTTTTCAGTATCCAGGAGGAGGGTTTGCATCCTCAAGTCAGTGGGGGAAAGAAGTTAACGCGCAGTATAGCACGCTCCGGTGATTTTCGCTGTCTAGTTTGCAGCTAGGTAAGTGTTGAATGGGAGACTTGGAAGGGGAATCGAGAGTAGTTTATTCCTCCATGCCTTTACCATGTGAAAGCATTTATTTGGTATCATACCTCTTCCCAACCTCTAATTTAATAAAGCTTGTGGGTTTATAATTATCTTTGAGACTTTTAGCCTATGCTCATTCTGACTGAAATGTTTCAATAGTCCCCAAAATATTTGGGAGTAGGAAATGTGATTAAGGAAGCCTTGCTTTCTGAGAAAACCAAGAACATCTCCTACTTTTGTTTCTGTAACTCTCTTGTTATTTTTTACAAGCCTTTAGCATTTTCTGGAAAAAAAGTATTCCTGTGGCTCTGCTGTCCATAGAATTTTAAAAAATATCCTTTCTTATTTTTAGAAGCTATCCATAGAATAGCTCATATAGTATTCGAACTCCTGAGTAGTATCACAGGGTTGATTGTTTCAGTGTGACACAGAATTCCTCAGCTTTATTTGCATCATTTTTTTGTGACAGGCTTCCAACAAATGCATGACACTCAGGTATGTCATTCCTGAAATTTATATGCTCACTGCATTTTGGTAGAGATCTACTCTTTTTTTCCTTGTCTGTTATTAGTGAATAAACAAATTTTATTTCCTTAAACATGTTTTACCACAACTACAATTCTAGCATAATTTGTATTGCTGAAAACTGCATAAGTGATTGGCAGATTATATGGGAAACCACTCATACCATCCATCCCTCTGTTGAATGCCTTTGGCTTCAGTAGAGGTGCTCTATGTAGACAGGTTCCATGGAATCTGATTTGGTGTTGGTATTTTGATTTCTAAAAGAAATTGAATGCTGGAAGATGTATAATATGTATAGCATTAAATAACACCTAAATGACCTAATGTATGTAATATACAATGTAATTAAAATGCTAACTGATAGCTTACCATTCTATGCACTATTTTTTTTATTCTTACTTGCAGTTTTTCTTAGGATAAGATGTCCCTTTGAAAGGTGTATTTTTAATCCCTTCACAACTTTTTTCAAAATATGAGTTTGTTTTTAATATAAGAATAGATATAGAAACCATCTGTCAGTTGGTTCCGTTATATAAGCTATGGTTTTTTTTAAATCTTTTTTTTTGGCAAAAAGCGTGGTCCACTTCACACCTTATCGCTCTCCTTTTTATTGACATTATTGGTATAAATTTATATTTTTCCTGCAATTTAAACTCATTATTTCCCCCAGGCCATATTGTTTGGGCATTTGATGGGGTTTTTTAGACTGAACCTTGCGTGCTATAGTCGGGATAGCAGACTCTCCACCATCCCACAGAAACTGGCCCAGTATATGTGGGTGACCTTAGTATTCATTTCCTTATTACATATTCCCTCTTCTGAATTCTTTTCTGTTTTTTGCTGCCATCTATTTTTCATTGGTTCTTCTCTCATTAGTAAACATAAAGGATACCATAAAACGGTCAAACTGAACTTTTGATCCCCCTTTTTTTTTTAATGAAGCCAAAATTAGGCAAAATGAATTTGTCCATCCTTAACTGAAAACCTCTTTTTCATACACACATTAATAGCACTGGAACCAAAAATAGGTTGGAGAGAGTTTTAATCTGTAAAATGCATTATCAAGTGAAAAAGCACCATGAAATGTGGAAATAAACAGAGAAGCAAGAGGAGTTTCTTGTTGTTTTGTTTTTGGTAACTGTAGAATTGGCAGAGCCCAGAAAGACCATAAAGACTTTGCTGTGTACTTCAATCCAGTTTTAGAGCCAGAAGGTTACAAGCAAATTCATTCTCAATATACAGCCTCTGGAACAATGACCATAACATTCAATTAGTCAGATGTGACCAAAATGTCAAGACGCTCATAAAGAAATCATTCACTCGTCTGGGTTATTATAGCATGAGATTTTTTTGAGTCCAATAAATATAGGGCATGGAAGGAAATGACTTATTTATAGTTACCTTCTTATTTCGTAGTGTTAGTGTTCACCATCACTCCCGTACAGCTGCAGAGCTCCTTAGGTAGAAAATACGTAGAAATCACATGACCCAGGTCGTCATACTTGCTATGAAAAAGAAACTCAAAAGGGTTGGATCCAAAACAAGATCCAAAACCAGCTCTGGTGCTCTGCACTCTATGTTTAATATGTTACCATTACTTCTTTTGGACGTAACATTGAAATCCATTTAAGCACAAATGTAGTTACTGGAAACTCACAAAAACATCAGCTTAAGAAGTCCCACACTGGTTGACCATCCTGTTGACCTGTCTCGGACAATGGCCAGTACCAACAGCTTAGGGAAAGAGCTTAAGAAACAGAGCAATGATCCGTTCCTCTTTCCTTTCTTCTAGCAATCAGTGCTGCAGGCATTTCCTCCCCTTGATATTACATTAGGGCCATTGTTTAGTTATCCTTGATAGACCTTTCTGCCATTGACTTGCCTAATCCCATTTTGAACCTGTTAATACTTTTCACATCCAAACTTAATTTAGCAGTGAGTCATACAGCCTAATTTTTTGTTGTGTGGAAAAGTATTCCCTTTGTTTTTATCTGTTTTTAAACCTGCCATTGGATAAATTAATTTGTTTGTATGGTGAGAAATAATGAACAACTGTTCCTTATTCATTTTCTCTGTCCTAGTTATGATTTTATAAACCTCCTCTCCCCACGCACACAAGTCATTGGAGCTGAAGAAAGCTGGCCTGCCTTAGCTTTTCCATGGGCAGATGCTAAGCCATACTTGCAGTCATCCTTGTCGTCGTGTCCGTCCCCCCCCCCCCCCTCCCCCCCCCCCAGTTCTACTGGGCCTTTGGAGGGAGTGTCATCAGAATTATACCAACACACTTGTCAGATGTGAAAAATAGGCAAGAACTGAAGGACTCTGGGACATAAAATATTAGGTTTTGAGGCTTGTCTATAGATTTAGTGAGTAACTGTTTGGGGAATTTGGATGGGTTTATCTTGAATAGAAGTGGGGTTTTTCCCTCTCTCATTCTAAATGAGTTCAAGCTGCTTTGCATTTGGACTAAGCAAGCTAGAAAAAGTCACACTTGCTCCAGAATAGGAATATCCACTCATAGGGGCAATCTGAAGCAGCTATCCATTTGAAATTGTCTCCCTATCCTGTTATATATCAGTTTTCATCCATCAACAAACCCTCAATCTCAGACCTTTCTACATTTCTTTCACGGGAGCACTGTGTGGATTAATTAGTGCACACTGTGGGTTGAAATTAATCAGTCCCAAAATTTAATTACCCTCAACACCAGTTGCTCCTTATCCACACATTGTGCACACTATAATTGTCCATTCCTCTGGGATACACCACTTCTCATATGGGCTGCACATGTTTCATAAATTAAAATGTGTTGGAGGTTCTCCTTATTCTGGGAAATTTGTGTGGTCTGCAAACCACAAACACAAGTAGGAGTTCAAAAGGCTTCAGCAGAACACAGCCTGCTCTAGCAGAGTAGATACACAGGTCAATAAACATCTAAGTAAGGTACCTAAGTTGATGCTAACTACTGTGTGTACTATTTAGACACAGTTAAGAGATGAATTGCCTTCTAGAGTAGCCTCACTCTGTTGAAGCATGAATATTCTCCACAGTTTTAACTCAGTAGCAGACAACCATTTTCCATTCAGTCCTGCACAACTTTGTAACAAAACATAAACAAGAAAAATGTCAAATCCCACAGGTCTTTCTAGAAATTGACACTTATGGGATAACACTGTATCATTGGAATCAAAACGGTCGTTGAACCATATATATTTCTTAAGCTCAATGTCTAGTGCACGTTTTCAGTTCACTTGAATGTTTTCTTCCACAGCCTTGATGGATTTGACTTTTGACTGGTAAGAGCTACAGACCCTACAATATAACCTACTGGAGCTCTTACTAGGTCCAAGGTATTGGGAAAATAAGAGAGATTTAGTGGACAATGAGCCAGGGGGGCCTCAAGGGGCCTCGATTTGGGTTCTGAAATTGCTGTTGACTTGTAGTGTAGACATGGTCATTTTTTACTTCTGATTTTATCTGGCTTGCTCAGCTGTAAAGTATTTGCAGAAAACAATTTTTGTTACGTATTTGTAGCCTAGCACAATGCAGTCCTCCCTCTCTCTTGGATGTCTGCTAGTCAGATTCCCTGCTGCAAACCAAATATCACAGGGATTTCCTAAGCTTGCCTGCGGGACATTTTTACGCACTTTGTAATTTCATGGGATTAGTACAATCGAACTGTTAGCTGAAGTCACCAGCAAGTGTCCTTTTTAGCAGCTGAGGTGAGCGACTCCAGGAGCCCTTACTCTTTGACTCTTGTCATGATATTACTTACTGAGCAGTGGTTCCTTGTGCAGCTGCGCAACCTAATGGCTCACAGCTGCCAAGATGGAAGAGTCTTGCCCTTGCCCATGGACCTGCCACCCTGTGCCTTCCTATTCATTCATTTCCATGCTGTGTGGAGGCTAACCCACTAGCCCAGCAGGAAATTACTCAGCAGGAGAGATGGGCAATTTTCTACCAGGTTAGGGCAGTGTTCAGAAGAGTCCAGATGTCCATTGTGTAGCATGGGAGCAGGGCAGCAGAGAAGAGAGGCTGGGCAGGGTGAGACTTCCTTTGTTGAACTCTTTGTAGGACACTAGATTTGCTTGGTTGCCCATGGAACTACAGCTTAATAAACTATTAAATTGTCCCCAGTTATGTCTTGTGGAACTGGAGCCTAGAAGCTTCTAAATCTCTAGGCTGCCCTGATTTCTGTCTGAATTCTTGCAGTCTGTCCACTTTCTGCTTTTACTAGAGGCTTTACTTCAAATATTCTGTCCCCAATAGATCCCTATTAACAGTGACACAGAGCAGTAATCGTATTTCACTGATGGAGTGATAAGTGTCTTCTGTAGGTAGGGAGCAGTCTATTTTGGTATTCTAGGATGCTGATCTTTGCTTTATCAACAGACTTTGTTTTGCATAACTGCATACCATGTGACAAAGTTGCACTAATGGCCAGTTTTAACTTTACTGCTGGGGATTTCAACCTTGCTTCTACAAGAGGAAAGGTCTTAGGTTTTTTCATCACTATCTCTGTTGAAAATAAACGTTCGAGCATGCCTACAAATACTTACTGTTCCATAACCCAATGAGATCTTCCAACAAATACAGAAAGCTGACTGCAGTACTGACACCATGCAGATCTGTGTCCCTGTTTGTTTTTCTTGGTAAACCAGGAGTTTTGTTACAATAGGATGCGTATTTTGGCTTTTGGAATACAGCAAAGAGCACAGGAAATCATATGTGCTGACAAAAGGATTCTGAAGTTTTGTTATGAGGAAATAATTTCAGAGCCTCCACTAGGAAAACTCCACCCATCTTGATATACGGTGTTTTAGCCACTATCTATTAAATAAGAATGTCTTAAATGTTTTGAAGACTATGCATGTTTTCTTTTAGAATAATGTTTTACTTTTTATTTTCAACCCTTGCTTATATGCAAAATTGCATGGATTTAACTAAATTAAAACCACTTCTGTAAATGTTTCTGAAAAAAAGAACTATTGTACTTTGCTGTTGAGTTCTGTGTTTTTTCAACATAGACAAGTCTTCTTGCACTATGTAACAGAAACACTGCTATTAACTGAAGCTTCAAAGGGATGATAATGATTTCCATAGCATATAGCATGTGGGTCCCTCCCTGTAGCATCTTCTAATAAGGAGACGGTCTTTCTCAAACAGGCTTAACATATGGTTCTTATTAATCTGTTTTTCTTGAAGTGATTTAAAGATGAAGGACAAAGAGCTGCCAAGCACAGTGGAACAGAAGATTCGCTCTCGTGGGTGAGGGATAGTCAGGAAGGCTGCTGTCTGAGGGCTGGGATTTCCCATCCGTGCTGCATACACTTGGCTGGGCCACTGAGCATTGTTTCAAGTGATATGTTGTGCTGGCTTCCTTGCAAGGTGGGGTTTTTTTCTATATCCCATTTACAGTACAGGCTCTTCTCAGGGTATTGAGTACAAGCTCACTGTGGCTTCCATGAATACAGGGGAAATTCCTGGCGTGTGCCGGGAACAAGAAAGTTGAAGACCCCCTCAGTGACTGAAAATGGGACTGAGCCCTTGGTGCAGGCACGTGAGCTGTGAATCTGAGAGTCAAACTTACCGTCTCCCTTACCTCCCACTGCGGGGAAAAAATGCTGCTCTCTTGGTCTTCTGCCTGGTCTTTTCTCTAGGTCAGTGTGCATCTCGTGCAGTTTTGTCATTATACTGTAAAAGTATGGAGAGATCTCTTTAACTTGATTAGCAAGGAAAACATCTGATACGGAGCTGTTGTTCCTTGAAGTTTTCCTTATTTTGGAGCATCTGATTTAGCAAGGAAACTGTGCCAATGAAGGCACCACTTCTAATGTTAGATGTTAAGAAAAAAATAAAAAGAAAGAGAGTATCAAGTGGTTTGGGGCTGAAGCTTCTAGGGAAGGAGTAATAAGAGTGTTATTTAGCTTCATTTAGCTAATCTGCTGTTGTTACAACATTGATTTTGACTCTTTACTTTTGGTGTATTCTTTGCTGTACTCTGAGGAGAGAAACCTGTGGGACAGAAATGAGGAAGACAGTAGAATAATGGACAAACAGTCTAAAACCTTTGTCTGTTCATTCAAAGGACATCATTGATTCTTTAATCTCACCTCTAGCCATCCTCTCTCTCTGTCCTCACATGTCACGCAAACTCTCAGGGGTTACATCTGTCATCTGATTTTGGGTTGTTGTTCTCCTGGGACAAGGAGGTCAAATATATAAAATATAATAAATTCATCAATGTAATGGTTGACTGGTGAAGTTCAATTTATTAATAAAAATTATTAAAACTATAAACACTCTCCTTATTTTAGGAATGACACTTCCATGGAACACCGAAGACTCCTTACATAAATGTGGGGCTGCCGCTTGACTTGTTTCCTCCTTCCAGATTTCCTTTTTGACCACAGCAGGAAGATGGTGGTTGTGACAAAAGGAAGAGGAAACAGAGAAGCACAGTTAGTAACAGTAAGTTTTCTCATGTTTAGAAATAGCCTTAGTGTGCAAAAACAATTGTCAGCAGCTTTCACTGATTTCAGTAATGGGATTTGTTTTCTCAAACCTGACCACCCCCTGTCCATCAGTCTTTTCACATGCATCAGTCATGAGTCTGAGTCTCTCAGCATCCCCACACCGAGCTGTCATTAATCATTCTGCACTTTGAAAACTGCTTATGGCTCTCTATGGTGTGCAGAGCTTAAGCAGCGGGGACCAGCTCTGTTTGAGTTCAGTCCATCATAAGTACACTAAAGGTTTTTACTGCTGTGTATAAGAGGAAAGATAAGAAATGTAAGTTCTCCCAAAATGTTTGCAGTGAACTGCTGTCAGCCGTTCCAGAGAGATAAGAGAGAACCAAGTCTGATGTCCACTTTCCAGAAGAGGTATGTATAGCATTGTCTGGTTTCTGAAGTCAGATGCAACTTTTGTCACAAATTCCATGCCTTATAACAGCAATATTAGATAGTATGCAAGCTCATCAGTGGGGAACCAGGGTAGTTCTGGGGTTAAAACACATACCTGGGAGCCAAGAGACCAGTGCTCAAATTCCAGCCTGGCTATTATAAACTCATTACACTATGAAATTCAAAGTTACAATTTTCTGTCATTAAATCTCTTCTATGGGTGGTGAAAGCTGAACAGCAGTGAAGACTCAAACCATTGTGTCACATAGTGAACCATGCTATGTGGGGGTAAAGTCAGACAATGGAATAGTAAACACATCCAAATCCCATCTATGTTACAGTGTCTGCCAGTGGGACTGCAACTACACCATGGGATCCTGAATTGCAAGTCCTCTTAAAGGAGCCTCCTAAGGAACGGTACCTTTTTTTTTTCACTTATTTTGTTACATCAGTCCAAAATACCATAATGTGAGTCCAGATCAGTTATGCTTTTTCTAATCCACTGTGTTTTATAGGATAGTGCTAAAAAATCTAGCATTTTTTGTTACATTCGTATCAGAATGACCATCCTCCTCCTTCATTTGGATGCATGAGTGTAATGGTTTGTGTCTATTCATATTTTTGCTATTTTTGTTGGTGGAAGAATGGTTCTGCTTTGCACAGTTCTGTCCTGCATGAGCAACCATCCACAACTATGCTATGGTCACCATGTGTAAAATAGCAGAAACCAACAGCTTCTTTCACACTCAAATGTAAAGTAGAGGTAAAAGGAAAGGTTTAGTTGCATTGACCTTTGCTGCTTCAGCTGTCTGCACTAATGGGGGTAAGGTGCTTGAGTGCATCTGCTTTTGTTTTAGTGAATTGCATCTTCCTGTCTCTCTTTGGTATTGGGGACTGGGTGGAAGGTTTGCTTTGTCTGCAGGGATTCTCTTTGCTTTCACCTGTAACCAGAAGACTGACATACCACACTGTAGGTCTTGATGAGAGCTGTCTTCCATCAGCGCAGCAGACCCCAGGGAGATGTAGAGTGCCTGAGTGTCAGGTGGGAGAGAGGTGGGAGGGGTTATATCCAACCTAACCTGGTCTGGTTTAAAGTTTTCGACATGCTGTAACTTTGATTAATGAGCTGTTCTGCCCCAAATATTTCTTGGATGTCTACATTACCATTTTCAATTGTGCTAACTCAAACAAACCAGCAATCAATTAACTAGAATTACAGTATGACCAAAACTGTAGGCTAAACAAAGCCATCATGAAGAAACTGGCTTTCAGCCCAGTATCTGCTGATGATGGGATATGAAATAGCCTATTGATTCTGCAGCTCTTGAATTCTTGTACAAAAGTAGAAACAATGCTATTTGCCTTTTCAATAGGAAAAAAAAAAAATCCCATTTTATTCACTATCGCCACTTAGAAAAGCCAAAGTACATTACCGAGCCAATTTTTAGGAGGTTGTACAGAAAGAAGGTACTTTCAGCACATTAAGAAAACCTCAGGTTAGAGTTATACAAACTTTGAGCAATCATAAAAGAAAGGCAAGAGCACTAAATTTTAAACTATATTTGTATGTCCACCTGTCAAAGACGTTGCACAAACTTTTTGTGATATTTCCAGGCTTCCAGGCTTCCAGCACTTCATGTAGAAAGCCATTTGAAAAGATAAAACATCTCTGTCAAGTTTCTCTGCTGGTGACTGGCAGTTTATTGCTAGTACTGTGATATTTAGTGGTTTAGGACAGAGTCCTAAAATGTATGAGGATCTCGCTTTGACTTAAAAGTTTCTAGTGTTCATGGTTTGGAGGAAAAATTTGGAAACTTGGAACAAATACACACAAATGATTTAAACAAGAAGACAAGCAACAGCAATTGAAACCATCATTTTCAAAAAGCTTTTCATTCTAATTAATACTCTGTTCTGGAGGAGCAGTTTCGTGGTTTTTTAATACGTGAGGGTTGCTAATACAAAAAGCGTGCAGTAATTGTAAAAGCAACAACCAGTCCAGCCGCATTCCCTGTGCAGAAACTGAGAGGGACAACAAGCCATAAATAGTGGTGTCACCGCCCCCCTTTGCCTCAGTTAAGGAGTATTATTATTCTAAACACAAAACAAACTATTTCTTAGGCTCCAACTGAAAGTTTCAAAGCCTCATAAATCTGCCAGGTCAAAGCCAATTTTCAATGGAATTTTGGAAGGAACTTCTTTTCTTTAGAGAAATATCCAGGGCTAATTTTAATTTCCTTTTATTATTTGCTTTAGCAGCATTGTCCAAAACCAAAGTGTTCTTCAAATGGAAGAATATGAATTTTCCTCTGACTAACCTCATTCTGTATAAGCCTGTAATTTAGCACTAGCAGCACGTCTACAGTGAGTATATATCCCCCTTTAGCCTGGAGTTGCTGAGAACTGTCTTCAGGCAGAGATTGACTTAACGAGCGACTGCACATCGATTACTCATGGGCTTTATGTAGACCAGTGCTGCCTAAGCCATCATCTGTAAGATCTCAGCCAAGGCAGGTACACAACCTGCATGGAGATGAGTCCTGGAAGGGGTCATGCTGGGTGGCAAATGGGCAGGATGCAGCACATGACCATCGCCCGTGCTGCATGGCGCCCAGTGGCCCAGATGATTCGGTGCCACAAAACAAAAGCAGAGCTCCATGCAAAGTCTGTGTAGAGCAGGGAGGGGCTCGTGTGATAAAAGGTTTGGAAACCGCTGCCACTGAGGAGAGTTGCTGGCTCCAAAATATGAAGAGGAAGGTTTTTATTGCTTGTTTTAATAAAAAAGAAAGTACTTCCATGAGGGCTCAGCAGGCAGCTGAGGCAATATTCAGGAACGTCTGCTCAAAAGGAAGGATGTGTGTACGCGTTCTCTCTGATTGCCCTTTTGAGAGTATTTTTTTTGTGTGCTACATTTTCTGCTTTGGAGTATCTTTCTAGGTGGAAAGGACAGCCTTCCAGAAAGCGATATGGGGCAGATTAGAAATGATGGTCTTTCCTCCCTTTTCTTAGCCTGTTTTTCTTCCATCAGTACCTTCCTGCTATAATACTTAAGTGTCTTCCTTCGTGCATTAAGTGTGTTCTACATGGAAAACCTGCTTGCAGCCAAGCCTGCTTGCGGCACGGTGTTTTCGAGAGTCAGTATTTTATTTTTATAATATGTGGTGCTATATGTTTACTAATATGCAAAAGAAACAAGATAGGTAATGTAAGATAAAGTCTGAGGTCTCTTTCTTTCTGGGGTCGTTTGTTCCATTTTCTTGTTACTTCTGAAAATGAAGTAACAACTCTTTTCCAGTTGTTAAATCTTTTTCCCCAGACAGGAACAACTGACTTTAACAAGCATTTGGCTTAATTTGTTTTGTGGAAGCATATAATAGGCCCATAGAATCAGTCTGTCAAAACACATGGTCCTGGGCCTAAAGAAAGGCTGCATAAAAGTGGGGGGTGGGTAAGGAAAAGAAAAAAGGTAGAAAAAAAGACTACTTTACATAGTTCAAGTGATTAAGGTAGAAAAGACAAATATTCTGCCCCTAATGTGGATTTAAATAAAGATGTTCCTCTGCTTGTTAACTGCTGTCAAAAGGGACCCCATTCTGAGAAGCATGCTGAAAAAGTTTTTTGTCTACCATGCGCATCAGCTGTATGGCAGACGAAGAAAGATCACTGTGACTCCCTTGCTTTTATACAAAGAAGCAAATAACGGTGTCTGCATCTATATGTATTGCTTTCTAGTGAATCAGTTTATGTCATACCAGTCCATAAGATTCAGAAAAATAATTGTAATATCTGTTGGCCATAACAACATGTTTTAGTTAAAACAGACCCTTCACTCTGCAGGTAAAAAACAAATTTGCAGGCTTGCCAGTCTTGTTTAGCTTTTTTTCTTTATTATGTCAGCCCTGGGACTCTCTGTTTTGCCCCTGGCTGTCCCTGCACTTTTGGACTTGTTCTTCTACCAGGATATCTCCTAACGTTACTAACAAACAAACACTCTTATTAAGGGGAGCTCTGTGCAGCAGTGTGCCGCACTGACGTGGTTGTCTTTTGGGAAGTACAGCTGCAAGGACCTTCGTCCAGGGATGGCAAACCAGATAGTTAGGTATCAAAGCAAATTTAACCTCCAGGCAGAAGCACTCTTTCTTTTTTTGCCTAGATAAACTAAAAAGTCATGTGCAACCTATAGCAGTGTCTTGTAGGTGAAAAGAAATGTGCAGCTGGATGGGTGTCAGAGCTTTTTCCAGCAGTATTTGTGCCAATAAAACAGCCTGAAACTTTGTTAATAGCCTCGGCAAAGCTATCATAGGCTGAATTAGTCACAGCAGCAAAGGTATCTGCTCACCAGTAGAAGTTCTTTGCATTACAAACTTTTCCTATAACCCTCATGAGGTTTAACAGGAATTACTTTATCTACTAGTAAAATCTATAGATTTTTACAGACCCTAGAGCTTGGTTTTACTCTTTCCAATGCTTTGCATTGGTGAGATCTTCTGGCTCCTTGGCCCTTCTCACATAGCTTTTTTCCAGTTGCTGTTGCTAACTGTTCAGTCTGCACGGATGAGTCTGTGGCCCTTTGCTGGAAGGCAGCAGAAGTCAGTGGGGCTCGGGAATGTTGCCCCCTTTCAGTGCCTCTCTCAGTACACTTCCCAGGGTGACTGCCTCTCTTGTGTAGCCAGTTGTGTAGTAGTTATCCCATCAAATAATTGAACACGAATGCAACTCCATGGCATAGTTTGCAAATCTGTCTAGATTAGTATTTTCAATCGGTTTCAAATCTGTGGACACCTGTAAAGTGAATCTAAGTCTACCAAAGTAAGCCTCCTTTTCTCAGTTATCTTTCAAGGTCTCATAACAGTAGACCATAGGTTGAAGACTACTGATCTAGAAAAAAAAGACCTCCTTTCCAGTTGAAATTTAAGATACATTTACTCAAAGGTTCAGGACACACTCAACACCACTTCGACTGTAAATTCTCTGGTGTAGGGATCACCTTTTCATTTTCTACAAGTGCTACATTCAGTGCATTAGTCACTATGCCTTGTGAACATTATTGCAGTACAACTAATAAATGACAGTGTTATCTGAGGCCCTTCAAAAATATCACCCTGTAGGTTTCTGATCACTGGATTTGGAATATTTGTAAATTATTACTATTAGTTGCCCAGAACCAGGATATGCTTTGTGATGGTGGGTAGACTAGAGGTATTAGGTAAACATTGTCATAGCTGACTGAATTTTTGTGGTTGCACCCTAACTTGCACAGCTTTCATGAGAGGAGATGCCAAGACTGAAAGAAAACATGGGAGTTTCATAGAGCACAATTACAATTGTTTATTCAGTTATTAGCCAGTCCTGAAATGACTCACAACACAGCTGCTTAGATTTACAGGCAGTTAACAGATGTAAGTGTTTGTTGGCTTTTTTGTTCAAAGCGATGTAGTGGGACACTGTCCTGACCCAGATGTATCATAAAGTTGAAGGCTTGAGGAAATGGAACAGACTTTTGTCTTTGCTTTATGTGGGGCTAGGAAAAAGATTCTCCGAAGGGGATTTTAGCTGCCATATCTTGAGATAGCACAGTAATCTAGTAACAGTATTCAGTGAAAGTTGGTCATCATTGTCTATGGGACACACTGAAAACTCCGGGAGTCTCTGATCTGTTATTTCCAAAGACTCGATTTTTTGATGTGACTTTATTTGGTAACTCTTACATCTGCAATAATAATACAGTGCGCTGGCTGCTTGACTGGTGGAATTCTTCTGTCAAAACACTGAAAATTGATACTCAGTTATGCCTCAGAATTATCAGGAACTTTTTCTGTTACATTAACATTCAAATTCCATATTTTATTAATATAGATAATTGCTTTGCTACCAGAGAAAGAATAACCAATATAGGCCATGTCATATTAACAAATATTTACAAGATGCTGCAATACATTATGTTTTCTCATTTTAATTTTGGGTGGTTCTCCTGTACCACCCTTCTACACTAACCTTCTACATTAAATAAAAGGAATTAACATCACATATCATAACAAACCACTGACCACAACACTCCAGGTTTTTGTTGCTGTTGTTCCCCCCGCCCCTTTCTTCTCTTTTTCTTCCTTATTTCATTATTTCACTGAGGTCTGTCTTCTGCACTCAATCTCCCTTATCTGAGGTCGATGCTGCCTTTTTTCTCCCTTCTGGTTAAAGTACTTTGCATTTTTACTTTGTTAAATGCAACTATTAAAGACTCAAAAGCATCTATCCATACTGTAGGTAGCAAGATCTGTAAAAACTGTAAGAGATTCCCTGTCTTTTTGTCAAAGACAGATCTTCATTTCAGGGCTTACATCCTTCTTCCTGATAAGTACTGACCAAGGCCAGTGCAAATTCCCATTTGGGGGTTAACAGCCTTGATGGTTGCAACTCCTCATAAAGCTTTGGGACTTCCTTTTTCACTGCCTTGTCTGCACTCCTGGAGATATGTGCAGAATGAAACCAGAGCAGGTTTGTTAAATTTTCCTTCTGGCTTGATAGCATCTGATATATCACCTTCCTCTGACCAGTCTGCAGTGGCTGAGCGTGAGTTGTTCAATGTAATTTAAAGTTGCCTGAGGGCTGTGATAAATTATGCCTGCTGCCCGTGACCTGGTTGGCTTTTGCCACTCCTAGAATTCACTAAGACATAGGAAAGTCTTTCCTCCGGATAGCTTTTTGCTGCGCTAGTGGCTTACGACAGCATAGGATGTAGCTTTGATGAGGATTGGAATGGCTGAATGGTGGCACAGCAGTTATCTAATAGGTGATTGGGAATGCGTGCTGCATTAGACAGCGATACAGCAAAGGAGATTACAGTCCTCTTAGCTCCCTCTTGAAATCTGCCCCTCGGGATCCTCTCCGATCCATGCCCAGAGAACTGCCCTCGCAAACCACCTGCTCCAGGGGTTGTCTCTCTCCGATGGCAGCAAACCAGACGAAACGCATGGGAGAACCTCAGGCCAGTCGTGCTTGAGAGGAATACTCCAGAGACTCGTTGGTGATCTGGGAGCAGTTAGCCAGGGGCTGAATTTAGTTTATTGCTTAAAAAAAAAGTATGGTTATTACTCATTACTGAGATGGTAGTTTAAAACAATTAGTCTAATTATCGTGGATCATTGTGCTTTAAAAGGAACAGCTGAAAGTAGAGAACCACAAGATTTTCATTTAAGTGGTAAAAGTTCTTTTAATAACCCAGATGAGCAAAAAGAAACCAGTGGTTATATGTTTGAAGGAGTTTCCTTTAAGTTGAAGTGGATTCCTGTAATCAGATGAGCTCATCTGCTGTCTGAGCAACCTCTATTAGCAGTGTTGAAAAGTAACTGCTTAAAGTGATTCTAATGTACTCTTTATTGTGTTCTTAAGACCTCAGATTTGATCCTGCTTTGTTGTGCATGTGGACTCACCACAAAGCATGCAGCAAGAAAAAAACCTTTTACAGGGCATGATCTTGCAGCGCCTAAATTAAACACGCAAACCAAAGGCCACCTTGTGACATCTCTTAATACTCCTTTTCTGAATAATCAATTTAAGCTAAAAAGAGGCAGCTGAGATTTGAGGAATAAGCACCTCCTGTGCACCCAGTAACCTGTCTGCTGTGGGAGCAACTGAACAGAGAAGAGGGAATGTTTGGGATCCTGCTCCAGTCTTATTTTGAGCGTCTTGTCAAGGGAAAAGGGGTAAGCAACCTGCAGGGGATGTCATGGTTCATCCTTACTTGTTGGCGTTGATGTAAGGAATATGGAACTAGCGGTGACTTTCTTCCAGAGCAGGGTGACTGAAGGCTGTCCTTGCCCACAAGGTTGAAATTAACTGCTCAGTTCTAGCCTTATAACCTGAAATATTCCCAGGAAAAATTGATTGGGAAGAAGATAAGCCCTTGTAAGACTGAAACATGATTTTTTTTGTTTGTAAGGGTGCAGATGCAAATGTTTTCAGGAATAAGCCAGCAGAAAAACTTTCTGGAGGAGAACAAATGGGAAATGTAGAATTGGGATTATCTACCAAAATGCTTAAGAAAGCACAACAAAGTGGAGGTTGTCTTTAACTAAGACTTGTAAGGAATTTGGGACCTGAGCTGACAACATAATTGTGCTAGCTTTTGAATTTACCGGAAGTCTGTTTTGTGAAAACTGCAGCTGGTCTGCATGCTTTTTTCGTGAAATACAGTTGCATTTGTGGAGGATGTAAGCAATGCTGCTGCGTGGAGAAGCAAGTGATCTCAAAGATGTTTACTTCTGCATGGAAACATTCCCAGACAAAGAAGGAATCAAACCCTCTCCCTAGAAAGATTAAGTTCAATTCATTCCTTCCGTACAATATCTCATTCTCTTCTTAAGTTGGCTGTCTTCATACTTGTAACTACTAAACTTCTTCATCTTACTCCCATTCTTTATGTACACTATTTGTTTCCCAAGGCAAGTGGCATGCAAAGTCATCTTGTATTTAAAGTACTTCCACTTAAACTTTGTGGTAAGATTGGGAGTAAGATATTTTGAACTTTGTAGTCTGTGATTAAAAGTTTTAGCAGCTGTTGCTGTAAAGACTTAAATATGCTTCCAACTTTTCTCACACAGATATCTCATCAACGTGGAGGTAATTGAATACCTACAGGACCCAGGTATTAAGTAGGTACGATAGCGTTTTATTTGATATTAATGATTTTACTGGAACATATAATTACTGGAACGGTTGTGTGCTCTTTGGCAAGGTGTGTGTTCTATTAAACAGGGGCATAGTTCTAAAAAAACCCACACTTAATAATATTGCTTTGCAAAGCAAATGAGTGTACCTGTGCCTGCCAATTAAATTGTATCGTGGGTGGAATAATTAATTTGGATGCTAGGCAAGGAGCACATTGCAGATTTTTTTTTTTTTTAATTTAGGATGACTGGGGAGTGCCCAGGTTACGATTACATCCATTTTCCCTGCCTTACACCCTTGTGTATGGTATGGATGCAGGTGCTTGCTTCTACAGATCCTTGCCCCTCCCCCCGCCCAAAAAATCAAATCTGTCTTTTTGTCTTTCAAGTGTGTGTGGTGTCTTTACAAGTAGCAGTTTTCTGCTGTTGTAGGTACAGATATTTTTTTTTTCCCCCAGATTCTAACTCAGAATGGATAAACTTGTGCTTCTGTTCCCATGAATGCTGAAATTCATCATCAGTCAGCAAAACTGACTTTGAGGGTGGCAGAGCACTGGCACAGGCTGCCCGGAGAGGTGGTGGAGTCTCCCACGCTGGAGACATTCAAAACCCGCCTGGACGCCGTCCTGTGCAACTGCTGTAGGTGTCCCTGCTGTGGCAGGGGGGTTGGACTAGATGATCTCCAGAGCTCCCTTCCAACCCTAACTGTTCTGCGATTCGGTGACACGGATTTCTGTACATTTAAAAGCATTGCTTACAGTTCTGCTGAATCACAGCCAAAATGAGAAAAGCACTAACATGATGACTGGTGCAATTCAGTCCTGGTGACGTAAAGAAATGCTGTGATGTTTGAAACATTTGTATATGTACAAACCTATTGGTAAAGTAGTTGATATAAGTAGACCTCTTAGAAGAAAGGAAAATCCCAAAGGGGCAAATATTGTTAGGTTACGGATCCCCAACCATAGTAAGCAAACTGCTTTCAAGTGGTACCTGAAGGCAAGTCCTGACCACCTGCGTGGAAGATCCCAACTCATCAGTGGCGCAAGTTCCTGACTGCAGGGGCAGCAGGAGGGACTGAGGTGGAGAGCTGACAGGTGGAGCTGGATCCCACCGTATGTGCAAGGGGAAGCCAGAGGCCCTGCTGCGTGAGGGTGTGAGAGACGCTGTGAGAGTGAGTAGAAAAAGATGGAGATGAGGAGGAGCAGAGACTCATCTCTTGCCTGAGCGCAGGAGTGCTGCCAAGGGTGACTGAGAAAGCTGTTTGGGAACCTCCACAACACGTGGTGCTCTCAACCTGTGCCACAGGTCTTCTGGTGCACAGGCAATACCCAGGCGGAAAGTTCGCCTGCCTGCAGTCTCCTTGTCACTCATGCCCTTCTACCAATAGTCACCTGGATTTCCTTCAGAGATATGAGTTCCCGTGGTTTGTCCATGTATCTAATTTCTCCAAAAAATGGGTGTTTCTTCGGATACGCTGTTTTGTATTACAGTGTGGTAAAGCTTGGCCTTTAAACCTCTGTCATTCTTTCTGCAAAGATGTTCATACTCTATCAGTCAGTCGACATAAAACTGGAGGTATTCGGTCAGTCCACTGGAATGCTATTTTTAGCACAAGCAAACAGAAACCAGACTGGCGCATGATCAGTCCTTTGGGGAAGGGAGGTAGAAGGATGAAGAGAGAGGAAGAGACTTCTCCTCTTGAAGATTTTTCGTGTTAGTCACAGCACGGAGGAAAAACAAACTCCATATGGAACAGATCATGTTGGGCCTTTAAAACATATTTGCAGAGGCTGTACAGTTTCTTAAAGGAACTTGGAATACTCTGTGGTTTGGGGTTTTGGTTCTTATATTTCTCCCATTTGGGGATGTGTGTGCGTTTTCGTTTGTTTTAATTTGGCCCGAGTTAAATGCACCAACCAGTAGTGTGTTTTATTATCATCTTTGAAAGATCTATTCATAACGGGAAAACGTTCCCTGATTTCCCCCAATGGGAAAGAATTACAAATGTTTCTCTCCCAATAGTTACATTAGAGAGGCTTTTGCTGCCTTTTTTTTTTTAAATTGACATGCAAACGAAGGCCAAATTTTTGTCCCCAGCACAAGGCCAAAGTGTAGTGTGCTGAGGCAAGGATGTGGGCTCAGCTGGATGCTGAATTCGGACACGGAGCAGCCATGCAGTGCAGGAGGTCACAACCAGTGGGCTGGGCTTAGTGAAGCTACTAGTCACTTCTGAAGTTACTTGTCCTCTCCCCGTCTGCCCCGTTGAGTGACTTTGTAGAGCGCCATTCCAGAAAATTAACCGTGGAGTCCAGCCTTCCGCGATCTGCCTTTCCTGCCTGATAGGGCAGTGATGGTTTGCAAGGAAGGAGGGGTGGACCAGGACTTACCCCTTGGTGATAACTATGCTATGATAATTCTGCAATGTGAATAAATGTTATGTGTAAGAATGGCTGCCGTTAAAACACTTAAGGTGTTTCGTTTTTTTTTTTTTCCTTTAGTTGAGAAGCTAATATAGTCTCACTTGTTAAATGCAAACCTTTTGGTTTGAAACGTGGCCAAAATTAATTCATGTATGTGTTAATCTTTTAAAATTCAGCACTGGTCTGAAGCATATTCAACGTGAATGTTGGGAAACAGCTGTGGGCTTTTGAATCAATGATACAGAAATAGACCCTGCCAGAGCATGCTCTCTCTTTTTTTTTTTTTTTTAAAAAAAAAAAAGGATTCCAGTGAGAACAGGTAAGATGAGGGCAAACACTGAAACTTCCTGCTTTTCTGAATTACTGCTGTAATTACTTGTTTTGACATCTTAAAACTATGAGCTGTTCTAACTTCCCAAATTTCTTTGTATTCCACGTGCTCTATATTAGCGTGAGCAGAGGGAGAAACTATGTTGTGGAACAAAAGCAGTAGAGCTTTCCTGAAGGTGAAGTACGGAACAAGGTTTTACAGGAAACCAAGGATTTTTGTTAGGGCTCAGAAGATTAAGGACCACCGCACGTGTATGAAGAATTCCTGCTTTATTTAAGCAGTTTCTCTCTTCGTGCGTGTCTTACACAAACTTAAAAAAAAAAAAAATTAAAAAGTAACCCTAAATTCAGCTTTTCAGAGAAGATGGCCAGGCAGAGTGCCAGGAGGCAGGTGTAGTCTCTAAAAACAATTTGAATTTTCTTTTTACGGACTGTGTTTCAGGGTGGACCTGCCCCCTTCACGTTTTAGCAATTCGTACTCGTTTACAGAAGTTCTCACCATTTCATGACAGGGTCGTGCATGACACCATTGAACGCAAAAACGGTGGTGGCGGAGAGGAGCCGGTGGAGAGCTCGGCGAGGCGGGGATGCGGCTCCCGGCCGGGCGGGGAGGCGGTGCCCTGACAGCAGAGGGAGGGCAGGACAGGGCGGCCGAGGGCTCGCTGCCTGCCTGCAAACAGGAGCTGATTTTTTTTTTATTATTTATTTATTATTATTATTATTTCTTTTTCCTCCCTTCTTCCCGGGGCTGTAATCCGACAGCTCTCTTTGGCTCGGCTCCAGAGACAAGTCCGAGTGGTTAATCTCTCTTTCCCCCTCTACCCCCCCCCCCCCCCCCCCCCCCCGCCTTTTCCCAGCCTCCGGGGGAGGAGGAGGAGGAGGAGATGGGGAGCGGAGTCAGCTGCAGGCCGGGGCCGGGCCGGGCCTCCCTGGGGAGGGGCTGAGGCAGCGGCTCGGCTGCGGGAGCTGCATGGAGGAGGGGAGTTTCACAGGCTCCCCTGCCCGGACGGGAGGAGGAGGAGGAGGAGGAAGTTTGGAGATTAAGCCGCTGCCCGGAGCCCGAGCGCACGGAGGGAGCCGGGGCGCGGCCGCGGGCGCTGCGAGGAGGGGACACCCGGCGGCACCGCTGAGTGAGTTACGGGGCGGGTAACCTCCCGCACCCCCGCGCCTGGATTTTAAACGGGAGGAGGAGCAGCAGCGGCGGCGGGTGTGCGAGGGCGGAGGACGGAGAGAAGCTGCCGCCGCCGCCGGTGAGCGCGGGGGCTTTGTTCGCGCCGGGGAGGGGGCGGCGGCGGCGGCTCCCGGCTCGGCCCGGGGGAGACGCGGGGGTGGTCGGTCGGTGGGTGGGTGGGTGAGGCAGCCGGTGCCCTGCAGCCACCGGGCCCCTGGGGGTCTGCCGGGGAGGGGGCGTTTTGCGCGCCCGGCCTTTGTGCGAGCCCCGCCGCCCCCTCCCCGCCTCCCGCCGCGGCTCCGGGGGCTCTCCGCTTCCCCCGGCCGAGGGCTTTGTGTTCGGCCGCAGCGGAGGGGGGCAGCCTGGGCGCCCCCGCTGGCGGCACGCCGGGCTCGGACGGCGTCTGGAGCTTCCATCGAGGGGTTTGGTTGGGGGTTTTTTTTTTTTGGGGGGGGGGGTGGGGGGGGGTGGGGGGGTGTTTCTGTGAACGTGGGATTAAAAAATTGCACGGCGCTTCGGGGTTTGTGCGGATGCTTCAGCGAACCTGCGTCTGCTGGGAAACTCTGTTCCGAAAAAAACCCAAACCCTCAGTTTTTGGTATTTTAAAGTAACGTTAATTGGTTGGTGATGTGTGGCCTGAAGAGGGTCAAAAAGGTGATTGATTCTCTTTATTCTGGGGAGGGAAGAGGAGGGAGAGGCACTCGGGGCAGAGCAGCGTCCCGCGGGACCCTGGCTGCGATTGCCCATCTCCTGCCCTTGCCTTTCCCCCGCTTTGCGGGGTCCTTGTCCCGGTCCGTGTCTCTCTTGTTGGGCGAGGAGCCTTTCGGACCTCCTCCTTCGGGTAGCGGTGACGGACCCGCGGCACTCGTGTCTTTCTGTCTTCACAAGCCGCAGCGCTCCGAGTGCGAGGGAAAAGGACCTGAAACAGGCTTAGCTGTACGTTCAGCTGGCTTCCAATACGGTCTCTCTTTAGTTGGCTTTTTTCCCTCCTTTAATTATTAATTGGCAGGCTCAGAAACAGCTGTGGCCTGGCTTTTTTCTTTTAACGTTTGCTGGTACTTCAGCAATTTAATAATGCTGCCTGGCGAACCTGATGACTTATAGGTGTTTTGAAAGCTGTGTAATAGGAGCCTGCTAATAGTCTTCTTTTTGCTACTGTTTCATTCTTGGAGGGAACAATCTTTGCTGCTGGAGAGTTGCGGTTCAAATTTCCACAAGCGTTTGTTGCCTGTGCCTCTAGCTAAATTTATAAAGGAATCCTGTTAGCTTGTACAAAGCTAAATCTGGCTGTAGCAGCTCCTGCCTGTGGCTGGCAAGGCACAATATATAGCTTCCTTGAGATTTATTTTTAACGTTTTTTTTTGGTGTGTGTGGCACGTAGTTGTCATAATTTTGGGTACTCTTTACCAATGTGTGTGTGCTTTGAGATGAAAACATAAGAGTTATGCTAAGGTTAGAAAATGTATTAATAGGGCGCTTGTCTTGAAAAATATGAGATGTTAGTTTGAGATCGGCCCCTTAATGAATATTGGTATTGTTCTCGGGTCCGTGCAGATGCTTAGCTACTAAACTTTGACTCTCTGCTTCTCCTCTGTGTTCTCAATTGGCAAACTGGAAATGATGCAGAGCACTCCGATAAAAGGTTCAGTTTTAAATGCGTTCATTTACAGGAATGCTGGCTTTTTTTCCCACACCTAGAGAGCCCTAGGTAAACAACATCGACCTGTGGCCGTACGGCTGCGTGCATCCCTGCAGAGGCATGTTATGAGTCTAACGAGAGGTGTTAATGTGTCATTTTTCTTGTTGTTTTACTTATGATTTTCAAAAAAAAAAGAAGAAAAAATATGTGTGTAGTCAAATTAGTTTGCAATTTATAGCCTTGATAACATCTTGCAAAGACAGTATTGACTTGATTTTTAAGTGAGGGTAGATGTTAAGAATGCGCAGCTTTGGAAATCTTCAAGCAGTGAACTTAGTTTGTTGGCAGCTCTCATGATTTCAGGACATCTGCTAATGTGTTCTTCTTCCTTGGGCAGGATGTGAGAATACAAGTTGACTGTCCAAAGGCATACTTTGGCCTAAAGGGGTTGACTGCGAGGCCTTGGTATAAACTGTGGCTAGCAGAAAAGGTTTGGAGCTAACCGACTGAGCTCTTGGTACCTTCCTGTGTGGTGTGGGGTTTTTTGTGGGGTGTTCTTGGTGGTGGTGTGTTTTGGTGATTTTTATTTTTTTTTTTTTTTTTTAGTGAGGTTGTGTTGGGTTTTTTAATTCTATTTTAATTTTATTTTCTTTTAAACCTTTGTTGTGACCTAAAAGGTTAAAGCTAAAAGGGAAGTGAAAATATCTGCTTACTTGTTTGATCAGTAATTTAGGCAAGTCATGAGTTTGTGGTCCCTTTTGCTGCTGTTGTCCGTATAGGTTGGTACGGTTGAACCTTTCACTGATGCAATTTTTCATGTGGCACCAGTATTAGTATTTCTACTAAGTCATTTGGAGCAGTGTGAATGTTTGAAAGGTTCCTCATGTGCGTTTGTTTGGATTGCCATATACCTGTCGTCCTCTGTGTTTCCTACGCGTGCGATTTCTTGGCTCCAAGTCAGGAAAGGCTTTTTAAGCCCTGCTAACTAGATAGGGTTATAGCAACTGATGAAGGCACGGACTTGAAGTAGTGCTGTTTTATCTTTGAATGCAAACTCTGCAGTGCAAAGGTGATCTGTTTTCTGTAGCGATATAACACTAACAGAACTGTAATTGTGATAGCGGCTTCTGTTATTTTACCTTACTGAAAAGAATATTGGTACCAGGTGTAGCCGAAGCTCTGTGATAGCATCATCCATGCAACCTGTAAGCTCTGGTGAGTACTTTTGAGATCAACCCAAAAACAGGCTAACAAGAACACAGTTACAAAAATCTGCAATTTGGAAGAATACTTGCACAGATTAGCCTGAGATACTGCTATTAAAAAAAACCAAACAACTTCATACAGAGGTATCATGTCTAAAATTGAAGTCTGCCCTTTGTATTTAACAAAGGCCAACCCCAAACCAAAACAATTCCTAGGGAAGCAGACCACAAAATATGTGAACTCAGAATGGACAGGTTTTTTGGTTTTATCTCTTAATTTTTTTAAAAGAAGTCCCAAATAACAAATCTTTTAACAGATATTTAGCACACTTATTAAAGTATGCCAAAGACTCGATCAACTGTTGATTTATTGATTTATTTATTTGTTTGTTTGTTTGTTTCTCTCATGCTTGGTTGCCACTCCAGCAATTGCTGAGCACCACTAAGTCTCCCCCCAGCCAAGCCCGAGCTGCAGTTCTTGGCCTTTGGAGAATGGGGTCGTGAGGAGGAGAGGTGCCACGTTGCTGGGTGGCAGTTGGAGATGACGCTCAGCATGGCCCTGTCGCATACCCCAAGTCCTCAGGGTCAGATGTGCTGGGTCAGGAAATAATTGAAACATCCAATCTGATGATAAAGGGAGCCGTTTCTAGAAGTGTTTCTCAGATCAGACATCTATAAAGCTGTGGCAGTTATAAGTTAGTACAAAGGAATTAATCTGATGTGCATTCCCTTTTGTATTCAGTCATGTGTTGAGAAGGATGATTGCTGTGTTAAAGAAACATTTTATTGACATGTTAAATTAGTTATGGCTTTAAGTTACTTTGCCATAAATTTCTTGGAGGCCAAGTCTAGTGCACAGATATTTAGCTAGAATATACAATGGAAGATAGAATAATAGCATATGAAAAAATGCAAGTTAGTAATGTAACATCTACTGAAGACAGTTGGAGAAGTTGTGGTTACATATGGCGGTCCTCTTACAATGAGCTAGAATTTTTGCTCATGGGGACAAAGATGTCTTACCACTACTTACTCTAAACAGCATTTTGCTTTTGTAGTGTTAAGGGGGGTGTGTGTGTGTGTGTGAAGAATTATGGCAGCCCTCAGCAAAGTCTGGAGTGGTAAAGACTTGTAGAGGTGTTGCTGAATGTGTTGTTTTGAGAACCTGCATTACTGTAGTTACACAAAGTTTTAGTTTGTAGGACTGGCAATGAGGAAAAATGTGGAAGAAAGCATTATTCTTGTAAACTGAGAATGCAGAGGACATAGAACCTATAGGTTTTTTTCCTCTCCCTTTTCAAAGATGCTTTTCAAAGCATTTCTAATAGCTGCTCATTTAATAGTTGATTATGCCTTGCATTCTGGAAGACTAATCAAAACCACCTAAAGGGTTGTGCTGCATCAGAAATCCCAACCAGTGTCCTGCCACCCCAGTCATGGCTCAGACTTCCTAAACTTGTGTGTTTGGTTTATTAACCATTAATCTTGTAACATTTTTCAGTTCCTTTTGGTTTTTAAGCCTAGTAAAGTCATATTTTCCAGTTCTTTTGTTCTAACTGTAAGGCGCATAAACTTCTTTTTTGAAAGAAGAGCTGAGATTCTCATGAGATGTTGTGGCTCTAAGACTTGGGGCTTTAGAAAAACATCACACATCAGAGTGAGCGGGTGGAACCACAAAACTGAGGAGGGAACAGGAGCAGAGCGAGGGAAGAGGTAAAGTCAGTCTTAGGCACATCACCAGTGTAGTGGCAATAGTTATGATTGGAAGTACAGGAGCGTTTTAAGTATGTGGGTAAGAATACGAGATGAACGTGAACTGATTAAATAATAACTTAAAGTTTCAGCACAGGCTGTTTATTTTAATTCAATTTCCACAGAAGTGTGTCTGTGACAAATTATCTCATAGTGTTAAAAGTTTCTCAAGTCACTTTAAGGATATAAATTTTTTTTTTTTTAGTTGTGGTTGTTGTATCAAATAGGTCTGTCTAGTCTGATTCACCCGTTGAGTTTATGTGAACTTGGCCTAAAATAGGTTTAACTGCAAATTTGATTACAAGTGCAGGAAAAGAAAGGGACGTAGTCAGAGCGGACTGGGGAAGGAAATGGAGGGAAAAGCTACTGATACTTATCGAGGAGGCCTGAAAGGAGCAGCTGTCCAAGCAACATTACAAGCTGCTTAAAACTACCGTCAGCTGCTGACTGGGGCACCTTCTGAAGGACCTGAATACAGGGCTGGTTACTGCCTGTGTTCTCGCTAATCGTGATGCAGAGCATTGCTGTGAAAATACAAAGCAAGGTGTTGGTTTAAAGATTTATCTAGAAGAGAGACTTGATGCATATGACTTGTTTTCTTCCTTCCTTCCACAGCGTGAGCTCCACTAGTCTTGTGTTGTAGTCCTCTATGGGACTATGGGTGGTTATGCTAATGAAAGTTGCATGTGTGTTTTTTTTAAGTGTAGTGAGCAGGTATAGCTTGGGCTGGCAGCTGTTTCCCATGCAAACTTGTGACTCTGAAGCGGTGCTAATTATCTTTGAATCCTATAAGTCTTGCTTGCCTGCTCTGTCATTGAGTTTCACAGTACGAGTAGTGCCAAGCCTCTTCCCGTAAGCATGCGTTCTGTAGAAACTTGCATGTGAGCCCTGCCCAGATGTTTTAAAACCTAACTTAATGGATGTTAACATTGAACTATTTGAACGCTTATATCCATTCAGACATTTCAGGATCACACCCCAGGCATTAGTATCGTGCAGCTAATGCTTTCAGCTGATAGGATGCATGCGTCCTCTCACGGGAAGTACTGAGCAGAGGTAAAAAGGGTGTCACAGGAACAGTGATTGAATCACCTGCCCAGTTGCTTACTCAGAGCTGTTGTAGATAAAACCTTGATACCTAGCTCAGGAAAGAGAAGGCTGTTGGGATTGCCCTAAAGAGGACTGTCAGGGACGGCGTAACAGCCAGCTTGCTTTCATGGTCATGGTTGACATCTTTCAGCATTGTCATCTGGGTGTGGGCTTCAAGGTCAGCTTCTGCCTTTAATCAACCCCCATGAGTAGTCTCTGTCTCCTACATTTAGTGCATAGGCTGTAGCACTTGTACTTTCTCCCATGCTTTCACTTGCGTTAGGTGGAGTTATCTGTAAACACAGGCAAGTTTTCCTTGCTAACCTCCTGTAAACTCTTCTTTGTTCAAGTGTTTAGCAGTGTTTACCCTCCTGCATGTCCCCTAAGATTAGATACAGTGTCTGCTGCAGCTTTGTTGTGATTTCTACATACCAGTATCAACTTGTTTTTTGGGTGTTTTTTTTTGTATTTGTGTTGTCTATCCCAGTGGGTCCCGGTTCATAGTTGAGGTTCCAATGCTTTGCAGAAATACAGTGGCTGAACTGCTCGCCCTCTGCTGCTTCCACTGATTTGTGGTACTTCAATCTAAAGTAACATCAGGCTTTGTGTCCTTGATACCTGATATGAAGGAAAAATTGTCGTTCCTTCTTTGTAAAGAATTTTGAACATAGATGGGTGAAATGAAGAACTACTTGTTATGCAAGTCTGTAATCTTATCACTTCAGTCTGCACAAAGCTTTCCACTTGCTGTTTAAAGTGCAACCAAGTTAATACCAGCAGAGACATCATTTTAGCTTGCAAGCAGGTTTGGTGCTGCTGAGATTAGCATGCTTCACGCTTAAGTATTTGTGAAGCTTTGTCACTGTTTACTTTCCAATTCCTCCTCATTATCCTGATAACACACCTTGCGTCGTTGCTGAGAGAGCTGTCATACCTTAGTGTCTGAGTGATGTCATCATAGACTTCAGTCCGGTGCGGAAACACTAATTTATCTGAAGAATCAGCAGTCTTAGCCTATTTGAATGGTAGACAAAGATGTATTTAACAATGAGTCATCATTGCATTCGAAGAGACAGCTTTTCTTCTCTCGTACGCTACCAGCATACGAAGTTTGTAATCTCTCCTTTCCGTCACTCTTTGATAATTGTCAGCCTCTCTCATGTTAGCTGAGTCTGAAGTCATAGCTCTTGATTTGATCTGCCTTGGTCATTTTGTGCTCCTGCTGCCTGAGGAGGTTGCTGTCTCTGGACTGCAGGCAGACAGGCTAACTTGCCACACTCCTCACTGGATGTAGCTTTTTACAATCCTTGCCTTATCAGGCTGGTTATGCTGTGAAGTCTCCCCTGTCTTGTTGTGGTAGGAGAGTATCGTCTCCAGTATCTCCGTCTCGTGAGCTTGAGCTCATTTAACCTTGTGCATTTTTCCTGGATTTCCAGGGGAAAGATACTAACTTCTTTTCTGAAGATCTACCTGCAGCACCAAGCATCAGTCACAGCGTAGGCTTTTTGGTAAGCCACTGTAGAATTTCATGATCTGTTATTAAGTGAAAGATAGTGGGTAGTTCCTGAGGGCATCAATAACCATTTGGGCTCCAAGGTTTGTTTCTGATTTATAGGGCAGTATCTTGGCATGCTTCTGTTCCTCCACTGCTTTAGATGACATTGTTCCTAAACTGGTATCAGCCGTGTGTATGCTAGGAAAGTCAGTGCTAGGCAAATTTTTCAGTTGGAACAGACTGGGCTTTCTGCAGACCTTCCCTTCAAGCATCACTTTCCTCTTTCATAAGGTCTGCCAGCAGGGAAATGCAGAATAGACCATCAAGAAGACTCCATCTTTCTTCTTGTGTGAAGAACAGAGTGGTTTGCTAAGGCATAAGCTGCGCTGAGCAGAGTTTAGATCTGATCTCCTGCACAGTGACTCAGCCCAGTGATCTCCATTACTGCAGCTTGCACTTTGCCACTTTATCTGCAGTGTCACTCTCTTCTGGTAGCGTGGCCTGTTACCAACACAGGCGTGTCTCCTCCATCGTGGCTGTACGTGCTGACAACATCTCTCGAGTTCTTCAGTCTCACAGCTAAGCCATCCTGCTGCTCCCATGCACAGTACAGATCCAAAAGAAGTGACATTGAAAAGGTTCTTCCTGCAACTCTGCAGCGGAGGGTCCTGCCAATAAACCACACCGGTTGTCAAACGCACCCAACGGATTTGGCTCTTCCACCCCTCAGGCCCCTCCAAAGCAGTGTGTTCATCCAAAGCGTAGAATGGGCACTGACTCAGACTCCCACAAGGTCAAAGCAAAGCATAATACGCATTTTTCTTCTGCCCTTTGTTGGTGAAGCTTTGTTGTGTTGGGACCTATGATACGCACAGGTGCGGTATGGAGGAGATGGGATTTTCTTCCACACGCCACTGGATGCTGTGTGGCTAGGATAGGAGCTGTGTTTGCTTTTCAAGGAAGAAATCTGGAAAAACAAAATAGCAACTATCTGCTTTGCTGTCTTTGGGAGAAAAGCTGGGCATCAGCCGTTGTCCCTGAAGATCTGTTGTCTTCTAGTCTCTTTCATCTCTGGGGGACAGTGCTTCCATACGTACCCGACAGATTCATCTGCCCACCCTGGCTGTGTGCATCATGCAGCTATTCAAGCCTCCAGAGGGGTATGGGTGCCAGGGCCATCTGAATGCCTCTTCACTGCCACTGTGTTAGAGTGGTGAGGAGTCTGCCCACTATATGGTTCTTTTTTTCCTTTTGCTCCTCTTTAAATCAATGCCTGTGCTGCATAAAGAGTCCTTTGTTTTCAAGAGAGGATCGGTGATGCCTGTCTTCTGAGAATTTCAGAGAAATGTACTGGGCTGTTTTCTCTTATTTGTTAATTATAAAACGTTGAGTCATATCATCAGGTGATTAGTTCTGGTACCTGGGTCAGAGTTACTTGGCTGTGCCCATACTTGCCCAACACTGACTTCTTTCCTGGGGACAATTTGAGTTCATACCAGGGATGGTCTGGAGGAGTTCTGGCAAAGATTCTCTCTTAGCTGTTGACCTCATGCAACTCAGCCTATGTGTTGTTCACTGTTTTGAATGGGTAGAGTGAAGGAAACTCTAGGAGTGCTGCATGTACTTAGCCTGTGAAATTAGCTTAATACGTCTGGGAAAGCGCTCAGCTGATTGCATGTAGAACAAATCCATTTCCTTGGGATGCAGCACATCATCTGTCCATCACAGTTACATCATGCAATGAGAAAGTGCTACAGTATGTGGCCTTCCCTCGATGCTGTAATAGGGAAGCTGCTTTCCTTGGCCAAAAAGTTTGGGCTTTGAGTACTGGCATATAACTCGGTAAAAATCACGTCAAATAAATTCTTACTTTAGTCTTTGTCACTGGTGATTAAACCTGCACAGTGGTTTGGCATCTAACACGTGAACTTATACTAATAATTTTATTCTCAGCTCTTCTTAGAGGATGAGTATGTGGAATTGTTTGGTAAGAGCATTTGTTTCAAACTACAGTATACGTTGACACCATTTTATTATGTCAAATACACAATATGATCCAAGTTGTAAGGATGGAGTTGTCTGAATGTGAGATGTGATTTACTCTGGTAAGGGACTAGATAAAAGCAGGGATGACAATGAATGGAACAATGTCTTGATACCCTACTTGTAATTTAAGCAGATTCCCACTTGTAAGTTTGTGGAACACAATTATAGATAGTTGGGTGGCTTTAGCTTATTTTGGTCTTTTCCCCTAGCAGGAACAGGGTAGGGAAAGTCTTAAAAAGATTTCAAAACTCAAACCCATGATTTGAGGGAACCAGTTTATTGAAGTAAAGTGATAATGTTAGCCTTTCACTGAGCATCTCAGTCCGGGAGCGTTAGTGTGTAGCACAGAAGGGTTGTGTGTCACTTGCGCTTTTTAGGAAAACTGAGGTGAAGATGATCTAAGACTCCTGAGAGAATAATATAAATCACCCATCCTGTTACTGAATATTATTTTGGTTGTCTCCCATGCAGATTTTACCCAGAAAGAGAACATTGGTTTTACTGAGTTTTGAAAGATAGTTTTCAAGTTTTTGGGCTTTTCATTCAATGTTACAGTGAAATCTCCAGGTGCCAGAATGTTTTTCGTAGGACAGCCAGTCATTATGGTTCAAGTCAACTTAAATATCTGAACATAGGTTTCTTTGGGGTTTTTGCTGCTTAAACTGCTACGTGCTTGATGATTTAATGCTACATATTTTCTAAAAGTGATTAAGAATGCAAAGCTTTTCTATCAATAATTGTCATATATTTCTAGAATAACTAAGGTTACTTGAAATCATGCAAAAATTTTTATGATTAAATAGAAATTGTAGGACAAATGACAGTATATTGGTTAAGCGTTTTCTTTAAGCTGGCATGTTCGTGTTTTCTTTGTGATAGTGTTTCTAGTGCAAAAGTGTGCAATATTCTTATATTGAGAGTTGGGAAATAAACCATCTCTTCAGCCAAATGGGTCAAAAAACCCACAGGATAAAAAAACTAATTTTCCTTATGGATTGTTCTGTTATATAGTATGATAATAGCAAGATCTGTAGAAAACTTTCTTGGAGAAGTTAAAGAAGGTTGATAGAAGAACACTCTGTAGCATCCAGTAGCTTGTGCTTTAGTTGATTTCAATGTGTCTGTAGGACCCTGTCTGAAGTCACCAATCCAAAGGCTTTGAAAGGCTGTTGGGTGCTCTGGGAGTTAGAGAAGATCTTTCAGCTTTAGGCCAATAATCTTGCTCTGGAACTAAGAAGCTGTTATTAGTGAAACTTCTATCAAACAAAAGTGCCCCCATAGAAAGTTCAGACGACTTCTAGATTGTCTGGTTTCCTGATTTTCATTTATTTATATACGCACACACACATTATATATGTGTATATATATATACACACATATATAGACACACACATTGTATACCTGTATATATACACATATGTACACCTCTGTGTGTGTGTATATTTAAATGGTTGTGGTTGTGTTGCCAGTTTGGCTCTTTCTAGGTTTCTTAAAGAAACAACTTTCTCTAGCCGTTGAAATGGAGTGCTTTGCCTCTGGAGGATTTGAGACTAAAGAAACTTGCATGGACTAAATGGAAAGTAGGGTGGTAATTACAGCTCACTTCGTATTTTCGTTTCACTTAATTTACAGTCTGAGGTACAGTCAGGTGGTTGGGCATTTGAATGTTACAACTGTTACAGTCTAATCACAGGAACCTAGTAAGACTACTCACATTATTTCCTTCTTCAGATTCATAGAAATGCTAGTGGAGGCTCTTCTGTGTATTCAGTTATGAACGGAAAAAACTTAAATGCAGGAAAAAAATTTGTTATTATAATTGTCACCCAGTGATACCAAAAGGGAAAAAAAAATACTCTTTTAATCTGTGAAATTGCCTTACGGTGTTGATTTATTGCTGAAAATACGGCAACTGGATGAGGGAAAACATTTTGATTTTTCATTTAAGAAAAAAAAACCCAGCCATCTCTCAGATGGAGTAGTGGTTTTGTATTTAGAAAACATCTGTAGATGAGCATTGTGCCACATTAGGAAAATTGAATTGATTGTATTACTGTTGAAGTTGAAAGTAGACCAATATTTTTTTAAATGGATTTTTGAAATATAAAATCTTGCCTGTTTATGGTTTGGTTCCCCTAGACCAAATTAACTTGGACGCTCAGCAGGGACTCTATTTATTCTGGCGTAAGAACAAGCATGGGGCAGAGCTTCCTGGTCTCAAAAAACTGGTGATGGTAAGAGGCCTCCGTGGTGTTCCCAGCCAGCTGAATGCCTGAGGTATTTTGCCATACAGGAAATCAGTTGCAGCTGAATGTGCACCGTTTCCACTCCAAGTATATAAACAGGCCTTATGGTGATATAAAAAAGAAAAAAAATATCCAGTCTTACATTCAATAGCTTCTTGAAAGCTCAGAGCAAGAACATTTGATGTTTGGTTTCTGTGGATTCTTCGCTGTCACCTTTCACTGAGTCCATAGCACAGAAATAGCTAAGGAGGAGAGGTACATTAACCTTGGGGTCCTCTAGAACAGGCGAACAAAGCAATGGCTTAGAGAAATGAAAATAATAAAAAAGGTATCCTTGTTCAGTTCCTGGTTGATGTTCTGGTTGGAGTTCCAGTCGATGTTCTGAAGCTGGAAAGGGTTACAAATTTAGCAAAGGAAATTAGTTCTTTCCCTCATTAAATCAAGAATCTTGCATTTTTTTAGGTTTCAAGGTAGGTTAATAAATTTTGCTAGAAAGAGCTGCATCACAGTTTTATCAAAATAGCTGCTTTTTGTGAAGTGGTAGAAGAGACAATATTTTCATTTGAGTATTTATCATTCTTTTGTTGACCTCATAAAAATGTCTAGATCAGATGCAGGTACAAGACAGATCTCAAAGTGACCCACAGCTCTGATTTGCTTTAACGACTAGAGACGTGCCCTTCTGTTGCTCACCAGGAAAGTGAGGGTTCATTTGGACAGAGGTTTCCAGGCATTAAAGATAACTAAGTTTAAAATCAAGGCTAACAATTTCTAGAAGGAGCATGGCCTGAAGCTTTTGGGGTTTAGAGCTTGGGAACCCAGCAGTACTTCCCTGCTGTGCCACAGACTTACACTGCAACCATAGACAAACTGCCTGATCTAGATTTTTAAAGATATGTAGGTAGGCACTTGCAGAGGTGGTAAGACTCTTAATGGGATTTTTGGAATCACATTAGTGTCTAATTCCTATTCAAAATCTGGCCCTTTAGCCTGTCTGAACCAGATTCAGCCAGTGCTATGTGTTATTTGGCTACTCTTTTAAGGCAGAATGGGCAGGCGGTACAGTGAGCGTGGCTTAGGGGGAATAAACTGGGGCGAGCATGGGCCCCTGCTGAGCTGTGGTGTTGTGCTCCCTTTTATGCTTTCTCTAATTCCCTAATTTCTACCCTGCTTTCTGCAGAATGCCAGAGATTCAACAGGGGAGAGGAAAAGTGACTCCACTTTGCCTAATCTAACAGTGATTTATTTGGAGAGTGCTCTACCAGGTAAATTTTTTAAAGTGTTATTTAACTTCTAATTTATTTTTTTTAAAATAAGAGATTGTTTGTTGTGCTTCTGGCTGTGGTGATTACTGTTGGTGTTCAGTGAACAATACCTCAGGTTAACCATGAGACTGCTTAGTATGCAAATCCCCAATAGGTCACTGTACTGTGTAGGCCTGAAATGTTGGTTAGCCAAGACAGTGTTTTTTTTCCATGTGCACGCTACTGGGGTTTTCATAGAATCGTTTGGGTTGGAAGGGACCTGAAGGATCATCTAGTTCCAACCCCCCTGCCATGGGCAGGGACACCTCCCACTAGACCAGGTTAATCAAGGTTTTATGGTAGTTAAACTAAAATTTTGGGGCACCTAAGCAATTAGGGGAGGTTAAGTCTTCAGTTTTAGCACCTGTTTCTGTAACTGAAGTTTTGCTGAACATCTGTAGCTGAAGTTTTGTTTGGTTGCTTGATTCCATCCTTTTGGAGGTAAAAGTGCCATTTCCATGGGGAAACAATGGTCTCTCCATGGGGCTGGAGAGATCTGGGACTTCTGTGTTCTCCTGAGACTTCCTAAGTTGCTATATGTCGTTTTGAGAAGAAATCAGTCTTTCATAGTTTATTTTTTTAGGAGGTTAATTTTGTTTGTGTTCTCACTACCTGAAAGTCTTGGGGGACCTGGGGAACTTGAGAGTATAGGTAAGCAGATTTAGATGCCATGGAAATGTAACTTGATTGTAATAATGAATTTCACTCATCTGATTATCTGAAACAAACTGACGTTCCGGAAATCTTCATGATAGGGCTGGCAGGAGATTCCGCAGAAAATATTAAATACGAAGATGGCTTTAGGCAAGGTCCCTTTCTCTCTCCTTTCCTCCTCGGTCCTGGTACCAACCCAAAGGAGTCTTTTCTTCTCTCTGAAGAAAGTGGGCATTCAGTAATGGGCGTTGTGGGTAACAGCACAGACACTGGTATTTGGAAAAACTTGATAACTTATAAATAACCTACTGCACTCCTTCCAGTGTTTAATGCTGAAATCAGTGTAGCATGGATTAGTTTAAAATTAAAAAAAAGTATATCGTGCTAATTGCCACTTAGCTTCTGTGACCTGCAGAGGGAATACTAATGCGCTGTATTAGACCACTATTTAATACTACTTACTATTTCACCCTACTGATAGTGGGGCTCATAATGTAATTTTGTACTATGTATTGATGATCCAATTGTGTTCAAACGTTTATAAAATTTTAGGAGAATGGCACCCTTATGTCGGATCCAATGCTTTGAGGTAGCAGAGCTTCAATAGACACTAGCAGGATTGCACAGCATTCAGCTGAAGCTTGCATCTGACAAACATTAGCGAGATCTTACTTTCCTTTGGATCCAAAGCAGAACAGTCTCTGTAAGCAGGAAAACATTTTGCAGAGGTTGAGAGAGGAAAGACCAGAAATTTTTCGGTATTTTCTAAAAATAGCAAGATTTGAATAAGGTTGCATGTTTTAACATATATGAGAGAAAAATAATTAGCATGACCTAAATTCAATACACTAGTTGCCTGTGTTATTTGCGGATAGTTAATAACTAGCATACTTTTTTGTCCACAAATATGGACGGGCTGTACATTCCCAGGGTCCGCACAGCAAATCATTTTATTTATTTAGCTTGAAATCTGTGCATACCCAAATGCATGTGAAGTATTTGCCTAGTGACCTTAAAAAGTTAATTACTTGCACAAATCCCCCCCCCCCCCCCCTCAGTTTCCATTTAATTTCAAATGTGCTGCTTGGCCTTGATTTTGAGTTGCTGTTGATTTTAATGTGTTTTTCACAAGGAACAGAAAAGCTAAACCAGACAGTCAGAGTCGAATTTTCTGAAAGCTGAGATAACATGGCTTGTGCTTGTGTCCTAAGAGGCAGAGAGGATTTCCTAAGATTCTCTGGGATCCATGGCAGGCAAGCGTTCACTGTGAAGTGCTTTAGAAAATTGTTGTATCAACAAAACCTAGAGTGTGTGGGAATGTATCAACTAACGGGATAAAGCATTCGAGGACTACATGAAGTTTGTTCAGTAAAGAATTAATTTCATGGGAAAAAGGAAGAAACCTAAAATATGAGAAGTGGCGTTCTGTAAAAAGAATAGCTTAATGTTTTGGGAAGATACGGCTTTGAGGTACAGAAGTTAACTGTGTACCAAATAACCACTGGTAATTTTGCCAAATTTGCTTCACATGCCAGACTTAAATCTGGAGGTTTTAAGAATATTTTAATTCTGAAAAATTGTTGGGGATGGTGGGGGAGAGATTTTATGAAATTTGTTTATAGTTTGCTATTATCACCTATATGTCAATATTGTGTGATTTTAATTGGTTCAATAAGTTGGTGTTTAGAACATGCTAATCTTTGGAAAGAATGAAAATAGGCTTCAGCAGCTCTTAAAATCATGACATCTGTTGTAGCAGAGAGGGAAACATCAGATCAATATATTTGTTCTAACAATTCGGGATGAGTTTTAATATGCAGTGTGTTTATACTAAAAGTTACTACATAAAAAAATTCCTTGAGCGTCTGTGCATCACTGAATGCTTTGTTTAGGCCATATCTTTAGTGGTATGAGGGCTTGCAAATCTGCGTGGGGGTGGAGAGGAATGATACATGCCCACGTGTGAGCTTTTCTGTAAGTCGGTTCTATTTTTGGTATGCGATGGAGCAGAGGTATGGGGCAGAAGTAGGGGTTCAGTTGTGATGTGGAGGCCTGTAAAAGCTTTCCTGCTGCGGGAAGCTCCTACCACTTTCTTATAGCAGTTGCATTAATAGCCATGGCAATTTTTGGAGTTTAATTTAGCATGCTAGATTAGGGCCTAATACCTTAATTAAGGCTAGCAATTTTTAATAATTTTCCCCAAAACCCTTTCTAGCTGATTGTAGTCAGACTGGAACAGACATGATATAAAGTGCATCTATAAGGTTTTCTGTAGTTGGCAATTCTATGAAAGCTGTCAGTCTACTTCAGTGATGAAGCTGACCAGTGAATGTAATCTTTAACAGAGGATCCACAGATCTGACTAATCTTAAAAATATTGATCCAAATAATTTATGCCGTTGACATACTGAAAGTCTAAACACTTAGTACATTTAGACTGACCGTTTTATAAAAATCATGGTAACTATTTAAAAAAAGCCTTTGTTAATTGGTAAAACATCTTTTCCAGATGCTGCTTAATTCTCTTGTCAGTTCACATGTTTGGGATTTTCTGCTGTGAAAAAGATTAAATTAATTGTCCGGACAAATTCAGCAATAATTTAATTAGGATTTTGTATAATCTGTAGACAAAGTGGTTTATTTTTTAAACATTTGTATAATGTATAGACAGTGGTTTATTTTTTAAACATTTGTATAATGTATAGACAGTGGTTTATTTTTTAAACATTTGTATATTGAGATGTTAAATAAAAATTCTTATCTTTATTTTAAAAAAATCCCAAAAGACAAGTTCACTCACCCCTGTCTTCCCCCCCGTGCTTGCTCAGAGTGGTCCGTCCTTTCCCGCTGCCATCTCCTATTGTTATGGTCAAATGACCAAGGAAAAGTGTATACTTCCTTTTGTGTCCAGTAGATAGGGATTCTTAATTGATGACTGCTGCTTTCTTTCTGACAGAAAGGAAATGAATGGGCAGTAGTGATTATAGCACATCTGTTGTTTTCTGGTGAGCATCCTGTACAGCAGTGAAACTGTCTTGAAGACTACTTTTTTTTTTTTTTTTCTTTTCCTGTTCAGGACTAGTTAATAGAGGGAGTATGGGTGACATGTGACAGTATTGTTCCTTTGTCACAGGTGTACCCAGAGCAGAAAAACAAATTGCACGCTGGAACAGAACGACTTGTTTATATTTTCTGAATCGGTGTATTTTGCGGGGGGGGGGGAATCTCGCAAAGAATTCAGGGATGTACCTATACCATGCCATCAAAACACAGTAATGAGGCCTGTCTTCATAGTACAGTCACTGTGTTGTAGGTGTAACACTCCAAAATCCCACTGAAAATGTCTTCCTCTGGGGAAGGGAAGAAACAAAATAGCACCCACACCAAGGACCTGAAAGCTGAAACATTCGCACTGCTTTCACTACAATTTCTAGGGTGCGGTTTCTAAGTCTGTGGCATCATTGTCCGTCTCCTGCTTGAACATCGGTGGTTGAAGTGTTGCAGTGTAACTCTGGGGAGCGCTGAGCAGCTCACTGGGGAGCTCCATGGGGGCTCCTGCCCTCCTGGAGAGGGGCTGGGATGGAACCAGGGGAAGCTCCTTACCTGGCTTTACAGACCGCAGAGAGGGAAGTTTTGGCGACAGAGGAATGATGAAGTATAGGAAAGGATCTGCCCTGAGACCGGAATGGGACTTGAAGGTGGGGAAGGCAGATGCCTGAAGAAATGGTTGAGAGAGGCCAGTAAAGCAGCTGGGTGAAATAGGTACAGGATGGTAGTAGAGTGTATCACAGCTTGTCTTCTGCATCACACCAGCTACAAATTTTCCACAATTTTCTTTCTTTCTGACTTGTGTATTACAAAGAAGCAAGTGAAAGTGGGATGTTCTCTGTGCAAACCCTGAGCGCGCTTACAGGGAACCTTCTTCTTCTCTCTTGCCACACAAAGTGCTTGAAAAACTGTTAATTGAAAGAGCTGTGTAAATCTGAATCCTTACCACTTACTTTGTTGTCCTTTGTTTCTTCCTTTTGCTTTTATTGTGTTTAACTGCAGCATTTCTTGTAAGCAAGGTGCCAGTACTCTCCCTTTGCACAGACTAGATGTTTTGGTACTTAAACTGATAGTGCTTATGTTGAGCTTGGATGAAGCTGGTTAACTAAAGTTAGTGCACTGGATAGTGCTACCCTCTTTTTTGAGGGTTTCTGATGTGTGTCAGGTAAAATCGTGTTTGTTTTCAACCCTTTCTTGTCACTTGCTATCCCAAAAGCTGCTCTGTCCCTGCCCTTTTAAGAGAGGATCTCCATCACTTAACAGGTGTGGAATCGTCTAGGTTGGAAGGGACCTTTAAGATCATTGAGTCCAACCATCAACCTAACACTGCCCAAACCACCACTAAATCATGTACAGCTCTGCATCCGTGCAGTGCTGTTTAGCTGGAAGCCTACAGCCTTCCTTAAGCTAAACATGTTTTCAAGTAACAGATGCACATGGTCACTAGAGATGGGAAAAATGAGCAAGAATATACTGTGTTGTAGGTGCTCATCAACATGGCTGAATACAAATTTCACGACACCATAAATTAATCATGCCGCGAATAGTGCCCCTGTGATACATAGTTATGATGTTGGCAAAATGGACGTCAAAACTCTGACCCTTCCTTTGATCTGATTTCTACCTGCACTCTTAAGTTTGATAATATGGAGTAATCAACTGCATAATTATCCAGCATAGGTAAGGTTAAACTTCTGTCATTGCTGCTTTTCCCCGATCAGATCAAAATTCAGAAAATGGAAAAACAGGTGCCATAGAAAAAAAAAAATTAAATTGGATAGGTTTTTTCTTCTTTCTAGTGGTAAGACTGGTCTTTTTGGTCTTTTTTTTTTTTTTGGTAGGCTTGTCTAAGGGTAATTTAAGCAACTAAATAATCCTTTCGCTTTCTGAGTGAGATACACAGAGACCCTGTTCGTGTCTCCAAAGCTTTTTAAACATTTAGCCTATCCCCACAGGATTTCAGACTTATCTTGCATCTGTTGGCAAGCATTATGTTGTCGCTAAATATTAGTCATGGCACCAACCAAGTAATACAGGAAAAACCCACAGAATCAGTTGAACTCTATTTGCACAAGTCTTTGTAAATTCCATTCTATGGATCACTTAATGCATTATGGTAAGTTTTAAGATAGTAAATTGTTAATTTGAAATTTTTGCAATTCTGAGCGCTACACTGGTGTATTATTCTATACCTCTTTCATGACTCATGAGGAACACTAGAATATTTGTGTGACTTAATGTATTCAAATTTCTATAGAGAAGTTCACTGCAATGTTTTTATTATAGAACAGATGTGATTTCTTTCATCCTGAGCTAAAGATGCAATGTGTGACTTAGAGCAGGACTATAGGTTGTTTCACAAAACTTTCAAAGATAGCTCTTTGAGTACTGAGGCATTGATGATCACACACACAAACCAAAATCCTATTAAAAATGTAAAAATACTTGTTCTGTTGAGGCAGGTTGTTTGAGGCTTTAATGAATATTAAAGCGTGCTACATAGCTGTTCAGTAAAAGAAACTTCAGCAAGAACTTCAACCTCGAAAAGAAAGGTTAGCTACTGCTTTTATCAGCGCAGACATCGCTTTGAAGATACTAAACATCTGGTTTCCTTCTGGGAGAATTATGTTCTGTCTACTTGACCCTTTGTAAAAGTAAATATTTTTATTAGTTACATTATGTAGGAATTTGAAAAAATATTTAATACGTGAAAACAAAAACCCTGCTTTGCATACTTAGCTTCAGTTGCATAAGTACAGTACATCAAATGCTGTTTTGTTCTCGATTCACGAGTTTCTTCTATAATTAAAAATTATACCGGTATGGAATTTGATAGGAAACCAAACTATGATTTTCCTTTCTTTGTTTGTTTTCCTTCTTAAATGAAAATATTCCTCTTTTTGCCTCATTCCCTTGTCACCTCTCAAGAGTGTGTTTGTCACCCCTGCAGACACTTCAGCCCTAACATCTTTCCTTCAGCTATGGCTGTAAACTGTACTTCAAGGGTAAATCCAGCCTGTAGTATATTTGTTTACTACATAACTTAGATGTGTGAAGTTACTAAGTAAAGATAGTTGTATTTGGGTATCGCAGTCTTCTGTGATCAAATGGAAGTTAAAGATTATTTGAGATGTAGTTTCTAATCCTGTTTTCAAGGTAGAGTAGAAAGACCTTAAAATCGTAGTTGTTATATTTGTTTCTTCCATATAGAAACAGATTACTTGGCAAAAATACCCTCCGCATACAGGTTTAGACACGAATGTTGCATGTTTTGGGCCAGTATGATTGATTGAGTGGATCTCTTCTAAAATACACAAAGTAGCCTTTTAAGTAAGGAAAGGCATTGGACTTTATGAAATGTTACACTTCAGAAATTATTTTAAAAGTGAAGCCTGATTAGGAATTTTTCAGCCAAAACTATTTTGTTGGAAAATGGCAATTTATTGAAAATAGAACATTTCACACAAACAGACAGTTTTCAGTGAAACTATCAGTAAGAGAAGTTTGAGATACAGGATTGTAAGAAAATGTGGTTCAGTTCCATGGAAAAATAACAATATAATTCAAATATGAAGTGAATACTGTCTCTCTGGAAAGTTCTGTCCCTCTTTTTTATTATTATTATTTTTATTTGGATTACAATCCTTCAATGGTCTCTACCTTTTCCTCACAAAGAACATTGATATTTTCAAAATTCTACTTTTTATTTTTCCGTAAGTTGGAAAGATAGCTTCCTAGTTGCTTCTAGTGTACTGATGTTCATTTTTGCAAACTGCTCCTATGGAAAAGATTCTTCTGTTGTTTTAGTGCGAACAGTCTGATACATGTCAGACATGACATGACTCAAGTCATAACAAATTATTCCCTCTATTCCTTTTTATTTCCCATTTGACATGTATTAGAACTCCAACTGGTGACTTATCAATGAAGTTAAGACCTACTCAAAATTCTTATAAATTTGGTTTGTCCTATTTTTTATTATTGTTGGTCTAGATTGTGTTGCTTATGTAATAGACACCATAACTGCCTGTCACTTTATTGGATGCGCTGATGTTGAGGGTTTATTAATCTTCAGGGTGAAGTGAAGCCTTTCAAAAGACTATGTGCTACTTTTAGTCTCAGAGTAGAGAGCTTTTGATGAAGTGGTTTGCAGGATAATAGTGGATGCTTGTGCCAAATCTGTCTAGAATCTAAATGAAAAATACAGAGTTTTCTGTATTTATTTTGGGAATAGTTTCATAGTTTTAAAGTTTGCCTCATACACCAATATTTATGAGAAATGACATTGAAGTGGACTTTAAACAGCGCATTATAATTTAAAATGTTGTTGTTTCCCTGAAGCACATCTGGTAATGCAAGATCTAAAGCTATTAATTTGGCCAGGACAATGAGTTCTTTATGAATTAGGGCTAGCCCATTGAAATGAGTTTGCTCCTGAATTAATGATGATGGAGGGTGGGGAGTTTGGAGCAATGACCATCTGCTGGGTTGTTAATGTCCAGCAGACTTCAAGAGTTGCAGTGACGCCTGTGGTAACACGCTTGTGCTAACCTTAATATCTGTATTGTTACTATGCATGGAACAAGGAAATAAAATCTGGATGAGACTATAAAATTCAGGTAATTATTTTCTTTTTTGTGTGTTTCTGTGTGCGAGGGGACTGTCTTCCAGGGGCGGAAGCTTACTGCTCATCCAGTGGAGTGAGAGTGCTCAGTGAAGAAAGAGGAAAAAAAGCAAAAAAAAAAAAATAGAAAAGCAGCCCTGCCAGCTAAATCTACCATTCAGTGTTAATGTCTGTTTTCCAGTTATTCTCCATTCCTGAGAACAGCTTGATTTGTTTCCCCCATCTCCCAGGGGAGATGAGATACAAAAAAACCCCAAATGCTTTTCACTCTGGGGACCGGAGGAGCCCCACACAAGTGCTGTTGTGCTTCATCTGCCACGTGCAACAGGGCAGGTGTGATAATCAGATGAGTCCCCAGCTCTTCGTCCCTGTTCCTACTCATTCCATGTACCTAAGCTGCAACCCAAGATGTAGTTTAAATGCCTGAAACAGTAATTCTCATAAAGCCATTTTACAGCCTTTCAACACTGAGGGTAGTGTATGTTTCTTGATATTGTCAAATCATATTTTGTCTTATCTGTACCCTTATCAGATGTAAGGATATAGATACTTGAGTAAATTCTTTAGTGTAAATAACTGTATAAGTGAGGGAGGCATGAAATTCCCCTGGATGAGCAATTTCCTTCCCTGCTTGCTTGGGTATTGGTCTTCAAGGTGAGTGACACAAGCCTGCCGCATGCTTGCTGGAAATGAGGTTTGGAAATGGAATGAGCTGGGGGTTTTCCTTAAAATGAATTGGCAGTGCTGATAGAAAACCGCATACTTCATTCTGTGCATGTGGAAAGCATAATGTAAACTTACATTTATTTATAAAGAGGCACAATACAATCCAAGTATTTTAATATCTCTATAGTATTGTACTTCCTGACATTGATCTTTATCACTAAAAGTAAACATATCCTTTTGCATTCATGATTCTTACGTGGTAATCTAGGATTGCAAACCTGTACTTCCGAAGATGCTGTTCTGATAAATGTCTTGAAGGTGCTAGTGTCCACGGTGTTTTGACATGGTAGGATGAATTAAAGGGTGGAAGATTTCCAAAGTGTATTTCATACTCTATATAATATAAAGCGCTAGTGCTTAATTCATGCTGTTTGTATGTAGGGTCAGCAGTCTACAATAGCAAGCTCACACTTAGGAAAAAGCAGAGCGCAGCCCTCTTGGGGCAGGCGCAAGCAGCCCAGAGGAAAAGTGGGGTGTAAAACGCTGCCCCATCGGTAATCAGGCACTGGGGGAACCTGCGTGCCATCTCGTTACAGTTCTGAATCTGTAGGGCGTTTTAGTGTTTTTCCTAATACATCTTTTTTCTTTTTTTCATTTATTTTAGTTGAAAGGCTGAAAACCTTTATTTCATGTGGTATCTTCTTATAATCTTGCCAAATAGGCACTCTGCTGCATCAGTTAAAGTAGATCTTTGATAGAGTCCTTGCAGGGTGGAAAAAAGAACAAAACTGCAATAAAACTCCACAAATCATGTATGTGGTTGAAGTAGACTTTATTATCTATTTCAGTTTTAATACATGCTTAGATTGGAAAAAGAAAATCATGTTTTTGCAATTACTTATCCGAAAAGTGGAACAGTTCACTTCCTTAAAGAAATATGCTGAATCTTCAACTTCAGAGATTTGAAGCTAGTAGTTACAGGTAATCTGTTTTAACCAGTAATTTTTATAACAAATTAATTAATCAAATAGTTGAGTTTGTACGCAAATTTTGCTGCCAGCTAACTTTGGAAAAAGACAAAATAATTCTAGACACAGTATAAAAGTTATGTTAATTTAGCCCTCGGGGGTTTACATAATCCAAACCTCGTTCCTTGGTTTTCTTTGTGTTTGTTTTTTTTTTTTCTTCCCCATATCTGTTTTGCAAATAAAGTCGAATAATAAGAATGATTTGGCAGAAGCACCACATGGATACATGTTTTAAAATAGATCAAACTTTTCTTATGTTTAGGTGTAAGACTCTCTAAACTTTCAAAAATAAATTTTGAAGTTTGATAGTTACTTCAACCTACACTATAGTTATTTTTGTTAAGTATGTTGGGTTGCTATTTTCCACAAATTACAGCAGATGCTAAAATGACTAACCAGTATTGCAAATAATAATTTGTAATAATTATGATGCATTGCATCTTCTTTCCAAACTTTAATGGCTTTTTGCTTAAACTGTACTGGAGTTGGATTTAAAAAGAAAATGCCAAAAGCCCCAAAACCACAAAAAACTCCCTTTCCATTAAAGGGTCTGCTTTACATTTTGTGCCAGCGTTAGCCTGCTAGTGACAAAGGGATGCCCAGACTTCAGACTTGAGTCTGGAACAGCCATAAGAGGATTTTTCTCGCTACAGGAGAGCTGGGCAGCCGCCTCTGAACTCTCCTTGTGGAAGCTCTGACACAGCTGAAGGAGGCATCTGCAGGTTGTTGGGCTACACAGGAGCTGAGATGTTGCAGAGAAAGCTGTCCACAGGTACAGAGACAGAAGACGATGCTTCTTTTTGAAAGGTCTGGACTGGAAAGTAGAAGTGAACCCTGCCACTGCCAGTGGCATATGTGTAAAGGTAGAATAGTTCAGTTGAATGTAATTATACTTTCTGCTCTCCAGAGAGTATGGTTGTCATCTTTTTCTTTTTTTTTTTTTTTTTTCTTTCTGCCCTCCTTCCTGTTCTCCGTCTTATGCCAGTGGGTGTGTGTCTGTCTCTGGCTGTCTGTTCAGAGTTCTTTAAATCTTTGGAGTTTGTAACAAAATTCAATTAAGAGAAAAATGCTAAAAACTGCATTTCAGCAAAGTTTGTGAGCGTAGGTGGCCCAAGAGAGGAGTCCTATAATGTTACATCTGTATTAAATTCAGATGGGCCTAAGAATGTTGCCAGGCCTGGAAGAAGATGTCTATGATGGTCATGTTCGCTGGTTTGATTTTGGGGAATTAGCCTTCCCCTCAGACAGTTTCCAGGCATGGCTCAGTCCTTAGCCCAGTTTAGCCATCACTTGTGAGAGATGGTTATTATGCACCTTATTTTGGAGGCCAAGATGGTTCGTTAGCACAGGTGTGGGCTATTCTGTCCCAGCTTGTGCTTTTTAGGCACATCTAGTGCATTAAGTATATAGCCTTTGTGTTTCCAGTGATGAAACTCTGTGATATGAGGTCAGCCTTTATTCAGCATCAGAGAATCCGTAGGTTGGTCCAGCAGTTCTGTGAATGTCTTCACTGTGGGGAGGAAAAAAAAAAATCAAGGTTCATGCAGATCTTTTAGTCCCTCGCATGGCATAAGCTCACTCTACAGTGTTGTTGTTATTTATTTTAAAAATTAATTTCTGGATTGTTTTGTAGGGAAAAATGGAGGGTGATAGATTTTATACAGAAACGGAAGAATTTGAAACTGGCATGGCACTTGCTAAACTGAGATGCTCTGGTGTATCAGCACGTAGTGGCAGCCGTTGGGCAAAAAGTGATAGTGGCCTGGTGATACCCCTGGGAATATTGCACAGACTGTGGGGACAGTGACAGGGCTGGGAGAGAGATGGAGTAACAGTCATCAAATCTAAAGGGAGCAAGCGCTTCTTCCTCCACCTACTCCTCTTGCCTGAATGCTGCAGTAAGGCTCGGAGGGCTGCAGAATCCAAAGAGTGGTTTCCTGCTTTTTGTGGTAAAATACATGGCCCTTTGTGTTTGAAATACAGCAGGGACTTTTTTTTTTTTTTCTTTTTTTTCTGTTGCCCTGCTGAATAGGCTGACATCATCTCGGAGCTGAGGCCGGGCCAGGTGGTGCCCTCGCCTAGCCCTGCCTCCCGCCAGATTCAGCGGAAACTTGGTGTCGTTAGTATGCGCTCCGTGTGCCTGGGTTCCTCGGAGCACAAAATGTGGGCCAGGCGGCAAGAATGGAGGAACTGGGATTTTTGTGTACCAAGGATGGAATTACATAACTCGAAACAGCATTGTTGGAATACCTTTGTTTTTTTGGTTCCGTACGTCTGTACTTAATATTTGAATAAACTGTTAAGGTTTATAAATGCATAGTTGCGTGTCTTGGCAGTACCTTAGGTTTGCTCCCCAATTACTAAACTTGGGAGGATGTTTTGCAGAAGGTTCACTTAAGTTGTTTCTTCCCTTAAAAGTAGAAGAAAAGGAACTTTCATCTGAATTCACTGGGCTTAGCTCTGAGAATTCAAAAGGCTTTGGAAACTGGCTGAAGCTCTTGGTACTGACTTGAGTAATATCCCCTTGAATATTTACTTTATTCAAGCCTATACAGAGATCCCCCTCCCACTCTGTCCTTATTTGCATTGATTTCCAGTACTAGATCAAATGACCAATGAAATACAAAGCTTTACCTCTTAAAAATAGGTTCTTCGGGAGTTTTCAATTGTGTTCCTGTGGCCTGATTTTATGTTCTGTGTTTATGTAAATTGCAGTAACTAGAAAGACATACCCAGCTGTGTTGCATATGCAGTGATTTGTGAAGTTAACTTGTTTGTGTCCCTCCACACTTCTAATGCAATGCATAATATTTACATGTCTTTTGAAACTTCTTGACATAACGTGGGGAATTATATTGGTTTTAATTTTCTTAATTTAGGAGAACTGAATTCCTCTATGTAGCTGTTTGCTCTTTTCTTTCTCTTTCAGGATAACAATGAAATCCTTCATTGCCCTTCATGCCTTCTTCTAGTGTTGTTGAAGTACACGTGATGCATCTTTCACTCTAGTAAAATTTCACTTGGTGGGAATAAGGACGTGATTTAGTGGTGGACTTGGCAGTGTTAGGTTTACGGTTGGACTCGATGATCTTAAAAGTCTTTTCCAACCTAAATGTTTCTGTGAATAGATAGGAAGAGAGACATCCCTTTATCAGTAATTCTAGCATCCCGGCTAGAGCTGGGAAAGCTGACTGCTGAATGCATGATTTGTTTTTGATTCTCTACTAGCTATTCATGAGAAAAAGCTTCACTCTTCGGTGTGGTTAAAATGGAAAGGTAAGAAAGGTGACCTTCCTCAGGGGTGCAAACCATTTTGGGGTGGAGAAGGCAAAGAGAAGAGAATTTGGACTCCCTTTCTAGGCAAAAAGTATCTGTTAGTGTAGATATTAAAAAAGCTTTGTAACCTTAACACCTTCAATACTGTAAGGTACAGTTAATGGAAACCCTTTATTGACTACCCCTTAATAACTTATATTCAAACATGGTGTTTCCTAACGATCACTGTCCTTGAAATAACTTTCAACCTAAAGCACTAAAGGATTTGGGGTGATTTTTCTCCTGTCTTAGTGAAAGCTACAAAACAGCACGCAGTTCACCAAAAAAAGGCCTTTTAGCACAAGCTGTGAATTACTATGAATTGCTAGAGTTTCAAGAATCTCAAAAATCTCTAAAAGACTCTCAACATTTGCACACTCTTTTATAAGCTGTCTGTGACGTAATGCCAGATGACAGTACAAAATAGTTATTTCCTTGTTTCTGTGTTTGAAAGCGAAGTCTAAGTTATTTATTTGTTTTATTTTCTGAGAAGGTGAATGGAGGTCCTGTCAAAATGCACAATGGCTCAAACTCCATGCAGTTGCTGAGAATCACTTATACACAACTGATTTGTTCAAACCATGTCTCTTAGACTGATGTAGAAAGGAGAAAAACATTCAGCTGAAGGAAATCACCTTTCCAACTGTAACATTTGTAAGTGATGTTATTTTTTCCCCGTGCTTTTTTTCTGAATGGAACTACTGTTCTCACATGGGGCCAGTAAAGTCTGCATTTGGCGATGCAATGTTTAATAATAAATCCAGCTTTTCTGAGAAAGCCTGTTGAAGATAAGCTTTCTACATTTATGGCATTACAGAGGGAGTTTCCCTGTCTAGAGAATATAGAATTTTAACCCTAAAGGAATGTTTATTCAACAGTTTGTCAGCTGCTTCTGTCAAAATGTTCATTCAAATTCCTTTGGAAATTGTGGCAGGTTAAAGATTCTTACTGTGTGGGGTTTCCATTTTACCAGTTATAGTCTCCTTGGCTCTCTACTTGTACTGATCATAGGTGGGTGAAATAATTTCCTTTCTAGTCATATTTAATTTAATATTCAGTATTCTTTATAGTGAATACATATATGCATGTATTTATACTTATGTACGTATATACAAAAACTGTGGTTTGCCACAGAGGTTAAGTATGAACGTTATCTGAGACTATAGTTCCTCTATGCTCTGCAGTATGCATGTGCGTTTCAATGCCACAAAAGCGAATGGGACTGAGCTTGCAGTTACAGAACTCTGCTGAACTAGGGACACGTATTCAAGGATAATACACAGTGAGAAGGCCCCGGCTGCTTCATCATCATCAGTCAGAGCGTTCTGAGGATAACTGGCTCTAGAAAATAAATATGTTCTTTGCAAGCCACACTTCAACAGTTGCACTCCAGAGTGGTTTGATAAATAATGGAGTGTTTTTACAGGAAATGTCCCAATCTGAGTTATGAGGCCATTCATTCGGACAAACTTGCAAGTGAATGTGCACAGTGCTGTTAGTTTGTCTGTTACTAATTTCCTCTTTTTTTCCATGTGTGTGCAGTGTGTATATAAATAAAAATATATATATAGACAGAGATGTACATATCCTCAAAGCAGGGAGAAGGAACAGCTGGAGGAGCATGAGGTGGTCCTGCGGTCGCCTGCCTGAGCCAGGCCCGGGGCGGGCAGCCAGGCTCGGCGTTTGGGCGACTGAAACATGTCAGGGCTCAGGAAGCTCTAACTGTTGACTCTTTTCTGCTATTTGCCATGTTGGTGGTCTAATGTTATATACTCTGTGATTGGGGGAAAAAAAAAAAAAAAAAAAACCAAACCAAAAATACCCCAAAACACCAGAAATTTTCATTAATCAGTCAAAAAGTTAGATTGGCTTTGTCTGATGGCTGTGGGGAAAAAATGTTTCACGGGGTATATGTAAGTAACTTTGTTATGCATGGCTGTGCTTTGGCTAGCTGTTCAAATGTCAGTTTCTGGAAAAGCCAATTGAGTATTACTTGTCTAATAATGATAAAGCCCACATCTAAACCTTTCATTTCGGCAGTAACACTGTGCTGGGGCAATTGCAGTTGAAGGAAACACAAATGGGCTTCGCAGGAGCCCTTCTCCTGACAGTGTCTGTGCCCATTCCTTTCCTTGCAAAACGTAACAGCGTCAACGTGTGTTACGGAGAGAAAAGTAGTGAAGGACCCGTGTGTAAAGTGATAATTACCCGTTATCCTGGTTTTAAGTAGGCTTCCCCATTGTGTCAGCAATGCCAAACCAAACATTCCTTTGTATCCTTTTTTTTTCTCTCTCTAGCTCTCCAAAAGAGTTTACAGCTGAGGGGAAAATTATCTTTCTCTCTTGTTTACTTGGAATTAACGTTGTTTAGGAAAATTTTTAACAAAGGAAATGGACCTTCTGGACAGCACTGACATTTTTGTCTTTCATCAGTATGATCTTTTGGAAGTTCTGTGTTTTTTTTCCTGTAATGAGGTCTGAAGTTATTTCTTTGAAAATATATAGTGAAGCCAAACATATTACAAGCATTTTATAGAAGAGGTGAAACAACCTAATTGGAGTTGATGGATACTAATTGCTCTGTTGTTAGTGAAATTGGAAGAAAAATAGCAGTGCTTTGAAAAATGTGTACATGAGAAAATAAGCTTGTGATTTTGATCTGGTGCAGAGCAGCGTTTTGTGTTTTTCTTTTTTTCTTTTTTTTTCCTTTTCTTTTCAGGGAGCTTTCAGAAATGTGTATTTAACTGGAGAGAAGAAATACCTCCAAAACAGCTGACTTTGAAATGGACTTGTCTATATTTATATTCTTAAAAATCATTGGGCTGTTTTATAGTCTTTGAGTATTTGCTTTTGGATGCACCTTATCTCTTTGTCAAGTTGTCCGTGAATGTGGTTTCAAGGTTTGCATTACATACTGGTTATGTGAGTTTAGGAAGGCGTCATTCCCTATCTCAGTGCCTTGACTGTGGCCCTACACAAAGTTAAAATACATAGGATTTTTTTTCGTCCCATAGATACTAGCTTTTCTACTGACCTTAAAATATCATGAGTTTCTCTGTAAGAGGGCTATAAAGCTTTCATTTAAAACAAAACAAACCCCAGAAAAACCTTCATTCTTATCATAGCGCTGTGATTTCAGGAGAGCCTACCCTGCGTACTATACGCAGTCTGATGTCCTTGCTCAGCAGATGGCAAGGCTGTTTCCCATTTTCTGTAAAGTAAGTGTGACAGTGTTAGTGAACTTTAGCTGGGTGTCAAGAAATTTCCCGTAACAGAAATGGAAACGTGGAAAGGAAGTGTCAGAAGGTGAAGTGCACGCAGACATGGTAAGTATGTTTCCCCCATAGTAATAAAATTCTTCAGATATATTGGAATCCACTGGTATGTTATCCATCAGGGTAATATTTATTCAGCACATAGGACTGGATTCAAATTCACTTAAGGCTTTGCGTATTATAATTTACTTTCACTGTTATTTGACTTGTTTGCTGTGATTGGATTCTTTGTGCTCCAACAAGAGCTTTGCGTCCTCGAAGCCTGTTTTGATTTTATTTCCTCTACCACTTCAGCCTGTGGCGAAACGCTGAATTTGCACAAGAGTGGTATTTTCCAAGACAGTGTGTAGTGATATCCGAAGCACAGGCATCAAGCAGAAACAGAAGTATCTCTTTAAGTGCTACCACGGAACATCTATAATAGAAAAGCAACTAGGAGGAGACTTAAAGCCCGCAAAAGCGGGTATCGGGGGCTCTTTGCTATGTATGCCAGTTACAAGTTTGGAGTCTTTTTGGTTTTGTTTGCTCTTTCCTGTCTAACAGAGAAATGGGATTACAAAATGACTGTTAAAATGCTAGCTGGGTTATTGCCCTTGTTTGTTTGGTAGGTTTTTTACTTGTTGGGTTTTTGTTGGGTTTTGTTTGGTTGGGTTTTTTTTTTTTTAAGTTTGAGAGGGACATGGAGCAGCAGCAGCCCTTGCCCTTAATCAGGAATCTAAAGCTGCAGCTGCTGAGCACCAGAGACTTGAATGCAGAAAAGACTAAAGAGGGAAACTTTGCGCGTGTTCATCTGTGTGATTGTTTATTAGCCAAATCAGCATCTCTCCTAATTGTAGTGAAGTTCAGAGCTTTGAAAAAGAATTTGAGTAATTCTGAGATCAACACTGCTGATTTTTTTTTCCTCTTCAGTTTCCTTTCCTTAACCATGTGTACTAAAAGGCAACTTTTGTTATTGCAAAGTTTGGCAGGTCCGTATCCAGCTGTGGAATGTTTGGGGTTTTTTTTCAATTTATTAAACCAGAGTTTTATGCTGTGTACCTCACTAGAATTAAATCTACTGGAAACTGAGACCTAATGCATCTGCAATTGAATTTTTCATGAGAAAAGTTTCAAGAAAAACATATTGTAAGAATAGGGGATGCTACTGACCAGTGAAAATACCATATGCAGATTATTAAAAAAAATATAAAATTTCTTTTTTTTTTAACCAAGTCAAGACACCTACCTGGAGTGTGTGTGTTGGAGGGGTGAATGGTGGGCAAGGCAGAAGTGCAGCCATAGAGCTGATGGGTAGAGTGGCTCTAACTCCCTCAGGTAACATGATAAAATGACTGTGTAAGTTCTTACAGTATTGGGCAGTTTGTCAAGGAAAAAGTCATGTAGTGTCTTGTGGCAGCTGTCACAGTTCTGGATATGGGTTTGACTGTTCCTGCAATGTGAAGACTTGCACCCTAAACTCCTTTAGTCTCTTTAGCGCTGTAGCTGGTGTATGTGCATAATGCTTTTTTGTGCTATTTCAGCACTTGGTATGTGCGTTACTGAAGAGTCACAATTTAATGGTACTGAAAATAAACTTTTCTAGTAAAGAAAACATTGAACTGTGTGCTCCTGTCTGCGCTGAGGCACTTGGTTTTCTTTTTAAATGGGTTTATTTCAAATTTAGTTTTCTTTGTGTGGCCGTAATTAGCACTTAACAGTAGAACCAGTATTAACTAAAAAAATGAAATCGGAAAACAATGTAATGGTAGCTCAATTAAAATATTTAATAACCATCTTTGTAAATTTCAGTAATGAAAACTATGCTGTTGGTTGTTTTTTGTGGAGTAACCAGGCATAATGCATTACATGGTATAATTGCTTAAATTGCTCAGAAAATGGTTTGTGTAGAATACACTGCTTGCTTGTTGAGTAGCAGATTTCTTTGAGCAGATGACAGCAGTATTTTGTGATACGATAGCTGTACTCGGCAGTTATGCCTTGCTACTGCTGTACTCACACAGTCTGGGCTGGGACTTGCCTGTATGTCCCCAGATATCTTGGGACTGACCTACTGTCCTGTTCTTCCTTGTTTTTCATCAGTGTGTGTGTCAGGCGTGTCCTGTGCTGAGCCACTTTACCCAAGTTTGTCCGTTTTCTCAAGCTTAGATTCAAAAGAAAGTGTCCAAAGTGACAGACCTACTGTGTGTCATTGAAACACAATCTTTTGATGGATTTTTTTGTTTGTTTGTTTGTGTGGGTTTCTTAGCTTTTGTGAAGACCTGGGAGGGCTGCTGAGATTAACTGCACTGTACAAAGGCGTGAGAGAAGCAATATGTGTCTATAATCTGAAAACTGCCCAGTGCTTTAGAAAAGAGTTGTGTTGTTATTCTGATGGTAGAAAGTTATGAACTAAGCAAAAGGTGGTATGGTGGCTTAGCTGTCAGGCTAACCAACCCTAGATCCAGATGAACGGTAAGCAGGACAATTCAGGTATCTGAAACTTGGAAGGATTTGTAGCACTTGCTTGGCGTGCTGACCAGGAGAGGCAGCTTCTGCTGCAAGCGTTCGGTTTTGTCTGCAGGTTGAGCACTGTGACACTGTGAGGAGCAGCTAGTGCCACCTGCGGGAGCTTTGCTGGAACAGGTGGCTTTCCAGTGTAGAGATGCATCATCGTGGGAAAGCACTGCCACAATTTCCCAGCACCACAGGCGAGGCTTTGGGCTGTTTTCTGCCAGCTTTCTGTAGTAAGGCGTGATTATATGCAGTGTAGGGTTGACCTTGAGCAAAGTTGCATATATAAAAGAGGATATTTTCAAAAATAGTCATCAACAGTTCGTTTTTACAGAAAGAAAAATAACAGTGGGTAGTTCTACTAAGTAGTGTCATACAGCCTGCACTGAAATGGCTTGAGATTGAAAGCTATTGCTTTTGCTGAGCTGATAAACCACTGTGATCAACAGAGTGTTAATGCATCAGAAGTAAATACATGCATTTCACCAATTAAAACTGACCTCTTTCTCCTTAGCCTTTGAACTTATGCTTCACAAGGGTATTTGGGGAGCATCAGTCAAGGTTTTGATCCCTCTTCCTCTTCCCAGAAGACCCTGCGGGGACGGTTTCCTCTTTGTTTCATTTGGCATAGTAGCAGCATATGTTGTTAAAGTAAGGAGTCTTGCAGCATGGTTGGACACTGACCAAATGTTGAGTATGTCTCATCTTTTCAAGAAGTTCATTCTATACGAAATTTGAAGGAGAAGATGTCGTGTCACGTTCCCTCCTAGACCTCATATCCTGTGTTAATTTGTAAAAAATATGCTGTCTTGACTTGCAGACTGAAACACGGTGATTAGCTGCTGAACTTGATCTTTTAGTGGGTTTGGAAAGCCATGACCAAAGCCTTGGGATAGCACTGGGAATGGATTCAGAGCTATTGCAGAGACTGGAGGAGGGAGAAGATGTATGTGTAGCAGTTAAACCACAGAGGAGCCAGACAGCTCATTCCTTATACTAGAACATTTGTGATGTTTTTCACATTCAAACACAGTGAATTACAGTAAACCAGAACGAAAGTGACAAAGGGATTCTGTGCTTTGGGCTTTGCTTGACGGGAAAAAGTTAGGTTTTTTTGGATTGCAGCTACAATATGGATAATTAGCTCCAGAAAATAGACAGAGGATGCTGTAGATTTATGCTGTTTGGAAGAAGGGGGCAGGAGAGAGAGCAATGCTACTATGACTTTCATTGGTAGGGTAAACAACGCACAAAGGAGGTTTTGGTCCTTCTTGCCAACATAGCTCAGATGGTCTTGTTTGGACCAACTCACATCTTGGTGCAGTTGTCTTTAAGTCCCACTGTTACTGGCCTTTCTGTGGAAAAGAAGGTGCAAGGATGACCTTGTTTGGGAAAATCAGCAAAATGTGTAGCAGCTTACAAAAAAAAAAAAAAGGAAAGAAAAAGAAAAAAACTTGGAACGTTTCGACATGCATTGATGTACGGGGGGAAAAAAGGCCGAGAGATTTTTGTGGGACTTTGAAGGAGAGGACTGTGGGAGAAAGGAAGCCGTTACTCACACCCACATCCAGAGCTCTGCTGGAAGGGAATGAAAGGAGCCATTAGAATTCTGTGCAATTTTGAAGGAATAAATATTAACTTGAAATAACACTTCAATCTTAAACAGGTACTGCTATGTTACTTAGAAGGGCTGAGGGGTGGTGGTGAATAGGAGCAGCAATGAGGATTGATGGCATACAGCGGTTTGCGTCCTCGAAACTTCTACCCTTTCTGTCCACGTTATTTAGAGTCTCTTTCAGTGTCACTTCTTGGTTCATGTGAAAGAATTGTGTTAGTGTTAGCATGTAAACTTGCTTTTATGGTTTATGTGACCTGGGATCAAAGCTATTCTCGTGGGGTTCAGAGCAGCAATTCATCTGATCCAGAAGAGATTTTGTAGGCAAACAAATGGCAAAAACCAGATCTGGGACGGATGTTCTTATTGGCTAATAAAGCTATATGCAGTATTTAACAGCCAAATGTCAAGTTCTGGTCATGTTAATATGGGTGAGAATTTTGCCATAGCCTTCCTTGGAGTCTGGAGTTCATCATGCAGCCTGAGACTTTGAGTGCTGGTTTTGGGCATTTGTGAGTGGCTCTGCATAGAGAAATGCAACATCCAACACCATTCACCTGAGAAGGGCGGCAACCTGGCCAGGGTATGTGTGGGCATCTAAGCATCCTTGTTTGTTTACAAAATATTTCATATCAAAAAAACTACTAATATCCCCTTTCTCCCCACCCACTCTTCCACTTTTTTTTTTTAATTACAGTAGGAAGAACTCATCCAAATACTGTTTAAAAATAAACCAGCAGATGGCTTTACTGTTAACAGCATAGTGTGTAGTGTGGAAGTTCAGGGCTTCAGTTGTTTTACATGTATTAATCTGTATTCATAAAGCACTGACCGTTCAATCTGTAAAAAGCTGCTTTTAAAAATGTAATACAGTATTTTAAAGGAACACGTACGTTGATCATGAATAAAGTGGGCACAGCCGAATCTTAAAATTAATACTCGTTGTGCCTCTGGAAGATGGGAAAGAAATGCAGTGTCTGTCTAAGGCACTGTATTTGAAAAATTTTTGAAGAAATCCAACCAACCTCCTTAAATATGATCACTTCCAGCTATTTGGAACAGATGTAGACAAGGGGCCAGGGGTTTGACACAAAGGAGGAGGTTCAGGTTAGGTTTTGGTTAGTGATGATCGTTGTTCAACATAAATACATAGTTGGATTCCATAGTTACAACTGCAAACAGACCTGTCATGAACAATAGTTTCTTTCAAGCTGCTTGAGACTTTTTTAGAGCACAGCAATAAATTGCCGAGAGAACAAAAATGGAACAGAAGTCTTCTCTCTGATGAAAATTTCTTTATGAAACTTTAAAATTGAAAATTGCAATACTTCAATTAATAGTTATTTTGAATAATTAGAAACCCTAATAAATTTTTAGCAAGGTACAGTTAATTTAAGAGCCAACGACTATATTTGTCTGTGGAAATGCAGGTAATTATATTTTTCCTGAGCATGCTGTTTTTTTTTTTTTTAAGGTATGTTTTAATCACTGATGTGCTATAAGTTTGCATGTTTTTTCTATCAATTCAGCTATAGCATGCTATTGAGTAGATCCTGTGTTTAAAGGAACTGAGATCTTACTTTTTCATAATGTTAAAAGCTGATCTGCAATTTTTAGCAGCTCGGGATTTTAAAGGCAAGCTAATCTACTAGAAGGAACAACAAATTTCTTGAGATAGGACCTCCCAGTATGCCCATTTGGGTGGCCCTGGCTGATTATGGCCTGTGAAAATGCATAGTCATACATATGAATGTTTTTGGTTACTGTTAAAGAGTTTTGCTTAATTAAGAAATGTAAACAGTATGGCTGTGTTTATTCATGAATTATGAATGCATATGTATTTCAAGTTCTCTTACTGGTGTGTTCTGTGAAAAGTACTCAGAGGAGGAAGCAATAGGTAGCAGCTTTGAGTGATGAATTCAGAAATACCACGTACCCTGTGGACTACTAGAATAGCTGACCCTAAGATGCAGAGACAATTAAAGTTATATCAATAATTATATTGCAAGAGTATTTGGAAAGGTCTAACTGGACTGTTTTTATAAGATACTTTATATAAGTGATCTTGAAATTATTAGTAGTGGCATCCCAAAGTTGGCAATGAGTTTGTTTGGATAAGTGAAGATTATTTGTATAGAAAGTGAGCAAGAATTGCTTTCTTTTACATCTTACTAGCAAGCTTATACTTCAAGTACTGCTTGGCCTAACTGCAGACAGAGATTTACTTTCCTACTCTGATGAATAGTATTTGTCAGAGATTTCCTTCCTAGATTAAAACTAGGAACTTTATTTATAAAGTAATGCTAAACTTTGACTTCTGGTTTTTGAATAATTCAAAACTTGGTATGTTACAGAAAACAAGAGCGGAGTTCTATATTTCTTTTCTTTAAACCTTTCCTCCTTCCACTAGCTTTGTTATACCTCTCAGAGGAAAAGAAAAGCAAAATAAATCTCACAAGAGTTAAGTTTATCTGGGTTACTTGAAAAGAAATCTTGATTACTTGGTGATATGACTAGGAGTGATGAAATGGGGCTTTTTATAAAAAAATGTGGAGTTTTGTTTTTTTTTTAAAGTTGTTTAGTGTATTCTGCCATTTCTGGCAACAGTGTGGAACCAGTTTGCATTAATAAGAAGGGGGGGAAAGCATGCTCCTTAGATTTTAAAATATATGGATTTCCATGCTTTTTAAAGAAGTCACTTAAAATACTATTCTGTGCCATGTAACTGGACCTCAGTTTTTTAGGTGTAATTTTTAAAATTGGCAATGCTATGGGAAAATGTTGAAGGCTCTGTGTGGGTCCTGTCATGTTTGCACCTGGTTGAACTGTTCTGGTACGATTAATCTCTTGTGCAATTTAGAAAAAGGGAACAGCAACGCGTTTCACAGACTGTTTCATTGCTGCAAACCATTACAGTGGTAGGTGTTTCTAGCCAATGTTCTGAAGATGCCCTTTTCTAGGCACAGAGGCTGACTTCCTTCAAGCTGTTAAAACTATGTAAAGCCTCCCATGCTATCACTTATTGGAATGAAGAGCTGCTAAATTGGTCAATCTGTGCAAAACCATTGGTGGGACAGTAGTTTTTAAATTGCCTTGGATTATTCAAATGAGCTCTTGAAACAGAGAGCTGTTATAGCTGTAGAAAGTCTGAACCTGTTCAATAAATACCCTGGTTTGTGTGCAGTAATTGAATGATCCAGCTTTCAATTTACCATTCCATTATTAAAAATGCCAAGGTCATTCAACACTTGTTTGAGTCCCGCTTGGTTTTGTGCTGGGATTGAATCCCTCCATAGAGAGGGATGAGCACTGGCACTCCGTTAAATTTCGGAGAAGTGACTGTTGGTAGGTGTCTTACTTTAAGTGCTTAAGCTTTCTGGTACTGAGCTTTGATGACACAAAAGCAAGCTTATTGCTTCTTTAGAATGTCAAGTAGAAAGAAATATTGGCCTACTGTAGACACGGAAAATTGGACTTGCATAAATAAAAATTGGGGCAGGAGAGGCCAGAAAAAAAAGTGACTTTTTTTTTTTTGTTGCTTGTGTTTAGGACCTCTACAAAATGTCAATAAAGAAATTAAAAATTATTTCTGAGACTTCCAATTTTATGTCATCAATGTGTCAGTGAGTCACGCCGTGAGCATTTTCTTGGTGAAGTTCACTTACATATTTATTTCAATTCTGTGCAACTCAAACCAACCAAAAGCAGAAAACAAATATATGGATATCCATGTTTTATTATTTTAAACATGTAGTTCCCTGAATTTGTGATACGAAATGATTTATTTAAAATAAGTTACAGAATTTACAGAAAACATTTTCTTGGATTTTGAAATGAATCACAGAAGTAAATATTGTATTTATTTATGTGATTTTTTGGTTCAAATGCACTGTGTGATTAACTGCCTCCTATCAACTTTACTACTAAATCACTGGATAACTGGAATTTGATTTATAAACTGGTGCAGTGTTTGCAGACAGTATGTAGCACATCATTGAATGTAGGGGGTTGGACATAAGCTTGCTAAGTTCTAGAATTAGTCGGTGTATTTATTCTAGGCACCTGTTTCGTGAGGATAAGCACAGATAATTAAATTTGAGTGATCTGTTTGAAGAACAAATTTATTTTTTAAAATGTCTTCTGGAGAGTAGGTTTCTGTTTTACAGCAAATTTATAAAGAATATTGGAGACCATTAAGTGTTTATACTTGTTTAAATCCTCTGTTGAGAGCACACTTGTTTATTTAGTTTGTGACACTGTCCAGCTGGGGTTTATGAACTCATGTGCACAGTCCTTCAGGTGGGTAAGTGTTATCACTAGTAATTTTAGGGAGTTGAGAGAAGATTTTCGGCTAGATCTAAATCTTCAGTATGTGTAATGTTGTATGTATGAAACATCTATGTTAAGGACAAAGTAATTCCTGAGTAAGACCTGGTGGATTTTATCTTGAGTAGAGATGAACTGGCTGATGTAGAAAATCATATGTGGTAGAACTTCCATCAGCTAAATAAGAATTAGTTTGTACCGTAGGATGCACTGCTGGATTGTATCCTCAGATGTGTCTAACATTTCTACACCTTTTACATATATGTGAATTAAATATGACAAACATACTTGCCCTGGATAGCACACTTGAAGTACTTCTTGTGACTTAAATTATTAAGAAACCATACGTATTTTGTATAATTTGGTTTCAATGTAAACCCAAGCCCTTTATTGGATGCGAGGGAAGAAATGTTTTCATTCTAGGTCCGGTGATAGGGTTCAAATCAAGCCATGTGAATTTGAGAGTAAAATAATTTAAGAAGGGGGGAAGAGACCATTTATTTGTGTTCAGTCTGTTCTGCTGCAGGGTGAGCCAGGGAGGTCTCCCTCTCTGGATCTGGTGATCATCTGAAATCTGTATGCTGAATCAGCTCTGTTGCCTCAACGTGGTTAGAAATAAGACGACTCAGTGACTTCATTAGGAATTAAGGCTGTACTGCTAATCCTTCCAATGCTGTGCGCTCTGTATAGTGCTGCACGCAGCACTGTGCTACGTGAACTCTCAGCTGAGGTGAAGTCCCTGCCCCACTTGGCGCACAGTCTCCTTCAGGCAGAGAATCTTGCTCGTTTTGAATTGTCTTTTCTTGATGCACCCTATCTGATCTCGAGGCTTCCATTATGTGAAATGGAGTGTCAGTCCAGCTGGTGGTGGGGAAGATACTCAAAGGTGCTGAAAAGGAGGATACACAATCCCAGTCAGTATGTGTTGGCCACACAGTGACCATCAGCCATTAGTGACACTGCTAAAGAGGAGACAAGCTTACTGCTTTCCTGAGAAGCTGCCCACTGATGGGATGGAAGAAATATTGGTGCTCTACAATGTAGTAGAGCTTTAAGTTAATGGCATTTTATGTTTAATGCAGGCTGGCGTGACCCTCTGCATGGCCGCTCTTTCATTAACTTCAGCAGTATGTGAGTGTAAGCCGCTCTTCCACCCCAGTTCATAGGCCTCTCATTAGAAATCCACTGAGGAGGGGAAAAATATCCAAACTCAACAACAGAAGTTCACCAGATGTAATTAGAGCTTTCAGTCTACCACAGCTATTTATTAGAGGGTCCTTTAATTCCCGCCCACCTGGCAGCCTGTCCGGGTGACAGACTACTGAACGGTGTTGCAGTTAATCTCTAGGTGGTTTTGCTTGTTTACATCTCTCACATACAAACATGGAAATGATGAAAGCTGAAAATCCATCCTTTGTAGGGGTCATGAGGCAGGGGAATGCCCTACTGGAACGTACTGGTTTTGATGGAGAATGCTTTCTTTGCTTTGTGTCCGTTAGATTTTCCTAAACCTGTGTCTGCAGAGATGCCAGATAAAACACCAGGTGGTACAGAACCTGTCCCCAGGAGTGAAGGTTAGTAGTTTCCTTTCATTTTTTAAACTAGCTATTGAAGAGAAGAAGCATTGTGATTTTGTGAAGAATTTTTCAAGTCAAAAAGTGAGTTTCCCTTACTGACTTTGGAGGTACTCCAAAGGTACTCCAAACCTTTTCAGCTTTGGAGAAGATATTTTGTCCTCTTTCAATAACGAGATCTTGCTGACTGAGGCCAGTTTTTTATATAGGATACTTAAGTCCTATAGAACCAAAGCTAACATTTAAGATGTGGGACGACTGATACAAGGAGGAATTGAATATGCATGTTTTCCACTAAAATCAGTGGAATCTTTGAAATGCTCAGTCTTTCTGAAAATCAGACCATTTTTTTCTTCTCAATGTCCATGAACTTTAAATTCCCACATCTGAAAGTTTAGTACTTGGTTTCAGGGAAAATTTGTTCTTTAAAAACAATTGTAATCTTGCTAATTTGAGTCCTTCCTCAGAATTACTGCTGAATGTTTCATTAAAATATTTTATAAAAAATTTGCTATTTCATATGACAGTTGTGAGGTGTTTGACAATTTTGTGGCAAAACATGTAGTAGCTCTTGTATACGTTTGCTTTCCAGATCATTGCTGTCCTCTCACAAGGGCCATATTCATTCAAATGTGTGTTTTGTTTTGAATAAAGCTTGCAGCTTAGGATGGTTTATGCTGCTTTCTCTTTAAACCTAAAGATAAAACTAAATTTTGAGATGTATAAATGTTTTCGTTACATTTGAACGTCAGTTTTGACATCTGAAAGGCATCAAGGAACATGCTGCCATAATAATTTCAAAAAGCGCATCAATAGCAGAGGAACAAATTTCTTTCCATGTAAAGGGTATTACGCTATGCTTAACTGTAAAAGGCCTTTCTATTAATTTCTTTTTTAAATTTACTGTAAAGCTTAACATGTGCTACTATGAGAACTCTCGGCACAAGAGGAGACGCAGTTACAGCTAGTCTTTCCAAGACTGAGCTCTGTCTGATTCACATGTTGTGTGCCCCCTTATAAATAAATCCTTATGCTAAAAGCACTGTGGTGAAGTCCAATTAGAACCAAAGCCTACACTTGTAAGGATGTGGAATGAATTGTCATGTACCTTGCTGGTTGCTTCCCTAAAAATAGCCTACGTGATCAGATCTGTGGCTTTCCTAGGTTTTAATGAAGTCTAAATGTGTTAAAATTACACCGATTATGTATGTTATATATTGAATTTTTCCGGCTGTGGAACGGTGGCAGATACTGCCACATTTCAGCTCTCCAGCCTCCATTAGGAGTTCTGGTAAATTAAATGAGACATAGGGGTGATGTAAAACTTGCAGATCAAATCTGGGGGAAACGCACTCTGTCTGTGAAAGGTAACGTTATTTTCTCTTATTGCATTTTAATTTACCATGTAAGCGACTTCCAGTGAGTGAGTTGTAAGGTTTGCTTTGGCTTTACATCAGGAGTTAGAGAGGGTAGGACTTGTGATAGCACAGAGCTGACGGTGGGCTGGGAGCAGGGGTCTGGGGGAAGGAAGGGGAGGGAATGGAAAGAATCCTGCAGAGCATCATTCATAATGGAGTCACTGATGGCATCACGTGGCCATCAAACAAAGATTGATTCTCCTCCTTGTGCTAGCAGTCAGAGATTGACTGATGTGAAGAGGGCTGGGTGAGGACTGAGAGCTAGCGTGTGCAGCCATTAGAGACTGAAAAGGCAACAGTCTTTGAGGTTAGGACATCTCAGGTACCAGTTTCCAATCATTTTCCTGCTAGCTCCATCCCCAAATAAGAAGGTTGAAACTGAAGACAGGATTGTTCATGTCTAGTTACAGGAGAGGGAGGCAAGGAGCTATTTGTTTCATTTAATTTTTGGAAGACTCATGAAACCTTCAGTGTCTCTGTTTCGTTAAATGTGGTTTCATCTCACCAGAACTACCAACAGGTACATAATATTCCAGAAACATTTTTGCAGTTAAGCAGGGATCTAGAAACTGCCCTGAGGATCGTGTTCAGTACCTTCAAGGTTTTTGTGTTTTTTAGTAGCTTCTGATGTCTGTCTAATCAAGCAGACACATGATAATGTGCAGGACACTACATTAAGGAAAGCTAGAACTGGAAAGCTTTTAGACACCAAATTTGACTAGAGTGTTTAGGGATACCACAACTAAAAATCTTCTCTGTGTATGCTTTGTTGTACATTTTGAGGGAATTAGTACGAGATCCCTGTGATTTAAAATCTCTCATATACACAGAAGGCACATGAAAAATGATTGTCTGGGTCATTAAGAAACTGCGTGTATGAGGTTGTATAACTGTTTATGTATTCTTTCACACATACAATATACACATGTATATATGTATATAGAGATGTGTGTATGTAGACATATATATAGCCTTAAATCATGAGATCGGAAGGGAGCTGTTCCCGTGGGTGGCGTGGTGAGTGCCAGCCTCCTGGGATGTGCAGTTTCAGAGTTCGTTCCCGAGGCAGTGGACATGGACGTGGCAGGCTCTCCTCTGGTGTGCTGCTTTTCAACTTGCGTGCTTGATCTTTGGAAATAGCCTAACTTCTCCACGTTATTTTTGTTAACAGATAATATTGACCCTCCCTCCCTCCCTAACCTAATAACTCAGGTTTTTGACCCAGGTATGAGGAACCTGAAAAATAGATAAACTTCTTGCCTATGGAAGTGAGCTCTGTAGGTTTTGAGATGCAGCAGGCAATGTCAGTGAAGCTTCCTGCAGTGTGTTGGTTTTCATGATGCTCTGTGTTTTATAAACCACTAGCATGAGGAAAAAGAAAAAGCTGAATAACTACTAACAACTTGAAACAGTTTGTTTTTTATATAGTAGTAGCACATCCTCATGTACTTAGATGGATTATTAGTGATGTTGGTGAAGTAAGAAATTTATACAATAAAATATAGATAATTAAAATTATGAGATAATGCTGAGTCTTCATTTTCAAATTACAGTTATTGTATTCAGTTGCGATAAGAGCTTATGAAGTTCTTAAAGCAGTGTATAAAAATGTTCTTTAACAGATACAATGTTTAGTAAAACAAAACTTGGTTTAATCTGGATGCTTTGTTTTTAATCACTGTTCTGAAATTAATTTTTAGATGTTAAAAAAAAGGTGAAATAATGACTAGAAATGAATCTTCACTTCGAGACCTGTTCTAGCATCTTGCTGAAAATCTTCTACTAAAAACAAAACATGATACTAGTGTCTTGTAATGGCACTAAATCATTAGTGATGGAAGTTAGAACTTTGAGAGGTTTTGTTGTTTTATTCTCATAAATACTCTTACTTTCAAAGAATGTTATGAGAACACTTACTGAAAAGAATTGCCAGGCATATGCCAGTGGCTGCTCTAGCACTGACTTATAAGATAAACTTCCATAGTCTTTGATCATATGCATCTCTCTATTTACTTAGCGTTTATACAGTTTACAAGTATGAAAAAATGTTTCACTGGTATGACTGAGCCAGAATTAGGAAGTGAGTGTTTAATTTCTCATGTTTAAAATATCACTGCTACTTACGTGCGTAAACATTTATGTGAACTTTCTTAATTGTTTCCAGGCATCTTATGGCTGCTTGCTTTTTTTTTTTCCAAAGAAATATTCTTGATATCATTAGTTTTTTAAAAAAGGTGTATTTGTTGTTACAAACTTCTAACAATTAACCTTTATCGTTTATAAGGGTCAAGCTGGGTTGAGCAAAGCGTTGGCAAGATAACTGATTATCTGGAAACTTTTAAAAAGTCAGTGTTGCTTTAACCTAGCAGTGCCCCTCCCTGCCCCTCACCCACTGACCCACTGCTCCATAAACTCCAGTTAAGCCATGAAGCACACAGAAGCAGACAATTGAGAAATGAGTTTCCTGTAATTAAGTTACTGTAACTTAGTCCTTGACTCGAGGGTCCCCAGTGAGCGGACAGACTATTTGCTTTTCTGCCACCTCTTCTGTCAAACCCTTTAGAGTCAACAGTTATGTTTGTAAATGTCACTGCTTGCTTTGTGCGATAGGGGGGAAAAACCCAGGACCTGCGTTGGAGATTTGGTTGTTGCAAAGATGGAAATGTGTGTGTATCACATGTGAAAAATATTTTTCAAGAAGCTTGTGTAGCTATCAAGGAGTGGTAGACAAACAAATTGAAACAAAAAAAAAAACCCTACCATGATCCATGTATAACTGTTTCTTAACTGTTTTCCTACGGCAATGCTATTATATTCTATTTACAATGGATGCATTTAGAACAATGTACTATGTCAATACCAGGAAGTGGATTGAGTGTATTTCTGTTTTAGCTTGCAAAGGAATTAGCATTTGTTCTGCTCGTGTTTGCTGAAAAGTCACTCTTAAAACGTCTAGCACAGTTAACTATTGGAGGTTGGGCAGTGCCAGGAGTACCCCACCCACGGCGCACATTCCGCCTCTCACTTGCAGAGAGGCTGCTGTGGTTCACAGCGACCGCTCGTGATGCTATCTGGAGCTGGGCAATTGTTCATTTGCAAAAATTTAGGGGAATGATTGCAGACTTTTTCAGTATGAATTATCTATCTTACCGGATTAAAACAATTTTTTTTGGTAGCTTAACAAAATTTTGATGATAATGAATGGTTTTCATAAAACCCAAGTGCTTCATCCTGTGGAATGCTGATTAATTTTTTTTGTTGTTGTTGTGATACCTTTGAACAACTGTTCATAACATAGCTAGGCTTGGTTGAAAGAAACCACATGATATTTACCTTAGTACCCATTTGTAAGGCTCCCATGCTCAAAAGTTTTTGGGGTATCAGTCTAGTGCTACCTTCACAGTAGCTTTATGCAAACCGCTTAGCTAAGGTATATGGGTGTAGGAACGTTTATTAGGTTTCTCCAGTCAGCTTGGCTGGTTGTTTTTCTGTGCCTTAAAAGGTAGAAATCTTTGAAGAGAAAGATGTGAGGAAGTTAAACTCCCCCAAAGTCGTCTTCCTTTCCCCCTTTCCCCTCCATCTTCGTTCATTAAGCAAGAGCTGTGACTTCCCCCAGCTGGATCCTCCTTTACTGGCTTTGTGCTTCACACATGCATCCTGAAGGAAACGCATGTTACACCTGGGCTTTATAAACAGCCGCTGACGAATCCCAGTGGACGACAAACTTATGTCATTATAAAATACCCTACAGTAACGGCAGTGTTTTTCCTTGCATTGTGTACCTGATGGCAGTAGCGGGAGCCTACCAGCTGTTACTGTTGTTCGTGATAAGACCCATTTAGTTTTAGAGCTCATCTGACTTATGTTTGCATGCTATTTCTGCTGTAATATGTCATGCTGCACAGGAAAAACACAAACGCATGCAAATGCAGCCATGTAAATCTGTAGACTGCCCAATGGATCACACCCTTCAATGCAGTGAGGAAAAGAGCATCAGTATTTCTACTTCCAAATTTTGCCTAGACGGATTCTTTCATGGCAGGAATGCCAGGGTACGGTCGTTCGGGTTAGCAAACGCTGCCTGTTGCGCAGCGCTGTGGGGGCTCTCAGTGGGCACACAGCAACATGCTGTCTTGTGCCACGTGTATGGAGAAAGTTGTTGTTACGCTTTATTATTGCTGCACCCCTTTTAAAGAAATACAAAAGTAGGTGGGAAAATGAAGCATCTTTCCTCAAACTTTTTCAGATCTTAAGTGCATGTGAAGTCACAGGTAACTATGGTAGTAGTGCACTTATAGGCTTAACGGTATATTACCGGGCTGTGTTGGGCGCAAAACCATCTGTGTGCTGAGGGATGGTGATTGTATACTTGGTCTACCCGATCCTGTTCTTTAGAACTAGTTCCTTTATTATTCCTCACTCCATTCTGTTTCCTGCAGCTTCTTGCTGCTTAACCGAAGGGAAGAGATGCCTGGAATAAACGGTGGATACCAACTGTGCTATTTTGTGGACAAGAACTTATATCTATCAGATAACACTAGATGGGTGAGATTCAACATAAAAGGTCTTGGCTATTTGTGCAGAAGGCGGGTAGACACTGTGGGCTTCCCTGCCAAAGGATACAGTGAATTTAAAAAACCCTACATGATTTGAAGGGGACACCAGAGAAGTCTCTGGAAGTCAGCTCCAAATAAACGAGCGACTGCAAACCAAGGAAATCCCTTTAGCTGAAAATGGTTGGAAGCTAGAATGCTGGGGGAAAATATAGTACATGCTTGCTATGTTCTCACTATCCCCAGTAATACAATCTTCCTGTGCCAGGTTATTTTTCCTTACTTACTATTCATATCCTCACTTTTTGTAGCAGCTTTTAATCCCCTGAAAATTGTATCTTGAAGGAGGAGGAGGTGTCTGCATAAAGATGATGTCTGAAATTCTTACCCCTAGTGCTTATAAAAGGAGGTGGTGAAGCCAAAGCAGATTTGAAATCTGATTGGAAATGGGAGACGAGCAAAGCGGAAGAGTGATAAAATTGGATATTCTGGTTCTGACTCCTCACTAGCTTGTTGGCCCCTCTCTGCGTGCTGTGAGGGGTTGGCACATCTTCCTTTGAGACACTGGTTGTAGACTGTTGGTCATAATGACTCTTGTCATAACTCTCTTGAGAAATCTGGGCTAGCTCCAGGCCACTGAAGTTGAGTATTAGCCATAGCCTAAGCAACCGCTGTGCCGTGCAAGTACAGTGGAGCAGTACTTGCATGGTACTTGCTTTGCTGCAACCAGAGTGTTTGCAGCCCCTGTGCTCTGCAGCGCGGCTTGTGTTCTCCGATAGCGTTCTGATGCATTAAACCACAACACTGGATCAATTTGCTTTTTTCCTGAAAGCATTTCCTGAAAGCTCGGTATCCAAGTGGAGAGCAGTGATGAGTGGCGTTCCTCAGGGGTCGGTACTGGGACCTGTACTATTCAACATCTTTGTTAGCGACATGGACAGTGGGGTAGAATGCACCCTCAGCAAGTTTGCTGATGATACCAAGCCGTTTGGCGAGGCAGACACGCTGGAGGAGAGGGATGCCATCCAGAGGGACCTGGACAGGCTGGAGAGGTGGGCCCAAGCCAACCTCATGCAGTTCAACAAGGCCAAGTGCAAGGTCCTACATCTGGGTCGGGGCAATCCCAAGCACAAATACAGGCTCGGCGGGGAATGGCTGGAGAGCAGGCCTGTGGAGAAGGACCTGGGGATGCTGATTGACGAGAAGCTCGACATGAGCCAGCAATGTGTGATCGCAGCCCAGAAGGCCAACCGTATCCTGGGCTGCATCAGAAGTGTGGCCAGCAGGTCAAGGGAGGTGATTCTGCCCCTCTACTCCGCTCTCGTGAGACCCCGCCTGGAGTACTGCATCCAGCTCTGGAGTCCCCAACATAAGAAGGACATGGACCTGCTGGAGCGTGTCCAGAGGAGAGCCACAAGGATGATCCGAGGGATGGAGCCCCTCTCCTATGAGGAGAGGCTGAGAGAGTTGGGGCTGTTCAGTCTGGAGAAGAGAAGGCTCCGGGGAGATCTTATTGCGGCCTTCCAGTACCTAAAGGGGGCCTACAGGAGAGCTGGGGAAGGACTTTTTACTAGGGCATGTAGTGATAGGACGAGGGGGAACGGCTTTAAGCTGGAAGAGGGCAGGTTTAGATTAGTCATTAGGAAGAAGTTTTTCACTTTAAGGGTGGTGAGGCACTGGAACAGGTTGCCCAGAGAGGTTGTTGAAGCCCCGTCCCTGGAGGTGTTCAAGGCCAGGCTGGACGTGGCCTTGGGCATCCTGGTCTAGTGGGAGGTGTCCCTGCCTATGGCAGGGGGGTTGGAACTCGATGATCTTCAAGGTCCCTTCCAACCTAAACCATTCTATGATTTTAATGAACTGCCTTAGTTACTGGGCCATACTGGTTGGGTCCCACTTTCCTTCTGGGTTGCCAACAGGCTGTTAACTGGATGGGCTTTTAAACTTCCTCAGCCCAGTTGAGTGGAGAGGAGGAGGAGGAGGTGGAAGTGGTGGTGGCTTTCCTATCTAGGGCAGTGAAGGGTGGTGAAAGGTAGACTGTTCTGGACATTGTGAAATGCTTGAGTACAGTAAGGCCTGATCCTCATCAGAAGTGAAGATGCAGCTGCTGTAAAGTAATGGTGGTTAAGTCACTGATTACAAAGGTCGAGCTGTAAACAGGTAGAATAACTTCTTTTTCAAATGCCAAGCACTTTCCCTGCTGTCCTGGCTGGCTGGTGTCCTGCTAGAGGTCAGTGTTCCAGTCATCCACAGGTTATGGAAAGCTTATGTGGCCTGAACTGCTTAAACTTGAGGTTTGGAAAACTATAGCTTTTTTTTTTTTAATAGTGATGATCCCATTTTTAAAAAATTACTTTTGCTTTTCTGTCTCAATGGTAATTAATTTTTGGCTCGCAAGCAATTAAGAAGTGTAGCACTTGAGTTTGCACTTTTTTGCCTTTGTATAAATAAATTGTACATGATACAAAATTATGTGTATCATGATTTATAAATAATTTGCACATATTAAGTAACCAATTATGAGCAGTACAAAGTAGGGAGACTAAATGTGCCTTGCATGAAGCAATCAAGTGTGATGTGTCTTGATGAAAAATAGCATTTCTTTAAAGCACTTCTGGAGGCTAATGGTCTGATTTATTTCTAAATTGATGTTCCAAGTTGAGAGAAACCTAAAACAATTCAAATATTCCTGGAGGAGCAAAGGTTCCTTGCTAAAGCAAAGAAACAAGTGGCATACTAATTTTCTGTGTATCCTAGTTGGATGCTATTTAAAACTGTTTGAAGATGGCCTTCTCCTAACTGTGAGCTTTTTTTTAAAATTGCTTACATTTAAGCTGCAAACTGCAATTTGACCATCAGCCTGACTTGGAGCTGAGCTTGCTTACCCAGAGTAAAATATTGCCAGTGGAATTTTTAACGATACGATTCTCAACTTTATCATATTTACATAAGAAACAACCCCACCTCCAAGTTGCTCCACAAACAGAGCCTGAAAGTAAAACACTGGGATGCCATAAATGAGTTCCCAGCATCTGCCTTTCTGATCCAAAGAAAAATTTGTGGTCTGTTTGCATTGCTCAGAATTGCCAGTGGAGGCAGAGGGCGGCTGTGGTGGCGCCTGAGCGATGCCACCTAGGCGGTGGAGCACAGCAAGGAGCACCCAGAGCTCCCTCGCCTCCCCAGCTCCTGCCCCAGCATTCTCCTGATGGTGGCTCACCCTTACTGCTCCTCGGTGGGATCGGAGGGGAGAATGTTTCACGTCGTGGTGGGTGTCCATCAGGAATGATAAATGGTGTCTAATTATTAAATTTATCAATTACTTTTAGGTTAGCTATGTGTATAAAATCCTTTAAAGAAAATGATTGATTGAATACTCCTTCATAAATAGCATTTTTTATTTTTGTGTCATCCTTAGCATCTGTCTTGCTTGCTGTCTCAGAAATGTGCTGCTGATCCTAAAGAAGCTGTTGCAGGTTTAAATTCTCTTTTCCCGTTCAAAAATAATTTGAGTTCTTGGAGAAGACCCTGGACAGAGGGTGCACTCTGATATCCTGTAATACTGCAGTCTTAGCTGTGCGTGACCTGGAGTGAAAATATAGAAGTACTATTCTGTGATTACAAATGTTAGCAGTATAGTTTACATCTGCTCTTTCTAGGTTGGGGATGATAGCCATTGCTTCTCTTCAGATTGTTTTTTTTAATGGGAAGACTTTGTGACCAAACGGAACGGTTATTTTTTTTTTAAAGCAACTACTATGTGTTAAATTACTGTTCTGCAGTAGTTGGAACTACATCCTAAAAAGATGCAGTTATCATGAAAATTGTCATGTTAGAACTCATGATTTAAAGTAGTTTCCTTTGCCAGTTTCATCATGGGTTTGGGAGGCAGATTTGTTTGTTTTCTTTTTTTTGTTTGGGTTTTTTTGACCATCATATATTCCAGGCCTTTTAGTGCTCCCCATATTGTTGTGTGGAAACACAAACAATGGTAAGAACTCCAGACTACTGCCAACTGCACAGCGTTAATATACAGAAAAAGAGCAATCATAACAGTTAATCTTTCTGTTAGTGTTAATATTTGATACTACTTATACTAATGGGGTGTAAAATACGTTAAAGTACTGTAAAGTCAGTAGTTTCTTAAATGCAAATCAGCTTTCATCTCAAAAACTGTGCCTTTTCCGCCTTTTGAAATTTCCTCCATATTTTATCTTGCTGTTTTATTCAAGTGACATGCCAGAAATCTGGTTTCAGATTCATTGATTTTATTTTTTTTTTCCCCTCCTCCCCAGCCATATTTCTTCCAAAGCAATTTAAAGGACATCGAAGGATAAGAGGCAAAAATTGATTACTTAATACCAGTTCAAGTAAGCTACAACTCTTAAGATAAATTAGATTGTCAAGGTTACATTCTTTCATCTTGGGCTGACCTCAGCCTTAAAACTAAGCGATCCAAAGTGGTAAAAAAACCCCAAACAACAGAAACTTTTTGCCCTTTGAGTTGCCAAGGCGTGCAGCAGCACAGGTACCTCCCAATTATTTGCCACTTGACTCTGCAGAACTTTGACAGGTGCTGTAGAGTTAGCAAATTCAAGCCTGCTAAAATTAATTATCATTAAGAGTTGTAGTGGTGTGGGGTTTTTTTTTGTCTTTTAGTCACCTAATCATATGTCTAGCAGTAGTTTCAAACTATGCCCCTGACACTAGAAGTGGGCTGAGGGGCCTTGATATATCCTAAATTTGGAGAGATTAATACAGAGGAAAGCTTAGTTGTTAGGTTTTGCTTTTTTAATTGGCTCCCTGTAGTTTAATTTAGCTTAAAAAAGGGGGAAATTGCTGATAAACCAGAAGGGGAGCTAGCTTTGATGTTTTATGAGCGATAAAATATTAATAGAAACTCTCTGCGTGTTTTGGAGTGATCTGTCAAACTACTGAAGTCTGCTTCTTGAAGAGTCAGCAAGCTGAAGAGAGCAGGAGGTGAAGGGGGGGAAAGGTGGGAGGCTGCTTCTGTTGCACTGTGTCCAGGTCCATTAGCGGTGCAGGCAAAGGAGCCTTGGAGAGGTTGGATTTAGCACGCAGGAGGCTTTTATTCTTTAAATTAAAGCCACATTATGTTCTGGTAGCCTCTTCGGTCAGAACATGCTGTAAAACTGATGGTGCAGGTCAAGACATTAAAAGTTACCGAATCCTTTGAAAATAGGAGCTGTTCTTAGTTGTGGGTTTTGTGGAACAGGGCTTAATATAAATTCCATTACACACATCTTGGCAGTGGTCCCCGCAACATATATTTTATAGAAAAATTAAAAATGGTCACAACTTCCAGGTGCGCTACACAATTTTCTTCCCATATGCAGTCTGTGCTTCAGATGATGGAAGGACTAAGAAATTGTTTAAGGTGGTAAGAGTTTGAATGTAACTTTTCTTCTAGCAAGTCTGGACTTTCCTGGTTCAGCAAAAGCCAGGCAATCCAAGTTATTTGGGTTCTGTTATGTCTAGTTTCTGTCCAGATAGTTAGGAACCACATGCTTCCTCTCGAGGTCTATGTTTGTAAGAAGGGTGGCTATCAGTTTATGTACTTGTAGTTTTCACTGCATAAAAATTTCATGTTGATGGCTAAATCTTATCTCATGAGGGGGTATATCTTTCACAGTGGAAAGCAACAGTTGAAGAATCAAGTTATGTATGAGGCTAATCATTAGGGAATTTTGCCTGATGTCTGGCCAGGAGATGGTTCTGTCTGGTCATGTCTGAAGCAAGCCAGCATTTCTAAAGATGGGATGTCCTGTCTTGAATGTTTTTTTAATTAAATATACAGTTCGTAGGCAACAGGAAATCCTTTAGGAAGATACAACTCTGTTACGACTCTCCCAGAAAGAAAATGGCTGCATCTCAAGGTTTGTCCCCGATTAGGATCCCTACCCAGTGAGACAGTCTTGGTATTAGATCCCAGCGTGAGGAGCTCTGTCATCATTCAAAATGAAACACAGTGAGCCTTCCTTAGGGCTGTAAGTATAGATATGTATAAATGGAATTTTTTCTCTCATGTCCTTAGTAATTTTTTTTTCGCAATTGAATAGTAGTAAAATAAATTACTGTTATTTTAAAGACTGTCTACAGTTTTTGGAAATCATAGGCTTTCCACGTTCAAAGAAGTGGCAGTATTAACTGGAGGTACTGGTCTACTCTTATAGCACCTGACACTCAAATATGAAATTGAAGGTGCCCCAAAGTTGCCCTCTTCAACATGACCACACAACTATTTTGTCACCTGTTGAAACAGGCAAAGTATTTAAAGACTTGGTCGGCTGCTAGCTAGGAAGTCCTTCCACGTGACAGAAAGAAGATTTTCTTGAGTGTGAAGTCAGCCATGAACTCGTTGCTCATCTCTCTCCTCAGAAATATTTATGAAGAATGTCCTAATTTTATTATAAAACTGTATTTGTTATTAAAGGTAATTGTTTAGTTCTGCAGCTTGTCATCCCCTCTGTTTTCCACTCTTGAAAGGAAGAAAAAACTCGCACTCGGATCTTCCCATATACTTGGATGCAGTTCTCCAGGCTTCAGTGTTATCAGAGCACTGTGCTACCAGCCTGGAAGGAGGTGGCTTCTTGCAATTTATCGAGTGCTGGGTGGGTGCAAGGAGCTATATGGTTGAGTTGTGTTGCAGGACTGAGGTTTTAGGTTGCATCTTGAAATGCTAGTTTTGGGATATATGAATATAATTATTTGGCTAGTTGCATGTGTCTTGTTAATGTTGTGTATTTAATGAAGTGCTCAGAAATATTTTAAGCAGTGTTTCATAAGAGAGCTGCTGAAGGAAAAGAATGCCTGCATTTCATATAGCTAAGAAGTCTAATGCCATTGAGAACTTGAGTTCTTGTGTTTGCTACAGTTCTGCAACTTTTACTGCAAGACCTGGCCGCAGCTATGGTAGCAGGGACTGACGGCTTTTGAACAGGTCTGATGTTTATGCCTAACATTTTCTAACAATAGAGTTTGTCTACTGTGCAAGGTTGCTAGTTTGGAAGTGTACTGAGAGTACTGATTTTTTTCGGCCTACACCCAAAGCTAAAGGGGCTCACGGTGATATGACAAGCTTCATTTGATTTGGAGAAGCAGCAATGGGAACTTGCAGTGCATCCTTCACGGTGCCGGGTGCTGCTGGGGAAAATGCTCCATACATCGCTTCCAGAAACTTGTATGTTGAGTTTCTTTCTCACTGAGAACAATTGTTTCTAAATACAGCTGTGCCTCTACAATCTTGTATCATGACCTAAACTTTTATAATATATACGGATGCTCTGTGCATTTATCACAGACAGCGACTTGCTCATCACTTCAGGCCTGGCTAGAGTCCATGTTATTAACACAGCAGCCCCAGTCCATTTTGCCACGCATCTTTCAGACAGATGGAGAGACGTGAATATGATTCAGATCAGGCCTTTGGAGTCATTTTGTGCTCTAAATCCAACCGTACCAGTGTGTTCCTATGCCTTGTGCTATGCTGAGCTTTCCCGGCCAGGGAGAGGAACGGTACAACCCTACCGGAGCAGGCTCTGGCCCCAGCTGGGGTTGTGTAACCAGGGTGCCGGAGAGTGAGCCAAAACCACCAGAATTACCACACATTTTTAAGTGCTGAGCCCTTCTTTTTGTGAACAGACTGAAGAGGGTGGTTGAGACTTTGTTGGAAGGCAGGTAAATTCTTCCTGCCTGTGCTCTCCCCTAGTTTGATTGCTTTGGGGTTTTTTTATTATTATTTGTTTTTCATAAGCCCTGCTGGCGAGGATCTCGTGCAGCTTTCTGCTTTCTCTTGGTGTTTGAGAATGTACTTTTTTTTAAATGAAAAAATATTTTTTGTGCTTTTTTTGTTCTCTTTCTCTTCGGGGATGCTGAGCCTGTATTTAGATTTTCAAGTTTTTGGTAGATAGCTGTGGGTCCCTTCCTTGAGAGATGGGGAAATCAAAGTTTTGCTGAGAATAAAAATCGGTGTACAAGCTTTTAAAGTTCATGAATTTAAAAGCCATGGAATTACTGCTGTGAGTGAAGTGTATGATACCCAAAATCAGGTTTGCACTTTTCTATGGTGGGAAAATGTCATTGCATTGTTGTCGCTTCTGAATACAGAACTGCCTTTTATAAAATCGTCAAAGTTTATAGGCATATTTACTTTACAGCTACTTTTATAAGTTACCCACACCCTTCTCTGCATGTGAATAAAAGAGCTGGAAAGGCCACACTGATAATGTCATACCAGGAAATCTTTAATGTAAAATACAGAGAACGTGGGGCGGGGGAAACTTGGGGGGCGGGGGAGATCATACTGAAGGTAATGTATGAAGGAAAAAAATACTGCTTTTACTTCTATGCCTTTTTTTCCTTTTGAGTTTAAAGAATGATGTAAGGTGACATAAGCCAACAAATGTGTGTGTAAGCACTGATACACAGGGAGACTCCTTGGTTCTATGTTTGAGCCTTTATAATTCTTGTAGAACTGAATGCAAATTTAAAAAAAAATGGGAGGGGAGGAATCCAAACCCCTGAATCTTGTGGAGCTGAAAATACTGCCTGTTGACCAGACTAGATCCTGCTTAATCTTTTTCTGCCAAGTCAGACGTTCTGGCAAGTTTCCTCAAGTCTGGATGTATTCAAGTACTGTATTTGGCAGACTTAGTTTGTTACTAAGTAAAGATATATGAAAATCCCAGTTCAAACATTTCAGCCTATAGTTGTTTTTACAGTCTGTCAAGAAGCACAACTAATTGATACTTCACTTCATACATCGGATATAATTTTTCTTACAGTACATTATGTATCTGGAAGTAGATTTTCCATTTAAATGTCAAGTTCTGCTACTATATATTTCATCTGAAGCATGTCATAACACGTAAAGTTTTACAGAATATGTGCTCTTTCTACTCAGCAATATATAGTAACATTTATTAAGTCCCTAACAAAAAGTTGTCACCTTTTTTCTACCTTTTTTCAAATTAGCAACACCTTCCAAGTCTTAGATTCAAAATATTTAATCTGACTTTAATGCATGGTCTTGCCCTGCAAAGGTGACATCCTTGTTGTCTTAACTTGGATTTTATGAAGAACTTTAAAATCATTACATATGAGACATTCTGTATTTGAATAGGATTATTTGAATACTTTTGTCCCTTGTTTAAAGCTAAAATTTAAAATTATGAAAGTAAAACTACTCAAAACTATATGGTTTTGATGGTAAATGTTAATTGGTCTTTCTTCCAAATCCAGTGCTAGATTTCAGTGTCCACAGCAGTAATTCTGCTTATCAATACAAGTATTGCCTATTGGATTTGGTGCATGGGAAGAAAAGTCGGGATTTTTGGTTTTAAATGAGTTCTGGTTTAGCTGAGGAAAATACGTGGACTTCCTGATGGAAAGATTAAAGACTACATCTGCACCTATTGGAGAGGTCAGTCGAAGTTTCTAAAGCTTGGAAGGTTCAAGGTGTTCAAGCCCATCCTCTGCATAATAGGGTCTTTGGAAGCTGAAGACCTGAATTGCAAAGGTTTCTGATATATCATACTTTTTAGAAAGAGATTTAGTCTTTAAAGCAAGAACTTAGGTTGGAGAATCAACCGTGACAAAGAGACTTTATCCCTAATTATGCCATCAGTTCAGTCCTGTTTCTAGACTGAACATGTCTGTGTGTTTAGCTTCCAACATTAAACTTTTGTTTGATTGAAGAAATGGTTGTCACCCTCAGACAGTTACTTATGAACTGTGTAAGCTGAATGGATCAAGCTTCTTTTGTCTGTTGGTATAATGTAGGGTTTCTGACAGTAAATGATTCTCATGCCTTACTTTGCAGTCTTCACAATTTTCTGGTGTTCTTTTTGAAATGTAAGTGCTAGGACTTGACTGTATTCGAATCCTGCGCCTCTTCTTATTTGTCTAGAAGTTGCCCTACTCCCACTTGATTAAAATGCTTACAATTATTTGTAAATAAGGGAAAACTGGCCTCCCAACAATTTAAATTGAACATCACAGGTGGAAACTTCATGAGATTAAATATTGCTGTGTTCCTAAAATAACTTCAAAGGCTTTATAAGAAAGGTACTATCTCATTAGTAGATTACACAGTGTTAGATTTAGGCACCCAAATAAGACAAAAGTTGATTTTCTTTATTTCTTTCTCACAACAAATCCACTAGGAACAGCCTATTCTGTCCTTGTAATTGATGCAGATGTCAGGAATTCTTTTCCACTGACATGGAATAAAGGCTAATCCAGGTCAATCAGTACCTTGTAATTAATGCACATTCTTTTTTCTTTTTTTCTTTCTTTTCTTTTTTTTTTTTCTTTTCTCTTAGGTAGGAAAAAGGGAGCAACCCCTGGTTTAAAGCTCCATGCTGGTCTAAAGTGATTCTAAAGGTTTTGAATGGAATGCAGATTACAGAGTAAAACTATGCTAAACTGCTAAATAACAGAGCTGTTTTTACAGATGATGTTTAAATCCAGAGAGTGTTTTGTAGGGTTTCCTTTTTTTTTTTTCCCCCCTTTGTTTGTCTGCAAACTGCCAAAAGTATCTTACATTACTGTATAATAGCTGTCTGGGTCGGGGTGTTTGAAGGGTTAAGGGAAAGGAAGATAAAAGCTACTTTGAGTTCACTTTGTTACCTTGAACTTTGGATGCTGTTGAATACAGCAGTCATCTGTGATCACAGGTATTTTAGCAGCTGTATAATCGAAAACTATAAATGTCCAGATAGGAAATGATCCAGTAATTAGAGGAAACAGTACTGAAGCTGATGACTTAAAGTCACTTTCGTTCTTAAATCACACGGTTGTAGCTGTTAGACTTTATCCTGTGATCTTTTCTCAGTACCTTGGCAGAGTACTTGAAAACCCTGATAATCAGATTGGCCGAGAGTTAGAAAGGAGAGAAGGATTCAGTGTTCCTGCCCTGCTTTTTGTAGCTCCCCACCAAAGAAGTGCCTCCTGGCTGAGAGGTGTTACTGAAGTAGGCTGGGAGAAGGATAGTGGCTGGTATCTCTCCTTTAACTAGATGGCTATCTTTCTTTCTTCGTATATGTTGTATTGCAAATATTAGTAACAATGAAAGGGAGGGCTCTTGGGTGGTTTTGTGCACATGCCACTGAAATCTAAACACCAAACAAAGCTTGCAAAAGAGCTCAGGGTTTTAAGTTGGAGGGGTTTCAGAAGAGAAAAAAAGTCTGTGGCCTACTTACTGAGCAAATGGGAAATACACGTTTAGTTCCTGTGTGTACTATAGCCTTCAATGCTGGGGTTTTTTTGGTGGGTTTTCCTTCCCCCCCCCCCCCCCCCCACCTACCAACATGAGAACCTTATGAAGCTCATTCAACAGTGAAACGGGTTTGTCTAACACTAAGTGGGATTTTGAAAATTAGGCTCAGAACTCATCAGTGAAGGAATTCCTAAAGTCGTACAAGAGAACTCTGTTTTCAGAAACACAAACCCCCCTACCGGTTCTGTAATGTTGAATAGTTGCTTAGTTATCTCTGTATGTACACATAGTATTATCTGCTTCTTCAAACTACTCGAGTGTGGTTTTGCATATTATGTCTATTAACCTTGTGCGTGTGACTTAGTGATTGAAATAATATTTTAAAATAATGTCTCTGAAACGTGCTTGTTGGCTCAGTCCTAATTGTGACTTCTGTTGCTGGAAGTTCCCTTGTCATCTCTTCAGGTTCTCCCAAGAGATTATTCTTGCTAAAATGCCAAGATTCCTCTTTATCAATACTTGATGCCGGAAACAGTATAGTGCTAAACAGTCTGATGCAATAAATGTTGAAATATGCAGTGATTCACTGGCTTTATTTACCACTGTGGTAAATAAACGAATACATGGGTTTTGGTTAAAAGTTCTAAGGACACTGCATTTAACTCTATTTTTCTGCTTAAAATGTGTCCCTTTCAAAGGAGTAATATGTTGCACTGGAAACTGAGTAATTGGCTTCCTGATTAGTGGACCACCAACTTTGAGAACAACAAAGAAAAACCCCTGAAGAAACTGTGTCCTGAAGCAAATACACACACACACACACACAAAATCTATTTGTTATGTATTTTGGGGTCACACTCGGCTGGCCTACACTCAGTCCAAGTCCCTGCAGCCAGCGTTTCTGAACACACTGACTCCTTACCCAAGGCCTAACCTCCAAATTAATTGTTGGAAACCTAGTCTTTTGTCTTAATTAGCCACGGGATGGTTAAGCAATTGGTAAGCCAGTGGAAAATGGTCATCTACATATGTGTATATAGACCCTCTTCTTTTTCCGGTCTTATTTAAGTCATTTTCGAAGGCTATGCAGAGGACTCTGAAGGTGCTTTGTGTGGAGCAGAGGAGGTTTTGCTGCACGCATCTGCTTAAGATTGGGGGCCTGCTTAAAATCATGTATAGTGCTTGTGTTACTACACACTGGGCTTCCCTCCCCTCGTATTCGGTTACAGGCTGCAGTAGCACAGCTGGAGTTTGCAGAGGTGCCGTCACGGGCGAGGAGACATGTGAGCTGGTGCTGAGTCACACGCAGCCCTGGCACTCAGGAGGCTCACGCGCTGGTTCGGGCGCGCGAATGCTACTGCCTTCTTCTTGTGTGACCTTGGCACATCGCTTAATATCGCTGTGCTGTGACCTTGTATCTAGAGTATAATTGTGACCGGTGTCATGGAATAGCCTTCTGAAGTTTATTCAGTGTATTTTAAGATACTTTGAGGTCTTGATGTGAAGAAGCTACAGCAATACTTTGTATTTAAATGAGATGTGGGAATGGAATGTCCAGAAAACTTACGTGTACAATAGATGGCATTTCTCTGCTGAAAAAACCAAAAGAATAAAGTTTCGAAACACCTCCTTTAAGTTGGGCTGCCAATAATAGTGATTCTAGTGTTAGCATAGAGAAAATATAATTTTAAAGTACTTACTGAAACAGAAATCAGCATATTTGGACTCAGTACTATGAATTTCTCGGAACAAGGCATTTAAGCAAGTGATTAACTTTAAATGAATGAAGGATTTGTAGATTTAGAGAGGCTGAAATGCTCATGGCTAAGTGCTTGTGTTACAATTCCCACCTTGCAGGAGAAGAGCTATGAGTTCATGATACAGCTATGCAGATTTATCACTAGTACCATAAGATGGCCCAGTCCTGTCCTCTCTAGTTACGCATTCACCTACCTCTGCCTGCTCTCACCCAGCATGCAGATCACGATCTGGCAAGACTGGCAGGAAAGTAATTTTTTTCTTGGTTTTGGTTTTCTTTGTTGTTGTTTGTTTGCTTTTTGCATCTGAACTGCTTAGCCATCCCTGAGCCAACTTGCTGTGGAGCTTTGCTGCTAGTTATCCACGTTGGTTATAAATATTGCACAGGGCAAGTAATACTTTGTGCAGTGTATTTGCCCAACTTTATGCAACGTGAAAGCCAAATTCAAGATTAATTCAGCAAACAGTAAGCTGTTCTGCTTCGTGCATGCTGTAGAAGTGACTGAAGCTCATTTTCCCTCCTCTGTGATGTTAACTCTGTGCTAATGAAACAATGGCGCTTATGGACTCAAGCACTAAAAACATACTTTGCCTCTGAAGTAAATAAGGGGCTGTTTCTCTTCCAGCCAGGGCAATACGATACTTTTAATGCCGAGTTGGGAAAGGCATTAAATGATAGCTTTACGCAGAGCAAAAGGTCCAACTTGCAGAGGGAAGGTAGGGTTTTCGTTGGCTCTGGGGTGAGGCTTTGAAATCTGGGTCTGTTTATTTCGTTGCCTGTAATACTTCAACACGTCCCTGACTTGCCTAAGGAACCTGATAGGAACTTGACTGTGTTCTAGGCAACCCACAGGGAAGAATTTTAACCTGTCATCTCAGGGGAATTTCCTCTTTTCTTTTTCTCCAGCATGGTTAGTACTTAATGATGTTTCACTCTGCCCACCGCCCTTCTCTGTTCTGATCATCCCAGATCTTATCCCGAGGCAAAAGAGAAGTTGCTGCCAATCATATCTTTACAAAGGAGTAACTATCCACTGTCGTAAGGCTCTTTAATGCCTGCTGCTAGTATTGTGACGGGAGATGGTTGGTTGCAGCTGGAACAGGAGCTAAGTTCTGACTAGGAGAACTGAGGCTTGGTGGCTGGCTTTTTTTCTGGTGAAGCTTCGCCCATGCTGTAACACAATGAGTTTGTCAAAATGTTGACAGTTTTGGTTGAGAGATTAAATTACGATGATAGTTACTGTTTGATTATGGATTTACAAAAGATGGGCTTCATATGCAAACATAATCTTAAAAACATTTTTACAACAGTAGTTGGATACTACAGGTCTCAAGCCCCTGCAGGTCTCTTCCACTTGAATTAAAGGGAAGTAGCATTGTGGTACTAGAATTCAGGAGGATCTGCTGTACTGCAGATTACAATCCAAAACAGAAAGCATGGAACATACTGTTTTTTTAAAAAAATTAAAATCTCAGTATCGTGAGCAGGAGAAATGCAGGTGTCATGTTATTAACAGATTAAACTGTCCCAGTTTGGAGAAGTCAATGTGCAAATGCATACCAAGGAGGGGGGGGGGGGGAAGACAATAAGACAACAAAGTCTCTGAGGGTTTCTTCTGAAACTGCATCTATAAAGGGTGGAAGAAAGGAGACCCTGCCCTTACTCTAAGAACTGGGAAATGATGTAGGGAAATGGATTTGCCTGTAAAATGCAACACAAATGTGTGGGCTTTCCAGGAGTAAGTGCTACTTTTCAAAATCCTGGGACTGTATTTACCAATGATTAGGTATAATAATTTGGTTGTATTTAGAATGCAGCGCCCACACTAGCTTATTCTTTGTACAACGATAATTAAATAAAACCTGTGATTATGATCAGTGCTCTCCAAGTATCTACTCTGTTCTGTCTGAAGCAGAGCAAACAGGAGCTCTGATTTTAAGGTGTATTCTTGGTGGATTTTCATATTTTTTTTTTTAAAACAATATTTGCTCAGTGGTTGGTATAATCCTGTTTAAAAGTTGAGGGTTTTTTTTGCTTACTCGAGCATGTTCTGTCTGGCTACCATTGTTTCGTCCCTCACTCATAACTTAGTAACTTAATGCTAAAATCAAACAAGCTGGAGTTTCAAACCCAGACAAAGTGGTTGGGGTTTTTTCTTGTCATTCCTTTTTCATTTTACTTTGTGCAAACAGGTAGTACTTTTGTTGGCTGTTCTGTAGCTAGCAGTCGCATTGAAAGCATTTGAAGCCGATTTTTGTACAGAGTAAACATTCTGTGGTTTAGAAGGGCTTAATTAGCTCAGGTGCCTTTACTGCTGGTATATATCTCCTTATCTTGAGAGTAGTATCCACCAACTAATCCTTTATTTATGTTGAGCTTTGGAATTTCCCTTGAAATGCCTTTTTGTAACCTCTCCCAGTATAAATGGGAAGTGAACAGACTGTCAGGTAAACAGTGAGGTTGCAGGTAAGCAAATTAATAATATGCATGAATGTAAGTTTCTTCTCACTGGTGGCAGGTTGGATGCCTGTGATTAACCTCAGAAAGAGTGCCAGCAGTGTGCTTATTCCTGTGATATGGTTTGTTACCTTTTGTTGTACCGTTTTACAAAGGAATCTTTTCTTGTGTTTATGCATGGGAGGACTGAATTTGTTAATCAAATGTCCAGGGCTGTTTTCAGTGCTCAGAAGAAGGGAATTGTTAAACCACAATACCTAATTTGCGATAGCAATCTCAACGTGAAATCCTAGTGGGCAGGTAGATTTTTTTCCTCTAAAGCAAGCGGAGATCACAGTGTATTCTCCAATTCAGCGTGAACAAAACAGTAGCCTATTTCCATTTTATGATGATGGAACTAACTCAGTTTTACTCCCTTCACATAAAAAGGTATCGGTTTAGTTTGGTTTTGGTAAATTCTTAGCCCCATTGTGAAATGGTCTTTCTGATTACAGGATTAAAGGTAATCCTAGAGAATCCTGATAGAGGTGGCTGAAAAAGAAAATCTGTAAAACCATTGTATTCTGTTTCTCAGGTTTCTGGTTTTATAATAGTATATGATTGCACTGACAACTGGTTAATAGAGAGTATCCCGTCATAGGAGAAGAACAAGGAGTATGGCAGAAGTTACTGCTTTCTTCTCTCCCATATTGAGAGAAAATGCCCAGTCTGACACTTCTTAAAGGTAGGAGCAATGGGAAGTTGAAGCAGCCAGAAGTAAAGAAATCATAATTTTGGCTTAGCTATATCCTGCATGGTAAAAGAGGCTTCTAGGCATCGTATCTGAAAAAGCTGCTTTCCTATTCTTTCTCCACACACCACCACCCCCCCCCCCCCCAAGAACTAGGTAGTTTGCCATTTCAGATTAGATCATGGTATATACCTTGCCTACAAATCAAATCAGAATTTATTTTCTTCTTGTGTTTGTTTTGTTTTTCTGATCTAAGATACTGCTGCAGCAATATTGCTTTTAATGTGTAATGGAGAAAACTGGGCTAGATTCAGATATTGCATCTCCCTTGTGGAGAATAATTGCCTATGTCTTTTCTCTAATTCTCCTTGCATTCAGGGCCTGAAGGAAGGATTATGTATGCCCATAGTCAAAGACTTTTTTTTGAGCTTTAGGGGGGCTGGTGGGAATGGACCCGCAGGCAGGTGTCATGGCCATGGCCACAGATGTTTTAACTGAAAGTGATCACCCAGGCTCCAGCTGGCAGAAGAGTGCAAGAAAAATGCTGCTTTAGACCCAATAAAAGCAAGTGCTCATGAATTTCTGTTATAACTGTGCTCAGTTATTTCTGCTGTGAGTTTAACATGTAACGGTAATACAGAATATGCCTGCTCAGAGGCATGTAACTCGGAATTCAGGGTTGACTTGTTCAGATCAAAGAGGGAACTCAACCAAAAGACTCACTCGGATTTTGAGAGATCAACCCTTTTTTTTTTTTTTTTTTTTTTATTAAGAATGCAGCAATCCACAGATCTGAATGTAATGCTGATCCTGCTGTAAGACTGAAGAAGAACTAACCAATTCCAGGGGAAAATTGGAAGTGTAATAGTTTTCAGTGTCCAGTCTCTTGTGGAATGGAGTTTGAGATCTTTGGTTTTTATCAGAGAAAGTCATAACCTCATCAAGCATTCCCTCCCTTCCCTGCACTCCCCAAAGGTGCAGTACTCTTAATTGCTTTTGGCAGAGAAAAGCTATGAGGAAGTCGGGGAATATGTTTTTTATGTTACTGTCATTAGTCTGAACTAGTTCTTAATCTAAAATTACAAAGACATCATTTATAAGGACATATCTACTGCAGTTTCTATTTGTTTCCACTCCTCTAGGTTATGTAAGGCAAACAGTGATAGATACATGCTTAACTTGAAGAAAATGGAAAATGTTGTAAATGCTTAAAATACAGGACTTGCCTATTTATTTACAGAATTGGCAAGCTTCTTTATGTTAGCCTGATATAATGTAATAATGACTGTACTTATAGTCCATCTACAACACAGACTATTTTTCATATATTTATACTTGCTAGATCTGTATTAAGAATAACTCACGAGGTGACATGAGGTGTTTCTAATCAATATAGCAAGTAAAAATGCATACTTACAAAAAAAAAAAAGTAAAATGTCTCTGTAGGATGATACAGTCCACAATAGAAGTGTGATATCATTGCAGTCTAGGCAAGCTGTGTAATTGTGATGGAAGAGCTTTTAATAAATAAATAAAAAAAAGAAGAGTAGAAGTGTTGCTAGTGAATTAATGGACATAAAACTTGTAAGTAAACTCATGTAGGATATGTTTAATATTTAAGTGAGGAACTCCTGCTTAAGAAGAAAAGTGAGATTGCTCTGACCTTCATTCTTTGCTCAGAAGAACAAAGTTAAGCGTGTATGATAAAGTGTGTACTGCTGTTTGCTGAATCGGGGCCATTATCAATATTTGAATGTGGTGGCCAAATGCAAGGCTGTTAAAAATGGGGGAAACTTGGAACTGGATCGAGTATTACCTGACAGAGGTTGTTTCCTTTTTGATACGTGCAGCTGAAATTCAAACCCTGCTTCCTCCAAATTCTTCAGGTGTGTTAGAAAGGTGCATGAAATATGTCAAATAACTCATTTTTGAACAAGTGTGGTATAAAATCTCCAAATTCTTGGCTGCAGATTACAGTAATGAAAGGAACAAATCTGTTCCTGGTCACGCAGGAAGGAGCTGAAGATCCAAACCCTCTATTTACTTGTGAATTTTTGTTCAGGAAGATGTAGCTTATTTGCTTAGGGCGGCCTGAGGGAGGGAGCTGGAAGATGATTAAATTAGTTTTCTGTTTGTTTGTACAGAGACTTCGAGTGTTATCACTGGGTCAAGTTTATTTTCCTTTTTTGATCAAAGTTAGGTGCAGAACTGAGAAGTTAAAAATTGCTGCGCTGGTGGTGAGAAACAAGCTGCCTCCTCTGCTCCTTCCCGTTTGCTATCCCATCTTCTTTCCCCGCCATCCAGCCTTAAAACCTTCAATAATTACTTTGATTGAAATTATGGAAATGTTCCCAGCGGTCCAGACCTGCCAGGAGTAATTAAACCTCAGGGTTTGACAGTTTTCTCAATTTAAAATTGAGCTTTGCAAAGCCTATCTGAAGACGTGGTTTCCATTATCTCTCTAGGGGCCCTGACTCACTTCATACTTTAATGCAACTTCTAGGGAGTAAATTTACTTTATCTTTAATTCACACAGCTCTGAAGTTTAAAAAGAGTTAATGAAAAACTGGCATTAGTCTTTTGCCATTTGCAGCTTCCTTGTTGCAAACTTTGGTCAGAAAGCATGGAAGGAGGGACAGGTAGTTTCCTTGAAGCTTAAATGAACAGGGTGCTGGCCCCCACCCGTGAAGTGTTTTACTTAGGTTTGGAGAGGTGCATTTTAATAAACACAGGGAAATGTGTAGCTGGTGATGTTCATAACTGCTGGAGTTAGTTCACTGTATTTTCTAGGAGCTTTCTTTTGAATTTACTGCTTGGCATGCAGGGAACAACATTGCTGCTGTGAGACAAATGCTGATGAAGCAATAAATTGTAATTCAGCTTGGTGCTTAGGCGGTATATGTATTGCCCTCCAATACAGCTTGAACTTATCTTTTAATGCTTAATTTCGAGGTGTTTTAGAATATGCGGTAATTGCATCGTCTGGTGTACCCTGCCCATTGCATAGCTAATTTATGCTTCTAGGACCTAAACTCTTGTACTCTTTAAAGTTTTAAGTTCTATTGAATAGAAAGGTTTATTATTACCATGTGTTCAGCAAATGCCAATGGCTGTTTCCTTATTATGCGTGGCTCTCTACCCTTAGCTTATCCACCAACATTATCTAGGTGTGAAACTGACCTAGTGCAATAGGCATGACTTTGTCTTTGCTAGCAAGAAGTGCTATCTACCATCGGGATTTCCTCAGTTAATTTAGATCTCACTTTTGTTACTTTGAGTTCACTCTTTGCTCCAGATGGAGGCTCATGTTGAAGTGTCGTGTTTGTACAAAAGGATGCTTTTGTTGAAAATAGTCTTAGAAAGAAGAGAAAGACTTTCTTGCTTATGTAGCTGCACAGCAGTAATGCTTCCTTGCTTTTCCTCTCGTTTCTGCTCTTTCTGAAGATTTGCAGGCTTTCTGTTTTGCATTGGGAAAAATAGTACTTTAAAAATAATAATAATTTAAAAAAAACAAACAACAACAACAACAAAACAAACAAAAATCAGAAAACAACTCTCTGCCCTCCATAACTGTTTGAAAAAAAGAAAATATAGTATTCATCCATACCTTGGAGAAAGAAGTTAGGCTGGTATATTTTACTCTGCTTGTACTAAAGAGATATCCGTGTACGTGGCTTCTATGGCTTTGGTGCTACTTGGTAACTTCAGTAACTTAACCATGTGTCTAGAAGAGAGAATAAAGGAGGAGATGCTGTATATGTCAATATGTGCATTTAAGAAGTTTGAGAGGGTTGGAGTTTTTTTCTGAAATTCTTATAGGCTGCTTAATATCCAACTAATTCATTTCCTCTTTTGTTGGCAGAAAATAGAATTTTTCTTCCCATTTCACTTGCCAGATTATGTCAGTGTAGGTTAGTGATGCAGAGTGTGTGTGTGTGTATGGAGGGGGGGTGTTACTATTTTAAGAAAGTCTTTTCCATCAGTCCTTTATGTAGTCTGTACAGGGAGTTTGAGTCCTAGCCATAGTGCAAATTTGCCAAGCAGCATTTCCCGGACAGCTTATGGAAAGCAATTCTGGAGCGTTCCCAAACTTAAATAATTGAAAGATACTGCTTGGTGTGCCTGCAGCTCTCTGGAACTGGAATGCAAAACTGGCAGTGGAATAAACACACTTCCCAAGGAGGCTGAAGATGCTGCAGAGCAGCAGACGGCAGAGAAGAATTTTCCCGAAAGACGCTTCTTTTTTCTTTTTTTTTTATTTTATTAAAGCCGTATTCCTCTTTGAGGCCTGCAGTGATGGCAGGTGTCCAGCTGTCATATCAAAACTGCGGTTTTAAAATTGGAATGAGAGGATGGCTCTTCGCCACTCATTAATCCTGTGCTGAACATCTCCAAGAGAGTAACCAGTTACACGGCTTTACAAGTGCAGAAGTAATTGGGGGGGGGGGGGGTGGGGGTGCAGTGAGGGCTTACTCTGAAGGCATGTTTCTGGACAATAACATTTGTAGAATGTTTGAAAACAGCAGTAGCAAATTATCTGTTATTTGTTGGGCTAAATGGGAAGTATAGTGTATATAGAGTTATGCCTCCAGTGAAAATGAGTCTGCGTTTGCTGTAAGACAAGTTTTTGGGGTAAGCTTTTCCTTTTCTCTTACCTTTTACATCTTTCTCACTTTTGCCTGCTTCCTCTAAAAGTTTTTACCAATATTTGGAGTAAGCACTTTGAGTAATTTCAAATGAGAAGTTTACTGTGATACTTTCTTTAATTTCTAAGGTAACTTTAATTTCCAAGAATATATAGTAGCAAGAAAACCAGCAAGTACTGTTACCCTGTATTTTCATGCCAGAAATTTTCTGAGGAGGGTTTTTCCTGACTTGGTTGTTGAGTCTAGCATAGCCGGGGCAAGCAGCTTGTTCATCTCAGTATGCATGTGTTCTGTCATCTCACTGATGTACACAAATGCCTTGAATTCACCACCTGAATGGTAAATATTAAATGCTGTGGGGCTGTTTTGATCACCATTATAATTGGTTTTGTGTGGGCTGACATAGCTGTATAAGGATGAAAAGCTGTGTTACAACACTAAGGATGTAACTCTTCGGTATTTCATTTGCCATTTCTCTTTGAGATGGGGGGAAAAAAAAGAGGAAGATACGGAGGGAAACTGCGGAGTTTGAGTGTTTCAGACATGCTTTATACTGAACTTTTACAGAAACTATAGAAGTGCAATGTATTTTTTATTTTTGTGTCAGTAGAATACCTTATTCCTGTCACTGTTAATGTTGTTTTATCTCTAGTGATTGATTTGTAGAAGTGTGTTGCACAGGGGCATGTGAAAGTGTAAGTACTTGTCTTGTTTAGTCAAAGATCAAGCAGATCCTGGTCTTAAATACCACTCTAGTTTTGTTTTGGGATTGGAAAATTTGATCTTTCTAAAAATTCCTAGCTATAAGGAAAAAAATTATTGATTAATTTTTCTAAAACCTTTGCAGAAGCATTCTCCCTTTAAATTGCTGGCTTTCAGGGAAAACTAAGTTAATACTTTACCTTTCTATGGTTCAAATTAAGACATTTGTATGTCCTGGCCTCCATAAAAGTGCTCTGCAGAAGATGGATTGAAGTGAAGTTATACTTTTTGTGGGAGACAGTGGGAAGAAAGGAAAAGGATGCATTTAGCACTGCCCAAAGGAACAAGCTCTAACAGTAGACACAAATCCCCAAACCTCACCTCTGAAGCCACTGAGGTTTACTGCAACTCAGTTTTGTTTGAATCAGCTGATAGGGAATGATGTCTGTCCAGAAACGAATGTGTTGTGCGTGTACTTATGCATATACACACGTGTGTGGTGTGTTTCATGATTCTGGTTGAATCAATGAGGCTGCACACATGAAGCTAAGCCTATATTTAAATGAGGATAAAAAGAGGTCTGCCTGTCTGTCATCAAGTTCTTTTCTCATGCTTTTGAATAACCCACAACACCTCCCCAAAGGTCCTTTGATAGGTAAGGGAACAGGCACCTATTCTAGTTGAACCTGCAAAAACCAGGCGTAGCTGTCCCCAAGACTGATGTCCCCGTGCCTGATGGTTTGTGCAGCTCCAGAGTGCGGGTACCTTTGTTCTCCCGCAGGTTTCCAAACACTTTGGTGCAGAGATGGAGGGGACAACCCTCTTCTCCCTGTAGCCCTTGGGCCATGCTCTCCTGCCCTCTGGCATGAACAACCTCGCAGCTGCTCAATTTGAGCAGAAGCCCGGTGCAGGTGAAAACCAAGCTGGGTGGCCACAGGACCATTACTGCTGTTGTGAGCATCAATGGGGCTTGAGAGTATGTGATCCAGAGCGAGGAGTCAGAGTCCACAGGGACTTAACAGGGATTTAAAGCAACTCTGAAACAGTGCCCTGAGAGCGAACTGGTCTGAAAATTAAGGACCTAAATATACTTTGCTCACTCTCTGTGATATCTTCATATTAGTATTTAATCCTCTTGCAAAGATTTTTGACTAGTATATAAAATGGATAACTATTTTATTGCAGCCTATCAAAAGGAGTAAGACTATATTTAAAGAATATTTTTAAAAATATTTTATATTTTTCAAATACATATTTTTCCTGTGCCTTTACAGTAGAGAGAGAAAAACAGTGGATAGAAAATATATTACATGATTGTTTCCTTCAAGGACTAATGTCTTTAATTACAAGAGCAAATATTTGGGGATGTATGTTTTGCTTGTGTATGATGTGTTTTTTCACAGTGCTTATAAATATACTTTCATCATGTTTGCTCACAATGTCAGGATACCCAGTGTATTTCCACAACCATGTCTGGGTTTAGAGAATGGTCTAGAGAGTACATGGCCAGTTATTATAATCTTGGACAGTTTTTCTAATTCATTTGTTTTTATAACCTTGGGCTTTCCACTGCACTGAATACTTGTTGACCTTTAATTTCATTTACTGGAGGGTGGGGAGGAAAGAGGAGAAAAGAAAGGCCTTAGGAAATCCCTTTCCCCACCCTGCCAAAGAAGGTAACTTTCCTTGTAAGTCTTGTTTGACTTTAAAGGGTGCAGCCAGAGGAAAAAATACAGGTCACTTTTGCATCCTTCATAAAAGCCAAATGTTGAAAGCCAAAGTATCAAATATTTAGGAGCTTTACAAATTTGATACAACCTCTGCAGTGAATGAGTATGTCAGGTTTATAAAATGTTTGTAGTCCCTGCTGAACAACCTTTATTCTGGTACATGATTATTTCTAATATACTTTATTTACTATTTCAATAATGCTTACTTAAACCGGGTATTTATTATAATGGAATTTGCTTTATATTCATAGTGTATATATTAAATCATGTGTCTGTTAAGATGCTTGTCTTCCTACTCTGAGAGAGATCATCCAGTTTGCTCAAACTGAAAGTATTCCTTCGTGCAGTTGCTTACTTCTTTGCTAGATTAATTTAATCTGCTCCTTTATTTCCATTTTAAATCAATACCAGACACTTGGTTTAGTAATGCATCTCCTCTGTGATCCAGAGGGTTGAGTTTGTCAGCTACTTTTCTACAGCTGGAGAAAATCTATTTGTTCATTTCTTAACCTTTTGACATGTCTGTTTTTACAAGCCCGGCTGTTTTGATGGAGGATTGAAGTATAGAGTAACAACTACAGAAGGAAACATCTTTTGTTATGATCAGAGTGTAAACTGAGCCTCATACAACGAGGGGGGAGTATGCTTACATAAAAGATTTTTGCACACACACAAAAAACCCAACCCAAAAGAGAGACCCTCGTCTTCCTTCATGTGATTGCCTGTTGATTTTTGATGTGCTGTAATAAAAGGTGTTTTTTTAAAAAAGTTTTATTCATGTCCTACACACATGACTGTAAAATTGACTTGCAATTAGTTAAACTGCTGATTCTTCTCTATCAAAAAGCAGGCTCAGCAAAGTTGGGACTACCCTTTCCTTTTGTTCATGGCAGCAAGTGAGGCAGGTCTGAAAAGTCACGACTACGGACCTCTGTGTGAAGATCCTAAGATTCCCTTACTGTTGCAGGGAAATGCAGGAGTTCAAAGGAGAGAAATTGGTTTACGGGATCTGCACGCTAGGTGTTTTCTGATGGCCTGCTGTCTCTCACCCCAAGCCCACGAGCGTCCCAAGTCACTGGTGCACGTAGGTGCTGAAGAAAGAAGCAGATTTACCTGTCTTCTGAGTTGGGGTATTATATCCCTCAAACCTTTAGGCTTCAGCAACTTAACACCAATTCTACTTTTATCACACTTGGAAAGCATAACATTATCGCAAAACTGCTTAACCTTTTCCATATTTTCCCAGTAAAAGAGGAGGTTTGTAATAATGGGGTGTGACAACAGGTCCAGTTTTTGTCCTTTTCCCTTCTCCCTCAAAGTAAGTTGTATCATCTGACAACAGAATGTGTTGTTAATATATGCATAAGTATATGCATAAATGTATCTATGAAGTTGAAAGATATTTTTTTTTTCCCCCTCTCTCCTTGTGTCATTAAAAATGTGTCCGACTATGTTGCAGTGCCAGAGGACACCACGGTGATTATGTCATACAAACATGTGTGACGTAGCTTCTACACTCAATTTGGGAACAGATAAGGGTTTATCTGCTGCAGCAAAAGTATCCAAATGGGCATAATCCTGTTCGTGACCCTACGGACTCACTAGCTGAGGCCTCTGTTGCCAGCGGGACTGTGCTGGAGGAGAGCTGGCCATGCCCTAGCTCGGGAGTACTGGCAGAAGCTGCAGTGTCACCCCTGGGCTGCAGGGATGGAGCAACTGCTAGAGTCAGAAGGTTGAGAAAGGCTGTCTATCTAAATGCATTTAGTGTGTCAAGTATAAGGAAAGAAGCTAATCTCACATAGTGGAGCTCTTTTTTTGTGATAGCTAAGTGGATGGCGGCCTCTTTAGGCTTCTGCCTAGCAAGGCTTCCACCTAGGGCTGTTCCTAATGGTGGCAAATGAAGACCTATGGCAGACGGAAACTGTGCTCTGCCCTGAGCAGCCATTTAAATTTTTTTTGTTGGCTGTTGAAGTCAATGAGTTATGGCTGTTTTCACAGGCTAAATATCTAGCTCCAGGGCCTGTTTTCTAAAGTTACTGTCCTCCTTCAGCTTCCCCTTGCCTGAAGCCCTGAGTGCTTAGCATTGCCAATGGACGTCAAATCTGGAAACCCTCAGCAAAGGACTGTTCTGAAAATTGGGGCCTAATTCCTTTGCTGTGGCCATAGAGCTCTACATGAGGGGAATGTCAAAGTTGCCAAACTAACTGCAGTGCTAAAATTCCTTTATGTATAGTCTCTGCCTTCACTGTGATGCTTTATTCCTATTTCTTAAAATTGCTCTAAATGCCTTCCATTTCAAGGGGGAATTTCTGATGCGCTATATGGCTGCCATCAATCTATATCAGTTTTCCAGTCAAGAGTGGCATCATATAATCTGGAGAAGCACAACTAATAATTTTTTCCTTCACTGTGGGTTTTTCATCTAACCAAACTCACAAGATGGAGCCCAGGGTAGCAGCTGTAGTGTAAGGCTTTACACTCCTCTGCATCAACTCACTTGTTCTGAGGATGGGGAAGGATAAATCATTCACATTAAGGGCTGAGGACTTATATGCATAAAGAAAATGTGCCAAAGACATTTAAGTTTTATGGTAGGTTAGAATAAAACTCATTTTTCAGAAACTGTTTATTTAATTTTAAAGCTTTAGATGTAAATAGTAATGGGATATCAACTGAACCTTTTAGGTGGCCTAGCGCGTGATTGATGCGGTACATCCCAGTGACGAAGAACAGCTTGTCTTTTAAGTGGGTAAAAAATTATTCTCTTGGGCTACTTGATACCTAGTTAGTAATGAGAAGTATGATTATTCTTTTTTAATATTAGTAGGATAGCTATTCTAGTTTTTGATTTAAATGTTTCCTTAAAACTCATGGCAAAAGTCCATGGTAAGCACTTTGGAAATCTGAAAACCCCAACATGCTGCATTCATATCCCTTCTGTTCTGCTTTGGGAAGTCTGAAGACTGGTTTTTTTTTTTCTTTTTCTTAAGATGAATCTATTTCAGATGAGAATGTGGAGTTGCCTAGTGAATCACCTTTATTTAAACTAACAGTATAAGCTGTCACTTCCCACACTCATTCATCTCTGTAACAAAGGGGATAAAAGGAGGGGGCAAGTGGGAGTGCTAAGGAGGGATTCCTAGCTACATCACTATGTGCAGAGTAATATTACAGGCTCAAAGCAGAACCACCAGTATCAGTGATACGTTCCTAAACCAACTGTGTTAGTCTGAAAAGAGAAAAGCAAACATAAGAGAAAGGAATGTCAATACAGGGGGAAAATGGTGGGCTCCAGTGTAACACACTCAGTGCATACTCCATAATTGTTTTCCTGTTTGCTAATGGTGATTATCAGGTCTTTTATCTTAAATATACTTCTTGCCACCTCTGGATGCGAGAGAGAGTGCTGACATAGTGTGACTTGGAGTTTGAACTATCCTTTTCAGGGTATATGGAACCTGATAACAAAACTCCCCCGTGGTCCCTCCAGTAAGAAATCTGGCAAATCCCCATGATATTTGTTTTGCTCCCATCCCTGTATGTCAATGTTAGCATGTGACCACTAAGAAAATCCATAAAATGGAAGACCACAACTCAAAATCCTATAAATTGGCAATGGTGACTGGTTGAGTATTTAGTGGGTAGGACTTGTATTCTAGCTTTCCTGGGCTTTCATCCTCCCACATTCCTCCCCATGCTATATTCTTCCAAGATACAACTATTGACAGATGTAAAAGCATTAACAACAAATTATCCACAGCATTGGGACTTTCTTTTGAATACTCTTCTAACACAGGAAATCCTTCTTCCCCTAGGCATGAATAAGTTATAAATAAAACAAATATATATAACAAAATCAACATACGTTAAATGTATTGATTAAAGTGGATCAGAATTAGTGCAATCTTCTGGTAAGCTAGATGTCTTACTTCTAGAAACACAGTTAGTGTTGATGCTGTTCATAAAGTCCTAAAAATGGCTTTATATTGTTGTACCTTAAAGAGGAAAGGGGAATACTGATGTTGAAGTGCCTTCTTGATAATTGGATCTGTGCTGTGCTTGTTGAGAGATGCTTTTGTCCTTACAGCTGTGACTCCACTGTCTCTGGTACTTTTGCCATTGAAGATCTCTTACCCGTGGTGATCCATTGGCAACTTCTCTTCTGTCCATCAACATACACAGGAATGTCACAGTTTAGCCTTCAGTTTTTGATGTTGCATATTTTCCGAGTCGAGGTCAGCTATAGCAATTGTCATGCAAAAGGCAGCGATACAACCACAGTCCGTTTGACTCTTCTCGCTATATAGTGCTTGGCCCTTCAGAGCCAGATGCCTTTGCCATTGTTTTCAAAGAACTTTGCTCTAATTTCATCAAGAGGGGAATGTTTCTCCCAGATTGTTTTTCTAACCTTCAAAATATTTTGCAATGAATTTTTAATTGGCAGGGTCTGTGCATAGTTTAAAGGTTTAAAATGTTTCAAGTCCTTTAGTTGTAGATTATAAAGAACATGTATTCACTGAAAAATCATTGGAGTGTAAATTTTAATATCTTGGTGCTCTATTAAGTGATGCTGATCAATTGCAAAAGGGACTTATTTTACTCTCCTCATGCTACTTGTCCTAGGGAAGAATATAGCCACTCTTATGACTGTGTGAGAGATATGTATGAGAGAGAAATGCTTTTCAATGCAGAAATAAGTGTAACTGATTTAATCCATGACTGTATATAGAAATTGATGATACGGAGGTGAACTGCCATCTTTGTTTTGACGAGTAAAGTTAATGAAATTATTTGCAAGCGCTGATTCAGTTCAAGTGTATTACTAAATAGTTACAGCTAATAACTTTTGCATTCTGTTACTGATTTAAATGCCACAAATGTCATAAATCTTTTGCCAGAAATCTTTGCTAATAAATAGGCTTTCTAAATAACTGTAAAAGTGAGATGCTTCTTGCTGAAATTCTGCCTACATGAGTAATATGCCATAGGTGATGCCAAAGGAGGAGAGTAGGAAAACACCCAGCTAAACTTCTTTTAACCTGTGCCTCTTTGTAACAAAATAATGGTAGCCAGGGTTTCCAAAGAGATGGGGATTTGAAAAGTGAGCACGCCAGCTAATAGCTGTGGTAACAGGCTGAACGTAGTGGAATAATACCAATGTAGTGGCCTCTCAGTGTGTCTCTGCGCCTCAGAGCTCAATAGTGAATGCGCAGCATTGTTCGGCCATGAAGTCTCAGAGCTCTTGGGATGTCGGGGCAGACCGAGGGAAACTGATTTTCAGCGTGTAGCCAGCCGCCTTGTAAGAGGGCTGGAAGAAGCCAAGGGGCGGTTAGCCATTCCTCCCTGCTTTTTTGCTCTACCAGCTTCATGCTTGTAGGTGGCGAGTCCCCTGCAGGGATCTTACAGCTCAGCAGAGTACCTATGGGAGAAGACCGGAGAGGGGCGGATTTTTTTTTTTTTTTTTCCCCTCACCTCTTTGTTTGATGAGTTTCATGGTTGAATGTTAAGGGAAAGTTTTCCCTGAGGGAAGTTAGAAGATGACATTTGAATTTAAGGAAAAGCCTGGGTGTAAGAGAAGATAGTTTGCTGAGGATTTACAGCTTAATGTTCTTAATTTGATTGCAGGTTTTGGAAGAAAATAAATGCTTTACTGTGTGAGGTTTATTAAAAATAAACTGAGACTCTGGGTAAGCCATGAGAATGGCTCTTAAATGCTAAACCATGCACCGAATTACCTTGCAAATTCCCATGTGTGTAGGGTATGGAGTTGAGAAACCTTTGATGTTCACTCTAAAAACAGGAACAACAAAAGGAATTGTTTTCTAGCACGGCTTGTTGGGAAAACTCTGCAGTTCCACCACAGAGTTAGTATATCCTCCCCTCCTCAGCTCCCACACTCAGTCTTTTTAGACTTCAGTATTTAAATACATTTAGTATTTGCCTTTGTGGCCAAGTTTCTCCAAGTCTGGGCTGTGTGTTTTGGATTTGAGATTTTGATTTGGATCTCAGCTTTAATATTTAAATAAGGAGGGATTTGCTACTCCTTTCTAAAAGAAAACAAGCAAGTGGAAAACCCAAACAACAAGAAAAATGGTGGGATTGAATGTCCCTATCTGGAAGAAAGATACAGCGCAAAGGAGAAATCTGAGAAAAATAACTCCTTTAGCTGTACTAACAGGATTTAAATGGGAATCTAAGTTTCTGTCTTCCCTGTCTCTAATCTAAACACTGAGAAAGCTCATTTGAGTTGTTTACTGAATACCGGCAGTTGTTTGGGCCACATGGACAGATTTAGATGATGTTTATTACAGTTAACAAGCAATCTGAAAACTGGCCAATGTAAAAGTGTTTGAAGGCTGCAAAAGAGAAGTAATATGGTACTGACTGTCAAAGTCAGGAAACCAGAAGGATGGTAGCAGACAGTTGTTATCTGATGTCTTTTCATGAATGTTTTAAATTTCTCCTACCTTGCTGCAAAATGTGAAGCGGTATGTTTTTATGAACAAGGTTTCATGCCCCTCCCTTGTTTGTATTTGTCAGGGTTTTTTTTCTCCACATTGACAAAAAATTGCATAATAAATCCAATGGTCAGTAGAAATCTGAGGATCCCTTTTCACTGACTTTCTTTGTAGGGGGTGTTATGTGTGTATAAAATTCAATTAAAATACCTCTGAATAGGAATGTTAGAGATTTTTAATACTCTTAAATCCATAGGATTATTTTTCTGTAGCTGTTGGTAAGGAGGGCATAGGGGCTCTGCAATACATATAGCTTTAATAAAATATTATTCAAACTGTCATTCTGGTTCAAATTAAGCATGTTATTGTTCTATTAAGAAGAAAGTGCAGAGAAAGGCTTATGACTCAGTAAGTCTCAGTCACTGTGAATTATGCACCGAATGGTCACTGTAAGCAAGTCCAAGCCCCTAATCTGTCTGCTTCTTGCCCTGTAGCTTCTGAAGTGTGACTCTTGGCACTGTTAATCTGGAATACTGATATCTTGATAAGTGTTGCAGGCATTAACACTAGCCATACATGTGTGCAGAGCCTACACTGCTCTGTACGCAGACACTGCAGTGATCTCAAATAATCCCAGCTTCTGCTTTGCTTCTTGCATACAAAAGCTCTAAGGCAAGAATTGCTTGTTTGAGACAGGAATTTTGTTGTTCTCAATGGTTTGTGTTCATGAAGTAACAGCTGAAAATTAGCAGGAAGTATTGCTTGCACAGCAGAATAGCCTTAAAGCAGCTCTGAAACCATCGTGAAGCCACTTCTTCATCACAAACATGGTTCTGTTGGAGTGGCTTTCACAGAGATACCGTAAAGCTTAATGACAAGGGATGGAAGGGAGGGAAGGACCAAATCAAGATAAATAGCAGTCGGGCTGTGATAGTATTTTATACTATAAAATGAAGATTTGGGGTGACTGTGTTTTTACAGCTCTCTTGTGTGTGGCAGCAGTAAGACATCTTGACTTTTCTGCTGTGACCAGTTATTTTGTCACCATTTAGCAGTCTTAGTCTTCTTGACCTTATTTATGTAAAATACCGTACTTAGCTATAGAAGCAATATGTAAGAAGAGCTGTGGTATGCTGTACTCCTTTGAACTTGAACACCTGCTTGTTTTCTTTTTATTTATTTTCATTTAAAGTGTTGTGAGATTTCAAAGTACTAGTTATTGTACACTGCGAAAATCTGTCATGGTCATTTATTAAGTCCTGAGTCCTTTAACTGTCATTGAATGTGTTCCTATTGAACTGGGATTTTGAAAGAGCTGTTAGCTTACTGTTATAATGCTGGCGTAAAAATAAGACCTAATATTCCCTTTTAGCAGAGTGGGCATAAGAAAATGACTGATGCCTTGAAACGCCAGAGCCAGTCTGCAGTAGAGCCAGACCATCAATATGTCTTGGTTGCAACCTGGGCAGAATTGAAGGATTCTTCTCCCCAAGATGTAAACGTGAATACTGCTTTCTGCAGCTTTTATTTTTATTCAAGAGAGGAAACCCAGAAGAAAGCTTTTATTTTATTGTAAATGCAAATATCTGTTAGCATGAATTCGGTGTTATTATTTCAGTTCTGTTTCAAAATTCTAGTTGCTAAACTTCCTGAGGTGCAGAGGAGGTTCCAGTAAGTGTCTCCAGTTCAAAAGCAAACGGGAGAAATAATTTAGCTGGAGTTAAAGAAAAGCATCAATTACTTAAAGGTTCTGAAACTCACTTCTATTTGGCATCGAACAAAGTCAGCTATTCCTGAGAACTGGCTTTTATGAAATGTGGGGGTTTTTGGGCAGGATTTTCACTGGAAAGGTTTGGAAGTCAATGGAAAATTCGGTGGCAGAAGTGAACAAGTGAGTGTTAAAATGAGTTTAAAAGAATTAATCTGTTTGTGGTAGACATTGTAGTTATGAGTTCTTGTTGAATTGTAAGAAATGAGTTGTACAAAGATGCCTTCTTTGTGGTCACACAATTAAATTTTTCACTGTAACTAGTAAAAATGATTCCTAGATGCTGTGTTGCCTTCTACTAAAACGGTGCATCCCTCTTTAAAGTTTATTTTGCCTACTTTACATTGCTAGCTATGAGACAGTTAACATTTTCAGTCTTAAAAACATCCCAATGTTCTTGGTAAAGCAACAAGCCTCTTGTGCTATGTAGGGGATGCCTAGCCAAGACCTCCAGCGTGCTTGTGCTGCAACAGGCCTTGAAAGGTTGTGAAGTTCAGCAGCACCTTCAGCTGGGTTAGATGAAGTCAAAAACTTGCCTTAGCAGCAGCATGTTGGTATGACAGGACATTTGCTCGGAGCAGTAGACTAGTCCAGGAAGTAGAAACCAGACCTGATGTCCAAGCACTGTTACAGTGATGCAGTGTAGGACAGAAAGACACTAGTAATGTGGCAGCAGCAAGGCCTGGTCCTGTGTGGCGCTGGGCAGAAAGAAGAGTCCATGTGGATTTTCATTCAGGTCACAGCTCTGAAGTTTGAATATAAAAATACTAAAACATTCAAGCAGCGTCATGTTGAACACTTACTGTTTACTTTTCTTCACTAAATGCCAGTATGGGCAGAGAAGAAAAGGATGTAAAAGCTTTGATTGCATTATCATTTAGGGTATTATTTCTCCATATGCATTTATGTCTTCACTGAATTTTCGTTTGCTCTGGAATAGAATAGAATAGAGCCATCTTTTTTGAAAGAGGAGAGAAGCAAGCCTTCAAAATTCACAAGGAGATGGAAAATAATCCTTTTAAAAGGCCTATAAATGGAGCATTGGATCCATACACTCTATTTGTGTTGCAGTACATCAGCAGCATGTGATGGCTTGTTCCTTTTGTTAGGTGTCTCCGCAGTACTGTATACAGATTAAATAGCTACTGCATTGCAGAGAGTTATTAATACATTACATTGCACTTTCAGTGAAGATGTCAGTGTGTCCTTAAGCCTGAATGTACCCTGTGGTTGAGTTATGTTTTTTTTTTAAATTTTGCTGAGGATAACTTATTTCTTCAGTAAATCCTTAGCCAATTGGGAATTATAGAATAACATCATTCCTAACCTCTATAAATTCCACTTATTATTCAAGTTTAGAAGAATCAAGACTTTGTATCAAGCCAAAAACAGGTCAGCCTTCTCAACTTTTAATCCTGATGCACTAATAATACAGTCTTACGGCACTGTGCATACAATGGGAGGGAGCAGGAGATGGGGCAGAGAAAGGGATACAGCACCTAAAAGGTAATGCAGATAAACAAAAGCCAAACTCAGGGGATATGAGGAAAATGAGAAATGGGCAAAAACATTATTTTTCTGGCACATCTGTGTACTGTTTCATTGATGATGCATATTAGACAGTAAAACTTTTGAGTTTCTAGTTTCCTGCACTGGCAGCTCCCAGTGCTATGCATGTTTAAAGTGATGGGGGGGTGAGGGGCTGTTCTTTGTGAAATCCTGGTGTACGGGGTGAACTTCTGCTGACTTAAACATGGGGATGTAAGGGAGAGCTAAGGTCAAATGTGGATGTGCAGAGATGAAAGAGCAAGGCAGAGCAGAGTAAGGACCTCAGCTCTGTTCCCCTCTCCCCTCCCACCCACAGTAATGCTCAGGAGAGCTCGCTGGGCCAGTTCAGAGCAGTGGCTGAAGCTCAGGCTGCGTGGCTGCAGCCCCCTCTTGTACCCACCCCACTGAAGCAGGGACGCTCTCTGGCCCCGGCTGCCTCTGGGTCAGTCACTTGGCTTGATTCGAGCCTTCAGAGTTCAGGAGGTTCATCTAAGTGCTAAACGATGAAGCTGCTGGTGTTGTTTGTATGTCATAGGACTTCACAGAAGTGTCCAAGCAATGCCCTATGCTTGGCTGACGCTTTACAGGTCTGCCCAGGAGAGTTAGTTAAAGCCTCCCTCAGCGGTGATAAAAGCTTCACAGGCAAGGTAGGCACAAGGGTGTGAGGAAGCAGAGGTCCAGAGGAGTGGATCATTAGCTCCTGACAGAAATATGTGCGAATGTGGAGCATAGGAAAATGCATGGTAAATTTGCCACATTCGCATTATTTGATTGAGTACCTGGGTCTGTTCTGAGGACGTTGGGACCAGCGTTGGCCATCCTGTGCCTGTGCGTGCGTCCAGGACTTAGAAATACATAGTGACTCTGTCTGAAGTATTGTGCAGGGCTTGCAAAAAGTATGCATGTGTATGTTTATCTCTTAATAAGTATTAAAAAAGCTCTCGAAAACTACAGGAGAATGTTTGAGAGAGCGCATGTCTCAATCATCTCAGACGTGGCAGCAGGTTGTAAACACCTGATCTTTTAGCCTGGGTAAATGGGACTTTCACCCTGACAGCCCCGATGTTCAGATCAAAGTGTTTCACAGCTTTGCGAATGGTCTCAAGGCCATCTTCGCTTCCTTCTTCTACCTTCAGCTTCCTGCTGAAAGGCGTTATTCAAGGACTATGCTCTTTAGGAAAACTCAGAATGAAGCCGAGGCCATGTTATGTACAAGGAGAGAGGGAGTGAATTTCAAGTATGGTTTTAAAGATAGAGTATCTCGTTGCAGGCTGGGTTTGAGCACGCAGCTGTGAGAGCACACCTGGAAAGCCGTGCCAGCAGCTGGGAACTCTTTTGACTTCTTTTGCCTCCCAGCTCCAAGATAGAAATGCCGTCACCCCCTCCGCAGGCCAAGAGAGCCATCAGCTTTCCCACCCATTAGCACCAACCTATATCCATTTTTCTCCTTTTCTCTCTTTCTTCATCTTTGCTCCTGTTTCTCCTCTCACTGTCCCCTTCACTGCAAAACTTCCCCCCCCCCCCCTTTTCCTTTGCTTCATTGTGATTTAACACAGAGCACTTGATGGTTTTGTTTTCACATCTTCTTCTAAAAATCTTTTCTCTCCCTCTTTAAAAAAAACCAAAACACTGAAGCTTTGCAAGCACCCTGCAAAAGCCTGTTCCTGTTTATGTTAGGGCAGAATAGGATCCAGAATGATCCTATTGCTGGGGTTCATCCTATTGCCTCACAGGTTCATGGGAGTTTCTAACATAAACACAGAAATTTCACAATACCAGCAGGTGATTTATTTGCTTTAGATGCTTATTGATATTGTCTGCAAATCAAGGAGCAAAGTGTAATAAACGCTGTGGAAGTGGGGGCTCTGTTTGATGTTTTCACAGTGTTGTGCCTGGAAAAATGGAAGTTAGTGGGTGTTGCTCAGTGAAGTGTGCATTTTAAAGTTACCCACAGCGATGCCCATTGTCCTGTCCCTGAATTGCATGATGTCATGTTTCATTTCAGGCTCTTAGCGATGCCGAAGACTGTCGGTGCGCTGGGAAAAAGGCGGTGAGAAAGTTGTGAATCAGGTTTCTGTAAAGCCTTTGTGTTTAGGGTTTTGATAGATAAAAGCTGACTCATGCAATATTTCTGGCGAAGGAGCTGTACAGACTAGTAGGAGCTTCTCATTTTACCTGAGTGCCCAATGAGGTAATTCGGGAACAGCTGAGGGCAGAGCCCGCGGCTCTTCTCTGCCGCACAGGTAGGTCCTGGGTTGTTTGGAGAGGATTGGAAGAATAGAGAGGACTTGGTCGTCCTGGGTGCGAGGAGCCAGAGACATTCCTCAGTGGTGAGATACTGTCGCAGAGGATTTTCCCTTGCAATAACGTTCTCAGACATTAGCGTGCTTGGCTGTGACAGAGGCTATTCTGCTTTAAATATTGTGGGGGGTGGGGGGAGCGGGGGGGCAGTAATTTGACAGACAGAGGCACATTAGTTGGCGACTTTTTTCCCTTGTCGTAAGATTTCTAATAAATGGGATTTCTGTTGCTCAAAGTTCAGTTAAAGTACTTGGCAGCCGTATCGTTTGTGACAGCTCAGACTAGAGATCTAATCCTGCAAATATTGTAGCTCTCTAATGTGATTTTGTTCACAGATTAGTTTTAGAAATGATATGTGTTCATATGCAAAATCTAGTAATTAAAAATCTGCTGACCTTCACTGGGACAACATTCAGAGCAGAGAATATGGGGAGTATATTTAAGATCATGTTGGGATTCTTGTAGTTAACGTATTTTAATTTTTCTTGGTCAGGCAGCTGTATAACATTTTTGTTTCTCAATTCCAGTGCTGCATTTGAATTTGATACTGAATGTAGAAATTGTTCTAAACAGTCATGCTTAATTGTATCCACAGTATGAATGCTTTATTTGAAATACAAAAATATCTCAAGGAAAATACAGGAAAGATTTCTTGTAGTCTCATCATTTTTATTTAGCTAAACTTCCAGAGGATGTGAAGCCTGTAATTTCTGGTAATGTTGACTTTGTAGATAACATCTGAGGTGCTCTTTTTCATGCCAGGAAAAAGGCAACAACAATACTAATTATGAATATAAATTGACTTGTGAGTTTTTAGTCATGCAGTGTGTCTTGAAATGCCATGTGCAGTAAACAACTAGGAGGAATAAATACCTATATTTAGATAGGGCTTGGAGATCTTTGTATTTAAATATAAAATTGACTTAAAGCACTTCATCTCTCATTGTATGCTAATATTCTAGAGTAGCCAAAGCTGCAGAGATAATGGGAAACTATTTATCATTACTGTGAATATAGTTAGAGAAAAGAGGTATTTGTTAACGAAAAGTAAGTGATAGAAGAAATGTATGCATTTTTGAAGAGAACTTGTTTATGACTGCATGCCGAAAACAGGAGATACGCTAAGACAGTTGCTTTGTGTGTGCCTCCAATGTTGTAACTAATATTACAGTTGCCCGTTGGGGTGAAACGTGGGTGTTTCTTGCCCTGGCACCGCTGTAGAGTAGGGACACGTTGTTGTTCTTGCTGCGGAGCGCTCTGGGGGAGCAGGGAGGTCTCTGGGGCTGGGGAGGGGAGAGGCGAACTGAATTCATGCAAAGGCACAGACAAGAAATGACCTTGTTCGGGGAGCGTGTTTCCTTGTGAGTAGGGACAAGTAGTAATTATCCTCCTTTCAGTGCTGAACTAACAAGTAATTACTGTTATTCCTTAATTAAAGTATGCAAATTGAAGATTTTTTATTATTTTTTGTTTCTCCCCAGACTGAGTTAAATACCGTTATTCACATCTCACAAAAGTTCTCAATATTATTTTGGTTCGTCCCTGAAAAGGGTCAGTAAACAAAAGAGTGCCTAACAAAAAAGGCAGTGAACCGGGCCAGATGTGGGTCAGGGCGTAGGAGGCTTGCTGAGAGCGTGTGCTTCTGCGAGGGGCGGGCTGGGGGTACTGCCAAGCCCACCCGCCGCTCGCAGCCCGAGCTTGGGTGGCTGCCCCTGCCTGTGGGGGGTGCTGCCGCTGAACGTGGTTGCTGGGCGGGAGTGGGCTTGTAAATCGGTCCCGCGGCATACGGGTAAAATTAACTTTCTCTTTTTATAGGAGGTGTGTGTCAAAGACAGAAATTTGTAAGCGGTTACAGGGCTTCCAAAGGCACCAGCTCTGTTACGATACGTAGAGAGCGCTCTTGGCGGGGGGAGGCTGTCTCTCATGAATTCACTGGTGAATTTTTCACCGGGCGGTCGGCACAGACCTTAGGCAGCTGGTGCAAGAGTGAATATAGCTTGCGGTAAAAGTGCAGAGTAAGACCGTACCAGAGTTCTGAAAAGCCAAACACAGACCCTGACAAGAGAAAAGAGGATGGACGCGTGGTTGTGGCAATGAACTGGGTTCAGCTGCTGCCTTTCCTGATGGAACTTGTGACTGAAGAAATCATCCAAAGTACCTGTTCCTGATTTTAACAGAGGGGGGGTAATCCTGCCCAGTCTCAGAGGAGATTCTGAAGATAAACCTATGAAGCCTCGGAAGACTTACAGCTCCCGTGTTACTGGGGAGGGCTATGGGTTTGTAACAGCTACCTATAGCCGAGGCAGAAATTGAGGGCTGGGCAGAGCCAGGGCTTGTCCCCTAGCCCTGAATTCCATGGGCAGGGTGCAGAGTGGTTGGTACGGGACTTGCCAGCTGAGGAAAGGAAGCTGCTTCCTGGGCTTGTGCCATGCTGAAACCCCGAGTCCTGTCTGTCCTGCCTTTCTGCTGGGTTCCCCAGCTGCCTGGGTGCCTGGCTGCTGCTCTGCAGGAGCACTGGGCTCCGGTGCCACCCGTGTGGACACCGAGAAACGTGTTTCGCCGGTCGGTGACATAATGGGCAAAGTTTTAGTAAAAACTCTCCACAGAGAAGCCAAATGACCAATTTACACCTGGCTGGGAAAGGAGTAAGAACACAGTAAAAAGTAAGTTTTGAGGCTAGCGGTCAGGATGAGGTGTTGAGGACAAAACAGACCAAGATTTTTGAGTAGCAAATAGGTTGCTTGGTGTAATTTATGTAGAAACATACAGGAGTAGTCATTCGTATAAAAAATCAGAGGAACTTGAGTCAACCCTGTTGCGTGCAATTAATTAGCCATGCCTAGCGACTGCCTGGGGTTTGCCAAGATCAGTGGGAATACAGGTGTTAAAGAGCAAGCCCATTTTAGCTATTACAATTAATCCTTGTTGCTTTTTTAATAAGCAATGACATGATCATTAAACAAGAATACAAGGGGTTTTGTTTGTTTTATTTTTCTAAGACATGTTAAGATCTCCCAATGCTTCTGGCTACAAGTATGTATTGTGGTTTGGGACAGTATGTCTTATGAAAAACTACTTTTAACATTTATTCTGACTCCAATTTCATTGACCTGAACGGTTTTGCTTGTTTTTTATATTAATGAGCCTGACAATGTTTGTGAAGCAAATATTACATATTAATGCCTTCAGGTTATCTGAGAAGCAGACCGAATATCAGAAGAAAAGAGCATTGAGTAATGGAATGTCACAGGAACCCTTTATTTCCCTCCTAAATGTGGCTAATCAGGTGTTCCTTTGTCATGTAATTTTAGTAAAATATCTTGGAGTAACTTAGGCAAGGGTATCCCTGTTATCTTGTTTATCCTGTGCATTTTTCAAGGGGGTTTACATCTGCACAGCAACATTGTGCTTTCTAACTGAATGTGAAAAATGATCCAAAGCTGATAACAAAAATACATTCTTCCTTATCAAAAATGCATACTTTCTTATCACAAGCAATAGGAAGGCAAACATCATTGTCCATACCCGTTTAGAAACAAGAGAACTTCACTGCGTTCTTCAGCTTTAAATATTTTCCTGGTTTATTGCTTTATATTTTATTTTGGAGTTTTTACTTGATGTGGTTTATTCAAGAAGGGTAAGAAAATATGCTTCTGTGCTGCAAAACCAGAAGAACCTGGCACAAAGAAAGGCTATAGCTTTTCAGACTTCAAGGTAAAACCAGGGGTACAGAGGTGCCAAATTAAGTTTTTAATCTAATGGCCAATTTCTGACCCATGTAATGAGCAAATTACTCTTAGTGTTCATTCCATGTGTTACCTTGAGGGCAATACTTCTTCTTAACAGAAAGTTAATACCATCATCACTGAAATGGCAGGATTAATTACTCATGTACAAATAAAATCTAATGCATTCATGATAGGCCACATAAATCAAACATTCTTCTCTGGGCTATTTTTTGGGTTGGTTTTTTTTTCTTTTTTTTTTTTTTTTCTTTGGATTGGTGTTTTTTATTTTTAAATAAATAGTAGTGTTTGATTTTGAAAAAACGAGAGAGTGGCTTTCTGCTTTGAATGAAATTCTCTCTCCCCCTCCCGCACTCCCTGGCCAACTGCAGCAGGAGCAGCATCCGGGAGGTTTCTGCTTGTAATTGCATAGCAAGTCTGCCTCAGTTTAAGAAGGGCCACCTTAAAGGTTGGGCGGGTTTAATTTGCAGTTTACTGGCGTTATGGTTTCTTTACTGAAACTGCTGTCTAGAGCTGTAATTGCTGGTAAAACGAGGTTGTCACTGGAGTAAAATAAGGACTAAGCTACCACTGTGTGGGTAGCTTCAGTATTGCGTTTCTTCCTTAAAATGTCATAAGTTTCCCTTTTTCACAGGACAGACATTCTGAAATTCTTTGAGTTTGAAGCAAGATTTTTTGGGTGGACACTTCTTACTGGAATGAAACCTTGAAGTACTGAATTTACCTGCAGCTGCTTTTGCAGATTCTCATGATGCATCACTCACAACTTGGCCAGAGACAAATCTGCATTGCATCATGGACAGTGTCCTGCAGGGCATTTCGGCAATAAAAAGAAAGTAGAATTGAAATGCCAACAGGAAGACAGACTTCTTATTTTGTTGTTGCACTGATTTGAAAAACAGCTTTGGGTCAGTTCAGCAGGGGGTAATATTCTGGTTTGAGCTGAACAGTTTTAGAATGACTTATTTTCCCAGTAGAAAACTGAATTATTTGGCAGCACTCTTTCCTGCGGGAACTCTTTTTTTCAGAAGCTATGTTATTTTCATTGGGAAATCATTCCGGTTTTAGTGTTTTTGTATAAGCCACAGAACTGGTAATTGATAACTGCTTTTAGTTTTTGTTTGAGTGTTGGCCTTACAGTATTCAAAATGAAAGATACTGCCTGGTATCACTGTGTGATTCTTGAGTTTTCCAAAGCCTCCAAACCAGGGTCAGTGCTCAGCTTGAAGATAACAGGGACTGCTCCCAACAGAGGGTTGGTTTTTTTTAACCTTAGGGAAAATCTTTGAGTCCTATTTCTCTCCTGTGCTGAGCCTTGGGAGGTGCATGTGCTAGCACCAAGCCCGAAACACTGGCACAAGAAGGACAGAAGAGACATACGTGTGACCAGGAGGCATGTGTGCCTGTGTAGTAGCCCTCTGTGGGGGTTCCCCTCCACCTGAAAAAGCATTAGAGCCGCAGTGACCCTCAAACCACATTGTTCTGGTTGTCTTTTAGTTAAAATAGAGTTGCGGCAGTTTTGTATGCACGAAGATTTAAAAGTATCTGTTGTCAACTTGTGTTACGTGGAGCAGCAACAGTAAACCCACTTCTGTTTGGTTTTTTAGATGACTTCCACTTACCTCTTGACGTTTTACCAGCTGTGACAGAGGCCCTTGACGCCAAGACGAAAGGGGAAGATTTGCACAAGGAGAGCAGACCTTTCCGCTACTGCGAAAACAAAACCATGGACCTGTCAGACAGTGACCGTCCCGTCAGCTTTAGCTCCACTTCCTCCTCTGCTTCCTCCAGGGACAGCCACTGCTCCTTTGGAAGCAGAATGACCTTGGTTTCAAACAGCCACTTGGGCTTGTTCAACCAGGATAAAGAAACAGGTGCCATCAAGCTAGAACTGGTCCCAGCCAGGCGATTTTCCAGCAACAAGCCACGCAAAAACTCCCCTGCGGAGCAAGAGGATCCTGAGGAAGGCCTTGAAAAAAGGCTAAGCATGCCAAGGAAAGCAGAACCAAAAGGAGCGAGCAAAAACTGTGCCATGTCCCTGGTCACAGAGCCCACCAGTCCCAAGCTTCTCTACGTTGACAGAGTCGTCCAAGAGATTCTGGAGACAGAGAGGATGTATGTGCAGGACCTAAAAAGCATTGTGAAGGTAGGAGTCTTGGTTAGAATGGTGTTAACTGTTCCATAATGCTATTTTTTACATGGTTTGATTTCACAGCAGGATAGATGGACATGACAATGGAATAGGCATTTTCTGGTCTTTATAAATTAGTGTAACATTGTTATTGTGTGTTTCTAGTTTTTATTTGATTAGATAAGTCTAAGCTGTTACTACATGTTCATGAAGAAATATCAGAAAAAATATATATATATTTGACAGCAGTAGTGACCAAAGAGTATAACTGTGCAGTAATATTTAGGGAAAAAAAAACAGCACAATGCTCTATTTCCTAGAACGTGTATGAAGAAGCAAACAGCAGACAGCTTGTTTGCTCCTTTAAATGCTTTATCTAAAGGGTCTTGCGTATTGATTCTTCCCCCCCACACCAAATCCTAGTCCTGCAACTTCTTTCCTGCCTTTTTCTCTTTCCTCTTCATGCAGCTCACAGCTTGCAGTGTGTTCCCTCCATGTCCTTGGCCTGTAGTACTTAACATGGCATCTGTATTTGCTGGAAAACCCTATTGTTTGGCTGTTATATGAAGGAATTATGTTTCCTTTAATACTAATTCTGAACGGGTGGTGCTAATAAGTGGGTGTAGCATTTATTAGCAGCAGTGAATTTTTTGTCCAAGCCCCAGATGAACGGTATTTTTCATTTCCCCTTTCTAGTACAGGGAAAAATATGGATGAGTCTTTCTGTGGATTGTTCTGCCCACTCTGTGTACCTGTAACTGTGCCATCGGAGTCATGTTCTTTTGTGGTTTTGAAGATGACTATTAAGTCCCTTGGCTATTGTTTGTAGTCTACGTACTTAACCTATGTGTGTATGACTACCCACAAAGAAGGATTTCTTGTGAGGTGCATGTTTAATGCTCTGTTTATAGACTATATAGCTTTAGGTAGCTGTATGGGGTCATCTGCAAAAAGAAGTATCAGTCAGCTGGAGACACTCTCCCCACCTGCAGTTCCAACCCACTTGGTACTCCCAAGCAATGAGCGAGGGGGAAAAAACACTTAAGGCTTTGATAACACAAATGCAAGTCATCATTAAACACCCCCACCATCCAGAGTTCTCACAGAGAAGGTTTTTTGTGCAAGACTTTATTGGTTTCTGTAGCTGCTGCTGTTTCTCTACATTCAACTGTTGCCTTAGTTTCATTTTGGAGTGTTTAAGGTTGTCATATGCTGCAGAAGCGAGCCAGCTTCTGTGCATAGTCGCTGTTCACTAGGCATGACCTCCGTGGTTTTGGAAACTTTGGCTCTTGCTCCTCCTCCTATGCAGTAAACTATACAACCTGAAAAATTGCAAACTATCATTAAAATCTTGAAACAGGTTTTCCATTTACAAGTAGGAAGGCCAACAAATGCCTGCTAGAAATACTTTAAGCATCACTACGGTAGATGTAGGGGAAATGTGGCAAATGCTCTTGAAGTTATGAAAGAACTGGAGGAATTTATCTGTGAAATACCTAAGCATATTTCCTACAGTAACTTATAAATAATGAATCTTGAAAGCTTTGTGTGGCACTAGGCAGCCTATTTGAGAGATGGAGTGGTTGGCGGTGGGACTTCTCTTAGGTAGGTGTTGAGGATCTGAGGGCTTCAATGGACCTCCTTCCCAAATGGTGACGACAGTGCGGAACCAGCTACCTCAGGCTGTGCACGTTCTTTGGTCGGTCTTAGGGGAGGGAGGTGTGACTGGAAGCGTGTTACAGAGGAGCCCATTTTATATGTTTTTCAGGATTCTTTTCTCCACAAGTTACCTTAGCAATGCTGCAGTGATTTGCCTAAGCAAGGGTGGTGGTTGTGAGAAGAATTGGAAGACTCCACAGACATCTGCAGGAGTGTCGCACCCTTACAGAATTTGACTATCCGGGCCTCTGACTTGAGGCCATTTAGTTTGGCAGCCAGCTGACTGGTGCTGAGCCAGAATAAGATGAAGGCAAGCAGCTTCTTCTGTCTTATTTTCCAGATAAACATGGATCAGATTTTGGCAGCTTGTTAGGAAATAGGATGAGAACGGGAAAAAGGGAGCTGGGGAAGGGTCAAAGGACAACTGCTGCCCAAGAAGTGTGTGGGAACTGAAGAGATACATGAAGGTGGGAGCTGGTGGCAGAAAGCATAAGCAGATGAACCAGTGCTAAGTGGAGAAAGAAAATCGTTAGAGGGAAAACAATATGAGGAAATGAGAGAAAACCCAGGAAGTGGAAAGTTGAGGGGCGTATGAACTTGGTTGGAACTTGAGCTCTCTAGCCAGTTTTGCAGCTGACTGCAATACAGCAGCTTATGTACGCAGACTAAAAATAGTAAGAAAGTTGTTTTGGTTTGGGGTGGGTTTTTTTGGCAGGGGGAGGGAAGGAGGAAGAGAAGCAGGACAACCTGAAGAGATGTCAGGCTGAGGATGGCATAAGAACAAAAAGGGAGAAATTAATGGGTACTATTTTAATCACCCTCTACCCCCTAGCTGACAACTGTCGGTACATATCTATCTATTGCTTTTTGTCCCCTGGTAGTGGGGATTTGCTGATGCTATCTTCTCTGTAGACTATGGATACATACTTTTGGGGGGAGGGGGGGGGGGGGGGTTGTTTGTTTGGGTTTAGATTTTGGGGTGTGGGGTTTTTTTTGTTTTGTGGGTTTTTTTTAGGTTTTTTTTTTTTTTTACTGGGGAGAGGAGTTGGTGGTGTGGTTTTGTTGGTTTGGTGTGGTTTTTAATACATCCACACTCTTTCCTGTCATCCAGATCCCTAATGAATATCTTAAGCAGGACTGGACCCAGTATTAAACCCTGGGGTATGCCACTAGTTAGTAGCCTCCAACGATCTTTTGTGCTTTTGATCACCTCTCTCGGGGTCTGTCCATTCAGCCAGTTTTCAGCAAACCTCACTGTCTACTTATCCAGCCCATACTTCATCAGCTTGTCTATGAGGATCTTACGGGGGACAGCGTCAAAATGCTTTCTGAAGTCAAGGTAGACAGTAACCACTCATCTATCAAGCCAGTCATTTCATTGTAGAAGTTTATCAGGGTAGTCAGCCTCAACTTGGTGAATCCACGCTGACTGTTCTTGATTACCTTCTTGTCCTTCATGTGCCTGGAACTGATTTGCAAGATTAGTGGTACACAAATGTAAAGAATATACACAGCTGTACACAAATGACCCATTAACATGGATGGTGTGAAATTGCATGTAGGATCCTGGTACTATCTGTTTTATCTAAAATCAGCTCATTAAGAGTTAGCCTACCATAGTATTTTGGGCAGTGTCCTTTCAGCCTATGTTATCCTTAGAACACGTAGAGTTATCATGCTTGACATAAAAAACTATGGAGTGAATAGGGGAAAATAGAACTTCGCCCTTTTTGATGCCTTTATTGACCTAATGCTGTTAGGTCATTAATAAATAAATAAAAATAAACTAAAAAAGGCATAACTTCTGTTGGCTTTTAAGTATCTGAGTGGTCTCTTTGTTCTTAACAGTGCCAAATGCTAGACAGATGTAGAAATGGACTTCACAGGACATGGTAATGTGATCTTTGATACTGGAGACCTGCTGAAGTTCTCCAGCTTTCTTTTAAACTGCTGATAAGAAGTATTTCATGGCCTTAGGATGTGGGAGAGGAGGCCATACAAGCACTATTTGGCCCCCTTTGCCCCAGGATATACTTTAAAAACAACTGTTTTTCTAGCCAGTAAAGCCATTTTGTCTGTGACCTGAAAGAACCGTTGAATTATGATTGTTTTGAGGCATGCTGCTATGATTCTTGCACAGGCAAGCATTGTAACAAAGATAGAGCAAGCTTTTCCATTGTTTGGTATGTTTTATCAGGTGATCTGTTAAGTATAATTAAAATTTTGAATTAGTACAGCTTGAAGCATGTTTTGGGCAAGTTTGTGATGAGAAATTGGATACCTCTGCTTCCTGCTTGTTTCATGCTGACAGGTGTACTGGCCAGGGCAGAATCTGCAGACCTTCTCCTCTTCAGGACACAGCATGACTTTTTAAGTAGTAATTTAGTTAGAATAGACATAAACTTCAGTTAGAGTAACTTACTGAAGTAACTATTTTTTTCCTGAGTAAAATGTTGTCCCTGAGTTTCTAATAAAAATATGTTTAGCTCTTGTGGTTCGTGGGAGTCAGAAACCCATGTTCATATTTTGTACAAACGCTTGTACCTGTAGAAAAAGATATCCACATTTGTGTTTCACCTTTGCCAAATGAAGGAATAATGTGAATGCACTGTTATAGTGCATGTATCTGTCATGTTAGATTAAATACACTCTCACAGTGATATCAGCTCCTTGAGAACATCTAGATCATAAAATCATAGAATGGTTTGGGTTGGAAGGGACCTTAAAGGTCACCTAGTTCCAACCCCCCTGCCATGGGCAGGGACACCTTTCACCAGATCAGGTTACTCAAAGCCCCATCCAGCCTGGCCTTGAACACCTCCAGGGATGGGGCATCCACAACTTCTCTGGGAAACCTATTCCAGTGTCTCACCACCATTGGAGTAAAGAATTTCTTTTTAATATCTGATCTAAATCTACCCTCTTTCAGTTTAAAACTGTTACCCCTCATCCTATCACTACATTCCCTGATAAAGCGTCCCTCCCCATCTTTCCTGTAGGCCCCCTTTAAATACCGGAAGGCTGCAGGAAGGTCTCCCCAGAGCCTTCTCTTCTCCAGGCAGAACAACCCCAGCTCTCCAGCCTGTCTTCATAGGAGAGTTGCTCCAGCCCTTTGGTCATCTTTGTGGCCCTCCTCTGGACCCGCTCCAGCAGGTCCATGTCATTCTTATGTTGGGGGCCCCAGAGCTGGATGCAGTACGCCAGGTGTGGTCTCACAAGAGTGGAGTAGAGGGGCAGAATCACCTCCCTCGACCTGCTGGCCATATCAGTAAAAAGTCATTGGCATCTATACAGTAACTAGAGGGGAGTGAAGTGTGCGTTGTCAGAGTGTTTCACAAATATTTGATGCAAATGGAGGTTGAGCTTCAGGAATCTTGAACTCCATATGAAATCTGGGAGATTTCTTTTATGTGAAGGATTTCCTCTACTCTTTCACTCCAAATGCGACATTGTTTAAACCATCCCTACTGGACTAGTTGAAGTCTCTGTCCTATCTGCTCTGCAGATCTTTTGTCCCTTGCTTCTCTTTTTTTATACTGAAGCCTTTTTACCTAGAAAGTCCCATCTCCTCTGCACAGTCTTCTGCCTAAGGTCTCCCCGCCCATCTGTCCTAAGTCTTCTCTCAGTAAATCCCATCCTCATGCCCTGTCAGTCCATATTGTCTCATTTCCTCATGTGGTTTATCGCTTTTTAGTCTTTCTCTTTCCCATGTTCGTAGTGTCTGCTGACTCCAGATCTCTCTCCATATTTCCCTTGGTGGGTCTGAAGACACTCTTTTCAAAAACTTGTCACAGTCTTTTTGTGAGGTCTGTTGTAGTTCTCCCTCTATACCCCAGCTTTTTGTTCAGTCTTTCTTTTCTTCTGACGATGTTTTCATCACTGTTCCTAATTTTTCTGCCCTCTTAAGTTCTGCTAACATTGTCTCCATCTTCAGGTGTCCATCAAGCTTTGTTCCCATTTTCTCCTTCCCATCCTTCTGTAGGACTCCTTTGTCTCTCCTCTGCCCTGGAACTGCACAGCACGCTTCTCCACATTGCATAAGGTTTGCAGAGGGTCTTTGAGACACAGGAACAATCTTTTTTCCCTGCCCTTGCTTCAGAGGAACAGATCTGAACCAGATGTGACTGGCAGCATGCAAGGATGGCAATTGTGGCTTAAGACCTTGTGAAGCCTGAGCTGACACATGCAAAGGACCATTGCTAAAAGGTCCTGTTGGGGATATGCGAATTTGAGGGGTTTCTCCTCCCCCCAGTATGGTCAAATATGGGGCGATTTGCACAAAGACAGCAAAAGGCATACTTTCAGAAACAAAGTCTCCATTATGCTCCAATCTGCTACTGCCCCTCCTTGAGATGTGAAGGTATGGTTCATGTCCCTGCTAGTCGCCTGGGGGTGCTTGGCTTCTCTGGGGGAAAGGTCACCAAAATTTTTCAACACAAGCAAAAAGGAGCATTCTTTCTCAAAAAGGCCCGGGGGGAACACTTTTGCTGAAATCTCCTAAAACAACTCAGTAGGGAGGTAGGTTTCTGGCATGGAAATCTTCATCTGAGGTGAGCATGTCTGTTGAAGTTATGTGTGCCTCGGGGAGTGGGGGGACGCCTTGTAAGGGGAAATATTGGACATTTGCAGTAGATGCGTGTTGTGGCACCAATGATTAAGGGAAGCCCTTCTGAGAGGAAGTCAGTATCAGAGTTTTATTGTTCCCTGTTTCCTGCCTCCTGGTGCTGTGGTTAGAGGTTGTCTCTTTCTACATTTAGGCAATTAGTTAGAAAGGCAACTCTGAAGTCTGGATGTGCGCATTGTTACTTCCTGTGGTGTGTTAGTAAAAGCACAGCTGCTTGTGCACTGGGTTTTCGGATAGCGTAACTCTAAAATAAAGTTAATTCCTCCTAGGTTCAAAAGGTGGGAATCCCACTATAGCTAAGACATCCCAGAATGTTTGTTCCCACATTATACTTAATTTCCATTTGCAACCTCTTTTTCTATGGCTGCTAACCTACGTGCCTGAGGGAAGTACCTTTAGACTGCTGACGTAAGTTGCACGTGAAGATGTTACTCTGGAAGAGTACCCCTGTTTCGCAGTACAGAATTCCAGCAGCCACCAAAAAGAAAGGGTTTGATTAGCAGAGCTGCCCTTTGTGAGCATTTTGTAGATGAGGCATTTCGCAGGGTGCTTCAATGGAAAGTTTATTGAATGTTATTGAGAAGATAACTGCAATGTGAGAGGATGTCCTAGTCTCTCCTGTATAAGCATCCTGAATTTTATGGCAGTGCTGCAATCATCAGACTGTAATGATGGCATTCTTCTGAGGTTTTTCATCACTTTTATTTCACTCGGTATAGGGAGCAGTGCTGTGTGGTCTCACAATTAGTATTTTTCTTCAGTGCATTAAGGCCAGAAGTTAGTGTACTGTTTCAGTGACTGTAAAGCTATGGAGCAATATCTCAGCTTCACGTATAGGCACTGCAGGTTTGCAAGTCTAGTCTGTCTGACAAAGGTTGCTGACATACTTCATTTATTTGTCTTAAATCTTCAGCACAAAAGAGAGAACACAGGTTATGAGCGTGTGATTTTTAGGCAGTTTACTTTTAATTTCCTTATGAACAGAGTGATGGTTTAGAAACAGGCTCTTGTCTCTGGGGCCAGCTGCAGAGCCTGTTCCATACAGAGAGAAACGACATTTAGTTTAGATTTAAAGTAAAACAGTGATATTCAAAGTGAGATTCTTCCTTCGAAATTTGTCTTGCTATGACATTAAAGAGCAGTTAAAAGCAGGTTAGCACACATACTGTTTTTTCTGACTAGGGATTGATCCTTATACGTTTAGAAAATTTGGATGAGCAATTCAAATTACCAGCAAAATAAAGATTATGATCATGACAGTGATAAGTTTAACTGTGATTACTATTTGGTATACTTTTGAGCTGATGAACTTTCTCGCTGCTTGTTTTTTTCATCTATGAAGGAAGAGCTGTGTCAAATTCTGAGCAACCTCCTCAGTGAAAGCATGGCTTAAAAGCAAGGAAAGTTTTCTCCAGTGGTATTGAGATATAATAGCTGAAACAAAATTGTGGTTGAGGATCTCAGTACATATCTAAGAGGTCGTCTTGAAGTTTGTGAAGTTTAAACAGAGTTACAGCAGTATAAGTTGGAGCAGAAAAATGTTCCACTTACAAAAGTCTGTAATAAATTTGGAAGCAGCTGTATTGGAGAATGCTAATGTTTTGTTTTGTTTCTGGAATTGCCATTTAAAAATTAGGACCATAATCCACAGTGGAGACTGTTGAGAGGTGAGGTATCTGAGAACACCACAAGGTATGTTACCAAACAGGTGTAAACAGTTGTTCTGGCTACCCTTAAAGAAAACCTAAAGTAAATCAGACATCTTTCTTCCGAGGCAGTAGGACTATTCAGTTTTCCCTGCGGACTTCTTGCTTCCTGGATGTGAGCCATATTGAACATCCTAAAGCAACCTAAAGTGATGGAAGTTTATGCAAACTATTGTTCGTGTTTGTGTCTTAAGTAGTTTTAGCTGCGGTTATTTCTGAAACTTCAAGATCTTGAACAAAAACATTTTGCCAGCTATGTATGCTTTAAGCTTTTCATCATCTCTACCCTTAAATGGAACCAAAACGCAAGCAGAAACAAAACCCAAACCTTGTTTTTCTGGGCATATGAGAAGCATTCTGGGCTTTGGAAAAAGATGTTTTATAGCTGTACAGTAGGAATATATTGTGTTGTGAACAACCAGAAGTAACCTAGCAAACCACTTGCGTGGTAAAGGCAACTGTGTTGTGGCATGAGCAGAGAGCTGTTTGTAAGCTAACCTCATAGGAAATACGCAAAGCCAGGGTTAAATATACTGATGTGTGGTTTTTATCATTTGCATCATCACTAATCACTACTCGATCTTATTTCTGCTGGTAACATTGATAAATGTCTTTCATTCAGCACGTTCCCGAGTATTTGAAAGGCACTGAATAAAATGTCATCGCTGCCTTGTGTTTTCTCTCCCTTTACTTTGCATCCAGTTCTTACCTTACGGCTAGATTGTTGAAACTTGCTGGGACAGGGAGAGCCTTTGTCAGGTGATTGCCGAGCTTTGCTGTATGGCTGGGACTGCATACAATAAGACAGCCCAAATATATAGCCATAACTTTGTGTTTGTTTTAAAGTCAGCTCTGTGTTTGGACAGCACAAAAGAGTGAGTTATACTGCAGTAATAAATGAGCTGCCTATAAATGTACGGTGAGCCTTTCTCGAGCTCTGGGTGGGGGAGAAACTGCTCTTCCAGGGAGCTGCAGAATTGCCGAAAAGCTGGGCTGCCACTGCTCTTGTCCTCCCTTTTCTTGCAACAGGGCGTAAATTGCTCAACTGTGCTGTTTGCGACCTCCTATCTGCTTTCTGAATGCAAATGAATACAGATAAAAGGGTGAAATTTAATCTTCTGTTCCAGAAAGCTTTATCCTTTTGGGGAGGGGGGAGGCAAGGGGACGATGTCGTTAAATACAGAGCGCACCATTGAAGAGTGCTGGTAGTGGGCAGGGGGCTCTGGGAGTGAAAATTGGCTCCTGGGACTGTACTGAGGCTGGAGCAGGAGGTTGTGTCCCTGGTTAGTGGGGTGTATAGAGCCCTTCTGGCCTTGAGAAAGTAACAAGAGAGAGATCTGTTCACCGCTGCCCTCCGACTTGCTCTTGCTCACTGGCAGCAGAGCAGCAGCGCTGGGAAAGCTGCAGGTTTATAGAGGGTGGACAGCACCGAAAGCTGAGAGGCAGGAGAGAGGAAGAGCATCTTACGCTGCAAAATTTTCGGTAAAGATTTAAATGCTTTGCTAAGATGAGAAATCTTTTGCAGAATTATTGGGATTTCTGTAAAGAAGTTTCAAAATTTGGAAATGATATCTTAAAGCCAAACAAGTTTCTGCATTTCAAGCCAGACCATAGTTTCTGGAATTTTATTTGCTGATTATTGCCTTTTCCATTTTGGTCCATGGAAATACCTGACCACATTTAAATTTGATATATCATTGTTATTAAATATTACTTGTCACTGAACACTGTTCTTCTAGTAATCCATGACCTTTAAACCTGAAGGCTTAACAAACCACATAGCAGTCTCTCTCTTTTCCGCTCTCACCACTCCCACGGATTAAGGTGTAGAGGTAGCTGCTATTTTTTGTGGTTTCATGAGAAGACCATTTTGCAAATAAAACACTTTTTAAAAAGTTTTTACTTGCAAACCACCCACTACTATAAACTTCCATTTCATTACTGTTCATATATTAATAATAAAAGCCATCCATAAGTCTCTGGCAATCATGCGGTTCCTAAGGTTAAGATAAATGTGTGTTTAGGATGTGTGCAGATTTTCTCCATTATGCTGGGTTTACTTTTTTACTCTTTGGAAAACAGACTCTTTCAGTTTCCCTTCTTGTGTTTTAAAATAAACATTTCTCTTCTGGAATGTCTCATTTAACTTGTATGCATATCAAGATCTCCTTTAAGAAATGTTAACATTCATTTGCCTTACAAATTGGAGAAAGTTTATTTAACAGGGCAAGGGTCTACAGCACAAGTCACAGGTTCCTTTCCTGGGCGATTCACACGTTCAAAGGCTAAATATGCCTTAGTAATTCTCTGTGCTTTGCTTGACTATCATTCAATAAGGTTATTATCAGACCAACTAAGCAGTGTTGTGAGAATTAAATTATACACGTCCTGATGAACTTTGAGATTATTTTTTCTAATTTAAAATTATTAACCATTTTCAGCTGCTACATTTTGAAAAAGCTCTAGGTTATTCAATGATGAGAATGATGATGATTAACACTGATGATGTTACATGTGGGATTCTGCTCCCAGTCTTTTACCCGTATCATCTCTACAGATGATGGACAATTTAGGGTGCTTGTCTGTGTTCAATCCCAGTTTCAGTTTATGAGTGCTTTTAGTGCATCTTGATCAAATACAGTTTGATTTAATTGACAGCCTGCCTTCCAAGGAGTCTTTTTAAGATGGGAGATTTTAGCATGACATTTCTGCAATTGAACAGGGGAATATTATTGAACTTTGATTGTGTTTCACTAGAGGAAAAATTCACTTCAGCAAAGAAAGCAAAATCCATGAAAGCAGTCCATCCAAGCAGGCTGGCAGTTCAATGCTGGGTGGCAGGTTTTCACCCTCCAGAGAGCTTCATAGACGCAGCATTCCTTCTAAAATGGCTCATGGGACAAAGATGGCACAAGGAGAATGCAGGCATTGGACAAAAAGGGACATAAAACTCTACACCGGTGGAGTAGGCATCGAAGGACATGTGCCTTCTTCTACCCCAGTCCTAGGAGGAAGCTGTGGGGCAGTGCTGGAAGCCGACATGGGCATCCTCTGACATCGGGGCAGGGGTGAGCAGGTGTGCAGAGCCTGCTTTAGAGGCTCAGGCTCTTGAGTGGTGAGGGGGAACCCACAGCTGCAGAAAGCTATGCTGCTGCCTCCCAGCCATGCTTAGTGGCGAGGCTGTTGTCCTAGCCCAGGGGCCCTACGGACAAACTCGGTGCAACAGCGTATAGGGAGTGTTGAGGGACCTCTCACTTGCGAAGTTTACCGAGGCAAATGCTTCAGTTCAGTTCCTGCGACTAGCTATACTCTGACAACTTGAAGTCCTGCGACAAGATCTCCTGACTGTTATGTTGTTGACATTGACGTGCCCTAGAAAGTTCTGACTTTGTATACTTCCCCACCTGCGCTCATGTTCTACACGGGCACAACCGCTCAAAGGCAGCCTAAACCAAAGAAAGTGTGCATTTTAGAGGCGCAAGGCATAGTGTTAGGACTCAGGAATTCCTCACTGCTAATTTTGGCTGGCACGTACTCCCCCTGTGGCTTTCCATGCATGCAGATGAAGCCAAGGGGACCTACTAGGGGTCGTTAGTATCTGTAATGGGGCAGTGTTTTAACATCTGTAATATAGGTAGGATATCAGGTTGATTACAGAAAATCTGTCACTCTGGAATAGGTACCTGAAAAAAAAAATAATTTCTTCCCCTTTTCTTCTGTAGGTAAAACTTAAGTTGATACTGCTAACTTTAACTTAACTTTAACTTAGCTTATTTGCAGAACCCTAACTGTGGAAAGTGTAGAGAGAAGTCCCTCACGATCACCTTACTCTGCAATGTTAAACAGTGGAAACAAAACTTAAATATGCTTCTCTATTTTTAGTCTTTCTTCATATCATGTTCTCACGAGTGCTCTCACCATCAGTCTTTGCCCTTTCTACATGCAGTCAGTGAAGTATCGTCTTACTGTATCACGGCTGCTTTATTGCTGTTATCCACAGCCTGCATGTGAGCCGACTGCACGTGTAAATTGGGTGGTTCTGAGGAAGCTGGTCATTAACACAGGTGACTGCCATATGGCTTCCTCCACCACCTCCCCCCGGGGCCTGGGGAGGGGACCGATGCCAGCGAGGTGGCCTCCTGCCAGTTCAGAGACTCCACTCTTCTGCGTGGGCATCGGAGAGGAAAGAAATCAATCACAAACCATATCTAGTAACAGACTGTGTAAAGCACATGGATTACTTCGGCCGTTCCCACTTGGAGGCTCGCTGGCTGTCAGTGGTGGGAGGTATTCTCCTCGCCCTTCACCCGTGACGGCAGCACGTAGGTGCGTGCTTTGGAGCCCACCTGCGAGGACCGACGGAGCTGTTTCCCACAGAGCTTTGCTGGCACTGACAAGTGGCAGTGTTATGTACGAGGTACTGAGGGACATAAAGCAAATGAAAAAGGGGGATAGGAAGCACGTGGAGCCCAAGAGCTTTCTGCCCCCATTGCTGAAGTGAGCAGAGGAGGCCGTGTCTCCATGTCTGTGGTGTCCTCAGAAAGACCCCGGCTTTGGCTGTCGGTGGTGGTGCCATGCACAGCCCCAGACAGGTGCTGATCTTTCAGGCCTGTCCGTGCTTTGGCTGATGTGAGGGTTTTCCTCCTTTGGGTGTCTTTAAAAAAAACCCTACCAATACACCCCTTTCCCCCATTTTCCACAAAAAAGTAGAAGGTGGAAAGACACGCTCGCAGAAATTTCCTTCTTTATTTAAATTTCTGGTTTTACATTTAGAGAAGCTGTGTGGCGGACAGCACAAGCATTTTTTGAGGTTTGATTTACTGGCATCATTAATGTGCAACATCTGTAGCAGAAATAAAATATCATTCTGATTTTTATGGCGCTCAAACTGCATCTACAGTTAAAAATATGCCTATTAGTTAAATATAAGTATTAAGCCATATTAGCCTACTGTATGACAATGTGATTTTGTTACTTGCAGCCTGGGTTAGTGGTTGTGTTACTCTCGCGGGAGCAAGAGATGCTTGCTGCTAGGTAGGAAATTCTCACCATCACAGGAAAGAGCATCTGAAAAGTTTCTCCTCTGCCTGTTGGATCCGTATAGGTACGACTCTGAAGCAGAGCTGCTGCCACTTCTGCTTCTCCTACGGAGGAGTTTCAGAAGTGGGAGGTTAAGGGTGCTAATTGTCTTGACGGGCATGCATTTCTGCCTGCCACGTGGGAACACGCCAGGCTGTCTCTGGAGGGCTGGAAAGGGCATGGGCTTTGACACGGGATGGGAGGTGGGAAATGGTAGTTAGAGGAATTGGGCAAGCACTCTCACTCTCAGAAGGGATGGGTGGTTTCAGTCAAAATGAGGATGCCTATAGATACGGGACTAGCTTTGGTTACAGAGACTGAAGAGGAAGAATACGTAAGACAGAAGATGAGGGGAGGAAAGCAGTCAGAAATGTGTTAAGTTTAAGTCTGGCTGCATGAAATCTTTTGCTACAGGTGTCTCCGAGTGAATCACTGTGCAGATTACAGGAGGCCTGCACTAAAATAGTGGGCTTGTCTTCTTCCATCACAAAAGGCAATGACAATAAAGATAATTATGTGTTTTAAGGAGAAAACCTGACAAAAGGGTTTGATATGGGAAGGAGATGGACTTCATTTAGATCTTGGTCCATTCTTGGACTGGTATACCCACAGGAAGCTAAGTAAGAAAGCAAGGTATTTATGGTTTACAAGTGCACCTTGGCTTTGCAGGGTACAGTTGTACAAATAATTAAAAAGAGCTGCATTGAGCTGCTCTGACCAGTGTTCAGCATCCTTGGCCACCTGTTGTGGAGAGTATGCTATTTTTTGACCCACCAGGCATTCAGAGTATGTTGCTGTACGTGCCAGATAAATCCATAAATAATAAGAAAAAAGAGTAGAAATAAAACCAGGCAAAAGGGGAACTGGCACAGATTATAATTACCTATATAATCAGCAGAATTAGCAACAGGGAGCATGTTATAGCGGTTTTTCTGTTGTACAACAACTGGTTGCCCAGCTTTCTCTGGTTACAAGTATGTAGATGGTTTGGCCAGCATGGGTCTAGCAAGCAGGCTACAAACAGGATCCAGTTTGTGGCAGGTTTTCCTTCTGGCCTGCAGCCTTTTCCTCACAGCAGAGTGGAAATAGCCCTTAGGTGCCCCAGGCTGCTGAACCATTTCAGCAGTTCCTCTTCTTTGGGCCATGTCAGGCAAAAATGTGCCCATGAGTATAGTGTAGCATCTAGGAGTAAAACCTGCCTTATCAGAAGCACCGATCTAGGGAATGTCAGAAAACTGGGGTCTGAGTGATGTTGTGGCACTGCCTGGATTTAGGTCCTGCTTGACTTAATATTACATATTCCTCCTCATGCTGCAACACTAGAAGTCATTGGAGTTTTGATAAATACCTGGTTTTAAGCATTTTTGGTCAGAGGCTGAGTTTTCTCAATGTAAGTCCTCAGCTCTTGAGCCAAAATGGGTGTTGCTGAAGTCCAGAGACATAGAGCAGCTTTGCTTTCTCATGCAGCCTGTGTTTAGGCATTGGAAAGCAAAGTTTCCTGGTGGGTAGAATCCTTCTTTTTTTTAATTCTTTTTTTTTTGTGTTGATATCTAATCAAATATTCAGTGTTTTGCCTGCTTCTCTCTTGGTGAAGGTGTACATGCAGGGAATTGCACTAGATGACCTTTAAATGTCCCTTCCCCAAACTATTCTATGATTCTATATGCAGCGATGCTGCTCTTTCAAAAATTTTCCTTATCTTTGGTGATATTCATCTATGCACAGTATAGATGCTTTGTAAAGGGATTGCTAAGAAATTCTGTAGTATACATGTTTCTTGTAGGGCAGGATCAAAACTGATTCTTGTTTTACGAGGCAATGTGGCCTTTACCCATTTTTTGAGCATTACCATGTTAACGTTACCATTAGCATTACTCATTTTAACCTGTAATTTTAACATTGCCATATTAATGGCTGACTTATTATTTGTTATTGTTCAGCCTGTAGTCTGTTTTTAAAGTAAGTGTGTGTCTGTTTTCAAAGGAAAACCTGGGTGGCTAGATGAAAGTATCCCACTAATTTGCATTAAGTTTCTAAAGTATGGTCATGGAAAAAATTAGTTTAATCAATGCATGAAGATATTGGTGCTCGTTTCGTCCTTGACAGTTTTCTCTCACTTCCAATTCATATAAGTATTTTCTCTGAGGTTGGTATTGTCATCATTTCGTTCTTCCAGAGATCTTTCTCATGTGATTATGGAGGAGGAGACAGTAGTCAGATATGCAGCTTTGAACAGACATTCTCATGATGGGTTTGGCGTGATGAAAGACAAATGGGGAGAACATCAAACCCAGCAAGGAAGGCAGGGCAGTCTGGCAAGACTCTTCTAGTTTTTGGAGAGTTTCAGGAAATAGGATGAAAAAATAGTGCAATACCTTGCTCCATAAATCAATCTAAGGAGACTGGCATTTGTGGTGGTTTTTTTTTCGTCCTATAAAGTAAGCTAAATGTTTTTGCCGTAACTGCAGAGAGACAATAAAAGGCTATCAAAGGCAAAGGTTATAAACAAATCATTCAGTGCCGATAGAGGGTGCATAGATGCTGACAAGAAACAAATAAAGTGAATAAGGCCGGTACTCTGTTCTAATAAACTTCATTGATTTCTGCGCCATGTCAATATAGTTGCAGCCTGCTCTGTTATCTTGCAGCTCCAAACCTTTCATTATGGCTTCAGTAGATAACAGCTGTTGATACGCTGCAGGAGGTTGCAGTGACTGCCATGGGGGTAAAGTACCATTTGCTAAGACATAATTAGGAAGAAACCCGTGGCTGGGTAGCTTTGATCTGCCTGTGTTGTTGTCCTTGCAGGGGACATTATATGCCAATACTGCATCTGTTTCCTGGATGAGTTCATGAAGCCTTTATGAGAGCACACGTGCTCTATAAAGCAGTATAACCAGAAGGGCCCCGCTTGCTGCGTCAGTGCGAGCGGTGTGCTGCTGGTGATCAGACCACGGTGTCGAGAACATCCAATGTCCACCTCTTTCACATAAACATGGGTATCTGAAGCTTTTTTGCTGCTGTGACTACCCTGTCAGTGCCGCATTAGGCAGTTTGTGTCCAGCTCAGGTATCCGCTTACGCGTGTGACAGCAACGTAAACATGTCCCTGGCTGTCAGCCTTGCACAAGCCTCAAGTCAGCAATATTAACAAAAATAGAAAGCTAAAACATGAATGCCGTCCCCAAATCCTGTGTGATTCCCAACAGTACGAGGTGAGATACAAGGTACCTCTGAATCCCGAGTGTTTTAAGCAAATACCTAGAGTAAAGGGAGATGGTTAAGCCCAAATCCAACCATTAGTTTCTGGTTTGTTTCTGATCCGATGCTGGGAGGAGAAGGGGTCCTGAAGCACGCTCTTAAGGAACTTTTAGCAAAAGAGAGGACAAGCTGTGGGCGTGTGGTATAACCTGATCCTGGCGTATGCTATGTGGATGCTGGAAAACTGCCAAAGCACCTGCAGGCTGCTGCTTGGCAGGAGTGTTAGAAAGTACTTGGGTCCCTCTTTCTTACTAAGAGCCTGTACAAGACTGAGAAGAGTGTGCGTATGTGGAAGAAAACTGGGATAAGAGGACAAAAGGAGCACAAACCAGGTCATGCTTGTAATTCTGTCTACAACACTGGAAATAACTGTGGACTGTTTGTTATTTTGAAGAAACCCAAGCTCCAGCTATGCTGAGATGAATGAATTTGAAAGGAACTCCTCTTTATTCAACAAATACAATAAGTAACTCCATACAGCATAAGATTTCCATTCCTCTACAGTCCACCCCGTCGTACCGGCTTGGGGTGCTGCAGTGTTACTGCAGTGCTAAAAATGTTTTCAGAGGATCACAGTTCCACTCGAGCATTTCTGTTCTTTGTACTAGCGGGCAGAAAAGATTATTTGGTTACTGCCATCACTGGAGTAGCGCTGAATCTGTCATCTACTTTTGCCTTTCACCTAGCGTATTGTTTGCTGCAGTCCTGTCTGCCTCACCATCCTGAACCATTTACTCTTCTGCAGCTTCTGAGTACAAATAAAAAGCCAAGGACGAGTTCAGGGAGTTCCAGGGATGTGGTTCCAATGACTTACTGAACAAATATATTTCAAGGACAGGCTTGGACTATGAGGCTGCTGTCAGCTAGGGGAGAAGGTAGAGATGCTGTCGCAGAAGAGATGAGGTGACCCTCCAGGGACCTACCTGCTTGCCTACCCATTGCTGCTTGTTGCTCTTCTTAAAGACACTGAGGGTTGCCGTGGGATAGGTTTTCTTGCTTTCCCTTGGCAAAAAAACTTGTTGAGTTTTTGGGGCTGGTGAGGGGTAGCTTTAACTGGAGGTGATGAAAGAGTGTGGATTATTCAGCATTAGGGGGAGAAGACAGGAAAGCCTACTGGTACCTGAACCTGAATCTTGGTTACACCCGTGACTCTGCTGATGCTATTTCCGTTGGAAAGAAGGATAAGGAAACGGAGGCTCGAGCGCTGCAATTCTTAACCTTCCTTATGAGGGCATCTAAAATCCAAAAGTCAGATCCACAGTTGATCCAAACCCTTTGTCTTCACGGGATTTACACAGAGAATAAATCTTGGCCAATGTATGTGTTCTGTAATACTTTTTTCTTTACAACTCTGGAACACAGTTATGTTTTAGAAGTTTTCATGGTCTCATTGACGTTTTGCAGGGCTCCTTCCCTGCAGCACCGTGGAGTGCCGTGTTGGTTTTGGGAGATTGCCACACCACGTTGTCTAGCCCCAGGCTAAGGGATTTTATTTATTTTTATTTCACATTGTTTCAGCTGTTTTCACTTTTACTTTATTTCCATCCTCCAGCAGAATTTCTTCATGAATGTGGCAGCACATTGGGTTTCTTGGTGCATGAGTTGTACTTAGTTAATAGCCTGCTGGGTTTGTTTGCCCTTATCTGAGAAATTTTAATACTGTAGCAGCAACAGAATGAAAGGTGACACTTTGGGAGCTGAGCTCGTATCAAGGTGAGGGAAGAGATGGGAAAGTTGTTCTCCCAGAACACTGCTGATCTGAGGTTTTTCTAGCTGTCTTGTTCCTGTTCAATTGAAGTCCCTGGATGAGACACTATCACTCTTGTAAATGCAAAAGGGAATCTTTGCTAGAGTATATAGCAATGTAATTTGCAATGTAACTGTTATGTGTGGTTAAATTGCATGCACATATATACATTGAGATATGTCCTCTACAAACTCTGATTGTTTTCTTAACTATGATTTTAAAAAAAGATAAAAATTTTGCAGTGGTTGCTTTTCTGAGCCCGTGTTGCTCGTATGCTTTCTGTTCTTCATTATATAGGTTTTCTGTTACTAACACTGCATTGTGACATTTTTCGTCTCTTATATTTACATTTTTTTGCCTTTGAGCCAGTTAAATGATCAATTAAACTGTCATAGTGAATGAAATCTGAATACATTTGTGTATCAGTAGTGAGAGAAATGTTGGCTGTTCCATCTAAGGGCTATAACTTAGCATTCGGTCTTTTGTTATCTTCCTGGTTTCAATGAACAGATAAGTACTGTTGCCTTGCATAATAGAGTGACTGTTCACAGAGGGGCTACTGAAGGCTTTACTGTAATAATAAGGTGAAACTGATCTGAAGAGGCTCATCTTGTAAAATAAAGCATAGCTCCATTTACTGATCTAGAAAAGGAGGAAATGTCTGAAGGCCCGCTTCTCATTTCTCTTGTAGGATTACCTCGACTGTATCACTGACCAGACCAAGCTCTCCCTGGGGACAGAAGAGCGATCAGCCCTGTTTGGAAACATACGGGATATCTACCGTTTCAACAGGTAAATTCATATTTAACTAAATGAAAACAGTTCAGGAGCCTGTATTAATGGGGAGGGAGCAAGCCAGGCAAATACTCTTTTATCACTTTAATACAGCCAAGATATATAAATTGAGAAATGCTCTATCTTTGGTTCTCAGCAGGGTTGGTTTGCTGAGATTGGATTTTTTTTTTTAGCTGTTTATTGTATAATTCAAAAGTGGTCTCCATTTCCTTTTTTTGTTTTCATGCTGGCTATTTCTGTGAATCTGAGCCTAACCTGCGCTGTGCCCTGACTGAGCCTAATGCAAAACCACTGTGAATGAAATTCTTGCCTTACTGAAGAGACATCGTTTTATTTCTCCTATATTGGGTCCTTTTGTGTACTAACATACGTCACCCAGATCTAGCTTTTGTAGCATTTTATACTACTAGGGACTCCCTGAATTGATGTCTCAAATTTGCATTCAGCTACGTTTCCATTTATTGAAGGCTTCTGTTCAGTATCTTTACAGCCTTCTCTAAAACTCTGCAGATGGGATTCTGGTGTACATTGGAAGGCTGAAGTAAAATTTCTTGCTTGTATAGCTAGTGCCGCATTGTGTGGGACCTGCGGTATCTGCACTTTTAAGAGCACGCTACTGCTACTTTTGTCTGAAGCCTGTGTTACTACAAAAATAATTAACTTGTTCAGCATTTAAGGAAAGTCTGAATATTCAATCGATGCAAGAAAAATATTGGCCTAAAGTTCCCATGTCTTTTATATCCCATTACTCCTGTAAAAACACCTCCCAAACTACTGTGTTTTTTGAAGAACAGATAATTTAATTGAATCAAAAGAGGAGGACTAGTGTCAAAGAGCATCTTCAATGGTTTTTCATCATCATCATGGGAAGCTACTTTAAAGTGCTTCAGCTGCTGGGATTGATGGTCAGTATCAAAGGGAAGAGTGGGGACAGATCTATTCAGAACTTACAGACAAAGATGAAACCTAAAATCTTTTCCTGAAAATTAAAACAGTCACTGCAGAATAATGGAAATACACTTAACTAGCAAGCTGCTGTGTCCTGCTTCAGCTACAACTGACTTGACTGAATGTCTAACACAATGGAAAATACATAGTGGTAGCCTGATCGTGTGTTTTAGAGCCATGAGACAAAGCTTGTAAGCTTACAGCTTCCCAGCGGTCACAGGATGGAAAAAAACAGTCCTGGACATTACATTTTCTGATCCTTCAAAAGCTAGAGGAATGGCAGGCTTGGTAGCTAGGACACATTTATACCAGCAGCATTGCAAATATTACCTAACAAAAATACCTTCAAGTATGATTAGTCATTATATGGAATAATTGACTGACCAAAAAAAATATTTGCAGAGGTTAAAAAGTAAAAAAAAAAAAAAAAAGTAAAGAAAAGGAGCAGTTTTGGGCAATTTTAGACATAGGTATGTTACAATGGTTAAAACTCACTGGAAAGTTGTCCAAAACCTCTAGTAAATTACTAATGTATTTCAGGCCTTCTAATTTAAAATTGTACATGGAAATTGTGAGCTTTTAAGACTAAACACTCATTGTACATCCTAATATAGCTTCCAGGATTAAGTTTCCTCCTGTGTGAAACTTGGCATGTAACTTCTGGGTCCTAAACACAATCTAGAGTCTTTTTATTTATTTTTAGCTTTGAAAAAGGTCCATTTGGCAGTTCTGTCTTAGTAGTTTCGGATGCTTTTTGTGACCATGATTTTATAGTTTCAGAATTACCTTGTTTTTCTCAAACCGTTTGATCATTTTTTTTGGACTTTGTATAGATCTGAGAAATTTCATTTCAGTAATTGGGAATTTCTCTCAGCCAAACTACTTGCGATTTTTAGGTGTTGCGTTGAATGGTGGACATGATGGTCAGGATGGTAACTGCTAGTCCTGTGACTATGGTCTCTTTTTGGAAAGGTATTTCTTAAAGCAGAATCACTGTCTGTATACTGGTCCACTGGTCCTGCTCCGTCTCTTCCGAAAAGCTCCCCCACTATTCATTTATTTATTCGGAAGGGAGAAGTGTTCTCTAAGTCCGCATTTGCTGCCTTTCTTTCCTGGCCTCTCCTGTTGAGATTCTTTCCAGTGTCACTTTATGATAAATTCTCCACCTGTTGCCATGACTCGATTCTGAAATGGGAACTCTGCAGAGAAACATGCTCAAGTTTAGTACTTCTACCAACACTCAGACAATCTTAGGAGAGGCCAAGCTGCAACCTGCTGACACAGATCATCCTGCGTGGTCCTCGTCCATCGGTGACTACTGAAGCACACAAATACAGTGCAGGGCCATTTTCTGCAACTGCTGTTTTCAGCAGTTCCTGTGCTCTGAGCTTCACCGTGGTAAGGGCTGGCTTGTTGTCAGGAGGAGCCTTCATAAAACCTGTAAGAGCTCACCTTTAATAGAAGAGGGTGGGTTTTTTTTCGAAGTGGAAAGAAATTAGTCTTGGCCACAGGATTTTTGCAACAGTGAAGTTCTATCAAGGCTAAATTTCTCTTGATTGTTTTTTTCTTTTTACTGAAAGTCTGAACTTTTCAGATAATTTTGCCAGAACCCTATATGGTGAAAATATTCTACCATGAAGACTGGATAGTGCCTGCTGTGTCCATTTTTGTTTTGAGTGCTGTGCTTTGTCAGGCATTGAGAGAATTAAGTTTTTTGGAGATACTGTTACTTTAGCATTTATGGCTAGACTGTATAGTACTTGGTCATCAACTGTTTTTTTTTCTTGTTATGGGTTCAGGACAAACCATGCTGTTTCCTTCCTGCACCTTTCCATTCCTTCCATTCCACCCAAATTGCCTGTCTGATGTCCCTGTCATTACCATCTCTTGCTTGCTCTAATTTGGTTCAAAGTGGAGGAGAAGAATACTTGTGTCTTGCTTTAAAATGGTCTGGTGATGATACAAAATGAATAAAATTTTTAAAAGTGCCTCACCTGAATTGTGTGTGCAAATACAGTAATTATCTGTAGACCTATAAATGTGTTTATCTCACTCCTCTTGACCTCCTGTAGTCAACATCTTGATGCTAACCTGCTCTTTGTCCTATTGGAAGTATTCACCCACATGGGGAAGATAAGTGTATTGTCTTGAAAATAATTTGTATTCCAAAAAATTGAAGCATCCTAAAAGACATCGTAATGAGACTTTTACTCATTTGAGTTGAAAAGATAACTACTGCACTGCATGAAAACTTGTCTCTTTATGCTTACCTCTCTCATCCCAAAGGAGTTAGCATTAGCTATTGATGATGATCGTACAGGTTCAGGTTTTTCCAGCCCATAATAACCCAAGCTGTGTAACTCAGTACATGGTCTTAAATGGCACTGGAACTTGCGACATGCTTCAATCTGAGTCTTGTTAGTAATTCAGCTGCAAGAGCATAGAGTTCCTCTAGCGGTGCTCCCTTGTGCTCCCTTCCTGCCCGGGCGGTTGGGATAAGTGAGTCACAGAGGCAGAGAGCTGTGGTACTGTCTGCGAACACCGTAAAACCTCCGGATATTCAGGTGAAGGGAACTAATGCTTTTCTCTATTGTTTCTTCTGCCTCCTGCCAGGTACTTAGATGCGGCCTATAATAATAGCCCTGCTTTTTCACATATCAACTTGGTACTAGAGGACTTTAAGATTTTCAGGAATCCTGAGTGTGACAGATTTGTTGTTTTTACAGTGGCAGGCTGCTCTTACCAATCCCATTCTTACCAGCCAGGCAAGACAGAAGACAGTGCAGTATAGGTAACAAAATCTTTCAAAGCACAGCCCTTACACTATGGGCTTGTGCTGAAGATGCGAGCCGCTAGCATATTTACTGCGTAAACTTGGACTCATTGCATGAATATATAAAATCTGTAAGTGTTGCATTACTGTATCCTGTAGGAGAAATAATGTGGTATTATAGGAGACCAGTAGGAATAAAATGGCAATCAAGGTGCTACATACTCTAAGCCATCAGGAGAACTTCTGCCTGCCAGTCAGCAAGAATCCTCTGAGCCTGTTCATTGCATTTGATGTTCTTTCCAAAGCTTATGTGTGGAACGCAGTCGGCCATTATAACTAATGGTTATGGTCACCATTGCTACAGCTTCTTGCTTTTGCTGATGTAAAGGGGCTTCACGAGTGTGGGGTATCAGGCAGGGGTCATATTTTTATTCCCGTTTTGATGATGGGAGAAATTGAGGTGTGGAGGTTAAATCGTTGCCGTACAGAGTGGCTTAGTGACCACTGAACCTAAGGTCTTTGTCTGTCTTTGTTCCATGTGACTGATTGCTGATTTCTCCCTTTCCTTCCTCCAGTAATTAGAGAAGCAAAGAACAAGTCAGGAAACATTTGTGGTTTACTCCTTTTCTTACTTACAGAGGGAAGTTGTGTCTGCTTAGAGGGGAAAAGGGTAGTTCCCTAGATATAGGCTTAGCAACTCTTCGGCAAAACTCGTTCAGGGAACCAGCTGTGATCTGGGAGAAAAGTAGCCCTAAACGGAAAATCATCTGATGAGAAGCGGGTTGGGGAGGAGTTCTGTCAGAGTACAATTTGGCAGAAAACTCAGTTTCTTCTCGCGTTTTCCTGAGTACATCTTTCAGTAAGGCTAAAGCCTATTTGGATCAAGGAGAGACCTTTGAGGTTTTCTTCTTCTGCTTGAACTCTTTCTTTCACTGAATTGGCTTTTGAGAACTGAGTTTCATACAACAGCGAACATGCTCCCTTACTGCTTTACTCCTTTTACAATGAATTCATTTCCTGCTTGGCATGTCAAAATTATAAAATCCTCTCAGTAAGGTTTTATTTTTATGCATGTAGAATTTATATATTCCCTTCTAGAAAACTTTTTCCAAGCTAACCATTTTTCTTCAGTGAAGAGACCCACTAATGGCAGACAAATTTTCCTGATTGAGCTTATTACCATTTTTCTTGTATGTGTAATACATCCCTGGTTCTCATCTGTGTTTTTCAGACCAGCTTCTCACCTCCCTCAGTCACGTAAAGCTCCTAGAACATAGGAAGTCTTTATAGGAAAGGGCATGTGCTTCAATATCTTTTAAAATCTGTTAGTTTTAAATTGTGTTAGTTGACACGCATGCTGCACAACTGTCTGACTACACCACTATGGTTATTGCAGAAGCGGTGTCAGGACCAGAAGGAAGGGACTCAGCTTTGCTTAGGAGACCAGCAATCCATGGTGAATTTTTAAGTATGTGGGAATACCATTTCCTTGGAGTGCACCTCTGCCTCCAAACAAAAAAACCCAGCAGCTATACATCTAGGGGGAAGAGGCGCATCAAAGGGTTTCTTGTTCCCTTTTTAGGACTCCCTATGTCGTTATCACTGCCATGAATGATGAAGCACTGTCTGGCTCTAAATACACAGGTGTGTCTATTCCAAGGTGTGCCATAATTGTCTTTCGTTTTTCTGTTCTTTGTTCTAGTGAACTTTTGCAAGATTTGGAAAACTGTGAAAATGATCCTGTGGCTATAGCAGACTGTTTTGTTTCCAAGGTAAGTGGCTACTGCTGCAGTCTGCAGCACAACACCAGTTGTAGAGTGATATGGGGGAGTAAGATTAATTGGTTAGCTTTTGAGACCTAATTCTGATAGCTTGTGTGACTTCAACCAAGAAAAGTTAGCAAATCTATAGAAAGGGAAAGAGTTTCTCTCAGTAAATGATAGGTGGGGATAGTAGGTGATAGTGCCTCTGATTTGCATTTTAAAAATATATCAAGAAAAAAGTTATTTTCTTCAATAGGTGTATTTGAACTGGTGGAGCTGTTGATCTAGAGTTTGTTTTTAGATCTTTTTTTTGTGGATTATTACAGGGATTCTTTTTTCCCCCTTCCTCTTTTAATACAGGTGATCAAGTGGTACTCCAGTTATGACTTGTCAGCTTAAAAACAACTAGAGAATACAACTTGGCTGCATTTTTAGAAAAGCAAATAACCTTAACGTACTTGTGACCATATTGTTCTCTGAGATGCATTTTTTCCTGGATCTAGCAGCCAAATCTTTAATTTTCTTTTTAAAGGGGATGGCCCACAGTTTAGCCTTAAGATTCAAATCTCATTCTCTCTGAAATACTTCGAGTTTTCTCAGCACTGATCTGATATCTTTATTCTATTGGGCAATTCTGAAGCCAAAACATATGGAGAAGGAGAAGTTGTTAAGTGCAGGAGAAATACAGGGAACCAAAGTTGGTGTCCTTCATTGTAGGAACCCAGAGAGCCAGTGAGGGGGAAGGGGAATGGCTATAGTGGGTATGACAACAAGAGATGAAGTAATTTGGGCTACAGGTGAGACTAGTTCACTGCAGAGTTCATCAGAGAACCTACATATGCTGTGAATCTGTAGAACCCAAATGTGTTAAGAAATAATGCCATTTCTGTGGATTTCTGGGGGAAGAGGAGTGGAAGAGGGGGCATGTAGTTTAAATTTGGGTAATCTCTCTATAGGTGTTTGTCTTTTTCCATTAAAAAAACCCTCAACAAAACAAAAAAAGCCAAACCCTGTCATGTTTTATACTTTGTCCTGAACTCAGTATTGCCAGCACCAAGCATTCAATATAATAGGTCTGACACAAGGTGAGACCTCTCATGGTGGTTCAGTAATTTGTTTGGCACTATTGTGACGTAAGGGATTTTATCGTAAAGGGGAGCGATGATACCAGCTTAGTGCTGCTCTTTCACCAGATCACTTGCTTCAGTTGAGTTTGAGAAAGCTGTTATTTATCTAGTAATTGATCTTTTGTAAGCACTGAGAGATCTTAGTGTTGGCACCACTAATACAAACGTGGGATGTAATTTTGCCCCGTTGCAGTGGGGTTTATGGCATGTTGTTATCGCTCCAAATAGCCTATCTTGAATTGAAGGGGAGAGAATGGGATAAGGGCAAGCACAAAGTCCTGCTTCTGGAACAGAATAACCCCATGTGCACTCTGGGTCCAGCTGACTAGGAAACAGCTTAGCAAAGAAGGATCCAGGGTCCTGGCGGACAAGAAGTTGAGCATAAGTCAGCAGAGTGCCCGTGCAGTTGAAGGCCAATTGTGAGGCCTTCAGGAGGTTTACAGATAGCACAGTTTGGAGCCGGTAGATCTGTCTGCTGTATTGCTTGCTTATAGCTGGGGCCGCTGGGGCTACTCCTGGCTGGGCCGTGAAACAGAGGTGGTGCAAGTGATAGTAGCAAGTCCAGGAAAAAGTTGTGCTCTCGTTCATATTGCCCAGCTGAAAGTAGTTTTGTGGTAAACTTTCTGGCCATTAGTCCCAAAATCCATCTGCATATCATTGCTTGTGCTTTTTGTTCCCTTGTCAAATGCTTTTAGCATTTGGATATTGGCTGGCAACTGCCTCATGGCTCAGAAATTGCTAGATTGCAGTCCTAACAAGCACTTTTTAGCTTCATCCAGACAAGTGCAAACACTTAAAAGTAAAATCAAACAATACCAAAATACCCCACAGTTCTGGTTTTTGCCATGAAGATGTCATTACAGCAACTGCTGACTGTCTTAACAGACTCCAGTTGTCCATTCTTGGTTGCTTGTATCTTCCCAGCATTGAGTAGTGGAAATAAAACTGCCTTTTTTGGCAGTATGCAGTCCTTCAAATCGTATGGGACTTTGGCCATTTATTGTTTGCTTCGAGTGTGTTAGATCTTCACTGTGACTTAAGCATGGGGATAATATCATGCTGAAGTCATAGCTCACAGCCTTAGCTGATGGATGTAGCTCCGCTGGAGCTTTTTTAATGCTTCCAGTGGAACTGTGCTTGGGTCACATGAGCTCTCGCCCTAGTGACATTTTTTTTCACCCTACTGGTTCAGCTGTGACTACCGTAGTTGTGGGGAATTTAAACATACAAAGAAGTTTTCACTGTAGGTACTGTGTTTATGTTTTGCGTTTCATGAAGCTCAGTAACTGCATAAAGTAATAGCCATTTCTTCAGGATTCATGTGAAATACACACAGTTGGTTTGCATGTATAACAGAACAGTTACAGTTAAAGTAACTTTGGAGCTTGTGGGGACTAAAATATTTGATATTTGTGAAAACCTCTAGGGAGCTTAATTTTTTAAGATCTCGTTTTGGACCATATTTGATAGACTGTTTCTATGAACTTGACTTTGTTATTTGGTTTTGCTCAATAAAATTTGTTGCATAGCGTATTATACTTCCCTCACGCAACCATACATCACTGTTTCCTGTGTATAACTTCATGCTTGAGTAGTAAACAGCCTTGCAACTTTTAAGGGAAATAGAGTAAGGATTATCAAATCGCATTAGCGCACTTTGAAAAAAAAATTAAAATCGTGGATTTGAATCTTTATCTTAACATTTGTTGTGCCCAACATAATTAGCTCCTAAAATGGCAGCTTTTATTTGTTAACAGAATTCAGCAAGGTGTTTTTAGTGTAAAGTAGCGAGTAACATAAAACTTACTAACAGATAAAATAACCATGCAAAGCTATGACTTTATATAAATATTTAATAAAAATTTACAACGATGTATTCAATCCCTCTGCCTCCACATATCTTAATTCACTAATAACTCAAAGGCAAATGGACACAAATGCAGAAAAGCATGTTTTTTTAAAACCTGCTGTCCGGTCATGAATTGCTGCCTTTACCTTTTGGCCCCAAGCTGCAGATGGTGTGGATGGGTGTTTGTTTTAACAGTGTGGGATGGCTTCTGCGTGGAAATAACCTGCCACTGAGGGCGGTGGTGTACTAGTTTAGTTTCTACCAGCTCTGGTCCTGCCTCTTTGTCTAGAAGAACTGTATTAAGTCTAGTATGTTAAATGTCTTGGAGACATTTTCCTGGTAACTGTAATCAGAGGCTGATAAAAGGGTTCCAGTGCAAGCTTAGCTATAGCTTAATTATTCACATAAAAGATTGTTTATAAGGTTTTGTGCCAACTTAGTCTTTCATTTTCATGGTAATGATGCCAACGTTAATTAGAAGATTGACTTCAGTATTCTACACGTTTACATTTAAGTGAGTTGTTGTAAAGGAGAGTGCAATTCTGGCACATCATTTTTCTCACTCAGCACCCCAGAAATTCAGAACATATGTTTTCTGAAAGACACACGACCATCTTAACCAAGGGGAAAGGGAGAATTACTCTAATCTAGCATCTCATTAGTGAAGAGGAGATCCAGGCAATTGGCTTCAGCTTACACTCTGACTCAGCTCATTTTCTCAGTCTCCATTTTCCTTTAATGTGCCTTTTATGGCTATAAAAAAGCTCAGAGTACCAAGAGTTGAGAGAAGACTGGGGATGCAGCCACGTGCTTGGCACTTTACTTCATGTGACGTGCAGTGAATTGATTCGGCAGCAGGGGACAAGCTAAGTATAGCTGGGGTCTGCTTTCACTTGGCTTTGCTCGTGAGGGTGACTTGTAGTCAGTGCGGATGAACTCTTGCTGTGGGTCTCAGTTTTTGCACCCTCTACCACAACAGCTTTGGGCCCCCAGATTCAAAATGGTCTCTGGAGTGATTCCAGTCTCCCTGCAGAGATCATTTTTCATCTGGTTTGAAGACAGTTGAGGTCAACAAAACAACTTTCAAGCTGAGTAAGTTTAAGAATGTCCAAAGAAATACTGATGAGCATAGCTGGTGCTTCGCTTACAGTGTGAAAGTACTGATAGGGATATATTAAATCCATCTTAGTCCTGGTTTTTCTGTTGCTTCTGAACATAGTTCACAGCATTGGCTTTACCCTGCACGGCTTGTGCCCTGATACGCAGTATCAGTAACGCAGTGCTCTCTCTGGGGAGTCGGCTGTGAAGCAGAGACGACCAGCTGGGTGTGTGAACTGGAAGTCCCCTTGTTGACCATGCAGAGGTGATAGGTGACCAGGCAGGCACGGGGACAATGGCCATCCTGAGTGGCGTGGCTTCCTTGGGCTGTGGAAGAGACTCTTTTGGAAGCGTCTCTCTTGGCCGCTCTCCCAGTGTGTTCACTTGAATCCTGCTGGTGCCTAGGCAAGGGGTATGATGTGGATTCACACCAGCTTCCTAAGTCTGAATCAACAATCTCATTCTGGAGGCTAAATACATGTAATTGACTTTCTTCTGGCATTATGCTCGCATAGTTCGGTAAAAGCAAATGCTCTCAGTAAAAGTAAATGGTCTCTGATGGTTTCGTGTGATGAAATGAGCTGTGGTGCAATGAAGAGAGTACGCATGTAAGTGCAGCTTGAAATTTGGCGTCATGTCTGTTCAGAAAGCAGGGATGATTGTGAAACCATTCTTAAAGTTTTTAGAGGTGTTGAGGGCATAAGAAACTACCTTTTTTTTTTAATACAAGTTTGTTCCATTTAATATCTAGGCTAAAGTTCTTTTAAAACCAATAATCCTATTGAAAGTAGTTTTGACCTTGTGTAAAAACCAAACCAAACCCAAAAAAAACCAAACCCCACCAAAACCAAGAGGGAGAGTGTGAAAAGGCTCCTGGGGATTTCAGACTTGCTTTTGATTTTGTGGGGAATGTGCACTCAGCTCACTCTGAAACCCTGAAGTGTTTGGCCTTGTTTGTTTTACAGATAATGCTTTCATTTGTTAAAATTTCACAACAGATATTCTTTTCCTTTGTGTTTGAAAAGCAGAACAATCATGTGATGATATTGATGAACATAATATATATATATATATGAAAAATAAATTGGCACAAAATGTTCTGCACTTTGTTTATGAAGTAGTTCTATAAATTGCATTATTCTGTGACTGCAGCTGTGGGAATATATTACCATTTATACCAAAAGCCCCTACACGAAAACCTTGTGTTAATATATGCATATATAAAATAAATCACCTTTTTTCATCGAACTGAATTTCTTCCTAATGCTCTGTCTTAAGCACACTGACTTACGAGTGCTAGCTAGTTTGGTAGTGACTACTGTAGAAAATTACACAGTGTAATGTCTGCAGTGCTCTGAAGTTTGTTAACTCTTTGTTTTGAGCGGAGAGGGTTTGGCGCTGTGGCCAGCGTCCCAAGCATGGACATCGACAGGCTGTGACACAAGCTCTCTGTCTCTGGGTACAGACACAGGGCGTATGTACGCCACCGTAAAAACTAGCTGTGACAGCAAAATTAGTCCAAGCGTGAAAAAACAAGCTGAATCGTTTAACTGTATTTGTATCAAGACTACATTTAGATGGTTGGTTTCTAAACGAAGAGCAGTTTAATAAGCTTACAGCCCCCTAGCGAGTAAATAAGGATCTCAGTCCCCTAGAGAAACATTTGTTAGAGGTTTCCTGGAGTTACTTGTTTTTTCAGAACAGTTAATTTTGAAATCCAGTAAGAAATACTGAAACGAATTGCAGTGACTTGTACTCCCGTGGAGTAGCACCTTACTTTGTACGGGGTCCTTATGAATCGCTGCTCACTGGAAAAACGAATGGCACAACCTGCTTTACCCCTGCGAGAGGGGGAAGGGAGCAGTGCTGTTAGGAACGGGGAAGGGTACTGCCTCAGCTGTCTCTTTCTCACAAACAGCCAAAAAAAAACCCCAACCCAACAATGAGAAACATAAGCCACAGCCTGTGTCATCCCCCGCCCCATGTGGTGTTGCCCCCCAGAGCACTGTTGCCTTCGGTGAGGGCAGATATTTGGTCTCACCGTTCATTCACCAGCGACTGCCCCTGGGAGAAGACTGCCCCTCGCAGAGCACAGCTGTCGTGCTGCAGAATGCCAGAGTCCAGTCTGAAGACGCTTTGAGTGGAAACTGGAGTCTTGTTTACTACTGGAGGATTGCTTTTTATCGATCTAGGGCTCAGGAAAGAAAAAGTAATTTATTTTAGGAGCACTTTGCGGTTCCGCAGTGCTTTAAGGACAGTTCTGCAGTCTTTAGGATTTAAAGCACATAGGAACCTGTTTTTGCCTAGAATTAAACAATGATAATTAAGAAAAAATCTTAGGCCGAGGAGGAAAGTAATGATACTCAGGCTTTTGCTCCGAGAAGCTTGTCAGCATTAAGTGTGGGTAATTTCACTGTGACAGGCAAGTGTGGAAACCCACCGAAGTCTAGTTACAACTTGTTTGGGTAATAACTCTGCTTTCACAGAGTCGTAATTTACTTTTTTTTTTTTTTTTTTAATAAAAAAAAATATCACTTTTGTGGCTTCTAATTTTCATGCTTAGACTGTGCTCAAATGTGCAAGTATTTATAGCTGATTGAAAATTGCACACCAAACATAAACTGCAAAGCTTGCTTCTCCCAGGAAGCACACGTGTGCTTTAGCACACACAAAACGAGGCATGTGCAATTCAGTTGTTTGAAGGGGGTGTGTATGTTGGTGTGTTTTGTGGGTTGTTTTGTTGTTTTTTTTAAGATGCATAGATTGTCATAAAGGACCTTGGAGGCTCTGTTGCAAAGCTACTTTCTTTATCTCTGTGTAGGTTTTCTTGTTTTTTTTCCTGCAAGTAAAGGAAAAATCTCAAAAAAAAAAAAAAAAAAAAGAAAAACTGAAATCCAGTTAGTAGGTCTATGGGTAGTGTTAGGACTATCACAGTGAATTCATTGATCAGGAACTGGAGTAGGCGTTTTCTTAACGTCTTCATCTTTATCTTGCACATGGGTTAGATGCTAGTTTGACAAAATCTGAATATATGTAAACCTTTCCTCCCCATGCAGAGTGAAGATTTCCACATATATACACAGTACTGCACCAACTACCCAAGGTAGGAATGCTGGGTTCCCTTTCTTCATTTGTTCCTTGGTCTGTTTATGTAATGTAAGTTACACTCCATAAAAAATAATTTAAAAAAAAAATCATGCCCTCCCACACCCCCCAGCTGGAGGCAGGGGCAAGGAGTTTACTTTTTTAGCTTAAAATAATAATAATGAAACACCCCACCAAACAACCAAGCCCAACAAAAAATGAAGGATGCTCATCTGAAGTTTTATTTTGACCGCTCTTGTCATTCATTGCTATTATCCTTCTTTAGAAAACGATGGTCTTACTCTGCAGTGCTCCAAATATATAATTCCCAGTAAGAGAGAATTGTTGCATGTCAAAGGAAAACGTAACTGAATGTGTGAGATAACTTAAAACAAAAAAGCAAACAGCAGAGATTGGATTAGGAACCTGCTGCCCCCTTTCACAAGGAAAGAAACAAACAGCTCTTGACTTTACCTGCAGACTTACAGAGACAGTGTGTCTTAAAGCTCGGTATTGATGTTTCCAGGTCGGTGGCTGTGTTGACAGAGTGCATGAGGAACAAGATGCTGGCCAAGTTCTTCAGAGAGCGGCAAGAAGCGCTTCAGCATTCTCTGCCCCTGGGCTCCTATCTCTTGAAACCTGTCCAGCGCATCCTCAAGTACCACCTGCTTTTGCACGTAAGCACCCGTTAGAAATGTATTTTGTTTAGGGCTGCTGCATGTCGAAGTTCCTGCTTCTGGTACAAGACTTGAAGTTTAGAAATGTTCTGGGTTTCCTTAGACACTTTCTTCTGGGAGTGTTAGATTTCTATGTATGGAGACTCTTTCTATCTTTGTCATTTCACAGCATATGCATATATTTGGAGTGGGGAATTTACGGTAATCATTTTTGGGCACATTGAATCAGTCTGTGCATCCAAATAATGAGCTTTTTAAAAAACTGTCTGTAATTCTGAAGTTGTTTGGAAGATTCTTGTCATGATTAAACACTTTTGTACATGAATTTATTGTTCCAATGAAAACCAGCATTTTTCCACATGTCGCAATGCTGGGGGTGGTTGAAAGAAGGAATAAATACATATAAACACCGCGATTGGTAAGATTTTTGTGGAGAGGAATGACTGAGGAAGTGGGAACTCTTTCCATATTCAGTGAATTGAGTTAAGCAAGTTTCGGAAATTCCTGCTTTATTGTTAACGTTTTCCACATATGTTTCCTATTAGAGAGTCATGTTCTAGTGAAGTGTAAAGACACTGATCGTTATTTAAAATGTGTGGTGCTTTTCTTCTCTCCAACTGCAAAGTAATGCCTGGTGTAATTCCATCAGGGTTTTGTAAGTGTGTAGATATGTTCTGCATTTTAAGAAAGCCGTTAAATGCTGTCTGAAAAAGTCTCCTCCTGTCAGCATGCCGCGCTCTCTCTCTGTGCCTCTCTGCTCACACGGGCTGCCGCAAGTATTGTCGCTGCTAAACCGACCGTGAAGGCTTGGCTTTGTTAGTCATCTTGTGTTAATCAAATTGATAACAGCGTGCAATAGTAACAAAGGCAGGAACGTTGCATTTGGGTGATCGCAATGCGAAGACAAAGTAGTACAGATAAAAACACAGTATTGCGTCTTGCTGGGAATATTAATTTAGAAATAACAGGACTTTTTTTTTCACTCCTGTCTTAGGAAATAGAAAACCACCTTGACAAGGACACTGAGGGCTATGATGTGGTGCTGGATGCTATAGATACCATGCAGAGGGTGGCATGGCATATAAATGACATGAAGAGGAAACATGAACATGCCATCAGGCTCCAAGTGAGTTCCCAAAGAGATTTTATGGGTGTTTGTGAGCTGTTTTTGTGAACATATATGCCATTAACATTTTTCAGTTTATCTTTTCTTTTAATCTTTGTCAGTCATAATTTAGACTCCCGTTGAGTATGCCTGTGGCTGTTTGATCTTAGAGACCACGGTCATAGCTGCTGCAGGAAAATCTCAGACATCTCTGCCCTACAAGCAGCATCCTGTGAAGCATTTATTTTGCAGTAATATGGAACTTAAGATAACTTTTCTTTCTTCCTTTCCCTCAATTGTACGGCACCGCGTTACAACCCTAGGGCATGCCTTTGTTCAGAAATCCTGTGGTTTCCGATTTCTCCCCTTTGTGCAGATTAATTTTGTTTTGAGGCGTTTCTTGTGCTTCTTGTTTAAGTACTTTCCTCTTGGGCTTCTGAAGACTTGTTATCAGTTGCTTTGTGAAAAGTATAAACCTAGAAATATGATAGTTCGAAAAAGGTTAACTTCACTTCAAATGAAGAATTTTTGAGGAGAAAACAAAAGCTACACTCTGAGTAACTTTTGGCATCAAGAGCAAACTGTTTTGTAGATGTTTTACAGAACGGTCATTCTGTTTCAAACTTCCTAGTGAATCATGATTTTACATTACATTTTCATCAGCAGTATTTATATTGCTTTGAGAAAACTAGGGGGATTTTTTAGTTTATAAAGAGGAGTAATAGGCCTACACCATTCCAGAAATCTATGTCCTGTTATTCTTTGTCCCTTTTTTTCTGTTTAACATTAATTATACTTATTGGCCCTCATTTTTGTGTTGGCTTTTTTTTTGTTGTTTGTGTAGGGAGAATAGGGTTACATTTGATGCTGTCTTGCCTGCAGCAGTGTAACCTTTGCCACACATAGCTGGAAATGCATGCTAATGACTTACCAACAGTATTCTATAAATCTGCGTAATGATAACCAGTAATATTTGGCAATAAAAAGGGCTAAATGCTTTTGGGAAAGTGGTGTGTTTTTGTGGTTTTGTTTTTGTGGGGGTTTGTTTTATTATTAATTTATTGAGCTCAGCTGGCAGAAGTATGGGGTTGTGGAAAATGTTTATGTTCATACTTACCCTTTTAAAAAGTAAAATCTGTTTCTGCAGCCATAAGTATAGGCCTTCTGTGGGCGATCACACTGCCATTCGCTCTGTAATGCTGCAAGTACTGCAACAGCAGTTCTTGTGCAAAGTCTCCCTCAGTGGTGGTGGACATGATCCCTGTGCTGTACCCTGACTTATTTACAAGTTCCTAGAGAGGCCTGATAAAAAGCCATTTTTTTCATTTGTTATGTTTAAATTTCTTTTTGAACTCTACACAAGACTGTTATAAAGTATGCTGCTTTTGGGTTTTCTTTCTGTGAATGTTCTAGGTTGCATTTGTGCGTCAAATGTACTGAGATGTTTTCTAACTGAATGCAGTATTAAAGTGTAATGTTCTAGAGACACCAGCCTAGGATGAGGAAATGTGTCCCTGCTTTGCTAATGCTGCCAGGTTTAAAGTCCGGTGGACTTTTTTAAAGATTTCCCTAACTAAGATTTAGTCTGCTCTTACAATTTGCTGTACCATTGTTAAGTGCTATGTCATTGCCACTGACATAAAAAACAAGCAAGAATAGCCATAGCTAAGCAACACAGACTTGCAAAGGTGTTCTTAAATGTTTCTCCAGCCTTTTTTTTTTTTTTTTTTTTTAAGTAATAACTAAGGTGAGAAGTATCTATCGTATGCATACAAATCATTAAAAATACAAATAAATCTCGGCATCTTCAAACGATCAGTTGACCAAATCACTTCTGGTCCTCTAGTCTTCTAAGAAACATCTCTTCAATCTGGACACCTCAAAGAGGTGTCTTCTGTGATGGCCTACAGGACATAGAGATGGCATTATAATTCATCCAGTGGGAGACCATACAACTTCAGGAGGATACACAGCGGGAGAGAGAAATGTTAAGAGAGATCGATTAGGGTTATAGAGGGAAGAGGGGAGGAGGCACGAGAAAGACTGATGGCTGAATTACAGACTGTTCTCCATCTCTGCGAGCCCGGGGAGATGGGCTTGTGCTCTTTCACTGCAGGCTGCCCTGGGGAGCTTAGGGCTTTTCACTGGGTCCACACAGAGGTAACCAGTACTCAGGAGGGCATGTTTTAGTCTGGGCTTAGCAACAGGCCTCCAAGCAGCTGGCTGCAATGTTGCACATGACCTAGCAACCTCAGTACCAGTGTATGGTGACTACGCTGTTGGATGCTGAACTTCATATAGGAGAATGGGAATGGCCTCAGCAGTTTTTGTTTGAGTCTTTATTTAAGTAAGATCTCTGAAATGGATGTGGTTGGTCTTCTTTGATCTGTTGCAGGAGATACAGAGTTTGCTCACTAACTGGAAAGGGCCAGACCTCACAAGTTACGGGGAGCTGGTGTTAGAAGGAACGTTTCGCATTCAGCGAGCCAAAAATGAGCGCACGTTGTTCCTCTTTGACAAGCTGCTGCTAATTACAAAAAAGAGAGATGAGATGTTTGCATACAAAGCTCACATACTGGTATGTTGGGGATCAAGTGGTCATGCGCTGACTCTGCATCTCCCTGAAACTTTTCCGTGACTCACGTCGTTGCCTCTCTTTGTTACAGTGTGGGAATCTCATGCTTGTTGAAGTAATACCAAAGGAACCCCTTAGCTTTAGCGTCTTCCACTACAAAAATCCCAAGATGCAACATACTGTCCAGGTATGACAGAAACCTCCCTGCCCACTGGGTAACCCGACTGGTGACCATATGCTGAGCCTGCATACTGCAGTAATGCTTTTTCTCATGGTGCTACAATTTTTTTTTATCAGGCAAAGTCGCAGCAAGACAAGCGCCTTTGGATTCTTCACCTGAAGAGGTTAATTCTAGAAAATCATCCTGCTAAAATTCCTGCCAAGGTAAAAATTAAACCACCACCTCCTTGTACGTGCATTTAACTTAGAGCAGTCTTGTTAGCTGCAAGATGCGTGGCAATTTACGGAAAGTTTAGACTTCAGGAGATTAACACGTTGTTTCCTCTTGTCTTCAAAAGTTCCTCAAAAATAATGGGAAAGTTCCACTAAAAACATCTACAGGGCTTGGTACAGGAGTAGAATTTAGCTGGGTTAGCAGCGTTGCTGTCCATATTAGGATTTGCCTGCTAAGACATGAGTAACAGAGATGCAATGTCAGAAAGCTTGGCTATAAAAGCATACCTTAGCTTGATACTGCCTGTCTGCACAACACCGAGGTGCGCTAATTGCAGCATGCGTAGACCTTACCAAGCTAATTTTAATCTGTCTTGGTTAGATATCATAGCAGTGAAGCCATGGGCAGCACACACTTCACTTTACAAATGCACACACCCATGGTGAACCCTGCAGCCTTAGCTGGGACATCTGAGCCCTTTTTGGTGAGATAGTTAGCAAGCTTTATGCCGGAGAAAACGAGGCACTGATGTCATATTTGTAGCTGTAATGTCTTGTAGTAGGGAAACCTGCTCCTTTTATTTATGAAATCCTGTCTTGGAGCTCCAGGTGATGTTTCCCAGTGTAACATATTGCACCTCTCAAAGGGTGTAAAACCCTAGTTAACTCTTGCCATGGCACAGCAGCCACTGACTCATGTGAAAGCAGGAATTTTTTTCTGATTTTTTTTTTTTCCACTGAGTTTTACTGCTTTTTTTTTTTTAATATTAGTTTCACTGAACAGTTTCCCTGACTTTTTTTTCCACTGAGTTTTATGCTGTAATGGCTAAAAAATGTTAACCTGTGACTGACGTACACAGCGCTAGCAGCTGCTATTACTAATTCTCCTCTTATCTTTTTGTTGACAGGGTTTATCAAAGGCATAATGTTTATGCTAGTATCCATGCTTACAGTGTAAATACTCGTTGCAGTTTATTAGGTTGTAAAAAGAAATACTACGGCATGATCTCAGCTTTGGTATCAAGATGTTTTCCTTACCTCTTATTGGATTTTTTTTTATTTATCTGTGGAAAAAAATGTGTAACCAAAAATATAATGCCATTTTCTGCTCATAGAAATAATTTCACTTGGGAAAGGAAAAGTCTAACCAAATAAATCTCTGAGGTTGTCTGCACATTTTTTTTTGACAAATCAGTAGTTGCGAGTTATTAGACGTCTCCCTGCACAGATTTTGGAGGATTTACTAGTAGTCCACATGTGACGCCTGGTGGAAAATTAGTGAACTGCACCTGTAATAGGGCAAGCAGGTCACGTAGGCTATTTTAGTTTCGATTAGTTTCTTACTTATTAGCTGATACGCTTGATAAAACATCCAGATTATTTTTCCTATTAAAAATAAATTGACAAATTTTAAGCAATCACGAGACACATTTTATCCTGGTTCAATCTTTTTTAAACCAAATGATGATTTTATTTTTTTTTTTAATACCTGTTCCTCAAGGAAACCCTTAAAGGAAGCAAGGTTGGTAGTGTTTTCTGTGCCAACAACTTCAGAACTGAAAAATATTTAAGGAGTTAAATTATTTGATTTTTAGGGAGGAAATGTTCTATTAATCACAAAAAAATCGTGATTCCCAGATAGTAGGGCCAGTTTTCTGCCAATCCCAGCAATATGGAGAGGTGTATGGATGGCTCTAAATTCTGGGACTCGGAGAGAGATCTCTGGAGGTCTGTGTCCCCATGGTGGAGGCGCAGCATGTGCAGCATGATCTCAGCGCAGCACAGCCCCTGTCTTTGAAGCCAAAGTAGTTTTTGTGGTCAGATGTGTCATCACTACATCCCCCAGAAATATTTCCCACCAGTGGTGCCGTAGGTACGCGCTCCTGCCCTTGCGCTGCCTGCAGGGAGCTGGGCACGCGCGGCGGAGCTGCCGGGTGCAGTGAACAACAGGGTTTTGTGTGAAGCCCTCAAGATACCCTCTGGTAAGCTCCTGCCAGCAAAATTATTCTTTGCATACGTAAGGTGTGCAGCACACAGAGAAAGAGAGGAAAATAACGCTGCTAACCACATTTATTAGTTCAAAAATTAAACTTGCTTTCGCTTACATATAAACTCACTACTATGTGTAATGCGTGATGTAATTTGTCCTTCTACTTAGAAGTTTAACTTTTTCATTTGTTATTTTTTTCTCTTTCAGGCCAAACAGGCAATTCTAGAAATGGATGCCATACGTAAGTTGGTTCTTTTTCACTTTCATTTTCAAAAATGAATAAAACCGTCTTCAAAAGTTTGGCTTTAACTGCTGGTTTCATCTGAGAGGGAAGGCGGCCAGGCTTATGTTCCTTCAATTATGACCTTACTGGAAAAAACAAAATTTGGTGCAGATCCTGTGGAGCTTTGTAGTCATTGAGCTGACTGATCTGCAACCAACAAATTACGTCGCATGATGAGCAAGGAAGAGGCAGATGAGACCTTCTGCAAACTCTGGCCGCTCTCTTTTGTTTATTCCATGCTGACTGAACGTATGATCTTTCCTGTTGTGTCGCATAAGCGCCTCCTGGCTGGGACCCACTGAAGGGCTAGCAATTAGCAAACGCAGCTTGAAGTATGTAGCAGTGTTATGACTTATTTGCGCTGGCAAAGCTGCAGCTGGGGGACAGCCAGGGAAGCTGCCGGCTGCTCACTGCGCTGCGCACGGCCTCTCTGGAAGGGAACCGAGGGAGCCCAGTGCCCCTGTGGTGGCGGTGGCAGCGTGGCTGGCTGCTCTGGGTGCCCTCCATCCCCCTGCAGTCCAGTTAGCACAGCAGCTGCTCTCCTGCCTGCCGCAGAAAAGCAACTGCGCCCGCAGAACCACCCCAGGAAAACTCCATGCTGGCACCCAGCAGGCTGCTGCTTGTGTCTGAAGAGTTTACCTGTGTGTGTCCCAGGGGCCAGGGCTGGAGAACACATGTGATGCTGCTGTCTGTCTGTGCTCTGAGCGTAGTCCCATCTTGCGCTGCCCCTGCTGCTGCTGCTGCTGCGTCTTCTGCTTGCTGCCTTTGCCGCTGCAAGCTGCAACGCAGCTCCTCGTGTTGCCAGTGAGCCCTAGCAGTGTAGGGAAATGAGAACAATAGTCCTATGATATAAATGCTGAGGAAGTCTTGGCGTAAAGCAGGCTTGTTATTTACTTACATGGCTGTATGGGTCAGGAAGGCTCTGACTGAGAAACTGGCAAACAATTAAACATGATGAGGGTGCGTAAATGTTGCCGGGTTAGCTGTCTGGAGCGAGCACGACTAAACAGGCAAAGCGTTTCCATGGCTGGGTGGTTAACGGCTGCCCTACAGCAGCACACCACCTTGCTTGTGTTGCTTCAGGCTCTGATGAAGTGCCGCTTCGTCAGCCATAAAGGGATGATGGCACTGCCGCCAAACAGAGCTGCGGAGGCCTGTGAAGTGACGCCCTTGTCACTCTCTCATTCCTTGCGCTTCTGCTTGTTCCACAGATCACCCAGGCTTCCACTATAGCCCTGAGGGAGAAATGAAATCATTGTACCAGCCTAAAGAAGGCAGTGCTCCTCACAGAGTGAGAAGGAAATCAGGTGAGTAAACTCCTTTACCACCAAGATGACAAGAGGGAAAACAAACAGGGCTGTTGAGGGTTGGGTGGGAGCTTGGCATTGGTCTTTAGCCTGTACTCCATGCAGGTTTAATGTGGCACAGTAACTCTCAGATACGGGTGGAGCATCTAATTAACCATTTGTTGTTTGTGTGATTTATTTTCTTTTTATCCACTGTTTGCACTTAATTTCATGGATATGCGTTCCTAATGATGTATGCATGAAGAACAGTTGGTACTTTCTAATGGACAAAAGAATGCGTGTGCAGGAAAGCCAGTCACATTATTTAAATCTGACATTTCTACCCCCCACCCCAAGTAATTACTGTCTCAATAGTGGTTTCATCCTGATTGTGATAGGCTTATTATTTCAAAACATTATTATTATCTTTACTTAGTGTAATGTCTGCCTTATGGATAATAGACATTTCGGAGGTGGTTATGCTGACATTTGGTTTTGTTTTTGTCTCCTAGCTCAAACATACATCCTTAACTACTGTTAGTTTCCTCTTGAAGCCACTACAAATGTTTGTGTATTTGGGTGACTTCATATTGCAGTCACTGTGTTCCCTGTGTCACTGTTCAGCTACTTTAAGACCTTTCCAATTTGGAGTGTGTAACGTTATGTATTGGGAATGACTTAAACAAGGTTCATGAGAGTATTGGTGTAGTGATTTATCATACAGCAGCATTTGTGTCTGAAAAAGAATCACATTTTAACTGCTTTTCAGGCAGCTCCCTTTGTTCCTAAGTTGAAGGATTGCATTGGTGCTGCTTTGCCTGTAAAAGGAGTAATACAAAATACTGATCAAATGGCCTCCTATGTAACGTTCAGCTACTTATACTTTTAAGGCCCTGCTAAGCTATTGGTACATCATACATATTTCTAATAGGAAACCTCCAGCAACTTAAAGCAATAGCAGAGGTGACCAAGTCTTTTGAAAGCAGGAATCTTAACATGGGATGAAAATTTACATGTGGCTTGTTGTATGGAGGGCAGCTGCTATTGCATTAAGAAACATGTATGGTTTTTGGCAACAGCTTTAAGTTTGACACTTCAACAAATACTTTTCTGTGAGGAAATTGGGTAATTAAGAAATTAAAATCTGGCTTCCCTGCATGGGCTCAGAAGCTCAAACTTTGGTATCTGTGTTACAAAAAGTTGGCCAAGATGCCCATAACTTTCTCCGGGATGCTGGAGTGCTTAAACATGTTGTTGTCTTTTTTCAGAACCCTCATCTAGAGTCCATAAAGTTTTGAAGTCAAATGGTAAGCTACTTTGTCTACTGTTTATTGATCCAGTGCTTCTGTACTTTCTAGATCTATTAAAGATGGATCCTTTTCTCCTATAACTTTCCCTAAACAGGTTGCAGGGGGTGGGGGGAGGAAGCGTGCAAAGAAAACAGAACATTAGTGTTTAAATCTAACACCTGTTTTTTCACGTTTTGGTTCTGGTCCTGTAAACATCCTAGCAACTGGCAACTGAACACACAAAGTCTTGGCCACTGTGAGTAGTTGCCCATATCATATCAGTGTTGCAAAATCAGGACCTCAAGTGCAGCTCATCCTCTCTCTGTTTTATCAGGGACCCTATAGTCTGTTTGCTCAATTGCTGCTGCATTTAATCTCCTTTTGGGAATTCATAATTGGGATATCAGTGTAGCAGTAAACCAGATATAGACTGACACCGGTTTGATTATTCATTTATGATGAAGTATGTATTTCTGTTTTCAGATATAAGTCCAGATATGCAGAAGGTAAGCCATTTCTTATATTTCTTGGTTTAGCACATTCAAATGACTTAGAGCACAGTATTTACTGTAGAATCTGCATCTTCTTGGTTGCATTGATTTTAAGAAAGGAAACAAAACCATAAATGTTGTTTAGCATCTCCAATAAGATTATTGGAATGAAAGCTATAGAAATGCAGCTAACTATTTCAGGAATATCTAATAAAGAAAAAAAGACTGGTCCGTATGTTGGTTGTACTTTATAATAATATAGGGTACTTAAAAATACCACTATAATCATGGAGTTTCTGTGTATAAAGATAGTGTTTATTCTTTGAAGCATGTCTTTGCATTTATTAAATAAGACTGGAAAGTTTCAGCTTATTCTGATATGGTTGGACTTGATGATCTTAAAGGTCCCTCCCAACCTAGACGATTCTATGATTCTATATATCATATATTTAAATCATGACATAGGACCAGAGCCGATACAGCTGAAGCAGATGGAAATGAGAATTTCTAATTTTTACATTTCCTGTAAGAATTTGTAATGAAGTTCCCAGTGCAGTTTGAAAGTCTTATGTTGAAGTTCAGGTCCTAGGCTTTTATTTGGGATGTAATTTAAAGTGAGGGTGTGTGGAAGATTTACAAACAGGGTACATTAGATATGGCTTCACTGGGATGCGATAATACTGAAGCCCATGATTGGGGTGGGGGTTTTTGCATGTATTTTTTCAATTCTAAATATTCTATGGAAAAATACTGTTTGTTTTACATATTTCTTTATAAATCTCATTTCAGTGCAGCTAACTGAACGTAGCTTAAACATTGTGTATAAGGCTGATGTAAAACAGTGTCTTACTAAAATATAAACTCTCTGCAAACTTCTGAACAAAGTTTTTGGGGTTTTGTGTTTTTTTTTTTTTAAGCGGATCAGTATTGAAGGATCCAAACGAGGATCAAATGAAGCCCTGCTGAATTCTAGGAAAAAGGTTTCCTTGGAACCCGCTGGGCTGGAGAGCCAATTTCAAGAGTCCATTGAGCCATCTTACAGCAGTGATCAGGATGAAAATCTCCAGACTTCTGCTACAGAACAGATTGATGCTGATGATGAAGAGGAGTCTGAACAGGTAGGAAAAAGAAGGAAAAAAAATAAAATCCTTTTTTCTTGGGGAGGGTGCAACAGGGATTAAAATTATCTGTAAAACGGCAAGGAGGCAAGACTGTGTTACAAGTGTTTGTAAGTCCTTAGAGATGTTTTTGTTTAGACATCACACACCACTCTCTTGCATTTTAACAGAGAAAATGTAAAATTAGCCCCTAGGTAGAAAATTAAATCCCCACTGCTTGATTTTAGTTAGCCCTTTACAGTCCTCAAGCCTAGTTTTGACAGAAAGCTGTTGTTTTTACCTGTTGCGCACAACTGACCTTTCCTTGCTTCTCCATCTGATGCCATGACAGAAACCTTTTTAGACCACATGCAGAGACAGTACCTTCACGTGTCCGATGCAGGGACTTGAATATTAAGTTAAGATTCAGGCACTGCTACACGTGATGCTACACGCAGGTTTCTTGATCTGCGAGCTGCTGGCAGTAGATAGGAACATGTGAACTTTAATATGAGATGTTGTGAGTAGGATTTCTGAAGACGAGAATCTTTTATCTCTTACTATTGCACAGCCATTTGACAGGTGGTAGTTTTCCCCACTTTACGTAGTGTTTCCACACACACGTAGTACTGCTGAAAGACTAAAATGCCAATTTTGAAATGTGACTGTGTTAAAGAATGTAGATTTTCAGTTTGTTTGGCTTAGTTGATGCTGAGGTCGTATCCTTGTGTGGTCCATTTATTTTGTGATTTATCCAAAACCCATTATTGAAATTCTTTTTGAAGCTTACTGCGCATTTCCTCTGTGAAATTAGAGTGTTTGCTTTGTAAATCTTTGTAAAATCTCATATCAGTGTAGTGCAGTGTCTTGTAATTCTCCCTCTTCCTGACATGAGTAAGTACAAAAGAATGAGTACGTGCAAAAGAATCACTATAAAAATGTATAATAGTAGCTTACTGTTTAATCCTAGGTGTGGTAACAATACCTTCTCAGATTTCCCCCATTCCCATCATGCGTGACCTTCACTCTGAGTTAATTTGGACACTGCTCAACATATAACATTCTGGCCTTCTGTTTGTTGGTTTGTTTTGGTTTTTTTTCTAGAAAGTTGGATAACAGCATATTTTTTAGTTTGGACCTCTTTCTGGTTTTCAAGACTGCAAGTGATAGCCAGGCTATCCCCTCTCAATTTTAAAACCAAAAAAACTTTTGAAAATTGAATTTTTATGTGACCACCTTCTTCTGTTATAACTTTGGCTGTGAGATTAAACCCTTTCCCTCATCCAAATTCTATGTATTCTTTTATGTCTGAATTTTTATACACGGATTCTGCTTTCAATCCCTTTTGACAAGCTGTACGGATTGATTTCATTTAATTGGTTATTGTAGAGAAAGTTTTCTAGGCTCTGAATCATTCCTGTGGCAGCGCTCTGACTACTCATGTGTGTTTTGTCCTCCCGGTGTGGATATCTCGCCTGTTCTAGCTGCTAGTAATTCGTCTGAACAAGGCTGTACAAAGAACTGTAGATTTTATTACCCCTACCTTGCTCTTTTCATTCAATTACAGGGAGTGCAGCAAAACTCACTGCAGAAATCAAAAGGGGGAAGAAAAAGACTTAATAGTCAAGCTGCTGAAAATGTTGAAAAACGCAGAAGTGTTAATCTCAACAAGTGTGAAACACAGGTATTTTATTTTTTTTACTTCTATTTTGCTATGCATCATAGATATGTCAAAGAAATTGTATTTTTTTCTAGGTAGACAGATAAATAATCTTCTGTTTATGTCATATATTAATATTCATATTATTGAAATATTCATCTGTATGATGAAAAACTATTCTTTTGGGGGTTGAGGGAAAAAACAACCAACCAAAACAATCAGCATTACCTTAAGCCAAAAGGAATGATCTTTCCCTCTCTTTCCCAACCTCTGGCCAGGAAAATCTGCAATGTTCTTCATGTTAGCATTAGCAGGCATGTGGCCTTGCTGTAAATTAGATCTGCTAGCTGAGCTGGATGAAAACTTACTCCAAAAAGACAAAGAAATTTTCAGTGGCGTGTGCTAGAGAGCATAACATACCTTTCTGCTAGGGTTATAGGCAAGGGGAATAGAATGGGAGGAGAACAAAACTTTTGGCACAAGCCCAGGGTCAGATTAGCTTAATCCAATAGTCAAACTGCAGAGTTAGCATAAAAGGTTTAATCTAACCCCTGCCAAACAAATTTGCCTTTAATTACTCAGGTGTTAGCATGAGCCAGTGTCTTGTATTTGAAGTAAGATGTTAGTAAATGCCAAGAATGAACTCTGAGCTATGGTAAGGATTAGGAGGCAAAGTAGTCTGGCGTTGCCACCTTGGCTCCCTGGCTCTCTAGTGAGCAGCCCGCTCACCCTGCCCATCTCCACCTGACTCCATGCTGTGGGACACCCTTGTGCTATGGCAGTTCTGTGAACGGAGGGAATTGCTGTATTATTGCAGGGTATAGGCTAACGTTACTTGCGTATTTCAAATCTCCACAGAGCTCCAAGGACCCTTCAGATGAAGAGTCAACCCAGTTGAATACCGATCTTCCATTTTCCTGCGCAGCTAGACAGCCACAGTTGCCTAGACAATTCAGCACACCCCAGAGCAACTCGCTAATCATGAATATTCTGGGTGGAAGTACCTCTGTCAGAAACATCTGGACTGACCATCAGATCAGGCAGGCATTGTTTCCCAGCCGGCGTCCACCTTATGAGAATGAAGATGATGAAGATGATTACCAGATGTTTGTGCCATCAATGTCTACATCCAATGCTAGTTCAGCTGTCGGTGGAGAAAGGAGGGGTTCTTCTGGGCGTCCATGCAGCTGGCACTTGGGGGTAGCGCATCAAAACGAGACTTCCAGCCCGACTCGTCACAAAATTGTTAGGCGGGCCAGTAGTGCTGGTGAAAGTAACACATGTCCATCCAGCGGAAGGTATAAAATTGGGGAGCGCAGTTCTCGAAGGGAAGTGAAGAGAGCAGAGGTGAGCAGTATGAATGCGTATCCCGAATCTTCAGAGGAGCTGACCATCGATGATATTGAACATGTTTATGATAACATAAGCTATGAAGACTTAAAGCTGATGGGTCTGACAAGAAGGGAAGAGACAGACCGTGGTCCCCAGAGATCTGCTAGAGACTCTCTCTACGAGGCTGAAAACAAAAGCAGCTTAGATTCACCCTCCAAAAAGAGGACAGCAAATCAAAATAGGACCTCTATTTGTACTAGTAGGGATGAGATATTACTTAGTAGAGAAGCACCAACTTCAAGTTTGGATGAGCTCAGGATTGTTGAAGACAACATCTATGACACCATCGTGCTTCCAGAAGCACCACTATTGAATTTTAAATGTGACCCCTTAAAATGCTCTCAAAGGCGGAGTTTTCTGGGCCTGGAAAAAGACTTTGCATGTTGTGACAATTTACGGCAGTTTGTTTCTGAAGAGAGTCTCCAATTCAGTGAAGATGAAAGTCCTTACCATCGTGTTCCTGCTGACAATGACTATTTGAGCTTAGTAGATAGCTCCTCCAACTCAGACTCACTCTCCCATAAGTCTGCAGCAGATAAACTCTCAGAGGAAGTAGATGAGATTTGGAATGACCTGGAGAACTATATCAAGAAGAATGAGGAAAAGACAAGAGACCGTCTCCTTGCCGCCTTTCCTGTTTGCAAAGATGATATGCAGGAAAGATTGCTTGCTGGTAGCACACCTGAACTGAGTAAAGATGTAGAGTACTCACTGTCTACTCTCTCTCTGCCAGAAACTCCTATTTTCCCTAAAACTGTGAAGCCCAGGGCTGCCACCTTAAGCGAGGCTAATCTCAGGCTTGAAGACACTACACCATGCAAGGAGAACTCTTTTATGAGTCTGAACAGATCTTCTTTCTCCAGCGAGATGGCTTTTGTAGATAGCCCATACGAATCTGCCAATAGTGTTCTGTCCAATGCGCATACGGAGGGCATGGAAAATGACTTGGCTATTGTGGATAAAACAAAGAACAGAGTTTTTATGATGGCAAGGCAGTACAGTCAAAAAATTAAGAAGGCTAACCAGCTTTTGAAAGTTAAAAGTCCAGAGCAGGAGCAGCCAGCTAGCAGACAACAAAAACTGAAGCACAAAGATCTTGCTGCCATTCTGGAGGAGAAGAAGCAAGGTGGTCCTGCCATTGGTATGTCAAAAATATTTCTATACAGATACATTTCTTTAGTAACTTTCAATGAAATTTTTGTACTGAATTGGAAGATTATGAATTCTCCCCACCTTACGAGTTGAGTATCAGTATTGCTTTTTTTGTGTTACCACTGAAATCAGTTTCCAGTGACTGCTTCTAACACGAATAGTCCTTTATATTGCAATAAATTCTTGTTGTTACTTGATAAAATTGGGAATAAATAGTGGGGTAGTGTCAGGAAAGATCAGTTCAGCTTACGCTGGAAATAGAACTTATGCCTGAAGCACTATTGGCCTCTTTGCAGACAAGCAGTTATTTCCTTTAATAGTGTGATCTTCAGAATTTGACTAAAAAAGTGTATTTCCAGGTATGTTCATCTTCTAACAAGTCATGTAGGTTTGCTCAGGTACCATCCACATCACACTTAGAAGCATAAGGAATGGGGTCAGATTAGAAAGAGCTGGTCTTCATCTTCTTGCTAATGAATGTGCAAAGATGTGGATACGCAACAGCTTTGGAACTATTTTTGTCTGCAGTCAATTGAAACAAATTGGAGACACGGAGCCAGTAGACTCCACGCACTGGAGTGTTGTTCTTGCCTTCTTGTGTTATTTATAAAAATCCTTAAATATCTTATTTACTAGGCCATTTTCAGAATGTTCTTTTCCATTTTAACATGAAACAAGCAGTGTATTATTCGAACCATGTGCTATATTGCGTCCTGTATGACTGTTCACTGTTGCAAGACATTTTATGCTGCTTTTTTTCAATGCAGTGAAATCTTTTTACTGAAGACGCAGTGCAATGCACGGCTCTTCCAGCCTCTATTGTTCCATGTTACTTTGTTGAGGCTGAAGATACTGACACAGCTGTAAATTTTTCTTTTGACTGATACAAAGTGTTTTGGGATTCTAAAATTTTCACGCGACTTGTTCGACTGGATTGCTTGCCTCCGCTGAGTTAATTCTCTCTCCTTTCTAGGTGCCAGAATAGCTGAATATTCCCAGCTTTATGACCAAATCGTCTTTAGAGAAAGTTCACCCAAGGTCCAAAAGGAAGCCTGGGCCACCCCTCAGGAGCCATCAGCTGGGAAGTATTCCACGCCCGTGGCTGCGTCTCCTCCCCGTTCCCAGGCTGCCAGTGAGTGCTCAAGAGCAGAGGATTGGCTTTTGCATTCTACGTACAGTAATGGCGAGCTGGCCGACTTCTCTCCGTGGCCCGAATCCCAAGACCCAAAGTCCAAAAGCTCGTGTACAGAAGCTGGTACAAAAAGCAATTCAAGGCAGTTGCCATCAGCTGGCTTGGTGCCTTCCCTTCAGATCTCTAACCGTTTGCATGTCCCAGCGCAGAGGTGGAGCGCCATTATAAGCCAACCGAACAAAGAAAATTTACATCAAGATCAGATCTATAACTCCCTTGGGAGAAGAGTAAGCAATGTAAAACCACAGGCGTACAGCAGGTCACAGTCGTCTTCCTCAATTGTGGTCAACAGGTCTGGAGAAGCAATCGTATATCCTAACGAAATGGACAAGAAAAAGCTCCATTCGAATAGGAACTTCCGATTCAACAGCCATCAAATGCCAGGTGTTGCTTCGGGATGTGCAGGGCCCGATACGAGAAAGCAGATCCCTGAAAACTGTTCAGATATGATTCTGCAGGATTCTCAAAAGGTCCTGAGAGTGAACAGGGCCTCCCCTCTGACAGCACAGATGGCCACTCAGAACTATTTTTCCAATTTCAAAGATACTGAAGAAGAAGGGGATGATGATGACTATGTTGAAATAAAGTCTGAAGATGAGGCGTCTGACTTGGAGACCTCTCAGAACCAAACAAGGAAATCAGATCCTAAACTGCGTAACGCAGATGCTGCTCCTTCTGAAACGCTCTGCGGCAAAACTGTCTCTTGTACTCCTGCAAAGCCCACCAGCAGCAAACACGCGCTTACCCCGTATCTGACTGCGTACAGTGATTCGGATAAACTGAATGACTACCTGTGGAGAGTACCGTCTCCTAATCAGCAGAATATCGTCCAGTCTTTAAGGGAAAAGTTTCAGTGTCTCAGTTCAAGTAGCTTTGCTTGACGCTTTCAGTAATTTCTAGCTGTACTGCCTTATCACGACAGAGTATATACTAGGACAATCAGTACTGGCATCATGTATTTCTGTAATATTACACAATCAGGCATTGTATCACAGTAATATTGTAAATAGATGTGAAATGTATCTTTTTTTTTTTTTTAACAGTTTAGAATCCTGGAAGTGAAAAAGGCCACATGTGCACTGTGGCTGAGGTCTCACTCCATGGTGCAGGTGGACTTCTCATCTCCTCTTTAAGCTTTGCATCTCTCCCCTTGTTAGGTGTCATACCCTTTGATTCTTACCATTGAACCAGGTGTGATGTCGTTTGATTCTTAAACCATTTTATCGTGTGGAAACCTGAGTATTTGGACTTTCAAGTTGGTGACCGGTGTTCTGTGTCCAAAATACCCACATGATTATTCTGGTTACAAGTGGGAGCATTTAGCTGAGCAGCCACCCCTGTGACTCTGCAGATTTCTGAGCAGGGTTCTGCTCATTACACCAACATGCTGCGTGTGCAATTGCACATACTTCTTTCGTGTTACTTTTCGACAGACAGATTCCAAGTGTGTGGGACCAATGCATACGCGACATTACGTCAGAACAGGCTGCTTATGTTTTCAACAAAACCTAGTCCTGGTGCTTGTGAGGGATGCCAGACTGATAGCTCTGTATCTGAAGCCGCTTCTACTTTCTGTACCTGCATAGTGGGCAAAGGATGGGCAGTGACAGCTTTTTATGTGAATCTGTGGATGTGACACTCTGTCCTTGCCTGGAGGATGTTTCGGGCAATAGAAGGGGAGCTCCGCTGCTTGTGAAGATGGCTAGACTGAGTTTGGTACCTGCAGCAATGGTGCTGTTTGTGACAGGCAGGCAAAATTTGAGTGTCTTGTAGCTCAGAGCCCCGCGGTGGGAATTTGTCAAGTAGCTGTGTGTTACACGCAGTGGCCTGCAATGTATTCATTCGAGTCCCAAAGTGAGTAACCCCAAGAGAGAATGGGGCTTGGCCAGATGCTTGGGTGAAATATCGATCATGTGGCATGTTTGGCCCATAGGGTGTTTCAGCGATACTGCTGGTTGAGTGAGAAGCTGCCTTCCCCAGGGGAGTGTACCTCTCGTAGTAGGAAATTATCTTCCCTGGCAGAGGGAGGTAAAATACATATTTTCTAAACCAGCCAGGGCTGAACTGAATCCAATTTATGTACGATGAAAGTAGCTTAAAAATGAGAAAACATTCCATTCTTTTGCAAATAATGTATAGAATAAATGCTGCCATTTACAACAAGAACAGGCTTTCCAATACCATGCACATTTACTCCCCTTCCTCGTTTGCGTTGCACAGCTTTGGTTTCTGTTACTTGAAAACATTGTACCTAAAGGAAAGCCTAAACACATCTACGCTGATCATCTTGTGTGACTGTTGTTCTTTTTTGGTGCTTAAATTCTTCAGATTATGTGGACAAAGCCAGTACCGAGTTAAACATATCACTAATTAAAGGAGTTTAATTGAAATACTAGTTTTTACTAATCACGTATCACTCCCCTCAGTTACAGAGCACTGTACTTCCAGAACAGCCGACTATTTACTGCATTGGTTACCGTCAGGAAAACCTGAAGTTATCAGTGTACAGCTAATTAGTTGTAGACTAAGAGTTAAGGACTTGAATTCGTTAGAACGGATTAAATTATTTACCGCACGTGTCTTGCATTGGCTAGGAATTTTTATTTCGCGGGCTGGTTGGTCACGGTACTTGCTAGCTCCGCACCACAGGGATGCTTGTTACAGTCCGCTGTGATAGGACCCGCATCTGTCTAGTAAAACCCGCCTGAGAAATAAGGTTGTACATATTTAAGACGCCGTAGCGGAGCCCGTATTTATTTAATATAGCTTGTAAAGTATTGTAAATATGAATAGAAGTTAAATCTGTCCTTTACCCGCGCGCGGCTAGATTTGGTTAAACGGCTTAGGGGGACGTTGTTTAACTCGCATCTCCTGCAGTCAGTGGAGTTGGGGGGGGGGGGGGGGGGGGAGGGGGAGAACGAACCCAAACAGAAAAAGGGACTTCTACGAGCGTGTAACTTCTCCCAGGGACCATTTCATACTATTTTTAATAAACGTTGAGTATGCAAAAGCTTCGGCTTCCGTTCATTGCGGGCGTGGGGAGGGGGGGGGGGCGATGATGTTTGGGACTGATTTGAGGTGGTTTGGGGTTTCGTTTTTGTTTTTGTTTTTTTTTTTCCCCCCCTTCCCTTGCAGGCAAGCGGATGCGAAAGGGGCGGGGCCATGTGGTGGGCGTGGCCGCCCAAGCCCCGCCCCGCCCTCCCCTCCGCCCCGCCCTCTCCGCCGCTGCCGCCCTCGGAGCCCGCCGGCGGCATGAGGACGGCGGCGCTGCGGCGCTGCCTGGCCCCGCTCCTCGCCCCGCTCCTCGCCCCGGCCCCGGCGCCGGTCCGCGGGCTGTGCGGGCGGCGGGCGCGGGGCGGCGGCGCGGCGGCGGCGGCGCGGTAAGAGGCGCACGTGGGGAGGCGGCGCCGGCTGATGCAATCGCGGGGGGGGAAGGGGATTTTGGGGGGGGGGGGAGGGGGGGGGGGAAGGATGTTTCCTTGGTGGGTGCGCCGGGGTGGTTTTGGGGGGGGGGCGTGATGCCCCAGCGGGGAGGGGAGGCGGCCCCGTGCGGAAATGTGTCCCCGTCCCTCCGCCGCCACCACCACCACCCCCCTCCACGCGTGGCGCGGGGTTTCTGCCACGGTGGGGTGTTTTTTTTTTTTTTTAGGGGGGGAGGGGGTGGCCCAGGTGAGGCTGCGCACGGACGTGTGCCTGGAAAACGTGCCGTGTGTCTCGTCCCTCGTCGCCTCCCGCCACCCCCACACCCCCCCCCCCATTCCACCTCCGCTGGGACAGTCCGTCTGCCGCGGCATTGACCCGAATTGGGCATTGGCTTCTGCAAGGGGGAGGGTTTGAGGTAGCAAAAAAACAGCTCTAGGCTGTGTTTTCCCCCGGTAGCCTCGCCTGCTGGTGGGGGACAGACAGACAGAGAGACAGACAGGCATCTTTCAGGGGGGTCTCCTCCTCCTCCCAGTGCTGGGTGAGTGTCATCTGCGTGTGCGGAAGGTAACAGAGCGGAGCCAGCCGCCGCGTAGCCAGAACATTTTTCCAGTGCCTGGCTGCTGCTGGTTTTTCCAAGAAGCGGCGCGGCAAACAGAGCTCCTCTGTCTCCCTCATGCCCGCAGTGTTGAACAGCGTCCGTGGGAAGCGGCGGGGTTGCTGCTGGTAGGGCTGGTGGCGCCTGTGTTAAGCTGTAAGGGCGCCAGGTGTAAACGCCTCCGCTTCTGTCACCCCATGGTATGGACACAAAGGACCCACCTGAGCCGAGGGCTCGGGGTGGGGGATCCACGCTGCGCTTCCCACGGTGGGGCTGGAGGAGCCTTCTCACGAAATGGCATAGGCTAGCTATAAAGCTTCGGGCATGTCGGAGCAATGACGCACGGGAGCTGTAAAACAAAGGTATTTTGGTCTGTTAAGGTTTTCTGTGCCGCCCTGCTGAACGCCAGCCTCCACCGTTTACATCCGTAAGTAATTTCGGTGGTTAAAAGTATACGCACTAAGCATTTATTTCATATTGCTGACTAACATCGGTCTCTGCTGACTTACGTTAGAAGGGTTTACTTTGCTGAAGGTTTGTCTGGTGTTATTGTGTTGCAGCAAAATCACCGAGAATGCAAAGAAATCCTTGGCCTCTCTTAAGAGAGAAAACCCTCGGCTGGAGCCGACGCTTGCCATCATTCAGGTACAGTACGTCGGTATGCTCGCTGGCTGCGAGGCATCCCCTTGGGGACCATTGCGTGTCTGAAACTTCAGAAGCGCGTGACGCAGCAAGTAACTTTTATTCAAGCGAAGCGGTCGGAGGAGGTAATCCCACCAGACTGTAGGTTGAGGGAGGAAGCTCAGTCTCGTAAGCCCCTCTCCAGGCCTGAACCAGCCACAGCAAACTTGTGGGAAAGGCTGTGGGAAAGGTTTGCAAAGGAAGGGAACAATTTTATCCCTTCCTCCCTTTGCTAACACATTCTTCCCCCTTGTAAGTACAGATCGACTTTTCTCATAAGTTAAGTTGATTGGCATGCTTAAGTTAAAGTCAAAGCGGTTGTTCTCAGCTTTCATTGAAGCTTTTGTTGCGGTCCTGAAAAAAGTATTTACGTGCCTGAAAACGTGGGCCTCCCGTCACCTCCCACCCCTGAAATAACATTGCCAGGGTTAAGGGAAAACCCTGCTGCTTCCTGCCAGCCTTGTTGCCTTTGGGCAGCCGGAGCTTATGGCTGCATTACTGCTGCCCTAAGGAGAGGAAAACTACACTGAAAACTCCCAGTCAGCTCAAAAGGGCCTCTATGGAATAAATGCCCCGTGCAAAATGTCAGTTTCCTTTAGAAGCAGCAATGCTTTCTAAGGGGAAGCGATCTCATGGTGATCGGGAGCTGTTGTATTGCTAACACTGTGAAGAGCTTTCCTGCCAATCCCGCTGGCGCTGCCGTCTTTGAGACAGGCAATCAAACACATAGATGAGGATTGCTATCCCTGCAAAGCTGAGAGGTGTTCCTCTCTAGATTTCTTAAGGTTTCAAGGCCAAGAAGCTAGGGATGTGTGTCATTCAGAGTGGGACCCAGAGCCATGCGTACAAAGATGTTTTTGTCCGGTGTCCTAGGATGGTGGTGTTGATTTTGGGTGGTGTTGATTTTGAGTGGGCGCACGCTGAATCTCTGACCCAGTAGGTCCTAATTTTAAAACCTGTCTACAAATCTTTTTTTCGTACTGATATTGAATCTCAGAAATGCAGTACCAACTTTATTTCCATAGGTCTTCTTAGCGAGGCTAACTGAACGAGCTCACCCATCTCTTAGCCTCCCTGGGTAGTTGCGGTTAATGTTTTCAAACGGCCGTGTAAGGCTGTAAGTTTAAGGACTGCTGGAAAAGCAGTGGCCCATCTTCTCGGTGACCTGTTGTTTCTCACTCCTGTCTTGGCTCCATCCAGTTGCAGTGTGAGCTGGATGGGGGCAGTGATCCACCCTGGGCTGGAGGGGTCTGGGGAGGCTTCCTTTCAGCCCCGTTAGTCCCCGAGTCTGGGTTTCTGCATGGCCACGTGGGCGTTTTGTGCTGGGATGAGGGAAGGGAGATTGTTAGGGTGGGAGAGAGCGTCGTGTGAGGAGGGGGAGGTTCCTGCTCACTTTTAATACCAATTGGGATGCATCTACATCAGTGTTTTGGTTTTGATCATGGTTGTGCTTTAAATGAACGTCCCTCTTGTCCCCATTTACCCCACTTGGTTTGCATCATGAGGTGGCTGTAGGAACACATGGCCTAGATCCTTCTGGATGACATCCACCCAAACGATGTTCTCCAGCTGTCAGTCACCCTAGCTCTAGTCCGGTTGTAAGGCCTGAGGCAGAACTCATTTTAAATATGTATTTGTTGGTGCAGAGATGACTTGTTTTAGTCTACAGGACGCTCTTGTGGTACACTGCTCTGCTGGGGGACGTGGGCAGAGCCTTAAGATTCACGCTGCTCTCCACGTGCTGCCTGGCACCCGGAGGGGCAGAGGGCGGGCAGTGAAGCGATCTCCTTTGCCAGTCGCTCGTGGATAACGGCAGTCGGCGTAACGCAGCAGGACCTCTGCAGCAGTACCAGCAATGAGGAATTGCAGATTGAGCCCACTCTGGAACGGTTTTAGATGTGTTCTTTTCCTCTCGAGCCATCTGAACCTGAACTGATACTGAGATTGGTACTTGTATTGCTTATTATCCGTGTTGAACCTCAGCTGGAGCTACGCAACAGCAAAAAATGATTGGTGGCCGCTTCTTAATTGTGTTGAAGCTGAAAACTAATACATCATGGCAGGATCCCGTTTAGCAGTGGAGCTGTTGCTCTGCAAAGCTCAGCGAAGCGCTGCCGGCTCCCCTGCACCCCCTGTCCTGCCCTTGCACCTGGCCAGCCCACGTCCTCCGCTCTGGCCTGGCCGCTGCCGCTCTGCGGGTTGTGATGGGAACCGGTTCAGGGCAGGGGCTTTCTGCGCCTGCACGAGGTGAGCGTTCACCACCCGGTGCCGCAGGAGCGGGGACATTGCAGGGGACAGTGTGGTACTGCCGGTGGCTCCATCCCAGTTAAACCTCTCGAGCAGTCCTGGTGGTTACGTCAGTGTGGGGATGCAGTTGCCCACGTACTGGCGTTGGGGAGCAGCTGCTGAGCTGTCCTTAGTCCCCTCTCTTCTTCCCACGCCACCGTGTGAGCTCCACGCGTGTTCTCAATGCAGCAGCCTCTGTGCTGCCCCTCGCCCCCAGCTGCCAGATTTGGGGAGTGTGAGGCTGGTAGCGTGGCACCAGGGGTGCAGGCAGTGCTGGGCTGGGAGGGGGAGCTGGGAGATGTTCTTTTTTTTTGTTGGCAGCAGTCTTGAGCCATTTGGGATTGCCACGTTGGTAAGTTGTTACAGGCTTGAACCTAAGTCATTCTGGGGGATGCTGGTGACAGTCGAAGCCAGTGCTGGCAGCTAACCACAAGGTGAGCGGCTTGACTCCGATGGGAGGTTACTGGCACTGAGTCTTGTGGAAAAAGCTACGTAGAATGTGTTCAATGAAATTGTAATGAACCCCTTTATTTATTTTGGTCCTGCTGTCTGGGTTGGAAGGCAGGTTTTATACATAATCATATAGCTGTGAGAAGTGTTTTATTCATTTGGTTGTGAAGCCACTAACATTTGAGAGTGGAACCCTCGCTGATCTGTAGGAGGTTTGTAGTTCTGGATATTGAATTCTTGGTTTTATTGTTACAATGTATGAAAATATTTGAAAGACCTCCTAAGATTCAAGACTAACTTGAAGAATACAATTCAATTGTAGTTATTACGGTTAAATATTGTAATATGTACAGCGCATATAGGTGTAGAGACCTCAGGGAGGAAGATTGCTGGGTGAGATGGTCTCCCCGGTAAATCTGCCCAGGAGACGCTTCTGTCCTAGCGCGGATGCCTGCTGGCAATTGGGATGAACTGATAACTTCTCTTGCTTCTGTATTGACAGAACTCACTGTAATAGGTGATGATAATGATTTGCCTCATTTTTGATGGTAAGGCAAACCAGTGTTGTGAGGTGATACGGAGGCACCGCAGGAAATGCTAGTGTTGCTGTTGTCTATTTCATCCTTGTTACACGGCTGGGTGGAGAATGGTGTCTTCACATGCAGACTGGCACCTTTCTTAAATGGTAAACTTGCGTTAAGGAAATGGCCACTCTTGTCTAAAAGCCAGGCTAATACCAGCACATGCTTAAACTCATCAAGCCAAAATAAATTTACTGGATGCCTTCTGCTTCTTGCTTAGAATTGCTGTGCTTTTTATTTGCTTGAATACTAGTAGGCACAAACATCCTCACTGTGTTTCTTGCATAGACCTGTGCATTAGTACACTCACGTTTTTAAATGTTAATTTATTATTTTAAAACTTACTTTCTGTTTTGTTCCCCAAGGCACATAATGATCACTTGATTCAAGAAACAAACAAGGACTTTGCCAAAGAGGTAAGCTTTAGCCAGTGCACTTGTTATTAATCATGAGCTACTTGCCTTTGGTAATTACAAGTATTTTCTTTTGGCAGGTTGGTCTACGTGTTATTCACATCTGCCTCCCTGAAGGCAGCAGCACGGATGAGGTAACTGCAGTACTTGAAGGACTCTTCCTTTTTGGCTTTCATCATAAACCTGTATTTATTGCCAACATTCATTATCATTTTGAACTGATCTCTATTAACTCAAATTAGGGTTGGGATTGCCATAGTTCAAGTAGCGAGTATTGTCCCACTATTGGCAAGCGTGGGAAAAGAGAGAATTAACAGGCTTGTCTGCCGTCCCCTGGCAAGCTGAGGCAGAATCAGCAGAGTAATGTTGTATTTTCGTGTCTGGTATTTAACTGCAGTGTCCCCCCATACCAGCGCGGGTATCCTATATCCCACAGTTGCTCTTATGACTGTACTTGATTCTTGCCCAAGTTATTCAGGGAAATTAAAGAGCATTAGGTTGGAGACGCAGCGCTAGCATCAAGGATGGTTTAAATATAGCAAACGGTATTAATATACATGGTCCTGAAGCATCTGAAAGTAAAAACAGCGAAGGAATGTGTAGTAAAAGATGCTGCTGTTCCCAGCTGACCTGCTTGTGCTTGGTGAGCTTGATAATCCTGCAGGCTTGTGGGTTTTGTGTAGTTTTGTATTCAGTACACTTTGCTTTTAAAATGTCACTGGCTTGCAGTGTAGTGTCAAGAACAGTTTCCAGGTATATCGAGAGGAACTTACTGTGAAGAATTTTAGGAGTCCAGTTTTGTGGATGATGGATAGTCAGCTACCCATTTAAGAAGGGTGGGCTTTTGAAAGGAAGATCAAATACACTTTGCTGTTGGTAGATGCGTTTTATCTGCTGAGTAGCACCATAGGAAGTAGGTAAAATATGGTGAGTATGCAACAGTAGTTGCTGTTACTTTGAAGCAGTATCTTAGGAAGCGGCTGAGCTGTGTATGTAAAGAGAAAAGCGGGGTATTTTTATTATTTGAAGAAAGTGACTTTCAATAAAGTTCGTAACGGTTTGCTTATTCTCCTGCTTGCCCACTATGACAAAGGTTTTTTTGGTCTGTTAAAATCCACATGCTAGCTCGCATTCCCTGCTTTGGGAAGGTGGGAGGGATTTCAATACCGTGCATTTTTTGTTCTGCCGTAACTGCCTGTGCACAGTAAAGGCAAGTTAATACAAGATTGCTTGCAAGATTGTAAGTATTTTAAATGCTGTGCTGATGGAAAGCTGAATTAAAGTAAAATGCAATGAAAATGGAAAACTGAATTATTTTCCCAGGAAGCAGGAATATAGTTCAAAGTTCATCAGATTCAGGCTATTTCTGAACTATGTTTCCTTTAATTGCTGTGTAGGCCCCAACATTTTGTATCATCTCAGGATTTTTTAAGCGAAATGTGGATGTTTTCACATCCGTATTCTGATGTATAGACTCATCCTTATTTTCAATTAGAACGTGTACCAGTCCTATTGCTGTCAAATGGCACAGGGTCTTAATATATATATATATATGCCCGTTTCTGTCTCGGAAGTCAGCAAACTAAAGGGGCATTTCTGTATCAGTGACATGCTTGTATAATCTGTGTTAACATGAAAGTAGCGTGTCCTCTTGGTTCACAGTTGCAGACAGTCTAACCCCTACCAAATTCCCCTAGCTTAATATTGATTGCATATCAAAAGTTTGGGCAATAAAGTTCACAATTATATTGAATAGTTTACATGAAAAGCATTTTAGGAAGGCAAGGTATTAGCTAAGGAAAAAAACCCACCTACATTCATTTTCTGTTGGATATTAATCCAATTAAATTGCACAGCTTTGTAGTGATTGCACACTGGTTTTATTTGTATGATGGAAAGACGTGCTTATGTGACATTTGTCACGTGAAAATTTCAGCATGTTTTATTCCATTGTATTCTTAATGGTCACAGCAGAATAGCGTATATCCCTCTGGATCAGTGTTGCACTTTAGAGACGAAGCAACTAAGGGTAGGTAGTACAGTCTCGGATGTCAAATATGACCAGTTATAAAACGTTTGTACTCACATCTTGTTCAGTACTTGAAATTCATAACCTTTTGTGCAGTACCTTTTCAAAGTAACAATTCTGCACAAGATGGCTGTCAGCTCTTAGGATCAGGGTGTTTTGAGAAGGAAAATTGGTAACAATATATGCTGGTTTAATAAAACAAATTTTCTCTTGTATAATTGGTTTTTCCAGTGTTACAAATTTTTGTCCATGTTCTGTGCTGGGAAGTAATCTGGCCCTATTTTGAACTATGTTTTAACCAAGGCTTCTTATTTCTAAAAGCGTCCCCTGAAGCCATTACAGTGTCGAGCTTTTGCTGAGTTTTGGAACAGTGAAAGACCAAATGCTTTTGGCGGCGTAATGTCATGTAATATATGTTGGCTTTGCAAAATGTTTAGAATAGAGTCAAGGTGGCTTAATTTGGTAAGCCGTGGAAGTATAAATCAAGGAAAGTGGGTTATTGCTTCCTCATTTAGAAGACGCAGTAATATGTGAGGGAAACAAAGGTGGCCATAAGGTAGTTCTAAAATATAGGTTTTATCCCCTTCTAATTAGATTCTTCTTGTGTCTGTTGCTCTGATCTTTAATGCTTTTTATTAACTTCCTAGGTTATCAATGAAATCTTGAGACTGAACGAGGATCCTAATGTGCAGGGCCTTGCCCTTGACCTTCCAGAAAGCTTATATAGCAGTAAGGTATTAAACGCTGTAAAACCAGAGAAGGATGTGGATGGGTAAGTGAAGCGCTGAGAGATAATATTAGCAGACGCAAGGCTGATGGCTCTGTAAAATCAATTTTTCCCTATGCTTTTCATTAATGGATTCCTCAGTCTATGTGTCTAGCTGTGCTATTGAGCAGTGATAAAAGATGCTACTGAATCGATGAGAAGTCTTTTGCTGAAGTCATTTTGATCATTATCTTTTTAATCTTTATATACTGTATATTCAGGACACGGTCTTTTCAAAGAAATCAAAAACAAAATTCTGTTTTACTGATGATCCTTAAGGTATTTCAGTACTTCAGTAATACAAATGGTGGTCACAAAGTACTGAACACAAACCCCAAAATTTTCACAAGAAGGATTGATGGAAAAGTTGGAGAGGTTTTCACTTCCTTACAGCCCTCTCTCGCGGTGGGGAGTAGGCTATAATAGTTTGGACCCATTGGCACAGCTTTTCAATCAGTCTAGAGTTGCGCTGCTCTCTGGAGAGACCACTGGCATAATTTAGGTGTCTGGGTTACCATTTTGCTGCTCTTGCAGCCTTCTTGCTCTCAACTTCAGACTGTTACCCATTTTTACTTTTTTTTCCCCCCTCTTTCCTTTTTTTTTTCATGTCGAAAAAAAAATATCTGAAAACCTTGCAAATTAATTACCTTTCTGTTATCTGGAGTACTGGACATTGACAGAGAATGGAAAATTTAAAGCATCCTTGTGTATAAGAGAGGACGCGGTGCGATGCGGAAACACGGGAGCTCCCCGCAGCGAGCCAGCGTGAGCCCCGAAGCATATATTGCCTCCGGCTCAGCTTGGCTCTGCCAGCGCTGGTCTGGGTCCACTGCAGCCACTGAGGTGTTTTGGCCCAAGGTGCCGGGGGTGGCCCACCACAGGTCTTGTGGGATTGTGTCACTTGTTCGAACTCACAGACCCCTTTCCTGGCCTCTCTTGATTGAGGCTCCGTGTTTGTGTAAGGGGGATGTGGGATGATACAAATTAGCCACAGTGCATGACTATCAAAGGATTTTCTTTCATGAGATGCCTTTTTTCTTGAGATTGACTGTTAGCCATGTTACAAGCTTCACTGAGGATTTATGTTACACAGACTCCTTTTTTTAAAAAAAATTGCCATGTTTTTCCACTGCAGATTATCTGATGTAAACCTAGGACGCTTGGTACGTGGCGATGCCTATGACTATCTAGTTCCTCCTACAGTGTGTGCTGTGATGGAGCTTCTGGAAGATATAGGTGAGACCTCCTATCACAATTATTACATTAATTTTAGCCTAACTAGTTTTCTCAGTTTTAGTCCTGACTAAGAGACAAATATAATTTCTCCTTGTTGTGTTTTCTGGTCTGTGTTCCTTTCCCACCTGACATGTATTTGTCTCCTGCTAGTGAGGAACCTCAGTGAGATCTGAATGTGATATTTGCAGAAATGGGTCTCAGTCCTACAGATTTTGGAGATTAGGCAGGGATTACCTGCCATTAACAGATTTAATCTCACTGAAGCCACCTGAGACATCCGAGTCTTCAAAACCAGAAACACAAACATCCCTTAGGGATTTCACTTGGCAATTTTGATTGGTGTGAACAGTTGGAGAAATCCAGGTCTGCCTGTAAATAACTGCTGAGCAAATCTTTTGGTTTGGGTTCTATTGTGTAAACGCTAACGTTGAAATGGCAGATTTAAACACGAGGCTTTACAGTGTGTGAAGACGCTGTTAGTTTAAGGCAGCGTTTCAGAAGTAGTCTCTCTTACAGTGATTCATAATTGTTGAGACAGGGATTTCTGTAACGGGACTGTAAATGGGAGGTCAGATGTACTTTGTAACAAATACAAATGAAAGGATTTGTGCAAATAAAATACCAGAAAACCAGAAGAGCAGTATTTGCTTACTCAAATTAGAGAGTCACAGGAAACAACGTTAAGCCTGCGGTTTGTGTTACTGCATGGGTGCCGAAAGAGTTGCCCGTACTGCCCCAGCTGCTGTGGCTGTGCAGGCATATGGCGGTGTCCTGTCCTGTCCTGTCCTGAGCTGCTTTGCCGGCTCTTTTGGAGGGCTTTGGTAGCAGGTGGTCTGCTGAAGGTGGGGAGGTGAGGCAGGCGCCCCAAATCTGCGTGCCGGTGGAGCCTGGCGCTAGCGCCTTTGACGCTGAGGACTTCTGAATGACTTGCCTTGTGTCGCGCAGGTGGGAAGACGGTGCTGCTGGTGGGAGCCGGCGGGGCGGTGGGGGCCGCCTTGCAGTGCGTGCTGCAGAGGGAGGGAGCGGCGACCATGAGCTGCCAGTGGAAAGCCCCTCAGCTGCGGAGCAAGGTGAGCGCTCTTCTGCCTGCCCAGTGCCCGGGGGTCATCCTGCATCCCCGCCATCCGGCCATCCCTGTCGGCTGCCCCTGTGGCACTGCTCCCCCTTGCTGCCGTTCCCCAGGGGGTGACTCCTCGCTGCAGTCACGGGCGGCACTGGTGCTTGCTGGCAGCCGACGTGGGTTAGGATCTGTTCTCTTCTCCTTCCTGCTTGCTCAGAAATGGTGCTCAGGCAAACAGGGGCCTCTACCAGAATATTACATGCGTAGCAGCAGCTGCTATAACTTTGTTATTTTACACCGGTAGCTGTGAGAGAAAGAATGCAGGGGTACAGTTTAAAACAAATGTGTTTTAAATGTCTTTTTCTTTCCTTCGGTGCAAGAAGGTGCCCACTCTCTTCTCGTCCTGCGATGTAGTCAGTTGTATGAAGTTAGTTTCATTGAATTTGTGTCTTAAAGGTTTGCAAATTCTGCCTCTTTTGGGACAAGGGGGATCACAGTCTTTATCTTTGAAGAGAACTGTAAAAGGATTCAGAGAAATTCAGGAGCCTTAACCCGAAGGATTTAATTTACATGGTCTTCCTGGTTGCTTTTTGCAGAGGTTTTAGCTACGACTTAAAAGTCGGTCTGACTTCCTCTCAAACTTCCCAGTTTGTTCCTTAGTCCCAAATTTCATAGAATAGTAAAACTGGAAGTGTGTTGTCCTTTGGGCATGTGCAGAGAGGTTCAGAATATTGGCTGTAGGAGAGGTGCGCGAACCCCAGGGGCTGTTTGCAGGTCACTGTAGAGGTGAGGTGCAGGGGACAGCTCTTGTATTACATTTGATAGCACATGCCACAAGGTGGCAGCCAATGCAAAATGATTACATCAAACCTCTGGGTTTTGAAGGCAAGGACAGGAGGAGGAAATCAGTTTAAGCAGCTGTGATAGTTAGAAAGTTCTCTGGCAAACCTGTGTTTTCACAGCTGCGGATGTTTTTGTCGGGCTTGTCTCAGCTCTGTGCTTCAAGTGACTGACGGCACTTAGGAAACATATGCCCCTCTCAGAGATGGGAGCACTGTGAACTTAATACTATCCATGTCTCATTCTTTAATTATTTCTCATGGCTTGGGGTTGTGCTAGAGGACTGCTTTGGGCTGGATGGGGTGGGTCACGGGGTGGCCAGAGGTGTTTCCATGGGTTCACAGCAAAAGACTTGGACCGGGCCAGAGCTGCTTGTGCAGTGCTGTCGATATGCTGCAGAGAGATCTGTTTCCTTCCATCCAGATGCTTTCCCAGAATCGTGCTTTGCTTTTTGGCATTCCCCAAAGCTTACCTCTCGCAGCAGGTCACTGATGGGAAACAGAATAGGAGGCCTAAGCAGGAGGCAGTTTGAGGCTTTGCACATCGGTCTTTCCAACTTCATTTTAACTTTTGGCAGTTAAAGGAGTTTCTGTTTTGCCTGGAGGACTAATCAGCAGAGCTCGGGGGAAACCTACCTTCCTCTTCCTTGTCTGTAAGCCTGGAGCAGCATATCACCGGTAACTCTCAAAGTGCCGCTGAACCTGGCTGGATGTAACACTGTTGTAGTTAACTCTAGCTCCTAGATAAAATCTAATGCGTGCAGGGAAAATTGTTTTGTATCACATTTCCAGAAGCTGGAGAGTCAGAAACCGAGCACAGATGTCCTACTGGACAACAAGGCACTGCTGTCTTGTGGCAACCTGCATTTGAAGTACAGCCTTGTTAGATAACGTGATTATAACTCATGATATGAATTCATGTTCTCTCACTCATTCAAGGCACTGGTTAAGTAAAAATGGTTTAAAGGCTCACAAGGATGGCGAGGTTTTTCCAAGTATTGGAAAAATTAATTCACATTTTGTTTTTACTGAAAAATACACTGACTTTAGACATGGCTGTACACTTTTTCTTCTTCTTCTGAATGCAGTACCTCTACAGTAACAGTCTGTGTGCTGTTGTTTGGTAGTATAACCTATGGCAGTGTAATAACTTCACTTACGAAGTGAGGGATGAATTTATGAAGAGTATGAACTTTTCATTGGGATGCGTTTGTTTTGCAATGTATACCAAGAGAAGAAAAATTGAGCTTAAGGGTAGGTATACTTTATTTGTCTTAATCCTTTGGCTGGGCCCATTTGCACTGAAGCACTAATCCTGAACTTAATGAGGTAATGCCTGCCTTAAGCAGGTACTGCATTACCTTTGACTTGCTGTGCTGATTTGTTCTTTTTTAGTTTAGAAACTCTGTTGATTTAAAGGAGAGATACGACACTAAGGTTGTAGGGTTTTTTGGATCAGATTTTGTATTGTTATGGACTTGTTATTGCTTCTTTTACTCACACACTTTTGTGAAAATATTTTGAAAATGATCAAGAGGATGGTATGTTTTAGTCCACCTTAGGAAAAGTCTAACGATGTAGAGGTAGCTTTGCTGACAACTGGCATAATATCATCCACCATCTGACTTAGTGTGCTCCTTTATAACAAGTCTTTTCTGTCCTATGGCAGGAAAAGGGAATAAAATAAATAATGGTACATTTTAATTTCCTTGCTTTGACCTGCATAAATAATGGACACACTTTGCATGTTCTTTTCCCTCCCCACTTCATATTTTAAGGTAAACAGATTATTAATGTTTCTTTTTGTTTCATTTTGGGTTTGCTTGACTTTAGTTATTAAAAGTAATTGTCGTGGCATAGCTGAGCCATGTTCTTCAGCACTCTTGAGCTTCCTGGGTTTTCAAATAAAACCACAAATGAAAGAGCGTGGTATATTTCAGAAGGTTCTGGCACAGCTGTGCATAGTTGCCATGAAGAAGCACTGTTCTTTTTGCATTGATATGTTGGATGTAAAATAAATTATGAAATAAGATACAAAGACTTGAGCATTTTGGTGGAAATAGGTAAGATGTTCTCATTCTGTTAAGCTTTTGTGTAGATACACCCTCAGCAAGTTTGGTGATGATACCAAGCCGTTTGGCGAGGTAGACACGCTGGAGGGGAGGGATGCCATCCAGAGGGACGTGGACAGGCTGGAGAGGTGGGCCCATGCCAACCTCATGAAGTTCAACAAGGCCAAGTGCAGGGTCCTACATCTGGGTCGGGGCAATCCCAAGCACAAATACAGGCTCGGCGGGGAATGGCTGGAGAGCAGCCCTGAGGAGAAGGACCTGGGGGTGCTGATTGACGAGAAGCTCGACATGAGCCAACAATGTGCGATCGCAGCCCAGAAGGCCAACCATATCCCAGGCTGCATCAAAAGAAGTGTGGCCAGCAGGTTAAGGGAGGTGATTCTGCCCCTCTACTCCATTCTCGTGAGACCCCACGTGGAGTATTGCATCCAGCTCTGGAGTCCCCAACATAAGAAGGACATGGACTTGCTGGAGCGTGTCCAGAGGAGAGCCACGAGGATGATCCGAGGAATGGAGCACCTCTCCTATGAGGAAAGGCTGAGAGAGTTGGGGCTGTTCAGCCTGGAGAAGAGAAGGCTCCGGGGAGATCTTATTGCGGCCTTCCAGTACCCAAAGGGGGCCTATAGGAGAGCTGGGGGAAGGACTTTTTACTAGGGCATGTAGTGCTAGGACAAGGTGGAATGGCTTTAAACTGGAAGAGGGCAGGTTTAGATTAAACATTAGGAAGAAATTTTTCAGTTTGAGGGTGGTAAGGCACTGGAACAGGTTGCCCAGAGAAGTTGTTGAGGCCTCATCCCTGGAGGAGTTTAAGGCCAGGCTGGATGTGGCCTTGGGCAACCTGGTCTGGTGGGAGGTGTCCCTGCCTATGGCAGGGGGGTTGGAACTCGATGATCTTCAAAGTCCTTTCCAACCTAAACCATTCTATGATTCTGTAACTCTTCAAAGAACAATCACTGCAGAGTGCCTGACAAATGACCTAGTGACATACTTTGAGGAACATCTCACTTGTCATTTAAAGATGGAAATACCCAAAAGTCAGTTCAGTGTTACAGGTGAAGAATGGGAACTGACATGCTTAATCCTTTAGTATGTTAAAATTAGATTTTCTAGTTTGAAAGGTGGTTATCAAATAAATTCAAATTAAAAAATACAGATTATTTTCTTGCCAAAACATGGATAATACTTAGTATCAATGAGAAAATTGAATTTCAGTCATCTAAGTTCAGTCAGTCATGATTTCAGCACATTGTGTTTCATGTAGTGTGTATGTGAACCATATCATGCCTGTTTTAAGAGAGCTGCTATCCTACAATTTTGTTGTAAAAGAACTGAAAGTTGGTCTATCTAGGTATAATTAGGAATGGAACACTTGTTCGTAAAAGCCTGGTTGAGAAGTAGGACAGTGGTTCAGCTGGAGCGCATGACTGAGAGCTTCCTTTTCAGGTTGGATAAGAACCTCTTTTGGCCACAGTCTGCTTTTCCTTAGAGCCAGCACTTAAGCTTCAGACTGTTAGACATCTCTTAGTCATTTGCTGTCATGTTTTTGCTGTCTTGATAAGACCAAGAGTCTTGGTACTGGCAGAAAAATACATTTCGTATTGTAAGTGTGTAAGTAAGCATAAAAGAACGTGAGACCAGGTATACAGATCCCATAAAAGGGAGAGGAGAGGACAGGAATGCTGTGTGAGAGTTTCTAATGAGGATGTGATAGACAAAGCATTTCTGCTTCAACATTTTATGTGCATCATCTCTCTGTCTTGCAATTTGAAATTTATCTCCCTGCCTGTGAGCTAGAGGAACAGTTGCTAAAGCATGCGTCGTAGAGGTAGGCTTGAGCCCACAGTAGAGATGTAGACCTAATTTTCACATGCACTATGTAGGGAAGGTGCCTTTGGGACAGTGTGGTAGGGAAGGGGCTATCAGTGTCTGGGCAAGGAGATGGTAGAAGGGAGATGGTAGAAGGGAGCTGGTGGCTGGTCGCTGGTGGCTGGTCGCTGAAGCCCATCCCCGAGGACTGCAGCTGAGGCGAAGGGATTGGAACAGACCATGAATAGTTGTCCCACTAAGTTGCGAATGATTTGCAAACCTTAAACATCCTGAGGTAGTGGTGGAGCTGGAAGAAACCATGTAAGGAGAACTTGCCTGGGTGGGAAAAGTACCTAAAACTAGTCATTGACATACAGAAGTTTCAAGATTGCAGAAAGTAATTAGAATAGCTGTGATGGAAGTGGAACCTGATCAGTAAACTCATGCGTAAAATGATTCTTTTTTGTAACAAGAGTTGTGAAGACTTTGAATCAGGTTCCTATATTCCTCAGCCCATCTCTTAAATTTTAGCTGGCCTAACTCCATACCTAGGAAACTGAGGGCTTTTACATTTCAAATATTAATTTCAAATATTTTTTTCTTTCAGCATGTATTAAAAAATTGCTTTTGTAGCAGTCAGTTTTAACTGTGGGGAAATGAAACTTATGCAGGCTTTGTGGCAAAATGGGTTTTCAGTAATCTGGAATATACAGCTACTTTGTACCATTATCATTAAGTACTTGGCTGGGAAGTCTGTATTGTTGTTTTAACATTTGATGTTCTGTCTTGGGAATGGGTGGTGCTTCTTAATCTGCTTCTACTTAAATCTTGGTGGAGAGAGTCATATTTTGTTATGAGGTAAGGTTTCAGATTATTTATTGGCACAGCTCTTCCCAACTGAAAAAATATTTACCAGTGAGGAGGCAGGATACTACTACAGTATTAGCTTACTTTGTCTTCAGCCTATTGCCTGGTGCATCAGGGGTGGTTTGGCATGATGCTCATCGTTCCTTCCTCTAGCCTGCCTGGTAGGACGCAGCCTTGCTGTCCAGGGCACCGGGCAGTTGGTCACCCTGTGGCCACACATTGCCCCTTGTGGGTATCTCCTCAGCCTTCTGGCTACGGCTGCCTGTAGCATCTGGTTCCTGTCAGATGCATCCTCTGTCCGGGGACTGTGTGGTGCGTTTGCTAGGGAGGTTGGATGTGATGATTTCATGGTCCTTTTCCGTCTCTAACGTCTGTGATTTGTTTCTGATGTAGAAGATAAGCCTCCACATGCCTCCCTAGGCTTGCGGCTTGCTGTAGTGATTTATAGGCAGTCAAAAGAATAGGTTATGGCAAGAGAGGAAAAAAAGCAGGGGAGGCATGGGCATGACTTCTTGCAAGTGAAACCGAAATGCCCCGATGGAGATCACATACATCTTATCCAAGGACATCCAAAATTCTATAACCAACTATTTTGCTTTCAGTGGACTCACTATCCCAGTCAAACAAGTTTCTGGATATAATTTTTTAAAAATACTCACAGGGGGAAAAAAAGTTCTATAAAGTCTTTGTGATACACACTTTATTGACTCTCCAGGAACTTTTTCAATAGTTGTACATAAAATACTCAGAGCAAGACAGCTACAATTGTATCTGTACCTGTTTTTTTTCTCTTTACATTTACTTTCTTTTTGAAATAAGGAAAAGGAAATAGTGATGGGGAAGGCTCTGAGATCAATGTGTCTTCAACCCGTAGGACAACTGTTCGTTGCCGTGTGATACAACTTTTTTCATGGAGGAGGTGGGGCAGGGCAATGAGATGAAAGGTTCAGCTGGCTTTCCAATACATTTATGGGTATCTGTGATGTTAGCCATCCGAAATAGTGATAACATTGGCTACAAAAATGATTGTGTCCAGCTGTTAAGAACATTTTTGAACGTTATGATTGGTAGTCATAGAGATGAACATTTGGTCAGGTCAGTCGATTTCTGGCATTATAGTTACATTGAATCAATAATGTCATAAGTATGTTTGCCGACCGTTTGTCAAAATTATTACTTGTTGCATACAGCTCTCAACTGGTTCATAGTTTCATGATGCTAACTGGTGTGCAAAGCTCTTAGTCCTCATCCCAGAGGCTTTGCATGGAATGACATACCTGACTTTCAGTAAATGAGTTATAACTGCTAGAATATGAATAATTTTTTTGTTACAAAAAAAAGGCCGGGTTCATGTAACTGAGAATAATCACTGTTTTTCTCTGTGTTGCTGATGTTGACTGTTACGGCAGAGGCTGCCTTCTTTTCCAGGGGAAAGTGTGTCTTCAGCATGCTACTCCTGGTACACAAGTCGTTGCAGAATCTTTTTATCCAAATTTGCTTGCAGATTCCTCAGTATGGTTTGACTTGGTGCTGGTCAAGCATTATGATTTATGTGGCCTTCTAGGAGTGGCGTGTAAGTTGATACTCGCACCAGATGCAAGAGTGTAAGCAGTTTGGATAAGGCTGAATGACTGCTGAGACTGTGCGTTTGCAGGCAGTCATAGGAGTGTTGCAGGACTTCTAACTGAAGCCTGAATCAACTCATTGCATTAGTCATTTGTCAAGCAAGTAAATGTTCTCCCACGCTTTTGGCTTTGTTTCCGTATGTAGATCTCTAAGGAGGGTTAGGCCATCCTTGTGTCCTCTGAGGAGAAGATGAAGCTTTCTTAGCTTTCTGCTTTTTCCGCCACAGTTATGCTCTTCTCCCCTCCTGGATGCTCAGCAGTGCCAAAAACCTGCTATCCTGATAGGATTTGTAGCTGTTCTTTCTTGGCAGGAGCATTGGGCAGGGTTGCGTCAGAGCACTTTTGGCCAAAAAAGAAGCTGGAATGCTTGTCAGTCACAAATCAATTCATAGAGAGGCTCGCTGAGTTTGTGACACTTGGTATTAATTTACATTTTTCAAAATATTTCCCAAATCACTGTATCTCTGAAATAATTTTTACATTCAGGCTTGAGGCAGTGCTGTGTCCGTATTTTGCTTTTTTAGTGAATCTTTATACATCTGCCTCTGGTGCTGTCCCTTATCTTATGGTGATTCTGATAATTGGTACAGGACCCTGTTTCAGAGGAGGGAGGAAGGGAAGACACTTATGTCTTTGATTATAAGAATTTTTGTAGTAACCATTTTTGCTGCAACATCTGTCAGGTTGAACTAAATCAGAGGCACTGATTAGCAAACACGAACTGAGAAGGAAAAAAAATGCTTTAATTGGTATTCTTCAAAGGCATTGATGTTTGCAGATCAGGTCATCTTGCATTCCTGTCAGCTGGCCTGGTTTTCTACTGTCAGATAATCTGACTGTACTCTTTATAATTGCCTATTTACTGTCTTTCAACCCTTCATTTTCTTAAGTCTCTCCAAGTTATCTTGTTGGACAAGACTTTGGGCAATGATAGGGCTTTTTCTTTGAAAGTATGTAATCCCCATTAAATATTATTGGTGTTGACTCTGACTCCACTTGCCTGTTTTCACTGTTTGTTTACCTGACTTCATTTTAAATGCTATTGTTCTTAAATTTCATGTGGGGTAAGAATCAAGCCATCAATTTTCATTTTTTTTGTTGTTGTTTGCAAATGCTTTGCTTAAAAGACTATTGCTGTATAAATCTAAATATTATAAGATGCATATTCAAGAATGTATTTCTAACATTAAATGCTTGTTTTGCTTTGGGCTGTCCCTAGCTTCATCATGCGGATGTGGTCGTAGTTGGCAGTACAAAACCTGATGATGTTCCTGTGAGCTGGATAAAACCTGGAACCACCATTATCAGTTGTTCTCGTGACTTGCTGTCAGGTAAGAGTCATTAAAAGATGGCAGTTCTTGAAAGTGATATACAGTGAGTCTTTGAGATAAGTGTGTGGTGTGTTGGTGACAACAGAGTGTGGTTAAAAGCTGCATCTTCAGGAGAGGGCCTTTAAAAGTGCGTGTTTGTGTACAGGAGATGTATACGTGTGTTTCTGATGTATAAATAGAAAAAAGATGTCAGGTGAGGGACGAAAGGCTGGGACAGATTCTTCGTACCAGGATTGTTAAATAAGTGATCATCCTATGGATTCAAAAAATTCAGAGGGAAGACTTCTGGGTCATCAGATGAGCAATTATTTAGTGCTGTTTTGTACAGTGTGTTATCCTGTGACTTCTGTGGACTCACCTGGAACATGGGGAAAAGAGAAGAGGAGCAAAAATAGCAGCTGCGAAGTGCTGTGAAGCTACGTGTAGAGAATGGTGCGGGAGGGAGCAGAGAAATCATGTGTAGCTAAGGACAGGCAGAATGTCTCCTGCAGTAATTACTTCTGCAAAAAGAGTTTGGGTTCCCCTCCCTCCTCCTCCCCTGACTGATTGGCGAGGGGGCATATGTTCATTAATTTCTCGGTTGAAAAATGTTACAGAATTTTATTAGGAATAAAACTAAGCAAGCTTCCCAGAAGTTATGCTATTCTATTGCTAGAATTGCATTTCCTGTTAAATTCCTTAAAGTCCTGTGAAGTTCTCTAGATATTTTCTATGTTTTTTGTATGTAAATGAATTTCACTGCTCAGTGTCCAGATGGCATTATGCTGCGAATGAATAGACAAATAAGGATGGGTAGTGTGATTGGTTTATGTGTTTTTCTAAATCTGTCACAAGTGTGCTTATTGACATCTATTGATACAAAACTGGGGAAATGGGCATAAGGAAAGCTAATTGTAAGGTTCTTAAACTAGGTATATTCCTTATGGACAAGTGAAGCAGATACTCTATGCAGAGCTAATGCAAGATCAGACTTATAATAAAGCAGCTGCTGTTCCCATGCAAGGCATGGCCTTAGCAAGAGATTCCTTTCCTTGTCTTTTGTGATATCCATTTTACTTGAACACCCTCTGTGGGTGTGGAAGATCTGGGTTATTATGCACTCAACTTGTCTGAAGGCATTTGGGCATTCATCTTCCACCTCCCAGAACAGTGCTCTGATTGTAATGAGGATCTCAGGGGTGGTACCAAGCCTTATCCCTTGCTGGTCCTGCACAAGTTGTCCAAAATTAATTCATGTTTTCTTTTTCTTAGCCTAGTAATTAGAAGACTCTCTGCTTCTTTAATGCCCACTTATTTTACACAGGGATTGCTGGATATAATTGTTAAGTATCTGTGAGGCAGGGCTTGGAGCATAGGTCTCTTCAGCAGGTGTCCAACCTGTTGGTATAACATACTCTTATATGAAAGAGGAATGGAGGAGAAAAGGGCAGAGGAGAAAGGGAATGATGCTACAGCAGTAGAACCTATACATAAATAAATGAAAAGGAATGGTCCCTCCTCATTTTAATCCTTCTAAGCAGAGACCTCTTCAGTGTTGTACTCAGGGTAGAGGTGCAGGTCTATAAAGGCAGGATAGGAGTAAGCCAATCCTTGTAGCCTGAGCGGGCACCGCTGATGACTGAACTTTCCTGGCTCTGTCTGCTGTCTGGTGCAAATCCCACATTCAGATACCTAATTCTCTCCTTCCATTGCAGAGGGAATCTGGGTCTTCAGAGACCTAAAAGTTACGCAGTGTAACTGTATGCCATGTCTTGAGACTTAAGTATCTTTGTGCCTTAGTTGCTATATATAACTGTAGATAATATTAGTGTTTCCCTTCCCTAAAAGAGTGCTGTTAGGAAAACTGCATTAAAACGTCTGAGTCGTGTTCAGGTACCACACCAACATTCATTCGTAAGGCAGGAAATGTAAGATTTGGCATAAGCATATAGATTTATTTGCATTTTTTAAGTTGTATCAGTGGGCTGTGCTAAGTAGAGCATTTCTTTGGACAGGCAGCATGAGATTTTTAGCAAGATAATTTAAATAGAACTTATCTACCAAATGCTTATTTGACTTTATGCTTGCGCTTTTGAGATTGTCAGAATCTTGGAGAAACTCCGAAAGAATAGCAGAAATGTGTTTTAGCAGCTTTAAAAAATGCTGGCCTCAAGACTTACTCGAGAGGTACATGAGAGACACAGGTGTCTGTTTGACAGGAAGAATGCACTTAGTTTAATTGCAAGATATTTATTAAAAGCCTATTGTGGAGCAGTCATGACCTTGGAGAAACAACTGAGTTAGCAACTGACTCTTCACTTTCAGTACGTGGTGCAATCTGGCTGAGGTGCTTGGAAATTGTTCTGGTTTTTTTCTCGCCTTAGAAATGTCCAACTTAACATCTGTGGGGTCACAGGAGCTACATGAAGCCTGAAAGCAACAA